>CM057449.1:245067500-246317500 GCA_016271365.2 Neoceratodus forsteri | reverse complement strand
AACACAGGTACATACATGTGTGGGACAGCACCATTTGACACTCACACCCAAACTCACTAAACAGCCACTGTGACTATCACCTATGGGTCTCCATGAGTGTCCATAGCCATAACTGGTCAAATATGTATGAATTATGGTAGAGCCCAGAGTATTTAGCACAAACATTGGTGACACCGGCCACATCACAGGCCACCTACACATTGATGCTGTGAAAGTCCTTCTGGTTGCGTATGCCTTCTTGTGTCTTTATCACCATTTGTGTGCAATCTATGGCCACAAGCACATTTAGTAGTAGTAGTAGTAGTAAAAATCGTTATTTTTATTCAGGATTTGTTGGAAAAACACATCATTAAGACCAAAGATCCTGTTTACAAGATGGTCCTGTGTTACAATAATCTAAAACATAAGTTACAAATTAATACATTTGTACAATTACATATAATCACATACAAGACATACAGGAAGCCACGTGGTGCATAGAATCCAATCTTTGTTGTCTGCATGGCCTGCTCAGTGGTTGGGAAGGATATGTATGTGGACACATATCAGACAATGGCATTTGTCACCTGGTGCAGTGCAAGAGACACTGTTGACTAGCTGCCACTGTCAAATCACCAACCATATTCTGGAAGGAGCCTGTGACATAGTATGCAAGAAAACACTGTAGTTTCTGCTCCACAGTTGGAGCACATGACCATCTCATGTGGGGTGCCATGTCTGCCTGTATGAGGTCACACAGGGTCTGAATGGAGGCATGGTCCATGTGCAAGCACTGGATGCAGTGCCTGTGGGTTGGTGTGGCCATCTGCAGGCATGGCCTGTACACCCATGGCCTATGTGGGTGGCCACACTCCTGCTCCCTCTGCATCTCATCCTCCGCAGGAGTACATTCAGATGGAATGAAGAGCAAATCCTACACATCCTCCTAACCATCACTCAGTGAGTATTTATTGGGCTACCGGGAACACATGACTGCACCGTGTTCCTCCTTTATGTGTTCTGGTGTCACAGCCCAGATCCAGCTATGTGTGCCCTTAAGGGGCAGCATGCAAATGCATAGCCCAATAAATATTGACAGCTGTATGGATCATAGTTGGCAGGGGGTATCATGACTGAGAAAGCAGGAGCCAATGCTGCTGGTGCAGGTGAGGGCACTGGGCCCGTACATTGCCACCTGGTATGATCCAGGGTCCCTGGCCTGCCCCACAGTCTTCAGCAGGTCTGTCTTATGTCCTACCAAGACAATATGGGATGGCTGTGGGCCATCACATGGCCATCGCAGGTGAGCACCTCGGCAAGACGCAAAGGGGCTGGTGATGTGTGTATAGTGTAGGCCTGAGTATGTGCCTTTCATCTGTCTTCCATTCAGGGCCTCTGGGGAGACCAAGTCACATGATCCTTCACCTGGGGAGTGGCATGGGGAGGACAGCACAGTTGCTGTAGAGAGGTGTGCCCAGTCACAGATCTGGCATCCAGCTAATCTATGGAGGGAGGGCAATGCCTGCTGTGATGACTACTATATTCTGTGGTGGATCATGGGGCCATCTCAGGTTCTGTGTGTGTGTACATGTGTAAAAGAGGGGCATGTCGCCTCTCATGCTAGTATTATTCCAGCACCCCATCACTGTTCTTATAGGATGCTGTCACTATATAGTGTAGGCATTTGCAGGGCTGGACTGACACGGTGTCCTATGTTTTGTGTCATTTCAGGCCTTCTGAGGACCCTTACACCAGCTGTATCTGTGGATGACCAAAACAAAAAATGCAGTGTGCGCAGAATAAAAAGACTTTGCAGGGCGTTATCTCCAAAAGGATTTATTGGAGTACTAGAAAGGAAGCACTGATCCTCGGTGCTTTTGATCTATTTGTGGGTTGTTGACCCATTTAGACTGGATGCAGTTACCCCTCCAAATTCTGACCCACCTCAAGGAAGCAATGGGGAAGCAGTGAGAAGTTGGATGATGCAGAGGCCCAGGATATCACAGAGGCATAGTTCTTTATGTATTAGCACAAGACTGAGTGGTCTGTTTTGTGGACTGTGGTGCTATCACAGCTATCGGGGGGTGGCGGCTCAAAAGATGGGCACATGATGGATATATGCCTTTGTTGGACAGGTTGACAGGTGGACAGAGATGATCTGCACTTTAGGGCCCACTGAGGGTTAGTGGGCTGCCCTGTGACAGTAGAGTACATGCTGCAGAGTCATATGCTTCAGTGGTTGCCTTGCCTGGCCACTGCACACCTGTACTGTTAGGTCTGGGGTTGGTGATATCCAGTACCCTGTCCCTGTATCAGGCACTTCAGAGTGTGTCACCTGTTACTCAGTGTCAGTGGCTCAGCAGGTAGCACATTCGCCTCTGAGGCCAGGAGATCAGAAAGCTGTGGGTTCTATCCCCACACCAGGCTCTTGGGTTAAAATCCCAATACTGATGCTGTAGTGCAGCATGAAGGCGGTGCTGCACTCCTGAGGTGCCTTCTTTCGGATGAGACATTAAACCGAGGTCCCATCTGCCTGTTCAGGTGAATATTAACGATCCCATGGCACTTCTCAAAAAGAGTAGGGGTGTTTATTAGGGAAAGAAAATCATACATACAAATACTTCATCAAACAGTAGAAAATTAAGAAACCATACAGTGAGAATCAAAAACTCCATTCCCCCAAATCCCCCCCCAAAATAAAATAATACTAGTGAATAAATAAAGAAAGGGAAAAAAAGCATTTCTAGCCTATGCAATCCCGGATATAAATCACAGTTGATAAGGTCAAAAACAAAGTGCAAGAAAAAACTCCAAGTAAAATTATCAAAATCTGGTCTCTAAATGATATTCCCCTTTGATATTGTTATCTTTCACGAGGTAAGTATAACTTTACAAAAATAAACAGGAAAATAAAATTGAAGCTAACAATATAAAACTGAAATGCAAAAAAATTCTGTACAAAATCAAGTAATCAGAACATTGGAATTCGTTACCCATGGGAGATTTCTCCATCTGGCTTGCATATTCTGTACTTACTTATTCCAAAGTTCTTCCTCATAAATTCATCTTAAATCTGATGTAATTTTGTCAACTAATTCTAAATAGTCTACTTGTTTTTGTTGTAAAGTATAGACACCTGGAGATCCAAATATGCCCCTTTATATGACCCATAAATTAAAAATTTCATAAGTGACCATTTGAAAACACAGCATATGCCAAGATGCAGCTAAAAAGGTCCACAAATTTACAATATGAGAGCAAGTAAAGAATAAATGTTTCATGGATTCCAGAACTTGAGTGCATGGAGATCTGCTGCACAATCTGTCCACTAACTGTTCATGTTTTTGATTGACCTTGATATTAAGTTTCTCATGACAGCAGAGCCAGTGAATTTTATTTTTATTTTTATTTATTGAAATCTTGGAGGCAGTATAGCGCAGTGGTTTAAGGCTCTGAGCTGCAAATCTGGCGACATCCAGCATGCCAGACCTGGGTTTGAATCCCACAGCTTCCACTTACATGCTGTGTGACCCTGAGCAAGTCACTTAACTTCCCTGTGCTCCCAGGTCACACCTGTAAAAAAGCTTTTAGCTTAGTGTGCTACTCCTGGTTAAACAACTAAAAAATATATAAAAGTATATCTTTGAGCAACATCTTTTTACATAGGTTCCATGTCAAAAGAAAAATATCATCATGATAACAATTACAATAACAGGTATGTTACAAGTGTCACCAGCCCTGAATACATACAGGTAGAATACAGCAAACACCGTAGATTCGCTGAAAAAACACAGATTAAAATTGAGGTGGGACTAGACACATTGGGATAGGTAAAGGACAGAGACAAGGGGTTTTAAACGAATACACTCCAAACAGACAGTACAATTCATTTAAACAATGGGGGCAGTGTACAAGGTGTGCCTGAGTGAGGTAATAGCTAGCTTGCTAAGGGCAGGAAGGTATAGCAGGTCAAAAGTAGAGGGGGAAGGTGGACAAGGGAAGGGGAAGGGGAAGGAGGTGGGTAAGAGGGAAGGATGTGGGAGGAAAGGGATAGGTGGGGATAAGCGGGGGAGGGGTTGCAGAGAGTAAGTGCTGAAAGGGTGATGGTACAGTAGGGTAATGCGTGTAGAGTGTGAGCCATAAGACACACGTATGGGGCAGGGAGGCAGTCTTAGTGGTAGCAGTCACAGGTAGCCTCAGCGACTAAGCACTGTCATAGCAAATGTTTGAAGTCCCACACATGAGGGGAAATTCATTTATTGGTCAATTGTAATTCTAAAGAAGAAAGATGACAAGAGGGACAATTTGGAAATATGCTTGGTTCTGAAAAATAGGAAGAAATAATATGACTGTATACAGTTTTCCTTTGTCCGGTCAAAACCATACCACTAGTTATATTCCATGCTTTTAGTTTTAAGAACAGATGCCATACATATGGGGCAGTCTGACCTATAGATCCCAAGCCCCTTAACTGCCCTCTATCCCGCCTACCAAACCATGGACTACAGGAGACGAAAAAAAGGTGGCTCAAACATTTCCCTGTATGGAAGAGTAAAGGCTTTATATTAGTCATAATACAAATAGAAAAGATAAAAGCCAATGGGTTGGTCATGTTTAAACCACCCCCGGGTATAGAAAGGTACAAAATGTTCCTCTTAATGGGGTTTAGGTTTACCCCCAGGCATCCTGGAAGAAAATGTTGTATAGGGTAGCATCCAAAGATCTTGGGGGTGGAATAACATAGGCGATATACAAAAACAGAGGAATTAAAAAAGTTGTGATCAAATAAATTTGTTTTCTTTTATTCATTTTATATGAATTCCAGCGAGCAAGCAAGGTATTTCCTAGTTCCATTTTGAAAGACCAGTTTATTTGATCCTCATGGAACAAAATCCCCAAAGTTTTAACGGGCGTAGAAACCAATTGGATTCCAGCCACTGTTACAGGATCTGGTACCAGAGCACCCAAACATTTACCTTGGCATTTAGAAATGTTCAAGGATGCTCCTGAAAAACACCCAAAGTCTCGACATGCCTGGATTGTTGACTCCGTAGAGGCAACATCAGGCAGGAACGGAATTAGATCATCCGCAAAAGCTGTGGCTACGAAGGAGAAATCCCTTTCCAGACATTGTGTCTAATGACAGGGGCACTATTTAAATGATGCAACAGAGGGTCAGTACTGAAAACATACAGCACAGAGCTCAATGGGCATCCCTGCCTTACTCCCGTTTTTACTGGAATCATAGGTCCTACCTAATCATTTGCCAGAGGGGTTACCATAGCTGTTCTATAAAGACAATGAAGCCACTGTATAAAGGTATCTGGAATGCCATGAGACCGGAGAATAAACCAAAGGTAATCCTGATTAACCGCATTAAATACCTATCCAAATAGACCTATCCAAAGCATTCGACCTCGTCAACCACAACCTGCTACTCTCCAAATTGAGGGAGGTTGGACTAGACAGTCACTCCCTGTCGTGGTTCTCCAGCTACCTAACTGGAAGGTCACAGAAGGTAAAATGGAACGACTCCCTGTCTGAGCCTCTTCCTCTAACTCAGGGGGTGCCTCAAGGGTCTATACTCGGACCCCTTCTTTTCTCGCTCTTCACCAATGACCTCTGCAACCACTGTTGTGGGAGTTCAATGGTACAGTATGCAGATGACGCAGTCCTCTACCGGCTCTCCTCCAACATGGGAGAACTATGTTCAGGGCTCCAAGATGACTTGGAATCCCTAGAGGAATGGCTAATCACCAATAGAATGGTCATCAATCTGAGCAAGACTAAGGCCATGCTGTTTGGCCCCAGATCCCTCAATCGGGATAGAAGCCAACTCCTCCAACTGACGACCACATCAGGCAAGAGGCTCGAGGTGGTCCCCTCTATAAAATACCTTGGTCTCACCTTGGATCAGGGCTTCACCCTCAAGGAGCACGTAGACCAAATAACCAAAAATATCCACTCCAAACTCGGGACCCTTTACATGCTGAAAGACCAGCTGATACCAGAGGCCCGGGTCTCCATCACCACGAGCGTTCTGCTCCCCACCATCACCTACGCGGCCCCTGTCATCCAGGGAGCAGCTAGGCAAGAGCTAAACAAGCTACAGGTTCTCTACCATAAGGTGGCCCACTTCGCCACATTGATGGGCCCGATGACTCACCACTGTGACTCGCTGTCTCAATAAAACTGGCCCTCCTGGGAGGACAGGCTTCAGCACCCCTCACTCTGCCTCACCCACAAATTATCCATTCCTCCCCCCCACCCAGCCTCGCTGGGCTCATCTCCATTAAGAACAACCCTAGGCAACTCTGTACGACTGACAGGACTCACCTCTCGGTGCCCAGGGTGAGAACTAAGGTGGGTGGGAAGTCATTCACTTTTACCGCCCCCACCCTATGGAACTCCCTGCCACAAGGTATTCAGGAAACCTTCTCCCCTTACAACTTCCGCACTAGGCTTAAGGCGCACCTGACTACCTCCTCAAAATGCAACTGTTAAGTTAAGGGACTCTCAAGCGTTAGCCAATACTCTGTGGTCCAACTCCTTTACCGTTGGAACTTGTTATATTGCTACCATGTTTACTCTGTAATGTATCTATGTGACGCATGTTATGTATTTTGTTGCACTCAATCCCATGCAATAATCTATGTAATCCTCGGGTCGCCCCTGAAAAAGGGACTCTCGGGGCCCAGTGGGCTCACCCGATTATCAAAATGTAATAAATAAATATAAATAAATAAATAAATGCCTGTTTTTGGTCAAGAGCTAGTACTATACCATTTACCTGGTGACATCTGGCTCTGTCAAAAGTTCCCTTATTAAAATCAAATTGTCTGTGACAGATCTGTCCTTCACTGAACAAAATTGTGCAGAAAAGATCAGATGTGCCGCTGCTGTGGATAATCGGTTATGCAATATTTTAGTCAGAATTTTAAAGTCACTGTTAAGCAGGCTAATTGGTCTCCAATTTTCAATGTTGTGTTTGTCACCTTTTTTAAAGAGAAAGATTAAAGTACCTTCAGACTTTATTAATGGTATACTTGGTATACTTAAGGATGCCAACAATTCCACATAATCCAAAGCTAATTCTTCCACTAAGTCAGATTGAAATAGTTTATAAATATCACTGGGAAGGCCATCCGGCCCTGGCGCCTTCCCCAGTGATAGAGATTGCAGTGTTTCTTGAACTTCTAATAGAGAACTGTCCTGTTCTAAATTTTGCAGGATCTCTTCTGGACAGTGTGGCAGCTCCAGGTTATGAAAAAACTAGTTTGTCCAGACGTATCCACCTCTTTCTGTGAAAAAGTCATGAGGCATGATTAGAAATGAGGTCAGAGATGCGATTTGTGCTCTCCTTAAAAATAAAGCCCCCAGCCCTGATGGATTTCTTAATAATTTTTACATTGCCTGCGGGGACTCCATCATACCTGTTCTCATCAATTTATTTAACTATCTCCGTACTTCTGACCTCTCACACCTTACCTTCACCCAAGCTTAGATCTCACTTATCCCCAAGCCGGATTGAGATCCGTTGTTACCCAGCAATTACATGCCTATTTACCTCCCTAATTCAGACATTAAAATTATGGCGAAGGTCTTAGCCAATAGTCTGTTGCAGGTGTGGTCGGGCCTTATAAGTCTCACACAAGTTGGATTTAAGGCGGGTCGATCTTCTTCTGACCACCTCCATAAACTCTGGCATTTAATTTCTGCATTGGGTGAGAGCAAGATCCCAGCAGTGTTGGCTTCACTCGATGCAGAAAAAAGCCTTTGATAGGGTTTCATGGCCCTTTCTCTTCACCACATTTCACAAATTTGGTTTCCCTGCTAGTTTTTGTGCCTGGGTGAGGGCCCTTTAATCTCATCCAATGGCTCAGATCCATTGAAATGATATCCTGTCTGCCCCTTTGACTCTTCAGCATGGCACTCAACAAAAATGCTCCCTTTCTCCCATCCTGTTTAACCTTTACCTAGAACCCCTACTACACAATCTCCAAAATAATCCCAGTGTGGAAGGTGTAACGGTGAGGGGAATTACCTGCAAGCTCTCGGCATACACCGATGATCTGCTGTTGCATCTCCTTAATCCCCAAATGTCTATTCCGGCAGCCCTTGCTGAGATCCACAGGTTCTCAGAGGTAGTGGAATATCAACTTAACCTGGATAAGTCTAAGGTGCTCCTGCTTAATGTACTTAAAGCTTAATCCCCTCCATTGATAACTCACAGCATGGAATAGAGACCCCTTTGGCTGTTAATAGAACAGTTCCTGTGTGCCCAGGCAGGTCTCCAGCTTCGTAGCTTACTATATATTATGCCATTTCAATTGCCTCAGAAATTCAAGGGTACACCCATTTGGTGGACACTCAGAGCTCTCAGCCAACTCTGAGTTTATATGGGATGGGAATGGAGAAAAGATCTCTCTCAACCTTTATTAGAGAACCCCAATTTACAAATTGCCAACCATCCAACTCCACCTGGTTTCTGTCTCCAGCTTCTTTCGGCAACACTGTCCTCCGTTATTGAGAACAGCGTACTTGTGTCCCTCCCGGATATACAGACCCGATTCAGCATCCCAGTGTTTTATCCTTTTAAGCATCTGCAGCTCGCAGGAACAATAACATCTTTTTTGGGCCCCCCCGGTCTCCCCTACCTGTGGAGCACCTGTCACTGCTTATTCACAGGCAGCCCAACCCTGTGAACTGTCTGGGTTATACAAGTTTCATCAAACAAGAGACCCAGCTAGTTTGGAGGGTGTTTGCTATTACTGGCAGCATGCATTACATCTTCAGGCGGCTACTAAAGTTTGGCAGAAGGTCTGGAAACATTTGTACAAATTTGTCAAGCAAGACCGTTACCACATCTTACAGTTCCATACTCCCCACAACCTCTATTTTACACCCTTAAGCTCTATAAGATGGGTAAACTGGAGTCTCCATGCTGCTTTCATTGTACGCTGGCCGAGGGGCATCTCAAACACATTCTTTGGGACTGTCCCAAGATCACCCTCTTTTGGCCTGAAATCCAGTGTTCCCTGTGTCCCCTTTTGGGTCTAGACTCTTCCTTTTTACCCCTGAGGTTTCAGGCACAAAGTGCCCTTGCGGCAACCGACCATGGCCAGAACCGCTTACCAGCTGCACCTCCAGCCCGCCCGGCATGCCAAGCACCCTGCCCCAGTAGTGCTGCAACACAGGATCCAATGCAGATTTGACCACAAAGCTCCCCTGCAGCAACCAACCATAGCCAGAGCCATGCACTGGCTGCACCTCAAGCCCTCCTGGCCCTCCAAGCAGCCTGCCCTGGTAGTGCTGCAACACAGGATCCAACACAGATTTGGGCACAAAGCACCCCTGTGGCACATGACCGCAGCCAGAGCTACTCACTGGCTGCACCTCCAGCTCACCCGGCCCTCCAAGCAGCCTGCCCCAGTAGCACTGAAACACAAGATCCAATGCAGATTCGGGCATGAAGTGCTCTAGTGGCGACTGACTGTGGTCAGAGCAGATCACCGGCTGCACCTCCAACCCACTCGGCCCTCCAAGCAGCCTGCCCAGTAGTGCTGCAACACAGGATCCAATGCAGATTCGGGCATGGAGCACTCCTGTGGCAACCAGCCATGGCCAGAGCCACTCACCAGCTGCACTTCCAACTCGCCCGGCCCTCCATGCAGCCTGCCCTGGTAGCACTGCAACACAGGCTGCAACACAGATTTGGGCAGAAAGTGCCCCTGCGGTGACCAACCACGGCCAGAGCCACTCACCGGCTGCACCTCCAGTACATCCATCCCTCCAAGCAGCCTGCCCCAGTAGCATTGCAACACAGGATCCAACGCAGATTCTGTCACTAAGCACCCCTGCGGCAACCGACTGCAGCCAGAGCCACTCACCAGCTGTATCTCCAGCCACCCAGCCTCCAAGGAGCTTGCCCTTGTAGCACTGCAACACAGGATCCAACATAGATTCAGGCATGAAGCACTCCTGCGGTGACCGACTGTGGCCAGAACCAGTCACTGGCAGCTCCTCCAGTCCACCAGGCCCTAAAAGCAGCCTGGCCCAGTAGCACTGCACCTCAGGATCCAACACAGATTTGGTCATGAAGCACCCCAGCGGTGACCGACCACAGCCAGAGCTGCTCACCTGTTGCACCTCCAGCCCAACTGGCCCTCCAAGCAGCCATCCCTGGTAATGCTGCAACACAGGATACAACACAGATTTAGGCATGAAGCACCCCTGCATTTCATTCAGCAATACCTGCCTCCATTACTGAGAACAGCGTACTTGTGCCCCTCCCGGTTATACAGACCCAATTCAACATCCCAGTGTTTAATCTTTTTAAGCCTCTGCAGCTTGCAGGAGCAGTAACATCTTTTTTGGGTCCCCCCTGGTCTCCCCAACCTCAGGAGCCCCTGTCACTGCTTATTCACAGGTTGCCCAAACACATGCAGTGTCTGGGTTATACCAATTTCATCAGGCAAGAGACCCAGCTAGTTTGGAGAGTGTTTGCTATTACTGGCGGCATGCATTACATCTTCAGGTGGCTACTAAAGTTTGGCAAAAGGTCTGGAAAGATTTGTACGGATTTGTCAAGCAAGACCGTTACCACATCTTACAGTTCCATACTCTCCACAACCTCTATTTTATACCCTCCAAGCTCTATAAGATGGGTAAACTGGAGTCTTCATGCTGCTCTCATTGTACGCTGTCCGAAGAGCATCTCAAACACATTCTTTGGGAGTGTCCCAAGATCACCCTCTTTTGGTCCAAAATCCGGTGTTCCCTGTATCCCCTTTTGGGTCTAGACTCTTCCTTTTTGCCCCTGAGGTTTCAGGCAAGAAGTACCCCTGCGACAACCGACCATGGCCAGAGCCGCTTAACAGCTGCACCTCCAGCCCGCCCGGCACTCCAAGCACCCTACCCCAGTAGTGCTGCAACACTGGATCCAATGCAGATTTGGGCACAAAGCTCCCCTGCAGCAACCGACTGTAGCCGGAGTCATGCACCAGCTGCACCACCATCCCACCTGGCCCTCCAAGCAGCCTGCCCTGGTAGCACTGCAATACAGAATCCAACAAAGATTCGGGCATGAAGCACCCCTGCGGCACATGACCGTGGCCAGGGCCACTCACTGGCTGCACCTCCAGCTCACCCAGCCCTCCAAGCAGCCTGCCCCAGTAGCACTGAAACACAGGATCCAATGCAGATTCAGGCATAAAGCGCTCTTGTGGCAACCAACTGTGGTCAGAGCCACTCACCGGCTGTACCTCCAGTCCACCCATCCCTCCAAGCAGCCTGCCTGGTAGCACTGCAACACAGGATCCAATGCAGATTCGTGCACAAAGCACCCCTGTGGCAATCAGCCATGGCCAGAGCCACTCACCAGCTGCACGTCCAACCCGCCCGGCCCTCCATGCAGCCTGCCCTGGTAGCGCTGCAACACAGGCTCCAACACAGATTTGGGCAGAAAGTGCCCTTGCGGTGACTAACCATGGCCAAAGCCACACACCGGCTGCACCTCCAGTACACCCGTCCCTCCAAGCAGCCTGCCCCAGTAGCACTGCAACACAGGATCCAATGCAGATTCTGTTACGAAGAACCCCTGAGGCAACCGACTGCTGCCAGAGCCACTCACCGGCTGCATCTCCAGCTGCCCAGCCCTCCAATCGGCCTGCCCTTGTAGCACTGCAACACAGGATCCAACATAGATTTGGGCATGAAGCACTCCTGTGGCGACCGACTGTTTCCAGAGCTGCTCACTGGAAACACCTCCAGTTTGTCAGGCCCTCCAAGCAGCCTGGCCCAGTAGTGCTGTACCACAGGATCTAACACAGATTTGGTCATGAAGTGCCCCTGCAGCAACCGACCATAGCCAGAGCTGCTTACCGGCTGCACCTCCAGCCCTCCTGGCCCTCCAAGCAGCCTGCCCCAGAAGAGCTGCAACACAAGTTCCAATGCAGTCAGGCATGAAGCGCTCCTTTGGTGGTCAACCGTGGCCAGAGCCACTCACCGGCTGCACCTCCAACCCACCCGGCCCTCCATGTAGCCTGCCCTGATAGCGATGCAACACAGGCTTCAATGCAGATTTGGGCATGAAGTGCCCCAGCGGCGACCAACCCTGGCCACAACCACTCACTGGCTGCACCTCCAGTACACCCATCCCTCCAAGCAGCTGGCCCCAGTAGCACTGCAAGACAGGATCCAATGCAGATTCTGTCACGAAACACCCCTGCGGCAACTGACTGCATCCAGAGCAGCTCACCGGCTGCATCTCCAGCCCTCTCAGGCCTCCAAGCAGCCTGCCCTGGTAGCACTGCAACACAGGATACAACGTAGATCCGGGCATGAAGTGTCCCTGCGGTGACCGACTGTGGCCAGAGCCGCTCACCGGCAGCACCTCCAGTCTGCCTGGCCCTCCAAGCAGCCTGGCCTAGTAGCACTGCAACACAGGAGCCAATACAGATTTTGTCATGAAGCGGCCCTGCAGCAACCAACCGGAGCCAGAGCCACTCACCGGTTGCACCTTCAGCCCACCTGGCCCTCCAAGCAGCCTGTCCTGGTAGCACTGAAACACAGGATCCAATGCAGATTCGGGCATGAAGCGCTGCTGTGGTGAACAACCATGGCCAGAGCCACTCACTGGCTGCACCTCCAAGCCATCCAGCGCTGCAAGCAGCCTGCCCTGGTAGCACTGCACCAATGCAGATTTGAGCACAAAGTGTCCCTGTGGTGACTGACCATGGCCAGGGCCACTCACCAGCTGTACCTCCAGTATGCCCGGCCTTCCAAGCAGCCTGCTCCTGTAGTGCTGCAACACAGGATCCAACACAGATTCGGTCATGAAGCACCCCTGCGGCGACCTACTGCAACCAAAGCCACTCACCGGCTGCACTTCCAGCCCACCAGGCCCTCCGTGCAGCCTGCCCTGGTAGCACGGCAACACAGGATCCAACATAGATTCAGGCATGAAGCACTCCTGTGCCAACTGACTGCCAAGAGCCACTCACTGGCTGCACCTCCAGTCTGCCCGGTCCACCAAGCAGCCTGCCCCAGTAGAGCTGCAACACAGGATCCAACACAGATTCAGCCATGAAGCACCCCTGCGGTGACTGACTGCAACCAAAGCCGCCTACCGGCTGCACCTCCAAGCAACCTGCCCTGGTAGCACTGCAACACAGGATCCAACACAGAATTGGACATGAAGCACCCCTGTGGTGAACAACCGTGACCAGAGACGCCCACCGGGTGCACCTCAGGCCCACCCGGCCCTCCAAGTAGCCTGCCCCACTAGTGCTGAATCACAGGATACAACGCAGATTTGGGCATGAAGTGCTACTGTGGCAACCGACCATGGTCAGAGCCGCTTACCAGCTGCACCTCCAACCCACCTAGCCCTCCATGCAACCTGCCCTGGTAGCACTGCAACATGGGATCCAACACAGATTTGGGCAGAAAGTGCTCCTGCGTTGACTAACAACTGCCAGAGCCACTCACCGGCTGCACCTCCAGTACATCCATCCCTCCAAGCAGCCTGTCCCATTAGTGTTGCAACAGAGGAGCCAACGCAGATTCTGTCACTAAGCACCCAGGTGGCAACAAACTGCAGCCAGAGCCACTCACCGGCTGCATCTCCAGCCACCCAGCCTCCAAGCAGCTTGCCCTTTTAGCACTGCAACACAGGATCCAACATAGATTCAGGCATGAAGCACTCCTGCAGTGACCGACTGTGCTCAGAGCCACTCACTGGCTGCACCTTCAGTCCGCCAGGCCCTACAAGCAGTCTGGCCCAGTAGCGTTGCACCACAGGATCCAACACAGATTTGGTCATGATGCGCCCCAGTGGTGACTGACCGCAGCCAGAGCTGCTCACCGGTTGCACCTCCAGCCAACGGGCCCTCCAAGCCGCCATCCCCGGTAGTGCTGCAACACAGGATCCAACACAGATTTAGACATGAAGCATCCCTGCGGTTCGTTCAGCAACACCCGCCTCCATTAGTGAAAACAGCGTACTTGTGCCCCTCCCGGTTATACAGACCCGATTCGGCATCCCAGTGTTTAATCCTTTTAAGCATCTGCAGCTCACAGGAGCAGTAACATCTTTTTTGGGTCACCCCTGGTATTCCCTACCTCAAAAGCCCCTGTCACTGCTTATTAACAGGTGGCCCAAACACATGCAGTGTCTGGGTTATACCAATTTCATTAAGCAAGAGACCCAGCTAGTTTGGAGGGTGTTTGCTATTACTGGCAGCATGCATTACATCTTCAGGCAGCTACTAAAGTTTGGCAAAAGGTCTGGAAACATTTGTACAGATTTGTCAAGCAAGACTGTTACCACGTCTTACAGTTCCATACTTTCCACAACCTCTGTTTTACAACCTTAAGCTCTATAAGATGGGTAAACTGGAGTCTCCATGCTGCTCTCATTGTATGCTGGCCGAGGGGCATCTCAAACACATTCTTTGGAAGTGTCCCAAGATCACCCTCTTTTGGTCCAAAATCTGGTCTTCCCTGTACCCCCTTTTGGGTCTAGACTCTTCCTTTTTACCCCTGAGGTTTCAGGCACAAAGTGCCCCTGTGGCAACCGACCATGGCCAGAGCCGCTTAACAGCTGCACCTCCAGCCCGCCCAGCACGCCAAGCACCCTGCCCCAGTAGCACTGCAACACTGGATCCAATGCAGATTTGGGCACAAAGCTCCCCTGCAGCAACCGACTGTAGCCGGAGTCACGCACCAGCAGCACCACCACCCCATCTGGCCCTCCAAGCAGCCTGCCCCAGTAACACTGCAACACAGGATCCAACACAGATTCAGACATGAAGAACCCCTGCGGCACACAACCATGGCCAAGGCCACTCACCGGCTGCACCTCCAGCTCACCCTGCCCTCCAAGCAGCCTGCCCCAGTAGTGCTGAAACACAGGATCCAATGCAGATTCAGGCGTGAAGCACTGTTGTGGCAACCGACCGTGATCAGAGCCACTCACCGGCTGCACCTCCAACCCACCCAGCCCTCCATGCAACCTGCCCTGGTAGCACTGCAACACAGGATCCAACACAGATTTGGGCAGAACGTGCCCCTGCATCAAATAACCACGGCCAGAGCCACTCACCGGCTGCACCTCCAGTACATCCGTCCCTCCAAGCAGCCTGCCCCAGTAGTGTTGAAACACAGGATCCAATGCAGATTCTGTCACTAAGCATCCCAGCGGCAACCAAATGCAGCCAGAGCCAGAGCCACTCACTGGCTGCATCTCCAGCCACCCAGCCTCCAAGCAGCCTGCCCTTGTAGCACTGCAACACAGGATCCAACATAGATTCAGGCATGAAGCACTCCTGCGGTGACTGACTGTGGCCAGAGCCACTCACTGGCAGCACCTTCAGTCCGCCAGGCCCTACAAGCAGTGTGGCCCAGTAGCACTGCACCACAGGACCCAACACAGATTTGATCATGAAGCACCCCAGCGGTGACCGACCGCAGCCAGAGCTGCTCACCGGTTGCACCTCCAGCCGACAGGCCCTCCAAGCAGCCATCCCCGGTAGTGGTGCAACACAGGATCCAACACAGATTTAGGCATGAAGCATCCCTGTGGTTCATTCAGCAACACCCGCCTCCATTAATGAGAACAGCGTACTTGTGCCCCTCCCAGTTATACAGACCCGATTTGACATCCCAGTGTTTAATCCTTTTAAGCATCTGCAGCTCACAGGAGCAGTAACATCTTTTTTGGGTCACCCCTGGTCTCTCCTACCTCAGTGTGGCCCAGTAGCACTGCACCACAGGACCCAACACAGATTTGATCATGAAGCACCCCAGCGGTGACCGACCGCAGCCAGAGCTGCTCACCGGTTGCACCTCCAGCCGACAGGCCCTCCAAGCAGCCATCCCCAGTAGCACTGCACCACAGGACCCAACACAGATTTGATCATGAAGCACCTCCAGTTTGCCAGGCCCTCCCTTCATCGTGGCCCAGTAGTGCTGCACCACAGGATCCAACACAGATTTGGCCATGAAGTGCCCCTGCAGCAACTGACCATAGCCAGAGCCGCTTACTGGCTGCATCTCCAGCCCTTCTGGCCCTCCAAGCAGCCTGCCCCAGAAGAGCTGCAACACAGGATCCAATGCAGATTCAGGCAAGAAGCACTTCTGTGGCGACCAACCGTGGCCAGAGCCACTCACCGGCTGCACCTCCAACCCACCTGGCCTTCCATGTAGCCTGCCCTGATAGCAATGCAACACATGCTCCAACACAGATATGGGTACGAAGTGCCCCAGCAGTGACCAACCATGGCCACAGTCACTCACCGGCTGCACCTCCAGTACACCCGTCCCTCCAAGCAGCCTGCCCCAGAATGCTGCAAGACAGGATCCAACGCAGAATCTGTCATGAAGCACCCCTGTAGCAACTGACTGCAGTCAGAGCAGCTCACCGGCTGCATCTCCTACCCTCTCAGCCCTCTAAGCAGCATGCCCTGGTAGCACTGCAACACAGGATACAATGTAGATTCGGGCATGAAGTGCCCCTTCGGCGACCGACTGTGGCCAGAGCCGCTCACTGGCAGCACCTTCAGTCTGCCAGGCCCTCCAAGCAGCCTGGCCCCATAGCACTGCAACACAGGAGCCAATACAGATTTTGTCATGAAGTGGCCCTGTGGCAACCAACTGCAGCCACGGCCGCTCACCGGTTGCACCTTCAGCTCACCCGGCCCTCCAAGCAGCCTGCCCTGGTAGCACTGCAACACAGGATCCAACACAGAATCGGGCATGAAGTGCCCCTGTGGTGAACAACCGCAGCCAGAGACGCTCACCAGCTGCACCTCCAGCCCACCCGACCCTCCAAGCAGCCTGCACCAGTAGTGCTGCAACACAGGATCCAATGCAGATTTGGGCATGAAGCGCTCCTGTGGCGACCAACCATGTCCAGAGCCACTCACCAGCTGCACCTCCAACCCACACGGCGCTCCAAGCAGCCTGCCCTGGTAGCACTGCACCAACGCAGATTTGAGCACAATGTCCCTTCGGTGACTGACCATGGGCAGAGCCACTCACCAGCTATACCTCCAGTACGCCCGGCCTTCCAAGTAGCCTTCCCCTGTAGTGCTGCAACACAGGATCCAACACAGATTCGGTCATGAAGCACTCCTGCGCCGACCAACTGCAACCAAAGCCGCTCACCGGCTGCACCTCCAGCCCACCAGGCCCTCCATGCAGCCTGCCTGGTAGCACTGCAACACAGGCTCCAACGTAGATTCAGGCATGAAGCACTCCTGTGGCAACTGACTGGCCAGAGCCACTCACTGGCTGCACCTCCAGCC
Source organism: Neoceratodus forsteri (assembly GCA_016271365.2). NCBI lineage: Eukaryota > Metazoa > Chordata > Ceratodontiformes > Ceratodontidae > Neoceratodus > Neoceratodus forsteri. The sequence continues at coordinate 246,300,212 of CM057449.1, read as the reverse complement.
CGCCCAGCCCACCAAGCAGCCTGCCCCAGTAGTGCTGCAACACAGGATCCAACACAGATTTGGCCATGAAGCACCCCTGTGGTGACCGACTGCAACCAAAGCCACTTACCAGCTGCACCTCCAAGCATCCTGTCCTGGTAGCATTGTAACACAGGATCCAACACAGAATCTGGCGTGGTGAACAACCACGACCAGAGACACTCACCGGGTGCAGCTCAGGCCCACCGGCCCTCCAAGCAGCCTGCCCCAGTAGTGCTGAACCATAGGATACAATGCAGATTCGGGCATGAAGTGCTACTGTGGCAACCGACCATGGTCAGAGCCGCTCACCAGCTGCATCTCCAACCCACCCGGCCCTCCAAGCAGCCTTCCCGGTAGCACTGCAACACAGGATCCAACACAGTTTCGGGCATGAAGCACCCCTTCACTGACTGACCAAAGCCAGAACCACTCACTGGATGCACCTCCAGCCCTCCCAGCCCTCCAAGCAGCCTACTCTGGTAGTGCTGCAACACTGGATCCAACACAGATTCGGGCACAAAGTGCCCCTGTGGTGACTGACCATGGCCAGAGCCATTCACTGGCTGCACCTCCAAGCCGCCCGGCACTCCAGGCAGTCTGCCCTGGTAGCACTGCACCACAGGTTCCAACACAGATTTGGGCACAAAGTATCCCTGTGGTGACCAACCGTGGCCAGAGCCACTCACCAGCTGCACCTCCAACCCACCCAGCACTCCAAACAACCTGCACTGGTAGCACTGCAACACCTGCTCCAAAGCAGATTTGGGCATGAAGTGCCCCTGTGGTGACCGACCACGGCCACAGCCACTCACCGGCTCCACCTCCAATACACCTGGCCCTCAAAGCTTCCTGCCCCTGTAGTGCTGCAACACAGGATCCAATGCAGATTCAGTCACGAAGCACCACTTTGGCAATCGACCAGAGCCAGAGCCACTAACCTGCTGTACTTCCAGCCCACCCGGCACTCCAAGCAGCCTGCCCTAGTGGCACTGCAACACAGGATCCAGTGTAGATTCGGGCATGAAGTGCTGCTGCAGCGATGGACTGCAGCCAGAGCTGCTCACTGGCTGCCCTCCAGCCCACCAGACCCTCGAAGCAGCCTGCCCCAGTAGCGCTGCAACACAGGATCCAACGCAGATTCGGGAATGAAGTGCCCCTGCGGCGACTTACTGAAGCCAGAGCTGCTGATCGGCTGCACCTCCAGCCTACCCACCCTCCAAGCAGCCTACATTGGTAGCGCTGCAACAAAGGATCCAATGCAGATTCAGCCACAAAAGCACCCCTGCAGCGTCAGTGCATGACTAGAGCCACTCACCGGCTGCACCTCCAGCTCACCTGGCCCACCAAGCAGCCTGCCCTGGTAGCACTGCAACACAGGATCCAATGCAGATTCAGTAATGAAGCACTCCTGCGGCAACTGAATGCAGCCAGAGCTGCTCACTGGCTGCAGTTCCAGCCCACCGGGACCACCAAGCAGCCTGCCCCGGTAGCACTGCAACCCAAGATCCAACACATATTTGGGCATGAAGTGCCCAGCGGTGACCGACCACAGTGACAGCCACTCACCAGCTGCAACTCCTGCCCGTCAGGCCCTCCAAGCAGCCTGCATCAGTTGTGCTTCAACACAGGATCCAACGCAGATTAGGGCACAAAGCTCCCCTGCAGCAACTGACCATGGCCAGAGCCACTCACCTGCTGCATCTCCAGCCTGCCCAGCCCTCCAAGCAGCCTGCTCCAGTAGTGCTGCAACACAGGATCCAGCACAGATTTGGGCATGAAGCAACCCTACGGTGACCGACCGCAGTCAGTGATGCTCACTGGCTGCACGTCCAGCCCATCCAGGTCTCCAAGCAGCCTGCCCCGGTAGCGCTGCAACACAGAATCCAATGCAGATTCGGGCATGAAGTGCCCCTGTGGCTACAAACCGTGGCCAGAGCCGCTCACCAGCTGCATCACCAGCCTGCCTGGCCCTCCAAGCAGCCTGCCCCAGTAGCACTGCAACACAGGATCCAACATAGATTTGGGCATGAAGCACCCCTGCAGTGACCGACCACAGCCAAAGCCGCTCACTGCCTGCACCTACAGCCCACGCAACCCTCCAAGCAGCCTGCCCTGGTAGTGCAGCAACACAGTATCTAACGCAGATTTAGGCATGAATTGCTGCTGCAGCAACTAACCATGGCCAGAACAACTCACTGGTTGCACCTCCAGTATGCCTGTCCCTCCAAGCAGCCTACCACAGCAGCGCTGCAACACAGCATCCAACGCTGATTCAGTCACGAAGCACCTGTGGCAACCGACCACAGCCAGAGCCGCTCACCAGCAACACCTCCAGACCACCCAGACCTCCAAGCAGCTTGCCCTGGCAGCACTGCAACACAGGATCCAACATAGATTTGGGCATGAAGCGCTCCTGTGGTGACCAGCTGTGGCAAGAGCTGCTCCCTGGCTTCACTGCCAGCCTGTCCGGCCCTCCACGCAGCCTTCCCCAGTAGCATTGCAACACAGGATCCAACACAGAATCGGGCAATATGCACCCATGTGGCGAGCAACGGTGACCAGAGATGCTCACTGGCTACACCTCCAGCCCACCCGGCACTCCCAGCAGCCTGCCCAATAGTGCTGAAACACAGGATCCAACACAGATTCGGGCATGATGTGCTCCTGTGGTGACCGACCACTGTCAGAGCTGCTCACCGACTGCACCTCCAACCTGCCCGGCTCTCCAAGCAGCCTGCCCAGTAGCGCTGCAACACAGGATCCAACACAGATTCGGGCACGGAGCGCCCCTGCTGCAACCAACCACAGCCAGAACCGCTCACTGGCTGCACCTCCAGCTGTCCTGGCCCTCCAAGCAGCCTGCCCCAGGAGTGCTGCAACAAAGGATCCAATGCAGATTTGGGCACGAAGTGCCCCTGCGGTGACCGACCATGGCCAGAGCCACTCAACAGCTACACCTCTAGTATGCCCGGCCCTCCAAGCAGCCTGCCCCTGTAGTCCTGCAACACAGGATCCAACACAGATTTGGTCATGAAGCACCCCTGTGGTGACTGACCGCAGCCTGAGCTGCTCACCGGCTGCACCTCCAGCCCACCTGGCCCTTCAAGCAGCCTGCCATGGTCGCACTGCAACACAGGACCCAACACAGAATCAGGCATGAGGTGCCCTTGTGGAGAACAACTGCAGCCAGCGACACTCACGGGCTGCACCTCCAGACCACCCGGCCCTCCAAGCAGCCTGCACAAGTAGCGCTGCAACACAGGATCCAACACAGATTCTGGCATGAAGCACTCCAGGCTATGGTGACCAACCATGGCCAGAGCCACTCACTGGCTGCACCTCCAACCCACCCGGTGCTCCAAGCAGCCTGCACTGGTAGCACTGCAACACAGGCTGCAATGCAGATTTGGGCACAAGGTGCCACTGTGGTGACAGACCACGGCCAGAGCCACTCACCAGCTGAACCCCCAGCACTCTCGGCCCTCAGGGCAGCCTGCTCCTGTAGCGCTGCAACACAGGATCCAAAACAGATTCAACCACAAATCACCCCTACAACAACCGATCACAGTCAGAACCGCTCACTGGCAACACCTCCAGCTCACCCAGCCCTCCAAGCAGTCTGCCCTGGTAGCACTTCAACAGAGGATCCAACGTAGAACTGGGCATGAAGCACTCCAGTGGCAACCGACTGTGGTGAGAACAGCTCATGAGCTGCACCTCAAGCCCTCCCAGACCTCCAAGCAGCCAGCCCTGGTAGCACTGCAACACAGGATCCAATGAAGATTCAGGCATGAAGCACTCCTCTGGTGACAGACTGTGGCCAGAGCTGCTCACTGGCTGCAGCTCCAGCCCACCTGGCCCTACAAGCAGCCTGCCCCAGTAGCGCTGCAACACAGGATACAACACAGATTCAGTCACGAAGCACCCCTGCGGCAACCGACCACAGCCAGAGCTGCTCACCGGCAACACCTCCAGCAAACCCAGCCCTCCAAGCATCCTGCCCTGATAGCACTGCAAAACAGGATCCAAAGTACATTCAGGCATGAAGCACTCTTGTGGTGACTGACTGTGGCCAGAACCACTCACCGGCTGCACCTCAAGCTCACCCAGCCCTCCAAGTAGCCGGACCTCGTAGCACTGCAGCACAGGATCCAATGTAGATTGAGGCATGAAGTGCTCCTTTGGTGACAGACTGTGGCCAGAGCCGCTCACTGGCTGCATCTCCAGCCCGCACGGCCCTCCAAGCAGCCAGTCCTGGTAGCACTGCAACACAGGATCCAATGTAGATTCAGGCATGAAACATAGAAACATAGACTTTGACGGCAGATAAGGACCGCTTGGCCCATCTAGACTGCCCATGAAGCGCTCCTCTGGTGACAGACTGTGGCCAGAGCTGCTGACTGGCTGCAGCTCCAGTCCACCTGGCCCTACAAGCAGCCTGCCCCAGTAGCGCTGCAACACAGCATCCAACACAGATTTGGTCATGAAGCACCCCTGCGGTGACTGACTGCAGTCAAAGCCACTTATTGGTAGCACCTCCAGCCCACATGACCCTTTAAGCATCCTGCCCTGGTAGCACTGCACAACAGGATCCAACACAGTTTAGTCATGAAGTGCCCCGGCGGCTACCGACCGCAACCAGAGCCACTCAGTGACTGCATCTCAAGCCCACCTGACCCTCCAAGCAGCCTGCCCCTGTAGCGCTGTAACACAGGATCCAACACAGATTCAGTCACAAAGCACCCCTGCGTCAACTGACCACAGCCAGAGCCGCTCACCGGCAACACCTCCAGCAAACACAGCCCTCCAAGCAGCCTGCCCTGGTAGCACTGCAAAACAGGATCCAATGTACATTCGGGCATGAAGCACTCTTGTGGCCAGAACCACTCACCGGCTGCACATCAAGCTCGCCCGGCTCTCCAAGCAGCTGGACCTCATAGCACTGCAGCACAGGATCCAATGTAGATTGAGGCATGAAGCGCTCCTCTGGTGACAGACTGTGGCCAGAGCTGCTCACTGGCTGCAGCGCCAGCCCACCCGGTCCTAAAAGCAGCCTGCCCCAGTAGTGCTGCAACACAGGATCCAACACAGATTCAGTCACGAAGCACCCCTGCGGTGACTGACTGCAGCCAAAGCCGCTTACTGGCTGCACCTCCAGCCCGCACGGCCCTCAAAGCAGCCAGCCCTGGTAGCACTGCAACACAGGATCCAATGTAGATTCAGGCATGAAGCGCTCCTCGGATGACAGACTGTGGCCAGAGCTGCTTACTGGCTGCAGCTCCAGCCCACCTGGCCCTACAAGCAGCCTGCTCCAGTAGCGCTGCCACACGGGATCCAACACAGATTTGGTCATGAAGCACCCCTGCGGTGACTGACTGCAGTCAAAGCCGCTTACTGGCAGCACCTCCAGCCCGCATGGCCCTTTAAGCATCCTGCTCTGGTAGCACTGCACAACAGGATCCAACACAGATTTGGTCATGAAGTGTGCCTGCAGCAACTGACCACAACCAGAGCCACTCAGCGACTGCACCTCAAGCCCACCTGGCCTACAAGCAGCCTGCCCCTGTAGCGCTGTAACACAGGATCCAACACAGATTCAGTCACGAAGCACCTCTGCAGCAACCGACCACAGCCAGAGCCGCTCACCGGCAACACCTCCAGCAAATGCAGCCCTCCAAGCAGCCTGCCCTGGTAGCACTGCAAAACAGGATCCAATATACATGCGGGCATGAAGCACTCCTGTGGCAACTGACTGTGGCCAGAACCACTCACCGGCTGCACCTCAAGCTCGCCTGGCCCTCCAAGCAGCTGGACCTCATAGCACTGCAGCACAGGATCCAATGTAGATTCTGGCATGAAGCGCTCCTCTGGTGACAGACTGTGGCCAGAGCCACTCACTGGCTGCAGCTCCAGCCCACCCGGCCATACAAGCAGCCTGCCCCAGTAGCGCTGCAACACAGGATCCAACACAGATTCAGTCAAGAAGCACCCCTGTGGTGACTGACTGCAGCCAAAGCCACTTACTGGCTGCACCTCCAGCCCACACAGCCCTCAAAGCAGCCTGCCCTGGTAGCACTGCAACACAGGACCCAACACAGAATCGGGCAATATGCGCCCATGTGTGAGCAATGGCGACCAGAGATGCCCACTGGCTACACCTCCAGCCCACCCGGCCCTCGCAGCAGCCTGCCCAGTAGTGCTGAAACACAGGATCCAACACAGATTCGGGCATGAAATTCTCCTTTGGCGACCGACCATTGTCAGAGCCGCTCACCTACTGCACCTCCAATCTGCCCAGCTCTCCAAGCAGCCTGTCCAGTAGCACTGCAACACAGGATCCAACACAAATTCAGGCACGAAGCGCCCCTGCAGCAACCAACCACAGCCAGAACCGCTCACTGGCTGCACCTCCAGCTGTCCTGGCCCTCCAAACAGCCTGCCCCGGGAGTGCAGCAACAAAGAATACAATGCAGATTTGGGCATGAAGTGGTCCTGTGGTGACCATCCGTGGCCAGAGCCACTCACTGGGTGCACCTGCAACCCACCCGGTGCTCCAAGTAGCCTGCCCTGGTAGCGCTGCAACACAGGATCCAACACAGATTCGGTCACTGAAATGCCCTTGTGGTGACCGACTGCAGCCAGAACCCTCACCAGCTGCACCTCAAGCCCGCCCGCCTCCAAGTAGCCTGCCCCTGTAGCGCTGCAACACAGGATCCAAACAGATTCAGTCATGAAGCACCCCTACAGCAACCGAGCACAGCCAGAACCACTCACCAGCTACACCTCCAGCCCACCCAGCCCTCCAAGCAGCCTGCCCTGGTAGCACTGCAACACAGGATCCAACATAGATTTGGACATGAAGCACAGCTGTGGTGAAAGACTGTGGCCAGAGCTGCTCACGGGCTGCACCACTAGCTCCCCGGCCCTCCAAGCAGCCTGGCCCAGTAGCACTGCAACACAGGATCCAACACAGATTTGGTCACGAAGTGCCCTTGCGGTGACTGACCACAGCCAGAGCAGCTCACTGGCTGCATCTCCAGCCCACCCAGCCCTCCAAGTAGCCTGCCCTGGTAGTGCTGCAACACAGGATCCAATGCAGATTCAGGCATGAAGTGCTCCTGTGGCAAGGGACTGCAGCCATAGCCACTCACCAGCTGCATCTCCAGCCACCCGGTGCACCAAGCAGCCTGCCCTCTTAGCACTGTAACAGGATCCAATACAGATTCGGTCAAGAAGCACCCCTGTGGTGACTGAATGCTGCCAAAGCTGCTCACCAGCTACACCTCCAGCCTGCCCCAGCCCTCCAAGTAGCCTCTCTGGTAACATTTCAACACAGGATCCAATGAAGATTCAGTCAAGAAGCACTCCTGTGGTGACCATCTGTGGTCTGAGCCACTCACTGGCTGCACCTCCAGCCCGCCAGGCCCTCCAAGCACCCTGCCCTGTTAGCACTGCAACACAGGATCAATGTTGATTCGGGCATGAATCACTCCTGTGGCAACCGACTGTGGCCTGAGCCACTCACTGGCTGCACCTCCAGCCCACCCGGCCTTCCAAGCAGCCTTTCCCAGTTGCGGTGCAAACCAGGATCCAACGCAGATTCGGTCATGAAGCCCCCCCCCCTCCGCAACCGATCGCACCACAGCCGCTCACTGGCTGCACCTCCAGCCTATCTGGCCCTCCAAGCAGCATGACCTGGTAGCACTGCAACATAGGATCCAATGCAGATTCGGACATGAAGCACTCCTGATGCAACCGACCACTTCCAGAGCCGCTCACTGGCTGCACCTCAAGGATGCCCGGCCCTCAAGCAGCCTGCACCAGTAGCACAGCCACACAGGATCCAATGCAGATTCAGTCATGAAGCACCGTTGTGGCAATGGAACACAGCCAGAGCCGCTGACTGGCTGCTTCTACAGCCAGCCCGGCCCTCCAAGCAGCCTGCCCTAGTAACACTGCAATAAAGGATCCAACTTGGATTCGGGCATGAAGCACTCCTATGGCGAATGACTGCGGCCAGAGCCACTCACTGGCTGCACCTCCAGCCCACCTGGCCCTCCAAGCAGCCTGCCCCAGTAGCACTGTAACACAGGATCCAACACAGATTCGGTCACGAAATGCCCTTGTGGTGACCGACTGCAGCCAGAACCCCTCACCAGCTGCACCTCAAGCCCGCCCGGCCCTCCAAGCAGCCAGCCCTGGTAGCACTGCAAAACAGGATCCAATGTAGATTCAGGCATGAAGCGTTCCTCTGGTGACAGACTGTGGCCAGAGCTGCTCACTGGCTGCAGCTCCAGCCCATCTGGCCCTACAAGCAGCCTGCCCTGGTAGCACTGCAACACAGGATCCAATGTAGATTTGGGCACGAAGCACTCCTGCAGCGACCAACTGTGGCCAGAGACACTCACTAGCAGTATCTCCAGTCTGCCAGGCCCTCCAAACAGCCTGGCCCAGTAGCACTGCAACACAGGATCCAACACAGATTTGGTCACGAAGTGCCCTTGCGGTGACTGACCACAGCCAGAGCAGCTCACTGGCTGCATCTCCAGCCCACCCAGCCCTCCAAGTAGCCTGCCCTGGTAGTGCTGCAACACAGGATCCAATGCAGATTCAGGCATGAAGTGCTCCTGTGGCAAGGGACTGCAGCCATAGCCACTCACCAGCTGCATCTCCAGCCACCCGTGCACCTAGCAGCCTGCCCTGTTAGCACTGTAACAGGATCCAATACAGATTCGGTCAAGAAGCACCCTGTGGTGACTGAATGCTGCCAAGTTGCTCACCAGCTACACCTCCAGCCTGCCCCAGCCCTCCAAGTAGCCTCTCTGGTAACATTTCAACACAGGATCCAATGAAGATTCAGTCAAGAAGCACTCCTGTGGTGACCATCTGTGGTCTGAGCCACTCACTGGCTGCACCTCCAGTCCACCAGGCCCTCCAAGCACCCTGCCCTGTTAGCACTGCAACACAGGATCAATGTTGATTCGGGCATGAATCACTCCTGTGGCAACCGACTGTGGCCTGAGCCACTCACTGGCTGCACCTCCAGCCCGCCCGGCCTTCCAAGCAGCCTTTCCCAGTTGCGGTGCAAACCAGGATCCAACGCAGATTCGGTCATGAAGCCCCCCCTCCGCAACTGATCGCATCAAAGCCGCTCACTGGCTGCACCTCCAGCCTATCTGGCCCTCCAAGCAGCATAACCTGGTAGCACTGCAACATAGGATCCAATGCAGATTCGGGCATGCAGCACTCCTGATGCAACCGACCACTTCCAGAGCCGCTCACTGGCTGCACCTCAAGGACGCCCGGCCCTCAAGCAGCCTGCACCAGTAGCGCAGCCACACAGGATCCAACGCAGATTCAGTCATGAAGCACCGTTGTGGCAATGGAACACAGCCAAAGCCGCTGACTGGCTGCTTCTACAGCCCGCCCGGCCCTCCAAGCTGCCTGCCCTAGTAACACTGCAATAAAGGATCCAACTTGGATTCGGGCATGAAGCACTCCTATGACGAATGACTGTGGCCAGAGCCGCTCACTGGCTGCACCTCCAGCCCACCTGGCCCTCCAAGCAGCCTGCCCCAGTAGCACTGTAACACAGGATCCAACACAGATTCGGTCACGAAATGCCCTTGCGGTGACCGACTGCAGCCAGAACCCCTCACCAGCTGCACCTCAAGCCCACCCGGCCCTCCAAGCAGCCAGCCCTGGTAGCACTGCAACACAGGATCCAATGTAGATTCAGGCATGAAGCGTTCCTCTGGTGACAGACTGTGGCCAGAGCTGCTCACTGGCTGCAGCTCCAGCCCATCTGGCCCTACAAGCAGCCTGCCCTGGTAGCACTGCAACACAGGATCCAATGTAGATTTGGGCACTGAAGCGCCTCTGCAGCGACCAACTGTGGCCAGAGACACTCACTAGCAGTATCTCCAGTCTGCCAGGCCCTCCAAACAGCCTGGCCCAGTAGCACTGCAACACAGGATCCAACACAGAATTGGTCATGAAGCACCCCTGCGGTGACTGACCGCAGCCAGAGCCGCTCACTGGCTGCACCTCCAGCCCACCTGGCCCTACAAGCAGCCTGCCCCAGTAGCACTGCAACACAGGATCCAACACAGATTCTGTCATGAAGCACCTCTGCGGCAACGGAATACAGCCAAAGCTGCTCACCAGCTACACCTCCAGCCTGCCCCAGTCCTCCAAGCAGCCTGATCTGGTAACATTTCAATACAGGATCCAATGCAGATTCTGGCATGAAGCACTCCTTTGGTGACCGACAGTGGCCAGAGCTGCTCACTGGCTGCACCACTAGCCCATCTGGCCCTCCAAGCAGCCTGCCCCAGTACCACTGCAACACAGGCTCCACTACAGATTTGGGCACAAGGTGCCGCTGTGGTGACAGACCATGGCCAGAGCCACTCACCAGCTGCACACCCAGAACACTTGGCCCTAAAGGCAGCCTGCTCCTGTAGCGCTGCAACTCAGGATCCAAAACAGATTCAGTCACAAAGCACCCCTACAGCAACCGATCACAGTCAGAACCGCTCAGCGGCTACACCTCCAGCCCACCCAGCCCTCCAAGCAGCCTGCCCTGGTAGCACTGCTACAGAGGTTCCAACGTAGAATCGGGCATGAAGCACTCCTGCGGCAACCGACTGTGGCCAGAACCACTCACCAGCAGTACCTCAAGCCCGCCCGGTCCTCCAAGCAGCCAGCCCTGGTAGCACTGCAACACAGGATCCAATGAAGAATCGGCATGAAGCACTCCTGTGGTGAATGACTGTGGCCAGAGCTGCTCACTGGCTGCATCACTAGCCCACCAGGCCCTCCAAACAGCCTACCCCAGTAGCACTGCAACACAGGATCCAACACAGATTAGGGCACAAAGTGCCCTTGCGGCGACTGACCACAGCCAGAGCAGCTCACTGGTTGCACCTCCAACCTGCCCAGCCCTAAAAGCAGCCTACCCAGAAGAGCTGCAACACAGGACCCAACACAGATTCGGGCATGAGGTGCCCTTGTGGAGAACAACTGTGGCCAGCGACACTCACCGGCCGCACCTCCAGCCCACCCGGCCCTTCAAACAGCCTGCCCGGTTGTGCTGCAACACAGGACCCAACACAGAATCGGGCACGAGGTGCCCTTGTGGAGAACAACTGCGGCCGGCGACACTCACCGGCTGCACCTCCAGCCCACCCGGTCCTCCAAGCAGCCTGCACTAGTAGCACTGCAACACAGGATCCAACACAGATTCTGGCATGAAGCACTCCAAGCTATGGAGACCAGCCGTGGCCAGAGCCACTCACCGTCTGCACCTCCAACCCGCCCGGTGCTCCAAGCAGCCTGCACTGGTAGCACTGCAACACAGGCTGCAATGCAGATTTGGGCACAAGGTGCCACTGTGGTGACTGACCATGGCCACAGCCACTCACCAGCTGCACCCCAGCACACTCAGCCCTCCAGGCAGCCTGCTCCTGTAGCGCCGCAACACAGGATCCAAAACAGATTCAGTCACAAGGCACCTCTACAGCAACTGATCACAGTCAGAACCAGTCACCGGCTACACCTGCAGTCCACCCAGCCCTCAAAGTAGCCTGCCCTGGTAGCACTGCAACAGAGGATCCAAAGTAGAGTCAGGCATGAAGCACTCCTGTGGCAACCGACTGTGGCCAGAACCACTCACCAGCTGCACCTCAAGCCCACCCGGCCCTCCAAGTAGCCAGCACTGGTAGCACTGCAGCACAGGATCCAATGTAGATTCAGGCATGAAGCGCTGCAACACAGGATTCAACACAGATTCAGTCATGAAGCACTCCAAGCTATGGCGACCAACCGAGGCCAGAGCCACTCTCCAGCTGCACCTCCAACCCGCCCGGTGCTCCAAGCAGCCTGCACTGGTAGCACTGCAACACAGGCTCCAATGCAGATTTGGGCACAAGGTGCCACAGTGGTGACTGACCATGGCCAGAGCCACTCACCAGCTGCACCCCCAGCATGGTCGGCCCTCCAGGCAGCCTGCCTCTGTAGTGCTGCAACACAGGATCCAAAACAGATTCGGTCATGAAGCACCTCTACAGCAACTGATCACAGCCAGAACCGCTCACCAGCTACACCTCCAGCCCACCCAGCCCTCCAAGCAGCCTACCCTGGTAGCACTGCAACACAGGATCCAATGTAGAATCAGGCATGAAGCACTCCTGTGGTGAATGACTGTGGCCAGAGCTGCTCACTGGCTGCACCACTAGCCCACCTGGCCCTCCAAGCAGCCTGCCCCAGTAGCACTGCAACACAGGATCCAACACCGATTCAGTCATGAAGTGCCCTTGCGGCAACCAACCACAGCCAGAGCAGCTCTCTGGCTGCACCTCCAACCTGCCCAGCCCTCCAAGCAGCCTACCCAGTAGCACTGCAACACAGGACCCAACACAGATTCGGGCACGAAGCACCCCTGCAGTGACCAGCCACAGCCAGAACCGATCACTGGCTGCACCTCCAGCTGTCCTGGCCCTCCAAGCAGCCTGCCAAAGGAGTGCTGTAACAAAGGATCCAAGACAGATTTGGGCATGAAGCAGTCCTGTGGTGACCAACCTTGGCCAGAGCCACTCACCGGGTGCTCCTCTAATCCACCTGGTGCTCAAAGCAGCCTGCCCTGGTAGCGCTGCAATACTGGCTCCAATGCAGATTTGGGCATGAAGTGCTAGTGCGGTGTCTGACCATGGCCAGAGCCACTCAATGGCTGCACCTCCAGTACGCCTGGCTTCCAAGCAGCCTGCCCCAGTAGCACTGTGATACAGGATCCAATGCAGATTCAGTCACGAAGCACCCCTGCTGCAACCAACTGCAGCCACAGCCACTCACCTGCTGCACCTCCAGCCTGTCCGGCAGTCTAAGCAGCCTGCCTGGTGGCACCACAACACAGGATACAACGTAGATTTGGGTATGAAGTGCTCCTCTGATGACCGATTGTGGCCAGAGCCGCTCACTGGCTGTACCTCCAACCCACCTGGCTCTTCAAGCAGCCTGCCCCAGTAGCTCTGCAACACAAGATACAACACACATTTGGTCATGAAGCAACCCTGCATTGACCAAATGCAGCCAAAGCTGCTCAGCAGCTACACCTCCAGCCTGCCCCAGCCCTCCAAGCAGACTGATCTGGTAACATTTCAACACAGGATCCACCGAAGATTCGGGCATGAAGCACTCCTGTGGCAACCAACTGTGGCCTGAGCCACTCACTGGCTACACCTCCAGCCCGCCAAGCCCTCCAAGCAGCCTGCACTGTAAGCACTGCAACACAGGATCCACCATAGAATCAGGCATGAAGCGCTCCTGCGGTGACCAACTGTGTCCAGAGCCGCTCACTTCCTGCACCTCCAGCCCACCCGGCCCTCCAAGCAGCCTGCCCCAGTTGTGCTGCAACCCAGGATCCAACACAGATTCGGTGATGAAGCCCCCCCTGCGGTGACCGACCGCAATCAAAGCCACTCACTGGCTGCACCTGCAGCCCACCTAGCCCTCCAAGCAGCATGTCCTGGAAGCGCTGCAACATAGGATAAAACGCAGATTTGGGCATGAAGCACACCTGCAGTGACTGACAATTTCCAGAGTCACTCACTGGCTGCACCTGAAGTACACCCGGCCTTCCAAGCAGCCTGCACCAGTAGCGCTGCCACACAGGATTCAACGCAGATTCAGTCATGAAGCACCCCTGTAGCAACCAAACACAGCCAGAGCCTCCCACCGGCTGCACCTCCAGCCCACCCAGCCCTCTAAGCAGCCTGCCCAGGTAGCACTGTAATGCAGGATCCAACTTAGATTCGGGCATGAAGCACTCCTGCAGTGACTGACTGTGTCCAGAGCCACTCCCTGGCTGCATCACCAGCCCACCTGACCCTCCAAGCAACCTGTCCCAGTAGCACTGCAACACCTGATCCAACACAGATTCGGTCACGAAGTGCCCTTGCGGCAACCGACTGCAGCCACAGCAGCTCACTGGCTGCACCTACAGCCTGCCCGGCCCTCCAAGCAGCCTGCCCTGGTAGTGCAGCAACACAGGATCCAATGCAGATTTGGGCAAGAAGTGCTCCTGTGGTGACGGACTGCAGCCAGAGCTACTCATTGGCTGCATCTCCAGCCACCCGGCCCTCCAAGGAGCCTGCCCTGGTAGCACTGCAACACTGGATCCAACGTAGATTCGGGCATGAAGCGCCCCTGCGGCGACCAACTGTGGCCAGAGCTGCTCACATGTAGCACCACCAGTCTGCCAGGCCCTCCAAGCAGCCTGGCCCAGTAGCGCTGCAACACCTGATCCAACACAGATTTGGTCATGAAGCGCCCTTGCAGCAACTGACTGCAGCCAGAGCAGCTCAGAGGCTGCACCTCCAGCCCGCCTGGCCCTCCAAGCAGTCTGCCCTGGTTGCGCTGCAACACAGGATCCAACACAGAATTGGACACGAGGTGTCCATGTGGTGAACATCCGTGGCCAGCGATGCTCACCGGCTGCACATCCAGCCCACCTGGCCCTCCAAGCAGCCTGTACAAGTAGCACTGCAACACAGGATCCAACACAGATTTGGGCATGAAGCACTCCTATAGCAACCAACCATGGCCAGAGCCACTCATCGGCTGCACCTCCAACCCACTCGGCGCTCCAAGCAGCCTGCACTGGTAGCACTGCAACACAGGCTCCAATGCAGATTTGGGCACAAGGTGCCCCTGTGGCGATTGACCATGGCCAGAGCTACTCAACGGCTGCACCTCAAGTACGCTTGGCCCTCCAAGCAGCCAGCCTCTGTAGCACTGCAACACAGGATCCAAAACAGATTCAGTCACAAAGCACCCCTACATCAACCAATCACAGCCAGAACCGCTCACCGGCTACACCTCCAACCCACTCAGCCCTCCAAGCAGCCTGCTCTGGTAGCACTGCAACACAAGATCCAACATAGATTCGGGCATGAAGCACTCCTGTGGTGACAGAGTGTGGCCAGAGCTGCTCACTGGCTGCACCACTTGCCCACCTGAGCCTCCGAGCAGCCTGCCCCAGTACCACAGCAACACAGGATCCAACACAGATTCGGTCAAGAAGTGCCCTTGCGGCGAATGACCACAGCCAGAGCAGCTCAATGGCTGCATCTCCAGCCCACCCAGCCCTCCAAGCAGCCTGTCCTGGTAGTGCTGCAACACAGGATCCAATGCAGATTCCGGCATGAAGCGCTCCAGTGGCGACAGACTGCAGCTAGAGCCACTCACCGGCTACACCTCCAACCCACCCGATCCTCCAAGCAGCCTGCTCTGGTAGCACTGCAACACAGGATGCAACACAGATTCAGTCACGAAGCACCCCTGCGGCAACTGACCATGGCCAGAGCCGCTCACCGACTACACCTCCAGCCCACCCAGCCCTTCAACAGCCTGCCTGGGCAGCACTGGAACACAGGATCCAATGTACATTGGGGCATGAACACTCCAGTGGCAACCAACTATGGCCAGAACTGCTCACCGGCTGCACCTCAAGCCCGCCCGGACCTCCAAGCAGCCGACCCTGGTAGCACTGCAGCACAGGATCCAATGTAGATTGAGGCATGAAGCGCTCCTCTGGTGACCGACTGTGGCCAGAATTGCTCACTGGCTGCAACTCCAGCCCACCTGGCCCTACAAGCAGCCTGCCCAGTAGCGCTACAACACAGGATCCAAAACAGATTCAGTCATGAAGCACCCCTGCGGTGACTGACTGCAGCCAAAGCCACTTACCGGCTACACCTCCAGCCCGCACGGCCCTTTAAGCAGCCTGCCCTGGTAGCACTGCAACACAGGACCCAACACAGATTCGGGCACGAAGCGCCCCTGCAGCGACCAGTCACAGCCAGAACCGCTCACTGGCTGCATCTCCAGTTGTTCTGGCCCTCCAAGCAGCCTGCCCCAGGAGTGCTACAACAAAGGATCCAATGCAGATTTGGGCATGAAGCGGTCCTGTGGTGACCAACCATGGCCAGAGCCACTCACCGGGTGCACCTCCAACCCACCCAGCGCTCCAAGCAGCCTGTTCTGGTAGCTCTGCAACACCATCTCCAATGCAGATTTGGGGACAACGTGCCCCTGCTGTGACCAACCATGGCCAAAGCCACTCAACGGCTGCACCTCCAGTACACCCAGCCCTCCAAGCAACCTGCCCCAGTAGCGCTGCAATACAGGATCCAGTACAGATTCAGTCCCGAAGCACCCCTGCTGCAACCGACCGCAGCCACTACCACTCATCTGCTGCACCTCAATCCCACCCAGCACTCCAAGCAGCCTGCCTGATGGCACTACAACACAGGATCCAATGTAGATTTGGGCATGAAGTGCTCCTCTGTCGACTGATTGTGGCCAGAGCTGCTCACTGGCTGTACCTCCAGTACACCTGGCCCTCCAGTCAGCCTGCGCTAGTAGCTCTGCAACACAGGATCCAACACAGATTCAGTCATGAAGCACCCCTGCGGTGACCGAATGCAGCCAAAGCCGCTCACCAGCTACACCTCCAGCCTGCCCCAGCCCTCCAAGCAGCCTGATCTGGTAACATTTTCAACACAGGATCCAACGTAGATTCGGGCATGAAGCACTAATGTGGTAACCGACTGTGGCCAAAGCGGCTTACCAGCTGCACCTCCAGCCCACCCGGCCCTCCAAGCAGCCTGCCCTGGTAGCACTGCAACACAGGATCCAATGTAGATTTGGGCATGAAGCACTCCTGTGGCAACCGACTGTAGCCTGAGCCACTCACTGGCTGCATCTCCAGCCCGCCCGGCCCTCAGAGCAGCCTGCCCTGGTTGCGCTGCAAAACAGGACCCAACACAGAATTGGGCACAAGGTGCCCCTGCAGTGAACAACCACGGCCAGCGACACTCACTGGCTGCACCTCCAGTCCACCGGCCCTCCAAGCAGCCTGCACAAGTAGTGCTGCAACACAGAATCCAACACAGATTCGGGCATGAAGATCTCCAGGCTATGGCGACCAACCATGGCCAGAGCCACTCATCGGCTGCACCACCACCCCACCTGGCGATCCAAGCAGCCTGCACTAGTAGATCTGCAACACAGGCTCCAATGCAGATTTGCACACAAGGTGCCCCTGCGGCGACCGACCACGGCCAGAGCCACTCAACGGCTGCACCTCCAGTATGCCTGGCCCTCCAAGCAGCCTGCCCCTGTAGCGCTGCAACACAGTATCCAAAACAGATTCAGTCACGAAGCACCCCTACAGCAACTGATCACAGCCAGAACCACTCACCGGCTACACCTCCAACCCATCCGGCCCTCCAAGCAGCCTGCGCTGGTGGCACTGCAACACAGGATCCAACGTAGATTCGGGCATGAAGCACTCCTGTGGTGACCGACTGTGGCCAGAGCTGCTCACTGGCTGCACCACTAGCCCACCTGGCCTTCAAGCAACCGGCCCCAGTAGCACTGCAACACAGGATCCAACACAGATTCGGTGATGAAGTGCCCTTGCGGCGACCGACCACAGCCAGAGCAGCTCACTGGCTGGAGCACCAGCCCTCCCAGCCCTCCAAGTAGCCTGCCCTGGTAGTGCTGCAACACAGGATCCAATGCAGATTCGGGCATGAAGTGCTCCTGTGGCGACGGACTACAGCCAGAGCCACTCACCAGCTGCATCTTGTGCCGCCCGGCCCACCAAGCAGCCTGTCCTGGTACCACTGTAACACAGGATCCAATGTAGATTCGGGCATGAAGCGCTCCTGCGGCGACTGACTGTGACCAAAGCTGCTCACTGTCAGCACCTCCAGTCTGCCAGGCCCTCCAAGCTGCTAGCACAGTAGCACTGCACCACAGGATCCAACACAGATTTGGTCATGAAGTGCCCCTGCGGTGACAGACCACAGCCAGAGCCACTCAGCGACTGCACCTCAAGCCCACCTGGCCCTCCAAGCAGCCTGCCCCTGTAGCACTACAACACAGGATCCAACACAGATTCAGTCACGAAGCACCCCTGCGGCAACCGACCACGGTCAGAGCCACTCACAGGCTACAGCTCCAGCCCAGCCAGCCCTCTAAGCAGCCTGCCCTGGCAACACTGCAACACAGGATCCAATGTACTTTGGGGCATGAAGCACTTCAGTGGCGACCGACTGTGGCCAGAACTGCTCACTGGCTACACCTCAGGCCCACCAGCCCTCCAAGCTGCCGGCCCTGGTAGTACTGCAGCACAGGATCCACTAAAGATTCAGGCATGAAGCACTCCTCTGGTGACCGACTGTGGCCAGAGCCACTCAATGGCTGCAGCTCCAGCACACCCAGCCCTACAAGCAGCCTGTCCAGTAGTGCTGCAACACAGGATCCAACACAGTTTCAGTCATGAAGCACCCCTGTGGTGACTGACTGCAGCCAAAGCCGCCTACCGGCTGCACCTCCAGCCCACACGGCCCTTTAAGCAGCCTACACTGGTGCACTGCAACACAGGATCCAACACAGAATTGGGCACTAAGCACCCCTGTGGCGAGCAACGGTGACCAGAGACACTCACTGGCTACACCTCCAGCCCACCCTGCTCTCCCAGCAGCCTGCCCAGTAATGCTGAAACACAGGATCCAATGTAGATTTGGGCATGAAGTGCTCCTGTGGCGACCGACCGTGGTCAGAGTCACTCACCGGGTGCATCTCCAACCCGCCCGGCGCTCCAAGCAGCCTGTCCTGGTAGCACTGCAACACCGGCTCCACTGCAGATTTGGGCACAAAGTGCCCCTGTGGCGACCGATCACGGCCAGAGCAACTCAACGGCTGCACCTCCAGTACACCCGGCCATCCAAGCTGCCTGCCCCAGTAGCGCTGCAATACAGGATCCAATGCAGATTCAGTCATGAAGCACCCCTGCGGCAACTGACCGCATGCCTGATAGCACTACAACACAGGATCCAATGTAGATTCAGGCATGAAGTGCTCCTTTGTTGACCGATTGTGGCCAGAACCACTCACTGGCTGTACCTCCAGCCTGCCTGGCCCTCCAAGCAGCCTGCCCCAGTAGCTCTGCAACACAGGATCAAACAAAGATTCAGTCATGAAACACCCCTACGGTGACCGAATGCAGCCAAATCCGCTCACCAGCTACACCTCCAGCCTGCCCCAGCCCTCCAAGCAGCCTAATCTGGTAACATTTCAACACAGCATCCAACGTAGATTCGGGCATGAAGCACTCCTGTGGCGACCAACTGTGGCCAGAGCGGCTCACCGGCTGCACCTTCAGCCCACCCGGCCCTCAAAGCAGCCGGCCCTGGTAGCACTGCTACCCAGGATCCAACGTAGTTTCAGGCATGATCCACTCCTGTGGCGACCATCTGTAGCCTGAGCCACTCACTGGCTGCACCGCCATCCCATCTGGCCCTCCAAGCAGCCTGCCCCAGTAGCACTGCAACACAGGATCCAACACAGATTCAGGCATGAAGCACTCCTGTGGTGACAAACTGCAGTCAGAGCTACTCATCAGCTGCATCTCCAGCTGCCCAGCCCTCCAAGCAGCCTGCCCTGGTAGCACTGCAACACTGGATCCAACGTAGATTTGGTCACAAAGTGCCCTTGCAGCGACCGACTGCAGCCAGAGTAACTTACTGGCTGCACCTCCAGCCCACCCGGCCCTCCAAGCAGCCTGCTCTGGTAGCACTGCAACACAGGATCCAATGCAGGTTCGGGCCTTCTGTGGTGATCAACTGTGGCCAGAGCAGCTCACTAGCAGCACCTCCAGTCTGTCAGGCCCTCCAAGCAGCCTGGCCCAGTAGCACTGCAACACAGGATCCAACACAGATTTGGTCATGAAGCACCCCTTCGGTGACCGACCGCAGCCAGAGCCGCTCACTGGATGCACCTCCAGCCCACACAGCCTTCCAAGCAGCCTGCACCAGTAGTGCTGCAACCCAGGATCCAACACGGATTCGGTCAAGAAGCCCCCCTGTGGCGACTGACCACAACCAAAGCCGCTCACTTGCTGCACCTCCAGCCTACCTGGCTCTCCAAGCAGCATGCCCTGGTAGCACTGCAACATAGGATCCAATGCAGACTTGGGCATGAAGCACTTCTGCAGTGGCAGACCATTCCCAGAGCCGCTCACTGGCTGCACCTCAAGTACGCCCATCCCTCCAAGCAGCCTGCCCCTGTAGCGTAGCAACACAAGACTCCAAAACAGATTCAGTCATGAATCGCCCCTGCGGTGACCGACCGCAGCCAGAGCTGCTCACTGGCTGTACCTCCAGCCCGCCTTACCCTCAAGCAGCCTGCCCTGGTTGCGCTGCAACACAGGATCCAACATAGAATCATGCACAATGTGCCCCTGTGGTGAACAACTGCAGCCAGCGACACTCACCGGCTGCACATCCAGCCAACCCAGCTCTTGAAGCAGCCTGTACAAGTAGCACTGCAATACAGGATCCAACACAGATTCAGCCATGAAGCCCTCCTATGGTGACCAACCGTGGCCAGAGACACACACCGGCTGCACCTCCAGCCCACCCGGCCCACCAAGCAGCCTGCACAAGTTGCGCTGCAACACAGGATCGAACACAGATTCTGGCATGAAGAACTCCAGGCTATGGTGACCAACCATGGCCAGAGCCACTCACCGACTGCACCTCCAACCTACCCGGCGCTCCAAGCAGCCTGCACTGGTAGCGCTGCAACACAGGCTGCAATGCAGATTTGGGCACAAGGTGCCCTTCGGCAACCAACCACGGCCAGAGCCACTCAATGGCTACACCTCCAGTAAGCCCGGCCCTCCAAGCAGCCTGCCCCTGTAGCGCTGCAACACAGCATCCAAAACAGATTCAGTCATGAAGCACCCCTACAGCAGCCGATCACAGCCAGAACCACTCACCGGCTACACCTCCAGCCCACCTGGCCCTCCTAGCAGCCTACCCTGGTAGCACTGCAACACAGGATCCAATGTAGATTCGGGCATGAAGCACTCCTGTGGCAACCGACTGTGGCCAGAGCTGCTCATTGGCTGCACCACTAGCCCACCTGGCCCTCCAAGCAGCCTGCCCCAGTAGCACTGCAACACAGGATACAACACAGATTCGGTCACGAAGTGCTCTTGCAGCGACCGACCACAGCCAGAGCAGCTCACGGGCTGCACCACCAGCCCACCCAGCCCTCCAAGCAGCCTGCCCTGGTAGTGCTGCAACACAGGATCCAATGCGGATTCAGGCATGAAGTGCTCCTGTGGCGATGGACTGCAGCCATAGCCACTCACCAGCTGCATCTCCTGCCACTCGGATCACCAAGCAGCCTGTCCTGGTATGGTAGCACTGCAGCATAGGATCCAACGTAGATTTGGGCATGAAGTGCTCCTGCGGAGATTGACTGTGGCCAGAGCTGCTCACTGTCAGCACCTCCAGTCTGCCAGGCCCTCCAAGCTGCTAGCACAGTGGCACTGCACCACAGGATCCAACACAGATTTGGTCATAAAGCGCCCCTTCGGCGACTGACCGCAGCCAGAGCCGCTCACTGGCTACATCTCCAGCCCAACCAACCCTCTAAGCAGCCTGCCCTGGCAGCACTGCAACACAGGATCCAATGTACATTGGGGCATGAAGCACTCCAGTGAATACTGACTGTGGCCAGAGCAGCTCACTAGCAGTACCTCCAGTCTATCAGGCCCTCCAAGCAGCCTGGCCCAGTAGCACTGCAACACAGATTTGGTCATGAAGCGCCCCTTCGGCGCCCGGCCACAGCCAAAGCCACTCACTGGATGCACCTCCAGCCCACCCAGCCTTCCAAGAAGTCTGCACCAGCAGTGCTGCAACACAGGATACAACACAGATTCGGACATGAAGCACTCCTATGGTGACCAACCGTGGCCAAAGCCACTCACCGGCTGCACCTCCAGCGCTCCAAGCAGTCTGCACTGGTAGCACTGCAACAAATTCTCCAATGCAGATTTGGGTACAAAGTGCCCCTGTGGTGACTGACCATGGCCAGACCTACTCACCAGCTGCACCCCTAGCATGCTCGGCCCTCCAGACAGCCTGCCCCTGTAGCACTGCAACACAGGATCCAACACAGATTCATTCATGAAGCACTCTTACTGCAACTGATCACAGCCAGAACCGCTCATCGGCTACACCTCCAGCCCATCTGGCCCTCCAAGCAGCCTGCCCTGGTAGCACTGCAACACAGGATCCAACGTAGATTCAGGTATGAAGCACTCCTGTGGCAACAGACTGTGGCCAGAGCTGCTCACTGGCTGCACCACTAGCCCACCCGGCCCTCCAAGCAGCCTACCCTAGTAGCACTGCAACACAGGATCCAACACAGATTCGGTCACGAAGTGCCCTTGAGGCGACCGACCACAGCTAGAGCAGCTCACTGGCTGCATCTCCAGCCCACCCAGCCCTCCAAGCAGCCTGCCCTGGTAGTGCTGCAACACAGGATCCAACACAAATTCGTTCATGAAGTGCTCCTGTGGCAACGGACTGTGGCCAGAGCTGCTCACTGGCTGCACCACTAGCCCACCCGGTCCTCCAAGCAGCCTACCCCAGTAGCACTACAACACAGGATCCAACGTAGATTCAGGCATGAAGCACTCCTGTGGTGACTGACTGTGGCCAGAGCCACTCACTGTCGGCCCATCCAGTCTGCCAGGCCCTCGAAGCAGCCTAGCACAGTAGCACTGCACCACAGGCTCCAACACAGATTAGGTCATGAAGCGCCCCTGCAGCGACTGACTGCAGCCAGAGCCACTCACCGGCTGCACCTCAAGCCCATCCAGCACTCCATGCAGCCTGCTCTGGTTGCAGTGCAACACAGGACCCAACACAGAATCAGGCACAAGGTGCCCCTGTGGCGAACAACCGTGGCCAGGGACACTCACCAGCTGCACCTCCAGCCTACCCGGCCCTTCAAGCAGCCTGCACAAGTTGCGCTGCAACACAGGATCCAGCACAGATTCTGGCATGAAGAACTCCAGGCTATGGTGACCGACCATGGCCAGAGCCACTCAACGGCTACACATCCAGTATGTCCGGCCCTCCAAGTAGCCTGCCCCTGTAGTGCTGCAACACAGGATCCAAAACAGACTCAGTCACGAAGCACCCCTACAGCAACCGATCACAGCCAGAACCACTCACCGGCTACACCTCCAGCCCACCTGGCCCTCCAAGCAGCCTACCCTGGTAGCACTGCAACACAGGATCCAAAGTAGATTCGGGCATGAAGCACTCATGTGGCAACCGACTGTGGCCAGAGCTGCTCATTGGCTGCACCACTAGCCCACAAGGCCCTCCAAGCAGCCTGCACAAGTTGCGCTGCAACACAGGATCCAGCACAGATTCTGGCATGAAGAATTCCAGGCTATGGCGACCAACCACGGCCATAGCCACTCAAAGGCTACACCTCCAGTACGCCAGGCCCTCCAAGCAGCCTGCCCCTGTAGTGCTGCAACACAGCATCCAAAACAGATTCATTCACGAAGCACCCCTACAGCAACCGATCACAGCCAGAACCACTCACCGGCTACACCTTCAGCTCACCTGGCCCTCCAAGCAGCCTACCCTGGTAGCACTGCAACACAGGATCCAATGTAGATTCAGGCATGAAACACTCCTGTGGCAACCGACTGTGGCCAGAGCTGCTCATTGGCTGCACCACTAGCCCACCTGGCCCTCCAAGCAGCCTGCCCCAGTAGCACTGCAACACAGAATCCAACACAGATTTGGTCACGAAGTGCCCTTGCGGTGACCGACCGCAGCCAGAGCAGCTCACTGGCTGCACCACCAGCCTGCCGAGCCCTCCAAGCAGCCTGCCCTGGTAGTGCTGCAACACAGGATCCAATGCAGATTCGGGCATGAAGCACTCCTGTGGTGATGGACTGCAGCCAGAGCCACTCACCAGCTGCATCTCCTTCCGCCCATCCCACCAAGCAGCCTGCCAAGGTAGTACTGCAACATAGGATCCAACTTAGATTCGGGCATGAAGCGCTCCTCGGCGACTGACTGTGGCCAGAGCTGCTCACTGTCAGCACCTCCAGTCTGCCAGGCCCTCTAAGCTGCCTTGCACAGTAGCACTGCACTACAGGATCCAACACAGATTTGGTCATGAAGCACCCCTGCAGCAACTGGTGCCCCTGCAGCAACTGACAGTAGCCAGAGCCACTCAGCGACTGCACCTCAAGCCCACCTGGCCCTCCAAGCAGCCTGCCCCTGTAGCGCTACAACACTGGATCCAACACAGATTCAGTCACAAAGCACCCCTGCGGCAACCAACCACAGCCAGAGCAGCTCACCGGCTACACCTCTAACCCACCCAGCTCTCCAAGCAGCCTGCCCTGGCAGCACTGCAACACAGGATCCAATGTACATTGGGGCATGAAGCATTTCAGTGGTGACCGACTGTGGCCAGAACCACTTTCCGGCTGCACCTCAAGCCCACCCGGCCCTCCAAGAAGCCAGCCCTGGTAGCACTGCAGCACAGGATCCAATGTAGATTCGGGCATGAAGCACTCCTCTGGTGACCGACTGTGACCAGAGCCACTCACTGGCTGCAGTTCCAACTCACCTGGCCCTACAAGCAGCCTTCCCAGTAGCGCTGCATCACAGGATACAACACAGATTCAGTCATGAAGCACCCCTGTGGTGACTGACTGCAGCCAAAGCCGCCTACCGGCTGCACCTCGAGTCCGCACGGCCCTTTAAGCAGCCTGCCCTGGTAGCACTGCAACACAGGATCCAACACAGAATCGGGCACTAAGTGCCCCTGTGGTGAGCAACGGTGACCAGAGACACTCACTGGCTACACCTCCAGCCCACCCGGCCCTCCAAGCTGCCTGCCCAGTAGTGCTGAAACACAGGACCCAAAACAGATTCGGGCATGAAGCGCCCCTGCAGCGACCAACCACAGCCAGAACCACTCACTGGCTGTACCTCCAGTTGTCCGGCCCTCCAAGCAGCCTGCCCCAGGAGTGCTGCAACAAAGGATCCAACGCAGATTTGGACATGAAGCGGTCCTGTCGTGACCAACCGTGGCCAGAGCCGCTCACCGGGTGCACCTCCAACCCACCCGGCGCTCCAAGCAGCCTGTCATGGTAGTGCTGCAACACTGGCTCCAATGCAGATTTGGGCGCTAAGTGCCCCTACGGTGACTGACCATGGCCAGAGCCACTCAACGGCTGCACTTCCAGTACACCCAGCCCTCTCAGCAACCTGCCCCAGTAGCGCTGCACTACAGGATCCAATGCAGATTCAGTCACGAAGCACCCCTGCGGCAGCCAACCACAGCCACAGACAGTCACCTGCTGCACCTCCAGCCTGCCAGCACTCCAAGCAGCCTGTCTGCTGGCACTACAACACAGGATCCAATATAGATTCGGGCATGAAGCGCTCCTCTGTCGACCGATTGTGGCCAGAGCCATTCACTCGCTGTACCTCCAGCCCGCCTGGCCCTCCAAGCAGCCTGCCCCAGTAGCTCTGCAACACAGGATCCAACACAGATTCAGTCATGAAGCACCCCTGCGGCGACCGAATATGGCCAAAGCCGCTCACCAGCTACACCTCCAGCCTGGAACCGCTCACTGGTTGCACCTTGAGCCCTCCCGGCCCTCCAAGCAGCCTGCCCTAGTAGTGCTGCAACACACTATCCAACGTGGATTCAGGCATGAAGCATTCCTGTGGCGATCGACTGTGGCCAGAGCCGCTCACTGGCTGCACCTCCAGTCCGCCCAGCCCTCCAAGCAGCCTGCCCTAGTAGTGCTGCAACACATGATCCGACACAGATTCAGTCATGAAGCACCCCTGCGGCGACCGACTGTAGCCAAAGCTGCCTACCGGCTGCAGCTCCAGCCCACACAACCCTCGAAGCAGCCTGCCCTGGTAGCGCTGCAACACAGGATCCAACACAGAATTGGGAATGAAGCGCCACTGTAGCAAAGAACCACAACCGGAGACACTCACTGACTGGACCTCCAGCCCACCCGGCCCTCGAAGCAGCCTGCCCCAGTTGAGCTGAAACACAGGATCCAACACAGATTCGGGCATGAAGCGGTCCTGTTGCGACTGACCGTCATCAGAGGCGCTCACCGGCTGCACCACCCCGATGAACCAGGAGGTTGTGAGGGCTTGGATTCAGCCTTCCCCCACAGCTAACACCGAAAAATTGCCCAGCCAACCCTCCCGATGAACCAGGAGGTCGTGAGGGCTTGTATTTAGCCTTCCCTCACAGCCAACACCGAAAAATTGCCGAGGTACAGCTTCTCCACTGCAAAGGGTTCGCCCTGCTCGTTGGCTCCCCACCGTACTGCGCAGCTCCAAGGATTTTCAAAATGTCTTACTTGGCGCCTTTTCTCTTAAACAATTAACTGTAGGCGTACAAGTTTTTTTTTTTATTCCGCTTTTTGTCACTGTAAGCCTCAGTCTATGCAATTTCCAGCAGGTTACCTTAATTAAGACTACAGAATTCCAGCCTGTATGGCAGTTAATGCAGATTAGGTTACTTTAATTAATTTTTGGACTGCTTCTAATGTTATTCCTGGCTAGAATTTAAAAAAAAAAATTCTTGCTTAAAGAACCCAGCTTGTTTAGCATTGGTGCAATTTAAATGTTCTTATAATACAGTGGGATTCAGGAGGTTTAGTTTACTTTTACTGGCTGCAAATCCCAATATAGACCAGCCCCCCTGCATCTTTCCCCCTCCCCTTACCTACATAATCAGTCTCTCTCACTATCCTTCCACAGCCGACTCCCCGACGAACCAGGAGGTCGTGAGGGCTTGGATTCAGCCCTCCCCCACAGCCGACACCGAAAAATTGCCTGGGTACAGCATCTCCACTGCAAAGGGTTTGCCCTGCTCGTTGGATCGTGACCGCGCTGCGCAGCTCCCAGGATTGCCCCGCTGCCCCCACCACCACCCTTGGTCTACTTTTACTTATATAGGCAAGTAGGCAGTCACATGATGCGAAATAAACCTATCAACCCACTTCTCCATCTGCAGCTTATACAAGCTCCCCACTAGTGGCCACTCTTCTCAATCCCAAATACCTAACCATCTCTACAGTAAATATGCTTCCACTTCACCGGATAATTATCCTCGTAGCCTCTATGATCACCCATATGGCTCTTCCACCCCCTCCCCCCCAAGGATCTAACACTAAACAACAGCCACTCTGCTGGCCAACATATAATTACCTGGTATGGCCCCATTTTGCTAACCCCCAAACCCACCTACTCCATGTTACATCACCACACATGCACATACTCCCTACCAGTGCCTATTTACAACCCCCACACACGCAGTACTCGTTGTACAGCTACCTTGATATCCTACAGATCACAACCCCCTATTCATCCTTTTGCCATTCTACTGGGTACCCAACCCCTTGTCATCATGATAACCCACCTCCTACGCACGCTCCCTGTACCTAACACCAAGCTCTTCACCTTAGCCACACTACCCACCCCTGCCACTGACCCACACCTCCCACTCCACCATTGGGCCATATTTCCCCCCTATGCTCCAATCACCATTCTGGTACTACCATGGTACCACAATGGACACTACTCTGCCTGGCCTCTCCCTCCCTACAGGACCTATCTACTCCTACCTCCACACAGTGCTGTTCCCCCTCCCTAATGGTGCCTAAACTCATGAAGAAATGTTTAAGGTTGGCCTCCCTGCGCATCCTCCTACTACTACTCCTTCTTTCTGGAGATGTTCACCCCAACCCAGAACCCCCCCCTCCAGGGTTACTACATCCAAGAGCCTCACTATCGCCTCCCTCAATATATGTAGCCTCCTCAAAAAATGTGATTCTTTTCAGGGATGGGTTGTCCAGAATCGCCCCAATGTCATCTCAATAGTTAAAACCTGGCACAACAACCACACCCCCGACTCTGTGGTCTCACTTCCTGGCATCACACTATACCAGGCAGATAGAACCTCAAAGAAAGGGGGTGGTTGTGCACTGTATGTCCAGGAATCACTACAGTGTCTTGCCCTACCCTCCCTGTCACTTGAGCACGGGGCCCAGTCTCTCACACTGAAGATCACTCTTGCCCGTAACAGAGCCCCTTTGTTCCTCTCCTCTGTATACATCCCTCCCCGAAATCAGAAGACCGCTTTCCTCTCTGTCCTCAACCATCTCCAGACTCTCCCTGGCAATGCTGACATCATTGCCCTCGGAGACTTCAATACAAACTGGCTGGCTGACACTTCAGCCCCTGTTAGGGATGCTGCAACTGCTCAGAACCTGACCCAGCTTGTGACTACTGCCACTAGAATAAACAAGAGGACTGGTACTGCCACCCTTCTAGATCTAGTGCTCACTAACTCCCCACATAAAGCAACACAGATCAGGTTACTACCTGATGCACTGAGCGACCACTCCGCAGTGCTATGTCAATGGTCATACTGTATTAACAAGCCCCCAAAACTGTCCTACAATGCCGCCTCAAACCTGGCAAACTACAATCACTTAAACAGTACCTCCTAGTTACTGACTGGTCCCCCATAAGAAATGCTCAGAACATTGACTCTACCCTCAACTATTTAATTCATATGTTCAACACTGCCTGCAACCGGTTTGCACCCCTAACCAAACAAACAATTAAAGTTGCCAACACACCTTGGCTATCTCAAGCCCTTTTGGACCAGATGCGTGAATGAGACAATCTGTGGCACATTGCACAGGACACCAGAAAACCCTCTGACAGGCAGTGCTATCAGGAAGCGCGCAATAAATGTAATAATAATAATGATAATAATAATAATAACTTTATTTTTAAAGCGCCTTTCAGAATATCAAGGCGCTTTACATATCAAAACCACAACATACAATACCAATTTCAAACATATAAATAAAATAATTTCATTAAAACATCACATATTAAAACAAACAATAAAAACATCCATACAATCAAAAAAATATTTACAATCAGATTCCATTAATCTTCCAAATAAGCCAAGTGCCACAGGTAAGTTTTTAAATCTTTCTTAAATACCTCCATGGAGGTGCACTCTTAACAAGTGGTAGAGAATTCCAAAGAGGTGCGGCATAAGAAAATGCTCTACTACCAGAAGATTTTAAACTCACTCTTGGAATCTCTAACAACCCCTCGTCGGCCGAGCGGAGTGATCGGCCGGGGCAGTAAGGCACCAGAAGTTCTTTCAGATAGGTCGGACCCTGATTATGAAGGGCTTTGAAAGTCAATAAAATGACTTTAAAGGTGATCCGCCACCGTATAGGAAGCCAGTGCAGTTCGCTCAGCACTGGGGTAATATGACTGGATCTCCTTGTCCCAGTCAAAACCCAGGCTGCAGCATTCTGCACTAGCTGTAGGTGACGGATTTCAACCCCAGAAAGCCCAAAGTAAATGGCATTGCAGTAGTCCAAGCGCGAGGACACGAAAGCGTGGACCAACCTTGGTAAAGATTCAGACGGAACAAGGTGATGCACCCTGGCAATATTCCTAAGATGGTAAAAGGAAGTCCTGACAACGGCCGACACTGAGATTGAAGGGTCAGCCTATCGTTTAGGACAATCCCAAGGTTGTGCACCTGTTCAGAGGTCAGAAGTGACACGCCGCCAAGAAAAATTCCAGAGGGCGTGCCATCATGCGACCTCGCTATCTGACCACCCAGGTCCACCACTAACACCTCTGTCTTCTCTGAGTTCAACTTTAACCAACTAGAATCCATCCACCCTTGGATTTCTTCCAGACAGTTATTAAACACCGAGAGTGCTCCATCCTGGTCAGGTGCAAAAGACAGGTATAGCTGGGTATCATCTGTATAGCAGTGAAACCTCAGCCCATACCATCTTATAATGTCTCCGAGAGGCAGCACATACACTGCAAATAACATGGGTGACAGCACTGAACCCTGAGGCACTCCACACAACAAAGGAGTTGGGTCGGAGGAATGAACCCCAGACACAACTCTTTGTGATCTCCCAGTAAGAAATGAAGTGAACCATTTTAAAACAGTTCCCGACATTCTGCAGATTAGCCTCAGGTGTGCTAACAACACCAGGTGATCCACAGTGTCAAAAGCTGACGAGAGATCAAGAAGAACTAGAATGGAACGTCTCTTCTGATCTCTCGCCCTCAGAAGATCATTAAGCACCCGAACCAGCGCAGTCTTGGTGCTGTGTCTTTTAAGAAAACCAGATTGGAAGGATTCATAGACATTATGGATGGTTAAATGGTCTTCCAATTGGGCTGTCACTACCTTCTCAATAACCTTCCCAATAAAGGGAAGGTTAGAGATAGGTCTGTAGTTTGAAAAACAGTCTGGGTCCAAAGTAGCTTTCTTCAAGAGTGTGTCACCACTGCCTTTTTCAGGGAGTTAGGAAACTCAACTGACTCTAAGGAGCACCAGACTATTTGCACCATAACTGGACTGATGGCCTCAGAACAACCCAAAATTAGGGGAGTTGGTCCAGGGTCCAAACTACAGCTCGTAGGCCGCACACTATGGATGATCCTCATAATATCCATGACTTCCAGTCGGCAAAAGGAACTCCAAGAGAACTGAGGTATTGTGAACTCGCACTGTTCCACAACATCACCATTAGAGATTGCCGGACGCAAGCCCGCCCTGATGTCAGCCACCTTAGTTGCAAAGAACCGAGTGAGCTCTTCGCACTCTATTTGCGAAAAAGCTTTTTGGACTTTCAGACAGGCTGGGTTGCACAGTCTGTCTACAGTCCGAAACAACTGAGCCAGTCGATTCTGTGCAACTGCAATCTCCCTGGACAGGAATTCTGCCTTCTTATGGGTGATTGAAGATTGATAGATAGAATAATGTTCCATCAATCTAAGGTGGTTGGCATCAAGGGTGGATTTGCGCCAACAATGCTCTAACCTTTGCCCCGGTCTCCGCAACTCCCTCAGTGTCCCATCAAACCAGGGGGACCTGGGGTGAAGGGATAGGGGGCACTCACAAACAGGAGCAATAAGATCCAGGGCCACCATAACGGCCGTATTATAGGCCGACGCCAGTGCCTCTGGGTTACTGCTAGTCAACACGGGGGATGTGAGGTCAAGGACCGCTGCAAGGCCCTGGGAAGTAATATTCCATAATGGCCGGTACCTGACCATCTCCACAGGGGAAGGCCTTCTCAGGGGGGGTGTAAAAATTGAATCTCATGGTGTGGTGGTCAGACCAAGCGACTGGTTCCACCCCCACGTTGGATGAATCAATCCCTAAGAGGAAGACTAAATCCAGAGAGTGCCCATATTTATGTGTAGCAGTGGAAACTACCTGTGTGAGGCCCAAAGAAGACATAAGTTGGAGGAAGTAATTACCAAATTGTGAGAGTTCATCGTTGACCCAGGCGTTAAAGTCGCCCAGAACCATCAATCTGGGTGACTCAAACGATATATCGACGAGGAAGTCTGCTACTTCCTGTAAGAAGCGTTTCCCTTCTCCGGGTGGACAGTAGATGAGAACGATTTGAACGCCTACACCTGCTACAACTATGCACTCAAAGGATTCAGCCTCACCTACTACCACATTCGTGAGGTCCAATTTAGTCTTAAAACAGACTGCAACCCCCCCCACCCCTGTGGTCCAATCTCGGGCGGTGTATCACCGAGTACCCGGACGGAATCATGGCCTCCAATATGGGGCCTGAATTTTTATCCAGCCAGGTCTCGGTGATGTACATGAGATATCCGTAAAGCAAAGGCTGAGTACTATAAAACCTTGCTCACCAACATATGGAGCGCAGGTTGCAAGTTTTGGGACTCACTCAAAACGCTAAGTGGCAAAGCCTCCACTGCCATGCCTACCCATATCTGGGCCAATGGATCTATCACCTCAGACCCAGCCCTTATCGCTGACACATTAAATGACACCTTCTCTGACCTCTCTGGTGTCCTCCTCCCCAGTTTTTTCTCCCCCACCCACCCTTCACCACACTACCTCCTCCCCAACCCTCCATTCCACTTTAAAGCAGTTTCCCAACATGAAGCTGCCCCTCTCCTACTCAAAGCCCTCAGTAAATCCCATTTCAGCAGTGACACGCTGGACCTAAAGCTGCTTAGACTCACATTCAACGGAGTTCTCTTCCCCCTTACCATGCTTTTGAACTGCTTTCTTTCTCTGGGCCAGTTCCCCACCAAATGGAAATCCGCCTTCATCACTCCTATCCTTAAAAGTGGTGACCGCACCCTGCCTGGGAACTACTGCCCAATATCAATCCTGCCTCCCCTCTCTAAAACCCGGGAAAAAATCGTGGCCATCCAACTAACAGACTACTTCATTAAATATAGTGTTCTGTGTCCTGAACAACACGGCTTCCGCCAGAACCATAGCACCACCACTGCCTTCTTGGAATTTACAAATGCCCTCCATACATCCCTGGACACCAGTTACACTACTGGCGCTGTCTTTATAGACCTCTCAAAGCCATTCAATACCGTGCACCACTCGCCTCCCTGGACTCCCTCACTCAGATAGGCCTCTCCCATGAGACCATTGACTGGCTTGCCAGCTTTCTGTCTGAGAGAACCCAGACAGTCCGGATTGCCCACTCCCTGTCATCCCCCAACCAAGTCAGGTCTGAGGTCCCTCAAGGCTCTATTCTTGGCCCACTTCTCTCCTCCCTGTACCTCAACACCCTGCCCAATGCCTGCTCTGGGAAAATGCTATTGTATTCAGATGATGCAGTCCTCTACAACTCACACACTGATCCCACAGCCCTCCGCTTGGCACTTCAGAAATCCTTCTCTGAAGCTGAATCCTGGTTCATTCAGCATAGGTTAGTACTAAATTACAAAAAAACTAAATCTATGATGTTTGCACACCCCCCCAATAAGAACTTAGGACAACCCTTGCACATCCTGAACTCACTGAAGGACCCCCTTGAACAGGTTAACACTTTCAAAAACCTTGGCATCACCCTAGACACAGGTCTCACTTTCCATGACCATATCCGATTACTAAGCACCGCCATCAACGTACGTATTGGTCTCCTTCACCGCTGTAAGCACTGCCTGCCTCCTGAATCTCTCCACCTAGCCATCTCTACATCTATTCTATCCCTAATTGACTATGGTATCATCATCTATGGTGCAGCTGACATCACCCACCTACACAAGATTAGACTGGCCCTCAATAAGGCCTGCAGACTTGCTACAGGCTGTCCTAGACTTACACATAACTGCACCCTCTATGCCTCAGCAAACTGACTCAACTTTGATGGGAGGCTAAAGTACCAGGCCTGCCTCTTCGCAAAGAAAATCACTTCAGGATTACTCCCTCCAGCCCTCTCCCCACTACTTCAGGCCCCACTGTCCAGCCGCCTCACATGGCAGTCAGCAACTACCCACTTTAAGGTACCTTGCTGCAAGACCACCTCTGGCCTTAATGCAATTGTATATCCTGCATAATGCATATTACTCTCCCTCCCATCTATTTAAATTGGGCCTTAAGCCTGCTCCAACCTGCTCTAGATGTTCATTGGAGGAAGGAACAATTCTTCATGTGTTCTGGTCTTGCTCCAAAGTGTCACCCCCGTGGACTACTATTAAGCAGTCAATTGATCCTTTTCTGGGGCTCGACGATCTGTTTAGCCCTGCAGTGTGCATTATGGGTGATCTCTCGGAAGTCAAAGTGCGGGCTCATAAATATCAAATAACTCTTATAGCCATGTCAGTGAAAAAACTTATTTTAAGACACTGGACTGACCAACAAGAGATCACTTATAGTGAGTGGCTGTCCGAACTTTTGGTGAATCTTAGTACGGAAAGGGCCATTGCTAGCCTTAACAATAGAATGGAGCAATTTAAGAGAATCTGGGATCCCTTATATACCCTTTATTCCTTACACCAGGGTTGATCCAGCTGTATGGTTTTTCTGTGCCCAGTTTGCTTAGCTGATTGTAGTAATAATGTCAAGGTGACTGTACGATGTACTTCTTGTGCTCAATATGGGTGGGGGGGGGAAGGAGGAGGGTGAGGGAATGGTTGGGGCTGACTTATGTTTTCATTTGTCTAATGTATCAAGTTCATTTTCATGTATATCTGCCACGGGTATGTAGCAACAAACTTTTCTTAATAAACTTTAAATAAAAAAACAAAAAGACCACCTCTGGCCAAAGAACGTTTCGATATCTGGCCCCATCCTGGCTCAACTCACTCCCAAACTCCCTCCTCACCGAACCCAAACTTGGTCGGTTCAAGTCCCAACTAAGGGACCTTATTACCCAGGGATCAGTATGTGACTGCCCCTAAGCCTGCCCCTCCATTTTCTACCACCCCGCCATCTTCCCATGACTACGGACCTAACTCTGGTTTGCCGCCCTGGGTGTGCCTACACCATGACAATGGACATCTCGGTCCAGCCTAGGCCAACGTATAACTCCTGGGCATGGCTAGTGCCATCACCCTGAAATGCTATGCTTATACCTGCAACCTTTTTGCACTTTTGCACCTTGTTCAGCAGCTCTCTGTTACCCTGTATTCCCAGCTACTATTTTTGTATTTTGTACTTCCTGTAATCATCTGCAACCATTCTGTAACCACTGTCTTTAACTACTATGTTATTTGTTACTCTGTACACTGTTGTCTCTTTCTTATGTATGACATGGAACCTTTGTAAAGGAGTCTTTGACTCAAAGGTGTTATCCAATATTTAGCAATAAACAATAAACCTCCAACCTGCCTGGCCGTACAAGCAGCCTGCCCGGTAGTGTTGCAACACAGGATCCAACACAGATTCAGGCATGAAGCACCCCTGCAGGGGCCAACCACAGCAAAAACCGCTCACTGGCTGCACCTCCAGCCATCTCGGCCCTCAAAGCAGCCTGCCCCAGTAGTGCTGCAATACAGGATTCAATGTAGATTTGGGCATGAAATGCTCCTGTGGTGACCAGCTGTGGCCAGAGCCACTCACCGGCTGCACCTCCAACCCACCTGGTGCGTCAAGCAGCCTGCCCTGCTAGCACTGCAACACCAGCTCCAATGCAGATTTGGGCACGAAGTGCCCTGCGGCAACCGACCATGGCCAGAGCCACTCACAGGCTGCACCTCCAGTACAACCGGCCCTCCAAGCAGCCTGCCCCTGTAGCACTGCAACACAGGATCCAATGCAGATTCAGTCATGAAGCACCCCTGCGGCAACCGACCGCAGCCAGAGCCACACACCTGCTGCACCTACAACCCGAACAGCCCTCCAAGCAGCCTGCCCTGGTAGTACTACAACACAGGATCCAACATAGATTCAGGCATGAAGCACTCCTGTGGCGACCGATTGTGGCTAGAGCCACTCACTGGCTGCACCTCCAGCCCACCCAGCCCTCCTAGCAGCCTGCCCCAGTAGCACTGCAACACAGAATCCAACACAGAATCGAGCATGAAGCACCCCTGTAGCAAACAACTGGGACCAGAGATGCTCAATGGCTGTACCTCCAGCCCAACTGGCCCTCCAAGCAGCCTGCCACAGTTGTGCTGAAACACAGGATCCAACAAAGATTCAGGCATGAAGCAGTCCTGTGGTGACCGACCATGGTCAGAGGTGCTCACCGGCTGCACCTCCATCCCACCCGACCCTCTAAGCAGCCTGCCTGGTAGCACTGCAACACGGGATCCAAAACAGATTCGGGCATGAAGCACCCCTGCAGCGAATGACCACCACCAGAACCGGTCACTGGCTGCATCTCCAGCAGTCCCGGACCTCCAAACAGCCTGCCCCAGTAGTGCTGCAATACAGGATCCAAAGCAGATTTGGGCATGAAGCACTCCTGTGGTGACCAGCTGTGGCCAGAGACACTCACCGGCTGCACTTCCAACCCACCCGGCACTTCAAGCAGCCTGTTCTGGTAGCACTGCAACACCAGCTCCAACGCAGATTTTGGCACGAAGTGCCCTTACGGTAACTGACCATAGCCAGAGTCACTCACCAGCTGCGCCTCCAGTACACCCACAACTTCAAGCAGCCTGTCCCTGTAGCACTGCAATATAGGATCCAATGCAGATTCAGTCATGAAGCACCCCTGCGGCAACCGACAGCAGCCAGAGTCACTCACCAGCTGCACCTCCAGTACACCCGGAACTTCAAGCAGCCTGTCCCTGTAGCACTGCAACACAAGATCCAATGTAGATTCAGGCATGAAAAGCTCCGGCGGTGACCGATTATGGCCAGAGCCGGTCACTGGCTCAACCTTCAGCCCGCCTAGTGCTCCAAGCAGCCTGCCCCAGTAGTGCTGCAACACAGGATCCAACACAGATTTGGTCATGAAGCACCCCTGCGGCAACCGATTGCAGCCAAAGCCGCTCACCAGCTACACCTCCAGCCCACCCCAGCCATCCAAGCAGCCTGCCCTGGTAACATTTCAACACAGGATCCAACATAAATTCAGTCATGAAGCACTCCTGTGGTAAACAACTATGGCCAGAGCCGCTCACAGGCTTCACCTCCAGCCTGCCCGACCCTCCAAGCAGCCTGCCTTGGTAGCACTGCAACATAGGATCCAACATAGATTCGGGCATGAACCACTCCTGTGGTGACCGACTGTGGCGAGAGCCACTCACTGGCTGCAACTCCAGCTCACCCAGCCCTCCAAGCAGCCTGCCCTGGTAGCACTGCAACACAGGATCCAATGTAGATTCAGGCATGAAATGCTCCTGCGGCGACCGACTGTGGCCAGAGTCACTCACTGGCTGCACCTCCAGCTCACCCGGCCCTCCAAGCAGCCTGCACCAGTAGTGCTGCAACACAGTAAACAACACAGATTTGGTCATGAAGAGCCCCTGCAGTGACCGACCACAGGAAAGCCACTTGCCAGCTGCACCTCCAGCCCACTTGGCCCTCCAAGCAGCATGCACTGGTAGTGCTGCAACATAGGATCCAATGCACATTTGGGCATGAAGCACTCCTGTGGTGACCGACCACATCCAGAGCCACTCACTGGCTGCACCTCAAGTACACATGGACCTCCAAGCTGCCTGCCCAAGTAGCGCTGCAACACAGAATCCAACACAGATTCAGTCATGAAGCACCCTTGTGGCAACCGACCACAGCCAAAGCCTCCCAAAGGCTGCATTTCCAGCCCACCCTGCCCTCCAAGCAGCCTGCCCTGGTAGCACTGCAACATAGGATCCAACTTAGATTCGGGCATGAAGCACTCCTGCGGCGACCGACTGTTTCCAGAGCCATTCACTGGCTGCACACCCAGCCCACCCAGCCCTACAAGCAGCCTGCCCCGTAGCACTGCAACACAGGATCCAACACAGATTCAGTCATGAAGCACCCCTGTGGTGACTAACCGTGGCCAGAGACACTAACCGGCTGCACCACCAGCCCGACTGACCCTCCAAGCAGCCTGCCCCAGTAGAGCTGGAACAGAGGATCCAGTGCAGATTTGGGCACAAAGCTCCCCTCCAGCAACAGACCATGGCCAGAGCCACTCACCAGCTGCACCTCCAGCCCACCTGGCCCTCCAAGCAGCCTGCCCTGGTAGTACTGCAATACTGGATCCAACACAGAATCGGGCACAAAGCACCCCTCAGGTGAACAATCGTGACCAGAGCCACTCACCAGCTGCACCTCCAGCCCACCCGGCCCTCCAAGAAGCCTGCCCCAGTAGCACTGCAACAAAGGATCCAATGCAGATTAGGACACGAAGCTCCTCTGTGGTGACCAACAGTGGCCAAAGACGCTCACCGGTTGCACCTCAAGCCCGACTGGCCCTCCAAGCAGCCTGCCCCAGTAGCGCTGCAACACAGGATCCAACACAGATTTGGACATGAAGTACCCCTGCTGTGACCAACCACAGCCAGTGCTGCTCACCGGCTGCACCTCCAGCCCGCCCGGCCCTCCAAGCAGCCTGCCCTGATAGCGCAGCAACACAAGCTGCAATGCTGATTTGGGCACGAAGTGCCCCTGTTGTGACCAACCATGGCCAGAGCCACTCACTGGCTGCACCTCCAGCATGCTCAGCCCTCCAAGCAGCCTGCCCCTATAGTGCTGCAGCACAGGATCCAACACAGATTCAGTCACAAAGCACCCCTGCGGCAAGTGACTGCAGCCAGAGCCACTCACCGGCTGCACCTCCACCCCGCCTGGCCCTCCAAGCAGCATGCTGTGTTAGCACTGCACACAGGATCCAACATAGATGCGGGCATGAAGCGCTCCTGCGGTGACCGACTGTGGCCAGAACTGCTCACTGGCTGCACCACCAGTCAGCCTGGCCCTCCAAGCAGCTTGCCCCAGTAGCACTGCAATATAAGATCCAACACAGATTTGGTGATGAAGCGTCCCTACGGTGACCGACTGCAGCCAAAGCCACTCACCGGCTGCACCTCCAGCCTGCCTGGCCCTCCAAGCAACCTGCCCTGGTAGCACTGCAACACATGATGTAATGCAGATTCGGGCATGAAGCACTCCTGCAGCAACTGACCATGGCCAGAGCAACTCACTGACTGCACCACCAGTACGCATAGCCCTAAAAGCAGCCTGCCCCAGTAGCACTGCAACACAGGATCCAATGCAAATTCAGTCATGAAGCACCTGCGGCAACCGATCACAGACATAGCCACTCACCAGCTACACCTCCAGCCCGCCCGGCCTCCAAGCAGTCTGCCCTGGTAGCACTGCAACACAGGATCCAATGTAGATTCAGGCACGAAGCACTCCAGTGGCGACTGACTGTGGCCAGAGCCACTCACCGGCTGCACCTCCAGCCTGCCCATCCATCCAAGCAGCCTGCCCTGATAGCGCTGCAACACAGGATCCAACACAGATTCGGGCATGAAGCGCTCCTATGGTGACCAGCCATGGCCAGAGCCACTCACTGGCTGCACCTCCAACCCGCCCGGTGCTCCAAGCAGCTTGCCCTGGTAACGCTGCAACACAGGCTGCAATGCAGATTTGGGCACAAAGTGCCCCTGTGGTGACTGACCATGGCCAGAGCCACTCACCAGCTGCACTGCCAGCACGCACGGCCCTCCAGGCAGTCTGCCCCTGTAGCACTGCAGCACAGAATCCAAAACAGATTCAGTCATGAAACACCCCTGAGGCAACCGATCACAGCCAGAACCACACACCGGCAACCCCTCCAGCCCACACGGCCCTCCAAGCGGCCTGCCCTGGTAGCACTGCAACACAGGATCCAATGTAGATTTCGGCATGAAGCACTCCTGTGGCAACTGACTATGGCCAGAACCACTCACTGGTTGCACCTCCAACCCACCCGGCCCTCCAACCAGCCTGCCCTGGTAGCACTGCAACACAGGATCCAACATAGATTCAGGCATAAAGCACTCCTGTGGTGATCGACTGTGGCCAGAGCAGCCTGCTGTCTGAACCTCCAGCCCGCCCGGCCCTTCAAGCAGCCTGAACCAGTAGTGCTGCAACACAGGATCCAACACAGATTCGGTCATGAAGCACCCCTGCGGTGACCGACTATAGCCAAAGCAGCTTACCAGCTGCAGCTTCAGCCCACTCAGCCCTGCAAGTAGCCTGCCCTGTTAGTGCTGCAACATAGGATCCAACACAGAATCGGGCACTAAGCGCCCCTGTGGTGAAAAACCACAACCGGCGACACTCACTGGCTGCACCTCCAACCCACCCGGCACTCCAAGCAGCCTGCACCAGTAGTGCTGCAACACAGGATCCAACACAGATTCGGGCATGGAGTGCTCCTATGGTGACCAGCCGTGGCCAGAGCCACTCACCGGCTGCACCTCCAACCTGCCCGGTGCTCCAAGCAGCCTGCCCTGGTAGCGCTGTTAACACAGGCTCCAATGCAGATTTGGGCACAAAGTGCCCCTGTGGCAACTGACCATGGCCAGAGCCACTCACCAACTACACCCCCAGCACGCACGCCCTCCAGGCAGCCTGCCCATGTAGCGCTGCAACACAGAATCCAAAACAGATTCAGTCATGAAACACCCCGGAGGCAACCGATCACAGCCTGAACCGCTCACCGGCAACCCCTCCAGACCACACGGCCCTCCAAGCAGCCTGCCCTGGTAGCACTGCAACACAGGATCCAACATAGATTTGGGCATGAAGCACTCCTGTGGTGACTGACTGGGGCCAGAACCTCTCACTGGTTGCACCTCCAGCCTGCCCAGCACTCCAACCAGCCTGCCCCAGTAGCGCTGCAACACAGGATCCAACACAGATTCGGTCATGAAGCACCACGGCAGTGACTGACTGTAGCCAAAGTTGCTTACCAGATGCAGCTCCAGCCCACACAGCCCTCCAAGCAGTCTGCCCTGTTAGTGCTGCAACACAGAATCCAGCACAGAATCGGGCACGAAGCGGCCCGGTAGTGCTGCAACACAGGATCCAACACAGAATCGGGCACGAAGCGCCCCTGTGGTGAGTAACGCCGGCCGGAGACGCTCACTGGCTGCACCTCCAACCCACCTGGCTCTCCCAGCAGGCTGCCCCGTAGTGCTGAAACACAGGATCCAAAGCAGATTAAGGCATGAAGTGCTCTTGTGGTGACAGACTGTGGTCAGAGCCGCTCACCGACTGCACCTCCAACCCACCTGGCCCTCCAAGCAGCCTGCCCGCTAGCGCAGCAGCACAGGATCCAACAAATATTCAGGCACGAAGCGCTCCTGCAGTGACCAACCATAGCCAGAGCCACTCACTGACTGCACCTCCAGCCCACCCAGCCCTCCAAGCAGCCTGCTCTGGTAACATTTCAACACAGGATCCAACGTAGATTCGGGCACGAAGCACTCCTGTGGTGACCGACTGTGGCTAGAGCCACTAAACGGGTGCACCTCCAGTCTGCCCGGCCCTCCAAGCAGCCTGCCCTGGTAGCACTGCAACACAGGATCCAATGTAGATTTGGGCATGAACCACTCCTGTGGTGACTGACTGTGGCCAAAGCCGCTCACCGGCTGCACCTCCAGCCCGCCAGCCCTCCAAGAAGCCTGCCCTGGTAGTACTGCAACACAGGATCCAATGTAGATTTGGTCATGAAGCCCCCCTGCAGTGACCGACCACAGCCAACATCGCTCACCATCTAGATTCAGTCATGAAACACTTCTGTGGTGAACAACTGTGGCCAGAGTCACTCACTGGCTGCACCTCCAGCCCACCCAGCCCTCCAACAAGCCTACGCTGGTAGCACTGCAACATAGGATCCAATGTAGATTCAGCCATGAACCACTCCTGTGGCAACCGACTGTGGAGAGAGCCTCTCACCGGCTGCAACTCCAGCTCACCCAGCCCTCCAAGCAGCCTGCCCTGGTAGCACTGCAACACAGGATCCAATGTAGATTCAGGCATGAAGTGCTCCTGCGGCGACCGACTATAGCCAGAGTCGCTCACTGGCTGCACCTCCAGCCCACCCGGCCCTCCAAGCAGCCTGCACCAGTAGTGCTGCAACACAGTAAACAACACAGATTTGGACATGAAGCACCACTGCAGTGACCAACCATAGCCAGAGTCACTCACTGGCTGCACATCCAGCCCACCCAACCCTCCAAGCAGCCTGCCCTCGTAAAATTTCAACACAGGATCCAATGCAGATTAGGGCATGAAGCGGTCCTGTGGAGACCAACCGTGGTCAGAGGCGCTCACTGGTTGCACCTCCAACCCGCACGGCCCTCCAAGCAGCCTGCCCGGTAGCGCTGCAACACAGGATCCAACACAGAATTTGGCACGAAGCGCCCCTGTGATGAACAACGGCGACCAGAGACCATCACTGGCTGCACCTCCAGCCTACCCAGCCCTCCCAGCAGCTCTGCCCAGTAGTGCTGAAACACAGGATCCAATGCAGATTCAGGCATGAAGAGCTTCTGTGGCGACCGACCGTGGTCAGAGCCACTCACTGGCTGCACCTCCAACCCACCCGGCCCACCAAGCAGCCTGACCAGTAGCGCTAAAACACAGGATCCAACACAGATTTGGGCAGAAAGCACCACTGCAGCGACCAACCATAGCCAAAGCCACTCACTGGCTGCACCTCCAGCCCACCCAACCCTCCAAGCAGCCTGCCCTCATAAAATTTCAACACAGGATCCAACGTAGATTCGGGCACGAAGCACTCCTGTGGTGACTGACTGTGGCCAGAGCCACTAAACAAGTGCACCTCCAGTCTGCCCAGCCCTCCAAGCAGCCTGCCCTGGTAGCACTGCAATGCAGTATCCAATGTACAGTGGCGTGAAAAAGTATTTGCCCCCTTCCTGATTTTCTCTATTATTGCATATTTGTCACACTGGATGTTTTCAGGTCTTTAGACAAAATATAATATTAGATAAAGGGAACCTGAGTGGACAAATAATACTTTTTTTTTTTTACTTATTTCATTTATTTAATGAAAAAAGTTAACCAACACCAACTGGCACTGTGTGAAAAAATAATTGCCCCCTAGTTAAATCAACCC
This sequence comes from Neoceratodus forsteri, assembly GCA_016271365.2. Taxonomy (NCBI): domain Eukaryota; kingdom Metazoa; phylum Chordata; order Ceratodontiformes; family Ceratodontidae; genus Neoceratodus; species Neoceratodus forsteri. Next base: position 246,257,872 of record CM057449.1, on the reverse strand, counting down.
AATTAAAGGGATAATTAGAGTCAGCTGATTGAACACAGCCAGGCTTGATTACAGCCAGCCCTGCTCAATATAAACCTCACTTATTTTGGCCCTTACCATCAGAGTCACATTGCCAGCACAAAGATTCAACAAGCACATTATGCCATGATCAAAGGAAGTTCCTGAAAAGATCAGAAAACATTTTGTTGCCCTCTATCAGTCTGGAAAGGGTTACAAAGCTATTTCTAAGGCTCTGGGATTCCATCGAACCACAGTGAGAGCCATAATCTCCAAATGGAGAACACTTGGAACAGTAATGAACCTTCCCAGGAGTGGGGCGGCCTGCCAAAATTACTCCAAGGGCTTTGTAAAATCATTCAAGAAGTCTCAAAGGATCCTAAAACAACATCCAAAGAACTGCAGGCTTCTCTTCTCAGCTAAGGTCAGTGTTCATGACTCCACAATCAGAAAGAGACTGGGCAAAATGGCTTCATGTGAGGTAGCAAGGCGGAAACCACTGCTAACCAAGAAGAACATAAATGCTCGTCTCTCATTTGCCAAGAAGCACCTGGATGATCCACAGGCCTTTTGGGAAAATGTTCTATGGACAGATGAGTCCAAAGTGGAACTTTTGGACAACATGGATCCCATAATGTCTCACGAAGCAAACACAGCATTCCACAGTAAGAACACCATACCAACAGTCAAACATGGTGGTGGTAGTGTGATGGTGTGGGATGCTTGCTGCCTAAGGACCTGGATGACTTGCCATAATTAAAGGAACCATGAATTCTGCTCTGTACCAGAAAATTCTTAAGGAGAATGTCCAGTCATCCTTCCGTCAGCTGAAGCTGAAGCATAGTTGTCATGCAGCAAGACAATGATCCAAAACACAAAAGCAAGTCCACATCAGAATGGCTAAAAAGAAGTAAAATTAAAGTTTTGGACTGGCTAGTCAAAGTCCAGACTTAAACCCAATAGAGATGCTGTGGCAGGACCTGAAATGAGCAGTTCATGCTCGAAAACCTACCAAATGTTACTGAATTAAAGCAGTTCTATGAGGAAGAGGGTTAAAATTCCTCCACAGTGATGTGAAAGACTGATATTGAATTATAGGAAGTGTTTGGTTGCAGTCATTGCAGCTAAATGTGCGAACTAGTTATTAACTGTAAGGGGCAATTACTTTTTCACACAGTGCCAATTGGTGTTGGTTAACTTTTTTTCATTAAATAAGTGAAATAAAAAAAAAAAACAAGTGTTATTTGTTCACTCAGGTTCCCTTTATCTAATATTACATTTTGTCTAAAGACCTGAAAACATCCAGTGTGACAAATATGCAATAATAGAGAAAATCAGGAAGGGGGCAAATACTTTTTCACACCACTGTAGATTCGGGCATGAACCACTCCTGTGGTGACCAACTGTGGCCAAAGCTGCACACAGGCTGCACCTCTAGCCCACCCGGCCCACCATCCAGCCTGCCCTGGTAGCACTGCAACACAGGATCCAATGTAGATTCAGGCATGAAGCGCTCCTGTGGTGACCAACTGTGGCCAGAGCCCCTTACTGGCTGCACCTCTAGCCCACTCAGCCCTCCAAGCAGCTGCCCCAGTTGCGCTGAAACCCAGGATCCAACACAGATTCGGTCATGAAGCTCCCCTGTGGTGACTGACCACAGCCAGAGCCTCTTATCAACTACGCCTCCAGCCCGCCCCAGCCCTCCAAGCAACCTGCCCTGGTAACACTTCAACACAGGATCCAACGTAGATTCAGTCATGAAGCACTCCTGTGGTGAACAACTGTGGCCAGAGCCACTCACAAGCTGCAAGTCCAGCTCACCAGGCCCTCCAACCAGCCTGCCTTGGTAGCACTGCAACACAGGATCCAATGTAGATTCAGGCATGAAGTGCTCCTGCAGTGACCGACTGTGGCCAGAGTTGCTCACTGGCTGCACCTCCAGCCCACCCGGCCCTGCAAGCAGCCTGCACCAGTAGTGCTGCAACACAGTAAACAACACAGATTCGGTCATGAAGCGCCCCTGCAGTGACCGACCGCAGGAAATCCACTCAACGGCTGCACCTCCAGCCCACCTGGCCCTCCAAGCATCATGCCCTGGTAGTGCTGCAACATAGGATCCAACGCAGATTTGGGCATGAAGCACTCCTGTGGTGACTGACCATGTCCAGAACCACTCACTGGCTGCACCTCAAGTACGCCTGGACCTCCAAGCTGCCTGCCCAAGGAGCGCTGCAACACAGGATCCAACACAGATTTAGTCATGAAGCACTCCTGTGGCAACTGACCACAGATAAGCCTCCCACCGGCTGCACTTCCAGCCCACCCAGCCCTCCAAACAGCCTGCCCTGGTAGCATTGCAACACTGGATCCAACTTAGATTCGGGCATGAAGCAGTCATGTGGTGATCGACTGTTTCCAGAGCAGCTCACTGGCTGCACCACCACCCCCGGCCCTCCAAGCAGCCTGATCTGGAGCACTGCAACACAGGATCCAACACAGATTCAGTCATGAAGCACCCCTGTGGTGACGAACCATGGCCAGAGACACTAACCGGCTGCACCACCTGCCTGCCCGGCCCTCCAAGCAGCCTGCCCCAGTAGTGCCGCAACACAGGATCCAGTGCAGATTTGGGCACAAAGCTCCCCTCCAGCAATAGACCATGGCCAGAGCCACTCACCAGCTGCATCTCCAGCCCACCTGGCCCTTAAAGCAGCCTGCCCTGGTAGTACTGCAACACTGGATCCAATACAGAATCGGGCACAAAGCACCCCTTAGGTGCACAATCGTGGCCAGAACCACTCACCAGCTGCACCTCCAGCCCACCCGGCCCTCCAAGAAGCCTGCCCTAGTATCATGGCAACACAGGATCCAATGCAGATTAGGACACGAAGCTCTTCTGCGGCGACCAAAAGTAGCCAGAGACGCTCACCGGTTGCACCTCAAGCCTGACCGGCCCTCCAAGCAGCCTACCCCAGTAGCATTGCAACACAGGATCCAACACAGATTCAGGCATGAAGACCCCTGCAGTGACCAACTACAGTCAGTGCTGCTCACTGGCTGCACCTCCAGCTCACCTGGCCCTCCAAGCAGCCTGCCCCAGTAGCACTGCAACACAGGCTCCAATGCAGATTTGGGCATGAAGTGCCCCTGTGGGGGAACGACCATGGCCAGAGCCACTCACCGGCTGCACCTCCACCCCGCATGGCCCTCCAAGCAGCCTGCTCTGCTATCACTGCAACACAGGATCCGACGTAGATTCAAGCATGAAGCGCTCCTGTGGTGACCAACTGTGGCCAGAGCTCCTTACTGGCTGCACCTCTAGCCCACTCAGCCCTCCAAGCAGCTGCCCCAGTTGCGCTGAAACCCAGGATCCAACACAGATTCGGTCATGAAGCTCTCCTGTGGTGACTGACCACAGCCAGAGCCTCTCATCAACTACGCCTTTAGCCCACCCCAGCCCTCCAAGCAACCTGCCCTGGTAACACTTCAACACAGGATCCAACGTAAATTCAGTCATGAAGCACTCCTGTGGTGTGAACAACTGTGGCCAGAGCCACTCACAAGCTGCAAGTCCAGCTCACCAGGCCCTCCAACCAGCCTGCCTTGGTAGCACTGCAACACAGGATCCAATGTAGATTCAGGCATGAAGTGCTCCTGCAGTGACCGACTGTGGCCAGAGTCGCTCACTGGCTGCACCTCCAGCCCACCTGCCCTGCAAGCAGCCTGCACCAGTAGTGCTGCAACACAGTAAACAACACAGATTCGGTCATGAGCCCCTGCAGTGACCGGACCGCAGGAAATCCACTCAACGGCTGCACCTCCAGACCACCTGGCCCTCCAAGCATCATGCCCTGGTAGTGCTGCAACATAGGATCCAACGCAGATTTGGGCATGAAGCACTCCTGTGGTGACTGACCATGTCCAGAACCACTCACTGGCTGCACCTCAAGTACGCCTGGACCTCCAAGCTGCCTGCCCAAGGAGCGCTGCAACACAGGATCCAACACAGATTTAGTCATGAAGCACTCCTGTGGCAACTGACCACAGATAAGCCTCCCACCGGCTGCACTTCCAGCCCACCCAGCCCTCCAAACAGCCTGCCCTGGTAGCATTGCAACACTGGATCCAACTTAGATTCGGGCATGAAGCAGTCATGTGGTGATCGACTGTTTCCAGAGCAGCTCACTGGCTGCACCACCACCCCCGGCCCTCCAAGCAGCCTGATCTGGAGCACTGCAACACAGGATCCAACACAGATTCAGTCATGAAGCACCCCTGTGGTGACGAACCATGGCCAGAGACACTAACCGGCTGCACCACCTGCCTGCCCGGCCCTCCAAGCAGCCTGCCCCAGTAGTGCCGCAACACAGGATCCAGTGCAGATTTGGGCACAAAGCTCCCCTCCAGCAATAGACCATGGCCAGAGCCACTCACCAGCTGCATCTCCAGACCACCTGGCCCTTAAAGCAGCCTGCCCTGGTAGTACTGCAACACTGGATCCAATACAGAATCGGGCACAAAGCACCCCTTAGGTGCACAATCGTGGCCAGAACCACTCACCAGCTGCATCTCCAGCCCACCCGGCCCTCCAAGAAGCCTGCCCCAGTATCATGGCAACACAGGATCCAATGCAGATTAGGACACGAAGCTCTTCTGTGGCGACCAAAAGTAGCCAGAGACGCTCACCGGTTGCACCTCAAGCCTGACCGGCCCTCCAAGCAGCCTACCCCAGTAGCATTGCAACACAGGATCCAACACAGATTCAGGCATGAAGACCCCTGCAGTGACCAACTACAGTCAGTGCTGCTCACCGGCTGCACCTCCAGCCCACCTGGCCCTCCAAGCAGCCTGCCCCAGTAGCACTGCAACACAGGCTCCAATGCAGATTTGGGCATGAAGTGCCCCTGTGGGGAACGACCATGGCCAGAGCCACTCACCGGCTGCACCTCCACCCCGCATGGCCCTCCAAGCAGCCTGCTCTGCTATCACTGCAACACAGGATCCGACGTAGATTCAAGCATGAAGCGCTCCTGTGGTGACCAACTGTGGCCAGAGCTCCTTACTGGCTGCACCTCTAGCCCACTCAGCCCTCCAAGCAGCTTCCCCAGTTGCGCTGAAACCCAGGATCCAACACAGATTCGGTCATGAAGCTCTCCTGTGGTGACTGACCACAGCCAGAGCCTCTCATCAACTACGCCTTTAGCCCGCCCCAGCCCTCCAAGCAACCTGCCCTGGTAACACTTCAACACAGGATCCAACGTAAATTCAGTCATGAAGCACTCCTGTGGTGAACAACTGTGGCCAGAGCCACTCACAAGCTGCAAGTCCAGCTCACCAGGCCCTCCAACCAGCCTGCCCTGGTAGCACTGCAGCACAGGATCCAATGTAGATTCAGGCATGAAGTGCTCCTGCAGCGATTGACTGTGGCCAGAGTCACTCACTGGCTGCACCTCCAGCCCACCCGGCCCTGCAAGCAGCCTGCACCAGTAGTGCTGCAACACAGTAAACAACACAGATTTGGTCATGAAGAGCCCCTGCAGTGACCGAGCACAGGAAATCCACTCAACGGCTGCACCTCCAGCCCACCTGGCCCTCCAAGCATCATGCCCTGGTAGTGCTGCAACATAGGATCCAACACAGATTTGGGCATGAAGCACTCCTGTGGTGACTGACCATGTCCAGAGCCACTCACTGGCTGCACCACAAGTACACCTGGACCTCCAAGCTGCCTGCCCAAGGAGCGCTGCAACACAGGATCCAACACAGATTCAGTCATGAAGCACCCCTGCGGCAACTGACCACAGAAAAGCCTCCCACCAGCTGCACTTCCAGCCCACCCAGCCCTCCAAACAGCCTGCCCTGGTAGCACTGCAACACTGGATCCAACTTAGATTCGGGCATGAAGCAGTCATGCGGTGACCGACTGTTTCCAGAGCAGCTCACTGGCTGCACCACCACCCCCGGCCCTCCAAGCAGCCTGATCCGGAGCACTGCAACACAGGATCCAACACAGATTCAGTCATGAAGCACCTCTGTGGTGACGAACCATGGCCAGAGACACTAACCGGCTGCACCAGCTGCCTGCCCGGCCCTCCAAGCAGCTTGCCCCAGTAGTGCCGCAACACAGGATCCAGTGCAGATTTGGGCACAAAGCTCCCCTCCAGCAACAGACCATGGCCAGAGCCACTCACCAGCTGCATCTCCAGCCCACCTGGCCCTTAAAGCAGCCTGCCCTGGTAGTACTGCAACACTGGATCCAATACAGAATCGGGCACAAAGCACCCCTTAGGTGCACAATCGTGGCCAGAACCACTCACCAGCTGCACCTCAAGCCCACCCGGCCCTCCAAGAAGCCTGCTCCAGTATCGCGGCAACACAGGATATAATGCAGATTAGGACACGAAGCTCTTCTGCAGTGACCAAAAGTGGCCAGAGACGCTCACCGGTTGCATCTCAAGCCCGACCGGCCCTCCAAGCAGCCTACCCCAGTAGCATTGCAACACAGGATCCAACACAGATTCAGGCATGAAGACCCCTGCAGTGACCAACCACAGTCAGTGCTGCTCACCGGCTGCACCTCCAGCCCACCTGGCCCTCCAAGCAGCCTGCCCCAGTAGCACTGCAACACAGGCTCCAATGCAGATTTGGGCATGAAGTGCCCCTGTGGGGTTACGACCATGGCCAGAGCCACTCACCGGCTGCAACTCCAGCATGCCCAGCCCTCCAAGCAGCCTGCCCCTGTAGCGCTGCAACACAGGATCCAAAACAGGTTCAGTCACAAAGCACCCCTGCGGCAAGTGACCGCAGCCAGAGCCACTCACCGGCTGCACCTCCACCCCGCATGGCCCTCCAAGCAGCCTGCTCTGCTATCACTGCAACACAGGATCCAACATAGATTAGGGCATGAAGCGCTCCTGCGGCGACTGACTGTGGCCAGAACAGCTCACTGGCTGCACCACCAGCTAGCCCGCCCTACGAGCAGCTTGCCCCAGTAGCGCTGCAACATAGGATCTAACACAGATTCAGTGATGAAGTGCCGCTACGGCGACCAGCCACAGCCAAAGCCGCTCACCGTCTGCACCTCCAGCCTGCCCGGCCCTCCAAGCAGCCTGCCCTGGTAGAGCTGCAACACATGATGTAACGCAGATTCGGGCATGAAGCACTCCTGCAGCAACCGACCATGGCCAGAGCAACTCACTGGCTGCACCACCAGTACACCTGGCCCTAAAAGCAGCCTGCCCCAGTAGCACTGCAACACAGGATCCAATGCAAATTCAATCATGAAGCACCTCTGGCAAGTGACCACAGTAAGAGCCACTCACCGGCTGCACTTCCAGCCCACCCGGCCCTCCAAGAAGCCTGCCCTGATAGCGATGCAACACAAGATCCAACACAGGATCAGGCATGACACGCCCGCGTAGCAAACAACCGCAGCCAGTGACGCTCACCGGCAGCACCTCCAGCCCACCCGGCCCTCCAAGCAGTCTGCACCAGTAGTGCTGCAACACAGGATCCAACACAGATTTGGGCATGAAGCGCTCCAATGGCAACCAACCGTGGCCAGAGCCACTCACCGGCTGCACCTCCAACCCACCCGGCGCTCCAAGCAGCCTGCCCTGGTAGCACTGCAACACAGGCTCCAAAGCAGATTTGGGCACAAAGTGCCCCTGTGGTGACTGACTATGGCCAGAGCCACTCACCAGCTGCATCCCCAGCACACACGGCCCCCCAGGCAGCCTGCCCCTGTAGCGCTGCCACACAGAATCCAAAACAGATTTAGTCATGAAACACCCCAGGGGCAACTGATCACAGCCAGAACTGCTCACCGGCAACCCCTCCAGCCCACAAGGCCATCCAATCAGACTGCCTTGGTAGCACTGCAACACAGGATCCTACGTAGATTTGGGCATGAAGCACTCCAGAGGCGACCGACTATGGCCAGAGTGGCTCACTGACTGCACCTCCAGCCCGCCCGGCCCTTCAAGCAGCCTGCCCCACTAGCGCTGCAACACAGGATCCAACACAGATTTAGTTATGAAGCACCCCTGCAGTGACCGACTGTAGCCAAAGGTGCTTACCAACTGCAGCTCCAGCCCACAGAGCCCTCCAAGCACCCTGCCCTGTTAGTGCTGCAACACAGGATCCAACACAGACTTGGGCATGAAGCGCCCCTGTGGCAAACAACCATGACCAAAGATGCTCACCGGCTGCACCACCAGCCCACCCGGCCAGCCCACCTGGCCCTCCAAGAACTGTGCCTCAGTATTGCTGAAACACAGGATCCAATGCAGATTAGGGCTTTATGCGGTACTGTGGAGACCAACTGTGGTCTGAGGCACTCACTGGCTGCACCTCCAGCCCGCACAGCCCTCAAAGCAGCCTGCCTGGCAGCACTGTAACACAGGATCCAACACTGAACTGGGCACGAAGTGCCCCTGTGGTGAACAACAGCGACCAAAGATGCTCACTGGCTGCACCTCCAGCCCACCCAGCCCTCCAAGCAGCCTGCCCAGTAGTGCTGAAACACAGGATCCAATGCAGATTCTGGCATGAAGTGCTCCTGCGGTGACCGACCGTGGTCAGAGCCGCTCACCGACTGCACCTCCAACCTTCCCAGCCCTCCAAGCAGCCTACCCCAGTAGCGCTGCAACAACAGGATCCAGTGCAGGTTTGGGCACAAAGCTCCCCTCCAGCAACAGACTGTGGCCAGAGCTACTCACCAGCTGCACCTCCAGCCCACCTCGCCCTCCAAGCAGCCTGCCCTGATAGTACTGCAACACTGGATCCAATACAGAATTGAGCACAAAGCACCCCTCAGGTGAACAATCATGGCCAGAGCCACTCACCAGCTGTACTTCCAGCCCTCCTGGCCCTCCAAGAAGCCTGCCCCAGTAGCACTGCAACACAGGATCCAATGCAGATTAGGACACGAAGCTCCTCTGTGGCGACCAACAGTGGCCAAAGACGCTCACTGGTTGCACCTCAAGCCCGACTGGCCCTCCAAGCAGCCTGACCCAGTAGCATTGCAACACAGGATCCAACTCAGATTCGGGCATGAAGCAAACCTGCAGTGACCAACCACAGCCAGTGCTGCTCACCGGCTGCACTTCCAGTCCAACCGGCCCTCCAAGCAGCCTGCCCCGATAGTGCTGCAACACAGGCTCCAATGCAGATTTGTTCATGAAGTGCCCCTGTGGGGACCGGCCACAGCCAGAGCCACTCACAGGCTGCACCTCCAGCATGCCCCGCCCTCCAAGCAGCCTGCCTCTGTAGCGCTGCAACACAGGATCCCACACAGATTCAGTCGCAAAGCACCCCTGTGGCAAGTGACCGCAGCCAGAGCCACTCACTGGCTGCACCCCCACCCCTCCTGGCCCTCCAAGCAGCCTGCTCTGCTATCACTGCAACACAGGATCCAACATAGATTCGGGCATGAAACGCTCCTGTGGCAACCGACTGTGGCCAGAGCAACTCACTGGATGCACCGCCAGTACGCCTGGCTCTAAAAGCAGCTTGCACCAGTAGCGCTGCAACATAGGACCCAACACAGATTCGGTGATGAAGTGCCCCTACGGCGACCGACTGCAGCCAATGCAGCTCACCGGCTGCACCTCCAGCCTTCCCGGCCCTCCAAGCAGCCTGCCCAGGTAGTGCTGCAACACATGATCTAACGCAGATTTGGGCATGAAACACTCCTGCGGCAACTGACCATGGCCAGAGCAACTCACTGGATGCACCACCAGTACGCCTGGCTCTAAAAGCAGCCTGCCCCAGTAGCACTGCAAAACAGGATCCAATGTAAATTCAGTCATGAAGCACCTGCGGCAAGCGACCACAGCCAGAGCCACTCACCGGCTCCACCTCCAGCCCACCCAGCCCTCCAAGCAGCCTGCTCTGATAGCGCTGCAACACAAGATCCAACACAGGATTGGGCACTACACGCCCATGTGGCCAAAAACTGCAGCCAGCGACGCTCACTGGCTGCACCTCCAGCCCACCTGACCCTCCAAGCAGCCTGCACCAGTAGTGCTGCAACACAGGATCCAACACAGATTCGGGCATGAAGCACTCCTATGGCTACCAACCGTGGCCAGAGCCACTCAACGGCTGCACCTCCAACCCGCCCGGCACTCCAAGCAGCCTGCACTGGTAGCGCTGCAACACAGGCTCCAATGCAGATTTGAGCTCAAAGTGCTCCTGTGGTGACTGACCACAGCCTGAGCCACTCACCAGCTGCACCCCCAGCATGCACGGCCACTCAGGCAGCCTGCCCCTTTAGCACTGCAACACTGAATCCAAAACAGATTCAGTCACGAAACACCCCTGAGGCAATGGATCACAGCCAGAACTGCTCACCGGCAACTCCTCCAGCCCACATGGCCCTCCAAGCAGCCTGCCCTGGTAGCACTGCAACACAGGATCTAACGTAGATTCGTGCATAAAGCACTTCTGTGGCAAATGACTGTGGCCAGAGTGGCTCACTGACTGCACCTCCAGCCCACCCAGCCCACCAAGCAGCCTGACCCACTCGCGCTGCAACACAGGATCCAACACAGATTTGGTCATGAAGCACCCCTGCGGTGACCGACTGTAGCCAAAGCGGCTTACCAGATGCAACTCCAGCCCACACAGCCCTCCAAGCAGCCTTCCCTGTTAGTGCTGCAACACAGGATCCAACACAGAATCGGGCACCAAGCGCCGCTGTGGCAAACAACCGTGACCAAAGATGCTCACTGGCTGCACCTCCAGCCCACCCAGCCCTCCAAGAACCCTGCCTCAGTATTGCTGAAACACAGGATCCAATGCAGATTAGGGCATGAAGTGGTCCTGTGGAGACCAACCATGGTCAGAGGTGCTCACCTGCTGCACCTCCAACCCGCACAGCCCTCCAAGCAGCCTTCCCAGTAGCGCTGCAACACAGGATCCAACACAGAATCGGGCACGAAGCGCCCCTGTGGTGAACAACAGCGACCAGAGATGCTCACTGGCTGCACCTCCAGCCCACCCGGCCCTCCCAGCAGCCTGCCCAGTAGTGCTGAAACACAGGATCCAATGCAGATTCTTTCATGAAGCACTCCTGTGGTGGCTGACTGTGGTCATAGCCGCTCACCAACTGCTCCTCCAACCCACCTGGCCCTCCAAGCAGCCTGCCTGGTAGTGCTGCAACATAGGATCCAACACAGATTCGGGCACAAAGCACCCCTGAAGTGACCAACGATAGCTAGAACCACTCACTGGCTGCACCTCCAGCCCACCCAGCCGCCAAGCAGCCTGCCCAGGTAACATTTCAACACAGGACCCAACGTACATTCGGGCATGAAGCACTCCTCTGGCGACCGACTGTGGTCAGAGCCACTAAACGGGTGCACCTCCAGTCTGCCCAGCCCTCCAAGCAACCTGTTCTGGTAGCACTGCAACAAAGGATCCAATGTAGATTCAGGCATAAAGCGCTTCTGCGGTGACCGACTGTGGCCAGAGTCACTCACTGGCTGCACCTCTAGCCCCCCCAGCCCTCCAAGCAGCTGCAACAGTTGTGCTGCAACCCAGTATCCAACACAGATTCGGTCATGAAGCCCTCTGCAGTGACCGACCACAGCCAAAGCCGCTCACCAGCTACACCTCCAGCCCACCCCAGCCCTCCAAGCTGCCTGCCCTGGTAACACCTCAACACAGGATCCAAATTAGATTCAGTCATGAAGTACTCCTGTGGTGAACAACTGTGGCCAGAGCTGCTCGCCGGCTGCACCTCCAGCCTGCCCGGCCCTCCAAGCAGCTTGCACTGGTAGCACTGCAACATAGGATCCAACATAGATTCGGGCATGAACCACTCCTGTGGTGACCGACTGTGGTGACAGCTGCTCACCGGCTGCAACTCCAGCTCACCTGGCCCTCCAGGCAGCCTGCCCTGGTAGCACTGCAACACAGGATCCAATGTAAATTCAGGCATGAAGTACTCCTGCGGCAACCGACTGTGACCAGAGTCGCTCACTGGCTGCACCTCCAGCCCACCCGGCCCTCCAAGCAGCCTGCACAAGTAGTGCTGCAATACAGTAAACAACACAGATTCGGTCATGAAGCACCTCTATGGTGACCGACCACAGAAAAGCCACTCACCGGCTGCACCTCCAGCCCACGTGGCCCTCCAAGCAGCATGCCCTGGTAGTGCCGCAACATAGGATCCAACACAGATTCTGGCATGAAGCGCTCCTGTGGCGACCGACCATGTCCAGAGCTACTCTCTGGCTGCACCTCAGGTACACCTGGCCCTCCAAGCTGCCTGCCCAACTAGCGCTGCAACACAGGATCCAACACAGATTCAGTCAGGAAGCACTCCTGTGGCAACCAACCACAGCCAAAACCTCCCACCGGCTGCACCACCAGCACACCCGGCCCTCCAAGCTGCCTGCCCCATAGCGCTGCAACAAAGGATCCAACTCAGATTCAGTCATAAAGCACCCCTGTGGTGAACAACTGTGGCCAGAGACACTAACAGCCTGCACCATCAGCACACCTGGCCCTCCAAGCAGCCTGCCCCAGTAGCGCTGCAACACATGATCCAGTGCAGATTTGGGCACAAAGCTCCCCTCCAGCAACAGACCATGGCCAGAGCCACTCACCAGCTGCACCTCCAGTCCACCTGGCCTTCCAAGCAGCCTGCCCTGGAAGTACTGCAACACTGGATTCAACACAGAATCGGGCACAAAGCACCCCTCAGGTGAACAATCGCGGGCCAGAGCCACTCACCAGCTGCACCTCCAGCCCACCCAGCCCTCCAAGCAGCCTGTTCTAACATTTCAACACAGGATCCAATGTAGATTTGGGCATGAAGCACTCCTGTGGTGACCGACTGTGGCCAGAGCCACTCAATGGGGGCACCTCCAGTCTGCCCGGCCCTCCAAACAGCCTGCCCTGGTAGCACTGCAACACAGGATCCAACATAGATTCAGGCATGAACCACTCCTGTGGTGACTGACTGTGGCCAGAGCCGCTCACCGGCTGCACCTCCAGCCCACCCGGCCCCTCCAAGCAGCCTGCTCTGTTAGCACTGCAACACAGGATCCAATGTAGATTCAGGCATGAAGTGCTCCTGTGGTGACGGACCGTGGCAAGAGCTGCTCACTGACTGCACCTGTAGCCTGCCCAGCCCTCCAAGCAGCCTGCCCCAGTTGCGCTGCAACCCAGGATCCAACACAGATTCGGTCATGAAGCCCCCCTGCGTCGACCGACCGCAGCCAAAGCCACTCACTGGCTGCACATCCAGCCCGCCTGGCCATCCAAGCAGCATGCCCTGGTAGTGCTGCAACATAGGATGCAACGCAGATTCAGGCATGAAGCGCTCTTGCAGCAACCGACCACATCCAGAGCCACTCGCTGGCTGCACCTCAAGTACACATGGCCCTCCAAACAGCCTGCACCAGTAGCGCTGCAACACAGGATCCTACGCAGTTTCAGTCACGAAGCATCCCTGTGGCAAACAACCACAGCCAGAGCCTCCCACCGGCTGCACCTCCAGCCCACCCAGCTCTCCAAGCAGCCTGCCCTGGTAGCACTGCAACACAGGATCCAACTTAGATTCGGGCATGAAGCACTCCTGAGGTGATCGACTGTGGCCAGAGCTGCTCACTGGCTGCACCACTAGCCGACCTGGCCCTCCAAGCAGCCTGCCTCTGTAGCACTGCAACACAGGATCCAACACAGATTCGGTCATGAAATGCCCTTGCGGCGACCGACCGCAGCCAGAGTAGCTCACTGGCTGCACCTCCGGCCCGCCCGGCCCTCCAAGCACCCTGATCTGGTAGTGCTGCAAAACAGGACCCAATGCAGATTTGGGCATGAAGCACTTCTGCCGCAACCAACCATGGCCAGAGCAACTCACTGGCTGCACCTCCAGTACGCCTGGCCCTAAAAGCAGCCTGTACCAGTAGCACTGCAACACAGGATCCAATGCAAATTCAATCACGATGCACCTGAGACAACCGATCACAGCCAGAGCCACTCACCAGCTGTACCTCCAGCCCGCCTGGCCCTCCATGCAGCCTGCTGTGGTAGCACTACAACACAGGATCCAACATAGATTTGGGCTTGAAAATCCCAAGTTGTGACTGACTGTGGCCAGAGCTACTCACTGGCTGTACCACCACCCCTCCCGGCCCTCCAAGCAGCCTGCCCCAGTAGCACTGCAACACAGGATCCAAAACAGATTTGGCAACGAAGCACCCCAGCGGCGACAAACCACAGCCAGAGCCACTCACAGGCTGCACCTCCAGCCCACCCAGTCCTCCAAACAGCCTTCCCTGGTAGCACTGCAACACATTACCTAACGCAGATTCAACCATGAAGCACTCCTGTGGCAACCGACCATGGCCAGAGCAACTCACTGGCTGCACCTCCAGTACACCTGGCCCTATAAGCAGCCTGCCACGGAAGCACTGCAACACAGGATCCAATGTACATTTAGGTGTGAAGTGCCCCTGCGGTGACTGACTGCAAACAGAGCTGCTCACCGCCTGCACATCCAGCCTGCCTGCAAGCAGCCTGCACTGGTAGCGCTGCAACACAGGATCCAACGCATATTCGGGCACAAAGCGCCCCAGTGGCGACCGACCCCGGAGACACCCACTCACCAGCTGCACCTCCAGTCTGCCCGGCCCTCCAAGCAGCCTGCCCCAGTTTGCGCTTCAACACAGGATCCAATGCGGATTAGGGCACAAAGTACCCTTGCGGCAACCGACCATGGCCAGAGCTGCTCACCTGCTGCACCTTCAGCCCGCCGGCACTCCAAGCAGCCTGCCTCTTTAGCGCTACAACACAGGATCCAACGCAGATTCAGGCATGAAGCTCTCCTGTGGCAACCGACCGTGGCCAGAGTCTCTCACCAGCTGCACCTCCAGCACACACTGCGTTCCAAGCAGCCTGCACTGGGAGCACTGCAACACAGGATCCAAGGCAGATATGGGCATGAAGCGCTCCTGTGGCGACCAACCGTGGCCAGAATCACTCATCGGCTGTACCACCAGCCCATTCAGACCTCCAAGCAGCCTGCCCCAGTACTGCTGCAACACAGCATCCAATGCAGATTTGGGCACAAAGCTCCACTGCAGCAACAGACCATGTCCAGAGCCACTCACCAGCTGCACCTCCAGCCCACCTGGCACTCCAAGCAGCCTGCACTGCTAGCGCTGCCACATAGGATCCAACAGAGAATCAGGCACAAAGCACCCCTGTGGTGAACAACCATGGCCAAAGCCGCTCAATGGTTGCAGCTCCAGCCTGTCAGACCCTCCAAGCAGTCTGCCCCACTAGCACGGCAACACAGGATCCAATGCATGTTCGGGTACAAAGCACCTCTGCGGTGACCGAACGTGGCCAGAGCCGCTCACCGGCTTCACCTCCAGCCAGCCCAGCACTCCAAGCAGCCTGCCCCAGTAGCATTGCTACACAGGATTCAATGCAGATTAGGAAACGAGCTCCTCTGCGATGACGGACCGTGGCCAGAGCCACTCACCGGATGCACCTCCAGCCCGCCCTACCCACCAAGCAGCCTGCCCTCTAGTGCTGCAACACAGGATCCAACACTGATTTTGTCATGAAGCACCCCTGCGGAGACCGACTGTAGCCAAGGCTGCTTACCAGATGCAGCTCCAGCCCACACAGCCATCCAAGCAGCCTGCCCTGTTAGTGCTGCAACACAGGATCCAACACAGAATCGGGCACCAAGCACCGCTGTGGCAAACAACCGTGACTAAAGATGCTCACTGGCTGCACCTCCAGACCACCCAGCCCTCCAAGAACCCTGCCTCAGTATTGCTGAAACACAGGATCCAATGCAGATTAGGGCATGAAGCGGTCCTGTGGAGACCATCCGTGGTCAGAGGCGCTCACCTGCTGCACCTCCAACCCGCACAGCCCTCCAAGCAGCCTGCCTAGTAGCGCTGCAACACAGGATCCAACACAGAATCGGGCACGAAGTGCCCCTGTGGTGAACAACAGTGACCAGAGATGCTCACTGGCTGCACCTCCAGCCCACCCGGCCCTCCCAGCAGCCTGCCCAGTAGTGCTGAAACACAGGATCCAATGCAGATTTTTTCATGAAGCACTCCTGTGGCGACCGACCGTGGTCAGAGCCACTCACCAACTGCACCTCCAACCCACCTGGCCCTCCAAGCAGCCTTCCTGGTAGCACTGCAACACAGGATCCAACACAGATTCGGGCATGAAGCACCCCAGAAGTGACCAACAATAGCCAGAGCCACTCACTGGCTGCACCTTCAGCCCACCCAGCCCTCCAAGTAGCCTGCCCAGGTAACATTTCAACACAGGACCCAACATATATTCAGGCATGAAGCACTCCTGTGGTGACCAGCTGTTGCCAGAGCCACTAAACGGGTGCATCTCCAGTCTGCCCGGCCCTCCAAGCAACCTGTCCTGGTAGCACTGCAACAAAGAATCCAACATAGATTCAGGCATGAACCACTCCTGCGGTGACCGACTGTGGCCAAAGTCGCTCACTGGCTGCACCTCTAGCCCACCCAGCCCTCCAAGCAGCTGCAACAGTTGTGCTGCAAGCCAGCATCCAACACAGATTCGGTCATGAAGCCCCCTGCGGTGACCGACCACAGCCAAAGCCACTCACCAGCTACACCTCCAGCCCACCCCAGTCCTCCAAGATGCCTGCCCTGGAAACACATCAACACAGGATCAAACGTAGATTCAGTCATGAAGCATTCCTTTGGTGACCGACTATGGCCAGAGTCGCACACTGGCTGTACCTCCAGCCCACCCGGCCCTCCAAGCAGCCTGCACCAGTAGTGCTGCAATACAGTAAACAACACAGATTTGGTCATGAAGTGCCTCTGTGGCGACCGACCGCAGAAAAGCCACTCACCGGCTGCACCTCCAGCCCACTTGGCCCTCCAAACAGCATGCCCTGGTAGTGCCGCAACATAGGATCCAACACAGATTCGGGCATGAAGTGCTCCTGTTGTGACTGACCACATCCAGAGCCACTCTCTGACTGCACCTCAGGTACACCTGGCCCTCCAAGCTGCCTGCCAAACTAGCGCTGCAACACAGGATCCAACACAGATTCAGTCAGGAAACACCCCAGTGGCAAGCAACCACAGCCAAAACCTCCCACCGGCTGCACCACCAGCCCACCCGGCCCTCCAAGCAGCCTGCCCCATAGTGCTGCAACACAGGATCCAACTCAGATTCAGTCATGAAGCACCCCTGTGGTGACCAACCGTGGCCAGAGACACTTACTGGCTGCACCACCAGCCCACCTGGCCCTCCAAGCAGCCTGCCCCAGTAACGCTGCAACACATGATCCAGTGCAGATTTGGGCACAAAGCTCCCCTCCAGCAACAGACCATGGCCAGAGCCACTCACCAGCTGCACCTCCAGTCCATCTGGCCTTCCAAGCAGCCTGCCCTGGTAGTACTGCAACATTGGATTCAACACAGAATCGGGCACAAAGCACCCCTCAGGTGAACAATCATGGCCAGAGCCACTCACCAGCTGCACGTCCAGCCCACCCGGCCCTCCAAGAAGCCTGCCCCAGTAGCGCTGCAACACAGGATCCAATGCAGATTAGGACATGAAGCACCTCTGCGGTGACCAACAGTGGCCAGAGGCACTCATCGGTTGCACCTCAAGCCCGACCAGCCCTCCATGCAGCCTGCCCCAGTAGCGCTGCAACACAGGATCCAACACAGATTCAGGCATGAAGCACCCCTGCAGTGACCAATCACAGCCAGTGCTGCTCACCGGCTGCACCTCCAGCCAACCCAGCCCTCCAAGCAGCCTGCCCCGGTAGCGCTGCAACACAGGCTCCAATGCAGATTTGGGCATGAAGTGCCCCTGTGGAGACCAACCATGGCCAGAGCCACTCACCGGCTGCACCTCCAGCACGCCCAGCCCTCCAAGCAGCCTGCCCCTGTAACACTGCAACACAGGATCCAACACTGATTCAGTCACAAAGCACCCCTGTGGCAAGTGACCGCAGCCAGAGCCACTCACCGGCTGCACCTCCACCCCACCTGGCCCTCCAAGCAGCTTGCTCTGCTAGCACTGCAACACAAGATCCAACATAGATTAGGGCATGAAGCACTCCTGCGGCGACCAACTGTGGCCAGAACCGCTCACTGGCTACACCCCCTGCCAGCCCGCCCTCCAAGCAGCTTGCCCCAGTAGCGCTGCAACATAGGATCCAACACAGATTCGGTAATGAAACGCCTCTATGGCAACCGACCGCAGCCAAAGCCACTCACCGGCTGCACCTCCAGCCTGCCCGGCCCTCCAAGCAGCCTGCCCTGGTAGTGCTGCAACACATGATCTAACGCAGATTCGGGCATGAAGCACTGCTGCGGCAACTGACCATGGCAAGAGCAACTCACTGGCAGCACCACCTGTACGCCTGGCCCTAAAATCAGCCTGCACCAGTAGCACTGCAACACAGGATCCAATGCAAATTCAGTCATGAAGCACCTGCAGCAACCGACCACAGCCAGAGTCACTCACCTGCTACACCTCCAGCCCACCTGGCCCTCCAAGCAGTCTGCACTGGAAGCACTACAACACAGGATCCAACATAGATTTAGGCACAAAGCACTCCAGTGGCAATCAACTGTGGCCAGAGCCACTCACCGGCTGCACCTCCAGCCCGCCTGGCCCTCAAAGCAGCCTGCGCTGATAGCGCTGCAACACAGGATCCAACACAGAATTGGACACAAAGTGCCCCTGTGGCGAAAAACCGCTGCCAGCGATGCTCACCGGCTGCACCTCCAGCCCACCCGGCCCTCCAAGCAGCCTGCACCAGTAGTGCTGCAACACAGGATCCAACACAGATTCAGGCATGAAGCGATCCTATGGTGACCAACCGTGGCCAGAGCCACTCACCGGCTGCAGCTCCAACCTGCCCGGTGCTCCAAGCAGACTGCCCTGGTAGTGCTGCAATACAGGCTCCAATTCAGATTTGGACACAAAGTGCCCCTGTGATGACTGACCATGGCCAGGGTGACTCACCAGCTGCACTCCCAGCACACACGGCTCTCCAGGCAGCCTGCCCCTGTAGCGCTGCAACATAGAATCCAAAACAGATTCAGTCAGGCCAGAGCAACTCACTGGCTGTACCTCCAGTATGCCTGGCCCTAAAAGCAGCCTGCGCCAGTAGCACTGCAACACAGGATCCAATGCAAATTCAGTCACGACGCACCTGAGACAACCGATCACAGCCAGAGCCACTCACCAGCTACACCTCCAGCCCGCCCGGCCCTCCAAGCAGCCTGCCATGGTAGCACTACAACACAGGATCCAACATAGATTTGGGCCTGAAGCACTCCAGTTGTGACCGACTGTGGCCAGAGCCACTCACTGGCTGCACCACCACCCCTCTCGGCCCTCCAAGCAGCCTGCCCCAGTAGCACTGCAACACAGGATCCAAAACAGATTTGGCAACGAAGCACCCCAGTGGTGACAAGCCACAGCCAGAGCCACTCACAGGCTGCACCTCCAGCCCTTCCAGCCCTCCAAGCAGCCTGCCCTGGTAGCACTGCAACATATTATCTAACGCAGATTCAACCATGAAGCACTCTCCTGCGGCAACCGACCATGGCCAGAGCAACTCACTGGCTGCACCTCCAGTACACCTGACCGTATAAGCAGCCTGCCATTGTAGCACTGCAACACAGGAACCAATGTAGATTTGGGTATGAAGTGCCCCTGCGGTGACTGACTGCAAACAGAGCTGCTCACTGCCTGCACATCCAGCCTGTCTGCTCTGCAAGCAGCCTGCACTGGTAGCGCTGCAACACTGGATCCAATGCATATTCGGGCACAAAGCGCCCCAGTGGCGACTGACCCTGGAGACACCCACTCACCAGCTGCACCTCCAGTCTGCCCGGCCCTCCAAGCAGCCTGCCCTGGTTTGCACTTCAACACAGGATCCAATGCGGATTAGGGCATGAAGCACCCTTGCGGCAAACTACCATGGCCAGTGCCGCTCACCTGCACCACCTTCAGCCCGCCAGCACTCCAAGCAGCCTGCCCCTGTAGCACTGCAACACAGGATCCAACGCAGATTCAGGCATGAAGCTCTCCTGTGGCAACCAACCATTGCCAGAGCCACTCACCAGCTGCACCTCCAGCCCACCCTGCGTTCCAAGCAGCCTGCACTGGAAGCACTGCAACACAGGACCCAAGGCAGATATGGGCATGAAGCGCTCCTGTGGCGACCGACCGTGGCCAGAGTCACTCATCGGCTGTACCACCAGCCCATCCAGACCTCCAAGCAGCCTGCCCCAGTAGTGCTGCAACACAGCATCCAATGCAGATTTGGGCACAAAGCTCCACTGCAGCAACAGACCATGTCCAGAGCCACTCTCCAGCTGCACCTCCAGCCTACCTGGCCCTCCAAGCAGCCTGCACTGCTAGCGCTGCCACACAGGATCCAACAGAGAATCAGGCACAAAGCACCCCTGTGGTGAGCAACCATGGCCAGAGCCACTCAATGGCTGCAGCTCCAGCCCGCCAGACCCTTCAAGCAGTCTACCCCACTAGCACTGCAACACAGGATCCAATGCATGTTCGGGCACAAAGCACCCCTGCGGTGACCGAACGTGGCCAGAGCCGCTCACCGGCTTCACCTCCAGCCAGCCCAGTACTCCAAGCAGCCTGCCCCGGTAGCATTGCTACACAGGATTCAATGCAGATTGGGACATGAAGCTCCTCTGGGATGACGGACCATGGCCAGAGCCACTCACCGGATGCACCACCAGCCCAACCGGCACTCCAAGCAGCCTGCCCTGGTACCACTGCAACACAGGATCCAACGCAGATTCAGGCATGAAGTATCCCTGTGGAGACCGACCGCAGCCAGTGCTGCTCACCAACTGCACCTCCAGCCCGCCTGGCCCTCCAAGAAGCCTTCCCCGGTAGCGCTGGCTCCAATGCAGATTTGGGTACGAAGTGCACCAGTGGGGACTGACCACAGCCAGAGCCACTCACCGGTTGCACCTCCAGTACACCCAGCCCTCCAAGCAGCCTGCCCCTGTAGTGCTGCAACTCAGGATCCAACACAGATTCAGTCATGAAGCACCCCTGTGGCAAGTGACGGCAGCCAGAGCCACTCACCGGCTGCACCTCAACCCCGCCTGGCCCTCCAAGCAGCCTGCCCTCCTAACACTGCAACACAGGATCCAACATAGATTTGGGCAGAAAGCACTCCTGTGGTGACCGACTGTGGCAAGAGCCACTCACTGGCTGCACCACCAGCCCGACTGGCTGTCCAAGCAGCCTGCCCCAGTAGCGCTGCAACACAGGATCCAACACAGATTTGGCCATGAAGAACCCCTGCAGCAACCAAACACAGCCAGAACCACTCACAGGCTGCACCTCCTGCCCACCTGGGCCTCAAGCAGCCTGCCTGGTAGCACTGCAACACAGGATCCAATGCAGATTCGAGAATGAAGCGCTCCTGCGGCAACTGAATGCTGCCAGAGCCGCTTACTGGCTGCACCTTCAGCCCTCCAGGCCCTCCAAGCAGCCTGCCCTGGTAGCGCTGCAACACAGGATCCTACATAGATTCAGGCATGAAGTGCCCCTGTGGCAACTTACTGCAGACAGACCTGCTCACTGGCAGCACATCCAGCCTTCCCGCCCTCCAAGCAGCCTACACCGGTAGTGCTGCAACAGAGGATCCAACACATATTCAGGCACGAAGTGCCCCAGCGACGACTGACCCTGGTGACAGC
Organism: Neoceratodus forsteri; assembly: GCA_016271365.2. NCBI lineage: Eukaryota > Metazoa > Chordata > Ceratodontiformes > Ceratodontidae > Neoceratodus > Neoceratodus forsteri. The sequence goes on along the minus strand of CM057449.1, from coordinate 246,236,126 downwards.
TGCTCACCGGCTGCACCTCCTGCCACCTGGCCATCCAAGCAGCCTGCCCCAGTTGCACTTCAACACAGGATCCAATGCACATTAAGGCATGAAGCTCCTGTGTGGCGACCGACCGTGGCCAGACACTCACCTGCTGCCACTCCAGCCCGCCTGACCTTCCAAGCAGCCTACCCCAGTAGCCCTGCAACACAAGATCCAACACAGACTCGGGCGTGATGTACCCCTGCGGTGACTGACCACAGCCAATGCTGCTCACTGGCTGCACCTCCAGTCCATCCGTCCCTTCAAGCAGCCTGCCCCCGTAGCACTGCAATACAGGATCCAACACAGCTTCAGGCATGAAGTGCTCCTGTGGCAACCAACTGTGGTCATAGCCACTCACCGGCTGTACCACCAGCCCACCCAGCCCTCCAAGCAGCCTGCCCCAGTAGTGCTGCAACACAGGATCCAATGCAGATTTGGGCACAATGCTCCCCTGCAGCAACGGACTGCAGCCAAAGCCACTAAACAGCTGCACCTCCAGCCCACCCGGACCTCCAAGCAGCATGACCTGGTAGTGCTGCAACACAGGATCCAATGCAGATTCAAGCATGAAATGCTCCTGCGGTGACTGACCATGGCCAGAGCAACTCACTGGTTGCACCTCCAGTGTGCCTGGCCCTAAAAGCAGCCTGTCCCAGAACCGCTGCAACACAAGATCTAACACAGATTTGGTCATGAAGCACTCCTGCACTGATCAACCACAGCTTGAGCCACAATTAGGCTGCTCCTCCAGCCTGCCCAGCCCTCCAAGCAGCCTGCCTAATAGTGCTGCAACACAGGATCCAACGCAGATTCGGGCATGAAGCACTCCTGCAGTGACTGAATGCTGCCAGAGCTGCTTACTGACTGCACCTTCCACCCACCAGGGCCTCCAAGCAGCCTGCTCCGGTAGTGCTGCAACACAGGATACAGCGTAGATTTGGGCAGGAAGCACTCCTGTGGTGACCGACTGTGGCAAGAGCCGCTCACTGGCTGCACCACCAGCCCGCCTGGCTGTCCAAGCAGCCTGCCCCAGTAGCGCTGCAACACAGGATCCAACACAGATTTGGCCATGAAGAACCCCTGCAGCAACCAAACACAGCCAGAACCACTCACAGGCTGCACCTCCTGCCACCCGGCCATCCAAGCAGCCTGCCCCAGTTGCACTTCAACACAGGATCCAATGCACATTAGGGCATGAAGCTCCTGTGCGGCGACTGACCGTGGCCAGGGACACTCACCTGCTGCCCCTCCAGCCCACCTGACCCTCCAAGCAGCCTACCCCAGTAGCTCTGCAACACAAGATCCAACACAGACTCGGGCATGATGTACCCCTGCGGTGACTGACCACAGCCAATGCTGCTCACCGGCTGCACCTTCAGTCCATCCATCCCTTCAAGCAGCCTGCCCTCGTAGCACTGCAACACAGGATCCAACACAGCTTCAGGCATGAAGTGCTCCTGTGGCGACCAACTGTGGTCAGAGCCACTCACCGGCTGTACCACCAGCCCACCCGGCCCTCCAAGCAGCCTGCCCCAGTAGTGCTGCAACACAGGATCCAATGCAGATTTGGGCACAAAGCTCCCCTACAGCAATGGACCGCAGCCAAAGCCACTAAATGGCTGCACCTCCAGCCCACCCGGACCTCCAAGCAGCATGACCTGGTAGTGCTGCAACACAGGATCCAACGCAGATTCAAGCATGAAATGCTCCTCCGGTGACTGACCATGGCCAGAGCAACTCACTGGTTGCACCTCCAGTGTGCGTGGCCCTAAAAGCAGCCTGTTCCAGAACCGCTGCAACACAAGATCCAACACAGATTCGGTCATGAAGCACTCCTGCACTGATCAACCACAGCTAGAGCCACAATTAGGCTGCTCCTCCAGCCTGCCCGGCCCTCCAAGCAGCCTGCCTAATAGTGCTGCAACACAGGATCCAACGCAGATTTGGGCATGAAACACTCCTGCAGTGACCGAATGCTGTCAGAGCCGCTTACTGACTGCACCTTCCACCCACCAGGGCCTCCAAGCAGCCTGCTCCAGTAGTGCTGCAACACAGGATCCAACGTAGATTTGGGCATGAAGTGCCCTTGCGGTGACTGACCACAGACAGAGATGCTCACCGGCTGCACATCCAGCCTGCACGCCCACCAAGCAGCCAGCACCGGTAGCACTGCAACACAGGATCTAATGCAGATTCAGGCATGAAGCACTGCTGCGGTGACCAACCATGGCCAGAGATACTCACCCACTGCACCTCCAACCCACCTGACCCCTCGAAGCAGCCTGCCCTGGTAGCACTGCAACACAGGATCCAACACATATTTGGGCACGAAGCACCCCTGCGGCGACCGAACATGGCAAGAGCCGCTCACCAGCTGCACCTATAACCTGACCGGTGCTCCAAGCAGCCTGCCTTGGTAGCACTACAACACAGGATCCAACACAGACTCAGGCATGGAGCACCCCTGCGGGTGACTGACCGTAGCCAGTGCTGCTCACAGGCTGCACCTCCAGCCACCCAGCCCTCCAAGCAGTATCCAACGCACATCAGGGCACGAAGCTCCCCTGCGGCATCGGACAGTGGCCAGAGCCGCTCACATGCTGCAACTCCTGCCCGCCCAGGCCTCCAAGCAGCCTGCCCCGGGTAGCGCTGCAACACAGGATCCAATGCACATTAGGCATGAAGCTCCTGTGCGGTGACCGACCGTGGCCAGAGACACTCACCTGCTGCCCCTCCAGCCTGCCTGACCCTCCAAGCAGCCTACCCAAGTAGCTCTGCAACACAAGATCCAACACAGACTCGGGCATGATGTACCCCTGCGGAGACTGACCACAGCCAATGCTGCTCACCGGCTGCACCTCCAGTCCATCCATCCCTTCAAGCAGCCTGCTCCCGTAGCACTGCAATACAGGATCCAACACAGCTTCAGGCATGAAGTGCTCCTGTGGCGACCAACTGTGGTCAGAGCCACCACCGGCTGTACCACCAGCCCACCCGCCCTCCAAGCAGCCTGCCCCAGTAGTGCTGCAACACAGGATCCAATGCAGATTTGGGCACAATGCTCCCCTGCAGCAATGGACCGCAGCCAAAGCCACTGAACAGCTGCACCTCCAGCCCACCCGGACCTCCAAGCAGCATGACCTGGTAGTGCTGCAACACAGGATCCAATGCAGATTCAAGCATGAAATGCTCCTTCGGTGACTGACCATGGCCAGAGCAACTCACTGGTTGCACCTCTAGTGTGCCTGGCCCTAAAAGCAGCCTGTCCCAGAACCGCTGCAACACAAGATCCAACACAGATTCGGTCATGAAGCACTCCTGCACTGATCAACCACAGCTAGAGCCACAATTAGGCTGCTCCTCCAGCCTGCCCGGCCCTCCAAGCAGCCTGCCTAATAGTGCTGCAACACAGGATCCAACGCAGATTTGGGCATGAAGCACTCCTGCAGTGACCGAATGCTGCCAGAGCCGCTTACTGACTGCACCTTCCACCCACCAGGGCCTCCAAGCAGCCTGCTCCAGTGCTGCAACACAGGATCCAACGTAGATTTGGGCATGAAGTGCCTCGCGTGACTGACCACAGACAGAGATGCTCACCGCTGCACATCCAGCCTGCACGCCCACCAAGCAGCCAGCACCGGTAGCACTGCAACACAGGATCTAATGCAGATTCAGGCATGAAGCACTCTGCGGTGACCAACCATGGCCAGAGATACTCACCCACTGCACCTCCAACCCACCTGACCTCGCAGCCTGCCCTGGTAGCACTGCAACACAGGATCCAACACATATTTGGGTACGAAGCACCCCTGCGGCGACCGAACATGGCAAGAGCCGCTCACCAGCTGCACCTATAACCTGACCGGTGCTCCAAGCAGCCTGCCTTGGTAGCACTACAACACAGGATCCAACACAGACTCAGGCATGGAGCACCCCTGCGGGTGACTGACCGTAGCCAGTGCTGCTCACAGGCTGCACCTCCAGCCACCCAGCCCTCCAAGCAGTATCCAACGCACATCAGGGCACGAAGCTCCCCTGCGGCATCGGACAGTGGCCAGAGCCACTCACATGCTGCAACTCCAGCCAGCCCGGGCCTCCAAGCAGCCTGCCCCGGTAGCGCTGCAACACAGGATCCAATGCACATTAGGCATGAAGCTCCTGTACGGCGACCGACCGTGGCCAGAGACACTCACCTGCTGCCACTCCAGCCCGCCTGACCCTCCAAGCAGCCTACCCAAGTAGCTCTGCAACACAAGATCCAACACAGACTCGGGCATGATGTACCCCTGCGGAGACTGACCACAGCCAATGCTGCTCACCGGCTGCACCTCCAGTCCATCCATCCCTTCAAGCAGCCTGCTCCCGTAGCACTGCAATACAGGATCCAACACAGCTTCAGGCATGAAGTGCTCCTGTGGCGACCAACTGTGGTCAGAGCCACTCACCGGCTGTACCACCAGCCCACCCGGCCCTCCAAGCAGCCTGCCCCAGTAGTGCTGCAACACAGGATCCAATGCAGATTTGGGCACAATGCTCCCCTGCAGCAACTGGACCACAGCCAAAGCCACTAAACAGCTGCACCTCCAGCCCACCCGGACCTCCAAGCAGCATGACCTGGTAGTGCTGCAACACAGGATCCAATGCAGATTCAAGCATGAAATGCTCCTGCGGTGACTGACCATGGCCAGAGCAACTCACTGGTTGCACCTCTAGTGTGCCTGGCCCTAAAAGCAGCCTGTCCCAGAACTGCTGCAACACAAGACCCAACACAGATTCGGTCATGAAGCACTCCTGCACTGATCAACCACAGCTAGAGCCACAATCAGGCTGCTCCTCCAGCCTGCCCTGCCCTCCAAGCAGCCTGCCTAATAGTGCTGCAACACAGGATCCAACGCAGATTTGGGCATGAAGCACTCCTGCAGTGACCGAATGCTGCCAGAGCCGCTTACTGACTGCACCTTCCACCCACCAGGGCCTCCAAGCAGCCTGCTCCAGTAGTGCTGCAACACAGGATCCAACGTAGATTTGGGCATGAAGTGCCCCTGCGGTGACTGACCACAGACAGAGATGCTCACCGGCTGCACATCCAGCCTGCAGGCCCACCAAGCAGCCAGCACTGGTAGCACTGCAACACAGGATCTAATGCAGATTTGGGCATGAAGCACCTCTGCGGTGACCGACCATGGCCACAGATACTCACCCACTGCACCTCCAACCCACCCGACCCTCGAAGCAGCCTGCCCTGGTAGCACTGCAACACAGGATCCAACACATATTTGGGCACGAAGCACCCCTGCGGCGACTGAACATGGCAAGAGCCGCTCACCAGCTACACTTATAGCCTGACCGGTGCTCCAAGCAGCCTGCCTTGGTAGCGCTGCAACACAGGATCCAACACAGACTCAGGCATGGAGCACCCCTGCGGGTGACTGACCGTAGCCAGTGCTGCTCACAGGCTGCACCTCCAGCCGCCCAGCCCTCCAAGCAGCCTGGCCCAGTTGGGCTTCAACACAAGATCCAACGCACATCAGGCCACGACGCTCCTCTGCGGGATCGGACAGTGGCCAGAGCCGCTCACATGCTGCAACTCCAGCCTGCTCGGCCTCCAAGCAGCCTGCCCTGTAGCGCTCAACACAGGATCCAATGCACATTAGGCATGAAGCCCCTGTGCGGTGACCGACCGTGGCCAGAGACACCACCTGCTGCCCCTCCAGCCTGCCTGACCCTCCAAGCAGCCTACCCAAGTAGCTCTGCAACACAAGATCCAACACAGACTCGGGCATGATGTACCCCATGCGGAGACTGACCACAGCCAATGCTGCTCACCGGCTGCACCTCCAGCCCACCCGTCCCTCCAAGCAGCCGGCCCCAGTAGCACTGCAACACAGGATCCAATGAAGGTTCGGGCATGAAGTGCTCCTGTGATGACCGACTGTGGCCAGAGCCATTCTCCAGCTGCAAAACCACCCCGCCCGGCCCTCCAAGCAGCCTGTCTTAGTAGTGCTGCAACATGGGATCCAATGCAGATTTGGGCACAAAGCTCCCCTGCAGCAAAAGACCATGGCCAGAGCCACACACCAGCTGCACCTTCTGCCCACCTGGCCCTCCAAGCAGCCTGCCCTGGTAGCACTGCAACACAGGATCCAACACAGAATCAGGCACAAAGCGCCCCTGTGGTGAACAACCAAGGCCAGAGCTGCTCATCGGCTACACCTCCAGCCCACCAGGCCCTCCAGGCAGCCTGCCCCAGTAGTGCTGAAACAGAGGGTCTAATGCAGATTTAGGCGTGAGGCACTTCTGTAGTGACTGACCGTGGTCAGAGCCACTCAACGGCTGCACTTCCAACCTGCCCGGCACTCCAAGCAGCATGCCTGGTAGAGCTGCAACACAGGATCCAATGCAGATTTGGGCACGAAGCACCCCTGCAGCGAACGACCACAACCAGAACTACTCGCCAGCTGCACCTCCACCCATCCCGGCCTTCCAAGCAGCCTGACCCAGTAGAGCTGCAACACAGGATCCAACACAGATTCAGGCACAAAGTGCTCAGGTGGAGACCCACCACAGCCAGAGCCACTCATCGGCTGTACCTCTAGCCCACCCGGCCCTCCAAGCAGCCTGCCCTGGTAGCACTACAACCCAGGATACAACATAGATTCAGGCATGAAGCACTCCAGTGGTGACTGACTCTGGCCAGAGCCACTCACTGGCTGCACCACCAGCCTCCTGGCCCTCCAAGCAGCCTGCCCCAGTACCGCTGCAACACAGGATCCAACACAGATTCGGTCAAGAAGCACCCCTTCGGTGACCAACCACAGGCAGAGCCACTCAGAGGCTACACCTCCAGCCCACCTGGCCCATCAAGCAGCCCGTCTGGTAGTGCTGCAACACAGGATCCTACACAGATTCGGGCAATGAAGTGCTCCTGTGGTGACTGAATGCTGCCAGAGCCGCTTACTGGCTGCACCTTCAGCCCACCAGGCCTTCCAAGCAGACTGCCATGGTAGCACTGCAACACAGGATCCTACTTAGATTCAGGGATGAAGTGCCACTGCGGCGACTGACTGCAGACAGAGCTGCTCACTGCCCACACATCCAGCCTGCCCGCCCTCCAAGCAGCCTGCACCAGTAGTGCTGCAACACAGGATCCAACACAGAATCGGGCACGAATCGCCCCTGTGATGAACAACCACAGCCAGCGATGCTCACCGGCTGCACCACCAGCCCACCCAGCTCTCCAAGCAGCCTGCAAAAGTAGCGCTGCAACAAGATCCAACACAGATTCGGGCACGAAGTGCTCCTATGGCGACCAACCATGGCCAGAGCCACTCACCATCTGCATTTCCAGCCCACCCGGTGCTCCAAGCAGCCTGCCTTGGTATGCTGCAACACAGGCTCCAACAAAGATTTGGGCACAAAGTGCCCTGTGGCGACTGACCACAGCCAAAGCCACTCACCAGCTGCATCCCCAGCAAGCCCTGACCTCCAGGTAGCCTGCCCCTGTAGCGCTGCAACACAGGATCCAACACAGATTCAATCACGAAGCACCCCTGCGGCAACTGATCGCAGCCAGAACTGCTCATCGGCTACACCTCCAGCCCACCTGGCCCTCCAAGCAGCCTGCCCTGGTAGCACTGCAGTACAGGATCCAACGTGTATTCGGGTATGAAGCACTCCTGTGGCGACCAACTATGGCCAGAACAGCTCACTGGTTGCACCTCCAGCCCACCCAGCCCTCCAAGCAGCCTGCCCTGGTAGCACTACAACACAGGATCCAACATAGATTCAGGCATGAAGTACTCCAGTGGTGACCAACTGTAGCCAAAGCTGCTTACCTGCTGCAGCTCCAGCCCAAACAGCCCCCCAAGCAGCCTGCCCTGGTAGCACTGCAACACAGGATCCAACACAGAATCGTGCATGAAGCACCCCTGTAGCAAACAACCATGACCAGAGATGCTCGCCAGCTGCACCTCCAGCCCACCTGGCCCTCCAAGCAGCCGCCCCCGTAGCACTGCAACACAGGTTCCAACACAGATTCAGTCATGAAGCACCCCTGTGGTGACCGACCCTTTCCAGAGACTCACTGGCTGCACCTCCAGTCCACCTGGCCCTAAAAGCAACCTGCCCCAGTACCGCTGAAACACAGGATCCAACACAGATTCGGTCATGAAGCACCCCTGCGCTGATCAACCACAGCTAGAGCCACAACCAGGCTGCTCCTCCAGCCAGCCCAGCCCTCAAAGCAGCCTACTCTGGTTGCGCTACAACACAGGATCCAACATAGATTTGGGCACGAAGCACCTCTGCAGTGACCAACCATGGCCAGAGATACTCACCCACTGCACCTCCAACCTGCCCGGCCCTCCAAGTAGCCTGCCCTGGTAGCACTGCAACACAGGATCCAATGCAGATTTGGTCACGAAGTGCCCCTGCAGTGAGCGACCACAGCCAGGGCCACTCACCGGCTGCAGCTCTAGCCCGGCGGCCCTCCAAGCAGCCTGCCACAGTAGTGCTACAACACAGGATCCAACACAGATTCGGGCATGAAGCACCCCTGCAGTGACCAACCACAGCCAGTGCTGCTCACTGGATTCACCTCCAGCCCACCCGGCCCTCCAAGAAGCCTACTCCGGTAGTGCTGCACCACAGGCCCCACTGCAGATTTGGGCACGAAGTGCCCCTATGGGGACCGACCACGGCCAGAGCCACTCACCAGCTGCACCTCCAGTATGCCCAACCCTCCAAGCAGCCTGCCCCTGTAGCGCTGCATCACAGGATCCAACACATATTCAGGCACAAAGCACCCCTGCGGTGACCGACTGTAGCCAAAGCTGCTTACCAGCTGCAGCTCCAGCCCACACAGCCCTCCACGCAGCCTGCCCTGTTAGTGCTACAACACAGTGTCCAATACAGATTCGGGCAAAAAGTGCTCCTGTGTTGACCAGCTGTGGCCAGAGCCACTCACCATCTGCAGATCCAACCTGCCCGGCACTCCAAGCAGCCTGCCCTTGTAGCACTGCAGCACAGGATCCAGCACAGAATTGGTCACGAAATGCCCCTGTGGCAATTGAGCATGGCCAGAGACACTCACCTGCTGCACCTCCAGTACACCCGGCAGTACAAGCAGCTTGCCCCTGTAGCACTGCAACACAGGAACCAAAACAAATTCAGTCATAAAGCACCCCTGCAGCAACTGACTGCAGTCAGAGCCACTCACCGTCTGCACCTCCAGCCCACAAGGTCCTCCAAACAGCCTGCCTGGTTGCACTGCAAGCAGGATCCTATGTACATCAGGGCATGAAGCTCTCCTGTGGCAACCAACTGTGGCCAGAACAGCTCACTGGTTGCACCTCCAGCCCACCCAGCCCTCCAAGCAGCCTGCCGTGGTAGCACTACAACACAGGATCCAATGTAGATTCAGGCATGAAGCACTCCTGTGGCGACCGACTGTGGCCAGAGCCACTCACTGGCTGCACCCCCAGCCTGCCCAGCCCTCCAAGCACCTTGCCCCAGTAGCACTGCAACACAGGATCCAACACAGATTCTGTCATGAAGCACCCCTGCGGCAACCAACTCTAGCCAAAGCTGCTTACCAGCTTCAGCTCTAGCACACACAGCCCTCCAAGCAGCCTGCACTGGTAGCGCTGCAATACAAAATCCAACACAGAATCGGGCATGAAGCACCCCTTTAGCTAACAACCATGACCTGAGATGCTCACCGGCTGCACCTCCAGCCCACCCGGTCCTCCAAGCAGCCTGCCCCAGTTGTGCTGAAACACAGGATCCAATGTAGATTCAGGCATGAAGCGGTCCTGTGGCAACCGACCATGGCCAAAGCCGCTCACTGGCTGCACCTCCAGCCCGCCCAGCCCTAAAAGCAGCCTGTCCCAGTAGCACTGCAACAAAGGATCCAACACAGATTCTGTCATGAAGCATCCCTGCGGCAACTGACTGTAGCCAAAGCTGCTTACTGGCTGCAGATCCAGCCCATACTGTCCTCCAAGCAGCCTACCCTGGTAGCACTACAACACAGGATCCAACTTAGATTTGGGCATGAAGCACTCCTACGGTGACTGACTGTTTCCAGAGCTGCTCACTGGCTGTACCACCAGCTGACCTGGCCCTCCAAGCAGCCTGCCCTGTAGCGATGCAACACAGGATCCAACACAGATTCAGTCATGAAGCACCCCTGTGGTGACCGACCCTTTCCAGAGATGCTAACCGGCTGCACCAACAGCCCGCCCAGACCTCCAAGCAGCCTGCTCCAATAGCACTGCAACACAGGATCAAATGCAGATTTGGGCACAAAGCTCCCCTGCAACAACAGACCGTGGCCAGAGCCACTCACCAGCTGCACCTCCTGCCCACCTCGCCCTCCAAGCAGCCAACCCTGATAGCATTGCAACACAAGATCAAACACAGAATCTGGCACAAAACACCCCTCAGGTGAACTATCACGGCCAGTGCCACTCACCAGTTGCACCTCCAGACCACCTGGCCGTCCAAGAAGCCTGCCCCAGTAGTGCTGCAACACAGGATCCAACGCAGATTAGGACACAAAACTCCTCTGTGGGGACCAACAGTGGCCAGAACTGCTCACCAGTTGTACCTCAAGCCCGACCGGCCCTCCAAGTAGCCTGCCCCAGTAGCAATGCAACACAGGATCCAACACAGATTCAGGCATGAAGCACCCCTGCAGTTACCAACCAAAGCCAGTGCTGCTCACCAGATGCACCTCCAGCCCACCCTGCCCTCCAAGAAGCCTGACCCAGTAGTGCTGCAACACAGGCTTCAATGCAGATTTGGGCACAAAGCGCCCCTGTGGGGACCGACCACAGCCAGAGCCACTCACCGGCTGCAGCTCCAGCCATCCTGGCCCTCTAAGCAGCCTGCTCCGGCAGTGCTGCAACACAGCATCCAACACAGATTTGGGCAAAAAGTGGTCCTGTGGCGACCAACCGTTGCCAGACCCACTCACCATCTGCACATCCAACCCACCTGGTGCTCCAAGCAGCCTGCCCTGGTAGCGCTGCAGCACAGGATCCAACGCAGATTTGAGCACGAAGCGCCCCGTGGCAATTGACCATGACCAGAGCCACTCACCAGCTGCACCTCCAGTACACCCGGCAGTCCAAGCAGCTTGCCCCTGTAGCACTGCAACACAGGAACCAAAACAAATTCAGTCACAAAGCACCCCTGCAGCAACGGATTGCAGCCAGAGCCACTCACCATCTGCACCTCCAGCCCACCCGGCCCTCCAAACAGCCTGCGCTGGTGGCACTGCAAACAGGATCCTATATAGATCAGGACATGAAGTGCTCCTGCAGTGACCGACTGTGGCCAGAGCTGCTCACTGGCTGCATCCCCAGCCCACCCAGCCCTCCATGCAGCCTACCCAGTAGCACTGCAACACAGGATCCAACACAGATTCAGTCATGAAGCACCCCTGCGGTGACCGACCGCAGCCAAAGCCGCAGATTTGGGCATGTAGCACTCCAGCGGCGACTGACCACAGCCACAGCAACTCACTGGCTGCACCTCCAGTACACCTGGCCCTAAAAGCAGCTTGCCCCAGTAGGGCTGCATCACAGGATCCAATGCAGATTCAGTTACAATACACCTGCAACAACTGAACACAGCCAGAGCCACTCACCGGCTACACCTCCAGCCCGCCAGGCCTTCCAAGCAGCCTGTTCTGGTAGCACTGCAATACAGGATCCAACATAGATTCAGGCATGAAGCACTCCTGTGCTGACCAACTGTGACCAGAGCCACTCACTGGCTTCACCCCCAGCCCACTCGGCCCTCCAAGCAGCCTGCCCCAGTAGCACTGCAATGCAGGATCCAATGCAGAATCGGTCACAATGCACCCCTGTGGTGACCGACCGCAGCCAGGGCCGCTCACCGGCTGCAGCCCCAGCCCATCGGGCCCTCCCAGCAGCCTGCCCCGGTAGTGCTGCAACACAGGATTCAATGCAGATTCGGGCATGTAGCGCTCCAGCGGTGACTGACCACAGTCAGAGCAACTCACTGGCTGCACCGCTAGCCCACCCGGCCTTCCAAGCAGCCTGCCCCAGTAGCGCTGCAACCCAGGGTCCAACACAGATTTGGTCACAAAGCACCCCTTTGGCTACAAACCGTAGCCAGAGCCACTCATGGGCTGCACCTCAAGCCCGCATGGCCCTCCAAGCAGCCTGCCTGGTAGCGATGCAACACATGATCCAATACAAGTTCGGGCATGAAGCACTCATGCAGCGAACGACTCCTGCCAGAGCCACTTACTGGCTGCACTTTCAGCACACCAGACCTTCAAAGCAGCCTGCCCCAGTAGCCTTTCAACACAGGATCCAACGTAGATTCGGGCATGAAGTGCTCCTGCGGCAACTGACCGCCGACAGAGCTGCTCACCAACTGCACCTCCTGCCTGCCCACCCTCCAAGCAGCCTGCAACACAGGATCCAATGCAATTTCGGGCACGAAGAGCCCCTGCAGCGACCGACCATGGCCAGAGCCACTCACTAGCTGCACCTCCATCCCACCGTGCCCTCCAAGCATCCTGCCCCAGTAGCACTGCAATACAGGATCCAACGCAGATTCGGGAATGAAACGCTCCTGTGGTGACCAACTGTGGCCAGAGCCGCTCACCGGCTGCAACACCAGCCTGCCCGGCCCTCCAAGCAGCCTGCCCCAATAGCACTGCAACACAGGATCCAATGCAGATTTGGGCACAAAGCTCCCCTACAGCAAAAGACTATGGCCAGAGCCACTCACCAGCTGCACCTCCAGCCCATCTGGCCCTCCAAGCAGCCTGCCCTGGTAGCGCTGCAACACAGGATCCAATACAGAATTGGACACAAACCACCTCTCTGGTGAACAACTGCAGCAAGAGCCGCTCACCGACTTCAAATCCAGCCATCCCGGCCCTCCAAGCAGCCTGACCCAGTAAAGCTGCAACACGGTCAGACACAGATTCGGGCATGAAGCGCCCCTGTGGTGACCTACCACAGCCAGAGCCACTCTCCGGCTGCACCTCAAGCCCTCCTGGCCTTCTAAGCAGCCTGCCCTGGCAGCGCTGCTACACAGGGTCCAACACAGATTCAGTCATGAAGCACCCCTTCGGCTACAAATCACAGCCAGAGCCACTCACAGGCTGCACCTCAAGCCCACATGGCCCTCCAAGCAGCCTGCCTGGTAGTGATGCAACACATGATCCAATGCAAGTTCGGGCATGAGGCACTCATGCAGTGACTGACTCCTGCCAGAGCCACTTACTGGCTGCACTTTCAGCTCACCAGGCCTTCAAAGCAACCTGCCCCAGTAGCCCTGCAACACAGGATCCAATGTGGATTCGGGCATGAAGTGCCCCTGCAGTGACTGACTGCCGACAGAGCTGCTCATCGACTGCACCTCCTGCCTGCCCACTCTCCAAGTAGCCTGCACCAGTAGCGCTGCAACAGAGGATCCAATGCAGTTTCGGGCACAAAGAGCCCCTGCGGTGACCGACCATGGCCAGAGCCACTCACTAGCTGCACCTCCAGCACGCCATGCCCTCCAAGCAACCTTCCCCAGTAGCACTGCAATGCAGGATCCAATGCAGATTCAGTCACAAAGCGCCCCTGCAGTGACCAACCACAGCCAGGGCCACTCACCGGATGCAGCCCCAGCCCATCGGGCCTCCAAGCAGCCTGCCCCAGTAGCTCTGTAACACAGGATCCAATGCATATTCAGTCACGAAGCACCCCTGCTGTGACCGAACGCGGCCAGAGCCACTCAGTGGCTGCACCTCCAGCCCGACCAGTGTTCCAAACAGCCTGACCTGGTAGTGCTGCAACACAGGATCCAACACAGATTCGGGCATGAAGCACCCCTGCGGTGGCCGACCGCAGCCAGAGCCACTAACCTGCTGCACCACCAGCCCGCCCAGCCCTCCAAGCAGCCTGCCCCAGTAGCGCTGCAACACAGAATCCAATGCTGATTTGGGCACAAAGCTCCCCTGCAGCAACAGACTATGGCCAGTGCCACTCACCAGCTGCACCTCCAACCCACCTGGCCCTCCAAGCAGCCTGCCCTGGTAGCGCTGCAACACAGGATCCAACACAGAATTGGACACAAACCACCCCTGTGGTGAACAGCCGTGGCCAGAGCTGCTCACTGCCTGCATCTCCAGCCATCCCGGCCCTCCAAGCAGCCTGACCCAGTAGAGCTGCAACACAGGGTCTGACACAGATTCAGGCACGAGCGCCCTGCGGTGACCTACCACAGCCAAAGTCACTCTCCGCTGCACCTCCATCCCTCCTGGCCCTCTAAGCAGCCTGCCCGGCAGCGCTGCAACACAGGGTCCAACACAGATTTGGGCAAAAGCGCTCCTGTGATGACCAACCATGGCCAGAGCCACTCACTGGCTGCACATTCAACCTGCTGGTGCTCCAAGCAGCCTGCCCTGATAGCACTGTAGCACAGGATCCAATGCAGATTTGGGCACGGGTGCCCTGTGGTGATTGACCATGGCCAGAGACAGTCATCGGCTGCACCTCCAGTACACTCGGCAGTGCAAGCAGCTTGCCCCTGTAGCACTGCAACACAGGAATCAAAACAAATTCAGTCACAAAGCACCCTTGCGGCAACTGACTGCAGCTAAAGCCACTCACCGTCTGCACCTCCAGCCCACCCGACCCTCCAAACAGCCTGCCCTGTTAGCACTGCAAACAGGATCCTACATAGATCAGGGCATGAAGCACTCCTGCAGTGACTGACTGTGGCCAGAGCTGCTCACTAGCTGCACCTCCAGCCCACCCAGCCCTCCAAGCAGCCTGCACCAGTAGCACTGCAACACAGGATCCAACACAGATTCAGTCATGAAGCACCCCTGTGGTGACCGACCACAGCCAAAGCCACTCACCGCCTGCACCTCCAGCCTGCCTGGCCCTCCAAGCAGCCTGCCCTGGTAGTGCTGCAACACAGGATCCAACACAGATTCGGGCATGTAGTGCTCCAGCGGCGACCGACCACGGCCAGAGCAACTCACTAGTTGTACCTCCAGTACACCTGGCCCTAAAAGCAGCCTGCTCCAGTAGGGCTGCAACACAGCATCCAACGCAGATTCAGTCATGAAGCACCTGCAGCAACCAAACACAGCCAGAGACGCTCACCAGCTACACCTCCCACCCGCCAGGTCTTCCATGCAGCCTGTCCTGGTAGCACTGCAACACAGGATCCAACATAGATTCAGGCATGAAGCACTCCTGTGGCAACCAACTGTGGCCAGAGCTGCTCACTGGCTTCACCGCCAGCCAACCTGGCCCTCCAAGCAGCCTGCCCCAGTAGCAATGCAACACAGGATCCAACATGGATTCAGTCATGAAGCACCCCTTCGGTGACAAACCGCAGCCAGACCCACTCACAGGCTGCACCTCCAGCCTGCCCGGCCCTCCAAGCAGCCTGCCTGGTAGTGATGTAACAAAACAATCCAATGCAAGTTCGGTCATGAAGCACTCCAGCGGTGACCGACTCCTGCTAGAACCACTTACTGGCTGCACCTTCAGCCCGCCAGGCCCTCCAAGCAGCCTGCCCCAGTAGCGCTGGAACACAGGATCCAATGTAGATTCATGCATGAAGTGCCCTCGGCGACTGACTGCAGACAAAGCTGCTCAACGGCTGCACCTCCTGCCTGCCCACCCTCCAAGCAGCCTGCACCGGTAGTGATGCAACACAGGATCCAATGCAGTTTTGGGCACAAAGTGCCCCTGTGGTTACCGATCATAGCCAGAGCCGCTCACCAGCTGCACCTCCAGCCCACCCGGCTCTCCAAGCAGCCTGCCCCAGTAGTGCTGCAACACAGGATCCAGCGCTGGTTCGGGCATGAAGCACCCCTGCGGTGAACAACCATAGCCAGTGCTGCTCACAGGCTACACCTCCATCCCACCCGGCCCTCCAAGCAGCATGCCCTTGTAGCACTGCAGCACAGGTTCCAACACAGACTTGTGCACAAAGTGCCCCTGTGGGGACAGTCCATGACCAGAGCCACTCACCGGCTGCACCTCCAGTACACCCAGCCCACCAAGCAGCCTGCCCCTGTAGTGCTGCAACACAGGATCCAACACTGATTCAGTCACAAAGTACCCCTGTGGTAAGTGACCGCGGCCAGAGCCACTCACCAGCTGCACCTCCACCCTACCCGGCCCTCCAAGCAGCCTGCCCTGCTAGCACTGCAACACAGGATCCAACACAGATTCGGGCATGAAGCGCTCCTGCGGAAACCGACTGTGACCAGAACCGCTCACTGGCTGCACCTCCAGCCCTCCCGGCCCTCCAAGCAGCCTGCCCTGGTAGTGCTGCAACACAGGATCCAATGCAGATTCAGGCATGAAGCGCTCCTGTGGCGATCGACCATGTCCAGAGCAACTCACTGGCTGCACCTCCAGTACTTCTGGCCCTAAAAGAAGCCTGCCTCAGTAGCGCTGCAACACAGTATCCAATGCAGATTCAGTCATGAGGTACCTGCGGCAACCAACCACAGCCAGAGCTGCTCACCGGTTACACCTCCAGCCCACCTGACCCTCCAAGCTGCCTGCCCAGGTAGCACTGCAACACAGGATCCAACATAGATTTGGGCATGAAGCACTCCTGTGGTGACCGACTGTGGCCAGAGCCACTCACTGGCTTCAACACCAGCCCACATGGCCCTCTAGCAGCATGCCCCAGTAGCGCTGCAACACAGGATCCAACACAGATTCGGTCACAAAGCACCCTGTGGTGGCCAACCACAGCAAAGCCACTCACAGGCTGCACCTAGAGCCCGCCTGACCCTCCAAGCAGCCTGCCTAATAGCTCTGCAACACAGGATCCAATACAGATTCAGGAATGAAGCACCCTGCAGCAACCAACCATAGCCAGACCTGCTCACCAGCTGCACCTCCAGCCTCCCGGCCCTCCAAGCAGCTTGTCCTGGTAGCACTGCAACACAGGATCCAATGCAGATTCAGGCATGAAGCACCCTGCGGCGACTGACCATGTCCAGAGCAACTCACTGGCTGCACCTCCAGTACACCTGGCCCTTAAGGAAGCCTGCCCCAGTAGTGCTACAACACAGTATCCAAAGCAGATTCAGTCACGAGGCATCTAGGCAAACAACCACAGCTTGGAGCAGGAACATGTGGCTCCGGTTTGTAACCACGACTCTGTATTTGTTTCACGGATACCTTGTAACTCTCCTGGGTCACACCTGAAAATAGGCACTTGGCTGTCTAGTGTGCTTACCTGGTAACCAAAAGCAAATAAATAAATAAATAAATAGCCAGAGCCACTCACCGGCTATACCTCCAGCCCACCTGACCCTCCAAGCAGCCTGCCCCAGTAGAGCTGTAACACAGGATCCAACACAGATTCAGTAACAAAGCACCCCTGCGGCAACCAACCACAGCCAAAGCCACTCACAGGATGCACCTAGAGCCCACCTGGCCTTCCAAGCAGCCTGCCTAATAGCTCTGCAACACAGGATCCAATACAGATTTGGGACCGAAGCGCCTCTGCAGCAACCGACCATAGCCAGACCTGCTCACCAGCTGCATCTCCAGCTTACCCGGCCCTCCAAGCAGCCTGCCCTGGTAGCGCTGCAACACAGGATCCAACACAGAATTGGACACAAACCACCCCTGTGGTGAACAGCCGTGGCCAGAGCTGCTCACTGCCTGCATCTCCAGCCATCCCAGCCCTCCAAGCAGCCTGACCCAGTAGAGCTGCAACACAGGGTCTGACACAGATTCAGGCACGAAGCGCCCCTGCGGTGACCTACCACAGCCAAAGTCACTCTCCGGCTGCACCTCCATCCCTCCTGGCCCTCTAAGCAGCCTGCCCCGGCAGCGCTGCAACACAGGGTCCAACACAGATTTGGGCAAAAAGCGCTCCTGTGATGACCAACCATGGCCAGAGCCACTCACTGGCTGCACATTCAACCTGCTGGTGCTCCAAGCAGCCTGCCCTGATAGCACTGTAGCACAGGATCCAATGCAGATTTGGGCACGAAGTGCCCTGTGGTGATTGACCATGGCCAGAGACAGTCATCGGCTGCACCTCCAGTACACTGCAGTGTAAGCAGCTTGCCCTGTAGCACTGCAACACAGGAATCAAAACAAATTCAGTCACAAAGCACCCTTGCGGCAACTGACTGCAGCTAAAGCCACTCACCGTCTGCACCTCCAGCCCACCCGACCCTCCAAACAGCCTGCCCTGTTAGCACTGCAAACAGGATCCTACATAGATCAGGCATGAAGCACTCCTGCAGTGACTGACTGTGGCCAGAGCTGCTCACTAGCTGCACCTCCAGCCCACCCAGCCCTCCAAGCAGCCTGCACCAGTAGCACTGCAACACAGGATCCAACACAGATTCAGTCATGAAGCACCCTGTGGTGACCGACCACAGCCAAAGCCACTCACCGCCTGCACCTCCAGCCTGCCTGGCCCTCCAAGCAGCCTGCCCTGGTAGTGCTGCAACACAGGATCCAACACAGATTCGGGCATGTAGTGCTCCAGCGGCGACCGACCACGGCCAGAGCAACTCACTAGTTGTACCTCCAGTACACCTGGCCCTAAAAGCAGCCTGCTCCAGTAGGGCTGCAACACAGCATCCAACGCAGATTCAGTCATGAAGCACCTGCAGCAACCAAACACAGCCAGAGACGCTCACCAGCTACACCTCCCACCCGCCAGGTCTTCCATGCAGCCTGTCCTGGTAGCACTGCAACACAGGATCCAACATAGATTCAGGCATGAAGCACTCCTGTGGCAACCAACTGTGGCCAGAGCTGCTCACTGGCTTCACCGCCAGCCAACCTGGCCTCCAAGCAGCCTGCCCCAGTAGCAATGCAACACAGGATCCAACATGGATTCAGTCATGAAGCACCCCTTCGGTGACAAACCGCAGCCAGACCCACTCACAGGCTGCACCTCCAGCCTGCCCGGCCCTCCAAGCAGCCTGCCTGGTAGTGATGTAACAAAACAATCCAATGCAAGTTCGGTCATGAAGCACTCCAGCGGTGACCGACTCCTGCTAGAACCACTTACTGGCTGCACCTTCAGCCCGCCAGGCCCTCCAAGCAGCCTGCCCCAGTAGCGCTGGAACACAGGATCCAATGTAGATTCATGCATGAAGTGCCCCTGCGGCGACTGACTGCAGACAAAGCTGCTCAACGGCTGCACCTCCTGCCTGCCCACCCTCCAAGCAGCCTGCACCGGTAGTGATGCAACACAGGATCCAATGCAGTTTTGGGCACAAAGTGCCCTGTGGTTACCGATCATAGCCAGAGCCGCTCACCAGCTGCACCTCCAGCCCACCCGGCTCTCCAAGCAGCCTGCCCCAGTAGTGCTGCAACACAGGATCCAGCGCTGGTTCGGGCATGAAGCACCCCTCGTGTGAACAACCATAGCCAGTGCTGCTCACAGGCTACACCTCCATCCCGCCTGGCCCTCCAAGCAGCATGCCCTTGTAGCACTGCAGCACAGGTTCCAACACAGACTTGTGCACAAAGTGCCCCTGTGGGGACAGTCCATGACCAGAGCCACTCACCGGCTGCACCTCCAGTACACCCAGCCCACCAAGCAGTCTGCCCCTGTAGTGCTGCAACACAGGATCCAACACTGATTCAGTCACAAAGTACCCCTGTGGTAAGTGACCGCGGCCAGAGCCACTCACCAGCTGCACCTCCACCCTACCCGGCCCTCCAAGCAGCCTGCCCTGCTAGCACTGCAACACAGGATCCAACACAGATTCGGGCATGAAGCGCCCCATGAAACCGACTGTGACCAGAACCGCCACTGGCTGCACCTCCAGCCCTCCCGCCCTCCAAGCAGCCTGCCCTGGTAGTGCTGCAACACAGGATCCAATGCAGATTCAGGCATGAAGCGCTCCTGTGGCGATCGACCATGTCCAGAGCAACTCACTGGCTGCACCTCCAGTACTTCTGGCCCTAAAAGAAGCCTGCCTCAGTAGCGCTGCAACACAGTATCCAATGCAGATTCAGTCATGAGGTACCGTGGCAACCAACCACAGCCAGAGCCGCTCACCGGTTACACCTCCAGCCCACCTGACCCTCCAAGCTGCCTGCCCAGGTAGCACTGCAACACAGGATCCAACATAGATTTGGGCATGAAGCACTCCTGTGGTGACCGACTGTGGCCAGAGCCACTCACTGGCTTCAACACCAGCCCACATGGCCCTCTAAGCAGCATGCCCCAGTAGCGCTGCAACACAGGATCCAACACAGATTCGGTCACAAAGCACCCCTGTGGTGGCCAACCACAGCCAAAGCCACTCACAGGCTGCACCTAGAGCCCGCCTGACCCTCCAAGCAGCCTGCCTAATAGCTCTGCAACACAGGATCCAATACAGATTCAGGAATGAAGCACCCCTGCAGCAACCAACCATAGCCAGACCTGCTCACCAGCTGCACCTCCAGCCCTCCCGGCCCTCCAAGCAGCTTGTCCTGGTAGCACTGCAACACAGGATCCAATGCAGATTCAGGCATGAAGCACCCCTGCGGCGACTGACCATGTCCAGAGCAACTCACTGGCTGCACCTCCAGTACACCTGGCCCTTAAGGAAGCCTGCCCCAGTAGTGCTACAACACAGTATCCAAAGCAGATTCAGTCACGAGGCATCTGCGGCAAACAACCACAGCTTGGAGCAGGAACATGTGGCTCGGGTTTGTAACCACGACTCTGTATTTGTTTCACGGATACCTTGTAACCTCCTGGGTCACACCTGAAAAATAGGCACTTGGCTGTCTAGTGTGCTTACCTGGTAACCAAAAGCAAATAAATAATAAATAAATAGCCAGAGCCACTCACCGGCTATACCTCCAGCCCACCCTGACCCTCCAAGCAGCCTGCCCCAGTAGAGCTGTAACACAGGATCCAACACAGATTCAGTAACAAAGCACCCCTGCGGCAACCAACCACAGCCAAAGCCACTCACAGGATGCACCTAGAGCCCACCTGGCCTTCCAAGCAGCCTGCCTAATAGCTCTGCAACACAGGATCCAATACAGATTCGGGACCGAAGCGCCTCTGCAGCAACCGACCATAGCCAGACCTGCTCACCAGCTGCACCTCCAGCTCACCCGGCCCTCCAAGCAGCCTGCCCTGGTAGCGCTGCAACACAGGATCCAACACAGAATTGGACACAAACCACCCCTGTGGTGAACAGCCGTGGCCAGAGCTGCTCACTGCCTGCATCTCCAGCCATCCCAGCCCTCCAAGCAGCCTGACCCAGTAGAGCTGCAACACAGGGTCTGACACAGATTCAGGCACGAAGCGCCCCTGCGGTGACCTACCACAGCCAAAGTCACTCTCCAGCTGCACCTCCATCCCTCCTGGCCCTCTAAGCAGCCTGCCCCGGCAGCGCTGCAACACAGGGTCCAACACAGATTTGGGCAAAAAGCGCTCCTGTGATGACCAACCATGGCCAGAGCCACTCACTGGCTGCACATTCAACCTGCTGGTGCTCCAAGCAGCCTGCCCTGATAGCACTGTAGCACAGGATCCAATGCAGATTTGGGCACGAAGTGCCCCTGTGGTGATTGACCATGGCCAGAGACAGTCATCGGCTGCACCTCCAGTACACTCGGCAGTGCAAGCAGCTTGCCCCTGTAGCACTGCAACACAGGAATCAAAACAAATTCAGTCACAAAGCACCCTTGCGGCAACTGACTGCAGCTAAAGCCACTCACCGTCTGCACCTCCAGCCCACCCGACCCTCCAAACAGCCTGCCCTGATAGCACTGCAAACAGGATCCTACGTAGATCAGGGCATGAAGCACTCCTGCAGTGACTGACTGTGGCCAGAAGTGCTCACTAGCTGCACCTCCAGCCCACCCAGCCCTCCAAGCAGCCTGCACCAGTAGCACTGCAACACAGGATCCAACACAGATTCAGTCATGAAGCACCCTGTGGTGACCGACCACAGCCAAAGCCACTCACCGCCTGCACCTCCAGCCTGCCTGGCCCTCCAAGCAGCCTGCCCTGGTAGTGCTGCAACACAGGATCAACACAGATTCGGGCATGTAGTGCTCCAGCGGCGACCGACCACGGCCAGAGCAACTCACTAGTTGTACCTCCAGTACACCTGGCCCTAAAAGCAGCCTGCTCCAGTAGGGCTGCAACACAGCATCCAACGCAGATTCAGTCATGAAGCACCTGCAGCAACCAAACACAGCCAGAGACGCTCACCAGCTACACCTCCCACCCGCCAGGTCTTCCATGCAGCCTGTCCTGGTAGCACTGCAACACAGGATCCAACATAGATTCAGGCATGAAGCACTCCTGTGGCAACCAACTGTGGCCAGAGCTGCTCACTGGCTTCACCGCCAGCCAACCTGGCCCTCCAAGCAGCCTGCCCCAGTAGCAATGCAACACAGGATCCAACATGGATTCAGTCATGAAGCACCCCTTCGGTGACAAACCGCAGCCAGACCCACTCACAGGCTGCACCTCCAGCCTGCCCGGCCCTCCAAGCAGCCTGCCTGGTAGTGATGTAACAAAACAATCCAATGCAAGTTTGGTCATGAAGCACTCCAGCGGTGGCCGACTCCTGCTAGAACCACTTACTGGCTGCACCTTCAGCCCGCCAGGCCCTCCAAGCAGCCTGCCCCAGTAGCGCTGGAACACAGGATCCAATGTAGATTCATGCATGAAGTGCCCCTGCGGCGACTGACTGCAGACAAAGCTGCTCAACGGCTGCACCTCCTGCCTGCCCACCCTCCAAGCAGCCTGCACCGGTAGTGATGCAACACAGGATCCAATGCAGTTTTGGGCACAAAGTGCCCCTGTGGTTACCGATCATAGCCAGAGCCGCTCACCAGCTGCACCTCCAGCCCACCCGGCTCTCCAAGCAGCCTGCCCCAGTAGTGCTGCAACACAGGATCCAGCGCTGGTTCGGGCATGAAGCACCCCTGCGGTGAACAACCATAGCCAGTGCTGCTCACAGGCTACACCTCCATCCCCCCCGGCCCTCCAAGCAGCATGCCCTTGTAGCACTGCAGCACAGGTTCCAACACAGACTTGTGCACAAAGTGCCCTGAGGGACAGTCCATGACCAGAGCCACTCACCGGCTGCACCTCCAGTACACCCAGCCCACCAAGCAGCCTGCCCCTGTAGTGCTGCAACACAGGATCCAACACTGATTCAGTCACAAAGTACCCCTGTGGTAAGTGACCGCAGCCAGAGCCACTCACCAGCTGCACCTCCACCCTACCCGGCCCTCCAAGCAGCCTGCCCTGCTAGCACTGCAACACAGGATCCAACACAGATTCGGGCATGAAGCACTCCTGCGGAAACCGACTGTGACCAGAACCGCTCACTGGCTGCACCTCCAGCCCTCCCGGCCCTCCAAGCAGCCTGCCCTGGTAGTGCTGCAACACAGGATCCAATGCAGATTCAGGCATGAAGCGCTCCTGTGGCGATCGACCATGTCCAGAGCAACTCACTGGCTGCACCTCCAGTACTTCTGGCCCTAAAAGAAGCCTGCCTCAGTAGCGCTGCAACACAGTATCCAATGCAGATTCAGTCATGAGGTACCTGCGGCAACCAACCACAGCCAGAGCTGCTCACCGGTTACACCTCCAGCCCACCTGACCCTCCAAGCTGCCTGCCCAGGTAGCACTGCAACACAGGATCCAACATAGATTTGGGCATGAAGCACTCCTGTGGTGACCGACTGTGGCCAGAGCCACTCACTGGCTTCAACACCAGCCCACATGGCCCTCTAAGCAGCATGCCCCAGTAGCGCTGCAACACAGGATCCAACACAGATTCGGTCACAAAGCACCCCTGTGGTGGCCAACCACAGCCAAAGCCACTCACAGGCTGCACCTAGAGCCGCCTGACCCTCCAAGCAGCCTGCCTAATAGCTCTGCAACACAGGATCCAATACAGATTCAGGAACGAAGCACCCCTGCAGCAACCAACCATAGCCAGACCTGCTCACCAGCTGCACCTCCAGCCCTCCCGGCCCACCAAGCAGCTTGTCCTGGTAGCACTGCAACACAGGATCCAATGCAGATTCAGGCATGAAGCACCCCTGCGGCGACTGACCATGTCCAGAGCAACTCACTGGCTGCACCTCCAGTACACCTGGCCCTTAAGGAAGCCTGCCCCAGTAGTGCTACAACACAGTATCCAAAGCAGATTCAGTCACGAGGCACCTGCGGGCAAACAACCACAGCTTGGAGCAGGAACATGTGGCTCCGGTTTGTAACCACGACTCTGTATTTGTTTCACGGATACCTTGTAACTCTCCTGGGTCACACCTGAAAATAGGCACTTGGCTGTCTAGTGTGCTTACCTGGTAACCAAAAGCAAATAAATAAATAAATAAATAGCCAGAGCCACTCACCGGCTATACCTCCAGCCCACCTGACCCTCCCAAGCTGCCTGCCTTGGTAGCACTGCAACACAGGATCCAACATAGATTTGGGCATGAAGCGCTCCTGTGGCAACCCACTGTGGCCAGAGCCACTCACTGGCTTCAACGCTAGCCCACACGGCCTTCCAAGCAGCCTGCCCCAGTAG
Source organism: Neoceratodus forsteri (assembly GCA_016271365.2). Lineage (NCBI taxonomy): Eukaryota > Metazoa > Chordata > Ceratodontiformes > Ceratodontidae > Neoceratodus > Neoceratodus forsteri. The sequence continues at coordinate 246,211,540 of CM057449.1, read as the reverse complement.
AGCTGTAACACAGGATCCAACACAGATTCAGTAACAAAGCACCCCTGCGGCAACCAACCACAGCCAAAGCCACTCACAGGATGCACCTAGAGCCCACCTGGCCTTCCAAGCAGCCTGCCTAATAGCTCTGCAACACAAGATCCAATACAGATTCGGGACGGAAGCGCCTCTGCAGCAACCGACCATAGCCAGACCTGCTCACCAGCTGCACCTCCAGCTCACCCGGCCCTACAAGCAGCTTGTTCTGGTGGCACTGCAACACAGGATCCAATGCAGATTCGGGCATGAAGCACCCCTTCAGTGACTGACCACAGCCAGTGTTGCTCACCGGCTGCACCTCCAGCCCGCCCGGCCCTCAAAGCAGCCTGCCCTGTAGTGCTGCAATACAGGATCCAACACAGATTGGGGCATGAAGCACTCCTGCTGTGACCGACCATGGCCAGAGCTGCTCACTGGCTGCACCTCCAGCCCACACTGCCCTCCAAGCAGCCTGCCCCAGCAGTGCTGCAACAGAGGATACAACACAGATTCGGGCATGAGGTGCTCCTGTGGTGACCAACCGTGGCCAGAGCCACTCATCAGCTGCACCACCAGCCCACCCAGCCCTCCATGCAGCCTACCCCAGTAGTGATGCAACACAGGATCCAATGCAGATTTGGGCACAAAACTCCCCTGCAGCAACAGACCGTGACCAGAGCCGCTCACCAGCTGCACTTCCACCCCACTGGCCCTCCAATCAGCAGGCCCCAGTAGTGCTGCAACACAGGATCCAATGGAGATTTGGGCACAAAGCTCCCCTGCAGCAACCGACTGTGGCCCAAGCCACTCACTGGCTGCACCTCCAGCCCACCTGGCCCTCCAAGCAGCCTGCCCTGGTAGTGTGCAACACAGGATCCAACACAGAATCGGGCATGAAGCGCCCCTGTAGTGAACAACCGCAGCCAATGCCGCTCACCGGCTGCACCTTCATCCCACCTGGCCCTCCAAGCAGCCTGCCCCAGTAGTGCTAAAACACAGAATCCAACACAGATTTGGGCATGAAGTGCTCCTGTGGTGACCGACCGTGGTAAGAGACGCTCACTGGCTACATCTCAAACCTGCTCAGCCCTCCAAGCAGCCTGCCCCAGTAGAGCTGCAACATAGGATCCAACACATATTCAGGTATGAAGCACCCCTGTGGTGACTGAACGTGGCCAGAGCAGCTCACTGGCTGCACATCCAGCCTGCCCGGCCCTCCAAGCAGCCTGCCCTGGTAGCGCTGCTGCACAGGCTCCAACACAGATTTGGGCATGAAGTGCCCCTGTGGGGACCGACCATGGCCAGAGCCAGTCACTGGCAGCACCTCCAGTACACCCAACCCTCCAAGTAGCCTGCCCCTGTAGCGCTGCAACACAGGATCCAACACAGATTCAGTCACGAAGTACCCCTGTGGCAAGTGACCACAGCCAGAGCCACTCACTGGCTTCACCTCCAACCCACCTGGCCCTCCAAGCAGCCTGTCCTGGTAATGCTGCAACACAGGATTCAACACAGATTCAGTTTTGAAGCACCCCTGTGGTGACTGACCATGGCCAGTGCAACTCACTGGCTGCACCCGCAGTACACCTGGCCCTCCAAGCAGCCTGTCCCAGTAGTGCTGCAACACAGGATCCAACACAGATTCAGTCACGAGGCACCTGCAGCAACCGACCACAGCCAGAGCTGCTCACCGGCTACTCCTCCAGCCTGCCTGGTCCTCCAAGCAGCCTACCCTGGTAGCACTGCAACACAGGATCCAACATAGATTAGGGTATGAAGCACTCCTGTGGTGACCGACTGTGGCCAGAGCCGCTCACTGGCTGCACCGCCAGCTCACCCATCCCTCCAAGCAGTCTGCCCCAGTAGCAGTGTAACACAGGGTCTGACACAGATTCAGTCACAAAGCACCCCTTCGGTGACCAACCACAGCCAGAACCACTCACAGGCTGCACCTCCAGCCTGCCTGACCCTCCAAGCAGCCTGCCTGGTAGTGCTGCAACACAGGATCCAACACAGATTTGGGCATGAAGCGCTCCTACAGTGACTGAATGCTGCCAGAGCTGCTCACAGGCTGCAGCTCCAGCCCACCGGGCCCTCCAAGCAGCCTGCCCAAGTAGCACTCCAACACAGGATTCAACACATATTCGGGCACTAAGCACCCCTGCGGTGACCGACCGCAGCCAGTGCTGCTCACCAGCTGCACCTCCAGCCCACCTGGCCCTCCAAGCAGCCTGCCCCAGTAGCGCTGCAAGACAGGATCCATCACAGATCGGGGCATGAAGCACTCCTGTGGTGACCGACCATGGCCAGAGCTCCTCACTGGCAGCACCTCCAGCCCTCCTTGCCCTCCAAGCAGCCTGCCCCAGTAGTACTGCAACACAGGATCCAATGCAGAGTCAGGCATGAAGTGCTCCTGTGGCGACTAACCATGGCCAGAGCTGCTCACCGGCTGCACCTCCAGCCCACCCAGCCTTTCAAGCAGCAGGCACCAATAGTGCTGCAACACAGGATCCAATGCAGATTTGGGCACAAAGTTCCCCTGCAGCAACCGACCATGGCCAGTGCCACTCACCGGGTGCTCCTCCACCCCAGCTGGCCCTCCAAGCAGCCTGCCCTGCTAGCGCTGCAACACAGGATCCAACACAGAATCAGGCACAAAGTGCCCCTGTGGCAAAAAACCGTGGACAGAGCCGCTCACCGGCTGCACCTCCAGTCTACCCGGCCCTCCGAGCAGCCTGCCCCAGTAGTGCTGACACACAGGATCCAATGCAGATTCGGGCATGAAGTGCTCCTGTGGTGACCAACCCTGGTCAGAGCCACTCACTGGCTGCACCTCAAACCCGCTGGCCCTCCAAGCAGCCTGCCCTGATGCAGACCTCATCGACCCCTATTATCTAACAATCTGCACTCACATTCTAGCTGTTCCAATAACCCACCTCTTCAATTTGTCCCTTACGCAGAGTACCCTTCCTGAGTGCTGGAAAACTGCCCATGTAAAACCGCTGTTTAAAGCAGGAGATCCTGCTGACCTCAATAACTAAAGGCCCATTCTATACTTCCCACCCTATCTAAAATGCTGGAAAAGTTAGTTAACCAAGAGATCAGAAACCACCTAGATTCTCATAATCTTCTCACCCCCTATACAATCTGGCTTCAGACCTCAACACAACACTGTCACTGCATTAACAAAAGTTACTAATGACTGGTTGACTGCCTTGGACAATAAACTCTATGTGAGTGCTTTGTTTCTGGATTTAAACAAGGCATTTGATACAGTTGACCATACTCTTCTCCTGGATATCCTCAGTAAATTCGGCCTTGATTCCATCTCTCTTAAATGGTTTCACAGCTATCTCATTGGTCGCTCTCAACTGGTCAAAGCAGAAGGGAAAAAGTCCCCTATGAAAACCCTCCTAAGAGGTGTACCTCAAGGCTCCATCCTGGGCTCCCTCCTTATTGCAATCTATATTAATAACTTAAATGCCGGCAAACATGCAGGCATTCATCTCTTCGCCAACGACACTGTCTTATACATCTCCGGTCCCTCCACAGATAAAGCATGCTCCGATCTCCAACTTGAGTTCAACTGCCTCCAGAAAAACCTGTTGCAACTAAAACTACTTCTTAATGCCAAAAAAACCGAAGGCTATGCTCCTCTGACCTGTCTCTAGAAACCCCTTGACTACACAAGAAGGAGCGCCAACTTCAATCACAACCCTCCTCAATGAACCTCTCGAATATGTTCACAAATTCAAATACCTGGGAATGTGGATCGACCACAAATTGACCTTTGCAGACCATATTGATGATCTATCCAAAAAACGTAAACAGAGACTTGCCATATTCTTATGTATCAAGCATCTGTTAACCCTGGAAGCGAGAACTAGAATTGTGCAAGCTACCTTCCTCTCCCTACTTGATTATGGTGATTTTCTTTACGGACAAGAGAATAACACAGCACTAAAAAAGTTGGATATCCTATGCCATCATGCTCTAAGATTTATTACTGGAGCTCCCTATGTGACTCACCACTGTTCCTTATATGCCCTAGTTGACTGGACCACCCTCAGCCTAAGACGCTCTAGAAATGCAGCAATTTGGACATACCATGCTATCATCAAGAAACTGCCACAATATATTTCAGACTGCCTTCCCACCTGCCTCTCTGGTGCATATGCACTAAGGAGCTCCGCTTATATCTCCCTCGTTATTCCTAAAGTGAAAACACAGTTCAGCAAATCTTCCTTAAGCTACTCCCTACCCACTCTATGGAACAACCTACAAAAAGCTCTACAAATAACCTTTCCACTTACAATGCCTACTTTCAAAACTTTAGTTGCCAGAATCACCAGGCAAATCTGTAACTGTGTTTCCTAATACTAAGTGATTACCTCTCCCTCTCCTTCTTCTCCCCTGCTACTCCACCTTCCCCTCGGCACCTCCCTTCGGTGTGTTCCTCCCGACCAATCTTGCACTTGGGTATGTTCCTCCCATCCCACCTCATACTAGACGAATGCTATAATTATATTTTGTTTTTCCCTGCTCCCGGATGGTCGGCTTTGAAACCATGACAGACACCTGCCCCCTCTCACATGTCTGTCTTGCCTCGCCTTGTGTCTGCTAGACTATAATCAAACCTGTACTCTAAGTTCATTGTGTTGCTGTCATTTCTGTATAAACTAGCCTGCCTTCTATTTAGCAAATGTTAATCTGCACTGCAAGTGTATATTGCTATGTATTATGATGTATATTCTACTTGTTTATTATCCTACCTTGTGAACTTATAAACCATTACCAGGTCCATCTTGAAAATTAGTCTACTCTCAATGATGCTGCACCTGGCTAAATAAAGATTGATTAATTGATTGATTGTTTGAAGGGTCTGGTCAGGTCATGTCGGGCCTACATGGACTTGATATCAATTACAGCAAAAATGATCATTTGATGACACTGGTTAGATGACGTGGACCCAACATTCCGAGAGTGGCATCGATGATGCCAGAGACGGAAAAGGAAATCGCTCTGCAGAATGATAGACTGGTTAGTTTCCAATCTCGATGGGAACAGTTGTATGCCTTACTGGCCATCTCACCCCCCCCCATGGTCCACTTAATTTTGTGCATCCCCTTAGATGGTTGAGGAAGTCCTTCACCTGGGAGACTATCCTGGGTCCTTAAATCGAATAACTTTCTTCAGATTACATTCTGTATATTGGTTTTCATGGGTGTGCTCCAAGGATTGCAGGAAGGGGAGGGTAGGCTTGGTTTGTTTTCATTTTGTATATAAAAAATTAACAATAAAGTTTAATAAATTGCAAAAAAAACATCCTTTTTGGATTCCTACTCAGCTTAAAGTATATTGCAGGACTAATCATGACCTCATGTGTGTTGTGACATTACAAGGAGGTGGAGAGACTGACTTTGGCTATTGTCAGCATCTGGAGGGATGGTGCAGACGCCCTCTCTGAATTCAAGGACACGCTTCATTTTCAGGACTAAAGCAAGGCAGTTTTTGTAAAGCATATGTAACACGACTAGAACTTTTGAGTATTTTGCAGGCTTTTTTTTGTTCTGTAATTTCCCAATTATTTTGTTGACTGTAAATATTCATGTTATATGTTCTGTGTTTGATATTTTACCTATTTTACAATTTTTAGTAAACAATATTTTCCTTGAAATTCTGCCTGTGTTTTCTCAGTTTTCTTTTGCATGTGAATGCTGAACCAGTGTTTAATTCTGACAGCTGTTAAGAGCTCAAAAAGGGTGTGTTACTATCTGGCAAAAAGATAAGAATGTACCTAGGAGTCATATTGAGTCGTAAGGGTACATTTTGGGAGCCTGGCTGGGTGCCACTGGGCAAAGGATTGTATTGCATTTCCCCAAAGAGAATATATATCTGAGCCTCTTAACTGAGTATGCTAGTATAAGGTTCAAATTTGACCTCCAGGACTCGAGGCTGGTAGGGGGATTCGGACCCAAAACAGACAGGAGGGTTACCCTGTTTGTCTCCTGTTCACACCATTGCACTTCGAGGTTGGCACTGTGGGAGCAGAGGGCCTGACCTGCGGAGTGCATTTGTGACAATCAACAGTACAAAAAAGATGAGGGGTCAGCATGAAAGACAAAAGGGCTTAACAGCCTTTTGTGATTCATGGGGATATTTCTGCTTTCCTTTTAACATTTCTTACTTTTTTTTTCCTAGTGAGAAAAAAACCCTCTTCATTTTGTTTAGAGGGTCCCTTTTTATCTGAAGGGGTTTCCTCCAAATCTGTTCCAGGGTCTGGGATAGAGGAGCTAAGGGAGGACTCATCTGAATTGTCACCAGAGAGCTCAGAATGTGGGTGTAAAACCTTAAATTTGTTCATGATAGGCAAATCTGAGACCTTTGTTTGCTTCTGTGAGGGTGGTTTTCTTCCATCCCTTTTCCTAAGGACCATCCTGTCCCCAACTGTGGGAAATGGTTTTGGGGTGGAGGCATTACATCAGTTTTTGATTGTATTGTAGAAACTTCCAAGGGTACAACCACTGAAATTACAGTCTGGGTGATCTGGGAATCTGAATCATGCCTTGGAGAGAGAGAGAGAGAGAGAGAGAGACAGAGAGAGGTCCATACATGGAACTCCCTGCCTCCACAATGAGTCCTATATTCGAGGTTTGGGGTGGGGAAGAGCCTCCATTTCTGTCGATAATACAGGTGTGACACTCCTAGCTGTAGGCATGGTCTGTCTCTGACCTCTAGGGATACTTTTTGCTTTTTCCCTTTGAGCTACAGTAATCATCAAACGTTGCTCTACACCGTCACATTATCATTTTGATTATGCCCTGCTTGGGGGCAAGCAGCATAAGAATGACCTACCCCAGAACACAGACTACATATATGACTGTTTGTACAGTGTCCACTAGTATGACCAATAGCATGGCAAGAGGTACACTTTATCACACATGCTACTGAGGTGATTTAGTTGAACCACACCTGTAGCAGGCCTTAGGTTGGCTCGCGTAAGAGTACCCCTCTGTCCCTCCCCAAATAGAAACTATTAGGGAGGTGCTGTAACCCTGTTCTGTAGTGTTCAATATCACACAAACTCTTCAACCTCCAGTCCAAATATTCTTGGTATCAATGATAGTCTCAGGGCCTCCCTGAACTGTGCAATGTTGCTTCAGCCAGAAAAGGAGGTCGGTGACGCTCACTCCTTTGTTTCTGAAAAGAATTGTTATGGCGCGAAATGCAGGTCTAGTCAAAGGTGTAGCCTCAAATAGAGCCCACAAAGGAGATAGTTTTAAAGCATGAAATGTTTTCCAAAACTTTTCCAGGCCTGAACCCAGTTTAAAACTGACATAGAATGTTGTCTCACTGTAAACATGAATTAGAACATAAATTTCCATGGCACGAAAACCCTTGGTATCTTTCAACAATGTTCATGCCACATAAACATGATCAGTCAGTGTTTCAAGTCCCTCTTTATAATACAGTCTAACTGCGTTATGTCATTTCACTGGAAAAGTAGGTGTATGGAAAAGAGAGGCATATGGGCGAGGGGTGTGATGTTATAAGAATTTAACACACTTATTAGACAGTCCATAATGTAAATGTAAGAAGCTGATGATTTGTAGACAGCCCCTAGAGTGTAGAGTGTTGTGGGAGTTTTAGGTCTGGCTGGAGCAGTGTGTTTAAGATGGCTGCACAATAAAGATGAGCAAAAACTCATGCTGGTTTCTTGATTATTAACAAGCAAAACATGGTGTCAGAAGCGGATATCAAAACCCGAAGAGACGGACAAGAACATAGAAAAGAACTCTAGAAGAATACGGCCTGGTGAAAAAGACGAGAGAAAAAAAAATGGTTAAACTAAATCCTCCGTCAGGTATGCAGTTGTCTGGAAATGTACCTGAAAATTGGAAGATATTTAAACAAAGGTTTAATATTTATTTAAATGCAAGTGGCGCTGAAAGCGAAGATGGCAAAACCAAGGCCTCGCTCTTTCTGCATGTAGTTGGGGAAGATTTGTTAGACATTTACAACAGTTTCCAGTTCATTGAGGGCGAAAACATGGATCTTGACGTAATTATGAAAAAATTGAAGAGTACTTTGTACCGAAATGAAACGTAACCTACGAGAGATATAAGTTTTTCACATGCGACAAGAAAAAGGGTGATAGCTGTTCTATTCTCGACTTTACCATGCACTGTATACCAACTGAATAAAAACGAGGACACCACGTTGGAGTTTCTAACTGCTTTACTCCATTGCTTCTCATGTACTGTTACACCCACGTCCTCAGGCGTGGTGACGTCATTACACATATATGACATCCCCCCTTTACTTAGATTTAAACTTGTTATACATCTTTTATTCCCTTAATCTTGCGTATATTTGTTTACTATATATTTTTTTTATATATATATCTATAGGTGGTTACTCTATGGTATAACTACTTAATAATAAAGTCCTTAAGTCTCTGAGGTAATTTAATTTGCCTATGAGGCCTGTCTGTTCTTAGTGTTATAGGCCTTTGTGGCGATTCTGGTTGGATTCACCCAGAGCTCTGTAACATAGGACTCTGCCCTCCAGTTTCCTCGGGTTGGTTATTCTCATTCATCTGTAGAGTAGTCTCCTCAGGCATATCTTTTCACGAGCGTTGTGTTCCTGCAATATCTTGCTCCCGTTGGTGACTGAACAACCACTTGGTTTCCTCCTTGCTGATCACCGTATGTGGTATCTTATTAAAAGCTGTTACGAACTTATCTACTTGATCTTGTTTCACAAGGACTTGATCCCCAACGTCCACCTCCGAATATTTGGCTTTGCGTTGGTTGTCAGCATAGGCTTTGTACTTCCCCTTTTTCTCAGCGTCTCTATCTCGTACCTCTAGGTCACTCTCCAGTGTGGATATATCTGGAAGTTTCCCTTTAGTTTTCTCTTGAAAAGAAGCTCAGCTGGGCTCCGACCCGTAGTAGAGTGATCAGTGGATCTGTATACAGTCACATATTTGCGTAGCTCTCATTTCCAGTCCAGCCCTTCAGCCTGTGCAATCCGAATCCTCTTCATGAGGGAGGCATTCTGTCTCTGTACCTCACCGTTCGCCTGTGCCCATTTTGGTGTCGTCCTCACGTGCTGTATTCCGTTCTCCCGACAGAATCTCTGGAATTGAATCGACATAAACTGCGGACCACAGTCCGACCTGATTGTTATGGGAAGGCCATGGCGACTGAAGATGGTCTCCAAACTATCAATCACCTTTTCAGCCGTCGTGGATTGCATCACATCATATTCATAATACCTGCTGTAATAATCGACAACTACCAATATTGACTGTCCTGTGGGTAGTGGACCTAGTAAATCAGTGGCAAGTTCCTGCCACGGTCCTTCAGGTAATATCGTTGGTCTCAACGGTTCTGGTACGTCTGGTCGCGCTACAATCTGGCAACCATGGCATGATTTGACATATTTCTCTGCGGCCTTATCCATTCATGGCCACCATACTTTGCTCCTGAGGTGCTGTTTGGTGCCCACAATACCCAAGTGTCCCTCATGGGCTAAAGTTATAGCTCTCTGGTGAAGTCCACGGGGTAACACAATGCGCGTCCCCCTGAGAACTAACTGTCCAATTGTGCTCAGCTCACTTGCCACAGGGGCATATGCCTTGCACCTCTCATAGCACCCCGTCTCAATGGCACTTCTCACCTCTCTAAGTTCCTCATCAATCGCCGATGCTCCCTCGACCTCTCTTGTGGTCAATGCACCCGGAGTTGCATTAACGGCTATGAAACGTATGTACTCTTCTGCTCCATGTGTGTGTGATTCCTTCATTGCCGTCTCTCCCAATAGATGAGACAAAGGGTCTGCTATGTTATATCTCCCCGGTATGTGCACAACTCGAAAGTCGTAAGGTTGTAGTCTCAATACCCAACGCTCAATACGAGCACACGGTTTTGAGCGCGGACTGTAGATAGCCTCTAGCGCCTTATGGTCAGTCATTAAATCAAATCTCTTGCCGTACACATATGGGTGAAGCTTCTCACAGGCCCAAACCAATGCAAGGGCCTCACATTCCGTTTATGAGTACCTGCGTTCGCACTCCGATAGACTCCTGCTCACATAACAGACTGGAACCATCTCTCCGTGTTGCTCCTGCACCAGTACATCTCCTATGCCTACCGGTCCTGCGTCTGCTATCATTTTAGTGGGCGCATCCTTGTCAAAGTAAGCTAACGTTGCTGCTTCAGCTTACTTGCTCTTCAGTGCTTGGAACGCCATCTTTTGCTCCGGTCCAAAATTGAATATTGTGTCCTTCTTTGTCAACTTCCACAGAGGCTCCGTAAGCGTGGAGAACTGAGGGATAAACCTACTACTATATCCCACTAATCCAAGGAAGCTGCGAACCTCTGATGCTGTCTCAGGCTCCCTGGCCTCGACCACTGCTCTTATTCTTTCAGTCGTGGGGCCTATGCCCTTTTGCGAGAGTAACATACCCATGAAGACCAGTTTGTCCATATTGAACTGGCATTTGTCTGGATTAAGCGTCAGGCCAGAATTCGCCAATCTGTTCAGCACCTTGTGCAGCCGCCGGTCATGGCTCTCCTTGTCTGGGCCATGGACAATGATATCATCCAAAATGTTCTCCACTCCCTCAATGCCAGCCAGTGCTGTTGCAATTTCGTGCTGATACTGCTCACTGGCCGATGAAACTCCAAAAATGAGTCTTTTGTATCTGTACGTCCCATTATGCACTGCAAATGTTGTTATACCTCTTGATTCTGGTGTCAGTTCCAGTTGATGGTAGCCCCATTTAAGATCCAACTTACTGAATGTGGTAGACCCGTTCATGCCTTGCAACAGTTCATCCACTGTGGGGATTGGGTACCTGCCACGTATAATCGCTATGTTCGCTTGTCTCATGTCCAGGCACATCCTGATTTCTTTGTTTGGTTTCGCTACGATCACTACCGGATTCACCCATGGTGTGGCCTCAACCACCCTCTCGATTATGTCCATGTCCAGTAGTTCCTTAATTTTGGTTTCCACCGCTCCTCTCAGGTGAAAGAAGTATTAGCCTAATGGGCTGTGCCACAGGTACCACCTTCTCATCTATGTGCAGACTTATTTGCTTTGTGTTAAGCTTTCCCACACCTTGAAACAACCCAGGGTATTGTTGCCTTATCTGGCCTCCCACATCAGACACTGCTGCTACACTGACACCTAGCCTGAGTACCCCCAGTTTTACAGCGGTCTTTCTTCCCAGCAGCGGTTCGCCATGTCCACATATCACTGTGAATTTGGCCTGTGTACTACGATTGCCTATGGCTACTGTACATGTGAAGATCCCTTTTACGGCCAGTGGTTCAGTTGCTGAATATGTGTACAGTTTCTTGTCGGTCTTTGACGATCGACACTTGATTCTTTTACTCTTCAGCATTTCCCAGGTCTCCTGGTCCACAATATTGCTGGAAGCCCCTGAGTCTATTAGCATCAACAGGTTGACTCCCCCCACCGAGAACATTGTTCTGTCCGTGCCGCCTTTTTCCTTTATCACAATTGCATAGTCTCTGTCTGGCTTCTCTGAATCGACACATTTGACTGTATACTTCACATTTCCTTTTGTTTTACACATTCTAGCGAAATGATTTCTACCTTTACATTTCTTGCATGCCTGTCCTCACGCTGGGCAGGTAGGGTCTTTTGCCAAATGATCTGCGTGGCCACATCGGTAACACACTTTCTCCATTTTGTCTTTTCCCTCTTCTCCTTTTGGCTTTCTTCTGCGATGCTTTTCCTCATTTTTGAATACACGATTAACTTTCAGGTTTTGGGGCCTCTGAGCTCACATGCATCGTGGCCATTTGCACCTCTATTCTTTCACACTGTGCGGACAGCTCAAGTAATCTCGCTAATGTCAGCCCAGACCCCTCCTCTAACAATTTACGGCATACATATTCAGAGTTACATTTACTTAGTATTGCATCCCTTATCTGATTGTCCTTATCGCCTGCAAAGTCACAATCTTTGGCTGATTGTCTCAGACGGGTGACAAATTGCTGTACGGTCTCCCCTGTCTTCTGTCTTAGCTGGTAGAAGGCCTGCCACGCAAACGCAGTGTTCACTTGTGGCACAAAGTAGGCATTTAGTGCTGTTACCGCTTAAAGCATAGTCTGTTGGCCCGCCGTGTCCCCAAGCATCAGAAAATATCTTGTACATCTGTCCCTGCATGATGTAGTAATAAAGCTCTCCTCCGTTGCTTTGTAGCTGCACTCACATCGAGCTAATATCAATCCTTTCCCATCAGCAAACAGTTCAAAAGATGTGAGCCATCGTGTCCATCTCGGCCCAAGCGTGGCTGGTTCACTGCAACAATCAAACTTTGGAATAGCACTTTCCATTTCTCTGTTTTATTTATTCTTCTTTTTTTTTTTTTGTTTGGGGTTTTTTTTTTTCAGTTCCAGATTTAACCAACACTTCACTGATCCCACCTCGTTGCCATTGTTCTATTCTCGACTTTACCATGCACTGTATACCAATTGAATAAAAACGAGGACACCACGTTGGAGTTTCTAACTGCTTTACTCCATTGCTCCTCGTGTACTGTTACACCCACGTCCTCAGGCGTGGTGACGTCATTACGCATATACGACAATAGCTTTGATCAGTATTTAACAGTTACGTTCGCTCTGTAAATCGTGCGAGTTTGGAGATCTGAAAGAATCATCGATTAAGGATAGAATTATATGTGGAATCACAGACAATGGGCTCAGAGAAAGATTGCTTAGAGAGCAAGATTTAACTTTGGACAAAGCTATAAACATGTGTACAGCGGCTGAAACTACCAAATCACAGGCCAAAGAGGTGAACAAAGAAAGTGAGTGCACTGTGCAAGCACTAAAGAAGCTTGAGATAAACAAGAAATATTTTTCGAAAACAAAGCAGCAGAAGGAGCAACAGCCTAATCGGAAAACATGTGGTAGATGTGGAAATAACCATAAACCCAAAGCTTGTCCTGCCTATGGGAAGTCCTGCAGTAAGTGTGGCAAAAATAACCATTTTGTTAAATGCTGCAAAATGAAAAGTGAACAAAATAAAGTTCACACTGTCGAAGAAGATGAGCCGGAAGAGTACTTTGTAGATTCTGTAGAGCTGTGTGTTTCTGAAAAAAAGGAATGGATTGTACCTTTAACTGTGAATGAGACTATCATATCATTCAAGCTTGACACAGAAGCATAGGTGAACCTGATTTCATTGCAAGACTATGAAACTCTGCATGTAAAATCTAAAATTCACCCAGCCAAGATAAAAGTAACTGGTTATACAGGAGAGAATATTCCAGTAAAAGGGAGCTGCATGGTAACTCTGAAACACAAAGGCCAGCAGTTCAAGGTGTCTCTGTTAATTGTAGAGAAGGATGTGCAACCAATTCTAGGCATAAGTGCTTGTGAGAAACTCAATTTAGTGAGAAGAGTGTTTGTCATGACATCACAAGCTGAAGCTAAATGTGAATCGTTATTTACAGAGTACAGCGATGTGTTCAAAGGTCTAGGATGTTTGCCTGGGGAGCACAAAAATAGACATAGATGACCAAGTGCCACCCATAATACACCCCTGCAGGAAAGTGCCATTCGCACTGAGGGTCAAACTGAAAGAAGGGCTGAACCGCTGGGAAGCCACAGGTGTAATCAAGAGAATTGATGAACCTTCAGACTGGGTGAGTTCTTTAGTCATAGTTGAGAAGAAAAATGGGCAGCTCAGGATATGTCTTCACCCCAGAGACTTAAACAGAGCTATAAAAAAGGGAGCATTTCAAGTTACCTAGCAAAGAAGAGATAATGTCACAGTTTGCTGGTGCTAAATAGTTTAGCAAACTGGATGCTTCTTCTAGATTTTGGCAAATGAAGCTAGATAAGGCTAGTTCAAAGTCATGCACGTTTAATACTCCAGAAGAAAGATACACATTTCTTCATCTGCCGTATGGGATACTGTCTGCTCCAGAAGTTTACCATAAAAGAATTCGTATGATTTTTGAGCACATTCCAGCTGTTGAAACCATGATGGATGACATCATTGTGTGGGGTTCCACAAAAGATGAACATGACTTGAGATTGAGACAAGTGCTGGATCTGACAAGAAAAGTAAATCTTAAACTAAACAAAGAAAAATGTGAGTTTTGTGTAAAAGCACTGACCTTTGTGGGCGATATTGTCACAGATCAAGGCATTAAACCTGACCCTAAGAAGACATCAGTGATAGTGAATATGCAAAGGCCCAGCTGCAAAGATGATGTCAGGAGGTTCTTAGGGATGATTAACTACCTAGAGAAGTTTATCCCTCAACTTTCAGCACAACCAGCACCACTCAGATGGCTGTTGGAGCAGAACAATGAATGGATGTGGTCACATGAACAGGAGCAAAGCTAGAAAGATCTGAAGAAGGCTATTACAGAAGAACCAGTGTTAAGATTCTATGATCCAGCTAAAGAAACAAGAATATCAGCTGATGCTTCACAGTTTGGCTTGGGCTCAGTACTTCCACAAAATTATGAAGGAATCTGGCAACCTGTAGCATACACTTCCAGAGCCTTGACAAGCGCCGAGACAAGGTATGCCCAAATTGAAGAAGAGTTACTAGCAATAACTTACGCTTGTGAGTGATTTCATCAGTATGTGTATGGTCAGGTCTTCACAGTGGGAAACAGACCACAAGCCTCTAGTAGCTATAATGGCCAAGTCTCTAAATGACTGTCCAATGAGAATACAGAGAATGCTAATTAGATTACAAAAGTACGATGTTCAGTTGATCTATAGTCCTGGAAAGTACATGTATGCTGCCGACACACTTTCACGTGCTGTAGACAAGAGTGAAAGCCTGGAAAGTCAAACCAACAGAGAAATAAAAGCATATGCTGACATGATCGTGACCTCTCTTCCTGTGTCCAATGAGAGACAAGAGCAGATCAGAAGAGAAACAGAGGCAGATGAAACAATGAGAATCCTGAGAAATACCATATTAAAAGGTTGGCCCGAAGCAGAAAATTGCCTGTCCGTTGTCTATTCATGATTTTTGGACATGTAGAAGTGACTTATCTGTTGTCAATGACATTATTTTCAAAGGCAATAAATTTGTTATGCCAGGAAAACTTTGCAAAGAAATGCTACGCAAAATACATGAAGGGCACTTAGGAGAAGAAAAATGCAAGTGAAGAGCCAGAGAAGTAATGTATTGGCCAAGAATGAATCAAGATATTGCCCAGGCAACTGCAACCTGTGAATTGTGTCTCACCTACAGACCAAAGCAGCCAAGCCAGCCATTATGACCTCATCCAGTGCCAGGCAGATCATATCAGAAAGTAGGTGCCAACTTGTTTGATTGTAATGGGAAAACCCATATAGTTGTAACAGATTATTACTCAAATTATCCAGAGGTAGCAACACTGCCTACAACTACCAGTAAAGCTGTAATCACCTGCATGAAGTAAATTTTTGCAAGACATGGTGTTCCAAATGAAGTGTTCACTGATAATGGTCCACAGTTTTCCAGTGCTGAGTTTAAACAGTTCGCCTATGAATGGGAATTCATACACAGTACTTCTAGTCCCAATTTTCCAAGGTCAAATGGACTGGTAGAGAGCTCAGTAAAAGCTGTGAAAAGTCTTATGAAGAAAACACATGATGGAAAAGAAGATTTTTACAAAAGCCTACTGATCTACAGAAGTGCACCATTGCAGAATGGGCTTTCTCCAGTGCAAATGCTTATAGGAAGGAGGATCAGGACAAATCTGCCAATACATGAAGAGGTTCTGAAGACTCATGACTCAGAACAGGTGAAACAAAGCAAAGAAAAACAAAAGAAAAAGCAAAAACAATTACATCACAGGAGAGCAAGAAACTTATCTGATTTAAGGCCTGGAGATCAAGTGCGCCTTAGAGACTATGACAAAGGAATGTGGCTGCAAAGGGGCACTGTACAAGCACAAATTGCACCTAGGTCTTACCAGATTGGAACTGAAAGAGGAACAGAGGTGAGACAAAATCGTGTGGATTTAAGACTTCTGCCAAAGGTTGAAGATGCCAATGAGACTTAAGTTGACTTACCAACTTTCACAGCAGTCAGTCAAGATAACACCAAAAAGACTAATAGCAAGGACGATTTGGAGCAGTGTGCATCCACTGAAAAGTCACCAGAGAAGGAAGCGAGACCCAAAAGAGAAATTCGATGTCCAGAGAGACTGATTGAAACTTGTTAGATAAGTACAGTGGAGAGAGTGGTAAAGACTCACTAGAGAGTGAAGTACTAGTGACCTCTCCTCTCAAGATTAGGTTTAGTTTAATTTGAAACCTCAGTTTGTAAGAAGTTAAAATAATAATAATAATAATTCAACCAAGATACTGTAAGCCTATATCTCAGTTTGAAAATAATATAGAACTTTTCTTTAAGTGAGGAAGATGTGATGTTATAAAAATCTAACATACTTATTAGACGGTCCTTAATGTAAATGTAAGAAGCTGATGATTTGTAGACAGCCCCTAGAGTGTAGAGTGTTGTGGGAGTTTTGGGCCTGGCTGGAGCAGTGTGTTTAAGATGGCTGTACAATAAAGATGAGTAAAAACTCATGCTGGCTTCTTGATTATTAACATGCAAAACAAGGGGGTCCTGGGGTTTGTCCCACATCAGCTTCTGCAGCTGGTGGTGCTTGATTGCCCAGGGAAGCAGGCTGGTCAACCTGAGAAGATGTAATGGGAGCTGGGAAGGAACCCACTTCTCTCTGGGAAGTATCGAGGGCTCCCAGTTTGATATTCAATAAAGCTAACAGAGAAGAATTCTGTGTGAGCATTAATTCAGGAGGTAAACTCAGAGGTGAGTTATGCCCAATACTTATGGAAGTCATTTCCATGTCTGAGGGGGCTGTTATACCAGCACTGTCAACATTAGCAACTGGAGTAGAAGATATAGAGTCAGACACTCTTATGGGGGTCATAACTGAAATCCATTTGCTTGTAGAAGAATCCAAGGCCCATCCTCCTGAACCTATCTTCCACTGATGCTGTATCTGTAATTTTGGGAGTTATTCTTGCTTTTATTATTGCCATTTTTATAGGCCCCCAACATTGGCCAGATCTGCTTTGAACCATCGTAGCCGTTCCACATGATGTCTCTGACAGTAGTCCCGAAAACAAAAGATTCTGGGTTACATGCAACTGTGGTAAAATCAAATCTGCTACCTGTACTTTGCTGTGACCAGGAAGAGGCTAGGTACTGTAGTCTGTATATCCTGTGTTTCCACTGAACATTCCCTGTAGCGCTGTGCCATCTGAGCGAAGCCCCCACCCTACATCATTCATAGTGTCCTCCACGTTTTTCCTGTGCTGCTCTCAAGTATCCAAAGTGATCGAGTGAGCTTCCAGCTCTGGTGTCGGTGTCTCCACACCCGTTGTGTTAACTTGAATCTCCACTGGACAGTAATGCTGTGAAGGTGCTGTACTCTCATTTGTACCTTGTAACAACTTTTCCAAGGCTTTCTTTTTCCGCCAAAATGTGAGCTCTTTAGCCTGTATCAGTTTCTGGATATTTTCCCCATATTGACTATAAAGCCAGCTACCTGCTGCTCTTGCACAGGTAAATTCGTCATCTGGACTTTAGTTTGTTCTTGAGAATTTTTTTCCATCACAGGGATATCTACTTCTAGATGCCCCGTGGCATCGTAAAAGTTTTCGGTCTCTCCAGATCCAGAGGCTAGGGAGGAGACCTACTCCCCAACCTCCTGCACATCCACCGTCGTCGACATCAGGAGAAAGACTGACAAAACTGTCAGCGACTCCTCCTACAGGCCAGTAGGGGAATTTCCCCAGTGCCTAGGCCAAATTTCCCCCCATTCACTAAACATACCACCAACAGCTTAACCTGGTTCAAGGTCAGTTTGCATTCATCTGCATTCATCTGTATCCCCATCCCCTGAGTCATGCCTTAAAATAGATAGAATCTGTCTAGTGCACTTGCCCGGTCAACAAAAATGAAATAAATAAATAAATACTCACATGTGTGCACCCATGTACCATAGGAGGACTTTTTGGCTGCACTGTAGTGTCCATGGGGCCCTGGGTCTGCCATCCTGGTGGTCATAGCCTTTGTTTACCTGATTTTGTACCATGGTGTTGGTGTTGAGTGGGCCTGTGCTGTGTGTACATGTGTTTACACCTGGGGTCTGTCTGGAGTAATTCACCAGTACAAACAAAGAGGTCTGCCCTGCTGCTCAGTGAGCTAGTTCAGAAGGCTAAATTGATACAGACGGGACAGCACTGCCTCATCAAGCCTCAGTAGTATTAGAAAAATAAGCCAAAATTAAAAGGGATTTCAAGGCAAATACAATTTTATTGTTAAAAAATGCCTAGTAATGAGTGGTCAAGCCCCTTACAGAGACGTCGGCAGACAGACACACAAAAACAGTTGGGGGTTGGAGTTTCAACTAGTGACTAAGGGAGACAGGGGATGAGCAGAGGCAGAGGGAGGAAGGAAGTTGGTTTCAGAATGAAGGAAGTTGATAGGAGAAGGCAGACTGCCCTTCGGAGGAGCAGAGGTTAGGAATGGCAAAAATGTGATGGTCGGTGGAATGGAGTGAACAGGATGCAGGGGGTAGTTGGGAGAGGAGAGATGAAAACTAAGAGGGAAGGGAGCCAAACCAATATTTGGATATGAAAGAGGTACAGTGAGATTGGCGATGTGAGGGCAAAGGGAAGATGGACAGGGAGGAATAAAGGGAGCAATGGTGGGGATGAGGGGGGATTTGTAGCAAGCAGCAGAAGGAGTTACAGAGGTTATCCAGTCTGGTAAGGGAAATGGAAGGGTCAGTGCCATAGACCACATCTATGTAACCAAAGACAGGGAGCACCATTTTGGTAGCAAGCTAACTGCAGGCATACAGCAATCTTTGTTGCAGTACAGGGCACCAAGCTTGGGATGGAGTTTTGCATGGATTGCATCAATGTTGGCTGTGAAGTCAAGCTTACTGTCTAGCCACACACCAAGGTACTTGAAGGACTGAGCTGCTTCAAAAGTATGCCATCCAGAGTGATGAAAACTGGGGGAGTAGTGAGTCTAGTAGTTATTGACTGGTGCCAAAGGTCATGGACACAGTTTTTGTTAGTGTTGGATCTTTGCTGGTTGGATTAGAGCCAGTGCAGAACATTGTTGAAGACTGGCTAGAGCAGATCTCCCAGAGCTGCGGTGGTGGTACTGGAGGTGAAGATGACTGTGTCATCTGCATACATGTGGATATGCAAGTTGGCACAGACAGAGGGCAGGTCATTCAGCAGAATGGAGATGAGGATGGGACCCATGATGAAGCTCTGTGGGACCCCAGCCCAGATGGGTAGTGAAGGTGACAGCATGTCTCCTACCTGTACTAGTTGTTGACAGCCCATGAGGTAGGAATGGAGCCAATCAACATCAGGAGCTGAGAGGCCAGCAGAGCTCAGCTTGTTCAGGAGGACTGGAAGGGTCAACTAATTTAAAGCTTTGGCCAGATCAATGAAAATGGTGGTCGTTATGTGCCCCTGATCTATCCAGAAGAAAATGGAATCAGTGACATGCAGCAGGGAGGAGACACTGGAAGGTTGCTTCCAGAAACCAAACTGGAAGGGTGAGAGGAAGTTGGAGTATGAAAGGAAGTTGAGGAGTCTGGAATGGAATAGTTTCTCTTGCAGCTTATAGAGGGAGGGGAGGATGGAGATGGGACAGAAGTTGTCAAAGGAGAAGGAGTCACCCCCTTTGTGAAGTGAAATAATCCTGGTCAACTTGCAGGACTGAGGAACAGCACAGAGGGAGAAGGAAAGGTTGAGTAGGTGAGTAAGGGGACCTGCAATGGCAGGAGTTGAGAGGTGGAGGAGTTTGGCTTTCAATCCATCAGGGCTGAACTTCAACTGGTTGAGGGAGGAGAGGGCAAGCAGGGTTTTCTGGATGACAGGGGTAAGTGGAGATCTAGTGAGGGGTGAGGGCAGAAAGGTAAGGAGAGGAGCCAGGAGGGGGAGAGGAAGGGAGGGCGCAGATTGTGAAGAACTTGATGAAGTGAACAACAACAGAGGTATGATCAGACACAGATGAACCATTTACCATGAGGATTCAGGGAGTGGACTGGGTAGAGGGGCTGACAAGGGAGTGGATAACCTTCCAGAATTTAGTGGGGGAGTTAAGCTTTTTCTGGTTGTTGGCTTTGAAATAGTATGATTTCACAGCCTGGTCAGCCTTAGTGCAGTTGTTCCTCAGAATCCTATATGAGACAAGGTCAGGAGAAGAGTGTGATAATTTATACAGACCCAGGTAAGATCACGGGACTTGCACAGGTGGATGATTTTGGAGGTAATCCAGCGGCGGTGGGAAGTTTTGACACTGGATTTCCATGGGGGGGGGGAGGTGTGCTTGTCCCAGACAGAGGAGAATTTGGCATGGAATAGGGTGAGGGCCACAACAATATCAGAGGCAGAATGGATGGCTGACCAGTATGTTGAAGAAGAAGAAGAATAAGCATTTATATAGCACTTTTCATACACAGTATCCCAAAGCGCTATACAAGCAGTGCTAGACTGGTAGTGAAGTAACTGAATGTGTGGTGGTGGCCATATCGCACATCATCACCCACACACAGCCTGGATAATTGCATGAACCAGTTTATGGGAATGGGAATGTTGGCCAGGACACCAGGAATGTTCCCTGCTCTTTTGCAAAGAGTGCCCTGGGTTCTTTTACTTCCTCCTGGACACCCACCAGGACAACACCAGGATGGGCAGAAGGGACCTCGGTTTAATGTCTCATCCAAAGGATGGCACACCCCAACAGTACAGCACCCCCAATACTGCACTCGGATGCCAACGATTTTTAGGTGCAAGTCCAATCCCAGTGTGGGACAAGAACCCACGACCTTCTGGTCCAGAGGCAGATGTGCTACCAACTGAGCCACGCTGACACCTTTTGCAACAAGATCGCTCAGTACAAAATTGATGTTTAGTGACCAGAGAAACCTGAACCAGATGTATTTTGGCGAGAAAGGGGGGTGTCAGATTTTCCTGATGCAGAGTGTCATTTAATGTTTACTAAAAGAATCCAGCAGTATATCTGCTGCAGCAATGTGGTAAGGATGGGAGGTTAGAACCCAGTTCAAAGGAGTATGGTTGAAGGAGTGGTGACTGAGCCAAGTGGGCTGTGAAATAACTTCAGGCAAGTTAACAGACTCAGTCCTAAGGATGGTCGATATGGAGCAAGGGGAAAGCCAATTTACATTGAAATCCCCAAAGGAGGATGAGTTCACCTGCGGAAGAATGAGAGGTGATGGAGGAAAGAGAGTTTTTATTATTTATTTCTGTATTTCAGTTTTCAGAAATAACCTTTGAGCAAGGTGTTCATTTTCAAAGGTTCTGTATCAGCATTATACAATACAAAACAAGAATACTTACATACATTTATACAAACATCAATACGAGAACTTCAAATCATTAGGAAATTGCAGGGAGTACATTTTACAAAGGTAAGGAATAATTCAAGCAAACGTTATGTAATGGCACTAATAACTTGACCTACAGCAGGTAAGGGATCAATCAAGCTTTGCATTGTTCAGAGAGTGAATTATTTGACTTATAGCAAGTGCCCCAGTCCAGAGTACCCCTAACATAATGACCAAAATTAACAGATGCATAATTCATAGTATGACTAATAAGGTAAAACACATTGTTCAGTTTTGCATAACAAGTGCAAAGTAGCCAGAAGGGTAGGCTTTGTCCAGGGGGTGGCAGCCTAGAGTGTAGGCTCAGTCAGGGTGGTGGAGGGCTTAGCCTAGGAGAAGGAGGAGGAGGAGAAAGAGGAGGATGCTAGGGGTGCAGGTGGGAGACACAATTTAAGCTAGAAGGAGTGGGGGGATGGGGTGGGGGTGGGGTAGAAGAGGGATATAAGTGGGTGCTTTGCATAAAAGTGAAGACAGAAGAATAGAAAGGAGGAAAGGCAAAACGCATAGAGAGGGTGTGAGGACTGATAGTAACTAGGTATGGACTGGGAAGAAGAGGGGAAGAGTTCAAGGTATAATATAGGTAGTGAGAGCTAGAGATAGAGAATCAATTATGGATGAATGTGAGATCTTGGGATTGGGAGAGGCATAGAAAACCCCAATGAATATAAGTACAGAGGAGGGGAATGAAAGCCTGGCTAGGAGGAATTCTTGGGAGGATATGGCCTCCTGATGGCCACAGTACAAACAAGCATTTGTCAATGCTGAATGTTGTCTTGCTGGTGTTGGCATTGGTAGTGCAGGAATTAAGAGAGATGCATAATAGGGATAGCAGTGAAGTATAGAACCGACATCAACCTCACCCCACCCTGCAGTGTGACAGGCATTGGGGTGTGCATTTGGGTCGCTGGCCATAATGCTCATGCTATTTCACCTCACTCTACCCTGCAGAGTCTGACAAGCATTGTGTTGTGCCTTGGGGTCATCTGGCCTTATGCTCATCCCATTTCATAAGGAAGTATATTGAGATGGGTGCAGCATAGGAGAATGAGTTGAACTTTGGGGCTAAAGAGTCCAAGGCACACCTTGATGCCTGTCAGTGGCTGCAGGGTGGGGGTGGAGGACCAGTGGCATGAGCAGTACAGCAGACAATCCAAAGACACACCCCTGATACCTGTTAGTCTGTACAGGGTGGGATGTAATGGTCAGAAACCATAACGCCCTGGGCATATGTTGGTATTTGCATTCCAGATTTTAAAACATGGCCTTTTTGTGACCCCACCTCATGAAAGCATTTGGGACCTCTGCTCATGAACAGTGTCCCTGTGATTTTGTTAATCTATCTCAAACATTGAATTTCCCACAGTGACCGCGCCATTCTGCACCACATTAAAATGTCAGCTGCACCATTGATAAGGAGGTGTGAAGAGATGACAATGTTGAAAATCTGGAGTGAAAATATTAAACATTCTCGAAGTTACGAGCATGTGTGAAAACTGTGCATCGCACGCTTGTAACATTGTCATTTAGTGGAATTATTTCATAAGATTTTTAACATAGCCATTTTGGTACCTCTACTCATGAACAGTGACATTATGATTATCTTACTCTGCCCCGAACGTTGATCTCCCCCAGCGACCACTCGATTGTGCGCCAGATGTGTGAAACTACATTTTCGGCAGGATGTGACAAATGACAGCTGTACTGTTCATAAGAAGGTGTGCAAAAATGACGAAGTTGAAAATCTGGACTGAAAATATTACAAATTCTTGAAGTTACTGTACGACTGTGCATGGACACTGTGCACAGCACTCTTGTAACATAGTAATTTTATGGAATTTTTTCACCAGATTTTCAACATAGGCATTTTGGGAGCTTTGCTCATGAACAGTGTTACTGTGATTTTCTTACTGTGTTCTGATCATTGTTTTCCTGCAGCGACTGCGCCACTGAGAGCCGGATGTGCGAAAATACAGTTTGGGTAGGATGTGGAAAATGAAAGCTGTACTGTTCATAAGGAGGAGTGAAAAACTGGCAATGGTTAAAATCTGGAGCAAAAATATTAAAAATTATCGAAGTTACGAGCGTGTGTGGAAACTGCACAATGCACGCTTGTAACACAGTCATTTTATGGACATTTGTCACCTGATTTTCAACATAGGCATTTTAGGACCTCTGCTCATGAACAGAGTCACTGTGATTTTCTTAATCTGTCCCAAACACTGATTTCCCACAGCGACCACGCTATTCTGCGTGGGAAGTGCGAAAACTCTGTTTGGCCAGCATGTGAAAAATGACAGCTGTACTGTCCATAGGGATGTGTGAAAAAATGCCAGCGTTGAAAATCTGGAGTGAAAATATTACAAATTTGTGAAGTTACGAGGATGCGTGGAAACTGCGCAACACACGCTCATAGCACAGTCATTTAACGGACTTTCATCACCAGATTTTCCACATAGGCATTTTAGGACCTCTGCTTATGAATTGTGGCACTGTGATTTTCTTACTCTGTCCCGAACATTGATTTCCCACAGTGACCGCGCTATTCTTTGTTGGATGTGCAAAAACACATTTCAGACAGGACATGAAAAATGACAGCTGTACTGTTCATAAGGAGGTGTGGAAAAATGCCAATGTTGAAAATCTGGAGTGAAAATATTACAGATAATAATAATAATCTTTATTTAGTTAAGCGCCTTTTAAGATATCAAGGCGCTGTACAGGAAAGTTAAAACAGCAATAATAAAATCATCAAACACAACAATAAAATAATCTGTCTGGGTCCTTTCAGTCCATTCCATTAAAGGCCTGATGCCATAGAAAAGTTTTCAACACCTGGTTAAATCCCCCCCCACAGTCACGCACTCCTGAAGCTAACGGGGTAGAGAATTGCAGAGGGTGGGGGCCACGTACATAAATGCACAGGCCCCAGAAGATTTTAAGGACACCTTCGGAATCTCCAGTAACCCCATGTCAGCTGAATGGAGCTGTCACCCGGGGCAGTAAGGTACAAGAAGCTCTTTCAAGTAGTCAGGGCCAAGTCATTGTAGAGCTTTGTAAGTCAGTAATCCGACTTTAAAGGTGATGCACCACAGAATTGGCAGCCAGTGCAGATCACACAGCACAGGAGTAATATGAGAAGATCGAGAAGTCCCTGTCAACAGTCGCACTAGAGCGTTCTGCACCAGCTGCAGGTGGCGGATATCAACCCCAGGTAGTCCTAAGTACAAGGAGCTGCAGTAATCAAGGAGTGAGGTCACAAAGGCGTGGACCAATGTAGGCAGGTCACCGGACAGAACAAGGTGCTTGATTCTGGTGGTGCTCCTAAGATGGTAAAAGGAAGACTTGATGACTGCCGACACCTGAGATCGTAGTGTCAGCCCATCAATAAGTACCACCCCCAGGTCTCGCACCCATTCAGAGGCAAGGATCTGGGAGCCCCCTAGACAAAGTCCAGAGGGCAGACCAGTCCTCATCCCCTCTATCAGGAGACCTGGGTCCACAACCATCACCTCGGTCTTTCCCACATTCAACTTTAGCCAGCTCGATTTGTAAAGTTACGAGTGTGTGTGGAAACTGCGCAATGTACGCTCGTAAAACAGTCATGTTTTTGATTTTTCTCACCAAATTTGCAACATAGGCTTTTTGAGAGCACACCTCATGAACAATGGCACTGTTGTTTCATTAATTGGTCCCGAAAGGTGATTTCACTCAGTGACTGCGAAATCACCTTTTGGGACAGAATAACACCATGCCAGTGCCTGAATTCATGAGGAGGGGGTCCCAATAACCCCATGTTGAAAATTTGGTGCCAAAATTCCCAAAAATTCCCAAGATATGCACCAAAGTTGAAAAAAGCCCTATTTATGCCATTATACAGCTTACCGGCATTTCTTCAGTTCGCGGTCTGCTTTGAAGAGTGCAGACGTGTTCCCGGTCCACCGAAGATCATCGCACCGGGCTCCAGAGGTAAATATGGGGTGAAGGTGTGTGTGTGGAGGTGGGGTATGCAGTGGGTGGACGCGGGTTGGGGGAGGGGGTCACAGACAGTAAGTGAGGGACAGTTTTCTGCTTCACAGGATTACAAAAAAAACAGACATCACAGGAAGGTTTTTTCTTTTAACAGGTACTTTTGGTATGCTGGGGTGGGCTCCCTGAATGCCACCTGCATGTTTTGGGGTGGGAGGCTGGTGCAGACAGGGACTAGGCACCCCATCGGCAAATAAAAGGTGTTTTGGGGGGGAAGATGCTGAGGGAGATTGGGCAGCCCCCTCAGCAAACAACTGGCATGGACATGATGCCGACGGGGAATGGGCTCCCCCCATTGGCAAATAAACTCAGGAGGAGGCATGATGATGCTGACAGGGGGATTGGGCACCCCCGATGTCAGCTTCTGGGGACTGTGCGAGGTGGACGTCACAGCCGCCACCATGTCTTTTTTTTAATTTAATAAACTTTATTGAAGATTTTTAGTTAACACATTAGCCAGGCATCTATAGAACAAATCACAAATAAAAAGTAGAAAATACAGAAATCAGAAATATTGTATATCAACAGCGAGGTCAATAACAGTGAACAAAAAAGTTGGATGATACCTGCCCCCCACTCCTCCCCAACCCATCCCAACCTGCCCCACCCCCTTCCCAACCCATACCAACCTACCCTACCCTCACCCTCCCCAACCCTCTCCTCCCACCTGCCACAAGGAGCATTATAAGATAAGGTTTTGGTACATACAGTATCAAATTAAATCTTTAGAGAAATAAAGGGTTAGCATTAATCAGGAATACCTATAGTGCAAGGAATAGGGAAGAGTGGATTGTCAAAGGACTAAAGAGAGAATCCCAGACCTGTTTGTATTTATCCACCCTATTGTTCCTTCCTGCAATGATCCGTTCTGCTTGGAGGGCAAACATGATTTCCCTAAACCACTCAAGATGGATAGGAGTCAATACATCTGTCCAGTGTCTGAGGAGGACCTTTTTTTGCACATGCTGAGATTAAGGCCATATGGGCTCTTTGAGTGGAGCCATGAAAACTCGTATAATCACCCAAAATACAAACTTCAGGGGTAAACTTATCAGAGAGACAACAAAGGGTCTAAATGAGATTTGATGCTGTTCCAAAAAGGGGAAATCTTATTGAGCCGCTGCCATGTCTGAGTGAAATGTTACACCAGGAAAGGCACACCCTGCAATGAGGGGGAGATCTCTCATTGCAGCAACTAAAATGTTTTAAGTTGGTGGCACACTTTTGTACTGCTTTCATAGACAACATGCAGTCTAATTCATGCCACGGAGCCCAGCCCCAAAAAGCAGTGGCTCCACTAGCCACAAGACCGCGCCTCCAAAACCTGTTTTTCTAAAGTTACTGCAACATGTTTCTTGCGCATGCTCAATACAACATAAAAAGGTTCTGGCGGATATAAATGGCAATGCCTCCTACACATTTTCCCCTGTCCTACCTGAACAGATGGTAATCAGGAAGGGTCAGACTAGAGTCCAGAGTCCTGGAGAAGAGCCAGGATTCAGTAATACAGATGACATCAGGAAAAGTTTAGTTGAGCTTAGATGGAAAGGAGGTCACACTTAGGCAGAAGGCTCTTAGTGTTCAAATGGTAAATGCTAAGACCCTTGGCAGTAGTAGAGGAGGAGAGGGAGGGAGGGAGGGGCCAGAGTTGGTCTCCACATCACCAGATAGGAGGAGGAGGAGCAGAAGAATGAGGATAAGGATGGAGTTGGCCTTCCTACCCTTGGAGCGGGTAGGAGAGCAGGGAGAAGAGGGGCAGTGAGGGTAGAGGAGGGCCCGGTGGAGAAACTCCAGGATGAGGGAGGGGGAGGGTAAGAAACGAGGGTAGATATCGAGGGACAAGGGGAAAGGGGTAGAGAGTGGGGAATGGTTGAAGGGGGAGGGAGGGAAGGAAGGAAGGAAGGGTAGAAGTGTTGGATGCGGGAGGGTGAGGAAGAGGGTAGGAGGAAGAGGAGGAGAAATGGATCAGAGAGATGAGTGCAAGGAACATCGCTGTCAGAAGGAGGGAGGCAAAGGGAAATGGCAAGCAGTAACCGCAAAAATTTAACAGTGCACAATAGTAGCCTTGGTATGATACAAACATAGAATTTTATGGCAGATAAGGACCACTTGGCCCACCTAGTCTGCCTATTTTCCTTACTTGTTTCATATACCGCAGATTCTAAATGATCTGTGACTTACCCTCTCTTTCCTATTGCTACAGTTCACTTGTGTCTGTCCCATGTGTTTTTTAATTCCCCTACCATTTTTGCCTCTACAACCTCTGTCTGGAGGCTGTTCCATGGATCCACCACCCTTTCTGTGAAAAAATACTTCCTCATGTTACTACTAAGTCTACCCCTCTATCTTTATATCATGGCGCCTTGTTCTTAATGGTACAAAATGAGACTAGTAATGGAATAGATAGTGCAAGGTAGGCAATTAAACAACTTGGCAGAGTAGTGATCAGTTGTGCTAAGCAGCAGTGTCTATGTGGAAAACAGTAATAGTTATAAACTTTGTTTATATAACACCCAATCTCAGGGGCTCTGAGTGCTTAACAAAGAATTGAAAGGCTTTGCCTGTAGTTCAGTGACCAAGCAGCCAGCCACTCCCACTTCCTGAACTATATAAGCAGTTCCCCTCAGCCTCACTGTGAAGCATTTTGTCTTTGCAGCCAGAGGCTATGTTGATTTGTCCTCTGATCTGGCTGGGGCCTACATCCCCCCCAAGCCTGCTGTTTCTGTGTGTCTCTGCTGGACTTCAGTGTTTGTTTCCCTGATTCTGGTTTGTATCTTTCCTCCGGCTGTGTGCTTCCCAGGCCCAGATATTCAAACTGCGCCACAAAAGTGCACAATAGCAGGAGTAGGTGCAAATCCAGTGCGCCCATGCGCAACACGCACGATAGTCAAACACTGCACAGGTCAAGATGTGCCTGAGTCACACAACTGAATATCGCGCCAACTGCGCCATGACACAACCAGGGATGCACAGTGGCACAGGTCTGATGCGCAATAGCACAACCAGGGATGCGCAGTGGAGCAAGGTAGCAGTGCATCAGCACAACCAGGGATGCGCAGGGACAGAATGCAGGGGTCCACCACCCATGGTAGATATGGGCAGAGGAGCACACAGCAGAAAAGACATCGCCCCCCACACCCCATGCACCGCACAACCTGAGGACAGCTGGAAGAACCACAGGCCCATGGACACCAGCAACAAACCCACAGCTGGGGCATGGTGTCCCAGCACACACCTTGGCAAGCTGTGACCAGCACACAAGGATGTCTGGCCACCCCATGCCACACCATCCTACCAATGCGGAGCACACCCTGCACCACGATCCCCAGAAACCCTCCCCAGGAGTAGCGTCCAACAGTGCAGGACACCCCATGTATGACACCAACCCCACTGTGACAATGCAACCCTGTGCATCACAGAGCCATGCAAGGCAGCCCCACCGCGAGCACCCTGCAGCGGGCAGCAGCAGACAGCGGTGCAACAACTGCATACACAGTGCCGCCCTGCATGTCCCCCCCCCCCGAGGTACAGCTGAGAGACCAACCATGCGTCGGCACATGAGGTACCCCACACGTGACAGGGAATGCCCCGGAGCCCACCACCAGTGGTACAGCACCCTGCACACCGTCCCAAGGACACACCCCATCCCAGCACTGGCCACAACAGCCAGCACAGATACCCACAGTGTTGCATGGAAGCATGCGCCACACAGGATGCAACACAGTGCATAGACAAACACCCACCCATACCCATGGGCACACCAACACAGGGACACAGTAGCGGGTCAATAAAGCCACTGGCGTGTGGCCACGGCAGCTGTGTACACACAACCAGCACCCCTCCATGGCACAGGTGTGCCAGCCACTCTGCGCAGGCACCATGAAGCCGTATGCCACCAGCATGCGGCCGGAGCACAAGTGACAGACAGTGGAGCACATCCCCTGCAACAGACACAAGCGACAGCATGGAGGGGGGACAACAACAGCGGAGGCCACAGTGCCACCCAAGGCAGATGTGCACCATACTGGTGACAGAAAGCAACCTGGCATTGTGCCAGGTACAGTGGTTGTCCAGCATGGACAGCCACCACTGACATGCCAGCAGACCGTGCAGATCACAGACATGCAAGGGTGTCAGCTGCACAGGCAATGGACGGTCTGACAGGGGCGCCATGGACACAGTGCATGCACCGCGGACCACTGCACACAGTCATCCAGTGCATAGGGAACAACACACAAACCACAGACAGTGACTGATACTTACGTTCACACCATAGGCGGTTCCCCTCCGGACACACACATACGCCCATGCCTGCACCACCCCTGACACCATGCACACCACTGCAGCTGAGCACCTGTAGCCCACTGCAAATCAGAGACCATCACAGTAGGCATAACAAAACAAATGTATTATATAAAGGTCCAAACAACTATATACAAATATTTACAGAAGGGGGGGGTGAGGGCCACATACCAGGTGGGGTTGGGTAAAGGGCAGGGGTGAACAAATGGGAGAGGGAAGAAGGGGTGTGAGGGTGGGTCCAGGGGGGAAGGGTGAATCCAGGGGCATGGAGTGCATAGCAGCTGTCCTGTTCCCCACTCCTGTGGTGCCTCCTTGTCCTCCCGACTCCGGACACTATGCCGCTCCAATTGCTGGAGTAACTCCAATGACGCCCTCGCTATGTGCAGGAACTTCTGCATGGCCCACTCTAACCACATCAGCTGCTGTCCACCTAGGACAAGGGAGCAGAGTCAATATGTGTGAATTTCCATCCCCCTGCAGCCCCCCATTGTGCATGGCATACTGCCGTGGGCCACGCCCCTGTGATGGTGTGCGACCACCCACAGTGATCGCATCCACAAGACCTGCCTGCCCGTACGCACACAGCCATGTGGACCGATGCACACACCCACCGCCCAAGTCCCACACAGCAGCACTGTGACTGTACAGTGACATGGCCATGTGGTGCGAAGGCACTGGCACAGCCATGTACCCGGTGCACGCATGGACCACCAACGATGCACACCCATACATGCAGTGCCACAGGACAGTGCTGAGTGTACCATGTGGCATGCACGTCAGTGGTGTCAATGGATGGTGGCCATGCCCCGCCGCCTACTCCACAACACAGCATGCACAGAATATCCTGGAAGAAAGGCACTCACCTGCTTTGTCTGGATCTGGGCGCTGTTGCTGGATGGGCCCAGCAGCCCATGGCTGTTGCCCTGCATTGCCTACCTCCCTGCATTGCCGTGCCTTACTGGCTCTTTGTCACTCCTCAGGGCCTAGGGTGCAAACATGGAGAGGGGACCATCAGTACAAACCAGTAGCAAAGGCCCCCGATGGTGTGTGCGATCCCGCACAGCCCAGCCATGCTGCAACCCCACCACCACTACCACCACCACCGCCGCCCACACTGGACTGCCCCCCCATGTGGTGGACACATGCCCGCCACGATACCCATACGGATGCAACCAGTGTATGGATGGGGCACCTACCTGGTCATGGCACTGCACCTCACCTGGCATGTGCCCACAGGCAGGCAAGCCTGTCTGGGTCCCTCTGCTGGAGGTCCCCGTATCAGTGGCGACACTGTTCCGACGTCCGGGCAAGTCCTGTGGCCTCCTCCAGTGCCACCGCCACCTCCTCCCAGATGGCACTTCTGGCCCTGTCCAGGGGTGCATTGCCAAAAATGCCCCAGCATGGGGCTCCATGATGGCCACCAAATTGGCCAGCTCCACTTGGCTCCACACAGCAGCCCTCCATCTTGCCATCTCTGTATCAGTTGGGAGACAAAATGGCACTCTGTAGCGCACTTCCACCATGTGCAGATGCTGTGCAGTACAGCGTTGCCATTCCCCATCGCGGTGTCACCGAACAGTGCGATAGGGGTGCACCCATGTGGACGTATGATGCATAGGGGGAAAAGGTCAGGCACACGGCCAAGGGTCACTCGCACATGGACCGACACAGCACAATTGGTACTCCCTGCGTGTAGCGCAGTTGGGTGACTGTGTGAGACGCCCTGTAATGGCCTACTGCACTGTGACTCCATGGCGCCCCAGTGCAAAAGCGCCATACATGTCAACAATGCACTAGCACCACTGGCACATTGGTGGCCATGCTCTGCACTGCCTCCCACGCACAGCACGTCAGCAGCATGGCAGGCATCAGCGTCAGCACCCCAGGCATGCGCCCTTGCCTGAGCATGTTCAACACAATTGCACAAGGCACAACAGCGTGATATTCAGCTGGCATATGCAAATCAGCTCATCAGCAATTCAATGGCACAGCTACTGCATTAGCATCCACTTAAAATTGAGCCTGGCCTCATTTGCATGCGTTGCGCCATATAAATGAGACATGGAGCTGCAGAGGCCATAGTCTGGTATTGCAGTCTATTGTGGTGAGTTGCATGCTGTTTGGGAGTGTGGACTGTGGTGTGTGGGAGATGCATGGGACTGCACAGTCAGAGGTAACACCAGTCATTCCCACGGGATCAATGATGAGCGAAGGTGAGGTAGAGGAGGAGGAACAGAGACATGGGAGACGGAGGAGGCCAAACTTTACCAAGGCAGAATCAGATGCCCTGTTTGAGGCCTACCTTGACCAGGAACCACTGCTCAGTGGTGGTGCATGCCGTCAACCAGCATGGCAGCCACCAGCGGTCTGTGCAGGAGTGCAAGAAGAAGGTGGGCACAGACAGGAGGAGGAGGATTAAAGATAAGGTGGCTGCCATCAGGGCAGCACGGGCTGCAACTGGTGGGGGACAGCCGGCCATGCAATGCCTGATGCCACAGGAAGAGCGGGTTGCAAGCAGCATGCGGCGTTGAGCCATCGAGGGTGTTCCAGGTGGTGGCTTCCAGACAGGTGGTAGCCTGTCACTGCATGGTAGGTCCTGATCTGTCACTGTGGGGGGGGAATGCCACGGGGTAGGGCAGATACATTAATGCTACTGTGTTCCCTTACAGCTCCTGAGCATCTGCATGGGTCAGCGGTGGTGGGGTCATCCACTGAGGGTGATACCCTGGACATAGAGGAGGGCCCATCCACCTCCACAGGTGTCCAAGGGTCAGAATGACAGTGGGTCTGCCTGGCTGTCTGGACTGATGTTGGTGGAGCAGGTGCGGAGGAGGCCCTGTCCATGTTCCAGCGTGACAGTGTCCATGGATGCCAGCATGCTGAGACTCGGACTGGTGCCAGATCCGTCACTGATGATGATGGAGCTCACATCATGGACAGTGACATGTGTGGGTCGCAGGATGGCCATACAGCAGGTTATAACACGGGCATAGCCATGGGTGGTGCCGCCGTGGAGGCCTGCATGACATCACAGTCCCAGCCTGTGCCTGTCTGCACCAGTGGGGCAGCACTGGTGTGTGTTCAGGAGAGTGGGGCTGTTGCGGCCACTGCGGTGGCACCGTTGAGCCCTGAAGAGTGGCGGCTGGAGGGGCAGTGTCAGCAGTCAGCCAATGGTGATGGGGGGACAGTGTCAGGGGGCGGCAGCAGTGCACTGCCTGTGGACATGCCCAGGCATGACCCTGGTATGCAGCGCCCAACCTCAAGGGGTGCTGCCCAGCATGGCCATGAACACCATGAGGGACAGCATGCTGCTTAGGCAGATGACTTCTTAGATGAGCACACCCACATACTCCATGAATCAGTGGATCAGCAGTTGCGGCTTGTGACGGCGGGTGGATGCACTCAGTGCAGTCCTGTGCCAGGCAGAGGAATGGCGCAGCAGGGACACTGGTCTGCTCCTGGCAGGGATGGACCAGCTACGGGAGGATGTGACCACCGCCATTGACAGGCAGACACAGGCATTCACAGCTGTCATGGCCACAGTGGGCACACAGTTATTTGCCCATGCGCAGCAGACACTGCGCAGTGCCATGTCCACCCCCCCATTACCAGCATTACCAGCATCGTGCGACACCCTCCTTGTCGACACTGGATTCAGCTGTGGGCATCCTGAGCACGCCTGGCGCAGGCATGTTCGGTGATCTGCAGACCCCTGCATGAGAACGGTTGCATTCCCGCAGCGGCACCCCTGGGGGACCGTCGGTGCCACCCCACGAGGCCATTGGTCAGCCTGTCACTGCTGGCGGATCTCTGCAGGGCTGCCCATGCATCCATGGCAACCGTGGCACTGTGCCGCATAACTGACCTGTCTCCCACCATGGCTACTGTCTGATGCTGCCCTGTGTGCAGTGTGTTGTTCAACGTGCAATTCACAGGTGGGGTACCCGGCCATGTGCACACACACACACACACACACACACACACACACGTTCCATGTGCACACCCTCCCAGCTGCTGGCCACTGTGGCATGTGCATGATGATGCCTGCATTGCGCTGTCTGCCACTGTGCAATGGTGCCCAGCGTCTGAGACATGCACAATGACAGGCACTGAGCATGGTGGTCTGTGGACATGTGTGTGGCTTGGGGTGGCGGTTGGGGTCGGCGTGCCTCCTACCCTTTGTGCATGTCTTGTGGGGTGCGTGTGTGTGTGTGTGTGTGTGTGTCACCGCATGCCATGTTAGGCCTTGCCCATCCCTGACAGCGTATGCGGTTCCATACTCAGTGTCACAGGGTGCTCCTGTGAAGGGTTTAGGGCCCCGAGTTAATATACATAAAAATGGGAGGGAACCTGAAACCCCCCCGTATTTATTTTTCTTTAGGTGCTATCATGATGTTTATTGTTCCACAGTTAGGCTTTTCAGTTGGAAATGAATAACATAAATAATATATGAAAGAATAACTGTTAGATTAATGTAAAAACATTGTCATAACAGTTTACCTGAATTCCCCCCCCCCTTGTTGTTGTAGATAGGGTTTTTAGCTTTCTGTGGAGTGACAGCAATTATACAGATGGCAAATCTAATAACGTTCTAATATCATGGTTGCATACGGGTTTTAAAACGGGTGTAATTAAATAAATACATGCTGTTGCTTTTGAGCTGCCACTAACAGAAAATACATCACGGCTGTGCGTATTGTCCATTCGGGTTTTGCTTCTATTGAAACAAGCATCCATTAACTTTGGATTGCTGAACTCATCGGTACCCTGTCATGGTGTGTATACTTGCAGCTTGTATTGTGTTGCGGGGTGTGTTTGGAATGGAACGGACGTTGGTCCTGTTGTAACTCCTAGGAGTAAGGAGGATGGGATGTGGGTGATTTGAACCTTTTTTGGTTCCTTTTTGTATACTTCTGTGGAATCCCTTCTTTTAATAATGAGCCCGAGTTTTTTGCATAACTAGTCATAGAATGAATGGAGCGGACTCGGGACTGATTCTGCAACACCGCTTCTGCGGCTGCTATTATATGTGAACTGAAACAATTATTTTAGGGACTTGGTTCATGGTGGTAATTATGTTGATGGGTGTTTGGCTGACTGTGTCCGTGATTCGCTTTGTTGCAGAGCTAGTAGTGGATGTGTGGTGTGAGATTATTGGAGGCTGTTGTGTATTTGAGGAATTGGTTGAGGGTGGCTGTGTTGGATTAGCTAACCCCCCCCCTTCACATTCCTGTCATGGGTGCTATGATAGTCTATGGGGCGAACAGTTTTTTGGGGGATATCTTTTCTTTTTCTTCCAGCTCTTTGATTTTGCCCTCAGCTGTCTAGTTACCATTAGTTCCCTAGTTATATTCACTAAGAATTAAGGATTATGTGGGACAATTGTGTGAATTTTTATATTCTTATATTCTGATAAAAGCCTTTTGTTTTGTTTTGATGTTGGGACTCTGCTTTTTAGAGATAAGCCACTGCATTACTTTTCGATAGTGTGAATATTCGCACTATTGCAAAGTCAATTATAGTTAAATTTAGTTTATAATGAACACTAGCAATGATAGTATTTTTATTTTGAATTTGACTAACCTTCCAAAGGTGAAGTGGGGAGGTTTGAAGTTAAGTTCAGGTCTTCTTCGGTACGAGAATGTTTGTAGCGGTTTTGAGGCTCTGAGTTCGGTTCCTGCCGGCGTCTTTTGTTTTCTAGGAGCCGGCCGGCCACAAATGCGTTCCTTATATTAGGTATAGGAAGGGGAGGTGCTTTAGTTGTTAGAAATAATACTTAAAATGTTATTAAAAGGGTTTAATTTGTTTATAGGAGTGAAAACGTTCTGCTTTAGTAATTAAAAGGGATTATATGTTTATAAATAAAATAAATACTTGGTAACTAAAGATTTAAAGTATATAATTATATGCTGGGGTGGAGTTAAATAATCACATGTTCCCTTTTGGGTATAAAAGCAGACTATTTGGGTTGAGAGGTAGATCATTCCGTTTGCTGTGGGTCTGGAGGCATGCTCTGGATGCTGCTGAAAAGTGCTCTGTGGAGTTTTGATAAACTGTGTTATTTCCTGCTCAGAATTGAAGACTTAGAACTGCCAGAATATTTTGTTTGCTGTTTGCTTCTGTTTATTGCCTCACATGGAAGACTGATAAATACCAGTTTATGCCATTTGCTTTGATGTCTGCTGTCCGAATGGAAGTGTAAGATGGAAAAAGTATTGAACCATGCTGAAATTATCCTGTTGTAAACAATGCCTGGAAGAGAATTAATTAAAACTGAACTATTTACAAGGAATGGCGAGATATTTTTTCTATATGACTGCCCACATACACTTGCGCCCTATCACACTCATCCAATTCCCTTTACGACATGCACCCCTGGGGTTTGTCCATGTGTGTTTGTGGGTTATGTACTTGCCATTGGTGGTTGCACATGACCCCATGACTTACCTGGGTTGGTTGAAGTACTCCTCTGTAATGGTATCCCGGTGCAGCTGCGCCATCCGGATCAGTCGGGTTCCCTTCGACCAAGGGGGGGGCTGCCCATCACCATCTGCACCAGCGTCCTCATCGTCCCCATCGCTGCCCCCCTCTTTGACCTGTACAGCTATCCCACAGTCATTGGCCATGTTGTGCAGGATGCAACAGGCCAGGAATAGCCCACAGGCCTTTGAGGGGCTGTACTGTAGGGCACCGCCAGATGTGTCCAGGCAACGGAAACATGTCTTCAGCTTCCCGAACACCCGCTCTATGACATTGCGTGTGGTGGCATGTGCCTCATTGTACCATTGCTGCGATGGGGTCACGGGCCGCTGGTATGGTGTGAGCAGCCAGGGACGGAGTGGATATCCACTGTCACCTGTGTGTAGAGGGTGGACATTAGTTTGGTGATCAGCATCGCCCTGTCATGGGCCATCTAGGCCAGTACCCATGTCACCTCTGACAATGCCCCTCCCAAGATCCATGTCTTTCTGCGTGATTTGCATACTCACCCACTAGATGACCAGTGGGGATGTCCCCACTCTCGAACCTGTGGCACAGTGCAGACTGGTGCCAAATGAAGGCATCATGTGCTCCCCTATGGTGCGTGGTACAGACATTGGTTATGCTCCCTCTAGCATCGCACACCACCTGGCAGTTGATGCTTGCATAGCCCTTCCGATTAATGTATGCAGCACCTTCCGGGCCAGGTGGCGTACGGATGGCCACATGGGTGCAGTCAATGGCCCCGAGCACACCAGGCATACATGCTACCCTGTGGAACTCTTGTGTGTGTGCTGTGCGCTCCACCTGTGTGCTGGGTAAATGGATGTGCTCCGCAGCATGTGGCAGCAGTGCACTGAGGAATTGTGTGAGTAGGCGTGACACGACTGACGGGGTTATGCCTGTTGTGTCCCCTGTTGGTCTCTGGAAGGTGCCCGTGGTGAGCAGGCACATGACAGCTGTCACCTTTGTCTCCACTGACAGAGCATGGCTCCGTCATGTGGGTGCCTGCATCTCATCATTGCACAGCTCACAGAGCTGCCTCAGGATCGCCCAGTTCAGGCGATACCAGCCCACTATCTTGGTGTCACTGTAGTGCTCAAAGCTGGTGTGGGCTCAGTACCACCTGTTAGGAGCATATTGCTGATGGCCCTTCCACTGCCGTGCCCCCCGCTGCCTGCCTTCTCACGCCCCTCATTACTGCCTCCATCTGAATGGTGGCACTGGCCATGTCTCTGGCTTGTGTCCCCCCCCCCCGGCAGCTATATTTCCATTCCTCCCGCTGTCCTTTATGCTACTCCCCCTGCACCGAGAACACCTCCAAGATTTGGCTGTCCTGTCCGCTGTCACTGCCCTCAGTCCACTGTGGCACTTCCCTTTGACTCCTGCACAGTGGCACAGGCTCCCCACTCCTGTCCTGTTTCTGGTAGTTTCCAGGTGTGCTCTGTCCTGCTTCTGCCCAGTCCTGCTCACTGCTTCCCTTTGCCTTG
Source organism: Neoceratodus forsteri (assembly GCA_016271365.2). Classification (NCBI taxonomy): domain Eukaryota; kingdom Metazoa; phylum Chordata; order Ceratodontiformes; family Ceratodontidae; genus Neoceratodus; species Neoceratodus forsteri. Next base: position 246,173,752 of record CM057449.1, on the reverse strand, counting down.
ATGCTGTCACCTCGTTCCCACCTCTGGCTTCCCTGTAGCGTTCTTGCACCTCTCTCTTGTTCCTTTTTATTTTGGATCATTTCTGCTATCGCGCAACTTCCGCTTGCTCCCCTATTGCGCATGGCGCATGCTGTTGAATATTGCACTGCACCAGTTATTCATGGTTCCTCCCCCTTCAGTTGTGCATGCATTCATTACCATTGCGCTCTTGCGCATTGCGATTTGGGGGCGCAGCTGCCTCCCGCTGAATATCGCACAATGGTGCATTTTCGGACTTGCCCTGGTGCATCTCTGTTGCACATGGCACAACCCTTTTGAATATCTTGGCCCTTGTGTTTTGTTTCTTGTTTTTTTGGGAGCCTTTCCTTGTTTTCTGTTTTGCTGTGTTTTGGTTTCCTCTTTTGGGGGCTTTTATTTTTAAAACTCCTAGCATACTGCTACTACAGAGCTCATTCTGCTTGCTTTCAGTTACAACTCTCAATTTACTGCACTGCAACTGCAAACCTACTCAGAGCTCATGATACTGCTTTCAGTTACCTACAACTTCAGCCGCTGCTGCTGACTGTTTACTTTAATTACTATTGTACCCAGTGCCTGTGTTTTAACACTGTACTCATTCAATTACTGCTGTACAGGCCCACTTGCTTCCTGCTGCTGCATTGTTTACACCCATTCCTATTCTACCTTGTTTACTCTGAGGTTAGCTGAAGCTCCTGCTGAGGCTATTAAACTAGCTTTTATATCTGCATGTGGTTCTCAGCCTTTCATCGCTTCCTTGTTTGTCCTACGGTGGGGACTGGGAGGTGTTTGGGGGGTCGTGGCCTATGTGGTTAATTAATTTAGTTCTAAATTCTGTCTTCGCGGCCGTAAATCCTCAGAGTTTGTCACCTTGATTTGGCTATTCATGTCTGGCTGGCTTGCCCCTAACTCAGTGCTGTTTACTTGCTATACAGTTGTTATGCAGGTCCACCTATTACTACTACTACTGCTTACTGACCTATCAGGTCCCCACTTGCTTACGCAACTGTTGCTCCTTGCTTACGCAAACCATTGTTTTATGCCTAGTGCCATCCCCTCGGCTTCACCTGGGATTCTACTGCTCTCAATCTGCATCTGACCTTGCAAGGTCTCAGCACTCAATGCTCATTATGATCTCAGCATGCCATGCTCATTCAGTTCACCAGCTTTACAACTCTCAATCAATCCTGGGGCATGCCAGCCATTCTAATCTGGTGTAGGTTCCTGCAGCTGACGGTCTCGCTCTGCATTTAGTCCGCATCATCAAGCGTGTCCAACTTGGGGTGGGATCCTTCTCACCTGGCCCATAGCTGGGAATGTCCTCACCCCGGGCTTGGCTTTAGCTGCCTGCTACGTGAAGCAGCTCCTGGTGTAGAATTTAAGACTAGCGGTGAAGGGTGGTTATGATGATCTCCTTTGGCTCTAGTGTTCCACTATAACGGTTGGCCATTGACTTTAGTGGTTACCCTAACAAGGCACCTTCACCGCATTCTCCCCATAACTGCCTCTGGTTCACCTGGTTTGATTTAGGGTGGGTAGGCCAGGTGAGTGCCTCAGCAGTTGTTGCTCTCCTCTTGGATGCTCGTATTGTTGCAGAGTTTTCGCGCAACCTTCCACGACGCTCCTGCTAGAGGGTTTGAGTGAGAGCCTTCCTCCAAATTGGAATATTTTCCACCTCCCTTTAATTGGGTTTTCCAAATTGCAGGTGCAGAGACATCACTAATTACACTTTCCCAAGCCTGGAGGGAAGGCGACCTAGGCCTTGGATCCCCAGAGATTTTCTCCTCATAGGGTTTTTTTCTCCTCCGTTGCCTCAGGTCATAACACTTAGTTAACATAGTTGTTTCCCCTAGTTTCCTTAGGTAGGTTCCGTTGTTGGATGGAGATGGAGAATGTCCTGTCATTCCCTCTCTCCTTAGGGGATACCCTTCTGTCATACAAGCCACCACTATTCTTTTCTACTACTATGTTGCAGTTACTGCTTCTACGTCACTGTTACTGCTTGCTCATGCGCATCATGTTGCCTCCTTTTGGGGATGATACTACATTTCTTTTGGGTATTCCTAAGGTACCTTTAGCCACGGGAACCGTGCTGTGGCACCTCTAGGGGCAGAACCCTCTCCGAGAGTTCTTTGCTTTAGGACCCCTACAGGGTGGTAATTCCTCTGGAATAGAGTGTGCGAACGGCCACAACCAAACTAATACAGTTACATAAGCATAACACTATACTGGCTGCGTAGGTCAGTGAATTGAAAGGCTTTGCCTGTAGTTCGCTAACCAGCAGCCAACCACTCCCACTTCCTGAGCTACATAAGCAGTTCCTCTCAGCCTCAGTGTGAAGCATTTTGTCTTTGCCCCACCATCCTCCCCTCTCCTCCAGCGGCAGTGCTCTCTCCTTAGATTCTATAGGTTTTGACACGGAACTGTCCTGGTACTCTTTCTAGGGGCGGAACCTCTCCGAGAGTTCCTTGCATTCATACCCCTACAGGGTGGTAATTCCTATGGAATAGAGAGTGTGAATGGCCACAACCAAACTAATATAGTTACATAAGCATAACACTATACTGGCTGTGTAGGTCAGTGAATGAAGAAACATTAAAACAATAACAAAGCATTCATAATAAATAACCACAATTAAAGTAAACAAATAATTATAATCAAATATTTAGAATAATTGTGCAGAGCTCATCAGTAGGTGAATTTCCAGTAGAGTAGGATAGTTTCCAGCAGAGTATTACAGAGTGCCATAAGCCTCTTAAAAGAGGAAGGATTTCAGGCCTCTCTTAAGGGCATACAATGAGGGATCCTCTTCCAAGGCCCTGGGAAACCTGCTCCAAAAGGCAGGACGTGCAACAGAAATGGCCCTGTCACTGGAAGATTTCAGCCTTACCTTTGGAACAGCTAGTAGGCCCACCTCAGAGAAGCAGAGGGGGCGAGTATTTAGGGATGACCCCCATAAGGGTAAGCACAGCAAAGCAAATGCAAAGCTTGGCAGATACATGCTACACAGCTCTCTAAGTGGGTTACTTGATAGATCCCAATGTTGTTACTGAGGTGGAAGTTTTTAGCAGTGAAGATGACTCATTTATTGGAGAAACAAAAAAGGATTCCGTTAAAAAGGAACGGGCTACTCAGATGTATTATTTATTTCAAAAGTTTACCCAAGAAAGACATATGGAAATAGTTACAGCTTCTTTCCAGATGTGTCCTGGGGCAAAGAGGAATAGGAAGCAACAGTGCAAAAGCAATAATTTATCATCAATACAACAGGTGCAAATGAAGAGCAGTGGGTTGCACTGTACAGGGAAAATACAGTAGGTAGGTGTCGAGTAGTCACAATGTCCATACTGTGAGGTTGTCAGTAAAATGGTGTCCTGTGAATATAGTGAGTAAAAACAGCGACAGTGAAATGCACTATGTGTTCTTTATAGCCACAAGAATGAAATGGGAAGCCTCATAGAGTTCATTCTGGTACTATAACAAACAGGGAAATCAGCAAAACAAACGGTCAGCACCCAGACTTGAGGACAAATATCAAAGTGTGTTTATTGTAGAACAAAGTGCAAGTGCAAAGAGCAGAAAGCATTAGCTGGCTCTCATGCCATTATGGCAGCAATAACAGGCAGCAAGTAAAAAACTCTGACATTTCGCTCAGCCTTCACCGAGCTTCATCAGATTCTCTATAAAGGTAGCAGAAGAAGTAAAAGCAAAAAACTAGCCTTCAGAAAATACAAATGAACACAGAAAGAGGTGGCTAGGGAGAGTTACCAGGAAAAACAAAGGGAGGGAGGGATGGCAGTTAGGAGCTCAAAAGCGAAAACAGTGAAAATATAGCCAAATCAGTAAATAAGGGGATAAAACATTTTTTAGATACATTAGTGAAAAGAGGAAGTAAAAAGGGAGGGATATTAAGACGGAAAGGGGAAGGGAGTTTCTGTAGAAGAGGACCACCAAAAAGAGGATAGAACAAATACTTCTGTTCAGTATTCAGGGAGGAGGGGGTAGGAAACAGGCCTTTGTAACAAAACAAGGGCATAAAGGGTCGGGAGGTGGACCCTAGCCTTTTCACAGTGGAAAGAGTCCTAAAGGAGTTGTCAAAGTTAAATGTAGACAAGGCAATGGGTCCAGACAGGTGCACCCCAGGTTGCTGAAGGAGCTCAGGAAGGAGCTGACTGCACCTCTGACAGCCCTGTTCAACCTGTCCCTACAAACAGGGGTGGTGCCAGGGGACTGGAGGAGGGCAGATGTAGTCCCACTCCACAAAAGTGGAAATAGAGGGGAGGCAGGAAATTACAGGCTGATCAGCCTGACTTCAGTAGTGGGCCAAGTAATGGAATCACTACTGAAGTAAAGGATTGGAGAATACCTTGTTACCAGCGGTCTACAGGATTCACGGGGCCTGCCAGACAAACCTGATCGAAGTTCTTTGACTGGGTAACAAAGGAAGTGGACCAGGGAGGGGTGATTGATATGGCCTATCTGGATTTCAGCAAGGCCTTCAACACCGTTTCACATAGAAGGCTGGTAAACAAACTGAGTAGCCCAGGAGTTGGTCCTAAAATAGTAAAATGGGTGGAGAATTGGCTCAGTCATAGGAGCCAGAGAGTGGTCATAAATGGCCATGCTAATGTGGATTAAATAAAAAAATAAAAATGAGATACACTTTGGGGAAGGCAAGGTGACTAGCGGGATGCCACAGGGGTCATAGAAACAGAGACTGTCAGCAGATAATGACCACCAGGCCCATCTAGTCTGCCCATTTTTCCTACCTTAGTTGGCAGCCAATTTCTCAATGTGGTCATCAGCTTTAGCCTCTCCTACCCACCTCTAGGGTTTCCTTATGCCTATAGCATGCATGTTAAAATCCCCCCCACTGTAGATGCTCCCACAGCCTCCTGGGGTAGGTCATTCCATGCATGCACCACCATTTCTGTGAAAAAAAACATACTCACATTTCCCCTTATTCTGCCCCCCACCAATCTCATATTGTGTCCACTTGTTCTTGTCCCCCTCCTATATCTAAAGATGTCTCCCCCTTGCACCTTGTTTATGCCCTTAAGATACTTGAAAGTTTCTATCATATCCCACTGGGGAAATGTGAGTATGTTTTTTTTCACAGAAGTGGTGGTGCATGCATGGAATGACCTACCCCAGGAGGCTGTGGGAGCATCTACAGTGGGGGGATTTTAACATGCATGCTATAGGCATAAGGAAACCCTAGAGGTGGGTAGGAGAGGCTAAGACCGCCCTCCCCAGCAGCAGCAGCCGAAAAGCAGGGACTGGACCGCTCACGCCCCCCCCCCGGACCTCAGGTACTGCAGACCGCGGAGTACAGGGAGTCTGAAGCTCCCAGTTTGAACCCCGCTGGCACTGTGTGCCGGCTCCCCACTGCTCCCACCACCACCCTTGGTCGGCTCTCCACTTTATAGCCATTACCACGTGAGGCTGTAGAACCAATCAGCCCACTTTACCATCTGCAGGTTATACTGGCTGGACACTAGAGGGACCCTACTCATCTAAGCCCTCCTATTTCTCTAACAACAGCATATCATAATGACTCCTTTAGGTATTGCATTATTCATGCTGATCCTCTTCACCCCAACACTGCTACAAAAAAACACAGTTCTAAATATTCATGACACTGCGACATATGTTTTTATGCTAGCCTCTCGTGCACCTTCCATTCCTTCTAACCCCTCCCTCTACCCCCCTTTCTCCACCTGCACCCCACACACACTGGCTCACCCAACTGCCTCATCACACCCCCCTCCGGCACCCATACCCTCCGCAGTCCACAATAGCTGGTGGCATCCCCTGCACTAGCCCTGCCCACCCTTAGCTCCTCTGCCCATCCCCTGCTGTGCCCCTCGCAATCCCTCCTGACCACCCAGACATCACCTCCGCCACAGCTGCAGTCCCTCCTCCGGCTCACCATCTTGCTCCTCCTGCTCTCTGATAATGTCCATCCCAACCCAGGCCCAGACCCCGTGCATTGCTCTCCACAGTGCATGGCCTCCACATTGCCTGCATGAATATCTGCAGCCTGCCTAGAAAAGACTGCTGCACTCCAATGCTGGGTCTCCCAACATAAGCCCGGACGCCCTTGCCATAGTGGAAACTTGGCTCACCATTGATCCCGGACTCGACGGTCTCCTCCCTGGCTTCTCCCTTCAGAGAAGATCGTGGGTAAGCACGGGGTGGGCTGCGCTGTTCACCTAATGAACTCCTCCTGGGTCATGCTCATGCACTCCAAAGCGCCGATCATGGGGCCCAAGCAATCACCGTAAAATCTCCCCGACCCAGGCCGTGGGGCCCTCTTTATCTCACAATGACATATGTACCTACCCAGAACAAAACCAAGCTATCTGCTCCCTCACTGAGTACCTCACTCTCGCCACCAGCGGAACAGCTCATAGTGGGTGATCTTAACATCAACTGGCTCAGTGCTACCTCAGCTCAAATCAAAGATACCTTCACAGCCCTCGATCTATCCCAACTAGTGACTCAACCCACCAGATTTAACCAATCAAATGGGACTAGCACGCTTCTTGACATTGTGCTTTCCAACCGCCCTCACAAAATAAAGGATATTAGTGTATTGCCCAACTCCCTCAGTGACCACTCGCCAATTCTTTGCCACTGGTCCACCCCCACACTCAAAACTGCGCAGCACGCCACCCCCGGCCGTCGTTTTCACCCTGGAGGTCTACGCAAACTTAAACGTCACCTTGCACAACTTGATTGGTCCCCGATCTCCCTTGCTACGGATATAGACGTCATCCTTGCTTTCCTCACCAATGCCTTCTGCAAGGCCTGTGATGTTTTAGCCCGCACCCGTACAAAGAGACACTCAGATGCCTGGATAACCACCCCCCTGATCCAACAGCTGAAGCAACGAGATAATCTATGGCACATTGCTGTCAATACTGGCAAACTAGCTGACAGGCAGGCCTATAACGCAGCTTGCAACCAGTGTACCTGGGCCATAAGAAAAGCCAAAGCCAGCCACTACCAATCCGCCTTGACATTCACGTGGGGCAATGCCCGCACCTTCTGGAATAACGAAAGAGTTAAACGGGCAACCGCCCACCCTCCCGCCAAATGATCATAAATGGCGCAGCGGACCCTTCCCATATTGCCAACTGCCTTAACGAAACCTTCACTGATCTAAGCTCAGTTCTCCCGCCCACGCCTTTGACCCCATACCGTATGCAACAATCCAGCTATTGCTCGCCTCTCTCTTTTAGACTATCTCCCCACAGGATGCTAAACCAATCCTCCAAAATGCCCTCTCTTCCTGCAACCCGAGTGATGACCCCCGACTCATGGATACTCCGCCTAACATTGGATGTCATGCTAGTCCCCTCACTGACCTCCCTTAATCGATCCCTGTGTCTCAGCCACCAAGGCATGGAAGCAGGCCGAATCATCCCTATACATAAGAATGGAGACCACACTGTACCAAATAACTACAGACCTATCTCCATTCTCCAAAGCTTAGAAAAATAGTATCCACACAATTCAGACTTATCTATCCAACCACAACATTCTGTGCTCTGAACAACATGGCTTCCGCCCAGGTCACAGCACTATCACAGCTCTACTGGAATTCTCCCACCATATACACTCTGCATTAGATGGCAGGGAATTGGCTGGGGCAGTATTCATTGACCTGTCCAAGGTCTTTGATACTGTGAACCACCCACTGTTGCTTGACACCCTCTGTAAAGTAGGGCTGTCATCTGGCCCGTTAGCCTGGTTCTCCAGCTACCTTTATGGTAGATCCCAATGCGTCAAGCTAACTGATTGCCTATCCTCGGCATTGCCTGTCCTTTCGGGAGTCCCTCAAGGCTCCATTCTGGGTCCCACATTATTCAGTCTCTTCCTGAACACCCTTTCCAGCTCTTGTGCAGGAAAGCTGCTATTATATGCAGATGATGCAGTCCTGCTCTCCTCGCACCCCAATCCAGCCACTCTCCAGAACAGCCTACAAACCTCCTTCAGCAAGCTGAAAATAGTTCCTCGACCACCGCCTGGTCCTGAATCTCAAGAAAACAAAGTCAATGATCTTACACACCACCAAAGTAGCTCCAAAATGCCCCCCTCTCCATCCTTCCCAACTCCTTCCATCCCCTTGAGCAGGTGTCAACATACAAATATCTGGGCATCACCTTTGACTCGGCCTTCTCCTTTCATGCCCATGTCAGTGCCCTATCCTCTGCCATGAACACCCAGATTGGGCTCCTTTATCGTCACAAAGACTGCCTCCCTGGCTTCGCCCTACGGTTGGCCATCACTTCCTCCATCCTGTCACTAGTTGACTATGGCCTCCCCATATACGCAGCCGCTGGCCCCACTACCCTCACCAAAGTCCAGACCTCCATCAACAAAGCCTGCAGGCTCCTGGCCAGTGCCCCAAGCAGAACTCACACATGCCGCTCTATGCCGCAACGAACATACTCAATCTGGAAGAACGTCTGCAATATCACACAGGTATCCTAGCAAAAAAGACTCTTCTTGGACTGTGTCCCCCTGGTGTCACTACTCTGCTCCAGCCTGCTTCCCACTCAACCGCCACCCATACTGGCTCCCAGGCCGCCTTCCAGGTGCCTAGAGCCAGGATCTCCTTGCCCAAAGGTCTTTTTATTACAGAGCACCGCCCTGGTATAACTCCTCCCCAAGCACATCTCAGACACCCTAAAATTGGTCAGTTCAAAACTGCCCTACGCAACCACCTATTTGGCGCCCGGAAGTGTACGTGCCCACGGTAAGGCCTGCCGCTGTTCCCCAGGTTCGTTAGCCTGCCCCACTCCGTTTTCCTCTGGCTATAGCCTTCATGACCTACCAGGTCCTAACAGCGCTCTCTGCTCTGTTTTCTGGTAAAATACCTATGTCTTACGCTATGTATAATGTACTTTGGTAAAATACCTATGTCTTATGCTATGTATAATGTACGTACGTCACCTGTATTGTTCCACCCTGTCTCGCCACACTATTTGTTGTTTCCCCTCCCTGTGACGAGGTGTCTTTGTAAATGAGTCTGTGACTCAAAGGTTGTAAATCCGATTTATGAAATAAATAAATAAATAAATGTATACATAATGAGGTCCTTCAGTCTCTCTCCATGTGTCTTCTGATGTCAGCCCTGCGCCATCTTTGTCTCCCTTCTCTGAACCGCCTCCACTGTCTACGTCCTTTTGAAGATGCAGCAGTCTCCAGAACTGTACATAGTATTCCAGATGAGGTCTCACCAGTGTTTTGTATAATGGTATCACCACCTCTTTTCTTCTACTAGTGATACCCCTTCCTATGCATCCCAACGTGCCACTGGCTTTCCTTACTGCCTTCGTACTCTGCTTGGTTACCTTCAGGTCGTCAGAGATAATAATCCCCAAATCCCTTTCCTCCCTGGTGACTGTCAATAACTCCTCCCCATCTTGTAGCTCTCCCTAGGATTTCTGCAGCCCAGGTGCATGATCTTACATTTTTTTGCATTAAACCTTAGTTGCCACTCTTCGGACCACTTTCCAGTTTCTCTAGGTCCTCCCTCAATCTCCTTACCCCCTCAGGAGTGTCTACCCTATTGCAGATCTTGGTGTCATCTGCAAACAGTCAAACCTTCCCTTCCAGCCCCTCTGCAATATTGCTAATGAAGATATTAAAAAGGACTGGCCCCAGGACAGATCCTTGAGGCACCTTACTGGTCACTCCCACTTCCCCAGATTGAATCCCATTTACCACCACTCTCTGTTTCCTATCCTCTAACCAGCTTCTGATCCAGTTTACCACCTGGTGAGGATCTAAAGAAGTTAGAAGAATGGTCACAAGTTTGGCAGCTAAGCTTCAATGCAAAAAAAATGCAAAATCATGCACTTAGAGCACAAAAACCCAGGGGCAACGTTCCAACTTGGGGGGTAGTATTAGTAGTCAAAAAACAGGAAAGAGACCTGGGAGTTATCATTTCTGATGCCCCAAAGGTAAGTAAACAGTGTGACAAGGTAGTGGGAAAGGCTAGCATAATGCTCAGATGCATAGGGAGGGGTATCACCAGTAGAAAGAGGGAGGTAATAATACCTCTGTATAGACTGCTGGTGAGACCCCACCTTGAGTACCCTGTACAGTTCTGGAGGCCCCATCTCTTAAAGGACATAGATAGGGTGGAGGCAGTGCAATGGAGGGCAACCAGAATGGTGCAAGGCTTACATCAAAACGCCTACGGAGAAAGGCTTAAGGATTTAAATATGTACTCCCTAGAAGACAGGAGGGAACAGGTAGATATGATAGAGACAGTCAAGTACCTCACAGGAATAAACATGGTCCAGGAAGGGAGCATTTTCCAAAGGAAAAGATGCTCAAGAACAAGGGGTCACAATATGAAGCTGGAGGGGGGGAGGCTCAGAGGAGACGTGATGAAGTATTTCTTAACAGAGAGGGTGCTGGATGCTTGGAACAGCCTCCCAGCAGAAGTGGTGGAGGCTGGAATGGTCATAAGATTTAAGAATGCATGGAATAGAAATAGGGGAATCTTAGAAGCAAGAGAGGGGTGTAAGCTGGAGTCCAAGTAGGGTCCCCGGTGGCACTATATGTGGGGAATTTAGGGCAGACTAGGTGGGCTAAGTGGTCCTTATCTGCCAACAACTTCTATGCTTCTATGTTCCTGACCCAGCTGGTATGGGAACCAATGAGAGAAGGGAATATATTGGATCTTGTTTTGTCAAGTGGGGATCGGGTAAGGGAGGTGATGGTGGATGCCCCAATAGCAGGGAGTGACCATAGTACGGTATGGTTTGCCCTTGAGCTGGACCGAGAGTAAGCAAGTACAGCCACCAAAATCACTGACTTTAATAAGGCTTACTTCTCTAGGATGGCTGCAGTGCTAGGGAGGCAGGTAGCTAATATAAAACCTGACATGGACACCACCCAGAAATGGAACATCTTAAAGCTGGGGCTCATTGAGGTCACAAGATCCTGCACTAAGTGGAGAAGTAAGAAAGCTAGGGCAAGTATGACGTGAGCCAATGGGATAGAAAAATATATTTTAGATAATATGAGGATGAGTGCTTCGATTGTCTAAATACTAGAAATCAGACTTTCAAAGCACATCCACTAGGAGGTAAGGCAGTTCTTTTTCTTTTTGGCTACCTGTTGTTATTTTCATCAAAATGGAGAAGCAGGAGGCATGATTTGAGAAAGGAACTAGTTTATTAAGCAATGGACCACAGGGTAGGGAACAGGAGAAAAGGAAAAACAAGGGGGAGTATATAACAACATTAAATACTACTTCTGATATCTTACTGGTGCCCTGAGGCCTTATACTAAGACTCTAACCTTCTGTACGAGCAGAACTGTAAAAAAGAATTGGCTGTAACAGCTACGTTGTAAGAGCGCCCTATTTCTAATCCCTGTAAGAGGGTGACTCTATAGCACAGTTAGCAAAAAGGATCAAGTGGCTGCAACAGTTACGCTGTAAGAGCGTCCTATTTCTAATCCCTGTTCAGACTTTCTAGATCAACCCTGAGGTGCACCTCTAACCGTTACCTGGAGTACTCCACACTGTCAGTCACTCTATATGCTGTAGGAAGAGGCTATACATATGGCAGATGGCAGTTTGTGCGTGTTTGGATTTTCTATGTCATCGAGAAGAAAATGCAAAGCACTCAACTGGCTGTCCAGTGCAATCCTTAGAACCTTTTTGGGAAACTAAGGGATGCAGAGAGGGTGGGGTGGATTTTTAACAGGCCATTAGTTCTCGGCCATACCCCACCTCTCTAGTTTCACTGGAATACAAGCACAGGATCAAGATTTCTTCAGCTAAGAACCCACTGAGGGCTGCTGGAATGGGAACACACAAACTCTGGCCGCAGTCCACTTCTGGACTACCTGGAAAGAGAAAACAATGCAAAGCACCTGGCCACAGTCCACTTCTGGACTGCCTGGTGAAGGATTCAATGCAAATCACCTGGCCATAGTCCACTTCTAGACTGCCAGGTGAAGGATTACGAAGAATATCACCCTGCCGCTGCCCACTTCTGGACTGCCAGATGAGGAAGACAAAGAAGAAGATCACCCTACCACAGCCCGCTTCTGGACTGCTGGATGAGGAGGATGAAGCAGACTCCACTGGATACAGAAGTCTGGATAAGGAAGTCTTTGGACATCGGAGTACGGCAGTCTTCTGGGCTCCAAGGCCAGATGAGCCAAGGGCACACACCAAACAACAAACCATGTATCGAAATACAATAAAGTTTGGGGGTCCAAGGCCAGACGAGCCAAGGGCACACTGAAAACAAACAGAGCGTCATTTAGAAAACTGAAACTGATGATTCGAATGGTACTTGGATACAGATGTCAAAACAAGAAAATGGACGGCAAATTCTGCACTAGGCCAAGCCGTACTTGGGGAACTGTCAGAGGAAAATAATAAACAGGGCAATGCAACTTGAGACAACTGCGGCATGGATAATCATTTAATTGCTGTTGGCTTCTTCCGAGATACACTGGAAGATGATTCCTGAAGAACTGAGGAAGACTGACAGGGATGTACCAGGGTGAAGTGACTCTGGAGATTGCTGAAGACTGATTTGGGTACTTTCCCAGCACTGAAATGCTGGCACAAAGCAATGCAAGACAGTTCTGACACTTTACACATTTTGTAGGGTGAATTGCAATACAATAAATGTCACAATTCCTACTGTAGTGTTCAACTGCACAGTTTCAATGTTCCGACCACAGTAAATAAACAGGCATTTTTATTCTTCTGGGTGAACCCTAATGTTCAGTGAACCTAACTACAAGGGGTCCCTCTTAGCTAAACTGGGTTCTCCTGTTACTGTGGATATACTACAGTTGGGCATATGTTCTCTGAAAGGCTATAGGCTCCGATGTCTGACAGGCCCTTTAACACTTTTGGGCTTATGTGGATAGCTAGGATCCTATCACACCTGGGGTTGATTATGCTGCTGGGCTCCTATAAGACCTGTAGGCCTAAATGGCTAGCTATGGGTCCTGGACCTTGTGTTGCCCCTTTAAGTGGCTGTGGCCTTGCCTGTGACCAGGCCCCTTTAACACCTGTGGGCCTAACTTGCCCCTTTAAGATCTGGGCCTAGTTGCCCTCTTTAACATCTGTGGACCTAACTTGCCCCATTAAGATCTGGGCCTTTCGTGGCTGGGACCCTTTAAATGCACTGTGCCTCCTGTACTAGCTGGGTCCCCTCTTAATTCACTGGGCCTAAGGTGCCTTTTTTAAATTATGTGGGCCATCCTGTGGCTGAGACCCTTTAACTCATAGGCCTGACTGGGGCCTTGCTGTCACTCTTCCCTTTCTGTCTGGCCTTTTTCCGCCTCGTAATGAATATTCATGACCCCATTCTATGGGACTTTATGATGAGCCCTTCCCCTCTGGGCATTGCCACACCCAATGAATATTTAAATAAGGAGCCCCCTTCTGGACCAAACCTTTACGACGCTCAGCCTTTTCTTAGGTGCCTTGAGCGCTTAAACAAATTTTTATTTAAAAAAACTCTCTGGCAGTCAGCACCCGGCTAGTAGTGCTGCTGCCGACTTACCACCTCGGCCCAGGGTGAAGCAGACAGTATCGGGAGGAGGGAGGTGTTGCTTCAGAGGGAGGGACCTTTCGGTAGAAGGCAGGTATGACTGGGGCAGCTCATGGCCTCGCTGGGACTTTGCGATGGGGCCGAAACTCTTCTTGGATGAGGTTCTTCAACCACGCAGCCACAGAGGGACCGAAAGTAGACTTTAAATACATAAAATGAGAAATGGGGCACCAATCCCTTTTGATGAGGAGCAGGACGTGTTTGTTTTCTTTTTCTCCTTTATACTATGCGTCCAATGGCACTATGGATTGCACACAACTGGAGGCAGCAGAGGCATGCAGGGGAGCCCTCAGGACAGCTTCAACGCTCCAGGTAAGCTTTTCTCATCCCTCCATGCTTCTTGCATCCTCTCTCCTTCATAGCCACCAGGAATCTCTTTCTAACACCTGTATTTTTTAATTTTTTTTTGAAAAACAACTCTCTATGTTCTGGATTTTTGGATTAGAATGCTATGCATGTGCAGCTCAGCACAGCATTCTATTCTAGGCACATTGTTTACATTTGCCACGTGCTAGCTAGCAACCTGGCTAGCATTATTTCTTGACTCTGTGCTCTGGGCACCTTTACTGGGGTACACTGGGGAGACTAGGGACTAGTGGAGAACTGCAGGTGGAAGCCCAACTTTGGGGTATTACAAGTACGTTGAGCTGGTGGACCAGAGAAGTACAGATGAAGGTGAGAGAAAAAAGGGAGGCCTTTAAAACCTTTAAGAGGACCAGCAGAGATGTAGATAAAGTGGATTACATCAGGAGTTCCAGGAAGGTGACCAGGGTGGTGATGGCAGTAAAGTCTGAGAAGGAAATGAGGCTTGCACATGGGATTAAGCAGCGTGAAAAGGGGTTCTTCAAATATATCAGGGAGAGAGGGAAGTGCAGGGAGCAGATCTCCAGAATTAGAATGGATGAGGGATGGGTGGATAAGGAGCACGAACAGGCTGAGGTATTAAAGAAATACTTCTGTTTAGTTTTTACAAGGGATAGGATAGCTAGCCAACAGGGTATAGGCAGGGAGGAAAGGAATGAGGAAGCAAGAATGAGAGATGGGGATCCATAGTTGGAGAGTGCTAGAGGGGCTTAAGGCTCTAAAGATGGATAAATCACTGGGACCGGATGGTATTTACCCAAGGGTCCTGAAAAAGCTAGGGGAGGTTCTGGCAGACATTTTCAATACTTCCCTACAAGTAGGATGTGTGTCCCATGATTGGTGGGTGATGCTTGTGGTACCCATACACAAGCTGGATCTTGGGATAAACCAGGGAACAATAGAACGATTAGTTTAATGTTAGTTGTAGGTAAACTAATGGAGACTATCCGGAAGGAGAAAATACAAGAATACTTGGAGGAAAATGGTCTCCTAGATGATTGGCAGCATGGGTTCACACATGGAAGGTCTTGTCAGACCAAGCTTGTTGACTTCTATGATTGGGTGGCTAGGGTCCTGGATGAAGGCAAGGCAGTGGATGCTCTGTACTTGGACTTCAGCAAGATCTTCAACTCTGTGCCACACAGGGGACTGTTAGGTAAGCTGAGTGATCTGGGGATAGGGGATAAGGTGGTTAAAGGGATTGGGAGCTGGCTTGAAAACAGGCAGCAGAGTGTGATGGTAAGGGGGGAAATATATTCACTTAGGGCAGTCATTTCTGGGGTACCACAGGGCTAGGTGCTGGGACCAATGTTATAAACATCTACATAGCAGATATGGCAGTGGGTATTCAGGGTAGGATAAGTATGTTTGCTGATGACACCAAACTGGGGACAGTGGTGGATGGGGCGGAGGGGGTCAAGTCAAGTCAAGTCAAACTTTATTTTTATAGTGCCTTTCCAAACCAAGGCACTTTACATAAAACCAAATACAGCCAATATAAATAAACTAAAACAGTAAATCAGTTTATCCATATTCTGGAAAGGCTAGGTTAAATAAATAAGTTTTTAGTTAAGTTTTGTACCCATCAAGGGTCAGGCATTCTCTCAACCGACGAGGGAGAGAATTCCTCAGGGTTGGTGCCAAGAAAGAAAAAGCTTGAGAACCAGATGTCTTCAGTCGAACCCTGGAAATCTCTAGCAATCCCTCATCAGCTGAACGGAGGTGGCAGAGGGGGCAGAAGGGCATCAGGAGATCTTTCAGGTAGCTGGGTCCCTGATCGTGTAGGGCTTTAAAGGTTAGCAAGCCAACCTTAAAGGTGATCCGCCACTGAACAGGCAGCCAGTGCAGCTCGTGGAGCACAGGCATAATATGACTGGTCCTAGAAGTCCCAGTCAAAAGCCTGGCAGCCACGTTCTGCACCAGCTGCAAGCAGTGGATATCAACCCCTGGTTGCCTTAGGTAGAGGCAACTGCAGTAATCAAGAGGGGTAGTGACAAAGGCATGGACCAATGTTGGAAGATCATCTGGGGGAACCAGGTGCTTCACCCGGGTGATATTCCTGAGATGATAAAAAGAAGATATAACAACAGCCAAAACCTGGGGCCTTAGAGTCAAATCATCATCAAAAATAAGACGCAGGTTTCGCACCCGGTCTGAGGTAATGAGTTGTGTACCATCTAGCAACAAGCCTGATGGTTATCCAGCCCCCAAACCCACCCCCGGATGACCTGGGTCCCGTACCAACATTTCAGTCTTGTCCAGATTCAGTCTCAACCAGCTAGAACTCATCCAAATTCTGATCTCAGCAAGGCAATTATTTAGCACAGAGAGTGCATCATTCTGTCTGGGCAGAAAGGACATATACAGTTGAGTGTCATCTGCATACAAGTGAAAACTCAGACTGTATCACCTGATGCTATCTCCCAATGGCAGCATATACACTGCAAACAACATGGGGGCCAAAACGGAGCCTTGTGGCACCCAACAGGGCAGGGAGTGAGCACTAGATGAATAAATTCCAGTGGCAACTCTCTGAGACCTGCCCATGAGGAACGATTGGAGCCATTTGAGGACTGTACCAGACAGCCCACAAAAGAGCCACAAGCGCTCCAGTAGCACACCATGGTCTACAAAGTCAAATGCAGCAGAGAGATCAAGAAGAACCACAATGGTACACGCCTTTCGATCTCTAGCCATTAGGAGGTCATTCAATACCTGGGCAAGAGCAGTCTCCATGCTATGCTTCTTTCTGAAGCCAGATTGGAGAGAATCATAAACATTGTATGTTGTAAGATGATCATCCACTTGCAACGCAACCACCTTTTCAATAACCTTGCCAACAAATGGCAGGGTTCTGCAGAGGGACCTAGAAACATTGGAAAGATGGTCATACACCTGGCAGTTGGGCTTCAATGCAAAGAAGTGTAGGATTATGCACTTTGGGAGTAGGAATCCTGGGTTCAGTTATCAACTAGGAGGTGTGCAGTTAGCAATATCCGTTGAGGAATAGGATCTGGGTGCGTTGGTCACAGGCCATATGAATCGCTCTGCGCCATGTCAAAAAGTGGCAGCAAAAGTCAATAAGATGCTGGGGTGTATAGCTAAGGGAATCACATGACAAGGTGATCCTGCTGCTCTGTAGGGCATTGGTGAGGCCTCACTTGGAGTACAGTGTGTAGTTTTGCTGCCCATTTTTAAAAAGGGACATCAGACTGTTGAAGGGGGTTCAGAGGAGAGCAACCAAAATGCTAAGTGGGATGAGGGAAAAGTCCTATGAGGATAGGTTAATATCACTCAATATGTATTTGCTGGAGGATAGAATGGACAGGGGAGATATGACTGAGACCTTCAGATACTTAAAGGGCATTAATAGGGTTAGTCAGGATGGCCTGTTCAAATATAAAAAGAAGTGATCACAAGGGGGCATAGTAAGAAGTTGGAGGAGGAAAGGGAGATGAGGCATTTTGTAACAGAGAGAGTGGTGACAGCATGGAATGCTCTGCCTGAGGAACTGGTTGTGCAAACATTACTTGGGGATTTAAGAGGAGGTGGGACAGACCGATTGGCAAAATCAGAACAGGGAAGGGGGAGGAAAAGGGTATAGCAATTAGGGAGGAGGGTGGTGGGGGAGTTACATGGGTAAGTGTATAGAAGATTGAGAAATTAGTGGGAAGGGGAAGGAGGGGGTGAGAGGGGCAGCATCAGTGACCAGCATTGACAGCTGCACATTCGAGAAGACAAGATAGACCATCATGCCTTTATCTGCTGGCTTCATTGTAGGTTTCTATGCCCCCACACCCCACCCTCTTCCCCCTAGCTTTGCTGCATCACTCCTTAGTCTTAACCTCTTGTGTTAATGTGGTATGGTTTTCCCTCAATCCACATCCCTCTGCCATCTCTGCACTGTTGGGCTCCCCTCCGCTTCCTAATACCCTCAAGGCTCTCTGGATGCCTGCCCTGTATTCCTGTTTTCCCTTCCTTGACTCTCACCCTGTCCTGTTCCACACTTCCCCCTCATCTTCTTGACTTGCTCTGCATCTTTTCTTGGTACAGCAGTTCCATTCCCTTGACAAATCTTCATACTGCCCCTGTTATCTTCAACTGAATTCACTCCACATGCCATATGTTTTCCCTTTCCCTATTTGTCTCTCTCTCCATACCTACAGTATACCTGCATTGCCTCCCACTAACTCTCCAAACTTTATTCCCTTCTCAGCCCTTGTCATCTCCCTTTTTTTGTATCCTTGCCTTTTGCCCTTTGCTATTCATGCCATCTTGATGCTTCCCTGAATCCCTTACCACTAATTGCCCTCCTCCTATTCTGGTACTGCCCTGCCCTGGACTGTGATATCCATCCCACTGCTCCCTTTATGCTCCTCCAAGTCTGCCTTACCCCTTCCTCCCCTCTTAATTGTCCCTGGGTACTGTTCCTTTCCAGAGACCCAAGGACCTGGTATCAGTTCTTCACTGGTACCTTTAAGGGTTGCTGGATTCTTACACTCCTCTTCCTTCTTGCCCCTCTCCCCCAACTCTGTTCCAGCCTGCCCTCTCTGTCTTTTCTGCCCATTGTGGCAGTGAAGTCCAGGAGACCGGGACCCTATGAGCAGCTAATGTCCTGCTAAATTGCTCTTTCTACTCTTTGCATCAACCTGCTACGTTCTGCTGCTATTCTGCCAGCATGAATCTCAGTCTCCTGCATACCATGCACCTCCCAGCCTCTCAGAATGTTCCCAAAATTGCTGCTGCCTCTCACCCCTGCAGCTCGCAAGCCACCACCCCCACATCTTATCCATGCATTATCACCTATTGACTTCTCTGACCCCGGGTTGCCTTCTGGGCCTACCCAAGATATGGTGTTTCAGCCTGCCCCCTTCAACACCCTGCCATCAGAAGTTACCAACAAAGCAACCCTGAGTGCCTTTAAGCTCAGCCTGCATCAATACCTCATCTCCTGTGCCTCCTGCGACTGAGACACCTAAATGGTTTATCCCCCTACCCCATACCCCACCCTTCCTTCCCTACTCCTTCCTTCCTACTCTACTCCCTCCACACACCTCCTTGCTGACCATGACCTGACCCAACCCCCCCCCCACTCCCTCTCTTTCTCCCTCTTACACCAGACTCTGGCCTCACCTCCCTCTGTCGGATGGCTACCTATACGAATCTATATTGTTTAATTTGTTATAGAAGTGATTTGCGCAATTGTGATGTTTTGGTAATTGACAAAGCCCTCTGGCTGCTATGTTTATTTCTCTTTTGCACAATACCACTGCCTGTCCTAATGTTTCAAGTAATCTGACATGGAACCTTTGTAAAAGACCCCCTGGCTCAAAGGTGTATCTGATTCCCTTAAATAAATAAACCATGGAGGCAGTCTCAGGTTGAGCTAGCAGTATTATCTGTGGAGCTGTGAATGTTGTGCAGATGTCCCTTATCAGATCCACAGTCCTGCATCGGGCTCTCTCACTCCGGGGTCACTTGTTGCTTGACTCTGTGAGAACATTATACTGTGCTGTGGCCATAGGGTTTACCTGCTGCAGTCACATGGTCAGGTCCACTACCCAACCAATGGCATTACTACGTGCTGCCTTTCAGTACATCTTACCATCCCCCATTATTCCCTGCCTCCCTCTTACCCCCTCGCAAATTACATTCCCAAGCAATCTCCAACATAACCCCCACACTGTAAATTCCAGAAAAAACAGTCCCTGTTTTCACTTATCACTCACCAGACCCCTACAGTTTTCCCTTCTTGCTTTTGTCAAATAGACAAGTATCATTATGCTTATCATGTTTCTGTTTATTACTGTGTTATGACTTTGTATGGATTTTAACTTATACATGTCCATGGTATCCTGTTTTATAATGACTTTTAACCAAGGGTTTTTTGACAGTTGCAATAAAATGGATATAGTACTACTACTACTGCTACTGCTACCCTAACCGCTGAGTCTCACTGTCTCCCTGCATCTATGGCTCACATGGTATCCCGGTATCCTGAGTAGCAACCAACTACAGCTCTGTCAGAGCCAAATACTGCATTATCAGGAATGCGACTCACACCAGTCATAACACTGATTTATAAACAAAGGTATCTGTATCTCTTCACAAGTGAATTAAAATGCTTAGGCAATTAAGCAAACACAGATGCTGCAAATAGAATATTACACACAGCCTGGGGATTATGCGCAGCCTATGGAGGTGAGGAAAACTCAGCAGATCCACCTTAAAACAAGAAGTGATCCCCCCCCCCTTAAGCACATGGAAGGATATTGAGTAATAGTTAGACTGACAACCACACAGTCCCCCCCACAACTCACACACACAATCACCCCACAGGGGAATTTAACCATACAGGCAACCAGAAATAATATCCAGCTAGTAACAGAGCGTGAGAGAAAGAGAGAGAGAGAGAGAAGAAGCGAGCTTGAAGGATGCTTTATCTGAATATCTGTCTTAGATCGCAGAGATAAGGATAACAAGAAAGAAAAACAGAATCACAGCTACTGAACACAAGGGACCAGAGAGACTGACCGAAAAAAGAGAGATGGAGGGATAGGAAATGGCCCATAATACGTGCAGTAGCCTTGGGTGGGCTTTGCTAGCAAATAGATGAACTATTTAAAAAAAAATATAGCATCACTTAAGTTTTCTGGGTTTTAATGTCTTCCTGAGCACTGGAGGATCAGGGTGGAAATTTAAAGAACGTTAATTTTTTTTGTTTGTTTTAAAAGACAATCTGTTTCATCTAAAAGCAATAGTATAGCAGACTTGGAGGTTTTTTTTTTGTTGACAACATAATCTGTATCTGTTAATATTTTTTATTACCAAAAAAACCCTAAATTATGGTTGTATGCAGAGGCTGGGGCTATATACTGCAGTTCAATCAGAATTCCTAATCTTCAAAAAGAATTTGAGTGAAAGAAAGAAACCCTTTATTGGATTGGATTTTTTTTTTCTATTTTGCAATTAATTGCCAGAACAGTTGAATGATATACTTAAACCTAAACAAGTAGGGCTGGACCTCTGCTTGGATTTGTTGGCAGCAGTAATATACTGAATTATTTGAATATATGAATTGTTATATGCTGTGTGTATATCTGTCTATTTTGTCTTGTTATTTAATATAACATTCTGTATCTCACACAGCAGCATGACAGCGATTCCTGCAACAGCATAGTAAGTTAACAGAACTACTTTTAAGAAGCAACAACAGAAATAGAAGAAAAAAGACCCTCAAAAATTAAAAATAATAATAATATTTATGCAGGAATAATAGGAAAGACCAAGACAAAAAGAAGAAATTAGATCTTAAAACTGAGACATCACAAACACACACACACATACACACACACACACACACACACACACACACTGACTGGAGTTCCTTGCAAATATACCTAGAACAAAATAGGAGGCTCAGGGGAGTTCTTCTCTGGTCTGTGATTCTTGGAGTACACTTTTTTTATATTGCTCATTTGCTGTTGAGAAAGGGGAGGATTACGGCGAACCTTCCAAAGAAGAGGAAAGGAAAAAAAGCCCAAAACGAATCAAATCCAATCTCAGTGCAGAGGTTGGCAGCAGGCGATGGTTCGGAAGGGTCTGGAGACATGAGGGGAGACAGTGAGAAGACTGCCCTGTTTCTCCGAGCCCATGTCCTGATCTGCATAGCAGGTAAGGCAAATGAGAGTTAATGACTGATACCTTACCAGCATTACTCTGGATTGCACAGCACTCCTTGAGATGATGATACAGGGCAATGTCATTTGATTTTCTATTGTACCTTCCACACAAAATGCTTCTCAGAGTTATCCAGAAGAAAGCAAACAGATAATACTGCAAGGCATGTTGATTAAACTAATTAAAAATGACTACACTTAAAGAAAAGTAACAGGAGCAGTAATTAGTAATAAAAACACAATGCTGCTAATTATTTGACATGAAACAATTATTACAGCAGTGCTTGTGTTACCAAGTGTTGTCTCATGAGCTCAAGCCGGGACTGCGACCCCTTTGTGATGATGTAATAGCTATATGATACCATTCAATTTTCCATATCGTCTTTCATGCACTGTGCCAGAAAATGCTTTTCAGAGTAATCAGAGTATGACAGGAGATAGGCTTGGATAATCTGGGGTATCTTTAAGTTCCTCAGGACAATGCCAACTGTAAACCTGGATTATTTTGTCAGGAGTGGATAATGAGGGCTGTCAGGTCAACCTCCTCCTAGATTTTCTAGATTTTTTGTGACTGAGCAACCCAGACACAGATACCTGCATTAATAGCAGATAGTAACCCTGAGTAGGTAATACACTATGTGAGTACCTCTAAACTTAATTAATAGAATGATAAAACATATGGATTCCATTGATGAACGACAAATATAAAGAGATTTGCATGTGTCAGAAAAAAAATCACAGCTGGCGTCTGCAGAACTCAGTTACTCAAAACTCCTAAAATATTTCCAATTCTTGACCTGCCTTTTGTATGACTGAAGACACTGCCATAAAAACAGTCTTTTTCCCTTAGGCTTCATCTGTTCATGTTGCTCTTTCCTGCAATGAAATCAGAAGCCTCTGCTTATGACATAACAGCCTGTTGCCACAGAAATTGTTCTGATGTAACAAGTAGAGAATTATGACGTTGTGCCTGATCCACATAGCATTCTGGGATACACTAGAATTGAACATATTGTGGCTGTAGCTGTGCACACCCTGATGCCTGTCCATACTGTGCAGCATCTATGACCCCCACCAACTGCATTATATGAACATAGGAATGTGACAGCAGATAAAGGCCTTATGGTATGTCTAGTCCACTTGAATGTACAGTTACTACCACATTTACAGAAGGAACTTCCCCCCTATAGCCCCATGGCCCCTGTCAAAAAAAACTGTCTCTTCCCCTCTCCACCTGCACCAAGTTGGAGATCAGGTAGGGTCTGTCATGTTACAGTAAATAGGGAAAATAGGCAGACTAGGTGAGCCAAGTGGTCCTTATCTGCCATCAAATTCTGTTTCTATGTTTCCCCCTCACCCTGTCCCAACCTCTCTTAAAGCTGTCCACCAGTTTTAGAGATTCCACCTCCTCCAGCAACTCATTCCCCTTAGTCGCCACCCTTTCAGTGAAAAAGTGCCTCCTCAATTCCCTTCTGAACCTTCCCCCCACCAATTTTAGGCTGTTAATTCTGGTGGTCTTATTTCCACTAAGACTGAAGAGGCCCTCAGTACTCACCCTGTTTATACTTTTAAGGTACTGTTGCCAAATGCCAAATCACTTATCTAGTCTAGCAAGGTCTTCCCTGAGTTCCTGTCTCAATCGTGCCCCCCCACCTTTTGTTCTCAAGAGAGTGCATGTTGAACTCCCTGAGCCTCTCCTCGTAGGTGCTGTCTTGCTGACCCTGGATTATCTTGGTAACCCTTCTCTGGATTGTTTCCAACAAGTTGATATCATTCTTAAGATTAGGGCACCAATATGGCACACTGTACTGTAGGTGTGATCTCACTAGGGATCTGTACAGTGGCAAAATGACCTCTGCCTTTCTGCTGGTGATTCTTCTGGCTATGCAATCCAGCATCCAATCTGCTATGGCCGCAGCTCTCCTGCATTGTGCCAAGTGTTTCAGGTCACTCTTGATACTTACACCCAGGTTCTTTTCCTCTTCCAACCTGGTTATTTGAACACCAGCCAACCAGTATTTGGTCTCTGGGCTTCACTCTCAGGTGCATAACATTGCACTTTTTAATACTGAACCCCAGTTGCCAAATGCCAGACCATGTATCTAGCCTAGCCAGGTGTTTCCTGAGTTCCTGTCTCCCCGCCTCCATGTCCACCCCCCACAGAGCTTTGTGTCATCTGTGAACAAGGATATCTTACCCCGATCCCATCCATGATGTCAGTTATGAATATGATAAACAACACTGGACAAAGCACAAAGCCCTGTGGGACTCCACTTGTTACTGACCTAGCATCTGAGAATTCCACCCTTCAACTACCACCTTTTGGCTTCTGTGCTGTAGCCAATTTCTGACCCACCCAACCAGCTTAACCTCTATTCCTGTCTTCTAGTTTTCTGACCAGTCTCCTGTAAGGTACCGAGTCAAAGGTCTTCCTGAAGTCCACATACAGGCTATCAACCATTTAGCCTTTGTCCACTGTCTTAGTGACCCAGTCAAAGAAGTCAATCAGGTTCATCTGGCAGGATGTCCTGACACAAACCCATGCTGCCTCATGTCCTGGACTCATTTTCCTCCAGAAAACTCACCAGTTCCTCCTTCAGGACAGTATCTATCAGCCTGTCCACTACTAAGGTCAGGCTAAACAACCTGTAGTTCCCTGGTTCATCCTTTGGCTCACTTTTGTGGAGAGGCACAGTAAGTGCAGTCCTCCAATCTCACTGCATGATTCCCAACTCCAGAGAGGTGTTATGATCTGTCAGGGGATCCATCAGAGCCTTCACCAGTTTCCTCAGGACCCTTGGGTTCAGGCCATTTGGCCCCATGGATTTATCCACCTTTGGGGCCTTTAGGCTCTTAAGTACCCTATCAGCATGAATGACATCATCCATAACTTCTCCTCTCCCAGTCCCCACACCCCTCTTCCCTTCTGGCACTGGTTTGTCTTCTCTAGTAATGACCGAACAGAAGTACTTGTTAAGTACCTCTGCTTTCTCTTAGCTACCCTCTGCCAAACTACCCTCTTTTTTAATCTGACTTTTTCATCCTTGATGTTTCTTTTCTCCCTTATATACTGGAAAAAGGCCTTCTCCCTTGTTTTTACCCCTTGTACTAGCTGTATTTCCTTTTTAGCCTTTGCTACCCTAACCACTTTGCTCACATCTCTTGACTATGCTGGTGCAGATCTGCACATTATGGCAGGGTGAAGGGGGGGACAGAGCTGAAATGGACCATGGGCATCCAGTGCGATGTCCATGCTGGGTGGCATGTGGATCCCCCTCTGCAGGTAGTAGGGGATGTCAGGATATGGCAGTCCTCCAGTGATGGCCATATCCCTACTTGGAATTCACAATAATTAACTATGTTTCCATACAGTTCCAGTACTGCCTCTAGCCCACAGTTGAGGCTTTGGAGCTGGAGGAGGGGGTTGTTCAGGCCCTGTGGACACAGCTGTGACTGGACAGAGGGGGGCAATTAGCCCCAAATGCAGCCCTTAGGACTATGTAGCCTCTACCACCTCCACCAGCCCTCTGTACCACAGAGCAAGTTCCTAAAATTGGGCACATGACTGACCCTGCTCACTGGCCTGTCACGTCCTACCACCCACGTAACCATGCTTGTGGACTGGGATTAGGTGTGGAGGAGACTAGCAGCCCAGGTTCATGGATACATGGAGGTCTCCATATGTGTGGAGTGTGACATCTGCAAACCATAACTGGGCATAACGGCTCCATCCCACTTAAGCAAGGGGCGTGGGCCATTTGAGGATCAAGCCATTAATTGCAGGAAAAACAGCAGAAAAAGATGTTGTCAAAGGGACTGTTTTCATGGAAATGTCTGCAGTAATAAAGAATCATATCAATGGCAAGAATAATTTTCTGCTGGAAACATGGCAAAGCATTTTAGATGTGATACAAGGAAGCAGACGTGTTGCAAGAAACAAAACTATGAAAGGGGTTCCATCCCCATCAAGAATTAACAAAATTTTACCAAAAACTAAATTGATCACATCTTACATCATATGGCAGCAGCAAGAAAAGCTTGCAAGGGTCTTAGAAGCACACCATGTCATCCTTGAAGAAGTCCTCTAGAGGCAAAAACGTCAGGGGTCCTGGCACATGACATAGTGATATATATGCAAACTTTTGATAAAAAAAAAAGAGCACTTATAGACTTTTTTAGAGTTGGCCGAGTTCCTACCTTTCTCCTCAAATCATTTTAGAAACCATGAAGTCAGATACAGCTAATTTGTTTTAGTGGTTTCTTAGCTCCGACTCCTGGAATACATTTTGTTGCTTCCACTTTGAGGATGTCTTGTCTTTTTGGATTTAGCTTTGTCTTCATCTTGTTTGATTGAGAAGTTTGGATACGTACATAACACAGTAACACAGTGATTTAATTTTTCCCCATGCCACCAGCATTAATTCTTTTGAAAACTATGAAAGCCTTCTTTTATTGGAGCATCACTGTGGTTTGCTTGTGAGGAGATCTGTTTCTTCAGCCACATTAGTCACTCATAGCTGAGGGATGGTGCTGATGGTGAAGATGATGCTTTACAGTCATTACTTTGTGTTGTCTTGCACTGTTACTGCCTCTGCAGAGACACAAATGAGGGAATTTTGCAGTAAAGCAATGTTTTCAGAAATACAATCTGTCTGTTCCAGGCTAACAGCCTTTGTCACATTACATTCAAAATCTTCAATTGAACAGATTTGATTTTCCATTTGTGTTATATTGGTTTTTCATTCATTTCTGTCACTTTCGTATATTTCCTGCATGCTAGCTGCAACCCTTTGAACTGTGTGACTATATATAGTACTATACTTCAAGCAGTGACTCTTTTCCCTGTATGACTGTGTGATTGCAAATAGTCCCACAACCAATTTGTAACCATTATAGCTGTATGACTGTAACTTGCTTTACCTAATGATGTAGGGAATGTGGATGGCAGCTGGGGAAGGGGGAACTTTGCGGGGGGAGCTTTGGAAGGAGGCTAGCATTCAGGACACTGGGAGTAAGCACTACAAGAGCTATGCAGTGTACGCCATCATATCTACTGTGTGGACGGCAGGGGAGAATACATCTGTGGCCACTGTGGGGAGGAACAATAGCAGGCTTCAGTGGCAGTTGGAGGCACCACAGGGATGCAGGGAGGTGAGCAGGCAACTGATCAGCATGAGAAGATAAGGCTATGGACTTGGGAACTAGGCCGGGGGGGCTGTTGGCAGGGACAGGTAGATTTCAAGAAGAGGGTGGCAAAAACTGATCTCTAGTGGAAAGAATGAGGCATGCATCTAAGTGGAGAAGGTAGGTAGTAGGAAAGGTTATAAGTGAGCACCACTGTCAACTGACACCAGTAACATGCATCAGAATTTTGCTGCCATGGTTAAAAGAGATCAACAGGTGATTTAAGCTGATGGGGGCTGTCCAGGCTCCTGGCCACCCGACATTCTAAAGGGAATAAAAAGAAAGGCTGGGGGAGAGGTGTGACAGTAGTAGTCATTTGGTGACTCAAGGCAGCAGGTGAATTGGAGGGGAAATTACTGGACTAGGATGGTAACTCAGGTAAGTTATTTGCTTGCCTGCGGCACAAGTCAGATGAGTGCTATCCAGGGCCAAGCTGCACAGCTGGCAGGAGGGACAGATTATCATCATCCACATTTGCCCAAATGACATTGAGGAGAGCAGAAGTCTTGAGTGAGGACATGAAGAGGTCATTTACAGAACTAGGGATGTTCCTGAAGGGAATGACATCCAGGGTTATATTTTTTAAGATCCTCTCACTCCTGAGGGTTAGTGAGGATTGTCGGTGGACTATTAGGCAAGACAGCACATGGATAAGGTTCTGGTGCAATATGGAGAGTTTTGTTTTTGTAGTCAACTGAAGGGCCTTCTGGGACAAGGAATGCCTGTATGGCCAGGATGGGCTGCATCTGCACCAGGAAGGAGTGGGAGCACTGGCCAGGAGAATGGAAAGGGAAATGAATGGGAATTCTTCAAACTAGAGGATTGGGAAGAGGACTGGTATATCGGAATTACTGAGGCCACACAGCAGACAAAGGGAAACATAGCAGAAAGGACAACAGACCAGGATGGAAGTGTCAGGAGAGGAAACCCTGAAGGGGAAAAGGAAGCATGGACAGGCAACTATCATCATTTGTATGAAGGGCAATATGCAGAGTTTTAAAATGGGTAGGAAAAAATTCTGCATGTTGATTGGTTGCTAGCCATGCATTAGAAATGTCTAATGCATGGCTAGCAACAAGTTCAAGCAAACCCAGCCAAACTTAAAAAATCTGATATTAAGTAGCAAAACAGAATGTTCAATTTTTGAACCGCTGCCATTTTTTCCCACCTTTAGCTGTGCACTTGCCCAAACCCTGCAGGATCCTAATAATTTAACATTATAAATTTAAACTATGTACAAAACAAAACATAAACTTGATCCCTTGCTCATTTACTTAAACTCCTTTTTTTAAGATACGGGGCTTCTCTCCTCTCCACCCGCCACTACCGTCTGTCCGTCTGACCTGCCCTCTTGCTCGCCCTCCCGCACATCATCAAGTGGCTACTTTTTCACTGGTACATCCCAGTCATTTTCCCATTCCATTCTGTCCCACCACCCACAGGACATTGTCTACTGGCCAAGCTACCTACTGATATCACTTCCATAAACTCTGGTTCTCTCTTCTGCTCTCCATCCATTGTGCCTCTTCCTCCACCTCCCTTAAGTCTCTGCTTATTTACTTAAACTCTTTTTTTAAGATACCTCCTTCCTCCTCCCTGACCACCACTGCTGTCCATCCAGCTGACCTGCGCTGTCACACCTGCACAAATTCCTGCAGTCTGTTATTACTATTCACCAGCCTCTCAGTCCTCAAGTTCTCCTTGCTTGAGGATCAGTTAATAAAATAAATAAACAGCTCTCACTTGCAACTTAAAAACAATGTTTCTAGGTAGTGGGTGAACAGCCACCACTTAGCGTTCTCATTTCTGACCAATGGTCTCACCAAGCAAGCGCAACTTGCATGTGTGGTGAAGGGAAACGAGTGAGCCAGGACAAACAGTTTAGGAAGGCACTATAAAATACTCTTGGGTGATTTTAATAAAGACTGAGGTTCTAAGTTTAAGGAAGGTGTTCAAGAGCTTCTCCTGGATCAAGACCTCTCTCAGTTGATCTCTGATGTCACTAGGCACAACCCTAAAACAGGTGGGGGAACCACCTTAGATTGGTTGATAGCCCCCACTGATAACAAGATTATAAATGCAAGGGTTTTGCCTGATGCCATCAGCGATCATAATCCTATTTAGTGTGAGTGATCAGCTAGGTCCAAAGTGGGATCACCTACTTTTATTAAATTTAGGAACTTTAATAAACTCACTCCCCAGAGTGTTACTTAGGCTTGTCAGCTCGTTGATTGGTCTAGGTTAGATTTAATTAAGGATGTTGATCTATTCTTGAAAGTTTTTAGTAGTTTGTTTACTATGATTTGTGATAAGGTGGCTCCTATGAAAAGGGTCAGGGTTACAGCCAACAGACAAAAATGGCTCTCCCCAGACCTATTGAAGGCCTTCAGAGTTAGGGATAAGGCATGGAAGAAGTATAAAGTTACTAGGGATAATATTTATTTACTAAATTATAAGATATTACATAATAAATGTAAAACTTATTCTAGGAGAACTAAAAGACAATATTTTGTTTCCCTCCAAGATAAATCCCTGGGTAATTCTAGACAGACATGGAAAGTCCTTAAAGATCTTTTGGGGAAAGGACTTAGGGATTTCCCTATTACTTTAAAATCGGATGGAAATACTTTAAACGAACCCCAGCAAGTTGCACAAGCCTTTAATGAATTTTTCGGAAATCTTGACTACGTTAGGCTTCCCCAGTTTCCTACTCAGGTTGTTCCAGTCACTGATGATAATCCTAAACCTCGCCCCTTTTTTTCATTTTTGTAAGGTATCCCCCGTTCAGGTCAGGGAATATATTCTTAAATTAAACCCTAGACCAAATTTAGTTTCTGATAATACTGATTATAGGTTAATCAAATTTGAGACAGATTTATTTGCATCTCCTTTATCAATTTTGTTTCATTTACCTGTGCAAAGTGGTTGTTTTCCAGCTACATGGAAAAAGGCAATTATTAAGCCCATACTAAAAGAGGGTAATTCCTCCATTATTTCTAATTATTATCCAATTTCTCTCCTTGCCCCACTCTCAAACGTTTTAGAAAAAGTCATTTTGGATCAAATTACTGAGTTTCTGGATAAATATTGCTTACTTTCTGAGGTGCAGCATGGTTTCAAGAAAAAACATAACACAGCCTTGGTAGGGTTCACTGGCCGCATACAGGGTGCTCTAGACAATGTGCACTCTGTTGCTGCCATATTTGTGGACCTCACCAAGGCTTTTGACCTAGTTGAATATGATTTATTTCCCTCTGTTTTGACTGATTTTCATTTTTCTTCCCCAGTTATTTCATGATTCTCAAATTATCTACAGAACAGGAGCCACTGCACTTTGATTAGTGGTGTTTCATTTGGTTTTATTGATAATTATTGTGGGGTTCCACAGGGTTCCATCCTGGGCCCAATGATTTTCTCACTTTTCATGAATTCTGCACTGCTGTTGTCACTCTTTCATATCCCTTTATGCTAATGATGCAGTTCTGTATAGCATCACTGCTAATCGTTCTTTATCAATAAAGAGGGCCCAATTCTAAAACACATGGCACAACTCACGCGCATATGCGAGTTGCACCATGCAGCACTGTGCTGGGGACCCTGCGCCATATTCCAGGACAAGCAGTGTCCCCAGCACCTATGCCTGTGACTTGCACAGGCTAGCACCAAAGGAATGGCACACCGGACCTGGTGCCACAAGTGAAAGCAATCTGCTGCCCCCGAACCCCACCCTGAAATGCAACGGCATGCACCTGGGATCAGTAGGTGGGCTGGCAGGTTGGCACATGCGCTTGGGGGACAGCACCAAAAATGGACCCCAGGAGTCCCCGAATTTCAGGGGGGTGGGGGGTGACAGTGGAGGGAGGCATGGAGAGCACATCCATGGCAATTCCTCAGCACTGTGGGGGCTTTCATCGCTGTGCCAGGGTGAATGCCCCTTAGACCACCTCCTAGCTGGTCTAACCCCACTATGCCATTCCCTGTTCTGGAATGGCATAAGTGGGTGACGGCAGCTGCCCTTCTGGAATAGGGTGCAGGTGCTGCCATAATCCACCCTTGCACCATGCCACATCTGGTTGTGGGCATAGTGGGTGGCGTAACCCACCTTTGGCACAAACCGCATATGGCATGGCACAAGGCACCTTTTGGAACTGCAACTTGCGTTATGCCTGGCATAAGGTGCGATTTGTGCTATGGGGTTTGGCATAAATTGCCCTGCACCAGGCATAACGCATCTTGGAATCAGGCCAAGAATGTTCAGGAAGATTTTATTTTATTTTAGAACTGGCTCTTATCTAGACGTACGGTGCTGAACTCAAAGAAGACTAAGTTAATGATTTTCACTGGGTCCAGGAAGGACTCCCACCCCCAATGGTAACAGTGGTGGATCTTAAGGGGGATAGCGTTGAAAGGGTTGACACATTTAAATATCTTGGCATTTACCTTGATTCACATTTATCCTTTGAATATCATGTTAATTATTTACGCAAGATTCTTCACCAAAGATTGGGGATGTTGTATAGGATACGTCCTTTCTTAACTAAGGAGTCTGGAAAGCTATTGACCCACAGTTTTTTATTCAAGTCTTTTAGACTATGGCATTAACATTTACACAGCTACTACAAATTCCATACTGGAAAAACTTAGAGTTACTGATAACTCCATCCTGAGATTTCTTACAGGAACTCCCTTTAATACCCATTCCTGTGATTTATATAAGATCTCAGGTTATCTGTCCTTATCCAAAAGGGTCTTCTTTAAATCTTCAGTGTTTATGTTTAAGTGTGTTTTGGGCCTCTTACCTCCCTCTATCACTGCCCTTTTTCCTAGAGCTTTAAATTTGCATGGAACCCGGTCTCAAAATAACTAAAATTTTGTAACATCTTTTTTTTCAGGAAATCTGCTGTTCAGAGGTCACTCCTATTCACTGCTCCTTCCCGTTTTAACTCTTGCCCCTCCCATATCACAAATTGTACATCACTGTATAGTTTTAAAAAAACTATTATAGACCTGGTTTCTTGATAATGATGAATGTAATTGTTTTATGTGAATTTTTGATGTCAATTGCAGATGTTGTTCTGTGACTTATTTATTGTATGACTAGTTTGTACTTTATCTACCTGTATGTGAATATTGTATTTATGTTTTGTATACATGTTAACTTGTTGCATATGAAAACGGGCAGATATGCTCATTATGCCTACAATACGAAAACAAAACTAAGGTCGGGTTCTGGGAGCCATGGTAACCACTCTAGCACTATAGCTATGCTGGCTGCAGCAGGACAAAAGCCCTAAAAGAGGAACAAAAATGCAATAATTTACAACAAATTACATTGAACATTTACATTTTTTTCTATATAAACATACAAATCTGGATTTTTACATGTATTCAAAATACAGAGGACCATTTTGTAAGCACAATAAGACACTCCAGGGTGTGCATTAGACAGTTCTAATGCACAGCCAAGGGGGCTGGATGCACTCGGCCTGCAGCCCCGTGCCTCACTAGCCCCATAGCCATGCACTAGAACTAATGCACACCCCAAAGTGTCTTATTGCTTATTTCACACAGCGAAATGGGTGAGCTGAAGGGCCTCAGACATATTATTATTATGCCTACTTGTGTGTGTTTCTTACTGCATAAGAATGTTATATCATGCTGTTTGGGCAAGAGGACCATGAAGTGAAGCTGAGTGGCCCTGTCATCCCAAACAGCATGAGAGAACCTTGTTATGTAGTAAGAAACACACACAAGTAGACATATTAATACATTATGAAGCAGTCAAAGATTTACTGTCAAGAAAAAACTGTCAGCTTAACTGTTTAAAAGGCATTTTTGTTTGTTTATAGTTTTCTGTCTCACCTCCCAGTAGAACTGAGAAGTGGTACAGTCTGGACGTCACTCTGATATGGTAATGTGAAGAGGCTGATGAAATAAAGTTTCCTGCTGTTTGTTTTAGAAAACAAAAATTTAGGGAGGCATTTTTATAATTTTCTTAAGTATTGTTGAAACCAGCTGGCATTTATTACAGGCAGGCAAATGCACAGCAGAATGGTGAGCAGTGAGTGGCAGTTTACATGGGAAAGCAGCAGACTAGGAAAGTTGAGCTCAACAAGAGGTATGCTGGTTCTCTTCTCTAATTGGATGGAAATCTGAGACTGCTTTATAATTCACTTTGAAGGCCAGAACTTAGTGTTGCTCAAAGAAACCAGGTGTGGAGTAAGAAAATAATTGGGACACCAGGAGAGAATGTTACATATAATTCAGAAGGGATAGGCTGAAAGGAAATAGGAAGGGGCTGGCCCCTTTATAAGAGAGGGAGTCACTATAGAAGACAAGGAGGATATCAGAGGGCAAACACTGTCACAGAGTCCATCTGGATCAAGATAGAGGGAAAGGGGATAAAACAGTCACCCTGGGGGAATGTTACAGTACAGTCCCCAAAACAGCTCAAAGGAGCATGATGACTAGCTGGTCCGGGAAATTACAAAAGCAGCCAAATTGGAGCCAGTTTTTATCTTGGGAGACTTTAATCTCCTGAGCACAGACTGGCATCTTCAAAGGGCTAACTGCAAGCCTGGAACATAATTCCTGTCCACATTTAAGGACTATTTCCAAGAACAGAATGTTCAACATGGTCTAGGTTTGAGGCCACTGTTAACCTTGCTTAGCAGGGGGGATGGGGTCATCTCCAGTGTGAATGTGATGGAAGCAGTGGGAAGTAATAACCAAAAACAAAGTAATCTTCTCGCTAATGACAGTGAGGCCAAGCCAGGCCTAGCCACCAGAACACATCATTTAAAAAATGTTGCCTTTGCCAAGATGAAGGACCTGGTGTCCAAGGGTCTGGAGCAGCTACCTGTGGCTGGTAAGGCAGAGTGCACATGGGACTTACTGAAGAGAACACTTAAAGAAGCCACAAAGGTCAGCACTCCTGGCTCAACAGAGACCTAAATGAACAAAAATGTCAGTGTCTGCTGGAAATAGACAGGTTGCCTTCAAGCCAGATAGGAGTACATAGGTACATTGGGGAACTGTAAGACTAAAATTATGGAAGCCAAGGAGGGTCTGGAAGCCAGAATACCAGTAGAAGCTGCCGACAATACCAAAGCCTTCTTCCAGTGCATAGTGTAAATGGAAAGAGGAAGGCGAAGGAGGAGGAGATCAGGAACCTGAAAACAAGGGAACAGGGAGAGAAACCTGAGCGAGAGAGCCAGGGATGATGGCTTTGGTACTGAATGAGCATCATGCTGCAGTATTCAACAAATGGCCCCCAGGGAGGGAGATGGCTCATTGAGAGGTCCCATGCATTGGGGTACACATGATACCACCTGTTGACATCACACTCACACTGGCATCTACCTGCAAAGTAGAGATCAAGCAAGCTAAATCCAAAGGAGCAGACAGTATGCATCACAGGATCATATTGGAGCTAAGCAAACAATCATTGGGGCAGCTTGCAGTAAAAATCCAGACAGATGTACTGCACAAAGACTAAAACATGGCCAGTATAGTCCCAGTTTTCATGAAGGAGGGCAAGGTCGGACCTATGCAACTACAGGTCCATCAGTCTGACATCAGAGCTTGTCAGGGCCCTGGAAGCCATTATCAAGGACAGAGTAATGGAGCACTTGGCTGAAATCAAGGTTCTTGTCCCCTATCAGCATGGTTTCATGAGGAACAGATTATGCCAAGCTGATCTGACCCCCTTCTTCGAGTATGTGGCCAGAGAGGTGGGCAACCGCAGGACTATGGACAGCATATTTCAACTTCAGCAAGGTGTTGTACACTGGTGCATGGCAAGCATCTGGGCAAAGTACACCAATGTGGTATACACAAGACATACACAAGGTGGGTTGCTAACTGGCTTTGGGTCAGAAAGCAGAGGGAGGTGGTGGATGGGAACTGCTCCAAGTGGAGAAGGGGTATGAAAAGGAATCCCTCAGGGATCTGTGCTGAGGGCACTGCTGTTCAATATTTGGACCAATGATCAGGAAGCTGAACTCTCCAGCACACTTCTTAATTTTGCAGATGTCCCTAAGCTGACCAGGGCAGTGAACTCTACTGAGTATGAGCATAAATGTCAGGAGGACCAGAACAAGCTGTGTGACTGGTCTGACTCCTGGCCCCTCAGATTCACTGTGGCCAAATGCAAGGTACTA
Source organism: Neoceratodus forsteri (assembly GCA_016271365.2). Lineage (NCBI taxonomy): Eukaryota > Metazoa > Chordata > Ceratodontiformes > Ceratodontidae > Neoceratodus > Neoceratodus forsteri. The sequence goes on along the minus strand of CM057449.1, from coordinate 246,138,733 downwards.
CACTTGGGGAAGAGAAATAGAGGCAGGACCTACACACTTTGTGGGGCTCCCCTTTATGTAATGCAGGAGGAAACAGGCCTCGGAGTCATAACAGACATGGGGTTGGAGCATGACAGGCAGTGTATGGCTGCTGTTATGAAGGCCAACAGAATGCTGGGGTGCATTAAACTTGGGTGCTCAGTGGGCAGGGGAAGTAATCCTGTCACTTAACCAGGCCCAGGTCAGGCCCCGTCTGGAGTACTATGTGCAATGCGGGGCTCAGTACAAACAGGTCACTGAGGCGGTTGAGATGGTGCAGCATGTAACCACCAAATGGTCAGCCGTATTGAGGACAAGAGCTATGAGGAGAAGTTGATGTCCCTAAACAAATGTCCTTAGGAGAAATGGAAGCTGTGAGGAGACATGCTCTCAATCTTCTAGATACTCAAGAGTATAGACAAGGTCAAACAGACAGATGTATGATCAGGTGTCCTGCTGCAGGATGCAGAAACATACCTGGAAGCTCAGAGGTGGTAAATTCAGGGGTAATATTATAACACTCTTCTCCAAGAGGGTGCTAAACCTATTTAATAGCCTTCAAGTGGAAATGGAGACAGTACAGGTCTTCAAGCTGAATGCGGACAAATTTCTGTTTATCAAGGGAATCGTAGGATACCCTGGGTAGTAGACCGGTTACTGGAATTCCTATAAATTAGTACACATTTGCAAAGCATATGTATTCATCTTTGCTGATAATGCAGGGGGTGGACATGATGGACCTAGATTCCCATCGGACCATAAATTATTTTACCTTAATGCAATGCCGGCAACCCAGTGTTTGAGAACCAGTCATAGATCTGGGGTGGGGGAGTGAATGGGAGAAGAGGGTCAACTGTCATGAAGGAAGCTCTCCTTCTCTGCAGAAGGAGGGTGGTATTCTCACCTACTCCACCACCACCTGGGTAACCACAAGTGACTCTGTAGCTGAAGCATGGGAGTGGGGATGCAGCCTGGCTCTACTGCATGGCCACACAACTGCATGTGTGCAGTGTCAGCGGCTCAGTAGGTAGCACACTCGCCTTTGAGGCCGGGAGATCAGAGGGCTGTGGGTTCAGTTCCCACATCTGGCACTTGGGTTAATATCCCAGTACTGACACTGTAGTGCAGCATGAGAGTGGTGCTGCACTCCTGAGGTGCCGTCTTTCGGATGAGACGTTAAACCGAGGTCCCATCTGCCTGGATTGGTGGTAGTTCAGGTGGATGTTAAAAATCCCATGGCACTTATCGAAAAGAGTAGGGGAATTTCCCCAGTGTCCTGGCCAAATTTCCCCTCATTCACTAAAAATACCACCAACAGCTTAATCTGGTTCAATGGTCAGTTGGAATTCATCTGTATCCCCCTCCCCAGGGTCGTGCCTGAAAATAGGCAGGATTTTGTCTAGTGCACTTACCCGGTCAACAAAAACTAAATAAATAAATGTGTATCATGGAGCCCTTATTTGCTGTATCCCAAGTACAGGGAGAAAACAGGTGTGAGCAGAATTCTATGGTAACGGTGCATGTACAGTATTTGGGTTTCTGTGTCACAAAAATGCTCCTGAAAACTCAGAAATGGAATGATTTTGCACATGCAATGCAAAATAACCAGACATGTAGGTTGAAAAAGACTGAAAATCCCTAGTTTTCTTTGGGGGGGGGTCTTATGTCATTATTCAGAGCAAGATTATATGTAGCAATCCCTTGGATAGGAGTCTAGAACTTTTCATTGTCTGCAGTTTCAGAAAGTGAATACAGTACTGTAATTGTCTTATGACGCATAATGCCCAGGGTTCTACAGGCCTGAAAAGCAATGCTGTGCATTTGACATTAAAAACTCATTATTCCTTTTAAACTAGTGTAACCCCCCCTACAAATTGGGGTTTACTAAAGCGTCTTCCTGGGCTCCTAAAATACCCACTGTCAAGATGGTGTTCTGTCTTCAGTAGTTCTATCTGTCTGCATGAGAGTGCTTTAGTAATCCTCCGTGCCTGCCCCTTTACGAAAATGTCAGCCTATGTTAGAAAATTAATCTGGGCTGGGTCTGAGTGATTTAAGGCTCACGACCAGCCAGACAGTCCATTATTCTGCTCCATTCTGCAGTTGCTACTTGCGCAGAGGGAGCTCTGTTAGGGAAAGTGATTATTTACTGTTTATCTGTTATAATAATAATAATAATAATAATAATAATAATAATATGGCAGTTTGTTTAACCCGCTTTATATTGCAGCCTGAGCTTTTGAATAGGAGCCACCATTTTGGTTCTGGATTTCTAGTGTTGGATCAATCGAACCTCGGGGGACCTAAAATGTAGACTGTTCCCAGAGGTCTTGTGAGAAGAAAATTCTGTAGTATTTGTAGTTTTAAGGGTTTGGTGTCAAAACGGACCTGGAGGGGGAACCCTTGTGTGACAGACAGTTTCCTCAGCCAACTGAACCCTTTGGATCTCAGAGGAAATGCCCAGAACTGTCTGAAGCAGAATCAGATAAAAGTTGTAGTTTGAAGAGTGCACAGCTCGAGCTGTCAAGCAGCTGCTCCTAGAAGGAACCTAGGAGAATGGTAAAAAGACTCTGCTGGCCTGCCTATCACATTCTCTAGGCTTGAATGTGAAAGTTGGACTTTTCTGATTGCTGGTTAAGACCTGCATCTGCAGAGGAGAGAAGAGTGTGTTATTGTTAGCTACAAGTGGACTGAAGGCTTGCTCCAGAAATGATTGGCCTGTCTGACATTAGAAGAGAGTCTCAGATCGAAAGGTTTACGCAGTGAAGCTGTAACTGGCAAACAGACTTTATCCGAACTGTGGCTAATGTTGTAGATGTGCTAAATGTGTTTCATGGGACACGATTTGGTTCCCCACAGCTAGTTTTGTTACGCCAGCTGGAGGCTTTTCCAGCATCCCACCGTGGACATTTTCCAGACTGTTTCTCTTGCCTGGGCCTTGCTACCTCGGCCTAGGCCGCTATTCCCGATTCAGAGACATTCTTGGCAAAAGACCCGCTGGGGGATTCATCCCCCTGCTCCACACCATGGAATAGGTAGCGACCGCCAGGAGGTGAGTCGCGTAGGCCCTGCTTCACCCTGGAAAACCAGTACAACTCCACAACATCTTCATCTCATCTGTTCTGCATCCTGGTCTGGGTAGCGTGAGTACAAACTAGGGTAGCTCCCTGAAACAACAGCTGTAATCATAGTGTGTCATTTGATTTTCTTGTTTGGGTTTATTGCAATGGACTGAGCCTTCCAGCTCCAGATTACAAATATTTGGGTTGTGTGCATGTTAACTGTTTTTCCTTCCTAAAGGCCCCACTGACAGCTGAAAAGCTGGCCTACCCTGGGCAATGCTTCAGGCTAGCTTGTTTAGCATGCTGGGTACCCAGGGTTGTGGGACTGTTTCAAAGGGACTCACAGTGCATGCTAAACCAACCTGAATTAAATCAGAAGTGCCAGTCATTTGCTAGATTTACACCCCATCCTTGTTCACTTCCCCTGAATAAATCAGATTGCTGGTTTTCATGTTTAAACCTGACTAGTGTGTAACTTATTGGTTGGGTTACAGTATTGTTGTTGTATTGTTGCATCACTGATCTTATTTTCCAGGGGGTCTTCACGGAAGTTGCAGATGATCTAGCCCTGGTGGTAAGTGCAAGGGGTGTGAGCATATTGTTGCTGTTATTCAGTGAATGTGAATGTTATATTGTTTTACTGTTCAGGCCACTAGACGGGTTGGTGGGAGGTTATAGCATCCTGAAGGGCTATACTCAAGCAGTTATGCTACCCCAAAACCATTCCTCTGGGTGGAGGCACCCATTCACAGAACTCAGGCCCCTCAACCTGTGCATAGTCGCGCAGGCAGGGGTAGTATCCCATAGGATAGTGCCACCTAGGGGTTACACTAATATAAAAATTGTATATGACTTTTACCCTCTTCACTGAGGTGTGTGAAAAAATAACATGCCCCCCACAAAGATTTTTAACCCATCAAGAAACCCGTCTTAATGACTGGCTCCTTCCATGCAGGACAAATAACCTTACCTTGCTCTGTCAAACACAAACTGTAGCCTGAGATGGCTAAAATAGTAACACACACCACAAAGTGTTTGCAACCTAGCAAGTGATTGCCCTGGCTTGCTCTTCCCATACAGTACAAGTATACCTATAATTACTGGTGGCCCTCTTTATCAACCTGATTTCAGATACCCTTCAAATGCCATAATAACCCGAAATCAGGTTATTACGGCATTTGAGTAGCTCTAAGTCACTTCTCACTTACACTGTCTGTGACGATCACTTTCACTTTTCTCCAACACGGTAGCGTGGCTGAGCAGAGTTCGTTTCGGTAAATTAATTGCCCCATAATCCACAAAAAGAGAAATGCCTTATTTAAAAAAATTGTAACCTGTCAGTGGTAAGCTAATTTTTGTTTCAGTTCTGAGATACAGAAGCCACTGAGTGTAGACTGAGGAGAGCGAGTGAATTGGCGGCTTCAGAAGGCGAGATTCAAGCGTGAATGAGTATTACTATAGCAATACTCGTTCACACTTGAATCTTGTCTTCTCAAGCCGCCAAGTTACTTGCTCTCCTCAATCCACACTCGGCGGCTTCTGTATCTCAAAACTGAGAAAAAATTAGATGAGCACCCCTGGTTACAGTCTCTCTGTCTCCCGCCCAAGTACTTTTACACACAAAGTCCATGCACCAGTAACTATAGAAAATAACAGATAGGCAAGTGTGTGCCTATGAATATTTTTTTCACACCCTCGGTGTGTGATGACTACATAAACCTCTTGAGCTTCGCTCACGAGGTTTATGGGGCATCACACACCTTGGGTGTGAAAAAAATATTCATAACACACACTTCCCTACCCGTTATTCTCAATTTCTCTGCCAGTGCTTTGGTATCAGCAGTTCGTTGACCTAGTCATTCCAATACATGTGCTTGGTGGTTTTTTTTTAATTATCCACGCACTGGCCTGATTCTGTGGGATATCCAAACTGCACATTCCGGGAGGGTGGAGGGTAGGATGAACAGTGACCTGAGGAAACTTGAGGAGTGATCAAGGATATGACAGCTGGGTTTCAATGCAAAACAGTGCAAAATAATGCACCTAGTGCACAGAAACCCAAGGGCAGAGTACAAAATGGGGGACCTGGGGGTGATCAGATCGGATGACCTAAAGGTGGTCAGGCAGTGCAATAAGGCAGTTGGGAGGGCAAGTGGGATGCTGGGGTGCATCATAGGGAGGGCTATCAACAGCAAAAAGACAGAGGTGGTGTTGCATCTGTATAGATCGCTGGTAAGGCCACACCTAGAGTACTGTGTCCAGTTCTGGAGATCACATTTCAAAAAGGACATAGAGTGGAAGTGGTCCAGAGGAGGGCAACTAAAATGGTGAAGAGTCTGCACCAGAAACCCTATGAAGACAGATTATAGGTCCTAAATATGTGCACCCTGCAAGATATGAGAGAAAGATGGGATGTGATCGAGACCTTTAAATACCTCACATGAGTTAACAAGGTACAAAACGAAATTATTTTTCAGAAAAAAGGTGCTCAAGGACATGGGGTCATGATATAAAGCTGGAGGGGGTAGATTCTGGAGAGATGTGAGGAAGCGCTTCTTCACAGAAAGAGCGGTGGATTCCTGGAACAGTCTTCCTGTGGGCATGGTGGGGTCAAGAATGCATGGGATAGGCATAAGGGAATCTTAGTGAAAGGGAAGGGGTGGCTGAATGGACCAGAGATCTAGCAGGATCTGCGGTGATACTATAGGCAGGGAAAAACTGGCAGACTAGGTCTGCCAAGCAGTCCTCATCTGCCAGCAGATTCTATGTTTCTATGTTTCTATTGTGGATGCTAAAGTCTAAAGTATCTCCTGATACTGTCTTTGTAGCAGACTCTAAATCTACTTTTTGCTGGGGGAGGGGGTCTAGCTTTCCTTTCAGTAGGTGACAGCATTCTGTAGAAATGTATTTCAGTCAGTCTGGCTACACCCTAGTTTCTTTCCATTTCAGATATGTCTACTGAATTAAATATGAGACTCTGGATTACATCACTTTGGAAATCCAAGGATTTTGAAGGAGCAGATGCCTTTGCCTGACACAGAATAAAAACATTGTACAGTACATAGCTAGTTAGAATAGATGAACTGCCAGTTGCCTTTACCAAACTATAGTTTTTTCAGGGTTCCACCCTCAGAATGTACCAGTATTCTGGTGCCGGGCAATTAGGGTACTAATCGGCAATGTCACCAATCAGTTTTAGGGGGGGCTGGGTGGCTGTGCCCCCCTCACTTAAAGATTTCTACTCCGGTGGGCGGACCTCAGGGAGGGCAGCAAGTCCTGCATTTGGCTCCCTGATTGCCCAGTGTCATAATGCCGGCGCTCTGAGTGCCGTAAGGGTTTTTTCGGTGGCATCTTAGGATGTAAGCAAATGGTCTGTCATGACTACTGTACATCTCCCACGTGCCTGTTATAGTCAAGAACACATCGAGGCTTGTTTATCAGTTCATTATAACCACAGAAACTGCTGCTATAGACTCATCATGAAGTGTACTTAGGAGGCACACTTCCTTGTTATCAAAAATGTTTATAGCAAGCGGTTACCCAAAGCAGATGGCACTGTAGGCATCACATTTCTGCTTTCTGACTACCAGCTTTTTGGGAAATCCCCAACTGCTGTACCTGATAGTGCCACAAGATACTGTATCTAATTGATACAGGAAATTAAACAGAAGAATCCCAGTGTATAAGTTATTTACAAAGAGCTGGCAGCCAGAGCTTAGCAAGGGAAGAATTAGGGTCCACAGAATTTCTTCATTGTGTTTGGACATGCGGTTAGCATGGAATATATCATGTATAACATCCTTTCCTGTGTAGATTCTGAAATGGTACGTGTACCCTGTGGAACTTTCACAGCTTTTGTACAGTTTATTTCTGCACCGGGCAAGATTCAGGGGAAAATACTGTTTAAATATTTTTCTCACTTTGAGCAACAGAAGGGACACATCTTCAGAAATATTTGAGGATTAGTTGTATATCCCAGAAAACACGCTGAAGAGATAATCAATAGTAGGCTTACTTTAAAAAGCCTGCCTTCTCCAGATGGTCCCTTAGCAAAGCCTGAGTGTTGCCACTGTGGTGCATCAACCTCAACAGCAGAAAAAAACAGTTCCTACTCCTTAGATGTACTTGTTTAATATGTTAGGAATGGGACAGGCACACTGAGCCAGAGATCATTTCCAGGTGCGACCCGGGGGAGGATCATAGCTGGAAACAGGGGCAAGGTGGGTGGACCAGTACATGCTGATGTTGGTTTTTTGCACTATCCACATTTCCAAGGTCAAACCCCAGAAGCTTTTCATATCCTTCAGTTTTGTGGGAGTCCATTGCTGAGCCCATTCATGTACTTTAATTGGCCCCCATATTGAGTCAGAAATGGACATCCATATTTGTTTCAACCACCATATGACTCAATATTCCAGCATTAAAAATTGTTGAAACTACAGTATGGGGGTTCAACTCACTTATGTAAAGATGGACAACTACATTCTCCTCAAATGAGGAAACTCATGTTTTTAGGGGTGGTCTGCATAGAAGTTCCTACTGTGATCAAAGTCAGGAAGTGTTTGAAGGTGTCCCACTGAAATGCATTGGAGGGACTGGGACACACCATTTTGTGGCTGTCAGTTTGTGAGTGTTGTGCCTGCTGTTGCTCCTTGCAGCTGTCTGTAACACTTTGTTAACTTTCTGTTAGCTACAAAGAGGAGAGTGTGTGATAAACTGTTGAGCATGTGGGGCTACTCTTGTGAACATGCAGCTAACCTAGGAGATACACTGCAGTAGTCCTCAGGTTGCCATCTTTTGGACTGCCTCCACCCAGTCTATGCCTTTTCTGAGGTGTGCCCTCCAGATCTGGACACAATATTGCAGATGGGGTCTCACAATTGAGCAATATATATTAGTGACAACACCACTTCCCTTCTCCTGCTGGAGATACCTCTCCTTATGTATTCCAGCATCCCACTGTCCCTACCCACTGCTTTGTCACACTGCTCTGCCACCTTGAGGTCATCAGATATGATAAACCCAAAGTCCCTTTCCTTCTTTAACCCCAAGGTCCCTTTCCTGCTTGGTGACTGACAGTACTATCCCCCATCCTATACTCAGTTCATTGGTTCCTATGCCCTAGGTGCATGATTTTGCACTTTTGGTATTGAACCCCAACTGCCCTTATCTTGAACACTCCTCGGGTTTCCCAAGATCCTTAAAGGGAAACACCCAGGTCCCATCGAGCCCCACCTCCGTGTGAAGCAGGGCCCGATTAGCAGATGTAAAAAAAGTATTAAATGTGGCACTTACTGTTTGTTATATTATTTTGATTCATATCTGGTTGATCCTGCGCCCTCGGGTAGCTTCAAATAGCTCCGGATTGGAATCTATCAGTGTCCTTGCAATACCGAGACCAGATACAGACTAACAGGCGCACAAGCTGTCTGTACCTGGTCTCCGTATGTTTCGGCAGCACATGGGCTCCAAACTGGAGCTGTTTAAAAAGCCTGCAGTATGGCAAGTCTATGGAGACACCCCGGCTGCTCCCCGCCTGCCACGTCATCACGGGGACAACCGCGGGTGCTTGTGGGCACGACGGGGAGGGTGTTGAAACCTAAAATGCTGGCGGGGAGGGCGCAGGATCAACCAGATATAAATCAAAATAATATAATAATCAGTAAGTACCACATTTAATACTTTTTTTACATCTGCTAATCGGGCCCCGCTTCACACGGAGGTGGGGCTCGATGGGACATGGACGTTTCCCTTTAAGAATTCTTTTCACCCCTTCCTTATCGCCCAGCCTATTACAGATTTTGGTATCATCTGCAAAACGCATACCTTCTCTTCTAGTTCATCTAGAATGTCACTTATAAAGACACTGAAGAGGACCAGTTCCAGTACTGACCCTGCAGCACCTCGCTGGTCACTCTCACCTCATTAGAGTGAGTGCCATTAACCACCACCCTCTGTTGCTTATCTGTTAATCACGTTCTAACCCAGTTCAGAACTTTGGCTCCCTCACCTAGGCTGCTCAATTTCTTAATCAGTCTCCTGTGCACCACATTGTCAAAGGCCTTGCTAAGGTCCAGATATGCATGTCCACTGCCCTCCCCTGATCTAGTTCCCTGGTCACCCTGTCTAAGAACTCAAACCGTGACTCCATGCTGCTTTTGGTCTTGCAGCCTACTGGATTCAAGATATTCTCTGCCTCCTTTTCTTTAACAGTGTTTGCATTTATTTCCCCACCATTGAGGTGAGGCTCACTGATCGATATTCTCTGCCCTCTTCCCTGCTGCTGTCCTTATGTAGAGGGACTATGTCTTCTCACCTCCAGTACCATGCATAATTCCAGTGAGCTGTTAAATAGGGCTGTCAAAGGGACAGCCAGCACCTTCCTGAGTTCTTTCACTACCCTTGGATGTATCCTGTCCAGTCCCATGGCCTTGTCCACTTTCACTTTCCACTGAAAATGGACTTAAGTCTGCCTCCCTTCCCCCTTTGCTCCTGCTAATCACTGGTACCCCTTCCCCCACTGTGAAGACTGAGCAGAAGTACCTGCTCAGGATGTCTGCATTTTCTTGGTCCTCTTCTGCACAGTCACCCTCTGCTGCTCTACTTATCCTTACTATCTCTCCCCTTGCTTTCCTCTTCTTGCTGATGTACCTGAAGAAAGTCTTATCCCCATTTGCTACCCTTTGGCTAGCTTTTCCTCTGTCTGTGCTTGTGCTCCCCTTGCTACTTTACCTTCTGCCCCCTATTTTACCTGGTACACCTCTTTGTCTTCCTCCCTCTGTGTTTCCTTATACATGCCACCCTTTTTTCCTTTACCATCGTGGTCACTGCCGTAGAGTACCATAGCGGTTTCTTTTTCCTTTTCCTTTTCCTCACTTCCTTCATGCAGAGACTGGTTGCATTAATTATGCCATTCCTTATTTTTCCCCACTGTTTCCCTACTGCTCCTTGGTATCCCCCTCAACTAGGCAGTTTTTGAGGTAGTATCCTATTTCCTTAAAATCCACCTTCCTAAAGTCCAGGGGCCCGATTCCAATAGGCATGATACAACTCGCGGGTGTAAGCGAGTTGCACTATGCGGTGCTACGCTGGGGACCCTGTGCCGTATTCCAGGACAAGCAGGGTCCCCGGCACGTATGCCTGTGACTTGTGGCAGCCGCAGGCTAGCACCACATGCATGGCGCACTGGACCTGGGTGCTGCAAGTCATGGCACACATTCTACTGCTCCCTGGATCCCCCTCCGACCCCAGAACACTGCCTCAAGCACCAGGGGTCATGGGGGGAGCTGGACAGGTGGCACTGTCATTCAGGGGGGCAATTCAAAAAATGGACCCTGGGGGTTCCCAACATTCAGGGGTGTGGGGGACATGTATGTGCAGTGGGAGGCATGGGGAGCACTACTGGGACATTGCTGCAGCGCTGCAGAGTGGGCATCCATCGATTGGCATGGACGGATGCCCCTTAGACCAGCTCCCTGATGGTCTAACTCCATTATGCCATTGCAGCTTCTGGAATTGCGTTTGTGGGTTACGGCAGCTGCCGTTTTGGAATAGGGTGTAGTTGCTGCCGTAACCCACCCTTGTGCCATGCCATTGTGAGTTCTTGGTGTAGGTGGGTGGCATAGCCACACTTGGTGCAACCCGCGTAGCCAGCATGGTGCAAGGCACTTTTTGGAATTGCAATCTTAGTAACCTATGGCGCAAGTTGCAATTTATGCCATGGGGTTTGGCGTATATCACCTTGCGCCATGTGTAACGCATCTTGGAATCAGGCCCCAGGACCTTCATACTCATATAGAAACATACAAGCATAGACTTTGACGGCAGATAAGGACCACTTGGCCCACCCAGTCTGCCCATTTCCCTACCTACTGGATAAGCTGCAGATTCTAGTTAACCAACAGCCTACTTCCTGCAACCCCCAACTATAATTGCCTTGTATCTGTCCCATGCATGTTTGAATTCCTCCACTGTTTTAGACCCAACGACCTCCTCAGGAAGGATGTTCCATGTATCCACCACTCTCTCTCTGTGAAAAATAATTTCCTCACATTATCCCTGAGCCGTCCCCCCTTTATCTTTAAATTGTGCCCCCTTGTTCTTACACATCTCTTTTTCTGAAAGATGCTACCCTCCTGGACTTTGTTGATTCCCTTGAGGTACTTAAATGTTTCTATCATGTCCCCTGTCCCTCCTTTCATCAAGAGTATACATATTAAGCTCTCTCAGTCTCTCTTCATATGGCTTCTGCTGCAGACCCTGCACCATTTTAGTTGCCTCCTCTGGACTGCTTCTATCCTGTCTATGTCCTTGCGTAGATGAGGTCTCCAAAACTGCACGCAGTACTCCAGATGGGGTCTCACTAACTGTCTGTACAGAGGGATAACCACTTCCTTTTTCTACTTGTGATGCCTTCTTATGCATCCCAGTATCCCCTGGCTCTCCTTACTGACTTTTCACATTGCTTACCCACCTTTAGGTCATCTGATATGACTACCCCAGGTCCCTTTCCATTTTTGTTGTTGTTAGTACCTCCCTGCTATTGTGTACTCTTCTCTGGTTTTTGTTTCCCAGGTGCATTACTTTGCCTTCTTTGTATTGAATCTGTTGCCACATGTCTGACCATTCCTCCAACCTTGCCAAGTCCCTTCTCATCTTTTCTACCCCCTTGTGTATCAACTCTGTTACAGATCTTTGTGTCATCTGCAAAGAGGCATACCTTTCCCTCCAGACCCTCTGCAATGTCACCTATAAAGATGTTAAAGAGGACTGGACCCAGTACTGAGCCCTGAGGTACTCCTAGTAACCCCTTTCTTCAGAATGTGTTCTTCACTATTACCTTCTGTGTCCTGTGTGCAGCCAGTTTGTTACCCAGGCTACCACCCTGGGACCCACTCCCAGGCTGGCTAACTTGATTATTAATCTTTTGTGTGGGACTGTATCAAATGCCTTGCTAAAGTCTAGGTAGGCCATATCCACAGCCCCTCAATGGTCTATTACTTTGGTCACCCAGTCAAAGAAATCAATTAGATTCGTCTGACATGACCTTCCTGCTGTAAATCCATGCTGCTTTGGGTCCTGTGCCCTGCTGACCTCTAGGTACTCAACAATTCTTTCTTTCAGAAGTGATTCCATCATTTTCCCTACCACTGAGGTCAAACTTACAGGTCTATAGTTTCCCGCTTCTGCCTTGCTCCCACTTTTGTGGTTTGCCTGTGCTCTCATCTTAATGTTAAACCACACTACATGGTGATCACTGGTACCTAGGGGACTACCCACTGTGATATTTGCAATTTTTGTCCAAGCCTAATCTTATTTCTATATTTATTGAGCTCCATTGCTAAAATTGGGTTTAACCATTGTGGTGCCCATGGTGGCCTGCAGCTACCACTGTGACTTACATATTGGAGTCAGGCTTGGGATGAGATTCATTCAAGAATGTGGCACTACACATGATAAGAACTCTGGCAGGGCTGACTTCCGGTGATGTCACCGAGCAATGTAGACTTCAAATCGCATGCTCTATCAAAGCCTCCAACTCACATCAATTAAATTGCACTCCTGGGAGAGATTCTTGCTAAAATTCAAGTGGTGCTTACCCTAAACTGAATGGCGACCAGAAATAAGCCTCGTAACGCCCCGGCGGGGGCCCTAAAACCACAGCTGTGAATATGGAGCCCTCCAGACCAGCAAACACAGTAGATCTGAGATTAGAGAGTGAGTCTGAGGAGGAAGGGGAGGATTTTACAATCACTTCCCACCAGCTATGTCGTGAACTCCGACGCCTCAGCAACACTCTTGATACTATCAAGGCAGATATCAAGGAGAATAAAGCAAATATTGCCCACCACAGTACTCAGATTAGGCAGATGGAAGAACACTTAACTAATTACTCTAACACCACAGACCTGCATAATGGCACAATTCTGCAGCTTCACAACAGGTCCCAGTTCTTACTAAGCCATATCGAAGATCTTGAGAACAGGTCACTCAGAGTCAATCTCCGCATACACAGTCTCCCAGAACATACAGAATCGACTAATATTCCCAAATTTGTGGAAGGTCTTATTAAAGAACTATTGGGCATAGACAAGGAGACACCTCTAAACATAATTTGCACCCATAGAGCACTCTCGGCCCTCCCGAAGGACCTCCGAGCCAGACCTCGCTCATTCATTGTGGCTTTTCTAGATTTTAGTACCAGAGAAATGGTTCTGAGGAAGGCATGGGAGAAGAAAGAAATACTTAATCTTACTCGAAAACTTGAATGAGGCTGGGCTCCTGTTGGTTGATTTGCTTAATAATTTTACTAACATTTCTGGTCTTGCTTTGAATTATGGTAAATCACAACCTCTGCCCCTTAACAACCACTGTAAAGCCTTTATGAACATACCTCTTGGATTCCATTGGTCACCACAGGGTATAACTTATCCAGGAATCAAAATTACTAGTAACTCAGGGAAGATATGGGACATTAACTTTAATCCCTTACTAGATAACATCAAAACAATTCTGGACAGATAGAAGCTTCTTAATTTCTCCTTCATGGGGAAAATCGCAGCAATCAAGATGTCCATGTCACCCAAGATTCTTTACCTCTTTGCCAGTATTCCTTTAGTCTTACCATCCTCCTTTTTTGCTAAAATTGATAAATTAATAGGCAACGTTATCTGGGATGTGAAACCACCGAGATTTAACCGCAACAAACTTTGATCACATTGAAAAAAAGGGGGATTCGGACTCCCCTGGTTCAAAGGCTACTTCTGGGCTTTTCGAATGGCTCAAACCATTAAATGGTTTCAGAAACCCTCTCCTTGATCACCACTATGGGTTGCAATGGAATCTGCACTGTGCCCAGGAGGAGTTCATACTTATTTCATTTTTAATCCAATGTCCTGTAAACTAAAATCTCACCCGACTATATCATCCTCTGTTCTTTATTGGAAACTAACCCACAAATTCCTGAAATCCAATCCAACACCCTGGTTTTATGCCCCCTTATGGGGCAATCCACTGCTCACCCTAGAAGATTACCCAATTGTCTGCCGTACATGGCAGAACAAAGATATTTTCTTTCTCGGTGATATCTTGGACCAGAATTCATTCACTCTTAGATCATTCTCGGACTTGCAGGCTACATGGAAACTTCCTAAACAGGACTTCTGGAAGTTTTTACGGATTCAGGCAGCTTATAAGTCTCTTTCTAGTTTAGTGCATAAGCATACTCTTCTAAACCCATACATTTCGCACTGGACTGATTTATCAGTAAAATTGAATAGCTCCATTTACAAAGACATTATTGATAATCTACCTGATCAGTCTTTACAGGCCAAAAATAAATGGAGTACTCTTCTTAACTACAATATTTCAGATGCACAATGGAGTAATTGTTGGCATCTTGCACATAATACCTTTAAAGATACCCATAGTTCTTTAATACAAACTAAAATCCTACATCTTTGGTATAGAACCCCCTTTGTACTTTAACGAATGGGACTATTAAATAATAATAACTGCTGGCACTGCAATTTGACCAACGGGGATCTACTTCATATCTTGTGGTAGTGTGCTCCCATTAATAAACTCTGGTGTAAAGTCTATTTACTTGCCTCCAGAGTAACAGGACAAAAACGACCTTTTGACCCCAAGCTATTCCTTCTAGGCATCCTTATCCTCAATAGCTCTCTGCTGTCACATGCACATTTTAGATGGCTAAACATACTTTCTCTTCTGGTCAAATGTCTGATTCTTATAAATGGAAATCAACTCTGATGCCTTCTCTTTCAGATGTTCTTCAAAGCCTTTCTCAGTATGCCTCCCTAGATCGATTATCTCATGTTACTCATAACTGACTCTCTGTATATGACAGATGTTGGCATGATTACTTCAAGTACATCGAACCTAGTTCTTCTAGACCCTAATTCTTAGGGATATTTAGCCATCTTCTTATTTTGCTCTTAGATTAGGTTTTCCCGAAACTTTTGTGCACAGATATCTCATCTTTTTTGCCTCCTTCTCTATTTTCTCCCTCTCTCCTTCCCTTCTTCCTTGCTTTTTTCTTCTTTCTTTTCTTGCATACTTTTCTCTTATCTTTACCTCTCCATTACTGAACATTGTTCATATTATCACATTTATCACTTTTTGTAATTTATTGAATGCCATGCCATAGCCTGCCCTAGCATTTATTTTGTACATGGTTGTCATTCCTGACTTTATAATACCCTAGTGATTGTAACCCTTCTGCTCTCCACTTATAACCTGTCTAGGTTTGTGTTTTATTATCAATACATGTATATAAGGCTTCTCCAATATGTTTACCCTAAATGCTGTGTTTAAGTGATATTTTATACCTTATATGGAGGATATTCTTCTATTGTGTAAGATGTGTGCTTTCTTATATAATCAAATTTCAATAAAAAGATAAAGTGAAAAAAGGAAGAAAGAAATAGTGTTTGGGGATGTCAAATTATTTTTTGAACCAGAATATATGCCCACCACCATGGCGAGATGAAAGTTCTGGTTCCCGACGGTAAAGCTTTTGCATAACAGAGGCCTTAAAGCGAGAGTGGATTTCCCTGCTTGACTGCATGTCACCTCAGATATGGGTGTTAAAATTTTTGACTCCCTGGCAGATGCTAAGAAGTTTTTGACTTCACTGCACATCCCAACCAAAGATTTAATGGACTTTGGGGCCATGAAAGAAATCAAAAGGAGGCAGTGGATTACCCCAGGTACTCGAGTGGGAAAAAGCTCCCTATCAAACCCCATCACAGGTCAGGTCAGTCACAGCACTTGGAGTAGGCTGAGAGAATGAGCAACAACATAGCAGAGACCAGAGGAAGAAGCGGCGAGTTTGCAAGAGTCATGCCCTTGAACAGTGGTGACTTATCTATTTTACTATGTAATTACACTTACTTGGAGAGTATTTTGAATCCTCCTGATATAACTTTCGGAGTGTGACTGTAACTATTATCAGATGTATTACATCTGAGTATTTTAATTTTATTGGTTCCTCAGCGGGCTCTGGAATGCATCAAGGGGGAAAGGGGGGTCCTCCTCAACTACATAAGAATAATTTTATTTAAATGGGAAGCCATTTTAGAGAGGCTTTATGATGGTAGATTAAACAAAGGGTGGGCTAGATCTGTAGAAGCAACACAGTAAACAGCCTGTTCATGCGAGGATCTTACCCTTGGGAGAGTCTAAGGAATAGAATGTTGGGGGGGAGGAAACCACTATATTGGTGGGGGAATCACCTCCTCATGGAACCCTATTTTATAAATTGGTTGGGGGGTTTTGGTGGGAGAAAGAAGGATTGTCTATGTTGCACCAGTGGATTCCACAGTGGTTGCTAAACCCTGAACTGACAGGGAAGCCGCAGCCGAGTGCTGGGTTAATCCCAACACAGCCCGCCACTGCTGGGAAACAATACTGTGGTGGGATTTCTGTGGCACCTTGGGAGCACACGTTCTCACAAAAGATTGCAGAGCCAGTTTCCCCAGTTGGGTATAAGCTGATTGCACAGTTACAACAGTTCCTTTTGGTTATTACTGAAGTTTACTATTGTTGTTTTTTATCTTTCATATATAATAAGCTGTACCTCTCCTTAAACATGGCACTCTCTACCTGCATTATACTCTGTTAGAGCTGTACCCCCTCCTCATTGGTGGATATACATATGTTACAGGTGGGATGGGCTAGACTTCCCCCAGGCCAAAATCAAGATTTCTTGCGAGATGGCTTGCCATGTGACCATGGGGGACCTAAACATTGTTTCCTATAATGTAAGGGGCATAAATAGCCCTGTGAAAAGGACTAAGCTCCTTCTAGAATTAGAACGAATGGGGGTCGATGTCCTACTACAGGAGACCCACCTGGATCAAAATGAAAGTAAAAAACTATGCCGCAGATTGGTGGCGGAAACATACTCCTCCTCCTACCAAGCTCACCCACACCATAGAGGAACAGAAATTTTAATACATAAATCCTGCCCCCTGCGGGTCACCTCTGCACATTATGACCCTGAGGGATGCTATGTCCTGCTGTATACAACCTAACTGGGAACAACTTGCATAGTAGCCAATGTATATGCCTCTAATGAGGACAGAGCAGCCTCCCTATTCTTTAAAACTTTTTTTACAGACATTCTCAATATGGCAGGCCATCTCTGTATTGTCGGTGGAGACTTTAATACTGCTTTGTCTCCTACCTTAGACAGAAAGGGGGGCACCTGGACCACAAGGCGGAGCAGGGCTAGTAAAACATTACTTTGAATAAGCAGTCTGCTGCGTCTAGCTAAAATCTGGAGAGTGGTAAATAGCCAATATAGGGACTATTCACATTTCTCTGATCGGCACCTTTGTTATTCTAGAATTGATTTCATTTTTCTGTCTCAAGAGTGATTATATTCAGTCAGAAGTTGCCAAATGTTACCCCACACAATTTCAGACCATGCCCAGGTCAGGCTGGTCCTGGCACTCTCACCCCCCCCATCATAACTCTCATTGGAGACTTAATATAGGCCTCATGAATAATCAGCAGTTTAAAGACCTAGTTCAGGAAACAGACTGTATGTCCAAGACAATCCAGAAGGTACTACTTCCCATGCAGTCAGTTGGGATGCTTTAAAGGGGGTACTCAGGGGGGTTATAATTAAATATGCCTCACAGGAGAAAAGACACAGGGAACAAAAGAGAAAAGATATAGAAATGGAGATCTCAGACCTAGAATTCCAACATAAAATTTCTCTTGATCCCCGAGTTGAGAGGGAATTAGCAGATAGGCGAAGGGCTTTAGAATCTCTGCTCACAGCTCAACTGGAGGCCTCTTATAGAAGACTTAAGCAAACTACTATGAGAATGGATACAGGGCTAGCAAACTAAAAGCTGCTAACTTGTGACAGCAACTAAAAAGCAGGAAGGTTCTTCAGCTTGAAGATTCAAGTAAAGGAGGCACTTGTGTGACTCACCCCAGAAAAATTACTCAGTTATTTGCTCAATTCTTCCAGACTCTATACACCCAAGATCTAATTCCTGAAATAGAAACCAAACTCCCTGCCTACCTTAACACCATTACCCTTAGCAGCTTAACACAATCAGAGGCTGAACAACTAGACAAGCCTATCTCACAAATCGAGTTAAAAACTCAAATAGCCCCCTTAAAAATTGCAAGTCCCCAGGCCTAGATGGGTTTCCTCCTGATTTTTTTAAGACATTTGGTGACATCCTTGTTCCCTTGCTGCTGCCCGTATTTCATGATGTCATGGAGGAGGGAGCTGTCCCAGTCTCCTGGCAGGCAGCCCATATCTCAGTGCTTCATAAAGAAGGGAAAAATCCCCTGATATGCGAGTCTTACAGGCCCATTTCATTACTAAATGTAGATTTAAAGTTATTCACAGGCCTGCTTGTGGGGAGACTTCAACAGCTTATTTCATCTCTAGTTCATCCAGACCAGATGGGCTTTATCTCAGGCCAGTATCTATCTGATAACATCCAAAAAGTATTGAATATCATTTCTTCCCAAGAAGCGACCCCACACCTCCAGTTAGCCATCTCCATGGATGCAGAAAAAGCATTTGATAGGGTTAACTGGCAATTTCTAAAAGCAACCATGGAACAAATAAAATCTGACCCTAAATTCTTAGAAGCTATTGTACAATTATATAAAACCCTAAACGCCTTGGTGAGGGTGAACAGCATCTGTTTGGCCTTTTTTCCACTATCATGAGGTACCAGGCAGGGATGTCCTTTTTCTCCCCTACTATTTGCCCTATGCTTGGAGAGTTTGGCAGCCAAGGTAAGACAAAACCCTGGGATCACTGGGGTGATGGTGGGAGGTGGAGAACAGAAAGTTTCTCTATACACAGATGATTCCATTTTCTTTTTCCAGAATCCACCATACCTCTGCTGTCCATGGAACTTCACACCTTTGGAGAATTGTCTGGTTACAAAATTGGTTCTGAGTGGAAAGATGTCACAGGAATTTAAAGACATTTTCCCTTTTACATGGGCACACAAGAACCAAATTAGATACCTTGGAATCCAGGTCTCAACCACCACCTCTAAACTATTTAGCATTAATCACACTAAATTATGGGATACCATTGTGCAAGATCTGGCAAGGTGGAAACAGCTCCCCTTCACCCTGGCAGGTCGAGAATCAGTCATAAAAATGAATGTGTTACCTAGACTTCTTTTTTTATTTCAATGTCTTCCTCTGAAACCCTCCCTAAATCTTTGGAACTGGATTATAAAAGATATTCAGGGCTTCATATGACTTTACAAGAAACCAAGAATAGCTAGGAATATCCTACATCTGCCCAGGGAAGAGGGATGCTTAGCATTACCAGACCTTCGGCTTTACTACCTGGCTGCCCAAATGGGCCCTGTGCTCTCATGGGCCAAACAACAAATTTCATCAGGATGGTATGAGATGGAGAATGATACCCCAGGATATAATCCTCTTTTTACTCTGGCACTCACCCCAGTAACACCGGAATACAGAAAGCAAGTGAGCAATAAATGGCTAAAGCATGGCCTATACATCCTTGCTAGGGTGAATAAGTTAACTGCTACCCCAGGAGGCATACTGTAGGTCCTCTGTTGCTCATTCGCTATGAGCTGGAGTTTTTCCCTCCTGCCTTGGATCTGGGGTATGCTAGATGGCAAGCCAGAGGGACACTTTGCTTCACTCAATTTATAGAAATCAACTAGTGCATCTCTTTCAGAGGGCAAAGGAAAAATTCCAGTGGGGGAATGGAGAGTTCTTGAGGTTTATGCAAGTTAGGCATTTCATTAACTCCTCAAATAATAGGCTAGGCCTAACCAGACCTTATTCAGGCTGGAAGAATTACCTATATGAATTGGTAGTAATTGCAGGTAATTTCAAGTACATTTCAAGCCTATATACACTCTTACTCAAAGCTAGGGGAGTTTCGGTACATTCACAGAAGAGATTATGAGAACAGGAAGCACAGATTACTTTACAGGAGACAGACTGGCAGAAGGCTAAAAATGGGGTGGCAGGTGACTTCTGCCCCTGTGTGGCAGGAGTTTTATTGGAAAATACTATTGAGATACTTCAGAGTCCCCACCATCACTCAACATTTTGGTTCCTCAAATACAGATAACTGCTGGAGACTCTGTGAGGGAGTGGGAGACCACTGGCCTGCCCCCCCAACAACATTTTGGGCCGCATTGCAGGAGACGGTACAAGAGAGATACTAGGCATTCTCATCCCCCTCAAATTCGAGGAATGGGTCCTGGGAATACCCACAGTGACACATCTCAAGGGAGACACACGACAGGTAGGCCTGGTCTTACAGGCAGTAGGTCTAAAGTGTATTACAGCTAGGTGGCTTAGCTCTGACCTGCCTACAAGCAGGGACTGGATAGGGAGACTAAGGGAGGTAGTCACAATGGAGGCCATGACAGCAAAAATAAGACTCCAGTCAGAAAACCATATTCAAAGATGGCAGAGTTGGGAGGCCTGGCTCATAGAAAAGGGAAATAATATTATTTAATTGTTCTCTTTGGCAGGGTGGGCTACAGGGAGTAAGCTGAAATAATAATAATAATAGTAATAATAATAATAGTCTTTATTTCTATGGTGCCTTTCAAAAATCAAGGTGCCTACCAAAGTTTAAAACACATCAGACATTTCAAAATCTTAAAATATATAAAACAGCTGATACAATTAAGAGAAACAAATTAACCACCAGATGCTTGACACCATAGATATGTTTTCAGGGCCTGTTTAAATCCCTCCACAGTTGCGCACTCCCGTAACTGACAGGGTAGAGAATTCCAGAGGGTGGGGCTGCATGCATAAATACACGGGCCCCAGAAGATTTCAAGCACACCCTCGGGATCTCTAGCAACCACTCGTCAGCTGAGCGGAGTGATCGCCCAGGGCAGTAAGGAACCAGGAGATCTTTCAAGTAGTCTGGGCCCTTACCATGTGGGGCTTTAAAAGTCAAAAGACAGACTTTAAAAGTGATCCACCACTGAACTGGCAGCCAGTGCAATCCGCACAGCACCGGCAAAATATGACTGGACCAAGCAGTTCCAGTCAATAGCCGGGCTGCTGCATTTTGCACCAGCTGCAGGTGGTGGAATTCCACCCCAGGTAGCCCTAGGTAAAGAGAATTGCAATAGTCCAAGCATGAGGACACAAAGGCATGGACCAGTGTAGGAAGATCACTGGATGGAACAAGGTGCCTAATCCTGGGGATATTCCTCAGATGACAGAATGAGGACTTGACGATGGCAGACACCTGCAAGCGCAGAGTCAGCCCTTCTTCAAAAATGACCCCCCTTGGTTACGCACCTGTTTGGAGTTCGGGAGTGATACACCCCCAAGGTAAAGCTCAGAGGGTGAACCAACCCCTGGCCCCCCTATCTGACATGCCGGATCCACAACCAGCACCTCTGTCTTTCCGACTTCAACTTCAGCCAACTCAAATCCATCCACTCCTGGATTTCTGCAAGGCAGTTATTAAAGACCAAGAGAGCTCCATCCTGGTCAAGCGCAAAAGAAAGGTAGAGCTGGGTATCATCAGTGCAGCAGTGAAACCTCAGCTCATACCTTTTTACAATGTCTCCGAGGGGCAGCATGTACACTACGAACATCATGGGGGACAACACTTAGCCCTGAGGAACTCCACAAGACAGAGAAACTGTGTCCTAGGAATAAACCCTGGATACCACTCTCTGAGTTCTTCCAGTGAGGTAAGATGTAAACCACCTGAGGACTACACCAGCTAGTCCACAGATGAACTTCAGGAGCTCAAGTAGGACCCCATGGTCCACAGTGTAAAAGGCTGATGAGAGATCTAGAAGAACCAAGATGAAGCAGTTCTGATCTCTAGCCATCAGGAGATCACAGAGCACCTGAACCACCGCTGTCTCAGTACTGTGCCTCTTTTGAAAACCGGACTGGAGGGGTTCATAGATATCATGGATAGTCAAATGGTTCTCCAGCTGTATGGCCACTACCTTCTCAATCACCTTCCTTAAAAAGGGAAGGTTTGAGATTGGTCTGTAGTCTGCATGGCAGTCAGGATCCAAAGAAGCTTTCTTCAAAAGAGGTGTTACCACCGCCTCCTTCAGGGAGCTAGAAAACTCACCTGTTTCCAAGGAGCACCAGACTATCCATGCTAGGACTGGAATGATGGAATCAACCCAAAATCAGGGAAGTTGGTCCAGGGTCCAAACTACAGCATGAAGGGTGCGCACCCTGGACAATCTGCATGATATCCATGAACTCTGGTCGGTCGTAGGTACTCCAGGAAAGCTGAGGAGCAGAGACCGCATGCTGATCCATAGCAACACCCTTAGAGTGCGCTGGATGAAATGCCATCCTGATGTCGGCCACCTTAGTTGCAAAGAATCGAGCAAGTTTGTCACATAAACATCATAAACTGTAACAATCGAGGCTCCTGGTGGTTGTAGCCCTGGGGAGAGTATGTTAAAGTGCCAATAGATAATTTCTGTACATTTACTACCCAAATGCAGAGGAGAGGAAAGAACAGTGCAGCTTTTTAGTTGGGCCTGTTGGCCATTTAGAACAATTTTATTGGTGGACCATATCAGAAATTACATTACATTTTTATAATGATATTAATTACTTCTGTTGAGGAGTTAATGATGAATGGAACACACCAAGTTTCACTTTTTAGATTAATGTTTACTGGAAAATTATCCAGACAAGCTTTATTAACCATGTCAGTCGATTATTTAATTGTATATGTTCACCCTTTCAGCATTGATGATATGTACTGTGATAATCATACAACTGTTTGTGATATCAACCCATGCAATAAAGCTGAGTTAAAAAAAAAAAGAACTCTGGCAGGGTGTCAGGCTCAGAAAGTGCATCAGTCCTGGACAACTTATAAGGCTCAATCTGGGTGTCACACACAGTTAAGGCATCAAACTTGGGCAGAACATCAGGTCCAAGCAGAGTGTAGGCTCAGGGCAGAGTGTCAGGCTTGGGCAGGACATTAAACTCCGCCAGGGAGATATACTTGACCAGGGAGTCATGCTAAGGCAGAGTATCAGGCTCGGGTAGGGTGAGACGCAGGCAAATGCCTGCGCTTAAGTTGGCACATTTTCAGCTGGGGCTCTTGCTCAGGCTAGGGGTCTTGTTTGGACTGTGAGAGATGCTTGCACTTTTTTTATGACTGCTTTCACCCTGCATTGCAGGCACTATCTCATTTGATGAATGATGCAGGCTCCTAGGAGGCCTCTAGCTCAGGCAGGATACGAGGCTCTTGCATGGTCTCAGGTTTGGGCAGATGCCTGTGTTTATGTTTGTGTTTTCTGTGTGTGCCCTCAGTTGCAGGCTCAAAATGGTCTTTTTAGTCAAACAGAATCTCAGGCTCAGGCAATGTTTCAAGCTCAGGCACATGCTTGCATTTATGTTTGTATATTTTGCACTTGACCTGAGTTGCAAATTCAGGCTCAAATGGGAATTCCTTTTTGGGCTCAGGTGAGGTATTCAGCTCAAGCAAGATCTCACTGGGGCAGATGATTATGCTTACACTTTTGGTGACTGCCCTCAGCCTGTATTGCTGACCCCATCTCAAGTGCAGATACAGACAAATAAGAGCCTTGTTGCTCAACCAGGATCCCAGAATCAGTCAGGTGCTTCTGCTTATACTTAATCTTTTTTGTGACCCCCTCAGCCTCTATTGTGGCCTCCATCTCAGACATAGGCTCACATGGGACCTCTTTCTGGGATGGATCTCAGGCCTAGGTACAGTCACAAGCTTGGGCACATCATATCTATACTTCCACTTTCTAGACTGGGGTACTTGTTTGGGCTGAGGTTCAGGCAGATGCCTCAGTTTCTGCTTCATATTTCTAAGCACTGAATATTACTTGGAATGGGGCCTGCTAGAGGGCAATTATGTGTTGTTATGTTCACGTAGGGATTTAGGATTAGCCTTGGGTCTTTACCACACTCAGTTATCCTCATTGGTATCATTCAATATTGTTTCATCAAATGAGCTATTGATTGGGCAATAGTTTCTACTAGATTCTGGATCACAAAAAAAATCATCAAAGTCTGACTCAGATCTAATTATACCTTTTATGATTTCTGCTCTGTAATTCCATGATACGACTAACAGGTAGTCTGGCTTAGTGGTTAAAGTACAGAGCCATGAACTGGGAGCCCCAGGTTTGAATCCTGCTACTGCCAGTGACAATGTGATTCTGACCAGGTCTGTGCTTAAAGGAGTAGTCCACCAAGAATTTGCAAACAACATATGTTATGCAAAGTGTTTTGATATGTATGTTAAACCCTAGTGTGTCCTTCCCTATGTCTGCTATTTGGAGTTTTTACTAAATTAGCCTGCTAGCTGTATGGTAGTTTCACGACCCTTGGGGATCTCCATCACAAATAGGTTTATTGGCTTTCTTTCTCCTACAATGCACCCTGTCTCATATGACAATGATGTAGCCATGCCCTTAGATTTAGCATGTGTACTGCTTTAAAATCAGTTTAAAATCACTTCACAACAGCAGAGCTTTGTAACTATTCTTATTCAGGGAGCACAAATGTCATCAGTTACAGTTTAAGCAGATACCTGAGAGCAAGCTAACTGGGGTTTCTGTAAGGCAACAGCTACTAAATATCTCTAATTCACTATTTTTGTTTTCTATGTGCATCAGGTCTAGCTAGCAGGAGTGTTTTAATTTTCAAACTTTTAATTTTGTCAAACTATACACAACCATAAAAGCACATAAACTGCCCAGATCGTCAGTGCTATAATTAATAAGGACTCTAGCTGTTTTCTTACAGAAACCCCACTCAATTAGATGTCAAATATTTGCTAAACTATAAATGCAGGTATCAGCATTATATTAGCAGTTAGTGCTGATTTTGCCCTCTGACAAGATTTTCATATTTTTTATTTTATTTTATTTTATTTTTTACAAATGAAGTGTATAGTATGAAGCTGCAGCATAGAGACTGCAAAATACCTTGAAGTCAGCTTTTCTCCAGCCTGTGGTATGGCATGAAAGCAACAGGATGACAGCTACTCATTTGATTCCATTTTACAATGGTTCACTGCACTACACATTTAGTGTACCACACTTTTTCAAATAATAAAACAAATATTCTCCAACCTAAATAACTCACACATACATATGTTTGTATTTTATTAAAAAGACACTACACATTTGTAACAAAAAACAAACAAAAAAATAAATAAAGTGATGTCACAGATCAAAGTCAGCCCTAACTCCCAGTTCCTTCTAGCAGAATGATGGTACCTACATTTATGGTTTAGCAAATACTTGAGAGCTGAGTAGGTGTTCTGTAAGAAAATAGCTACAGTCTTTTCTAATTATAGCATTGGTGATCTGGGGTAATTTCTGTGCTTTTTATTGTTGTGTGTAGTTTGATGAAATAACAGTTTAAAATGAAAACACTACTGCTAGCTAGACCTGAAACACACCAAAAACACAAATAATGAATTAAAGCTATTTAGCAGCTGTTTTCTTACAAAAACCCCAGTTAGCTTGCTCTCAGGTATCTGATAAACTGTAACTGATGCCATTTGTGCTCCCTGGATAAGAACAGTTACAAAGCTGTGCTGTTGTGAACTCATTTTAAAGCAGTGCACATGTTAAATCTAAGGGCATGGCTACATCAGTGTCACATGAGACATGGTGCATCGTAGGAGAAAGAAAGCAAATAAACCTATTTGTGATGGAGATCCCCAGGGGTCATAAAACTACCATACAGCTAGCAGGGTAATTTAGGAAAAACTTCTAATAGCAGACAGAGGGAAGAACACACTAGGACTTAACAAACATATCAAAACAATCTGCGTAACATATGTTTTTTGCAAATTCTGGGTGGACTACTCCTTCAACCTCTCTATAACACATTACTAAATTATTGTTTGAATCCCTCTGGACAGCTAAAATGCAATCACACCCCCCCCCCAGATTGTAAAGAGTCTTGGGATAGGAATTATATAATTAAAACCAAAGTTCTGGTCTAGAGGTTAAAGCACATAGGTGAGAACCTGAAGCTCCAAATTTGAATCCTGTGACTTCCACTTACAGTACTCACTGGGTGACTAAGCAGTTTGTGTGTAACCGCATCGCAATAGTTTGTTACTCTAGCTATCTCTTTTATCTTACCTGTGCACCTAAATGGTAGAAACACTCTCCCTTCCCTCTCCCGAACCACAAAATTGTAATGTGCTTTAAAATAGCAAGGTCTTTGACACTGTGCCACACAGGAGACTGATAAAGAAACTGAGATGTCTAGGGGTGGGATCCAAAGTGGTGTACTGGGCAACAGAGGGTGGTGGTTAACAGTGGCAAGGCTTAGTACTGGGATCAATGCTCTTCAATGTCTTTATAAGTGGCACTGCAGAAGAACTGGAAGGGAAAGTATGCCTTTTTGCAGATGGCATCAAAATCTGTAATTAAATGTATTTTAAAATGAATTATATAAAACTAACAGTTGAATCAGTGATTAGAGAGCACAGGTCAGAATCTGGAGCCCCAGGTTTGAATCCCACTACAACTTACTCCCAGTATGACTCTTAGCAAGTCTGTGCTTAACACCTTGGTAATATTTCAGAGAACTCTTCATGAAACCTCTTCCCCCCCAGGGACCACCAGGGCCACTACCGCTTTCTCAGAGGTTGCCAAGAAAGTGAAGCAGTTGGACCAAGGTGGGCTCAGGGAGGGAGATGGTGGTGGAACAGAGATGCATCCCTCCAGCTGTACCTCTCCACAGTTCATATGCTGTTCTGGTGAAGAGTGGTTCCTCTATGGAGGCACCTGCAGTAGAGACCAAGGAGGATGCTGGGAATCTCTACAAAGGAGACCCACAGGAGGGTGGCATGAGACCCCACAGGGGAAGGAAACAACTCCTGGTAGGGGACTCAATCATTAGGGGGTAGAGGTGGGGGAGGAAGGGGAGAGGGATGTAAGGTGCCTGCCTGGTGCCATGGCTCAGAGGGACAGAAAGCGAATCCTCAGGATCCCGGGAGCAGCTGCACAAGGGAGGGAGCTGGATGTCATTGTCCACCTAAGGACAAATGACCTGGCTGGGAATGGGATCAGAGCAGTGCAAAAGGAATTTGTAGAGTTGGGAAGGAGCCTTAGACAAGTAGCACGTATGGTAACCTTCTCGGAGGTGCTGCCTGTCTAGGGCAAGGATGATGCTAGGGTACTCCGCACTGTGGGATTCAATGAATGGTTGAAAAACTGGTGTGGAGGTCAGGGTTTTGGCTTCATTGGGGACTGGGGAGCCACCTGGAGGGATGTAGGCCTACACAGGTGTGATCAGTGCTGGATTTACACTGCCATGGGCCCTATGTACAGTACTGTGTAAGGGCCCCCCCCTTACACTGTGCATCTGTGGCGCACATGCACCATGCGTTGGTACCTGACAATCATGCCAGATGAACATGCTTCACCACACGACACCCCATACAACTCTAATTGCCTGACCCTAAACCCAATAGCCCACATAAACATTACAGATGCATATCTGTATAATCAAATCAAACTAAAGTATGCAAGCATCTCCATTTCATGAGATTCGTTTGAAAAACAATATTAGGCAAGGTGTCATATCAGGGACCATTTTGGTCGGTATATGATTAAAGTGGTTTTTTTTTTGTTTTTTTTTTAATGGTCATTGGTTCCTGTATGCACTGAAGACCAGAATGGAAAACAAAAGACCCTCAGATTGAGTGTTTCTACCATTACTGAATTATCTGAAACTGATTACTCTTTTGATGACCGTTTTACCTCCTTCAAGCTCTTGCTTCTCCTTCCATTCCTCTACTCTTCTTAACTTTCCATTCACTCCCTCTCTCCTCCTCCCTATCACCTCTTTTTCCCAGTATTCTCCCTCTTGCAGACTCCTTCTCTCCTTCTGTTTTATTCTGCCACTCAAATTCCCCTAATTCCCCCTTCACTCCTTCCCTCTCTCCTCCCCCTCCTGTCTCGTTCCCTGTCTCGCTACCTTGCCTCTCCCTGATTCCCCCTCCGCGCTCCCTGTTTTCCCCTCATTATATTTTGCCACTACCTCCCCTTCTGCTGCCCTTGCTACCCTTCTTTCTCTCAACAAAATCAATCAAATCCAGTCAATTTTATTTGTATAGCACCTCTTCCAAAAGGCTCAAAGTTCTTCACAATAAAAATAGGAAATGATGATAAAACCAAAAATAAAAAAGTAAAACACCATAAGCAACCCCTTTAAGGGTAATAGCCATAATGGCCTGGAACCAGAACACTGCACTTCTCTCCCCACCAAGTGCTACACCCTTCTCAACCTCCTATTTTATCTCAGCAAGTTTTCTGGGTCCTGAAAGTGTGTCAAAGTCCCCACAATACATAAATGGAGTGATACTTCCCATGGGAACTACCATTCAATCACCCTTCACATTACTTTTACCAAAAAGCAGGACAAACCTGTGCTATACAAAGTTTCTGCTTTTCTTAACTCCTTCATTTTCTGCCCTTACCTGTCTGGTTTCTATAAATCACTTTCAGCAGTTTCTTCCCTTCTACACTTTATTGAGTCTGTCGTGAAGGGGTTGGTTGGACCAGGGACTGTTCATTTTTGCCCTCTCTGGTGACCTTTCCAATGCTCTCAATACAGTAGCCCAAAACAAGTTAAACAACTTTTTTTTCAAAACTGTTGTCCTTCTTCATGTACCCTTTCTGCCGCTGGTAAGATGAGAGAGAGCGTCTGCCTTCACAACACCAAAAACCACACTTTTGTTGATTGGCAAACGGGGCAATGCAATGTATGCTTTGGCAGCCCGTGCACTTAAATTAACTGAAAAACAACACGCATTTGCTTATGAGATGGGTTCTCAAATTTCTGTTTGTTCTGTTTGTTCAGAACTTCAGTAATGTTTATTATGCTCTATGTCTGCTTAATTTGCCAGAAGCCTCTAACTAGACACTCAGTAGTATTCTGATCACTCTGCTTTGCTTCCTATTCAGTAGCTTCTGAAGCAGGTTCATGTCCCATTTCAAGAAATTGCCAGACCTTCTCAATCTAAATATGACTGAGTTTTGGACACAGAATCTTTGGAGGAAACATAGAAACACAGAAACATAGACTTTGATGGCAGATAAGGACCACTTGGCCCACCTAGTCTGCCCATTTCCCTACCTACAGGATAGGCCGCAGATCCTAGTTAACCAACAGCCTATTTCTTCCTACCCCCCGCAAGAATTGCCTTATGTCTGTCCCATGCATTCTTGAATTCTCCCACAGTTTTAGACGCCACAACCTCCTCAGGAAGGCTGTTCCATTCATCCACTACCCTCTCTGTGAAATAATACTTCCTCACATTGCCCCTGAACCGCCACTCCCTTTATCTTTAAATTGTGTCCCCTTGTTCTTGTATGTCTTTTTTTCTGAAAGATGCTACCCTCTTGGACTTTGTTGATTCCACTGAGGTACTTAAAAGTTTCTATCATGCCCCCCTCCCTCCTTTCCTCAAGGGTATACATATTAAGCTCCTTTAGTCTCTCCTCATATGGCTTCTCTTGAAGACCCTGCACCATATTAGTTGCCCTCCTCTGGACTGCCTCTATCCTGTCTATGTCCTTGCGGAGATGGGGTCTCCAGAACTGGACACAGTACTCCAGATGGGGTCTCACCAGCTGTCTGTACAGAGGGATAACAACTTCATGTTTTCTTCTGGTGATGCCTCTCCCCATGCATCCCACTATACCCACAGCCCTCCCTACTGCCTTCTCACATTGCTTGCTAACCTTAAGGTCATCTGATATGATTACCCCAGGTCCCTTTCCTTTTTTGTTGTTGTTACTACCTCCCCTCCGATACTGAGACTATAAAATGGCAGTAATAATAAATGCAATTTACATTGCACCGTATACTAGTTGCAAGGTGCGGTACAAAACATAATGTAAGTTTTACTGTAGAACATTTGCGAAACTTTAAAAGTCAATCAGTAAAGGCAAGTTTTCAGTTTGCACTCAAATGCTCCCATTGCCAACATAATCTAATCCGGGGAGGGAGAGGGAGACTATCCCAAAGGTGAGGGCAATGAACAGAAATGACCCTCTTTCCAAAAGTGGTGATTTCAGAGACTGGAATGTTGAGAAGCTGTGCGTGCATCTGAGGATCAATGACAACATGTGTTGCCTTATGGTGCTGGATATGCTCAGAGATGCAGGAGCAAGTTGCTGACAGTATTTGAACAAAAATAAAACTGTTCTGAAATTAATTCTGGGCTGAGCTAGAAGCGAGTGACACTTGGGCAATATTATTGTAATATTCAACCCTCACTCACCTTCGCATATGAGTCCTGAAGTCGACAACAAGGGCAGGCAATACAAGCCTGGGCCTCTCTGCGACTGCCAGAAGGTATCCTATTCTCCAGCCCATCCGAGTAGTCCCAATGCAATGGTCCTGGACAATCCAGTCGCAACTGATCGCACAAGCTCCAGCTCCCAAGTCTCATGGACTTCCACCCCTGTCCGGTCCTGCGGTCCGCTGCTGCACCATCCATGGTCCACTCTACAGCAGATGTATGTTGTCCCTTCTTGAAGTTGTCCTTACAGGCTGCACTAGACCTGAGGATACAGCAACCACCATCACCACCAGGATAAACTGACTTACTGTTGTAGAGCAGCTAGCCTACAAGCCACCGACTTGCCAAGCCAACTCCCGAGCAGCAATTTTCAAACAAGTGGTATGGCGCCAAAGCTGGTACTGCTGGGTGCTGCACATGTGTGAACCAACCAGTCTGAGCTATGTGACCCAAACCCATCCTTGCTGCTGCGGTGCTGTGCTCTAGCTTCACTATCTACAGAGACACATCGGAATGCCACTCTTCTATCTGACATCCCCCACAAGTCAGACATCCAACCAGGTGGCAGTTGGTAATAGCAGGGGAAAGAAAGAAAAAAAGATTTAAAGTGGTGGCTTTTGCCGCGGGAATCAGGCTGGCCCCTCTAACAGCTTGGGCCCTATGCACAGGCGTACTTGGATTTGCAGTAAATTCGGCCCTGGGCACGATGGTCTGCATCTGTCCGGGGGGAACCAGGATCCTAGGTGAAAGGTTTAAGTGCTTCATTGGCAAGCATTTAAACTAGCCAAGGGGGAGGCACTGAAAAGGAGCAGGGAAATCCCAGCCTCCCCCCCCCAAAACACAGTAATTAGTGAGGTAAACACCAAGGTAGGGAAGTCATTTGGGAGCAGGACAGGGGTAAATTCAAAAAAAGCAAAGGCAGTAAGGACAGGGACGGGGCTAAAAGGGGTAAGGCCATCAAAAAATGGAGGGTGATGAGTACCAATGCCTGTAGTCTGTTTAACAAGCTCCCTGAACTAGTGGCATTGATGAAAGAGGGATGCTTGGGTATTGTGGCAGTCACTGAAACATGGTATACAGAGAACCATGACTGGGATGTCAACATACCAAGATATACAACCTACAGGAGAGATGGGGAGGGTAAAAGAGGAGGAGGAGGAGGAGTAGCTCTCTATGTAAGGGAAGGGAATAAAGTAACAGAACTAAAGAGTAAACATGAAGTAGATGAGTCACTATGGGCCACCCTGGAGATAGGAAATAGCACCACAATCCACATGGGAGTTGTGTACAGACCCCCATCTCAGGGGAAGGGAATGGACATGGAAATGATAGAAAGCATCCTTAAAATGACAGAAAAAGGGGATATATTGTTGATGAGAGACCTGCATATGCCAGATGTTAACTGGAGCACCTTTGCTGCTGGCACATCCAGGAGCAGGGTCATTCTTGATGCCCTACAAGGGGCATGCCTCAGACAGTTAGTGTTTGAACCCACTCTGGAGGGAGCAATTATAGACCTGGTACTCTCAAATGGGGACAGAGAAAGGATCTTGGATTTAGAAGTGGGTAGCCATCTGGGAACAAGCAACCACCAAAGAGTGTGGTTCAGAATAAACACAGCAGTAGAGTCAAGCCATACAAAATCAAGAATATTGGACTTTAGGAGGGTTGAATTTGGGAAAATGAGAGAGCACCTCAGAAAAGCACTAGCAAGTGGGCAAGAAGGAGGGGTGGAAGAACAATGGGGAATAATCAAAACAGCCATCACAGAGGCAACAAGCCTTTGTGTGAAGCGAATCAATAAAACAAAATGAAGGAAAAAACCACAATGGTTCTCAAAAGAGGTGGCAGGGAAGGTTAAGAAGAAAAGGATAGCATTCAGGAAATATGAGGAAACACAGAAGGAGCAGGACAGAGAACTTTATCAGTTAAAGCAGAAGAAGGCAGGGAAGGCAGTCAGAATAGCAAAAAGGCCCCAACCAAGGAAAAGATATCCAATTCTGTTACGAAGGGGGATAAAACCTTTCATAGGTACATTAGTGAAGAAAGACCAGGGGAGAGATACAGAGACTTAATAAAGGGGAGGGAATGTGGGCAGAGGGTGATAGTGAAAAAGCAGGGATACTGAACAAATATTTCTGCTCAGTATTCACAACTGAAAAGGATGGGTAGGTACCTAAACCAAACAAGAGAAACACTCTGGATGGGGGGGTCGATATCAGTCCATTCACAGAAGAAAGGGTTTTGAAAGAACTCTTGAAACTGAGGGTGGACAAAGCAATGGGGCCTGATGGGATTGATCCCAGAATTCTAAAGGAACTAAGGGTAGAACTAGTGACACCACTGACTACTCTCTTTAACAAATCATGGGCGGATGGGGTGGTACCTGAGGACTGGAGGAGGGTGGATGTGATTCCACTTCACAAAAGTGGAAGCAGGGCAGAGGCAGGAAACTACAGATGGTTAATTTGACCTCAGTGGTAGAGAAAATGATGGAATCACTTCTGAAGAAAGAATTGTTGAGTACCAAGAGGCCAGTGGGGCACAGGACCCAAGGCAGCATGGATCCACTGTGGGAAGTCTGTGTCAGACAGATCTAATAGATTTCTTTGACTGGGTGACCAAAGTAGTAGACCAGGGAGGGGCTGTGGATATGGCCTACCTAGATTTTAGCAAGACATTGGACACAGTCCCACACAAAAGACTAATGTACAAGTTAGCCTGACTTAGAGTGAGTCTCAAGGTGGTAGCCTGGATGAAAATTGGCTGGACAACAGGACGCAAAGGGTAATAGTATACGGAGTCCACAGTGAAGAAAGGAGGGTAACTAGTGGGCTACCACATGGTTCAGTACTGGGACTGGTCCTCTTTAATGTCTTTATAAGTGACATTGGAGAGCACCTGGAAGGAAAAATATGTCTCTTTGCAGACGACACAAAGATCTGCAACAGGATTGATACACAAGGTGGGGTGGAAAGGATGGAAAGGGACTTGGCAAGGTTGGAGGAATGGTCAAATGTATGGCAGCTCAGATTCAATGCAAAGAAGTGCAAGGTAATGCACCTGGGAAACAAAAACCTAGAGGAAGAGTACACAATGGAGGGTGAGATACTAACAACAACAAAAATTGAAAGGGACCTGAGAGTAATTATATCAGATGACCTAAAGGTGGGCAAGCAATGTGAGAAGGCAGAAAGGATGGCTGGGGGGATACTGGGATGCACAGGGAGAGGCATCAACAGTAGAAAATAGAAAGTTGTTATCCCTCTGTACAGACAATTGGTGAAACCCCATCTGGAGTACTGCGTGTAGTTCTGGAGACCCCATTTCCACAAAGACATAGACAGAGTGGAGACTGTTCAAAGGAGGGCGACCAAAATGGTGCAGGGTCTACTCCAGAAGACATATGAGGAGAGACCAAAGCAATATGTATGCCCTTGAGGAAAGGAGGGAGAGGGGGGACATGATAGAAACTTTCAAGTACCTCAAGGGAATTAACAAAGTCCAAGAGGGTAGCATCTTTCAGAAAAAGATATGTGCAAGAACAAGGGGGCGCAATTTGAAGATAGAGGGGGAATGGCTCAGAAGTAATGTTAGAAAGTATTTTTTCACAGAGAGGATTGTGGATGCATGGAACAGCCTTCTTGAGGAGGTTGTGGAGTCAAGAACAGTGGGAGAATTCAAGAATGCATGGGACAGACATAAAGCAATTCTAGTGGGGGGGTAGGAGGAAGTAAGCTGTTGGTTAACTAGGTTCTGCAGCTTATCCATCAGGTAGGGAAATGGGCAGACTAGGTGGGCCAAGCGGTCCTTATCTGCCGTCAAAGTCTGTTTCTATATTGGTCTTTTATTTCTCATTGTTAGCTGATGTTGGTGTACTCCTAAATAAATAAAGCAGTGCTTTCAAAAAAAAACTTCAAACATGAATGTTTTTAACCTCAGACTAAGCTATTTGTAACTCCTGACTAGATGGTTAAATCCTACTTTCCAACTATTTTACAGGCTGTAAATCGCAGAGTAGGCCCTGAGTTTATTTGCATTTTTCCAAAACAGGCAAGTTCCTCACTGTGCAGGGTGTGATGGTGCAGTTAACAGCGAGTCCCTTGCCAGCCTGTTTCACTCTCTTCTTCCTTTGAGGTGCAGGCCTCCAATGACAGATGGCTGTTGTCTCAGGTCCCAATCAGGCCTCTCCTGGTCTCTGCATTCAGCAGATGATCTTTCTTCTCTGCCAGCACAGGACAGCTCTTGCTGTGAAACTCGATCCTATTTGTCAAGTGGCAACAGAGAATGGAAGACTACCGGGCAATGGGTAAGGGGGCCATGCCATGAATGAATGGGTTTTAGACTGGTAATGGTTGGTGTTGACTGGGTGGGCAGAACAGGTACAGGCCCTGGGTGATGGGGTAGTTGCGCATAGCGTGGTGGCACTAGGCAGCAGGCAGATTTGGAAGGATGGATTGGGATGCATTGAACATCATGACAGGGAGGACATGCAGAAGGACTGATCATGATGAGACACAGGATTCAGGATGGAACAGGCCAGACTTCACTGGATATCATTGGACAGTCGCCTGCAGTGCCAGTAAGTTACTGGGTGGTGAAGTTGAGGAAGAATGTGTGCCTGAGGGTGCGTGGGTGGTGTTTTGTTCTAGGTTTTGATTTTGACCAAGTTTTATTGCATTTTTGATGACTGAATCAGTAGTCAGATATGTAATCAGAACTGATTTCTTATTCCGATTCCCTATCTGACCCTTTTTTGGCTTAATCCTGAAAAAAGCTCTAAATCCAGTATATCTGATTCCATGGCTTGGATTGCAAGCATCCTTTTGGTTAATTCAGAAAATTGCCCCCACCCAAGAACAGGGGGTGGTTTACTTCGAGCTGAACTGAACCTGGAGGATAAATTGTGGCTCGACGGTTTGTTTCTCTTCAAAATGCAAATGAATTGGGAGACATACCAAAAAAGTATGAACAAAAAGGAAGTACCCCACACCCTTGAGCATGTTTCCATTTAGGTAGTTAGTGTGAGGAGCTAGTTTTTTTTTTTATTACTTAGTGACCATGTGTAAGCTGTGTCCCCCCCTTGTATGCTTAGTGTCTCGATGCTGTTATAATCATAGCACCGAGTCAGGTCTTGATTGTTGTCACCTTTGTGTGGGGCTGCCTGCTTTCTTCAGAAACTCCATGCTGAGTGATGTACCGAGCCCCAGATCTCCAAGAACTCCAGGAGTCAGCAGTAGAAGAGCTGGTGGGGAGGGGAGGGGAGGGGTGTCTGCTCATTTGTGCAATGGGAAGGCTTTATGCCTGAGGTTGAATGGGCGGAGCAATGACATCATTCCCCATCACACTTTAAAGGTCAATCATCCTGGGCCTCCCCAGGATTCATTTCTCATTGCTGCCGGAGTCTCGGTCCTCCACATTGCCCTCCTGTTTCCTAGTTTCTGCCTCATCTTTCTTTCTGGGCATTGCCTCCCTGCTGTCGTTCAGCCTCACCACCTGCTTTTGATTTTCCGTACATGTTTTGTTCTTGTCATTTCAGCTTGTTCTCCTGCCTTCTCCTCCACTCATGCTGCCTTCATTCCCCCCCTTTCCCTGTACCTCTGTCTGTCGTCCCGTCACTCCTGTT
Organism: Neoceratodus forsteri; assembly: GCA_016271365.2. NCBI lineage: Eukaryota > Metazoa > Chordata > Ceratodontiformes > Ceratodontidae > Neoceratodus > Neoceratodus forsteri. The sequence continues at coordinate 246,102,690 of CM057449.1, read as the reverse complement.
TTTAGTGTTGCATCCTGGCTCCAGGCTGCCCATTCATCCTTTTCTTTTCACCGCCTTGCTTTAAGCATGCTCCTCATTTCTATCCCTTCTGCTTGCCTGCTGCTTCTCCATTCCTTGCCAGCACCTCTGGGGTGTGCCGTCCCCACTGCGCCAGCCTCGCCGTATCTTGCTGCTTGGTCCTATTTGCTTTCGCTGTGGCTTTGCTTTGGCTGTTCTGTTTTGCCGTCCTTCCACTGATGCTTCGCCATGCTCTCCTAGCCTCCCTCGGCCTGGCACTATTCCCTCCAACGGTCCCAACTTTCCCATTGCTGCTTCAGGTCTCGTTCTGCCTGGGATTCAGTCCTTCCTCTTCTTGGCTGCATTCTCAGCTCATCCCTGAGCTACGGGGTTGCCCATTCATCCTGTGGTTCTTGCATCTCACTCTCCTGCGACCTCTCAATTTGTGTCATTTCGCCGACCTCATAGGGTTGCCCCTCTAGTTCCTGCTTGTTGGTGCTGCTGCTGGCATTTCTGCAGCCCTCTCTTCCTACCCACTGCCTTGCTCCTACTGATGTGGGTTATGGTGTCCTTTACCACCATTAATGTCGACTTTTCTTGGCTGTTTGTTTTTTGTGGCAATTTTTCTCCAGGAACAACTGTTCTTCTGCCTCTTACCCCCGAACCAACCACTCCCCACTGAGCTTTTTGGTCTTGATCCTGCTTTCTTTCATCATCACCTTTATATCTGTTCTGATCTGCTGCCTCGGCCATACCATGCAACCGTCTGAAGCAGCGCAGCCTCACTTTCCCTGCTCAGCATGTCTCCTCCTTGCACCCTCGTTTCTCATCCACCAATCAGTCACTATTCGTGGTCGCATGGCCAATTCCTCATCGACCTGTTGCTTGATTCATCACTTCTCCCTACCTGTCTCCACTGTATCAGGGGTGTCTACCCCTGCCGACTCAGCTCTTGCCTTCCTCCTCCCATTCCCTTCACCCTCCATTCCTCTTCTTCTCTGACCTTCACTTTCTTTTGAGGTTTCCCCTATCTTGCGTCACCTTCCCTATTTATCTTCTCCTCTTGGTTCATCTAGTTTCATCACTTAAATCAAGCATACCTCTCATCGAATCCTATGCTACCTTATTGAAGCACTGCTCTACTGCAGTTATTATCACCATCAGTCTTCTCATGCCCACATCTGGGTATCCCATGCTCATCCAACCCTCATGTAGGTCTATTCCATTACATCAAGTTCTCAAGCATAACCCTCTCAGGTCCATGCTACCTCATCTCGACCTGCTCTCCACTCAAACACATGCATTCATGTCCACTGCACCTTTGCTAGGGGCTGGCAGGCTGCTCTCCATCATCGTTCAATGTTCATTTCATGTCTCATCTTCAATCTTTCCAGCCTTCAAGGCTTCTCTCCATCATCTTACTTCCTTGCTTGCTTTTGAGAGTCTAGTTGCAAACATTGCTCACATTTATAGACAGTCCCCCGTTTATCTACCCCTTGCCCATCCAGCCTCTCAGTAGGTCTTTTCATTCATATCGATGCTCCTAGAAACATAGAAACATAGACGTTGATGGTAGATAAGGACCACAAGGCCCATCCAGTCTGCTCATTTCTTTTTCTACCTTATGAGTAGGCCTTTGCTCTGTCAATGGCCTATCTATTCATACTCATCTGTATTGCTTCCTTATGGCTATCCCATGCCTGTTTGAAGCCCTGTGCTGTATTCATATCCACCACTTCCTGAGGTAGGCCATTCTGTGCATCCACCACTCTTTCTGTGAAAAAAAATTCCTCACATTACCCCTTAATTGGCCTCCCTTTAATCTCATGATGTGTCCTCTTGTCCTGCTAATTTTCTTATACTGAAACATGTTAGACTCTTTCACCTTGTTAATGCCCTTAAGGTGTTTGAATGTTTCAATCATATCACCTCTCTCCCTGCTTTCTGTAGGTTATACATATTGAGTTCAGTTATCTGTCCTCATGTGTTTTCTGATGCAGTCCCTGCACCATTTTGGTTGCCCTTCTCTAGACTGCCTCAATTTGGTTAATGTCCTTGTGAAGGTGTGGCCGCCAGTACTGCATGCAGTACTCCAGACGGGGCCTAACCAGTGTCTTATAAAGAGGGATTATTACCTCCCTCTTCTGACTTGTGATACCCCTACTAATACACCCCAACATACCTCTAACCTTACCTACTGCTTTAGAGGTCTGCTTGGATGATTTCAGGTCATCAGTGGTGAGGATGGCGCCCAAGTCTCTTTCTTCTCTTGTAACTGCCAACAACTCCCCTCCCAGCCTATAAGTGGCTTCAGGGTTTCTCTTCCCTATGTGCATGATCTTGCACTTCTTTGCGTTAAACCTCAGTTGCCACTTTTCCGACCATTTTGCTAGTTTATCCAGATCTCTTCTCATTCTGCCCACACCATCTGGATCATTTACTCTGTTGCAGATCTTGGTGTCATCTGCAAACAGACAAACCCTACCCTGCAGTCCATCTGCAATGTCACTGATGAAGATATTGAAGAGGACTGGCCCCAGGACTGATCCCTGAGGTACCCCACTTGTGACTTGCATCTCTTCTGACTGTATACCATTTTCCACCACTCTGTTTTCTGCCCGTCAACCAGTTTGCCACCCAGTTGACCAATGTCTGACCCACCCCAAGCCTACCCAGCTTATTAATCAATCTTCTATGTGGAACAGTATCGAAAGTTTTGCTGAAGTCAAGGTAGGCAACATCAACTGCTCCCCCTTGGTTCACCACTCTGGTTGCCCAGTCAAAGAAATCTATGAAATTAGTTTGACAGGACCTTCCTTTTGTAAACCCATGCTGTCTTGGATCCTGTAGCCTTATGGATTCCTGGTGATGCACTATCCTTTCCTTAAGGAGTGTCTCCATAATCTTGCCCACTACTGAGGTAAGACTGACTGGTCTGTAGTTCCCTGCCTCCTCCCTGCTACCACTCTTGTGGAGCGGGATCACATGAGCCCTTCTCCAGTTTTCTGAGACCTCTCCTGTGCTCAGAGACTCACTAAACAGTTCTGATAATGGCTCTGCTAGTTCCACCGTTAGCTCCTTTAGTACCCTGGGATGTATGCCATCAGGTTCCATTGCCTTGTCCACCCTGAGCTTATCAATCTCTTGTAGGATCCTTTCTTTTGGGAAGGGACTAGTGCACGCCTCCCTCCCCCCTGTGTCCATGGTGCAGAGGTGTGGGCCCTACCCTACCTTCTCTTCAGTAAATACTGAGCAGAAGTATCTATTTAGGTTAGTTGCTTTTACATGGTCCTCCTCCTCACATGCCCCCTTATCCCCTTTGATCCTGCAATACCCCCTCTGGACTTTCTCCTTTCACTAATGTATCTATGGAAAGTCTTGTCATCTTCTCCTCCCTCCATTCTTCTCCTTCTTTGATCTGTGCTTTCTTTTGGGGTTTTTCCCTATCCCATCATCATCTTCCCTACTCGTATCCTTCTCTTTAGTGACATACGTCCTTAAATCAAATGTCTTTCAGCCAGGAGGGAAGGAGTCCTAGGCCTTGGATCCCCAGAAGTTTCCTCCTCAAAGGGTTTTTTTCCCTCTCCTCCATGCCAATGGTCATAATATAGTTAGGGTTAGTGCTTTCTTAGGTTCCTTAGTTAGGTTCCGCTGTTGGATGGGGTCGGATGGTGGTCCCAGCTGTTCCCTCTCTCCTTAGGAAGTCCTCCTTTACTCATCATCTCAGATTTCCTTTTATTCATTGTCCTCGCCTTTCCTCATCTTCTCCTGTTGTTCCTACCTATGTCTGTCACATTTACTTCCAGTCTAAATATCCTCTACTTCTTCCGTCTTTGATGCTCGACAGCTGATTGGATATTCTTTTTGGGCTTCTTGCTAAGCTATCTTTAGCTAATGGAATCATTCCTGCAGCACCTATAGGGGGAGAACCCTCCTCTAGGGATCCTTTCATCATACCCCTACAGGGTGGCATATCCCATGGATAGAGAGGCGAATAGCCACAATGTAATCAAGTCACATAAGCATCATCTCATCCAGTTGCGTAAGCACAATTGAATGGGAAGGCTTTAAGCCTGAGGTTCAATGGGCAGAGCAGTGACATCAATCTCCCATCAGGCTTTAAAGTTCAGTCATCCTGGGCCTCCCCAGGATTCATTTCTCATTGCCCCACCATCCACCCCTCCTCCTTCAGTTGCCCATCTGTCTTCCCCATGGGCTTCTTCCTAAGCTACCTTTAGCCATTGGAATCATTCCTGCAGCACCTATTGAAGGGAACTCTCCTCTAGGGTTCTTTGCATTGTACCCCTACAGGGTGGTATATCCAATGGATAGAGAGTGTCGAATAGCCACAACGTAACCAAGTCGCACAAGCATCAGCTCATCCAGTTGTGTAAGCACAATTGAATGCCTGTTTTGACCTCTCAAAAGTCAGCTGACTTTCTGTGGAGTGACTGTAGCTACAGTGCTTGCCTGATTTGGGGTTCCGTCTCCCTACGGTCTGGGAGTGTGACATTGGAGGTTACCCACAGAGAAAGTTGTTGGGTGGGAAGTTTCTCTGGCTCAGCCTTCCTGGAGGACTGTTGGTTGTTACTGTTCGATTGCTGGAGGAGTCCATAGAGAGAGAGAGAGAGAGAGTCTGCTTGTGGTGAGAGAGCCAGGGAGCTCAAAAACTCTGTTTCTGATCATTGTCTAACTGTAGGATATTAACTTGAGCATTGCAGGCTATTTTCTACTTGGTTTGGACAGTTCTGGTGAGAGCAGAACTTGACATCAAGTTGAAGGGACATAGTTGAAGGGCATTAGGCAGGTAGCATGCTCAGTGGCCTTTTCTGAGGTGTTGTCTGTCTACGACATGGTGAGGACAGGGTTCTCTGCACCAAGAACTTCAACACATGGTTGAAGGATTGGTGCAGAGAGGAGGGTTCAACTTCATTGGGGACTGGGGTACCACCTAGAGGGATGAAGGACTTTGCAGGGGAGATGGTCTGTATCCATCCGGGACTGAGACCAGGGTCCTCAGCGAATGGTTTAAATGCTTCATTGGTGGTTTAAATGTTTCATTGGCAAGTATTTAAACTAGCTGAGGGGGGTTGGATGAAGGAAGCATGGAGAATCAAACTGCCCCCCCCCCGTAAGTGGAAATGCTGAGTAGGGAGAACCCTAAGGGTGGGAAATCCCATAGGTACCTAAAAATGGGAAAAGCAAAATGGCAGGAAAAAAGAGGGATAGGAATGAAGGCAGAGGGGGTAAGGAGAGTAGGCAAGAGAGAAAAAGGGGGGGCTGACAGGAGTGGTGGGAGTAGAATTTGGAAGGCCATGTTTCCAGGCCATGTATGCAAATGCCTGTAGTCTGGGAAATAAAATCCAAGACCTAGTGACCATAATGGCAGAGGCAGACCTGAACATCGCCGCTATTACTAAGTCATGGTGCAATGAGAACTATGACTGGGATATATCCATACCAGGCTATACTCTGTTTCAACACATGGTTGAAGGATTGGTGCAGAGAGGAGGGCCAGCGGGCGGTTGGCAGCACCTTAGCCGTACCAGGGAACCACGAGGCCGGGAGGAACAGCGAGGGAGCACTTGGGAAAGGCGCAAAATTTTTGCCCACCCACACTTCTCCCCTCTTGTGTGTTACTTTATAGGCATCTTCCCGCCGAAATCTCTTCCCCACCCTCAGTATTTTTCTAAACCAACAGAGAGACACACCAGCTTGCTGACCCAACCAATCAGCAACCTCACTACTCCCCGACAGCCAACTACCGATATCTTTTTCAGAATGGAGAGTTTACTTCTGATACTCTTTTCACTATCAGCCATAGGGTTCCACAAAGAAGATGTCCCTGTCATACAAATTAGGGTGATCCATCCACCCAGTCTCTCTGAACCATCCCCTTTGGCTGACACTCAAACCCTCACATATGCTCTACCATTGCTGCATCGACTTCAGTGGTATAATCACCATAAAGAGACACATACCACCACACATGTATTTCAGTCATGGCTCCACTGCTGGATATGCAGATACCTCCTAAGCCTAGGCGCCAAACTGCTACTTGGTGTCTCGACACATTTCCTTAAACCCACAGGGAGCACCCCAAAAAAAGAGTGGCAACAGAATAAAAGAAGGAGGACCAAAGACAGCCCCCTCTCCCTATCACTGGCAGCCCTCATGAAACTACTGCACTTTCTATTGCTCTGTATTGGTAATGTGGAAATCAACCCTGGACCTCTTGAATGTATCACCTCTCCATCAGATCTAACCTCAATTAAAGGCCTCAGTTTCCTTCATATTAATGTATGCAGTCTGTTGAAAAAATTTACATTGATACAAGCCTGGGTTGCCCATACCTTGCCAGACTTTCTCGTGGTATCTGAGACATGGCTCAAACCCACCACAGCGGACAGGGATGTTAATCTACCTATCCGCTATTCAGAGCTGATTGCCAAACAAGGGGAGGTGGAGTAGCCATATATACAAAATCTGGTATAGCTGTATCCTGTACTGCTGCAACATCTATGCCCAAGGAGTTTGAATACCTATCCCTAAAAGTCTCTCTCCCCAATACAGCAGCTTTTCAACTAATTGGATGCTACAGACCCCCCTCTGCTGAACACAAGCTCTTATCCCACCTGGGAACCTGGTCAAGCCCATCACTGAAGAAGTCATTATACTAGGTGACCTGAATTTCAACTGGCTCACCCAGGCAGCTACACCTCTGGTATCGTCTGTGACACCTATGGGCTCACACAGTTAATTAATGAACCAACAAGAATTAATGCAAGGAATAGCAGTAACAGCACACTGCTTGATATCATGCTAGTGAGCAAACCACATCTATTCACACACGCTGGAGTGCTCCTCTGCGATATAAGTGATCACTGCCCCATCGCAGGGGTAAGATCCACCCGCATAACAACAAATCCTGCAAAATTCCTCATGAGGAGATCCAAGAAAAACAGCAATATTGAAGGATATTTGCATGATCTAGCTTACTCTTCACACTGGCAAAAGTTTTATCTTGCACATTCTGTAGAAAAAGCTCAGCAGGTGCTAAATAGCATTATAATAAATGCCCTTAACACCCATGCCCCAATCTCTAGTATCCGAATAAAAAACAAATCCTGTCATTGGTTTTCAGCTGACCTCAAAGCTGCACTGCTGGATAGAGATAAACTCTGGAAAGTGACAAGAAAAACTAAGATTGCAAATGACTGGATGATTTTTAGGAAAGCCAGGAATAGATGCACCAAGAAAGTTAGGGATGCAAAGGCTGCCTTCTACCTGGCCGAGCTCGACTCCTCCTACCATAATCCTGCTAGGTTTTGGGGCACCATCAAGGGTATGGTGGGGCAGGACGCTAACAACCCCCTTCCAACTCAACTACACAACAGTTATGGCCCTATCACTGGCAAGATGGAAATCCTGGACTCATTCAATAACCACTTCACAATGGCTGGCCTTGCCTTTGACACCTCTCCAGCTAACCTGCTGAGGGAACAGTTAAGCTCCCATTACACTGGTAATCAAAGAGCTGACTCTTCCTTTAGCTTCAAACCTATACTGTTGAAACAAGTTGAGGATCTATTATGGCATCTGGATACCAAAAAAAGTGCAGGAGCAGACTCTCTGGACCCCTTCTTCCTAAAGATTTTGTGCCATGTACTTGCAGTACCCCTAACACACCTCTTTAACCTTTCCCTAAACTCTGGCTCTATTCCCACACTGTGGAAGACAGCCCAAGTGGTCCCCCTTCTAAAATCAGGGGACCCTATGGATCTTAATAATTACAGGCCCATTTCCATTCTACCTGTGCTATCCAAGATGCTGGAGAAATTAGTGAGTAATCAGCTAAGGAATATCTTGACAATGCTAACCTATTAAATCCAGCTCAATCTGGATTCAGGGCCAAACATAGCACTATCACTGCATTAGCCAAGGTCACAAATGACTGGCAAACCGAATTGGATAAAAAGAATAATGTCTGTGCAGTATTCCTGGACCTGAGCAAAGCATTCGATACTGTGGACCATGAGCTGCTACTCTCATCCCTACATTCCCTTGGCCTAGATCCACCCTCCCTTAAGTGGTTCAGATGCTACCTCACTGGTAGATCACAGCAGGTAAAAGCTGAAGGTGCCCTATCCCCATTAAGACCACTGTCAAGAGGTGTCCCCCAAGGTTCTATTCTGGGTCCTATCCTTTTTGCCATCTATATAAATAACATTGATTCAACCCTTACCAATTCCTCAGTACACCTGTTTGCTGATGACACTGTTCTGTATGTCAGCAACCCTTCACCTGCAGTTGCTCGTGAAATCCTACAAACAGAATTCTCCTTGTTACAACATCAGCTACTCGAGAAAAAGCTTCTGTTAAATGCAAAGAAAACTAAAGCAATGATGTTCACAAATCAAAACTCCACCAGCACATCCTCTTCAATCACTCTCCCCTAGCTATGCACTATACTTGGAGAAAATCTGGAGTATGTTGAAAACTTCAAATACCTAGGTGTGTGGATTGACAGCAGACTCGACTTCACTCATCATCTAGAAGAACTATTAAAAAATCTTCGCCAAAGGCTTGACCTTCTCTATAGATTAAAACCCTTCCTTAACAGAGACTCAAAGATGAGGTTAGTCCAGGCCATTTTTCTATCAGTTGTTGACTATGCAAACTTTCTTTATAGTCACTGCCCCATCTCCTACCTTCACATGCTGGATACCTTATACCATAGAGCAATAAGGTTCATTACAGATCTGCCATATAATACCCACCATTGCTCTCTTTATAATGCAGTTGGATGGGTTTCACTTCATATCAGGAGGAGCAGAAATGCAGCACTATGGATTTACAGAGCTTTGTCAAAAAACTTCCAAACTATATCCTGGACTGCTTCACCCAGACCACTCCTAGCTCTTATGCCCTAAGAAGCAACAATATCATCCTGCTCAAATTGCCCAAATTCAACACCAGGCTAGGGAGGGCAGCAATCAGCTATTCACTAGCTATAGCATGGAACACCCTACAAAAATCCCTAAAACTGTCCATTATCATTCCATTTGCATCCTTTAAACAGCACTGTACAGCCTACTTTACAGAGAATTGCAGCTGCTACCGCTAGAGCTAGAATAGTCATCTTACAAATCTGACTTCCAAATCATATATGGCATATTCCTTCCAGACAGACACCCTCATCTTATGGCACCCAATAAACCTTTATCATCCTAGTATTCATTATGTTGTGTGTCTGCCATGGTCCCATTGGGATATGTATGTACTGTACATACTGTAAATATTAGCTTAACCTTCCTGTAACCGAGTTTTATCATGTGAATTTACTGTACATCATTGTGTTATAAACGTTATTTTGCTCTGTATGTATATCTGTCTTATAAAGTGTATGATGTATCTGTTGTGTATCAACTATTGAACCTTGACCTTATCAGGTCCATCTTGTAAATGAGCCTTGCTCAATGATGTTCGTCTGAATAAATGAAGATTTGATTTGATTTGATTCGATTTGATTAGGAAGGACAGGGTGGATAAGAAGGGGGGAGAAGTGGCTCATTACATGAGGAATAGCATAAAAGCAACTGAAATACAGCAAGGGGCAAGTTCCATGTGATAACAGCGACCACATAATAGTGATCACCATTTGCACAAGTCTACATCGCCAAAAATGAATTTTGGTGATGTGGACTCACGGTGAACAAAATGATGGCACCGGAGACTTACATTTTATTTTTTTATGTGGGGGCTGTGCCTACCACCTGCACCCCCGTACTAAAAGATTCTCAACTCCAGGAGGGTGCAAAACTAAAAAAGAAAAAAGAAAACCCACGACCCGGCACAAAAAATGAGAATGCACAGAACCAAACCTGGCACCCTTCCAACCCCAGCCTGCCACCAGCCCACCATGCCACAAGGCCAGCTTGGCAGCCCACCACCGCACTACACACCACAAACCCTCCTTCCCCTTCCGCCCATCACACAGCGTGGTACCTCCCCATCCCCCCATGCACGTGTATACATAGCGACAGGATGTCGCTGTAGTCACCGAACCCCCTATCCAGTTGCCCTCCCTGCCCAGTAACCCTGTGTAAAAGCATTGTGATTGAGTTGCCCTTTTCGAAAGTGTTCAATTGTGATTGCTTAATACATGGGATACCTCGGGGCAGAGGCACTGTGGGTCACCCTAGAGCTGGTAAATGGAACCGCTATTCACACTGGTGTGATCTACAGACCTCCAACACAGGGGGAGGAGATGGACAGGGTCCTAGTGGAAGCCATTCATAAGATGGCAACTAAAGGGAGGTGCTGTTGGTGGGAGACTTCAAACTGCCAGATGTAGACTGAAGCATCCTGGCTGCAGCTTTAGCTAGGAGCAGGGACATCCTGGATTCCCTAAAGGGGGTGTTCCTCAGGCAATTAATAAGAGAGCCCACTCATGAGGGAGCAATATTGGACCTACTACTCACCAACAGGAACACCATTGCGGACATCATGGTGGGTGACCACCTGGGGACCAGTGATCACAGAATGGTGTGGTTCAGTATAAGAACAGTGGCTGAGTCAAGCCACATGAAAGCGAAGGTTCTGGAATTCTGAAGGGATGACTTAACAAAGATGGGAAAATGTGTCAGGGATGCCCAGGCAGTGGGGGAGGACTTGGGTGGAGTGGAGGAACAGTGGGCAAAACTAAAAGGAGCCATAGTGAAGGCAACAAACCTCTGCGTTAGGCAAGTAAGCAAAAGCAAGAGAAAAAAGAGACTGCTATGGTTCTCAAAAGAGGTGTGGGGGATGGTAAAGGCAAAAACATTAACATTCAGGAGGTACAAAGAGTCACAGAGGGAAGAGGACAGGAAAGTGTATCAGGTGAAGCAGATGGAAGCAGGGAAGGCAGTCAGCAGTGCAAAGGCGTGAACGGAGGAGAAAATAGCCCAGGCAGTAAAGAAAGGGGACAAGGCATTCTTCAAGTACTATATGTAAATGAAAGGAGAAAGACCGGGGGAGGGATTATAAAACTAAGGAGGGAAGGTGGGGAGTGTGTGGAAGGAGACCAGGAAAAAGCAGAAATTCTGAACAAATATTTTTGTTCAGTATTCACAAAAGAAGGGGAAGGAGAGGGACCACAAATAAGTGACAGGCGCATCAATGGAAGGGAGGTGGACACCAGTCCATTTACAGAGGAGAGAGTCCTGAAGTAATTTGCAAAACTGAAAGTAGACAAGGCAATGGGGCGGGATGGGACACATCCAAGGATACTGAGGGAGCTTAGAGATGTGCTGGCAGCACCACTGACAGTCCTGTTTAACCACTCGTTGGAGACGGGAGTGGTTCTGGAGGACTGGAGAAGGAGGGCAGATGTAGTCCCACTTCACAAAAGTGGGAGCAGGGAGGAGGCTGGCAACTACAGGCCAATCAGCCTGACTTTGGTAGGGGGGAATTAATGGAATCACTACTGAAAAAAAAGATTGTGGAATATCTTGAATCTGGCACCTTACAGGATCCAAGGCAGCATGGATTTAAATTAAGGAGGTCATGTCAAACAAATCTGATAAATTTCTTTGACTGGGTGACCAGGGAATTAGATTAGGGTGGAGCAGTGGATGTGGCCTACCTAAACTTCAGTAAGGCCTTCGACACTGTTCTACATAGGAGACACATGCATATATAAGCTGGGCAGCCTGGAAGTGGGTCCTAAGGTAGTAAAATGGGTAAGAAATTGGTTGCGGGATAGGTGACAGAGAGTAGTGGTAAATGGAGTTCACTCCGAGGAGGGAAGGGTGACCAGTGGGGTGTAATAGGGATCAGTACTGGGACCAATCCTCTTTAATGTCTTTACTAGTGACACTGCAGAGGGGTTAGAAGGGAAGGTATGCCTTTTTACTGATGACACAAAGATCTGCAACAGAGATGACACTCCGGGGGTGTGTGGAAAAAATGAGGGATCTAAGTAAGCTTGAGGAGTGGTCAAGAGCGTGGCAACTAAGATTCAATGTGAAGAAGGCAAAATCATGCCTTTGGGGCACAGAAACCTAGGGGTGGAGTACACGATGGGGGAAGCAGTACTGATGACCTCCAAAGAGGAAAGGGACCTGGGGGTAATAATATCTGATTAACTAAAAATGGCCATGCAGTGCAACAAGGCAGTAGGGAGAGCCAGTGGGATGTTGGGGTGCATAGGGAGGGGTATCACCAGCAGAAAGAAGGAGGTAGTGATACTGCTGTACTGATCATTGGTGAGACCTCATCTTGAGTACTGTGTCCAGTTCTGGATGCCACACCTCGGGAAGGACATAGACAGAGCAGAGGCAGTTCAGAGGAGGGCAACTACAGTAAAATTGTGCAGGGTCTTCACCAAAAGCCCTACTGTATGAGGAGAGACTAAAGGACTTCAATATGTACACCCTGGAGGAGAGGAGGGAGAGGGGGGATATGATAGCGACTTTCAAATACCCTAAGGGTATACATAAGGTAGAAGAGGGAAGCATTTTTCAGAAAAAAAAATGTTCAAGAACAAGGGCTTATGCTATGAAAGCTAGAAGGGGTAGACTCAAGGGAAACGTGAGAAAGTATTTCTTCACAGTAATGGTGGTGGATGCATAGAAAAGCCTTCCAGTGGAGGCGGGTGGGGGCAAAACCGGTAAAGGAATTCAAAAATGCATGGGATAGGCATAAGGGAATCTTAGTGGGTAGAAAAGTGGGGATAAAGCCAGAGATCAATTAGGGTCTGTGGTTTTACAGTAGGTAGGGAAAATGGGCGGATTAGGTGGGCCCAAGCTGTCTTTATCTGCCATCAGTTTCTATGCTTCTATGTATGTTTTGACTAAACTTGCTTTAGGGAAACTGATAAAGAAGCTTCTACAGTGACAGAGGAGAGACTGTCTTTAAAGATCTATGGCTCATCTGAAGATTACGTTTGGGACTATTTGTGGATTTCAGCGCTATTTATTTTACTTATTTAAATTTATTAGCATTTATTATTTAATTTTTTTTGGAGTGGATGTGTGTGCGTGTGTGTGGGTGGGGTGGGGTGTATCAGTTGAGGAGAATTTAAGATAGTAATGGAAGTCTCCAGGAACTCCACCATCCTTTCTTTTAAGATAGTCTCCATCACTTTCCCCACCACGGAGATGAGCCTGTTCGCTGATGATGACAAAGTGGGGGCAGAGGTGGACAGGAAGGATGGTAGAAGGGCATTACAGGATGACTTGAAGAGGTTGGAAGAATGGGCATGCACATGGCAATTGAGGTTTAATGTGAGTAAATGCAGCATTATGCACCTGAGTATTAGAAACCCTGGGTATAGCTACCAATTGGAGGGAGTTCAGTTGGCAGGCTCCATGATGGAGAAGGATCTGGGGTGATGATTGATGACAAATGGAACAATTCTGAGTAGTGCAGAATGGCAGCAGCTAAGGCGAATAAGATTCTAGGGTGTATATCTTAGGGTATATCATCCAGGAGCAGGGAGGTTATTCTTCCCTTATATGACTTATTGGTTAGGCCGCACATGGAGTACTGTGTGCAGTTCTGGCGTCCTCACCTAAAGAGGGACATTGCAGTGCCAGAGAAGGTACAAAAGAAGGGCAGCAAAGATGTTCTGTGGCTTCAGGGACTTGGAATATGAAGTTAGACTGAGGGAGTCGAACATGTACTCCCTGGAAGACAGAAGGGATGGGGGGACATGATAGAGACCTGCAAATATCTGAAGGGAGTCAACAGGGTGGCAGCAGAGGGACTGTTAAAACTGAAGGGGGCGGGGGCTACGAGAGGACACAGTCTAAAGCTGGTAGGAGGATAGTACAGAGGGGAGGTGTGGGGCATTATTTCATGGAGAGGGTGGTGGAACCCTGAAATGCTTTACCTGATAAGCTGATGGAACTGGATACTGTAGCCGGGTTCAAGAGAGGATGGGGCAGATGCAAGGGCTTGGTGAAGGCTGGAGTTAAGGAGAATGGCAGGGGTGGGCAGGGGGGTGAGTGGGGATGATGGATTAAAGAAGGGAGGTAGAGCAGCTACTGTACTTTATCAGTGAGCTGCGTTCGGGCAGATGCGATAGACAACTTGGCCTAATCTGCTGGCAACTATGCATGTATGTATGTATTTGAGGGTGGGATTATTGAGAGGGTGGTGTTGGTTTTTAGTATTAGAAGTTGGATTTATATTAGTATTTGAGGATGTGCTGCCTGCGTTAGTGCCCCGAGGCTCAGTTACTCCTCATCCCTGCTTAAAGACTTGCACCTCTTTAATGCCCCCTTCACCAACTGCTGTATATCACTGATGTAGGGAAGTGAGAATTGTGAGGAGGAGTAAGAGGGGAGTATGGGAATTGAGAAGTACTGTTGGAGTGGTGCCTATTAGGGTGCTGAAGACCAAGAGACATCCTGGGATTAAACAGGGACTGGAGAGAGGCCAGACATGTTTAGTCCCCGTACCCAGGGATCCCACCAGACCAAGTGGGCAGGCAGCTGAGGGGATGTCTGCCTCTTTCCATCCACTTTGGGCAGTGCTATGTAATACTAGGTCAATGAAGAATAAGACCACAATTATGGCAGACCTGATTTACTCTGTCAACTTGACCTGTATTACCAAGACCTGGTTAGGAGATAATTCTGGCCCAGTTCTGGAGTTGCTGATCCTGACTGGGTTCTTGATTGTGCACTGTGTGTAGAGGGATCACAGTGGAAGGGGGGTGGCCTTCTGTTTTAAATCTGAACTGAATCTGGTGGCACACCCAGTAAGGGATAACTCATTGTTTGAATGCATGGCACTGCATGGGGGTTCAGGTGCAGACTGCAGAATCCTCCTTGTGTACTAACCTCCCCGTCACAGGGGGAGTTTATGCAGGAAATCAAGACCTTTGTTGCAGATTGGATGCTGGAATTGCCAAGGTGGCTTATCCTCAGTGATTTCAGTGCATGGGTAGATGACAAACATTCACACTTTGGTCAAGATTTCCTCCAGAGTATTGGAGCTCTTGGCCTGGCACAAGTTATTGCTTCCATGACCCATCAACATGGCCATGCCTTGAACCTGGTATTCTCCCTGGAGCTTGAGACTGAATATCTCAAGATTGATCCAGTCAGTTGGATTACTGTGCTATGAGGTTCAGTTTCAGGACCACCCCCCCCTTGTACCCCATCCCCTGAGGAGGTGGTTCAGTACTCTTTGTAAGAGGGCATGATTCCAGTGTCACTTAAATGTGCACTGGTAAAACATTTTATGAAGAAACCATCTTTGGACCAGGACATCTTGGTGAATTACTGTCCTGTCTCTAACCTCCCTTTTTTGGGAAAGGTTATTGAGAAGGTTGTTACGCTCCAGCTTGAGGCACACCTTGAAGCCCCTGACGTTTTTGAGCCTGTCCAGTCTGGATTTAGGTCCAGGCAGAGCACAGAGACTGCCCTAGTTAGGGTGCATAATGACTTGCTTAGGGTGAAGGATAGAGGAGAACAGTCAATTCTTGTCCTCCTTGATCTCTCATAAGTGTTTGACACCATGGATAATGGACTGCTTTTGGACAAGCTCAGGGAGTATGCAAGGTTCACCAGCAAGGTCTCCTGCTGGTTTGAATCCTATCTCAAGGACAGAATTCAGAGGGTAGTTTTAAGAAGATTTTCCTCATACCCAGTGGTTCGTTCCTGTGGCATACCCCAGGATTCGGCTCTGTTGCCCATGTTGTTTGCAGTGTATATGCTTCCCCTGGGTAAGGTCATTTAGGCAGTAAGAGCTTGGGTTTCATTGCTATGCTGATGATACCCAGCTCCACATGTCTTTTGCACCTGGGACATCGGGTGCAGCTGACATGCTTAATAAGTGCCTGGCCGAGATCCAAGACTGGATGTCATCAAGCTGGCTGAGACTAAACCTAGAGAAAACTGAAGTCTTAACAATTGAGCCATGCCATGGTGGGGGAGTGGGGAATGCTGAGAGGGAGATCTTCTTGGCTTTTGGCTGCCACAAAGGTGAAAAAATCAGGGAGTCATTCTGGACAAGCAGCTAGACAGCCAGGCAGTGCTGCAGAATCTGGGTGGATATCTTCTTGAGATTGCTATTGTATCAAAGTAGTAAAAAAAATATAAAAAAATGCATGCTACAGTAGGGATTCCTGGTAAATAGTCACTGGGAAGAAGGGTTATGGTACAAAGCAGAAGGGAGGTTCCCTAACAGCAATCAGGGCAGACAGAAGCAGAGCAGAAAGGGATCATGTTGGGAGTGGTGCAGTGCAATGAATGTGGAGCAGCAGTATTCAGAAGGACTTTCTGGGAACTGTGGTGCTGCCCTATCTGCAGCCACCTCTCTGGGCTGATGGCGGAGATTTCCAACCTCTGGCAGAGTTAACTAGGTTTAGGGAATCTCCTCCCCCACCCAGGGGCCAGCAAGTCTACACCCACTATCTCAACGGTGGATGAGCAAAAGGAGTGGGTGGACTACTGTGAACTCAGGGAGGGTGAGGCAGGTGGATCAAAAGCGCACCCCCCACCCAGTGCAACTGAAGAACTCCTACGCAGTTTTAGAGGAGCAGGAGGATCCCATAGTGTCACCCACAGTTGCGACCAAGGGGGATGAGTGGGTTCTCTACAAGAGAGACCCACAGGCAGGTGGTAGAGGACCCCAAAGGCAGAGGAAGCTTCTCCTAGTGGGGGACTCCATAGTCCAGGGAGTGGATTTGGGGACAGATATAGTGGAGGAAAGGGAGGTGAAGTGTCTACCAGGAAGCACAGCTCAGAGGGATGGGGAAAAGAGCCAGAGAATCGCTATGGCAGTAGAGAGGAGGGGGGAGCTTGGTGTCATTGCACATCTGGGGACAAATGACCTGGCTAGGGATGAGGCAGGGGTAGAAAGGGTGCAGGAGGAGCTCAGGAATTTGGGGAGGGGCCTTGAGCAGATGGCAATCTCTGTTACCTTCTCAGAGGTGATGCCTGTCCATGGCAAGGGGGAGGCTAGAAACCTCCACATCAGAGACTTCAATGCTTGGTTGAAGAACTGGTGCAGAGAGCAGGGTTTCAGCTTCATTGGGGACTGGGGACCCACCGGGAGGAATGTGAACCTGTACAAGGGCAACAGCCTATATCCGCCCAGGGAGGGGACCATCGTCCTCAGTGAATGGTTTAAATGCTTCATTGGCATGCATTTAAACTAGCCGGGGGGGAGGGGTCGAAGGAAGTAGGGAGAATCAAACTGCCCACCCCCACAAGAGAATGCAGTCAACATGGAGGACCATAAAGTTATGATATTGCCAGAGGTAACTACACTCATAAAGGAGGGAACAGCGGAGGACAGGAGGAAGGGAGTTAAAAACAGGAAGGTCAAACAGAGGAGGCAAAAAGGCAAAAGGGAGGATGATAAAAGGAGAAATGGCAAAACATGGAAGACCATGTATACTAATGCCTGCAGCCTAGGAAATAAAATCTCAGACCTGGTGGCTTGATGACGGAGGCTGACCTGGGCATTGTAGCTCTTACCGAGATGTGGTATACTGGAATCCATGACTGGGATGTGTCAATACCAGGTTATACTCTGTTTAGGAGAGACAGGGAGGGTAAAGAGGGAAGGGGGTGGCTGTTTACATCAGGGATGGTATCAGAGCGACTGAGATACAGGGAATGCGGTGGTGGTGGAGATACTGTGGGTCCCCCCTGAAATGGGCAATGGCACAGCTATTTGCGCAGGCATGATATACAGACCTCTAGCACAGGGGGAGGAGGTGAACAGGGTTCTAGTGGAATTCATCCACACTGTGGCAGCTAAATGGGAGGTGCTGCTGGTAGGTAATTTTAATCTGCCAGAAGTGGATTGAAGTATCCCAGCTGCTGCTTCAGCAAGGAGCAGGGACATCCTATACTCCATGCAAGCGGCAGGCCTCAGGAAGCTAGTGCTAGAACTCACCCAGGAGGGTGCAGTTTTAGACCTGGTACTTACCAATGGGGACAGAATTGAGGAAGTCAGGGTGGGTGGATACCTAGGGTCCAATGATCATCGCATAGTGTGGTTCAGTATGAGTACAGTGGCAGAGTCAAGCCACACAAAGGCGAGGATCCTGGATTTCAAGAGTGTGGACTTTACTAAGATGGGTATATGTCTCAAGAATCTCCAGGCAGGGAGGGATGAATGGGGGGTGGGGGTTGAGGAGCAGTGGGCCCATCTGAAAGGAGCCATAGTGGAGGCGACAAACCTTTGCATTAGGCAAGCAAACAAGGGCAAGAGAAAGAGAAAACCACTATGTTTCTCAAAGGAAGTGGCCGGGATGGTAAGAGCAAAAAAAAGATGGCTTTCAGGAAATACAAAGAAGCACAGAAGGAGGAGGAGGACAGGGTAGTGTACCTGGATAAACAGAGGATGGCAGAGAAAGCAGTCAGGAGCGCAAAGGAGCAAACAGAGGAAAAAATAGTACAGGAGATAAAAAAGGAGACAAGACTTTTTATAGGCACATGAGTAGAAGGAGAAAAAAGAGGGATGGGATTGTAAGACTTAAAGGGGAAGAAGGGAAGTGTGTGGAAGAGGACCTGGAAAAAGCATCAATACTGAACAAATATTTTTGTTCCGTATTTACAGAAGAAGGAGAAAGTGTGAGACCACAGTTAGGCAGCAAGTGCAAATATGGGAGGAAGGTGGACACCAGTCCATTTACAGAAGAAGAGAGTCCTAAAAGAACTCACATTACTAAAACTGGACAAGGCAATGGGACCAGATGGGATACATCCTAAAATATTAAGGGAACTATAGGAGTTACTGTCAGCACCACTAGCAGCCCTGTTCAATAAGTCACTCGATACAGGAGAGGTTCTGGAGGACTGGAGGAGGGCAGATATAGTCCCTCTTCATAAACGTGGGAGTAGCGAGGAGGCTGGAAACTATAGACCAGTCAGCCTCACTTCAATAGTGGGGAAAATTATGGAATCACTTCTTAAAGAAAGGATTGTGGAACACTTTGAATCCAGCAAAGCACAGGATACAAGACAGCAGAAATTCATAGTAGGAAGATTTACTTATTTAGTTTTTGTTGACCAGGTAAGTGCACTAGACAAATTCTGCCTATTTTCAGGTACGACCCGGGTGAGGGGGATACAGATGAATGCCAACTGACTTTGAACCAGATTAAGCTGTTGGTGGTATTTTAGTGAATGGGGGGAAATTTGGCCAGGGCACCGGGGAAATTCCCCTACTCTTGCAGTAGGGGGACCCCCTAGGACGACTGAACCTTTCTCAGTATGTCCCTGACTGCTGCGTATATGGATGGTCTGGAAGAGCATTCTCTGACTACTGCAAATGTAGTTAATACTGATTCTACACTTTTGGATGTCATGGATGGTTTGCCTGTTTCCTTACCTGTTGAAGTTGTTGATTCTGTATCAGCTGGTGTGGCTGGTTTGCCTTCTACGACTATGGACATTTTTTCAGAGGCTGGTCCATATGCCCCAGTTGTGCTTTTGCTTGGGGAGGACGATAAAAAGAGAAAACGCCTGGATGGTTGCCAGCCGTCGCCTCTTGAGACGGCGAAGAAGTACAATAAGGAAGCTTCGGAGGAACTAACAGTCGACCCGACCATAATGTCGCTCGAGTTTTCGAATGGTGAGTCCTTTCCCTTTACAGCGCAACTTTCTTCCTGGTCTCCCGAACAGGTTCTTCAGAAAGCGGGGTGGGTTAAGACCCTTACTTCATGGATCCCTGTCCCAAGCATCACCTTGCCAGAGGATGAGTCGTCTATGGCTCCGGAACCCCCTGCATTGTTGTGTCAGCCCGGGGGGGTTCTAACTCTGAACCGGACCAGGGTGTAGCGTCATTTCTGGTGGCTTGTGAAGGCATTGCGCGTCCCACTTTGGCAGTCCCTGCTGCTTGTCTGACGCCTTGCCAGCCGGAGCCTTGTTTCTCGGATCCTACTGACCCTGTTCCATTGAAAGCCGTTACACAGACTCCTGGCTTGCGTACTAGATCTCCTCTCACAGGTCAGTCTTGCCCTGTTCTACCTGTTGACCCGGTTTCAG
The DNA here is from genome assembly GCA_016271365.2 of Neoceratodus forsteri. Classification (NCBI taxonomy): domain Eukaryota; kingdom Metazoa; phylum Chordata; order Ceratodontiformes; family Ceratodontidae; genus Neoceratodus; species Neoceratodus forsteri. Next base: position 246,082,696 of record CM057449.1, on the reverse strand, counting down.
ACACGGTTGGTAACAAGGGGCTACAGAACATACCAGATGGTGCTCCCCAGAAGCCTGTTAGTTATGCTTCTTTGTTTAAAACTACTGATATACTGGTCAGGAAACGTTTTGTGGCTCGTATTTACTATCGAGGCGGTTTAGACCTCCCCCCGGACCGCAACTATGTGGGTAAACAACTTATAATTGACTCTTTAAATATCAAACTGTCTGAGGTGTATGCTTTTATCCACACCTCAGGGGATCATAACGTTGATGTTTCTTTTCGTTCAGCTACTTTGTTGGATAAATTTTGGGCTGCATATTATGCTGCCCATTCGAACCCTATTTGGAAACCGTTTGTAGTCATTCCAGTCACTAGACCCACTGCTAAAGTGATTACTGTTCTCTTTCATAATGAAGGAGTAAATGTTTTGGATATTGTATACTGGTTGGAGAAATGTTGTACTGTTAATGGGGTACCTCATGCTCTCATTGATGATAATGGGTTTTGGACTGGAGGGTGGAAGTTTAATGTACAACTGAAAATGTCTGAAGATGGGATTCACCATCTTCCTAATTGTTTCTATTTAGGCAGGGATCATGATACTTTGTTCTATCCTGGCCAGCCAAGCTCCTGTTGTAAATGTGGTTCTTTGTCCCATCTCTGTTCAGACTGTGATCGGCTGAAGTGTGTGGCCTGTGGTGGACTGGGTCACTCGGTTTTGGCCTGTACAGTTCCTCCCACTTGCAATCTTTGTGGTGAGGTTACTCATGTCTTTGCTGCCTGTCCATGGGCTGCCCATAATACTACAGATTATGGCGAACATGACTTTTATATTACTAAATCTGCTTCTTCCACCAAGCCCCCCCCCCCCCCGGCTCAGGTCTTGTTCCTACGGCTGAGTCAAAAAACTGTCCCTCAGCTCCTTTAGAAAGTACCCCTGCTGTTTCTCGGAAGTCGGAGATGATGGTGACTCCCCTTCCCCCCGAGTCCATTTCTCCACCTGTTTCCACAGTTTCCCCTCCACCGAACCCACCTCCTCCCCTTTCGGAGGGAGTGAGTCAGGTGTCAGAGGAGGGTATGGAGGTCCCTCCCTTTGTTGGTATGCGACTTCGTTCGACTAAACCGGTGGAAGATAAACACCAGTTTTCCATTCAGGTAGATAACCCCTATGAACCTTTACAGAGCTGGGGAGATATTATGGATGGGGATTATCCAGGTGGGTCTCTCCCTATTTCTTCTCAAACAGAGGTTCCACTAGTTCCCCTCCCTTTATCTGAGACACCTGGGACTACTTTGAAGAAGAGGTCTGCTAGAACTAGGAAAAATAAATTATTAGGATTTTGTTTTTGTTACTTTCTCTAATTTTGTTGCTCTTTTTGGTTTTGGTGTCAACCACTATTAATCTAGCTAGTCTAAATGTTAATAGTATTAGGTCAATATATAGAAGGAAGGCTACGTTTTCAGCTTTACATTCCTTGCCTTATGATGTTTATTTTTTTACAAGATGTGAGATTTTATACTACTATGGATGTTGATAGGGCTACTAGGGATTGGGGGTTTGGTCCTTCCTATTGGTCCCTCGTTCAAGATCTCTGTTCTGGTCTTGGATTTTGTTTTTCTACTTTGGGGTTTCTTTTTCATAAATTAGTAGATTTGATCCCTGGGAGGGTCCTTATTTTGGATATTTTGTGGCGGGATTTGCCTTATAGATTTATTAATATTTATACTCCCCAACAAAAGCCAGCTAGGGTACAGGTTTTTAGGTTGATTAAACCTTATTTGTTTACTAATAGGATAGTTCTCTGGGAAGGGGATTTTAATTCCAGTTTGGATGTTAAGCATGCAGGGAAGGTATACTGTGACACACATGCTTTGCAGGCTATTATTGCAGAATTAGATCTGGTAGATGCATTTGCCCCAAATCCCTGGCCTACCTTTTGTAAAGGTAAACTGACTTCTAGGATAGATTTCTGGCTCTGCTCCAGAAATGTTGGAGAATATAAGGGAGTAGTTTTGCCATTTGAAACTTCTGATCACAATTTGTTGGGGCTAAAAATCCATTTTGGGGGGGGGTAACTGCTCATGGACCCGGGGTTTGGAGAGTAAATGCAACTTTATTGTTGGATCAGGTGTTTTGTACGGGCTTTCTGGACCTTCTCTCAGACAGAAAATCTGTGTTTTTTCTTTATGATTCTTTAATTGATTGGTGGGTGGATACTAAGGGGTGCCTAGTCGCTTATTTTAGATCACGTTCTAGATTTTTAGCTGATAGTAGGCACCAACAAACTCGACTTCTTCGGGCTGAGTTGTATGAATTGTTTTCTACGGCCTGTCACAGTCAGATTATGGAGCCCGTATTCGGTCTGTTAAATTGGCTCTGACAAAATTACAGTATGACAGACAGAAGTCCTTAGATTTTGAACAGCGATTTCGGACTTCTGGAAAACAGAGTCAATTTAATCCTTATGATACTAGTAAGCCGAAGGGTTTGGATAGGCAGATGTTTCAGCTTATTGATCTCCAAGGTTGCCCTGTTAAAGGGAAGTCAAATCTTCTGAATTTCTTTGAAACTTTTGTGAAAGTCTTTTGAATCACTGGTATTAGATGAAATGTATTTATTGTTACAGGCCTCGGATGTACCTACTTTGACATTGGCTCAGCAGCAAGCTGTTTTGGCCCCTTTTTCCTTGGCAGAAGTGAAAGCGGTCATCACTACTTTGAAAGATATGGTGGCACCTGGTTCTGATGGGTTATCTTCAGAAATTTATAAATCTCTCTGGGATATTATACCTAACCAGTTATTGGCGGTCTTTAATGCTTTTTTGTCTGAAGACCGCCTTTCTGACCAAATGTAAGAGGGGTTGATGCTTTTTCTGTTTAAAAAGGGCGATAGATCCGATTTAGGTAATTGGCGACTGATTACATTGCTAAATCCGGATTTCAAAATTTTTGCAAAGCTATTAGGTAATAGGATTTTAAAATTGTTGCCTTTTTAATTTCCCTTCTCAATATTGTTCTGTCCGGGTAGGTCCATCCGAGATGCCTTGATCCTGAGTACAGAATTGTTTTCTCAAGGACACAGGGAGTTTAACTGGTTATTTGTTTAATTTGACTTATCAAAAGCTTTTGATGGGGTGTCACAGGAATTTATCTGGTTAACACTTCGGGCTTATGGTTTTCCCCAGATTTTTGTTAATTGGATTAGTTTATGTTATTCCTTGGCTTATGTTAGGCCTGATGTGAATGGATAGATTGGGTCTCCATGTTACGTCCGTCGGGGTGTTCGACAAGGCTGTCCTTTAAGCCTGCTTTTGTTTGTATTGGCTTTGGACCCCATCCTCCGCGTACTTCAAAGGTCTCCTGGACTTCCGGGTATTTCCAGTTTGGGTTTATATAATCAAAAAATGATATGTTTTGCTGATGATTTATGTGTTTAATCCCAACCGTACAGGTTGGACATTTATTATGTCAGTTTCTCCCAGTTTTTTTATGCTTTATTGGTTCCTGTTTAAATTTTCAAAAGAGTGTTTGTTTTAATTTGGTAGGACCCTCACATGAAAGTTCTCATTTTTGTGGTATTCGTTTAGTGGATTCTCCACACAAAATTTGGGGTCTTTTTTTTGGTATACCCAATATGGCCCAGTATAATTGGGAATTGCGTTTGAATCTAGGTAGAGAAAAAGTTTGTAAATGGAATAAATGGTTTATGGGGAAGAAGGAGAGGGTCTTTTTGATTCGGACTTGCTTATTGCCATTGTTTTTATATGTTGCCCATATCTTTCCAGTGCCTCAACATTGTTTTGTGCCGCTTGAGAGTCTCTTTTTTTCTTGTTTTTGGGGCAGCCGACTAAACTCAGTTAAGAGGAACATTTTATTTGCTGATTATTGTCATGGGGGGGTCAATATGATTCACCCAATTGTTTTCTTTTTTTCTAATTTTTTTTTCCACAAATTTAAAGCCTCTAGTTCACCAGCCATCTAAGCTTTGGGTTCCTTTGGTAAAGGCTTCTCTTTCAGAGGTTTTGCAGGAATGGTTTACGGCAAGTTTTGTACATAAAAATAAGAGGAAATATGTTTTGTCTTCCAATTAGGTTGTGGTGTTTGATATGCTTAAGAAATGGAATATTACGGTATAAATTATAACTGAGCTCTCCAGGAAAGGTTTGTATACAGCTACGGTAGATTCTTGGTTTTTGGAGCCAGTCTTTCCAGATTTTACGGCTTCAGAGAAGGCCAAGATTGGAAACCATCTTACAGATACTAGGATTCCTTTGGTTATGTGGGATTTAACTTGGTTGGGTGTACACGGTAAAATAAATGTTATGGGGAATCATAAACATAAACAGTTATCAGATCATTATTGTTTTCGAGATTCATTTACTGAGTCAGTTGAGACTATGGAGCATCTATACTTTTCCTGTCCCTTTATTGCACAATTTTGTTTTTTATGGCGCTGTAAATATTGGCAACAGGTGTGAAAAACATGGGACTCCAGATCATTGTTTTTTGGTTTATTTCCAGCTTTGTGGAATAGGTATAACTCTAGTACATTTAATTTAATAGCTGTTCTTATATTTTATTGGGTTTGGCAAGTTAGGTGTTGGTTTTTATTTCAACAGCGTTCTGTATCCCCTCTGGATATGTTTCATAAAATTGTACACCATATTGATTGCATTAAGGAACGTGGAAGGAAAGTTCTCAAACGAAACATTTGGGAATGATATTGGGGTTTTTGGTGATTTAATTATTCACTGTTCTGCGTATTGTATTTCATTTTCTTTAATTTTTCATAGATGGAAATGTTTGTTACCCTAAGTATGCATTTGTTTATTCCTATCTTTTGTATTATGTTTTTTGGGGAGGGGTTTTCTTGGGTTTTTTTCCATTTGAAGTGTTCAGACCTTTACCTTTCTGTATTAGTTTTTTATTTACCTGTTTCTTTTATGTATTTATCTCTCTGTTATGATATGTTTTGATTTTAATAAAAATGCCCCTACTGTCCAGTAGGGGACCATCTGGCCATCAAAGGATGGCCTGCTCAGTTGCTGAGCTGGTGACAATGGAAAAGGATGTATAGATTGTCGTAGAGCAGGTCTCCTCCACGGCAATGGATGCTACGGACACCAAATAATTTTTTGAGGTGGTTGGTGTAACCGATATGCAGACAGAAATACCTCATGCAGAGAATGAATCCACTTGGACTCCCCACAGACCATTTTGCTGGACATTAGCACAGGGAACAAAATGACGGACACTGTACTAGGTACTAGAGAGTAATCTCCAGAGCAACTGTGACTTCTTTTAGCTGCGGAAGAACAGAACTTTCTACTTACCAAGCAACAGCTTTCGAAGGCACTGGCTACAGCATTACAAATGTCTGACAGTGAGGCAGACCAGCTGCCTCCTAGCAACAAGCCTCAAGTTGGACAGGTAGACATGGAATCATCCACAGCAAGCAAAGGGACACTGACACGATCAGAATCCATAGCAAGTACTGTTTTTTTTCTTCTGCATCGGATCAAACTGATGCCACAGTATTTTCTCTTGGGGTGAGCTCTGAGAAGCACAGAATGATAACACTGTCTAGGCAAAAGGACTGACCGAAACAAGCTTGGGCAGAACAGGTCGAGCAGGCAGAAACTCCGTGGTCAGTTGACACTGCATTAAAGTCAACGGGTTTGGTGAAAACCATAGACACGAATAAATGGATGTCTGGCTTTTCCCCCATTATGGCCTCTGGGGTGAAAATGGGAAGTTCTAGTCATGCTTTGCCTCCTACAGAACCTAAGCAGACTAGCACCAAGCCACCTGATGTACCAGGACTGACACAATTGGGCTTGGTTCCAGATTTAAACAATACTGAGGATGCAAGTGACAACCCTCTGGAACTTTACCCTGAGTTTAACCTCACACAGAATCCTATCCTATACTTGCCCCATAATCAGTCACTGCCAAATGGAGAGCCTGGACTTGGGGATCCTACTAGCGAGGTACCACTCTCATCTAAACATTTGGAAAACACAGCTCCCAAGGTACATCAAAAGGGACCTCCACCATCTCAAACCCCCTTATCGGAACCTGGTCAAAATCCCCGTACTTATGCCTCCTATTTTTCAGTCTGTTGCATATGCAGCCAAAATGCATAATGCAGTTAGATTGATTTACATGGGTGGTATGGAGCTATATCCGGATAGACAATATGTTGCTCGAACTTTATTAAAAAACAATTTACTCTTTAAGTCATCAGAAATTTGTGCCTTAATCCATGTTTCTGGAGAGCCTAACTTTGATATTAGTTTCAAATTCACTAGTGGTGTCGAAAACTTTTAGGATAAGTACAATAAAGTGAAGAAGCACCCCTTATGGTCCCCCTTTGAGGTCATTCCTCTGACAAAACCATCCCACAAGACTATCACAGTCCTTTTTAGGAATGAGGGGGTCAGTGTTACCAATTTGGTGTATTGGTTGAAACAAAGGTTCACTGTTTTAGGCCACCCAGAAGCAATATTTGATGGTGAAGACATATGGACGGGGGGGGGGGTGGAGAAACAAAGTAATTTTGAAATCTTCTGAAACAGGGTTGCAACACTTGCCTAATTGTGTGTTCTTAGGTAGAGATAGAAGTGTCTTATTTTATGCTGGGCAGCCTAAGACGTGCTACAAATGTGGAAGATCAGGTCATATCAGCAGCGTCTGCAATCAGTTACACTGCACACTATGTAATGAATTGGGGCATGCAAGTGGTCAGTGCAGGAACACTGTGATATGTAGCCTATGTGGGACGGCTGGGCACACCTATTCTACCTGCCCAGAGGTGGCACATAAATAGAATACTTCTGCTGACTCAGAGGAGCAGCGACTACTCATTTCCATAGCACAGAGATCCCATACCACCAAATCAGTTTCCCGGCCTCTTGTCTCAAACACTCCCCCGTGTGGCTCATAGCAGCAATTCAGACTTGTGATGAGTCTGTACCCACCCCAACTGATGAAATGGCCCAGAGTGATGACAGTGTGTACAAAGAACCTTTAGTGGAGGTTGAGGTGAATTCTGCTCTCCCTCCACAACCCACAGATTCAGTTACAATGCCTCCCCCCCATCCCTGGATAGGAAAGGGAAACAGCTAACAGCAAAAATGGTTACTCACCGAGGCCTAACAGGGAGTCAGCCTGCTCCCAAAGTCCCAAAAATTTCTGAGATCTCAACCTCCAACAGATACCAGGCATTACAACCATCCCCAGAAATTTCCAACGCAGAATCGGAAAGCTCCCGACCAGGGTCTGAACACCCTGAGGGGGTATTAGGTTCAGAATCAGAAGGTGGACCTTCCCCACATCCACCCCCAAACAGCATACTTTAAGGAAAAAAGGGACAAGTAAGCGCAAACCACCGTAGGACTTAAGTTCCCTCCCTTTCTGACTCCCATCTGATGAACAGTTCTCTGACTTGATGTTCCATTAATGTTAACAGTGTTAAGAATGAATTGAAACAAATTGAAACAAGGGGTGGTGTTCTCCCACCTTCACATGAATAGGGCTGAGATTATGCTTCTACAGGACACAAGGCTTCATACGGTGGTAAGGGTGTCATATCCCACAAAATGGTGGCGAACGGGCATTTCCAATTGGTCTATTGGGCTAGAGAAATGTTCGGGAGTTGCAGTCCTCTTCCATAATATTACCATGAGGGTTTTAAAAGTGATTGACCTTATTCCAGGCAGTGCTTTGAGCTTGGATTTTGTGTTGAAGTATAGCTGCTTTTGATTAATTAATGTATACACTCCCCAGTTGAAAGCTGACAAAGTAGGATTGTTTAAAACTGTGCAACCCTATCGCCATACCTCCAGATTTGTGGTCTGGGGAGGGGATTTTAATTGTGGCCTGACTGTAGCAGACAGAGGTCAAGGAGTTGGGGCACATAAAATATATTGTGACATGGCGTGCTTGCAAAGTGTTTTGCAGATGGCAGACTTGGTTGATGCCTACTGTCAAATCCATTCTAAATCTGACCTCGTGTTTTTTAGAGGGTCACATGCAACCAGCATTGAGACTTCTTTTTTGCTAGTAAAACTTTACCTTTAATTTCAGCCCATGCAATCCTGGTGGAATCTTCCAATCATGGGAAACTTTATGTTAGATTTGGTACAGACACCCTCAAACCCAAACCATGTGGTAGAGGCTCCTGGAGACTGAACTCCTCCCTTTTATTGAAGGAGGAAGTTCGGTAACAACTGACATATTTCATTATTATCTGCAAATCTGTCTGGGATATGTATGAGGATCCCTTACAGTATGGCTGGATACAAAGAAAGATTTGGTGCACCTCTTGAAATCCCTTAGTAAATGTCTCTAGGACCGAGACTACTACAATTATCTTTTGAGCAGAAAACAATTGCAACACTTGATTTCCTTAGCCCACATTACAAAACATAATTTCTCTACACAAATCACAACTGTTAAGACACAAATGCAGCATTATCATTACAGATGCATGCATGACTTAAAAACACAGCAGGAATTCGGTACTCAAAGAAATATGGCCTCTATATGCCCCATCATAAATTGTAAAGACAGGGTTCAAAGAAATGTTTTTGAGTCAGTTATAGGGCAGAACACATTCATCAAAACATCACATCAAAATATACTGACTGAAGTTACTAATTATACACAGTCATTATTCTGGGAAAATAAACAGGGGAAGGACCCTGTGATTCATTTCTTACAACAATTTGATGTACCAGACTGTCTGCCCTCAATGTTGATGGATCTCATTAAGCCCATATCTTCTGTTGAAGTAGAATCAGCGATTGTGACATTGAACACAGGGAAAGCCCCCAACAGGAATGGACCATCAGAGCTTTTTAAAATTTTGAGTCTTGACATTTCTGCAGAACTCACTGACATGTATAATTTCCTGCTGGATAAGTCAGATTTCCCTTTAGAAATGGTGGGAGGGACTTTGATCTTCCTTCATAAAAAGGGAGATAAGTGGGAGCTGTCAAATTGGAGGGCGATCAGTCTTCTTAATGCAGATATTAAAATATTGACAACAATTTTGAATAAACACTTACTCATGGCAGCTCAGCACCTTATTTCACCTGCACAGTCTTGTGCTATTGCGGGTAGAGCCATTACAGATCAATTGATTCTGCTCAGAGCACTCTTTGAGATTAACCAGATGCAGATATTGAATGGGTATGTTTGATCTTTAGGCCAGAAGTGTGCCTTTGATTCGATAAATCACACCTTTCTATGGTTAACATTGGAGAAATATCACATACCGGGTATCTTTATTGGTTGGATACAGAAACTTTGCAAACACTCAACTGTATCATCTTTAGTTAATGGTTATATGGGACCTCTCATGTCAATTAGAAAAGGTGTCAAGCAAGGCTACCCCCCTCAGCTCGCTATTGTACATCTTCAGCATTGATCCACTGTTACGTATGTTAAACACAACACTTCCTAGGATCTCTGTAGCCGGGGCTCTTATCCCTTTTTCAACAATGGCATATGCGGATGATGTCTGCATCCTTGCCCCTGATCAGCAAGCAGCAACTCAGGCACTACAGATCTGCGAGGTGTATGGAAGGATCTCAGGTACATCTTTAAATAAGCAAAAGTGTAAAGGTCTGGAATTGGGACAGGGTGTCTACCTGGTTACAGATATTGCAGGCATTACATTAACAAGAGAAACGATAGGGATTCTCAGAATAGAATCTGGTGCTTTAGATCCCAATTTGTTTAATTGGGACAAGAAAATCAGCATGAGGAATGTCATGGTTGTGAATTGGAACAAGAGGCAGTTAAGTAAAGCTAAAAGAGTTTACCTGGTGAAAACGTATTTATTGCCCCATTTTTATTTTTGAGCAATACCTTTCCCCCGCCCAAACAATGTGAAGCAACCTTGCTGAGCATTTTTTTTTCAGGCCATCTGGGGCAGTCACCACAATCCTATTAAAAGGAATACTCTCTATTTACCAACACAATCGGGGGGGTTTGAATATGGCGAATCCTATTTTATTTCTTTATTGCCAATTATTTTTTACAAACATATACCCATTGTTGGAAAATGTTTTGAAGCCATGGTCAGATCTTTTATATCAGTCCATACAGCCCTGGTTTTCATCCTGGAAGGTAGGAACACTAAATGTTTAAAAAAAAAAAATTCAAAGGCACCTCCCTATCTAAGGGAAGTATTTGTTAAATTTAAAGTTTGGAAAATAACATGTACTCAACTGCTCACGCTATCAAAGAAGGGTTTGTACCATGGAGTACTGTTGACATACTTTTCAGTCCCTAACATTTTCCCTAAATGTCCTGACCTCCATCTACAGAGTTTCCAACAATTAGTGATAGAAAAAGGATCCCTCCTAAACTGAAGGATGTGCACTGGTTGTGCTGCCATGAGTGGCTAAACGTAAAGAGCAACCAAAAGCACAAGGAGCTAACTGAAAAGTTTTGCTCCAGGGCCCTGTGTGTACAGCAACTTGAATCCTTGGAACATTTATTCTTTTCTTGTTCCTATGTGAACCCTTTTGATCGTATTTATCTAACACATGGGATGAAGCTGCTTTTTTAACTGTAACGTATGAATTATTGCTGTATGGAGTGTACTCCCCCCAGTGGAGGAATTGGGACAATAGCACCTTACATGTATTATTTGCAGCTGTAAAATGGTGTGTTTGGAATAGTAGGTGTCTTTACACCTTACAACAAATGCAAATTTCACACATTGAACTCTTGCATAATATTATTAATGAATTGCAAAATATTTAAAATAATGATGCAACAATATGGGCAGGGGGGACTTTATTGCAAAATTGGAGGAATTTACCATGGATTACAGATACTGATGCACCTATTACTTGAATGTTTGATGTTTGTCTCTTCTTTGGACTAACAGCTGTAATAATCCACGTGATGTTGTTTTTGTCAGGTTGTGTGGTTATTCAAAATGTACTTTGTTATTTTCTGATTCTGTGAGATTTTCATAAATAAACAAATTCCCCTACTCTTTTCAAGAGGTGCCATGGAATTTTTAACATCCACCTGAACTACCACCAGAACAGGCAGATCGGACCTCGGTTTAACATCTCATCCGAAAGATGGCACCTCAGGAGTGCAGTACCCCCCTCATGTTGCAATGCAGTGTCAGTATTGGGATATTAACCCAAGTGCCTGGTGTGGGGCTAGAACCCTCGGCCTTCTGATCTCCCAGCCTCAGAGGTGAGTGTGCTACTGTACCTGTTGAGCCACTAACACTGTAAACAAATCTAACTGATTTCTTTTACTGGGAGACTAGGGGAGTGGATCGGGGGAAGCAGTGGATGTGGCCTACCTGGATTTCAATAAGGCCTTTCATACCATTCCTCACAGAAGACTTGTGACAAGCTGGGCAGCCTAGGAGTGGGTCACAAGGTGGTAAACTGGGTTAGGAAGGAACTGGTTGAGTGATAGAAGCCAGAGGCTGGTGGTAAATGGAGCTCAATCTGAGAAAAGAAGGGTGACCAGCAGGTGGCTCAGGGATTAATTCTGGGGCCAGTCATATGAACATACGAAATTGCTGGCAGAAAAAGGCACACAGGTCTATAAAGTCTGCCCAATTGTGCAGCTTTTAGTTTCATATCCCTACAGCTGCCCCACCCAAACCCTTCCCTTCCTCCTCCTCTTTCCTGGTCCTTCCCCCCTTTGTGTTCTTGTCTGCACTAACCCTGCCCTTGACTCTATCCCAACCCTGCCTTCATAAGTGACATTGTGGAGGGGCTGGAAAAGAAGGTGTGCCTCTTTGCAGATGACACTAAGATATGCAACAGGGTGGACACTTTGGGAGGGGTGGAAAGATGAGGAGAGACCTAGGTAAACTGGAGTAATGGTCTAGAGTGTGGCAACTGAGATTAAATGCGAAAAAGTGCAAAATCATGCATTTCGACCACAAGAACCCAGGGGAGGATACGGACATAGACATGGTGGAGGCAGTTCAACAAAGGGCAACAAAGATAGTGCAGGGTCTGTGCCAAATGTCATATGAGGAGAGAGTGGGTGACTTCAATATATATACTCTGGAGGAGAGGAGAGACTGGGGAGATATGATAGACACCTACAAATATCTAAGGGCATAAATAGGGTACAGGAGGGTAGCAACTTTCAAAAAAGGAGATGTTCAGGAATGAGGTGGCATCACGTGAGGTTGGAAGGGGAAAGACTAAGGGATAACGTGAGGAAGTATTTATTCACAGAAAGGGTGGTGGATGCACAAAACAGACTCCCAGTGGAGGTGGTGGGGGCAAGCTCAGTGGGGGAATGGGTGACTTCAATATATATACCCTGGAGGAGAGGAGGGACTGGGGAGATATGATAGACACCTACAACTATCTAAAGGGCATAAATAGGGTACTGGAGAGTAGCATCTTTCAGAAAAGGAGATATTCAGGAATGGGGAGCATCACATGAGGTTGGAAGGGGAAAGACTAAGGGATAACGTGAGGAAGTATTTATTCACAGAAAGGGTGGTGGATGCACAAAATAGACTCCCAGTAGAGGTGGTGGTGGAAAGCTCAGTGGGGGAATTCAAAAATGCATGGGACCTGCATAGCGGAACCCTAGTGATAGGAACGAGAAGATAAAGCCGGCGATCAAGGAAGGTCTGTGGTTTTTACAGTAGGTAGGGAAAATGGACAGACTGGATGGGTCTAGCAGTCCTTATCTGATATCAATTTATATGTTTCTATTGTGGTTTTATCATACTGCTCTATGTTATTTTAATGGCGCCTGAGCCGCTGGGAAAGGGGGCGCCATAAATAAATAAAGACTACTACTACTACGACATCCCCTGGATTTCAGTGCACAATTTGGGGCATGTTCTTCTCTTCAGCAGTGCTGGCTCACTCAATCAGTAGCTGCAAAAGGGAAAGGACAGTTCAAGAGGGTGACCGAAAGGAGAAAGAGAAAGAGAAAAAATCTTGGGTAAAAAAGAGCATTAACGAATACTAAAAACTAAAAATCACTTCTATGTGCTGCTAGTGTCATCAGCCTTCCATGTAGAGGCTTAACTGAGGGTTCCCTGCCCAGAGTCAGCACTCCTAAAGTAGCCACCTCCCATCTCTGCTCTTGGCCCTAGGTGTGAGGCTCAGAATCAATCATGGAGGATACCGTTCACGTCTGACTCCTTGCTAGAAGTGGCAAGGGAGCAGGATGGTGCCGACCATGTACATAAAAGGGCCTCCAGCCTGAAAAATGGGAGTGAAGTGCCAATCAGTGTGGGACAAATCACTTTTTGGGCTGGTGGCTCAAGTGGATACTAGCTTTCAACATTTGACACCCTAGCATTTTTTAGTAACCCTCATATTTTATGGCCAGAAGATTCTGACATCTGGTAGACAAGTACATTTTTAGGACTAATTTTTTATCAGTCAGTCCCTTCTACTTAATTAAAATCTTTAAAATGACTTACTGATCTCTCTGTCTCCAAAATAGTCCTCAATAGAACTTGTTTTCAAGCACAATGTGTATGACAGTTTCCTCTCAGTCACTGTCTCTCTCCCTCTCAGTCTACTTAATAGTCCTTACAAGTGCTTAATTTTCAAACAAGAACTGGGAAAAGGGCTGTATTTTGTGTCCCCATTCAAATACAGTCATTAAAAGGACTTTGAAAATGTTTTTAAACTCTTGAGTCCCAGAGACAGCAAATGCTCTGTACTGTGTTCTATCCTCTCTGGACAGAAGACAATGTGGAAAGCTGCGGCATAATTTAATCTTTTACTATCACTCTGCAGCTCCTACTTGATCCAGCTTGGGGCTTCATCTAGCAAAAAGAGTAGATTAGATTTCAGCTGACTTGTGGTGGGATGGAGATTGGTAGAGAACATGCAATCTTTGAGGACTGATAAGAAGGACTGTTCTTGGGGCCACTATTACTTCCAAATGGCACATTGGTTCATGCATATACAAACCTGTCAGCCTTCCACAAACCCAGCAGCGGCACTCAGTCAAGAGAGAAGTAATTGTATACATGGTGAAGTGCTCATCCCATCAGCAGACTGCATGGATTGTGGCCAGAGCCACCTGCTCATTCACAGGAAAGCCTCCTGATCTCTATTATCCTCATCATCTTTGTTACTGACTACAGTGCAGTTATCTATGCTACTACCAACAACTCCGTTCTGAAAAGAATTTGAGTTGCTTTCTACTGTGTCTGCAGATCTGCTCTCAACCTAAAAATATGACACCCAGTACTGCAATCTCTTATCCCCACCAACTGGCTCCCCTTACACCATTATTCTAGCCTCAATGCAGCCCTTCTGTGCAAAAGAGAGCTGCTAGGACTAGTCTCCCCTGGAGTACGCAGACACTTCTTGTCTATGAATAACTAGGTATAGTATTCAACCCATGGTGCGGTACAAGATGCGTCCTGGGGAAGGGGGAGAGGACTGTAATGCATGTCTGTCAATGCTGTACTTGTCCTCTCCCCCCTTCCCCCAGGACACATCTGGAATCGAGCGGTGCTCTGCACAGTATGCCTTCCTGGTGAAACTCTTAAATAAATAAATAAATTACTCCTGCCCCACAGGAAAACATCACTTGGCCAACACTCATGTGTCTACAGGGCTGTCAAAGCCTGGAACTCACTGCATCCTACAGTGACTCCCCCACCCACCCACCCCACCTTCCCAGCCTTCAAGGCTCAGGCTGCGCCCACGTTCTCCAGAAACTTTACTATAAATGTACTTAGAGTGATATCTATGATCCCATGACAATTGTGCAATTGTTCCTGCAGTTTGCCCTTGCACTTTGAATTTTGCTCTTTTCCTGCTTCCATAACTGGACTCGTGCAGTTGTTCTCCACGGATGTGGCTGCTGTGTTGCATGTTTATTGTCCTGAACTTTTTTTTAACCTTTGTTTTACCAGGAGAGACACACTAAGCTGAAAGCTTGTTTGCAGGTGCAACCTGGGAGCACAAGGAAGTTAAGCAACTTGCTCAGGGTCACACAGTATGCAAATGGGGGCTGTGGGATTCAAACCCAGGTCTCCAGGTTTGCAGCTCAGAGCATTAAACCACTGTGCTATACTGCCTCCTAAACTTTGGCTTTGTAACTTGCAAACTGTTTTTTCTTTATTAATTCAAAGTTTATTTAAGTTTCAAATAATTTAATGAATCATATCTTTGCATAAAATAATGCATTCAAGTACTATAATGTTCTTTACGAAGACCACATTCTTAAACAGTAATATTAATCTGATAGTAATAACATCACTTATAATGCAAACATAATCTAGACCTGACTAAACTTAGGAATTGATTGTTTTGGAGTTCAAGGGTCCCTTTCAAAAACATAGAAAATAAATCCATTCAATTATGAACTACTATAAGTTTGTCTTATATTCCAGAAAAGGATCCTATATTAAATTAAATAAATCAATTTTGTCCATAATATATCGAATAATGGCTGGGTAGGGGGTTATAATGAGAATTTTACACACCCTGAGGTGTGGGATGCCACATAAACCCCGAGAGCTAAGCTTGTGGGGTTTATAAAGCATCCCACACCGAGGGTGTGTGATTTTGAGTTTTACACACCTACCCAACCTTTATTTTATATAATTGCTGGGGATCATTTTTTTGCCACAGCACTTATATAAAATAAAGATATCCCTATGGAGCTGCGGACCAGTTGGGTTTCACTGAGGTCTACGGCTCGTGAAAAAACGTTACTTGTTTTTTTGTTGTTTTTTTTTTTTTTTTTTTTAAAGGCAGCCGAGTTTAAATGTTGCAGTAGCATTTGCTGAGCCCAGTTATTTTTTTTTTTTAATTAACTTACCACTGACTTTGATTACAGCAAACTGTGTAGCACTGGGGAAAGGTGGCCAGCACTGAGGCATGAAAGAGCGGTTGCTGCATATGCTCAGAACAAGGTAAACCCAGCATGTGTTCACCATTATAACCAGCTGGTTCCCTTAGGAAAAAAATGATCACCAGTAATTATAATTTAATTAATTCTTTCATTGTTTCACAGTGATCCTAAGGAGGCAAACCATTCCCTTAGTGATGGCAATCTACTTTCTTTTCAGTGTTTTAGGATTAACCTTTTGAATACTAGAGTGACAGATAATATCCAGTCCTGATTATATCTTTGCAGCAAGTAATTGGGGAAGTATCTCCCAGAATGAACAGAGCAAGGGAAAAGTAACAGCAGATTTAAGTATTAACTGGCAATGCGAATGAATACTTTTCCATGTTTTCCATATTTCAGAGTAGTACCAAAACAGATGACTTAGATCTGCTTCAGAGCACCCCATTTCCCACAACTCTCTGTTCTGGATTGTCCTATTTTCCTAAGTTGCAACGGAGAATAGTAGAAATGATGTAGGATTTTAAACTGAACTAACCTTCCCAGAACTTTTCTGTAGCTTCTATAAGCATTTTCCCACAGTCAGAATCAAGTTTGCTCTAGTATTTGTATCTTAAATGCCTTTTCCCATTTGCATCTGACTGAGTCTATTAAACTATTATCATATTCAGATAAGAGCTTTTAGATGTAACTAGTTCTTTTCCTAATGTGAGCTATTTTAAGAAAGTAAAGTATTGACCATATCAATAGGATACTACACAAGGAAGGAAAATGCACAGGCGTTTTCTTCCACCTAGGTACAAATGATCTAGCAGATTAAATGGTAGAGGAGACCAAAACGCACCTAACATGCTTAGGTGACACACTAGCCCCCCTCTCACCCATCATTGCCTTCTCTGAGGTCCTCCCAGTGTGGGAGAGGGGAGGAGGCATGCAAAGGATCCGCAAAAATGAGATAGAGGAGCTAAATGCATGGCTTCAGGGTTGGTGCCTGGAGAGGGGCCACCTTTTTATCAGAAACTGTAGGGACTTCTGGGACTGTGTTCTCTTCAAGCATGAGGGACTGCACCTAACTAAGGAAGCTGTAAGGGCACTTGGGCAAAAGTTCAATATTTTTGTGGGACATTTAAACTAGGCGTTGGGTAGAGGGTAACCTTACCACATGGCCCTGTTGCCTCTACCCCTAAACACAGACTTACCTGTGATAACATTACAGAACAGAAAGACCATTTATTAGGTGACAGATCAAAGGGTACCACAAAAAAGGGTTCAAATAATAGACATGGTTCAAAAAGTTAGGCAAGCTGAGTTTGGAAAGCCATGTATACCAACGCGTGGAGTCTCACAAACAAGGTAGGTGACCTTGCTGCAATCATTACAGAGGCTGTTCTAGACTGGGTTGCCATCACTGAAATGTGATATAATGATAACCATGACTGGGAAATGACAATCCTAGGTTTCAGCCTCTTCTGGAGGGACAGGAGAGGGAGAAAAGGGTGTGTGGCAATGTACGTGAGGGAGGGAAAACATGCCACAATGATCCAACATGCTCAGACTGAATCTGAAGCACCTTTGGTCACACTTGAGGCTGAAAATGGTGTGGTGACTTGGATAGGAGTGGTTTACAGACCCCCCAGTGCAGAGCTTAGAGGGGGAACAAAGACATCATCGAAACCATGCACAGGATGACTGACAAGGGGGAGGTGATAGTGGTAGGTAACTTTAATTTGTCTGATATGAATTGGAGTACCTACACAGCAGCCTCGATGGGAAACAAAGATTTTCTAGAAGCCATGTGGGGATCAGGCCTGAAGCAGCTTGTAAGGGACCCAACAAGGGGCAGAAGCTGTCCTTGACCTATTACTCACCAACAGGGGAAAATATCTCAAGAGTAGAAATTAGGAGCCACCTAGGATCCAGTGACCACTGGATGTTATGGTTCCAGGTAAATAAAGGTGAGTTACCTGTCCGACCGCACCTTGCAGGTAAGGTGGAGGGGGTCTCTGTCGGAGAAGTGCAACATCAAGAAGGGGGTGCCTCAGGGATCAATCCTGGGCCCCCTCCTGTTCTCACTATTTGTGAATGACCTCAGTAGAAACTGTGGGGGCAGTTCAATGGTCCAATATGCAGATGATGTGGTGATTTATAGAACTGCAACCAGTGTAGCCAACCTAAGTAGTCACCTCCAAGAAGACTGTCCTTGGAGAGGTGGCTCTAGGCAAATACACTGTTCCTTAATACCACTAAAACAAAAGCCATAGTGTTTGGCCCAAGATCACTCGGCCCTGACAGAAGCACTCTACTGCCCCTTGCATCCTCATCCGGCTTGGGTACTGAAGTGGTAAGCCAATTCAGATACCTTGGCCTGATACTGGACCAGAGTTTCTCCATGAAACCCCATGTAGATATGATTACTAGGACAATCCATTAGAAGCTGGGGCTACTATATAGACTGAGCCTGCAAATGATCCCAGAAACAAGGATAACTATAGCCAACAGTATCCTACTCCCCAACCTAACTTATGCTCCTCCAATCCTGCACTCTCTACCAAAACAGGAGCTCAACAGGATGCAGGCTCTCTATAACAAGATAACCTGCTACGCCTCCAAGTCACGCCCAATGAGTCACCACTGTGAGGTGCAAGCATCTCTAAAATGGCCTTCATTTGGCCACTGACTCCAGTACCCACTACTGTGCCATGCATTCAAACTAATGTATGACCCTCTGTCAGGAAGTCTTGCCAGTCTACTAATACCCAAAGGGACAGACAGAATATCAATATCAATATCAATATCAACTTTATTTTTAAAAGGCGCTTTTCTTAAATCAAAGCGCCTGTACAAATAAATATAGCAATAAATATAATAAATCAAATTAACAAAAATCCTTAAAAGCTATATTAAAAAGGTGGGTCTTCAGCGCTCTTTTAAAACTAAGAACGGTCGGGCAGTCTCTCACCTGACAAGGTAGAGAGTTCCACAGGGTAGGTGCCATAAAACTAAACGATCTAGCACCAGATGTTTTCAAACGTACCCTGGGAATCTCTAGCAATCCCTCGTCAGTGGATCGGAGGGGGCGAGAGGGACTATAGGGGCACAGGAGCTCTTTCAGGTAGGCAGGTCCCAGATCATGTAGGGCTTTATAGGTCAGCAAACCAACCTTGAAGGTAATTCGCCAAAACACTGGCAGCCAGTGCAGTCCACGGAGCACAGGCATTATGTGACTGGATCTAGAAACTCCAGTCAACAGCCTGGCTGCCGCATTCTGCACCAGCTGCAGACGGCGAAGTTCAACCCCCGATAGCCCTAGGTATAGGGAGTTACAGTAGTCAAGCCGGGAGGTAACAAAGGCGTGGATCAATGTTGGAAGGTCCTCTGGAGGAACCAAGTGCTTCACCCTGGCAATATTCCTCAGATGAAAAAAGGAAGTCTTTATAACCACTGACACCTGGGATTTAAGTGTCAAACAGTCATCAAGTACTACGCCAAGATTTCGCACCTGGTCTGAGGTCGTCAGCTGGACACCTCCAAGCCATAGGCCTGAGGGTGATCCCTCTGGCAGACCCGCCTCACAGCGACCTATATCCACAACCAACACCTCAGTTTTCTCCGGGTTTAACCTCAGCCAACTCCCATTCATCCATTCTTGGATTTCTTCAAGGCAGTTATTAAATACCGACAAGGCAGCGTCTGACCAGGCACAAAAGACATATACAGCTGGGTATCATCTGCGTAGCAGTGAAAACCCAAACCGTACTCATCTAATAATCACCCCCAATGGTAGCATATACACAAAAACAACATGGGTGCTAAAATGGAGCCCTGCGGGTACCCCACAGGGCAGGGAGAATGACGCTGAGGAAAAATTCCACACCACTCTCTGAGTCCTACCCTCAAGGTAAGATTGAAACCATCTGAGGACCGTGCCAGACAGTCCACAGACTAACCGCAGGCACTCCAATAGCACACCATGGTCAACGGTGTCAAACGCTGCAGAGAGATCAAGTAGTACCAAGATGGATCGGGTCCTACGATCTCTTGCCATTAGGAGGTCATTTAGTACTCATACGAGCGCTGTCTCGGTACTATGCCTTTTCCTAAATCCAGACTGGAACGAATTGTAGATATTGTTGTTGGTCAGATGATCCTTCAACTGCACTGTGACCACTTTCTCAATAACTTTACCCACAAAGGGTAAGTTAGAGACTGGTCTGTAATTTGCTAGACAGTATGGGTCTAAGGAGGGTTTCTTTAAAAGGGGCTTAATTATAGCCTCTTTGAGAGGATCTGGAAAAATCCCCCTCTCCAAAGACTTCCATACGATCAAAGCTAGGACTAGGCCAATCTTATCCACGCAACCCACTAAGAGGCGCGTGGGACCAGGGTCCAAATCACAGCAGGTCGGTCGCAGTGCTCGAATGATCATCACAACATCCTCGATTATGGGAAGGCTGAAGTCAGACCATTCCAACTGGGTGTTTGACATCTCCTGACGACCACTGCTGCTCCCATTAGGAGGGGAAGAGCGAATGTCCGATCTGATTTTGGCAACCTTATCTGCAAAGAAGAGAGCAAGCTCCTCACACCATTCTTGAGATAAGGCTCTTCTGGGCTGAAGACGAACTGGATTGCACAGTCTGTCCACAGTCCAAAAGAGCTGAGCTGGTCTATTCTGTGCAGCCACTATCTCTCTGGACAGGAATTCTGCCTTCTTACGAGAGATGGCGGATTGATAGACTAAATAATGATCCATCAAACTAAGCTTGTCATCCTCACAACCGGACTTTCGCCAACGCCTCTCCAGCCTTGGCCCAACTCTCCTCAATTCCCTCATGGTCTCATCAAACCAAGGAGACCTGGGGCGAGGAGTAAGAGGACGAACACGAAATGGTGCAATAGAATCCAGGGCCCCTGTTACTGCCTCATTATAGGCATGTAGCAGATCACCTGGATCCATGCAATCTATCGGTAGGCTTGATAGGTCCAACACCGTCATCAGGTCCTCTGGGGATACGCCCCTCACAGGGTGGTATTGAACCATCTCCATGGGGGCAGACCTAACAGGGGTGGCCTCAAAACTGAATCTAATGGAGTGATGGTCTGACCATCCAACCGGTTCCACCACCAAGTCAGATATCCCCATCCCCAGAAGGAACACCAGGTCCAATGAGTGTCCACCCACATGGGTCAAGGAGGAAACCACCTGTGTGAAGCCCAGTGATATCATCAACTGGAGGAAATCTTGACCAAACCGAGAACCTCTCCTCTCGTATCCTCTCCAAATGCTCAGGACCTCTAGCTGGAACTTATTGGAAGTACCCAGGACAAAAACAATTGCTGGTAGCAAATTCTTTTCCCACTCTGCTCTGCTGGTCTGGAACAAGCTCCCTGCTATGTGCAGTCTGCCAGCTCTTTGGGATCTTTTCAAACAGGACTCTGATAACACATGCTAATTGGTAGCAAGTGCACCTGCACCTGAAAAGAGGCCAGGCTGAACAAGAATAAGGCAGGGACAACTGATATCTCAAACTGTACTGAATAATTAAGCTGGGGCTAAACCCCACTTAAGGTGCTTCAAATCTATGTATGTGTTAATGTAGTGTGTTTAACTGCCCTGTACTAAATCACCCACTGCTAGTGTCTGGTCATTACGTAACTATGTCCTGAATGACTTAAGTTGTCTACCAACGAATGTA
Source organism: Neoceratodus forsteri (assembly GCA_016271365.2). Classification (NCBI taxonomy): domain Eukaryota; kingdom Metazoa; phylum Chordata; order Ceratodontiformes; family Ceratodontidae; genus Neoceratodus; species Neoceratodus forsteri. Next base: position 246,061,168 of record CM057449.1, on the reverse strand, counting down.
TGTATCTTATTTACTGTCTGCACTGTCACATGACTGTATCTGTAACTAACTCTGGGACACCCATGAGAAAGGGATCTTCGGGTCTCATTGGACCTACCTGGTTACCAAAATTGAATAAATAAATAAAATAAATAAATAGAGCAGTGGAAACTAGGCACTCAAAAACTAAAGTACTAGACTTTAGAAGAGCAGATTTTACTAAAATGAAGGAGTATCTTAAAAATAATCTAGGAAATAAACAAAGGGGAGAGGGGGTTGAGGAGTACTGGGCATGTCTTAAGAGGGCTATAACAGAAGCCTCAAATCAGTGTCTAAGAAAGGTGAGTAAAGCCTAGAACAGGAGAAAACCACTCTGTTTTCTGGGGAGGTGGCCACCAGGGTCAGGGAAAAAAGAATTGTGTTCAGGAGATAGAAGGCAACTGGATGTGACAAAGACAGGGACACATACAAGGAAAAATGAAGGGAAGTGTGTAAGACAATCAGGGCAGTGAAGGCATTAACAGAAGAGAAGATAGCTAAGGAGGTCAAAAGGTGGGACAAGACCTTCCTTAGGTATATCAGAGAAAAGAGGAAGACGAGTGGGGTATAATCAGAATCACAAGGGAGGAGGGGGGCCACATGGAGGATGACAAGAACAAAGCAGAGATCCTCAACAGATACCTCTGCTCCATCTTTACCAAGGAGTAGGACAGTTGTGGGCCCACCCTGAGTGGAAGAAGTTCAGTCAATTGAGAGATAGGTTCAAGACCATTCACAAGAGAAATAGTTCTTGAGGAACTAGGGAAACTCAAGGTAGACAAGACAATGGATATGGATGAAATTCACCCTAAGATTTTTAGGGAGCTAAGAGAGGAGCTTGCAGCACCTGTAGCTGAACTATTTAACCTATCGCTCGAACCTGATGAGGTCCCAAGGAATTGGAGAATGGCCAGTGTTGTCTCTCTCTATATGAATGGGAGTGGGGAAGTTGTGGGCAACTACTGCCCAGTTAGCCTCACCTTGATTGTGGGCAAAATGATGGAAGTCCTACTCAAAGACAGAATTCTAACATCTCTAGAAGAAAGTGGAAATTTGGATCCAAACGGCATGGATTTACCACATGAAGATCATGCCAGACAAACCTAATAGATTTCTTCAATGGGGTTACCAAAACTGTTGATCAAAGAGGCGCTGTGGACTTGGTCTACCTGGACTTCAGCAAAGCCTTCGACTCTGTTCTGCACAGAAAGCTGCTGAACAAATTGGGCAGAAAGTGGTCAACTGGATAAGGAGCAGGCTGATTGGAAGGACCCAGACAGTACTGTTAAATGGCACCTTATCAGAAGAAATAGGGGACTAGTGGTGTGCCACAGGGGTGGTGTTGGGTCCCATCCTCTTTAATGTATTCATTGGGGCCAGATATGATGGCAAGGAGGGAAAGGTGAGCCTGTTTGCAGATGACCAAAGTTATGCAATAGGGCCGACATTCCCGGTGAGGCAGATGAGATGAAGGAAGATCTCAAAAAGCTGGAAATGTGGTCAAAAACATGGCAGCTGAAATTCAACGAGAAAAAAGTGCAATGTCATGCACCTAGGTAAGGGCTACCCTGGTGAAGAATACCACATGGGGGGTGTCGAACTAGAGGTCAAAAAGCAAGAGAGAGATCTGGGGATGATTATAACCAAAGATCTAAAAAAGACCAAGCAGTGCAGGAAAGCAGCATCAAAGGCAAATGGTATGCTGGGATGCACGAGGAGGGGAATTACTAGTAGAAAAAGCGAAGTTGTAATGTCACTCTATAGATTACTGGTAAAACCACACCTGGAATACTGTGGACAGTTCTGGAGACCACATCTAGGAAAAGATGTGGAGAGATTGGAAATGGTGCAAAAGAGAGCCACAAAGATGGTACAAGGACTGCACCAGAAACCATATGATGAAAGGTTGCGGGATCTCAACATGTATTCCTTGGAACAACGGAGGGAAAGGGGAGATATGATTGAAACCTTCAAATACATGAAGGGAATAAATAGCGTACAGGTTTAGGACCTATTTCGGGTCAAGAGTTATACAAGAACTAGAGGGCATGATATGAAGCTGGGGGGTGGGTAAGTTCAGGATCAACACACGAGTGCTTTGTCACAGAGAGGGTGATTGATGCATGGAACAGCCTCCCCCAAGGAGTGGTGGAGATGAAAATGGTTGGGGCTTTCAGGAATGCATGGGATAAATATAAAGGCATCATAACACTCTGTAGCAGTTAAGGGAGGGGGTAGGTTCTTGGGCAGACTAGATGGAACTTGTGGTCCCTTCTACCATCAATTTCTATTTTCTGTGTTCTATGTTCTATGTTCTAGATCTGAGATAGCAAAAACATTTTTAGGCACCATTCTAGAGTTTCAGGGAGTTTATATTTAGACATCATTGTTTTGTTATGTAAGGTGTCTCTAATTTGTAAGTAAAGCCAAAAATGACATTTCTGGATATTGTACCTTTTGTTTGAAATCTTCAAAGGCTAATGAATGATTTTGGCTAGTTAATAAATCTCCAATTGTTCTGACACCTTTTTCACTCCTATTAATGGCCCTGATTCTAGAAGGTTGGTGCAACTCGCCGCCAAACGCGACTTGCACCAATCGCCGGTGCGACATGGATCCTGCGCCCTATTCTAGAAAGGGCAGGGTCCCCGTGTCTAAGTCCCGTGACTTGCGACATACAGCCAGGTACGCTGAACAGAGAGCGTACCTGATGAGGATGTTGCAAGCCACAACCGCAAGTCGTAAGTGCTCCCTCCCCATTGCCCATACACTGCCAGTGCCCCACAGAGCTAGAGGCCCCCTACCTGCTGTCGCGGTGTCCCCAACCCCATCCGCCACACCATTGCCAGCATACTGTGCAGTATGTACAGTATACCATACATCGTCCCTTACTGTTACACCTAGTGGTCCTAGTAGTTCACCCAGCAGTGCCACTCCACTCAGCACTTTCACCCGGCGACTGACACCCTGCCTCACCACCATGGTTAGCAGCAGACTGAGTAGCTGAGCACCATTGTAGAACATGCCAGAAATGAATGTGCACATTCATTTCTGAGTGCGTCTCTGCAGTAAGCGCTCAGACGGAGCTCAGTTGGTGGCTGGCCGTGGTGGTGAGAGGGGGGTTGTTCCAGTCGCCAGCTGGGGACAGGTGGGGAGGTGCTGAGTGGAGTGGCACTGCTGGGTGGGGGGCACTAGACTAATAGGGATATTGTGCAGTTCCATTTGTGGCACTGTCTCAGGGTCTGGGCAAGGATTGGGGGTTGACAGTGCTGCCCTGTGGGGCCTCTTTGTGGTGGGGGGTTCGGGGGCATGGGGTGTGCGGGCAGCCATGTGGGGCTTTTACTGTGTGGGGGTATGGGGAGGCATATACAGTACGGGGGATGGGGCGAGAGTGTAAGTTGCCCAGTGGGGCATCAACGGAGGTGTTCTGGGAATGGAGTGGAGGGCACATGTACTGGGTGCTGTGCTGCAGGTGGTTCAACAGGACCCTCAGAGGCCATATGTACAGTTTACTAGCTAAATGCTGATGTAACTTACATTGCCAGTTCTCCTCTGGGGGGTTCTTGTAGAATCCCGACATTGGAGACTTTGTTGCTGCCCTTCTGCAATGGGGCGCAACTGCTGCCATAAAAACCCTAGCGCCATGTCTCAGGGGGTTTATGGTGCAACTGCTGGCATAACAGCTCTTCAGTGCAAGTGGCCTGCGACATGTCGCAAGCCACATTGTAGAATCGTGCATGTCACAACTGCTGGCGTAAGTTGCTACTTGCGTCATTCTACTTGGTGCAAGTGCTGTTACACCAGAAGTAACCTTTCTAGAATTGTGGCCAATGTCTTTAAATTTGTTGCCATTAAAGATAAAGGTTGAATTATTCTGAAGAGGCATGAACTGCATTGGTAAAAAGCTAGCATACTTGAGATTAGAGTATTTCTTGCAGACTAACATTGTAATAGATACAGATGGGTGATTAATTAACAGTTTAGGGGTAGGGACAAACAAAAAATCTGTTATTCTCAAATGTTTGACTATCTCACTCTCTACCTTGACTCATTATGGTTAAAATGGATTGGAAGTGGGTGTAAACCATGCTGCAGCCTCTTTTAACCTGAAGACCAAATAATACCCCTGCCACCTCGGTAGGGCAAAACTACCATATTATCTAGTGACTCATTTTTTTATATTTAGATGTGGTTGCTTATGCAAGCAATAACACACAACAAGGTGTGGGTTATATCCTGATAAGAGCACACCCAGGTGCGTTGCTAGCCATGAGGCGCTTGCGCCAAGTGTCTTATGCACCTGGGCATGCTCTTATCAGGAGATAACCCACACCTCGGAGTGCGTTATTGTGCTTATAAAATGGGCATCTAAGTAAGTATTTAAGAATTTAAAAAAAAGAAGAAAAAACACAGCAACAAATCTAAAAATTTAAGTAAAATAGTGAAAGAGTGAAAAAATAGTCCCCCATTGATGATTCCTGATGGCCAGTACAGTGTGCTGCCCCCCCACCCAAGACACACACAGGTAGTGGACAGGTTGTCCCCATACACTGTATTCCCAATGGGCACACATTAATTTTTATTTAGTTTGTCTTTGGTGCCTAGGAGAGAGCGTGTTTGTTTCAGAGGCAGCAAATAAAGATGACCGCGATCTTAGAAGTTCTGTCTGATGTGACGCCCCCAATGCACACAGTCAGAGACACACAGAATGTTTTTGTTTATAAATGTGGACATTTTCATCTTAACTGAAGCCTGGCATGTGTCATTTGTTTTTACCTTAAAATAGTGAAATGTGCCGATTTGTCTTACAGCAAACATTAGGTTTCAGTGAGAGCAAGCGTGTCTCACTGCAGCCCCTGTAGTCATGAGTTTTCACTCAGCGTATCGTACCTTGCATTTGTAACCGTCAGGTGGTGAGTCATTGAGGAATTTTTTTTAATTTTTCTTTTTTGCAGTTTGGATATGTACTGGTGGAGGAACAGGTCTGATTTGGTGATGTGAGGGCATATGAACGAGTGGGTTTTTAGCTGTGGGACTGGGTTGTTGGACTTTTACTTGCAGCTTGGAAGTACAGCAAGGAAGTAACGCAGATCAGGTTGCAGTTTAAAAAAAAAAAACTTTTTCGTAATTTAGGCTTCTGGATGTGGATGTAAATGCCAGTGTCCTGTTACTGTGCTGCCGCGAGTGCCATTGTGTTGGACTGCTGCCGCTTCAGTGAGCTCTGCCAGTCAGCGTTTCTGTTTATGCTTGGCAGAGCTCACTGATTTGTTGTTGTCATGGGACATCTTGGTGGGCAGTAGTCCCGGTTGGCTACTATATCATCTGATGAGAACAAGGCTCAGATGATGTAGTAGCCAATCAGAGACTTGGATTTCTAAAGCCCATTTTATAATGTCATGTAGATAAGTGGATATCAATGTATCTGTTTTTTGGAACCAGACTCCCTCAATTAGGACAGGGAATGTTATTTAAAACGTAAACTATTTTAGGGGACATAATCATTTTGATCAAACGTATTTTACCCCATAAAGATAAGTGAAGTTTAGACCATTTTTCTAGATTAATAGTTATTTCAGTCATAACAAAACCTAGACTGAGATATGTGATTTCTGAATTGAGCAAAATATCCTTAGTAAGATGTACCCTCAGTTGCCACAATAGTTTATGATCCTTGTTCAGCCTAACTTCTTCAGTGATTTTGAAAGCATAGTACCACCTGATTTGGACCAGTTAATAAACAGATCAGACAGTACTCAGAATTCCTACACCAGTTATTTTAGGTTTCTGAGTGAGACCTGGGGCTGGTTCAGGGTAAGCAATATGTCATCTGCAAATGTGAAGACTTTATTGAAGTAATTACTCATTTGTACACAATGGATTCTTGTGGAGCTCATAATTCTTCTAATTAAGGATTCTATGGCTACTACAAATAATAAGGGATAAGTGGCACCTCTGTCTTGTGCCTCTGTAAAGATGGATAAGATCAGACATTAGGCCATTTCTAATAATAGATGCTCTAGCATTCCTGTAAAGTGTGATGTTTGATGTTATCTCCTTATGTATTGTTGTTTTTGTGACCCGCTTGACTTGGACATGTTTGAAAAGGGGAACTTGTGCTCAAGGTCCTACTAACATAAAAAATAAATCAAACCTACTGTACAAAGGCTGGCCTGTCAACACAGCAGCCAGATTTCCGTTTGCGACACCAGCGACCCGGGTTCAGTAATGGATCCAGGACGTCAGAGGGCCAGCCGGAGGAGAAGGATCGAGCGTCCCTAGGACTGCTCTCCGGGGGGATTGAGGAGAGTGTGACTGGTGCTTGATGGAGGCCAGGGGCACTGCAGCAGCTGGCACCAGAACATAGTTTGAGGGGAGGGGCAGACACTGGCTGTCATTGCATGTTCCCCCCCTCGCATACAGGGGAGAAAAATCAGCTGCCTGCTGCCCTGATGAAGCCTGTCTCTCCCTTTGATGAGCTCCCAGGCTGGCTCCCTGACCTATCCCTACTTTATGGCACTTGAGCTGGTGCCACAACCCCGCCCTGGGCGGTAGGCCAGGGGGTATCAGGGAGTTGCAGCTAATGTGGGAGAGGGAGCAGAGGGGGTCATGACTGAGGCTGAAAGATGGTGGCAGGTGGCTCAGAAAAAGCATAATAAATATAATAAAAAAACATACTGTATGAAACTGTCAAAGTGGCAATTTAGAAACAAAATGAAATTGGGGGATCTGGTGAACTAATTTGTCCCACCCTGGTGCCAATGTGCTCCCAGTTACTCCTCCTCCTCCTTGTCTGGAGCTCAGGCTAACAGTGCTCAGGCTAACAGAAAGGTTCACACTGGGGTCCCTAAGGCAGCTAACAGCCTTACAGGGATGCTTCTGGCCAGTGAACATACAAAAACAGGTTTATAGGCCCAGTATAGCTTTTTATGTTTTTTCTGATATCTGCTTAGGGCATAGCAGCCATCTTGGCTCTGACCAGAGTTTGTTTTCTGTGAAAGGGCTAGAGGCAGCAGTGAAATAGTTCAAATTAGAGATCAGGTTTGAGTTTGCACTGCCACTCTCTGCATACCTATGTAAATTAGAGCTTTTATCAGCATGATTGTATGTGTTGTATCATTCTCAACACCAGTTGCCTGTTCTATCTGTACATACTATGGAGATGAAATAAAAATGTTTTGCTATGTCAGATCTACATTAGTTGATGATAGAATTGTTCTTCAGTTACTTACACTCACCCTTGCTATGGTAGTTATGGTGTGTAATCAGCAGCATTCTTCCAGCTTTGGAACTGGCACAGAAAGTAGAAAAAATTGCCACAGTCATAGATTCATAAATGAAGTAGATCTGGATGGAGGAAGAGGGAGAGGGGGACACAGATATGCACAGTAGAGCAGGAACTGCATGCATATCAATGAGGTTATGCATAAGTGTAGCCTGGGGGGGGGGTTCTTGGGTGCATGGACCCTCCCCCCCAGCTTGTTAATATTTAAAAACATAGAAACATAGAAACATAGACTTTGATGGCAGATAAGGACCGCTAGGTCCATCTAGTCTGCCCATTTCCCTACCTACAGGATAGGCCGCAGATCCTAGTTAACCAACAGCCTATATCTTCCTGTCCCCCACAAGAATTGCCTTATGTCTGTCCCATGCATTCTTGAATTCTCCCACAGTTTTAGACCCCAACTTCCCTCAGGAAGGCTGTTCATGCATCCACTACCCTCTCTGTGAAATAATACTTCCTCACATTGCCCCGAACTCCTCCTTCTATCTTTAAATTGTGTCCCTTGTTCTTGCAAGTCTCTTTTTCTGAAAGATGCTACCCTCTTGGACTTTGTTGATTCCTTGAGGTACTTGAAAGTTTCTATCATGTCCCCTCTCCTTCTTTCCTCAAGGGTATACATATTAAGCTCTTTTAGTCTCTCCTCATACGGCCTCTTTTGCAGACCCTGCACCATCTTAGTTGCCCTCCTCTGGACTGCCGCTATCCTGTCTATGTCCTTGCGGAGATGGGGTCTCCAGTACTGGACACAGTATTCAGATGAGGTCTCACCAACTGTCTGTACAGAGGGATAACAACTTCCTGTTTTCTGCTGCTGATGCCTCTCCTATACATCCCAGTATACCCCCCGCCCTCCCTCTGCCTTCTCACATTGCTTGCTAACCTTAAGGTCATCTGATATGATTACCCCAGGTCCCTTTCCTGTTTTGTTGTTGTTACTACCTCCCACCCATTGTGTATTCTTCCCTAGGTTCTTGTTTCCCAGGTGCATTATTTTGCACTTTTTGCATTGAATCCTAGCTGCCATCGTCTGACCATTCCTCCAACCTTGCCAAGTCCCTTTTCATCCTTCCACGCCTCCTTGTGTATCAACCCTGTTGCAGATCTTTGTGTCATCTGCAAAAGGCATACTTTTCCTTCCAGTCCTCTGCAATGTCACTGATGAAGACATTAAAAAGGACTGGACCCAATACTGAACCCTGCGGTACCCACTAGTAACCGCCCTTTCTTCAAGTGGACTCCATTTACAATTACCTTCTGTGTCCTGTTGTCCAGCCAATGTTTTGCAGGCTACCACCCTGGGACCCACTCCCAGGCTGGTTAATTTGACTAATAATCTTTTGTGTGGGACTGTGTCAAATGCCTTGCTAAAGTCTAGGTAGGCCATGTCACAGCCCCTCCTGGTCTACTACTTTGGTCACCCAGTCAAAGAAATCTATTAGATTCATCTGATATGACCTTCCCACTGTGAACCCATGCTGCCTTGGATCCTGTGCCCACTGACCTCTAGGTACTCAACTATTCTTTCCTTCAAGTGACTCCATCACTTTCCCCTACCACAGAGGTCAGACTGACAGGTCTGTAGTTTCCTGCCTTTGTCTTGGTCCCACTTTGTGAAGGGAATCACATCTGCCTTCCTCCAGTCCTCGGGTACCACACCATCCTCCCATGATTTATTAAAAAAGTAGCCAGTGGTTTCACTAGTTCCTTCTTTAATTTTTTAGAATTCTGGGGTGAATTCCATCAGGACCCATTGCTTTGCCCACCTTCAGTTTTAGGAGTTCTTGCAGAACCTTTCTTCTGTGAAAGGACTGGGATTGACCCCTATCAAGAGTGCTTCTGTTAATTGGATTAGGCACTTCCCCCTCCTCTTTTGTGAATACTGAGCAGAAATATTCGTTCAGTATTCCTGCTTTTTCACTGTCCCCCTCTGCCCACCCACCGTTCATTCTATTCAGCCTCACTATCCCTCCCTTTGTCTTTCTATGCTCGCTGATGTATCTATAAAAGGTTTTATCCCCCTTCTTAACTGAGTTGGCTATCTTTTCCTCAGTTTGGGCCTTTGCTATTCTGACTTCCCTCCCTGCTTCCTTCTGCCTTAACTGGTACAGTCTCTGTCCTGCTCCTTCTGTGTTTCTTATACTTCCGAATGCTCATCTTTTCTTCCTGACTTTCACAGCCACCTCTCTTGAGAACCATAGTGGCTTTTTCTTTCATTTTGATTTGTTTATTTGCTTCACACAAAGGCTTGTTGCCTCTGTGATGGCAGTTTTGATAATTCCCCATTGTTGCTCCACACCTCCTTCTAGCCTGTTTGCTAGTGCTTTTCTGAGGCACTCTCCCATCTTGCCAAAGTCAGCCCTCCTAAAGTCCAGTACCCTCACTTTTGTATGGCTTGACTCTGTAGCTGAGTTTAATGTGAACCACACTGTTTGATGGTCACTTATCCCAGATGGCAACCCACTTCTAGATCTGAGATCCTCTCACTGCCCCCTTTGAGAGTACGGGGTCTAAGATTGCTCCCTCACGAGTGGGTTCTGAAACTAGCTGTCTAATGCCTGCCACCTGTAGGGCATCAAGAATGGCCCTGCTTGGATGTGGCTGCAGCAAATGCTCCAGTTGACATCTGGCATATTCAGGTCTCCCATCAACAGTATCTCCCTTTCTCTGCCATTCTAAGAATGCCTTCCATCATATCCTTGTCCATTCCTTCCCCCTAACATGGGGGTCTGTACTCAACCCCTGTGTGGATTGTGATGCCCTTTCTAGTCTCCAAGGTGACCCACAGTGCCTCCTCTCCTCCCTGTTTACTCTTTTGTTCAGTTGCTTTTATCCCTTCCTTTACATAGAGAGCTACTCCTCCCCCTCTTCTCCCCTGCCTGTCTCTCCTGTAGGTTGTGTATCCTGGCATGTTAACATCCCAGTCATGGTTCTCTGTGTACCATGTTTCTGTGACTGCTATGATATCCAGGCATCCCTCTTCCATTAAGGCCACCAGCTCAGGGAGCTTGTTGCCCAGACTATGGGCATTGGTACTCATTACCCTCCATTTCCTGATGGCCTTACCCCCTTTTGCCCCATCCCTGTCCTTCTTGCCTTTGTCACTTTCTCCATTTACCACTGCCCTTCTCCCTATCGACACCTCCACGTTGGTGTTTGCTGCACTTACTACCGTGATTGTTTGGGGGGGCTAGGATTTTCCTGCTCCTGTAGATTTGTAAACTGTAGATTTTTTTGCAAAGTGTCAGACAGGATTCAGGTAGTTGGGCCACGAAGTCAGGGAATCAAAGGCCTAGGCTGCAAGATGGAGCAGACGGTGTCGCAGCTCATGAATATGTATCTGCCCTGCCCCAGATGAGGACAGCTCTATGGTCACAGGATTTTGTTGCTGCATGGTGAAGAACATCACGTATTGGTTGGAGGAGCTTGGACCATGCAAATCACATGACGCAGTCAGTCCCGCCACAGTGTGACTGTCGGTAAATTAACTCTGACTGTGTAATAAGCTTTCTTGTTTTCTCAGTGCAGACACACATCTTTTCAGTACTGTGGCAACAAAATAAATTTGGACCTGGTCTAGTCTGGCCAGTGGTCTGGGTCATACAGGTTAACTCGGAGAGCGTAGGAGTAAGGGTATAGTCAATCAAGCTCCTCATGTCTTACATTAGCCCATGCCATGGCAGCAATTATGCAGAAACAGTGGCAGATATCCTCACTTCTGCCAGCAAGACTGTTCAAAGTCTTTAGCAGTAATTCCTGGGAGGAAACAAAAAGGTAAATAAAGCAAAAAGTGACAGACAAGTAGTGTGTGAATGAAATGGGGAAAAAAGAAAAATAAATCACGGGGTGGTCTGCTTATGACTGCAAGTCAAGATGAGTTAGGACTTAGGAGGATTAGAAAACTATAAATGGCTGAGAGAGAAGGAGTTCCAATGTAGAAATATGCCAGTGGCAGATCAGAGGAAAGACTATTTTGGATGGGTCAAATATGAATGCTCATGAGGTCTGGGACACTTAAGCTAAAGACAAGAGAACCCTATCACTTTCACATGTGATTTACCTTTTTATTGCAGCCCAGTGTTCAAAGTATCTTACTACTGCTGCAGCTTTAGCTTTCAATCAGGGAGGAACCCTAGATCTACCTACAGTATGTTTGAAAATGGTTGCACTGTCAACTGCTCATTACAATTCACTCCCTGCTCTGTATTTGCTCCTCAGTCTTGATTTTCCTAACAGACCATCTTTGGTACGAAGAATAACAATCTGGAAATAAAAGTCTGGTTTTCTTTCTTGCCCTGAGCAGTACAGAACTGCTTGTCTGAATTCTTCCAGCTTTTTTCCATAGTTAATTCCCACCAGAAACAGGCAGCTACTAAGCAAAACAGGGGCCAAAAATGCATGTGTACTCACTCAGAGCAGATGACAGCATGGCTACACATCACTGTTGGCAAAAAAATGCAGATCATTCACAGGATAATTTGCATAAAATAACTTTAATTGCACATCAGTATGCCAGGTACACAGATGAACCGTGTTCATCTGTGTACCTAGCATTCTGATGTGCAATAGAAGTTATTTTATGCAAATTATCCTGCAAATGATCTGCATTTTTTGCCAGCAGTAATGTGTAGCCGTGCTGCTGTCTGCTCATAGTAAATGGCATCATTCTGCACACAGCTGAACTTTACTCAGTGTGACTACTTGAATTTTGATGTCTTTTGTAACTCAACAGTTATTGTCTAAAATGCATTAAACTGCACCATTTAACTCCTAAATTTTCAAAACTTTTCTGGGGGAACATGCCCCGAAGACCCCTAGAAATATTAGGACCCCCCACCACCAAATCCTGGCTACACCCCTGTGATGAAACTCCACTGTGAAAGTAGAAGGCAAGGCAAGACAATTTTATTTATAAGGCACATAATCCAGGAGGCTCTGGGCACTGAACATAAATAAGAACATACCGTGGTAAATTAAAACATAATAAAGCCTCATAGAAACCATAACAAGATTAAAATACAGCAAAATAAAAGTTTACAAACTTAATATACATCAGTTCTTGTCCTTATCTGCCCTTCTCCCTCTCCTCTCGTTAGCAGTACATTGCATAGCTCTCACCATGCAGCCGTAGCTAATGTGCAACACTAAGTCTATCCCCTTGAGACAGAAAAGCAAAGCACCATAAAAGTGGTACATAAAGCACATGAAATGTATCTAGTAGAAACTAGAAGTTGCACATAAAAAAAATCTGCTTGGTGCATTTTCCAGTCTTCTGATTGGCTGTGTACTTCAAAGGAAAAACAGAGAATAGGTGGAGTGCTTTGCTCTCGAGGTTCCTGGTCTCCATAGAAAACTCTCAATGTAGACACAGGCTTCCCATATCTATATTCCATGTTTTAACCCCTCCTAGGTAAATGCTGGATTAGAGCATTACTATAGATTTATTGGGAACCTATACTACTGCATAGCAGCTGCTTGACCCTCCCCCACTCCATTTCAAGAAGTTCCAGGAGAAGAACTGAATCCTTGCCCTACATATGTTTCCCTGTTCTCCTGTAAATCTGGAATTTTTACATCAAAATAGTGCAACAAATTAATTACAACCAAACCTCACATTATTCTGTATGCCCTATTAGGCTAATGCATTGGCAGCCATATTTGCTCTGACCAGAGTTTGTTTTTACTGGCTTGTCCATCTGCTTTTTATTCATATAGTTGTTCCCAGCCTTAGAGGGTATTTTTTTTTGTAGAAAACAAAGTACATTCGCATACAGTAGCCTAAAAGTGGCCATCAACATGATGCAAGTAAACCAAGTTTCATTTTGAAACAAGCATAGGCAGTGCAGAAACAAGCTGATTGAAAACAAACCATCTCTGTTTTCAATAAGTTGATTTCTATACTTCTCATGCTCATTTCAAAACATGATTTAGTTTGCCTGCTGCAGTGTGGTGGTCACTTTCAGGCCATGTGATCTGTTTTCCATGTTGGAAAATTTCATACATCTGCCACCCCCAGTTGACATCAGGATTCCCAATCCCCAGTGTTGTTAAACAACCCCACGCCACAGTCTGACACCAGGATGCCCAATCCCTGGAGTTGCTAATTTTTTTTTTTTTTGACTTTTTATTTTTGCATTTTTGATACAAAGTTTATTTTATATTGAGGTTACATGTACCTGCATATATTGCAAAAAAACACAATAGTAACGATATAGTGCCTTTTCTGACAATAGAGAATATTGAGCAATATAGACTTAGTCCTTAAATTTGTACAGGTAGAGAGGGAGGCAAGTAAAAAAAGGTTAATTATGTATTTTACGGTGGTTATAAAAGTCACTTTTAAATGAAACATGAATTAAGCTGCTAACCCGGAGTTGCTAATTAATCTCAGCCCCCGCCATAGTCGAACCCCAGGGTGCCCATTTCCCAGTGCCACTGAAATCATCCCCCTCAATATAGTTCAACACCAAGATGCACAATCCCTAGTGTCACTAAACACTCCCTCCATGTCTGATGCCAGGCTGCTTAATCCCCATTGCTGGGCTCCGTAGACAGTATCTTCACTGAAATAAAGTAAACTATCCCTCATGGTTTCTTTACTTTTTTTTTCTTACTTAAAGAAAGAAAACCTTCCAGCAATGTCTCCCAGCCCCCCCTCCACCATGCTCCAGACCCCTCTCTTAGCACCCACTACCCCACATCCTTCATCCCTCATTTAACTCCAAAGGGTCTCACGATGTACTAATTTAACTGGCCATTGACACTCTCACTACTGTGCTCAGGCATGAACTGAAAACAAGATAAATGTTTTTTTATGTGTTACTAAGAGCTTATTCATATCTTTGTTGTTTGTCAAGATTTTATTACAAATTGTAAACATTTTTTACACCCACATCATGAACAAGACAGGTAACATTTTTCAAATTCCACCCAAACATGTTTTCACAGTCATTCCACGAAATCACTTTTAGGATAAGATTTTAACAAAGACACCTGTCTTGATTGTAAGGTGGGGATAATAAATAAACCATGTGAAGTTTTTGGGATCAATATCTCAGATAATAATTAAGTTATGAAGAAAAATTGACATTATTGAGTGTTTACTCATAACTGGTATTTTTTGAGATTTTGCCCCCAAATTTTCAACATTGCATTTTTTATCCCACCTCATAAACAGGATAGGTGTCACTTTTCAAATCCACCCAAATCATATTTTCACGTTCATTCCACAAAATAACATTTTTGGCAGGACTTGATAAACGACACCTGTCATGTTCATAAGATGAGATGGGGTAATTTAAAATACTATGATCAAAAATCTCAAAAACAATGAAGTTGTGAAGAAACATTGACATTTTGCAATATTTATTAATACCGTTGATATTGTTTTAGATTTTGAACCTAAATTTTCAACATACAGCAAGATTCTCAAAGGACCCTTAGACTGACGCAATGTGCAGCAAACACCCACCTTGCATCAAAGCCAGGTGTGTCAAATACTGTGCACCATATTCTAAAAGAAAAGCAGTCTCTGCGGCAAAGTCACCCAAACTGATGCAAGAGGTCCACTGCATCAAAACCATGGTGCATGAGGGGAGAATGCTACAAGCTGAGGTGCAACTACATAGTGCATGAATGCCTCAAATTGAGCTGCAGTGATGATGCAGGGGGAGCAAGAATGACCCAAGTCAAGACTAAAAGATGATGCAAGGGGCAGGAATGCCTCAAGGCGAGCAACAATGAAGACTGAGGCATGGAGCGAGAATGATGAAAGCTGTGTCAGAAATAAGATACAGTGTGTGAGAACTGATGTAAGCTGCATTGAAAGCACACATCAGGGGGCGAGACATGTCTCAGACCAAGCAAAGGCAGGGAGGGTGGCTCAGGAAGAACGCCAACTGGAGCCACGCGACAAACGAGATGAAACAACCAAAACAAGAAAACATAGGCTCAAACAGTCGTATGAGAAACAGAAAACACAGTCCACTTGTTTGGACACAATAATTTTACTAGTTCTTTGATAAAAAACAGTACCCCCGGGTGCTACACATTATGTACTGAAACATCAGTTTCTTTTATACTGTTTTTTATCAAAGAACTAGTAAAATTGTTGTGTCCAAACAATTGGGCTGCATTTTCTATTTCTCGTATGACTGTCTGAGTCTGTGTTTTCTTGTTTTGGTTGTCTCAGACCAAGTCAAAACATATAGCTAATAAAATGGCCATGACACTGGCATTTGTAGCCCCCACTGCACTTGACACTGGTCCTACAGGGGACTTTGGGTTCTATAATCAATCCTCAATGGGATATACTTTCTTTATTTTACGTGCCACTAGTGGTTAGATCAGCTCCACCTTGGTCTAATAGACGCCTGCTAGCATCAGTGCATTGTCAGGACTTCCACACTGGGGAATCTCAGAAAAGGGGACAATGCATCATTTTTATGACACAAGCCCCGTTGTGACATGCCATATCCCATTTTTTGACACAAGCCTGGTGCAAGCCACTTTGGCACAAAAGGCCCCAGGTTTGATGCAAGGTAGAATCGAAAATGAAGCTCACTTTGATGTTAGTTGCAACTTGCGTCAAATTTTTTTTTTTGTGCCAAGCCTTGTACATCATTCCTGGCCCTTTGAGAACCCAGCCCATAGTCTTTTTACCTCAACCCATGAACACAGCAGATGTCATTTTTCAATTCCCCCTGAAACATGTTTTTTGTGACTGTTCCACAAAAATCACGTTTTGGGTGGATTTGATAAATGGCACTTGTCATGTTCATATGGTAATGTAATGAAAATTCTATGTCAACAATTCTGGGTCACAGTATAAAAAAAACAACAACATTGTGTGCAAACCTCCTCATTTCCAAATCATGACAATTTCAATATCAAAATTTGTTTAATTTTCACTGCTACACTATCTAAGCCAGCAACTACATGACAAATACAAGCAAGCAAGTTTGACATTGCCCAGTGTTTGTTATAAATTATTTTAGGAACCATTGACAGAAATGTTAGTTTTCTATTGTGCCTTTAATTTACATTAGTCCAATGCACTTTCTGTAATCCAGGAGAAAGAGGGGAGAGTGAGTTGCAATTTTAGGAAGAGTGATATTGTGAAAAAATGACAGTAGTGTGATGTACACCTGGAGCCTCAGATTCACAACTCTGTGTTGGTGTCATTTAGGTGTACAGGGAGATTTAAATAGCAGAGGTAGACTAACATGATATTATGGAGAGGTTATGCACAGATTTGCAGTCCCCCTGTGAGTAAGTGGCAGGGATGGGATTAACACCTGGGCTACAGGTTCTCACCTGTGTGCTGTAATTACTAGGCCGAGAGGAAAGGGAGAGAGAGCATTTCTACCATTTAGATGAACAGGGAAACACAATCAGCAATGTGACAGATGAGTGAAATGTTGCACAAGAGCAACGCAGGTGATTTGATGCCTTTCATTGGGCCAACAAGAACTTTTCAGAACACAGGCTTTCGGACTATACGGAGTCCTTCTTCAGGTAAGAAGGACTCTGTAATCTGAAAGCTTGTGTTCTGAAAATTATTGTTGGTCCAGTAAAAGTTATCAAATGACCTGCGTTGTTCATCTGTTTGTAAAGTAACCACAACATTCATGGTGCCTCTTTCTACGTAGAAACAGAATGTTACAATCTGTTTTTCATAAAAAGGTTAGAACTCTTAGGAAGCCTAAGGATTTCTAACATCTGTCTAAGGTTTCAATGCTTAGAAAAGCTTAGACATTTTCAGAGCATAGCAATTTGAGGACTTCAAGCTTTTATCAGCTTTTCTGAATCTTTACTAAGAACAAACATTGTTCTGGGAAACTCTTGAACTTTTAGCATGAGACAACTGCAGGGTGAGATTAGCAAAGAAACGTTTGGACAATCATTTATCCACTTTAGCAGTTTGTGAGAAATTTAGTGCAAAGTAGCAAACGAGAAATGACCACATGAATAAAAAAATATGTATATAGTTCGTAGGTAATGAGAGGTAAAGTGTAAAGTTTGACTAGTGTCACTGACAACTGACAGGGTTGACCCTACACACTTCAGATGTGCTCAGCTGTCATTGGAGGGAGTTTAAACCACTGACAATTGCAGAGATGAGTGGGGCGAGTGCTACAGAGCTGGGACCAACATTCTGAGAATGGGATCCAAGCCCAACAAGGCTACTAGTGAGCTGCATCAGGCATCTGGGCCCACTGTTCGCTGGGATTTTCTGGTACTCCTTGTTGGAGGGGGTCTTCCCAGCTGCATTGAAAGAGACACTGGTGAGACCTTTTCTGAAAAAGGCACCCTTGGAGCCAGATATCCTGGCAAATTACTAACTGGTGTCTAACCTGCCTTTATTGGGCGGAGTGGTTGAGAAAGTGGATGTATTCAGCTCGAGGCACAGCTCACAGCCATTGATATCTGTGATTCTCTACAATCTGTCTTTAGGTCCAGGCATAGTACTAAGGCTGCACTGATCAAAATTCACAGTGATCTTCTGTGGTAAGGGACAGAGGAGAATGGTCAGTTCTCGTGCTCCTTGATCTTTCCTTAGCTTTTGACATTGTAGCCATGGGCTGTTGTTGGATCGGCTGAAGGAGTACTTAGGACTCACTGGTAAAGTCATCAGCTAGTTTGAATCCTACCTCAAGGACAGGATGATGGGATATGTTGGTGAATTCCTCTTCATGCGCAGTGTCACTGCCTTCCTCTTGCCAGTTACCAGTCAATATGCTGTATAAAGTATAGCTGAGGAATAACAGTGTGTCAAAAATAGCATTTGCATTTATAGTACACTGACTTTATTGATGTGTGTCAACTATAGCATGGACTGGAGTTGTTATATATATATATTTAATATATGGATGGTCAATTTAATACATCTGTAAAGCATACAAAAAAATCTGGTAATAGCCTCGAAGGTTCAGCGATAATACTATTGTCAATCACTGGTAATAGTATTGTCAATCACTGGTAATACTACTGTTTTGTGCTGCTACCTCCTGCCCCATGTCGTAAGCATGCCTCTTCATTAGCTAGTTTTCCTATGTGGGCGGGCCGAAAAATGAAAAAACATGGTGGTGTTTCTCTCGCTTACCGAGAGCGAACTCGGTCATCGTGCTTCTCCAGTTTTATTTTCTGTTCCTCTGTCAGCAAATGAAAATATCTGGTTGATCCTGCTGATCCAGTGGTGAAGAGCAGGTAGGCTCAGAATAAAAAAAAAAAAAACAGGCAGAGGCCGGGAACTGTCAGGAGCGAGCAGACAGCTCAACACACAGCATGAGACAGTGCGGCGGTTCACCATGACCCAGACAGTCCTTAACTGAACTGGCGAACCACCCATCTCAAAAGACCCCAAAATACACTCGGATCCATATATTTAAAAAAAACAATGTATGGTTCCGTGTGTATAACCAGTCAGCAATACCATCTCACAGTTCTGGACATGTAGGGACCTCTCGGGCTTCGCTCTCAAGGTTCCTACATGTCCAGAACCTCTCGATGGTATTACTGACCGGTGATACACACAGAACTACACATTATTCTCTTTATATATCTTTTACAGTATGTTGGGGGACTGGAGTTGTCATATATATATATATAAATAAAACGAGGAGGGTGTGGGGGCTAATAGTGTAAAGAAATTGCTTCAGCCCTGGTTACAGTTGTTTTCTTTGGCATGGTTTCTTGGACTGCTTTGTAAGGTTTTGATTGCTCTTCATTTTATCAAGTAGCTGTTTTCGCTGTAGCTGTAGTTTCTTAGGTATTGTTGTTAGAGACATTTTTGTTCTAGGCATTATAACACAGTGCCGCTCTTGTCCGTGTTGTTTGCAGTGTACATGGTGCCCTTGGGAGGGATCATTAGATGGTACAGACTGGGGTTTCACTGCCATGCATTTGATACACAACTGTATTTACCATTGTCACCTGTGATGCTGAGTGTGGTGGAAGTGCTTAATAAATGCTTGGCCGAGATCCAGTACTGGATGTCATTGAGCTGGTTGAGACTTAACCCTGACAAGACTGAAGTAGTGGTTGTCCATCTGGGTCGTGGCAGGAAAGTGGTAGCTGCCGAGAAGGAGACAGGGCTTTGACTCAACTCTTCTAGGCTTATGTTTATCACAAAGGTGAAAAATCTGGGGCTTATTCTGGATGAGGGGCTGGCAATTGAGGCTCAGGTGTCAGCAGTAGTCTGGAGTGGCTTTTACCATTTGAGGAACATCGGCCAGATTACATCCCTTATCCTCCCGGAGACCTGGCAATGCTAGTGCACATGTTTGTGACATCTTGGCTCAACTACTGTAATGCTCTTGTAATGCCCCCCCCATTTGGGGGGCTTACCTTAATGCCTCACATTTTGCCTCCATTTCCACCTGGTGTCCTTTGTTCCCCTAACACTCACCGCCACAGTCTGAGTCCTTAATTTTGTCCTAGGGCCCCCAAGTAGCCTCCGTATTTGTTTTTAGCCCATGCTGGTCTCATGGAGAAGAATCGCTAACTGCCAGCATTTCCTCAGGCTGGCCAGTGTTTGCAAATGCACGGAAGTGCCTCCGATTTTCCAACCACCTTTGCTACCAAACAAATGGTGTCCCAATGTTCCTGGTGCCCCTGTCTACCAAAATGGGGACCGGGGACCAGAGCACCGCTGGTGAGAAGCCTTTTTGGCATGTAAATAAAGAGTTTAGAATGGGGCTAATAAATATACATAAGCCCCTCATGAATATTATTAAGGATGTTGCCAGCTGCTAGGGGCACTGCATTACGGGGGCAGAGACAGAGAAAGTATTGGGTATAAATATAAAATAATGTGGTCCTTAGATAGAAACATAGAATTTGACGGTAGATAAGGACCGCTTGGCCCATCTAATCTGCCCATTTCCCTACCTGATGGATAAGCTGCAGATTAGTTAACCAACAGCTTACTTTCTCCTACCCCCTACTAGAATTGCTTTATGTCTGTTCCATGCATTCTTGAATTCTCCCACTGTTCCTGACTCCATAACCTCCTCAGGAAGGCTATTCCATGCATCCACAACCTTCTCCGTGAAAAAACACTTTCTAACATTACCTCTGAGCTGTCCCCCATCTATCTTCAAATTGTTCCCCCTTGTTCTTGCACATCTCTTTTTCTGAAATATACTACCCTTTTGGACTTTGTTAATGCGCTTGAGGTACTTGAAAGTTTCTATCATGCCCCCCTCCCATCCTTTCCTCGAGGGTATACATATAAGCTGCTTTAGTCTCTCTTCATATGTCTTTTGGTGCAGATCTTGCACCATTTTGGTTGCCCTCCTCTGAATAGCCTCCACTCTGTCTGTGTCTTTGCAGAGATGGGGTCTCCAGAACTGCATGCAGTACTCCAGATGGGGTCTCACCAACTGTCTGTATAGAGGGATAACAACTTCCTGTTTTCTACTGTTGATGCCTCTCCTTATGCATCCCAATATCACCCTAGCTCTCCCTTACTGACTTCTCACATTGCTTGCTCACCTTAAGGTCATCTGATATAATTACTCCCAGGTCCCTTTCGATTTTTGTTGTTGTCAGTATCTCACCCCCCATTGTGTACTCTTCCCCTGGGTTTTTGTTTCCCAGGTGCATTACTTTGCATTTATTTGCATTGAATCTGAGCTGCCATACATTTGACCATTCCTCTAACCTTGCCAAGTCCCTTTTCATCCTTTCCACCCCACCTTGTGTATCAACCCTGTTGCAGATTTTTGTGCCGTCTGCAAAGAGACATACTTTTCCTTCCAGGTGCTCTCCAATGTCACTTATAAAGACATTAAAGAGGACCGGTTCTAGTACTGAACCCTGTGGTACCCTGCTAGTTACCCTCCTTTCTTCACTGTGAACTCCATTTACCATTACCCTTTTGCATCCTGTTGTCCATACAATTTTTTATCCAGGCTACCACCTTGGGACCCACTCCAAGGCTGGCTAACTTGTATATTAATCTTCTTTGTGGGACTGTGTCAAATGCCTTGCTAAAATCTAGGTAGGCCATATCCACAGCCCCTCCCTGGTCTTCTGCTTTGGTCACCCAGTCCTGTGCCCCACTGGCCTCTAGGTACTCAACAATTCTTTTCTTCAGAAGTGATTCCATCATTTTCCCTAACACTAAGGTCAAACTAACCAGTCTATAGTTTCCTGCCTCTGCCCTGTTCCCACTTTTGCGAAGTGAAATCACATCCACCCTCCTGCAGTCCTCAGGTACCACCCATCCTCCCAGGATTTGTTAAAGAGAGTAGTCAGTAGTGTCACTAGTTCTACCCATAGTTCTTTTAGAATTCTGGGGTGAATCCCATTAGGCTCCATTGCTTTGTCTACCCTCAGTTTCAAGAGTTCTTTCAAAACCCTTTCTTGTGTGAATGGACTGGTATTGACCCCCTATCCAGAGTGTTTCTCTTGTATGGTTTAAGTATCTCCCCCTCCTCTCCTGTTGTGAATACTGAACAGAAATATTTGTTCAGTATCCCTGCTTTTTCACTATCACCCTCTGTCCACATTCCTTCCCCTTTATTAAGTCTCCTTATCCCTTCCTTGGTCTTTCTTTGCTCCCTAATTTACCTATAAAAGGTTTTACCCCCCCCCCGTAACAGAATTGGCTATCTTTTCCTCAGCTTGGGCCTTTGCTATTCTGACTGCCTTCCCTGCCTCCTTCTGCTTTAACTGAAAAAGTTATCTGTCCTGCTCCTTCTGTGTTTCCTTATATTTCCTGAATGCTATCATTTTCTCCTTAACCTTCCCTGCCTCCTCTTTTGAGAACCATAGTGTTTTTTTCCTTTGTTTTGTTTTATTGATTCGCTTCATACAAAGGCTTGTTGCCTCTGTGATGGCTGTTTTGATTATTCCCCATTGTTCCTCCACCCCTCCTTCTTGCCCCATTTGCAAGTGTTTTTCTGAGGCACTCTCTCATTTTCCCAAAGTCAGCCCTCCTAAAGTCCAATACTCTTGCTTTTGTATGGCTTGACTCTATGGCTGTGTTTATTGTGAACCACACTGTTTGCTGGTCACTTGTTCCCAGATGGCTACCCACTTCTAAATCCGAGATCCTTTCTCCATCCCCATTTGAGAGTACCAGGTCTAAGATTGCTCCCTCCAGAGTGGGTTCCAACACTAACTGTCTGAGGCATGCCCCTTTGCTATTGAAGCATTTAAACCTATCACCTAGGATCCTGGTGCCCCCCCCAGGACAAATGCAGACCATCGCACCAGTATAGGCCTGCATACCTCCAGGTGGCTCCCCAGTCTCCAATGGAGCCAAAACCCTGAGCTCCACACCAGTTTTTCAACCATTCATTGAATCCCATGGTGCGGAGTGCCCTAGCATCATCCTTGCCATAGGCAGGCAGCACCTCCAAGAAGGTTACCATACGTGCTATTTGTCTAAGGCCCCATCCCAACTCTACAAACTCCTCTTGCACTGCTCTGATCCCATTCCCAGCCAGGTCATTTGTCCCTAGGTGGACAATGACATCCAGCTCCCTTCCTCGTGCAGCTGCTCCCATGATCCTGAGGATTCTCTTCCTGTCCCTCTGAGCCATGGCGCCAGGCAGGCACCTTATCTCCTTCTTCCCTTCCTCCCCAACTTCTACCCCCTAATGACTGAGTCCCCCACCAGGAGTTGTTTCCTTCTCCTGTGGGGTCTTGTGCCACCCTCCAGTGGGTCTCTTTTGTCAAGGTTCCCAGCATTCTCCTTGGTTTCCTCTGCAGGTGCCTTCATAGAGGAACCACTCTTTGCCAGAACAGCATATGAATTGTGGAGAGATACAGCTGGAGTGATGCACCTCTGTTCCACAACCCTCTCTCTCTCTCTCTCTCTCTCTCTCTCTCTGAGCCCACCTTGGTCCAACCACTCCTCTTTCTTGGCAGTTTCTGAGGTAGTGGCGGTGGCCTTGGTGGTCTCTGGATGGGGGAAAAGGTTTCACAAATCCTATCCAGGTCAGCCTGGATATGGGCAACCTCCTCCCTCAGACCAGAGAGGTGCCTGCAAATAGGGCAACATCGCAGCCTTCAGAATGTCTCCCAGAACACTGCCGCTCTACAGCCATTGCACTGCACCACTCCCATCATGACTTATTTTGTGTCCCCTCTCCTGTTGCTTTTTATGCTTACTCTCTCCTCCCTCTATGTATTTTTCTACCTGCTTTCCTACTGCCTATGTACCCTTACAATTCTCACCCTTCCTGTTCAAGACAGGAACTTCCTGTCGTCTTCAGTAGTCTCCTTCCTCCTTGCTTGAACTCAGACCTCCAGCAGCAGGAGGGAGAAAGAGCTATTTTTTTTTCCTTCAAGGTTGATGAAACTAATGTATCTCAGTGATTCTTCTCTTCCTACTGCCAAACAGGATGTTCCTGTTGTCAGTCAAATCCAGTGGCTATAAAAGTAGAACTGGCTTAGGGTGGGAGGGTGAAGGGGGGAAGGAGGGTAATTAGTAAGAAAATCTGTAGCTTTTTTAGTTAGCAGCTTGCTCTGAAAGCAAGATTCCCTCCGCCAGAAACTAGCAGCAGAAAACTATAATTTTAGACAGCTGCTTTTCTACTGCTCAAGCCACACCCCAATTAACTTCTCTCCTCTGCTCCTGATTTAGCAAACTAAGTTGATACAGCCCACTTCCCCAAACAGAGAAACACACAGTGACTTTCTTATTCTTTTATTTTACTTAAATGAGCCCCCCTACTTCTAATAAAGTATCTGTTTGCTTAATCCCAACAGGCACTGCCTCCTGCTGAGATAGAAGTGATAGGGTGCTAAAGGGGCTACATGACTGTGGGATGTTTGTGACTTAAAAGTATTGTATCTGGCTGCACCAGAACTTTAAACTTGGGACAATGTTTAAACTGCTTGGGGACTGTATAAACATCAGCCATCTTTTCAGCATTGCATCCAATCAGGAGCCTTTATTTTGACAGAGACTCTTGGAACTTTACCTGAGACTTTTTGGGGGAAAAGGAGGTACAATTCTTGGCACCCAATACTGAACCAATTAAAATACAGATTCAGCAAACAATTCTACAGCTATATAAATTCGCTAAAAAAGTCAGACGCAAAATTATTCGCCATCATAGATTAGGATAAAATTATCTCTGACCCGAATGCAGTACCTGACAGTTTCAGTTCTTATTCTTGTTCTGTCTATAGCAAGTCTAGCTCAACCAATTCACAAAACATTCCAACAAATCATTAGCTTCCCCACATCTCAAAAGAACAAATAAAGAAAAAAATTGATGGTCTTAAAAAGTTTGGTTCCCCAGGCCTGGATAATATTACACCTCAGATATTAAAAGTAGCAAAAGATAGTATATCAGACCCCTTAAAAATACTATTTAATAAATCAATAATCAAAGGTGAAGTCCCATGTCACTGGACAGTAGCAAGAATAACCCCTATCCACAAAAAAGGTTCCAAACGAGATATCAACAGTTATAGCGCAGGAGAGGCTAGGGTGTTCCGCACCATGGGATTCAATCAGTGGTTGAAAAACTGGTGTGGAGCTCAGGTATTTGGCTTCATTGGAGACTGGGGTCCACCTGGAGTGATGCAAGCCTATACTGGCATGATGGGCTGCATCTGTCCAGGAGGGCAACCAGGATCCTAGGTGATAGGTTTAAATGCTTCATTGGCAAGCATTTAACCTAGCCAAGGGGGGAGGCACTGGAAAGGAGCTTGGAAATTCTAGCCCCACCCAAAAAAAATCATGGTAGTAAGTGCGGTAAACACCAACATAGAGGTGTCAATAGGGAGAAGGGCAGGGGTAAATGGAGAAAATGACAAAGGCAAGATGGACAGGGATGGGGAAAAAAGGAGTAAGGCCATCAGGAAATGGAGGGTAATGAGTACCAATGCCCATAGTCTGGGCAACAAGCTCCCTGATCTGGTGGCCTTGATGGAAGAGGGATGCCTGGATATCGTAGCAGTCACAGAAACATGGTACACAGAGAACCATGACTGGGATGTTAACATACCAGGGTACAAAGCCTACAGGAGAGACAGGCAGAGGAGAAGAGGGGGAGGAGTAGCTCTCTATGTAAAGGAAGGGATAAAAGCAACTGAACAAAAGAGCAAACAGGGAGGGGAGAAGGCACTGTGGGTCACCTTGGAGACAGGAAAAGGCACCATAATCCGCACAGGGGTTGTGTACAGACCCCCATGTCAGGTGGAAGGAATGGACAAGGATATGATAGAAGGCATTCTTAGAATGGCAGAGAAAGGGGAGATACTGTTGATGGGAGACCTGAATATGCCAGATGTTAACTGGAGTACATTTGCTGCAGCCACATCCAAGAGCAGGGCCATTCTTGATGCCCTACAGGTGGCAGGCCTCAGACAGCTAGTTTCAGAACCCACTCGTGAGGGAGCAATCTTAGACCTCGTACTCTCAAATGGGGGCAGTGAGAGGATCTCAGATCTAGAAGTGGGTTGCCATCTGAGAACAAGTGACCATCAAACAGTGTGGTTCACGTTAAACTCAGCTACAGAGTCAAGCCATACAAAAGTGAGGGTACTGGACTTTAGGAGGGCTGACTTTGGCAAGATGGGAGAGTGCCTCAGAAAAGCACTAGCAAACATGCTAAAAGGAGGTGTGGAGCAACAATGGGGAAATCATCAAAACTGCCATCACAGAGGCAACAAGCCTTTGTGTGAAGCAAATAAAAAAAATCAAAATGAAATAAAAAGCCTCTATGGTTCTCAAAAGAGGTGGCTGTGAAAGTCAGGAAGAAAAAGATAGCATTCTAGAAGTATAAGGAAACACAGAAGGAGCAGGACAGAGAGATGTACCAGTTAAGGCAGAAGGAAGCAGGGAGGGAAGTCAGAATAGCAAAGGCCCAAACTGAGGAAAAGATAGCCAACTCGGTTAAGAAGGGGGATAAAACCTTTTATAGGTACATCAGCGAGCGTAGAAAGACAAAGGGAGGAATAGTGAGGCTGAATAGAATGAACGGTGGGTGGGCAGAAGGGGACAGTGAAAAAGCAGGGATACTGAACGAATATTTCTGTTCAGTATTCACAAAAGAGGAGGGGGAAGTGCCTAATCCAGTTAACAGAAGCACTCTTGATAGGGGGGTTGATCCCAGTCCTTTGACAGAAGAAAGGGTTTTGCAAGAACTCCTAAAACTGAAGGTAGACTAAGCAATGGGGCCTGATGGAATTCACCCCAGAATTCTAAAAGAATTAAGGGGGGAACTAGTGAAACCACTGACTACTCTTTTTAATAAATCATGGGAGGATGGTGTGGTACCCGAAGACTGGAGGAAGGCGGATGTGATTCCCCTTCACAAAAGTGGGACCAAGACAGAGGCAGGAAACTACAGACCTGTCAGTCTGACCTCTGTGGTAGTGAAAGTGATGAAGTCACTTCTGAAGGAAAGAATAGTTGAGTACCTAGAGGCCAGTGGGGCACAGGACCCAAGGCAGCATGGGTTCACAGTGGGAAGGTCATGTCAGATGAATCTAATAGATTTCTTTGACTGGGTGACCAAAGTAGTAGATCAGGGAGGAGCTGTGGACATGGCCTACCTAGACTTTAGCAAGGCATTTGACACAGTCCCACACAAAAGAATAATAGTCAAATTAACCAGCCTGGGAGTGGGTCCCAGGGTCGTTGCCTGGGTAAAACATTGGCTGGACAACAGGACACAGAAGGTAATTGTAAATGGAGTCCACTCTGAAGAAAGGGCGGTTACTAGCGGGCTACCGCAGGGTTCAGTATTGGGTCCAGTCCTTTTTAATGTCTTCATAAGTGATATTGCAGAGGGACTGGAAGGAAAACTATGCCTCTTTGCAGATGACACAAAGATCTGCAACAGGGTTGATACACAAGGAGGCATGGAAAGGATGAGACGGGACTTGGCAAGGTTAGAAGAATGGTCAGAAGTATGGCAGCTAGGATTCAATGCAAAGAAGTGCAAAATAATGATCCTGGGAAACAAGAACTCAGGGGAAGAATACACAATGGGGGGGGTAGTAACAACAACAAAAAAGGAAAGGGACCTGGGGGTAATCATATCAGATGACCTTAAAGTTAGCAGGCAGTGTGACAAGGCAGTGGGGAGGGCTGGGGGTATACTGGGATGCATAGGGAGAGGCATCAGCAGCAGAAAACAGGAAGTTGTTATCCCTCTCTACAGACAGTTGGTGAGACCCCATCTGGAGTACTGCGTCCAGTTCTGGAGACCCCATCTCTGCAAGGACATAGACAGGATAGAGGCAGTCCAGAGGAGGGCAACTAAAATGGTGCAGGGTCTGCAAGAGAAGCTGTATGAGGAGAGACTAAAGGAGCTTAATATGTATACCCTTGAGGAAAGAAGGGAGAGGGGGGACATGATAGAAACTTTTAAGTACCTCAGTGGAATCAACAAAGTCCAAGAGGGTAGCATCTTTCAGAAAAAGAGACGTGCAAGAACAAGGGGACACAATTTAAAGAGGGGGGTGCCATTCAGGGGCAATGTGAGGAAGTATTATTTCACAGAGAGGGTAGTGGATGCATAGAACAGCCTTCCTGAGGAGGTTGTGGGGTCTAAAACTGTGGGAGAATTCAAGAGTGCATGGGACAGACATAAGGCAATTCTTGTGGGGGGTAGGAAGAAATAGGCTGTTGGTTAACTAGGATCTGTGGCCTATCCTGTAGGTAGGGAAATGGGCAGACTAGATGGGCCAAGCGGTCCTTATCTGCAGTCAAAGTCTATGTTTCTATGTTTCTATACAGGCTCATCAGTCTCACCTCAGTTCCCGGCAAGCTTTTAGACTCAATCATAAAAGACCAACTCGTACAACATATTGAAGAAACTGGGGCAACTGACCATGATAAACACTGTTTTACATCAGGACATTCATGTGTTTCGAATCTAATATGTTTTTATGAACATACTGTATAAGTAAAATTCTAGATGAGGGACATCCTTCAGATGTAGTGCTATTGGATTTTAAAAGAGCATTCAACACTGTACCACACTGGGCAATCATTAAAAAATGACAATCTTAAGAATGAATGCATGCTTAATTGAATGGGCCTGACATTGGCTGAGCAGCAGAACACAGAGAGTGGCTGTTAATGGATTCCTATCTGAGACAGGACATGTCACCAGTGGAGTGCCCCAGGGATCTGTTTTGCGTCCAGTCTTGTTCCAATTGTTCACAGCTGACTTAAGCAACAACATCATAAATAAACTATCAAAATATGCTGCTGACACTAAATTAGGGGTTCCATGTGGGACAACTGAGGAAGTTACAAGTATACAATCTGACTTAAATGCAATTACAGAATGGGCCTTCAAATGGGACATGTCATTTAACACACATAAGTGCTGCATTATTCATATGGGTAAAAACAATGAATCTAATCAGTACATATCAAGTAATTTAACTTCAAATAAAACAAACACGTAGCGAGATCTAGGGGTTCTCATCAACTAAGACTTAAGTTTTAAGGACCAACACACTAGTATGATGGCAAAGGCAAACAAGGTGCTGTTTGCCATAAAAAGGAATATAAAAAGTCGCAGCTTAGAGGTCCTCATGCCATTATATAGATCTTAGGTCAGACCACACTTGGACTTCTGTAGCCAGTTGTGGAACCTGTATAGAAAAGACGATATCAGAAGTGTGGAGAAAGTGCAGAGAGGGATGACTAAAATGATAGCTGGAATTAGGGACCTACACTATGCAGAGAGAATCGAAAAGTTTCAACTGTACCCACTGGAGGAAAGACGGAAAAGAGGGGACTTGTTACTTTTGTATGACATACTGAGAGGCCCTACTTTAGTTGAGGATATTAGCATCAAGGTAAGAAGTTCAGTATCCATTACTAGAGGTCATTCATCAAGACTGAGAGGTGGCAGATTTAGGCGTGACAAGAGAAAATATTTTTTCACTGAGAGGGTTGTTAACAACTGGAATGGTCTACCAGAAGACATAGTTACAACAAGGAATAAGATTATCTTTAAAAAAAGATTGGATAAGTACTTGCTTGAAGGTGGAAACCTGACTACATACAGTTGAAGGGCGCAAGCTCGTGGTTATGTGGGGGAAGAGCTCCTCCCCCACATCCTACTTAAACCTAGCAGCAGACTCCCGCTCTGCTTAGAGCGAGTTGCACTCAATAGCACTTGCCATCATCCATGCTGGACCATAGCTGCTCCCCATTTTTTCTTGTCTCGTTGTTGTTGTATCCCCACCTCCTTTGTCCCCATCCCTGTGATTTCGTCCGTTGCCTTTGGGGGTGGGGTTCTCGCTCGCTACCCTTTCTCCCTGCTCTTTGCTTGCTCTGAGTGCCTTCTTCTGTCTCTCTCCATTTCTTTCTTCCAGCAGCCCTGGCTCCATGCCAGTTCACTACCGCTCCAGTCCCTTTCATCTGCCTGCCTACAGCTTTGTCCCTGCTGCCTGCGAGGCTTCTGCTGTTCTACTGCTGCACCTACCGGCTTTGCTTCAACACCAGCTTCCTGTAACGTCCCAGTTCAAGTGCCAGATTGTCAAGCCTTTCTTCCTGCTACTGCTTCTCTGGAGCAGGTCATTCCACAACCACATCGGCACTACTTGCTGCTCGAACTTCTATCTACTCCATTATACTCACTATGTATTCAGACCCTCGATCCTGCACCACAGCTTCTTGGACCTAGCTAATGCTGTGGTCAATTTAATCAGTAAGTGTTTATGGTAACTTACACTCGAAGACCCTAATATGGCCACCGATATGTATTTCTGGATTTAAAAGTCCAAGGTGAATTTCTACATGGCTTCTTAGCAACGGCAGTGACTTTTCCAGCATACCACGTACCGAGCAGCCTATTTTTCTGACTGACGTTGCCATTCCTGTGTTGCTACCTGTTTCATTCCTTTTGGCCAGGACTCAGTGCTGTTTCTGACAGTTATGTCTGGCTGGAACAGTGCTTTGCAATTACCATTATCTGCCATCGGGTGGCTGTTAGCTGATGAAGACAGTCATATGCTCTAACTCCGTAACTCCTGTACCAAGGCAATTCGCCTAGCCAAACAGAAATACTTTGCATCGGCTCTATGCGCAAATCAGAACCGCCCTTCCCTCTTCTGGAAAACCATTAAATCTCTACTAACCCCGCCTACCCAACCACCTACCCCTTCTCTGTCAATCAGTGGCCGGGCCATCACTGACCCACATGAAGTAGCCACGGCTTTCAACATACACTTTACCAATAGCGCAGCTTTCCTGGTAAATAGTCTCCCCACCTCCCCACCCCTGAGAACTCCCTCTCCCAACCCACAGCCTCCATCCTCCCACCTCTCCTTCTCCTTCCGACCTGTCACTCCGGCCGAAGTCTACCAAGCTCTGTGCAACCTAAACCCTAATAAGGGCAATTGCTCCTCTGGCTTGAACTCTAGACTACTCCAGCTGTCAGCTCCTGCAATAGCCGCTCCACTAGCCGACTTGTTCAACCTCAACTTCTCGACGTCTTCAATACCCTCCGCCCGGAAGCTGGCTACTATCATCCCTCTGCCGAAGGGGGGAGACCCCGCCTAGCCCGGGAATTACCACCCCATCTCCCTCCTCCCAACTCTGGCTAAGATACATGAACAACTTGCCCTGGCCCAATTCTCCCAGCACCTAGCTGATACTGCTTTCTTCACCCCATACCAATCTGGTTTCCGAAAATCTCATTCCACCACTACCTCCCTACTAAGAGTAACAAACGACATCCTCTCAGGTATGGATAAAGGGCATATCACGTCAGCTATATTTATTGATCTGGCCAAAGCCTTTGATACCGTCTCACACACTCTCCTTATAGATAAACTAAAGGCTTCGGCCTCTCACCCATGCCACTAACTGGTTTCGGCTTACTTGAGCGGCAGACAACAGCGGTGAAAATTGCCCCACCTATCTGCCCCTCTCCCCATCACCACTGGTGTCCTCAAGGTCAGTCCTGGGCCCAATCCTATTCTCGATTTTCCTTAATGAACTCCCTCTAGCCTGCTCTCACTCATCTATCCAGATGTATGCGGATGATACGGTATTATACAACACTGGCCCCTCCATGGTAACAGTACATGACCAACTTCAACAGGACTTCAATGCTGTACAACACTGGCACTCTACAAACCAGCGTTTCCTAAACGAAAAAGAGACTGTCTCCCTACCTTTTGGTTCAAAGCTGCGTCTCTCCCGGCTCACTGAGTACCCCCCTTCCGAAACCCTGGACCACTCTCCCTTAGAATCCTGTACCTCGTTCCGATATCTAGGTGTTTGGCTCAACCAAAACCTAGATTTCTCTACTCATGTGGAATCCTTGCACAAAAAACTTAATCCTAAACTAGGGGCCCTCTACCGCAACAAAGGCTACCTGTCCACCACGGTCAGGCGGGAACTCGTGCAAAAAATTATTCTTCTGATCTTTGACTACGGTGATGTGTTCTATGGCACTGCCTCACCGTCTACTCTGTCCAGCCTGGACACCCTTTTCCACTCCTTCTGCCGGTTCATACTGGATTGTCCAAAACTGACCCACCACTGCGACCTATACAGCTCCCTGTCCCTCCCCTCACTCGCAGACCGCAGGCTAATCCACTGCTCCAGAGTTGCTGCTAAATACTGGTCCCACTCACTCCCCCCTTACCTGGCCTCATCCCTAACTTCTCAGCTCCCCCCGGCGTACTCGCTCCGGCACTTGGATGCTAGGCTATTCCAAATCCCTCTTATGCGCACCTCCATGGGCCAGGCAGCACTATGCTACCGTATACCAAAACTCTGGAATGACTTACCAGCAGATATCTGCCACTACTCCAATCTCAGACACCTCAACACCCGCCTCTTAGAACATTTCCTCTCGGTCTGCTCTTGCTCCCGCCCTGCCCCCTAGCAGGCCTCAATTTCCTTAATTTCCTGATGGCCTACTAATGAGCTTAAAATAGCATTTTATAACCACCCGGCTAGTTAGCTACACTTGGTGCTCCTTCCCTCTCTCCTAATCTACCTCCTAATCTAGCTCAATATTCTTTGGTGGCACTCCACCTCTCTCCTACCTAAGTTATGTCTTGCTGCCGCTCTTAGTATCTGGATATAAGTTCATGTCTACCTTAGCTACCTACTGTATAGGCTCCATAACAGTGCCTCATCTGTATTGAATGTTTGTGTAATTTACTGTTCCTTCCCTTATGTAACCCCCCCTTGTTTCCCCCAGGTTGCATCTGGCAACGAGTGGTCCTCCGCTCAGATTGCCTGCCTGGTTAAACTCTTGAATAAATACATAAATAAATAAATATGCTCTAAGGGATTGCCCCATACCAGACAGTTAGATTTGGCATCTCATTACTATTACTGGAAGACCTATGCGAATTGTTACTCTAACTAACCACATCTTGCTCCTTGCTGCATATACCAACTCTACCATAGCTTCCATGCTCTGCAACTTAATTAAATTCCTGCTGTGTCGTTTTCTGCCTCCGTCCATATGCTTATGACATTGCTACTCGTTGCTTACGCTAACTTCAGGATTTGCCTACATCTATCCCTTTTGGCTTTAACCTTTGGATTCCAATGTGCACTTTTCTGCATTCCACCTTATAAGGTCTTAGCACCCAATGCTCCATATATTCCAACCGTATTGTACTCATTCAGCTCCTAGGCTTTAGATTTCACTTTGCAGTGTCAGCGGCTCAGTAGGTAGCACACTCGCCTCTGAGGCCGGGAGATCAGAGGGCTGTGGGTTCAGTTCCCACATCTGGCACTTGGGTTAATATCCCAGTACTGACACTGTAATGCAGCATGAGAGGGGTGCTGCATTTCTGAGGTGCCGTCTTTCGGATGAGACGTTAAACCGAGGCCCCATCTGCCTGGATTGGTGGTAGTTCAGGTGGATGTTAAAGATCCCATGGCACTTATCGAAAAGAGTAGGGGAATTTCCCTGGTGTCTTGGCCAAATTTCCCTCATTCACTAAAAATACCACCAACAGCTTAATCTGGTTCAAGGTCAGTTGGTATTCATCTGTATCCCCCTCCCCCGGGTCGTGCCTGAAAATAGGCAGGATTTGTCTAGTGCACTTACCCGGTCAACAAAAGCTAAATAAATAAAATAAAATAAATAAACTTCCTCGTGCTTGTCAGACTGTTCTTCATGAATCACTTGTAGCTGGGGTATCATTCTAGTTTGAATCGTACATCTCAACATTGTCACGCAATCATCTGGATCTACACAAAGCTTCAATTTCCTTGCTACTACCATTCTTATAGCCTTACCTCTCCGGCTGATGGATCAGCTGTGCATCTTGCCTAGGGGCTACCTACCTCGCTTTATTCCTACCAGCAGACCTCTGTAGGTCTGGCTGTGTTCATGTTACCTGGAGCTAGTCGCCTCTCTAATTACCTCACCAGCTGATGGATAAGGTGTGCATCTCACTGATGAACTAACTGCCACGCTGTATTACTACCAGCAGACCACCATGGGTCTGGCTGCACTTTCACGTTACCTGGAACTACACGCCTCTCTCTTCAGTTATGCAGTCCACTTCGCATTGCTTTCAGCCATTGACCTTGTTATGTTCTACTTCTTGGATGCTTCCTAAACTCACACCAGTGCCCTCGGATTACTTCCCGTACAGCCTGCCAAGATTCCAGCTCAGCTCTACAGCCGTTGCTGTCTATATCATCTCCTAAGAATATACTCTACTCTAATCATACTTATTGGTGACCTGCCTTTGCCCATCAGGCTGGGAGGTTTACCTACTAATCGC
Source organism: Neoceratodus forsteri (assembly GCA_016271365.2). Lineage (NCBI taxonomy): Eukaryota > Metazoa > Chordata > Ceratodontiformes > Ceratodontidae > Neoceratodus > Neoceratodus forsteri. Next base: position 246,027,159 of record CM057449.1, on the reverse strand, counting down.
CTGCTTATACGACCTGCCTTCGCCCATCGGGCTGGGCGGTTTCTCTACTAATCTCCTGCTTCTACGACCTGCCTTCGCCCATCAGGCTGGGAGGTTCCTTACTAACTGCCCGCTTCTACAACCTGCCTTTGACCCATCGGGCTGGGAGGTTTACCTACTTCTGCTCTACTTCTGCCTCGCCCAGCTCGGGGCCTGGAAATTCCCACATTCTACTATTTGCCTACTTGCTCCCATGTTGGCCAGCTGGAAGCTCCTTTACTGGATTTGCATCTGGATGTTTCTTCGTTCATCATCTGTTCTTGGATACTTTGCCCTGCCACTTCAGCCATGGAATTGCTGCTGCTTCTCTCTTCCCAGGACACTTAGTTGAGCTTCTCCTGAAGACCTTCACTATTCTGATTTATGCTCTACTGCTTTTCGGACCTTGTGGCAACGCTACTTCATTTGATTCAGCCTCTTCAGTTATCGCCATTTAGGACTCCTCTGCTCGATTATTCAGGACTCGTCAGGATACCCTTCACAATTCAATTCTAGCTACGGTATCATCCAGGCTTGGACAGTAGATGCCAACATTGTTACGCAACCTATTGGATCCATGAAGCTCTCTGATTCCCTTGCTTGTCCCTTTCTTCATGCCCTTTGCCTTCTTACGTACCTCAACTTGCAATGCTACATCCCTGCTACTACGTCTGCTCCTGCAGCTTTATTTACTCCATCAACTGACTTTCTGAATTGGATGCTGGGCCTAGATTCCTGGATCTCCTCTGTGACATCATCCTCACTTGCTGGAATGCTTCACCACCTGTGACTCTTCGCTTTACATTTATTTCAAACCACGGATGCCACTCCATTTCATTCCGGCCTGCACATGGACTCTCGAACCTGGGATTTACTGGATGGATGCTTGATCTATTCATCTTCAGTCCTCCATTTCTCTGGACTGGGTTCTATATTTAGGTTCGGATTAGCCGATTAGATTATTTAGGATTACTCTTCTTTAGAATGCCCAGAAGGCTGGGCAGGTCAGTAGCCATGGGTCCTCAGAGGTTCCCCCCAAGGGTTTTTTTCCTCTCCTGCGTGCTACTGGTCACACTCTCCGGGTTGGAGGAAGTGATCATCTACTTATATTATTAGGGGTGTATTACTGCTCGACTCCTTCATCAGTCAGATACAGAACAATCACTGATATCATTTCTCTTGGGGGGTCTCATAACACTAGACAAAGCTTCATCCCTACTGGTGGGATACAGAGAATTGCCAAAACCATCAAATAATAACAAACGATTCTCAGTGCAAGCATCCAAGCTCATTGCTCATACTATCCGATTCATACGTACTATAATCATCGACTTGATCATGTTCATGCTAAAGTACCTAAGCACAAATCATTCCGTATTACTACTACTACCTAGCAACTATTGTCTACTTAACAGCTGGCCTCTGTATCCAACCATCTGCATCATCCAGCTACAGTATGTAACATAAGCACTGAGCTATAAACCACACTAATCGAAGGGCGCAAACCCATGGTTATGTGTGGGAAGAGCTCCTCCTACACATCCTACTTAAACCTAGCAGCAGACTCCCGCTCTGCTTAGAGCAAGTCGGACTCACCCACCATCCTCCCCTGACACCTCCTCCTTCTGTGACACTCTTATCCCACCGGGGGGGGCTCATAATACTAGACAAAGCTTCATCCCTACTGGTGGGATACAGAGAATGGCCAAAACCATCAAATAATAACAAACGATTCTCAGTTCAAGCATCCAAGCTCATTGCTCATACTATCCGATTCATACGTACTATAATCATCGACTTGATCATGTTCATGCTGAAGTACCTAAGCACAAATCATTCCATACTACTACCTAGCAACCATTGTCTACTTAACAGCTGGCCTCTGTATCCAACCATCTACATCATCCAGCTACAGTATGTAACATAAGCACTGAGCTATGAACCACACATAATCTCATCTCAGAGCTCCTAAGGGCCACGGCCTTATATTGCTCCTCAACAATAGTGACAATAATGTGTAACAGCTTGTGCAGCCAATCGGAATCCAGGAACTTTACCCTTTATTTAAAGAGCTATTGACAGCATTAGCAAAACTTTGAAAAAGTAAGATTTATATTCGGCTCCATCCCATATTCTTTAGTACTTCATATAGCTTCAGTAATTAATTCCCTGTTTTCTGTATTACTGAAAATAGTTACATGAAAACAAGATCCCTGTTCCCTAGACTCTCTCTACTCTGGCTGCTTCTCAGCACATGACATCACAATCTTCCATCTATGACAAAATGACAATCTTCTATCTTATACAAAAGTGGGAACAAAGAGGAAGCAGGGAACTACAGACCAGTCAGCCTCACCTCGGTAGTGGGGAAGATCATGGAAGCACTACTGAAGGAGAGATTGGTGGAACATCTGGTTGTCAATGGACTACAGGACCCAAGGCAGCATGGTTTCACCAGGGGGAGGTCATGTCAGACCAACCTCATTGAATTTTTGACTGGGTGACTAGGAGGTGGATCAGGGAGGGCAGTGGACATGGCCTATCTGGACTTCAGCAAGGCCTTTGACACTGTGCCACATAGAAGACTATTACACAAACTGGGGAATATGTGTGGGCAGGACAGTAGTGTGGTGGGTAGGTAACTGGCTGGGTGGCAGGACACAGAGGGTGGCGGTAAATGGCTGTCACTCCACAGAGGGAAGAGTGACCAGTGGGGTACCACAGGATCAGTGCTGGGACCGGTCCTATTCAACATCTTCATCAGTGACATGGCGAGGACCTAGAAGGCAGAATTTCACTGTTCGCTGATGACACAAAGTTCTGTAACAGAGTAGACACACCAGAGGTGTAGACAGAATGAGAAGAGACCTGCAGAAACTTGAAGAATGGTCAGGGGTTTGGCAGTTGAAATTCAATGCAGAGAAGTGCAAGATAATGCATATGGGGCACAAAAACCCTGGCACAATATATCAGTTAGGGGGTGAGGATATAGCATGCACCAAGCAGGAAAGGGATCTTGGGGTTATCATCTCTGATGACCTCAAGGTAGGGAAACAGTGTGACAAGGCAGCAGGTAAAGCAATTAGGATGCTGGGATGTATAGGCAGGGGTATTACCAGCAGGAAAAGGGAGGTCATAATTCCGCTATACAAGACACTAGTGAGGCCCCACCTGGAGTACAGTGTACAGTTCTGGAGACCATACCTACGTAAGGACATAGACAGGGTAGAGAAGGTTCAGAGGAGGGCAACAAAGAAGGTGCATGCATTGCATCACAAGTCCTATGAAGACAGGTTGAAGGAACTGAACATGTACTCCCTGGAGGAGAGAGAGGGAGAGAGGGATATGATAGAGACATACAAGTATCTTACAGGGAGGAATAGGGTGCAGGAAAACACTATTTTTAAGCTAAAAAGATGTTTCAGGACTAGAGGGCATGGGATGAAGTTGGAGGAGGATGATTCAGAGGAAACATGAGAAAGAATTTCTTCACAGAACGGTGGTGGACAAGTGGAACACCCTGCCAGAGGAAGTGGTGGGGCTGAAACAATCACGGGATTTAAGAATGCATGGGATAGACATAAAGGAATTCTGGAGGTCAGGGGTAAGGTGCAACAGACTTCTAGGAAAACAAACTGAACTTACAAGCTCAAATGGGCAGACTGGGTGGGCCATAGGCCCTTATCTGCCGACACTGTCTATGTATCTATGTATGTATGTATCTATGACATTATAATTATCTCCACAGCAACATATTTTGATGTCACAAACAGAATTATGACGTCAGGTGTAGATAGGCAGACAGAGCTCAAAGAGCAGAGATACTGTATTGATGCAAATACCCTAGAATAAGGAAATAAGGGCGAGAATTACAGAATAAAATGCAAAATATAAGCTACAGTTATATCTGAATATTACATTTTTTCAATGTTGTTTCAACTGTGTCAGAAGCTCTTTAAAAGGGACTGTTTGAACTAAATCAGTCTGGCTTGAGCTTCCAGAAAGCGAGGAGGCTCTGTGCAGCTTGGGAAGTTTGGGGAGAGGCCTGCTTTGCCTCTCCTTGGCTGAAACTATTGCTGAGTGATTGGGACTGCCAAGTCTACAGAACAAACTAAAATTCTCCAGTGAGAGAAAAAAAGAGAGATTTTCCCAGAGCTGAATTTCCAGATGGAAAAGGGGGTCAGAGCTCCTGAAAAGATTCCAAAATCTGCATCTCGGTGAGAGAACTGTTTTTGCCTCAAGCATTGCAACTGAACCTGAAGCCAGGGGCTTTCAAAGTTGTCTACAGCCTGTTTGCCAATTTACATACCAAGGACTGCAACTTGTGAGTGCGTAAACCATGTGGCCTTTGCCAGAACTGCACCGAAAGTTAAACCTGTGGTGGCAACAAATTTGCTTGAGAGTCTGTTGCTGCTTGTTCAACCATCACTGCCAGATGACCAGAGAAGGGAGTCAGTTCCTGTAGAGAAGGTCATCACAGGTTGCAGCCACCCTTGGAAATGATGCCATGAAGTGGGAGTGAGTCATGATGGCCCTGGTCCCTGTATCCTGGTCCTTGCAAGAAAGAGCAAATTCCTGCTGCCTACAGCTACATGCCAGAGAGCCAAGTATTGCCTCAAGGGGGGGTAAACATAGAAACCAACCCAGATCCTGAGGTCCAAGGTTCAGTGAGTACAGTAGGGTTTTACCCTGCAACAACAATTAAAGGTGTGTTGCCAGTTGACTTGCCTTTCAAGTTTGAATTGTGGTTTAGACTGCATTTACAGGCCATTGGGCCTGAGGATTACAATTTTGGAAGTATTCAAATTTTGTGCATGTTGTGAAAGCCAAAAGTCAAAGAATTAATAATCATTATTTTATTTAAAGGTCCTAACCTTCTGCAACACCGGTGAACCCGCGGCAACACTTCAGGCCTGCACCTAATTAGACTCTTGGTACCCAGCAGCTAAAAGAACTGTCTTATACAGGGTTAAATGTAATGTTTGCATACTGCTATAAATTTAAGGAGTGTGCCTTAATCGTTTATCTAAATTCATACCCCTCCCTGCTCATTTCTCCCTAAATAAATCAGATTTACTGTTTGAAGTTTAATTTGGTTCATGAGCATATTATTACTCAGCTTCAAGTCATTGTGTCAGTCAAAAGGTGTACTGTTTTTTCTGGTAAATTGTTTTTTTGTAGAGGTACATGGTACATGCAAGAGGTCCAGACCCTGATGGTGTGGTCACGTAAGCATATTATTAGCACTCACCCTTAAATGTGGTACTGTATGCAAAATAAAGTGTTTATTGTAATTTTAGGTGTGGGGTCACTAGCTGAGGTTGTGGATAGGTACAACTTCCCAGAGGGTTGTGTTAACTTAATATCTAACCCACTTTAAGAATTCTCTGGGTGGAGGCACCATGCTAATAGCATTATTGTTAGATTAGAGCCCCTGGTAATAGCTTACATTGAACCCAGGCCCCTCAAGCTGCATCTAGGTAGGCAGGCAGGGGTAGTAGCCCATTGGGAGGTGGTGCCCGGGTTACACTCTGTACCTCAGGATCAATAGAGATGTGCTACAGCACCTGTACCTGGTGCAGAACACAGAAGCTAGGTTACTGACCTGCATTCAGAGGATGGTTCACGTTTCTCAGGTACTGTGTGAACTGCTTTGGCTGCCAGTTAAGTGATGTATCTGCTATAAAGTTGATTTACTAACTTATAAGGCCCTACATGGGTTGGGTCCTGGCTACCTGTTGGGTCTCTTGTATCTTCATCTGTCCTTGCGCTATCTTCACTGCACTAAGGGGAGAGCCTATTAATGGTGCCAAGGGTTAGGTTGAAAATCTCAGGAGATCGGGCCTTCAGGATCACTGGCCCAGTTCTGTGGAATTCACTGCCAAGGGCCCTTAGAGAGGTCCCCTCAGTGGATGCCTTTAAGAGTGATCTGAACAATCATATGTTTTCCCAACCTTTGTGGGGTAATTAATGCCTGTTTTAGTTGTCAGCCCAGCTGAACTGTTTTAATGGTTTTAACTGCTTGAATTTTAATATGTTGTATTTATTTATGTATCATGTCTCATTTCAGCACTTCCTTGTAAGGCACCCTGGACCTCTAAGGAAGGACACCACTAGATATAAACTGCTACAGTACTACTAGCTAAATAGAAATATTTTCTATAAAATTCAGTTGGTTGTTATACATTTCTGGTTGTATCTGTTTGTTTTCTGATTGCTTTCAAATGCACTTTAATATCAAGAATTAAAGCCTTAATAAATCTGTGTTGCTGTCATGAGCCTGAAGAGTTAGAGCTGCTGCCTCTGGGACCAGGGAGGCAAAGGTCAATGCCTGGGTCTAACACATACCTGTATTTCAGATTAATGAAGATGTCCAACATAAACTGGATAGGATATCACAGGTTACAGATTCACATGACTCACAGGTTTCAGGACTCATTTGACAATAGGTATTTGAACAACATGTTGCATATTTTTAAGATAGGTCATGGCTTTTTCATCTTTAATAACTGTCTGATATTTTGCTGTGCATCAAATAATGAACTGCTTTTTTTTCTAGCTCGCTCACCGTTTGTGAACCTCACACTAACAGCACAGCCCATTTAAATTTGTGTTGTGGCTTTTGTTTAAATGAATGAGACGGGGCTGCCAGAAAATTAAGAGCAAACAGGAATTCAGGACATGTATAGATGTCCACGGCACAGCAAGGGCTTGTGCTAATGATACAAAAAGTGTAAAAGACTTTGACAGAACCTCTCAAGAACAACCGATACTGCCACAGGGAAAAGCTCCAGAAAGCTAAGATGAACAGCGAAAACCTCTAAGTCATACTGTAGTTGTGCAGTTAAAAACAGTTCTGGCTGAATTGTAAAGAGGGTAAAAGCAGAGATCTGTAAGACAGCGGTTTGCAGGTTCAATCTCCCACAGGGACTCAAGCAATTTTGTCTATGGAAATCTGAGCTGTGAGAAACTTTTTTAGCAAGCTACTGCCATAGCTTAGCAAAGTGTAGAATGAGACTTACGGATAACTTAACCTTTCCTAGGAATATCCAAGCGCCAATATTGTTGTAGCTTTTCTAAGCTTTTCCCTCTGTTGAAGATCAAAGAAAATGTAGAAACTCTAACCTTTCCTAAGTCAAACTTTTCTGTGAGGTTCTAGGCATTTCTAACCTTACATTTACATGTTGTGGTCTATCCAGTCTACTCTGGGCAGACATTGTTCACTGCATTGTCAGATAAGAGTGAATTTTGCTCATTGCATTGTCAGACAACAGTGAACATTCAGAGGTATCATAGGTGTATTCAGAGCATAGCAGACTGACCTCCATATCGCTCGCCATGATTTTAGTGTCTGTACCCAGTTTTAATGTTTGTACCCCATTATACTATGTGAAATACAACATTTGTCCAACTTTTCCTTAAATTCATTTAGGTGATTACAACATTTGTCCAACTTTTCCTTAAATTCATTTAGGTGCTTACTACCTACAATTCCTCAGGGAAGGAGTTCCATAGTGCTACCACCCTCTGATTACACTAGTGTGCTCTAATGATCTTACATGTTTCACCTTCTAAGTCTAGGGTGTGAGATCTTGTGCTATATGCTTGCTGTTTCATTTTAAGCACTAAACATTCCCAAAAGTCATTGTTAGTAAGAGTCCTGAGGAGAAGGCACATGTCACCCCTTAACCTGCAATATTCCAATGGGTACATACCCAGCCCATTCATTCTTGTTTCATAATCCAAACCTTTTAAATCCCTTATCATTCTGGTAGCTCTCCTTTGCACCTTCTCCAAGGACTTCATTTCAGTTCTTCTTTCTGGTGCCCAAAACTGTATGCAATAATCAAGGTGCAGCCTCAACAGCAAAGTGTACAGTGGGACCAACACCTCTCTCTTCCTGCTCTTAATGTGTCTATCAGTGCTACCTAAGACCCCAGTTGCTTTTTCTACCTCTTGTTTACAATGTCCTTTAAAGCTCAGATCTCTATCTACTAAAATGCCCATATGCTTTTCTTCAAATACATCCCTAAGACTTGTATCCATTAATAGGTATGGATTTGCTGGACTATGTTTGCCCAGATGCATAACTGAGCACTTGTTTAGGTTAAATTCCAATCTGTGTTTGACTGCCCATTCTCCCACTTTATCCAGAGCATTTTGCAGTTTTTGGTTATCCTCTCCATTATTTATTATTGCTCTGATGTGCGTATCATCTGTAAACTTAGCTTTCCATATTCCTATACCGCAGCTCATTCATGCTATATATAAATTGAAGAGGCATGGCCCCAGGACAGATCCTCAGGGCACTCCACTAGCCACCCCAGTCCAGTTTGAATATGTTCCTCTGATACACACCCTCTGCTTCCTATCAGTCAGCCACTTTGCGATCCTTTTGGTGAAGCTTCCATTTACATGCATGTCAATAAGGGCATCTATTAGTTCTCCGTGTGATAATTTATCAAAAGCCTTAGCAGAATCCAAGAATACCATATACACAGCTGCACCCCCATAACGAGCATTATGGTACATTGTTCATTGCACTGTCAGACAACAGTGAACATTGTTCATTGCACTGTCAGACAATGAAGATCTATGTTCATAGCATTGTCAGACAACGGTGAACATTGTTCATTGCACTGTCAGACAACAAAGACCTTTGTTTACTGCATTGTCAGGCAACAAAGATCATTGTTCATTGCAATGTCAGACAACAGTGAACATTCATTGCACTGTTAGACAACATTGAACATTGTTCACTGCATTGTCAGACAATAGTGAATATTGTTCAGTGCACTGGCATCAGGTAGTGGTCAGGGAACCACTGTGATCCAGCGACCACAATACTGTGTGGTTTGAAATGGTAATGGGGATTATCAGATCATGTTCAAGGGCTGTGGCTCGGGACTTCAGAAGGGTAGATTTTGGCCAGATGCAGGAAAGGGTCCGGAAAAAAACAGTGGGTGTAGATCAAATCAAGGGGGTAGAGGAAAAGTGGGGAATGATCAAGAGGTACATTCTGGAAGTGACTGACTATTACGCAAGGAAGGTCACCCAAAAAAAAAATGCAAAAGATCAATCTTGTTCTCCAAAGAGGCATAGGAGGCAGTAAGGTCTAAAAATAGAGCCTTGCAAGGTAAGAGGAGAAGTGGTAGGTATATGAGATCAAGCTAAAGGAGGCTAAGCAGATAGTCAGGAAAGCAAAAGTATATAAAAAGCTGCAGATTGCTGAAGGTTATCAGGGGAGGGGAAAAGAATACTTCTGATACATTAGTGAGAAAGGAAGGCGGGGGAATTGCTAGACTAGCAGAGGGGGGAAGGCAATGGAGGATGACGAGCAGAAGGCTAATGTTTTAAACAATGACTTCTGCTCATTAATCACCATAGAGGATGATGGGCCTCTGCCTGAGAGTGGGATTAAGGCTGTCAAATAGGAGGACACAGGAAGTGGGGTGGGTGGTGCTCATAGCTGATGGGGGAAAAAAGGGCTGGATGCCTTAAGGGTTGATAAGGCACTGGGCCCGAGTGGGCTACATGCAAGGGTGCTCATGGAACTGGCTCCATGCTGGCTGAGTCCTTGGCCAAGCTATGTAAGGGCTCACTACAGTCTGGGGTGGTGTTGAGGGATTAAAGAACAGTGGACATGGTCCCACTCCAGAAAGAGGAGGACAGAGAGAACTCAGCAACTACTGTCCAATCAGCCTTACCTGCTTTCTAGATAAGCTGGTGGATACCCTAGCAAAAGAAAGCCTGGAGACCTACCTGGAGGAAAAAGGGCTGCAGGATAGCAAGCAGCATGGGCTTTACAGCACAGCAGTCATGACAGACAAACCTGATAGTGTTTTTTGACTGGGTCATTAGGGTGGTGGACAAAGGGCAGATGTTAGATTTGTCCTGCTTTGATTTCAGCAAAGCCTTTGATTTGGTGCCACACTGGAGACTGCAGAAAAAGTTGGAGAACTTGGAGTAGAGAAGGGGTTAGTCAGGTGGGTGGGAAACTGGCTGATGGAAGAAGCATAGGGTGGTAGTAAATGGGGTGGGGTCACAAGCAGGGTGCCACAGGGATCAGTTCTGGGACCTGTCCTATTCAATATGTTCATTAATGATATAGGAGTAGATTTTCAGAGCAAGAGGTGTCTCATTGCAGATGACACAAAGCTATGCCACAGTGTGGACAGTGAGGAAGGGGTGAGGGAACTACAGACAGATCTGGAAAGGCCATAGAGGTGGTCAAGGATATGGCTGTTGAGATTCAATGCCAAGAAGTGCAATGTAATGTAAATAGGGAGGAAGAACCCATGAATGGAGTGTTGGATCACCACATCCAGCACTCCATTTATGGGTTCTTCCTCCCTATTTACATCACTTTTAGGCTGCCCGCTACAACCGAGAAGAGGGATCTGGGAGACATCTTCAGTGACTCCCTCAAGTAAACCAGTCAATGTAATAAGGACAACAGTAAGGCAACAAGGATGCTGGGGTGTATTGGGAGGGGGTTGAGAGTAGGAGAGAGGAAGTGATATTGCCTCTGTTACAGGTCACTGGTGAGGCCTCACCTGGAATACTGTGCTCAGTTCTGAAGTCCTCACCTGAGAAAGAACAGAGATAGGCTTGAGGCGGTACATCGAATGGTCACCAAAATGATCCAGGGCTATCAGGCAGAGCCTTTGAGAAACAGCTAGAGGTCCTGAACATAACACACTGGAGGCCAGAAGGGAGAGGGAGACATAATACAGACCTATACAGTTCTAAAGAGAATAGGAAGAGTGAACAGCATAGGCATATTTATTACAGATAGGGATGAATGATTGGAGGTTGATAGGGGGGAAATTTAGGAGGGATGTGAGGAAGTTCTTCACTGACAGAATGGTGAGGCCATGAAACAGACTGACAGCTGAAGTGGTGGGGCAGGTACCAAAACCAGGTTTAAAGAGGGCTGGGATACAGCAAAGGAGCTCGTAGTTCTGCTAATGGGAACCAGGGATTCAAGGGATTCAGGATGGGGATAGAGAAGGGCTAACCCCACAGGGCACTAGGTTGGGGATGAGGCAATAATACTTCCATGGGCAGACTGGATGAAGTCTTGGTCTCTATCTACCAGCAGTGTCTCTGTTTCCATGTTTCATTGTCAGACAGCAGTGAACATTTTATTCACTGCATTGTCAGGCAACAGTGAACATTGTTCACTGCATTGTCAAACAGCAGTGACCATTGTTTATTACATTGTCAGGGAACAGTGAGCATTGTTTATTGCATTGTCAGGGAACAGTGAACATTATTCATTGCATTGTCAGGGAACAGTGAACATTGTTCATTGCATTGTCAGGGAACAGTGAACATCGTTCATTGCATTGTCAGGGAACAGTGAACATTGTTCATTGCATTGTCAGGCAACAGTGAACATCTGTCAGTAAACAGTGAACATTTATTCATTTAATACATATTTTCCCAGTTAAGCAAACAGAGTCCTGGAAAGATCATTTCCAATTGCAACATTGGAAGGGGAGGGGAACAGAGAACAGCAGAGGTAATATTTAATTTATTTTTTCATGTTTTTATTCTTAGGGAAAGACCTTAAGGCACAGGTGCCTATTTTCAAACCTTGACCCAATCAGATAATGAATAACATGCAATCAAGTGAGTGTACAGAATTAAAATAGTTTGTCTAATATAATAGGTCATAAAAAATAGACTATTGAAAACAATTACATTTTGTATTATTAAACCAGTTTGATTTTAAACAGCATTTAAAATGTCCCGTTTGACTTCTGTTTACAATGTTCAGAGGGTATGAGTTCAATGGCTTAATTGCCCTATATCTAACAACTATCCCAGTTTTGTTCTGCAGCTGGGAATGCTCAGTTGCATACTACATGTAGATCTGATTTTATAAGAGTTAAGACACTTACCATCATGGGAATAAACATAGTGATACACAATAAAAAATACAGAAATTTACATTCATAAATAAAATAGTGAAGCGATAAGTAAGCAATAATACCTGACAGGGTGGGCATTAATTGGGAAATACCGGACCGCCCAGGGGCGTGATGAGGCCCGACACCGCAGGCGGAGGGCCTTATAGCCCCTGGAAGGTCCGGTATTTCTAACAATGCCCACCCTGGAGGGTATTATTGCGCTTATAAAATGTTTTTTTCTTATTAAGCTTTAATGAAGAGAGGAAATTATTATAAAAAAATTAATAGTATTAGCAGAAACAAAAGTATTTAAAAAAATAGTCCATGTTTCTTTAAGGCTGTTCCAGGTTGTGTTGCTCCTCCCTATAGCTATCACCCCCCCACCCGCTTCTCGACAGAGACACATCCACCTGAAGAATTGGTAAATATGCAGAAGCAGTCTGTGGGCATCGTTGTGTCATGTTTGTTTAACATTTTTTTTTTTTTTAATTGGGCTGCAGTTGTACATTGAGTCTGTTAGCGCTGGACCTGTGTGAATGGATTGTTTCACTTCCGGGTTTAGCCGAGTGCCGAGGATAGTGCGGTCGGGAGAGGTAGCTGTGAGAAAAAGATTTGGGTACTCTTCCCAACTGCAGAATATGTGGAGGTTCTTTTTTTTGAACAGGAGCGACGTTATAGCTAAGGAGCAACTGCGCGCTGTGGGGGTTCCGCTTGGTCTCGCTAATGAAGAGAAAACATGGCGGGATTTTAAATGTTAGCTGGTGGTTTCAGCCAATGAGTAAGCAGGGTGAGCACCCCTGCACAAGGGTATGTGGTAAGGTGGCACTCAGGCTGGTACTAATTTCTTGCTGGGCATTTATTGAAAAATAAATGCCCAGCTTGGAGGTGGTATTAGCCAATCAGCAGTGAGAATCCATTCTTGCCATTTTATAACATAGGGATATGATATTGAGGCAATAACATAGGGTTACACAGCAGAAAAATAATTTACATTCACAAATAAACTATGGACACAGTCACCAGCAAAATGATTAGCAAGGGTCTCAGGAACAGCAAGTGGGGAGCCCACAGCATGATATATGTACACAGACTCATGCTTACAGGATCAAAATACATTGAAAGTGCACAGTTTAAGCAGTAGTTAGAGATGAGGCATATTGAACAGTGAACATTGTTCATTGCATTGTCAGACAACAATGAACATTGTTCAATGCATTCGGACAACAATGAACATTATTAATGGCATTGTCAGACAACAGTAAACATTGTTTATTGCATCGTCAGAAAACAGAGAACATTGTTCATTGCATTGTCAGTCTTCTAACCAGCCATGCAGTAACTGACTCAATTAATAAATTCTCTTTGCTTTTTGTATGTATGTGCTTATATTTTATGTATTTGTAACTGCACTGTTTATATCTAAATAAGCAATAAGACATTATGGAGTGTGCTTTAGATAGTACTATGCACAGCCAAGGGTGTAGTAAGGCATGAGGCTGCAGGTAGAGTGCTTTCAACCACTGGTCTTGCATTAGAACTGTCTAATGAACATCCTTGGAGTGTCTTATTACACTCTCAGTATTTTCATTTCATTTGTTGGTTGTACTGGAAAGGCATGTGAGCATTGCTGCTTGTTTGCACAAGCATCCAGTTACATTCAACAATAAAGACATTACATGAGCACAGAAACATTCAGCATTAAGCAAGGGTTAAGTCAATGTTGTAGTAAAATCAGGACAATTGAAGACTTAGCCAAGGCCGATTAATAGAACAGGTGATAATAAACATTCAGCAGTGGTTTAAGCAATAGCACAAAGAATACTTAGGGCATATAAATTAAAGGACAATCAGAACTAGCCTAGGAGAAATTAAAAAAACTACAAGTGCTAAAGAAGAGAGAGAGGGTAAGTACAAGAGGGAGATAACCAAAGGGAGGGAAAGTGGGCAGGAGGGAACCATTTTAGGTGTGTTTGCAGGAGCAGGAGTATGTGAGGGAGAAATGTTTCCTGATGTTATGTTTGATGATATTTGTGGAGTGGCAGAGTTTTAGTTCAGAAGGTAGAGAGTTGAAGAGCATGGGTCCCATAAAAGAGAGTGTTTTCTGGCCGTAAGTGCTGCAGCTGCAAGGGAGGGTGAATAAGAGACAGAAGGACAGTCTTGTGGTCCTGTTGGTGGTGGCTGTCTGGAAGAGTGAGGAGAGACTATCAGAGAGCAGCCCACGTGAGAGTTTGAAGAAAAAGTAGCCATCTTGCAGTTGAGGCAGGCTTTAAGGGAGAACCAACTGGTGAGCTTAAAAAGGTCACAGTGGTGTATGAGTTTAGGGAGACCAGCGGCAAAGAGGATAGCATTGTGGTAGCAGTTACGGAGTCTGGAGAAAGTTTTGATGGAGAGGCAGGGAAGGTAGACAAATGAATCATAGTCAAAGACAGGAAGGAGGAAGCTGGATACTAGGAGAGATTTGGATTCGCTGCTAAGGTACTGCTTGGTTCTGTGGAGGATACCAAGTCATTGGTGGGCTTTTTTGATTGTGAGGCTTGTGTGGGCATCAAAATTGAGGTGGCTGTCCAGGAGTAAGCCAAGGTACTTGAATTCATTGACTCTTTCAATGTGGCTGCAAGGTTGCCATAAAGGGAGAGGCCAAGGCCTAGGGGGTTGCGGGTGCTGGAGAAAACCATGAACTTAATTTTTTTTTGGAGTTGAGTACTAGACCTTTGGACATGAACCAGGCATGAAGTCAGCTGAAGTCGAATTGGAGTCTGTTCATGAGAGTGGTGGGGTTTTTGTCTTGACAGAAAAGGGTAGCATCATCAGCATAGAGAATGAGTTCAGAGGAGGTGCAGATGTCAGGCAGGGAGTTGATGACCAGAGAGAAGAGAAGAGGGCCCAGGATGGACCCTTGGGGCACACCGTATTTGGTAAGATAGGATTCAGAGAGGACCCCGCTAATAATGGTTCAATGAGATATAACGCTTAGGTAATCCTTGAACCAGAGGCACACTCCAGGAAAGAAGTGAAGGCCAGCCAGGGAAAGGAGTAGGATATCATGATTGATGAGGTCGAAGGCTTTAGTGAGGTCAACCAAAGCAGCACCAGTGTAGAGGCCATCGTTGTTGGCTTTGTCAGTGGAGTGGGTAAACTTGAGGAGGCCAGTTTCACTATTGTGGTGAGCATGGAACCCATGTTGGGCCTCTGTGAGCAGGTTGTACTTGGGCAGGAATTCAGTGGTTTGCTTGTGGACCACTTTCTCTAATATGTTGGAGTGAGGAGCGAGGAGGGAGATGGAATGGTAGTTGGAACCTAGATCCCTTGGACCGGATTTGTTTAGAGGCTTAATAATAGTGCCCTTCCTTGCACTGTGGAAGGATCCCGTGCACAAGGAGTGGTTGAGGATGTTAGTTAGTGGGATGGCTAGGGAGACACAGACAGGATGGAGAATTCTGTAGTCAATGTTGTCGGCACCCTTGGATGGTTTTAGGTCATTCCTTCTGATTAGCTTGACTACTTCGGCAGGGGTTAGGCATCTGAAGTAGAACCTAGGGTGGGAGGATGGAAGGGGGTGAGGGTAACTGGAGTAGAAGGGGAGTTGGGCTGGTACTGGCTCAGATCACCAAAGTATTTATTGAATAGGGAGGCTATTTCTCTTGGATCGGAGGTGGTTATTCCTTCAGTAGTTAGACAGATATGTTCTTCAGAGAGACCCCTACCAATTAGGTTGTTTAGGGTGTTCCAGGTCTGCCTAAGGTTCCCCTGGGCAGCCTGTTGTTTTTCAAGGATGAAGGAGGATTTTGCAGATCTTGAGGAAGATTTGCACCTGTTCCTGAGGGATTTGAAGTTTTGGAGGAGTTGAGGGGTTTTGTGTTTCCTGTAAAGTATTTTATATGCATGTTAAAATTAAAAGTAATAGTGTAAAATAATTAAAAAAAATGTCTGTCTTAATTTGTTATAAAATACTTCCTCCACCTGAAGGAGCGGGATAATTTTTTTTTTAACTTAGGATATTTGCTTTACTATGGCCTCCAGAGCTGTAGTGTTTCAGGAGTTCATTTTAGTAGTTCAGCTTGTGTACGAGTGTGACAGACTGATCTCTCCCAGACTCAGCCTGTACATTGTTACCAGCTTTCTCAACCCCTCAGATGCCTGCAAGGATACTTCAACTAACTTTATTTAATTTCCTCTCACTGATCTGTGTAAACTTACCAGTACTGCTGGAAAAAAAAAAAAAACTACAGCACAAACGTATATGGCAAGCTGTTACACCTTTGCCCCCCCCCCCCAGAAATGAAAAAACAATCTTTTATCACCCCTAAATGATGTTCGTTTTTTCATGTCAGCCAGCTGGCTCCCACTGCTATGCCTTCAGTTCACCCTGTGTGTGAACATCACATTAGTTTCTCATAGCACCTTATAGCACCTCTCCTACTTAAAACAAGTATTTCTCAATGCTGAATGTTGATTGCTTATATGTGCTGTTTATGTATTTGGAAGTGAAAGTACCATGCCTAAGAACTGTCATGTGCCCCTCCCAAGACATCCACTATGTCTTTCTGTTCAGTATTCACAGAAGAGGGGAAGGGGCAAGGGCTACAGCAGTTGCAAAGTCGTGAAGAGGTGGACAATAGTCCATTCACAGGCAGAAGAATCCTGCAGAAGGTGAGTAAATTAACGGTGGACAAATTGAGGGGACCAGATGGCATACACCCAAGGATATTAAAAGAACTGTGAAGGGAGATAGCAGTGCCTCTGGCAGCTATGTTCACCGAGTCATTCAACACAGGGGTGGTACCAGAGAATTGGAGGAGGGCACATGTGGTCCCTCTATAGAAATCCAGCAGTAGGGAGGAGCCGGGGAACTATAGGCTGGTCAGCCTCACTTCAGTAGTGGGGAAGATCATGGAGACATTGGTTAAAGAAAGGATAGTGGGGCATCTAGAAGGCATCAGAGGCCAGGACTGCAGGCAACATGGATTCACAGCAGGGAGGTAATATCAGACAAATCTGGTTGACCTCTTTGACTGGGTGACAAAGGAAGTAAATCAGGGTGGGGCAGTGGACAATGCTTACCTTGATGTAAGCAAGGCCTTTGACACTGTCCCACATAGGAGGCTGATAAACTAGCTGAGTAGGCTGGGCATGGGGGAAAGGGTGGTAAAGTGGGTTAGAAACTGGGTAAGAGGCAGGAGGCAGAGAGTGGTGGTAAATGGGTCTCAGTCTGGGGAGAGGGGGTGACCAGTGGGGTGCCGCAGGGATTGGTCGTGGGCCCAGTCCTGTTCAATGTCTTCATTAGTGACATTGCAGAAGGGCTGAAGGGAAAGGTCTGCCTGTTTGCAGATTACACCAAGATCTGTAACACAGTGGATACCCCAGAGGGGTGGAGAAAATGAGGAGGGACCTGGGGAAGGTTGAGAAATGGTCTGAGGACTGGCAACTGAAGTTTAGTTCAAAAAAGTGCAAAATTATGCACCTGGGACACAGAAACACTAGGGAAATGTACAGGATTGGGGGGGGTGGAGTTGCTGACAGTCACAAAGAAGGAAGTGGACCTGGGGTTCTTATTTCAGATGACCTGACAATGTCAAAGTGGTAAGGCAGGTGGGAGGGCCAGTGACATGCTGGGGTGCATAGGCAGGGGTATCACCAGCATAAGGAGGGAGGTAGTGATGCCATTATATAAAACCATGGTCAAGCTTCACATGGAGTACTGTGTGCAGTTCTGGAGGGTGCACCTTCATAAAGATATTAACAGGCTGGAGATAGTCCAGAGAAGGGCGAATGAGATGGTACAGAGCTTACAACACAAGACTTATGAGGAGAAATTAAGGGACCTCAGTATGTACTTAATGGAAGAGAGGAGGGAAAGAGGGGATATGATAGAAACATTCAAGTACCTCAAGGGTATAAATATAAGTACTGAGAAGCAGGAGACAGCTGCTATAGGCATATGTGCCAGCTTCTGTATGATATTCTTTTGTTCTTATAAATCTGTAATCTCCAGTATTTCAGTAACCACATGACCCCACTGCCTTCTTTAGGCAATTTTGTGCTGTCTGATACCTGGTGTCTGATGGCAGACAGAAGGCTCACCAGCTTGTGTTGCCATTTGAAAAACTTCATAGAGTGTTCTTTTACTGGTAAGCGATTTGGAAAGCTGGTGAATGTCTCACAATTTTTATTATGATTTTATCTCCGTAGGTCTGTCCCCTTTGGTCCCCCCATCCCCACACCCGAACAGTCATCAGTGGCCACAACTGCAGCCTTCTTCTTGCCAAGATGGTGGGTGAGAAACATAGAAACATAGAATCTGAAGACAGATAAGGACTGCTTGGCCCACCTAGTCTGCCCATTTCCCCTACCTGATGGATAAGCTGTAGATTCTAATCAAAAGCTTACTTCTTCCTACCCCCTAGTAGAATTGCCTTATTTCTGTCCGTGAGCAGCTGCCTTCACAGTCTGTGAAGTCTGACGTCTTTCAGTGCCGCTTATTGGTCATCTTCCAACACAGGCGAGGCACTGCCAGCCCAAAACTAACTCAGGACAAGCAGTTTTCAAAGTGGAGAAGAAATAGAGCGAGGAAGAATCAAGTACTCATTCAGATGCGGCGTCGATTTGAAGATCAGCATACATGTGTGGACACTGCAAATATAACCCCAGCTCTTTAAGCAGCCTTATGAAGAGTAAAGGCTTCTCGAAGCACTGGGGTTCTGTTTATTGTACTGTAAGTGGGCTGCATCTAATTTGATAATTTACTGTACCTTACATCTGAATGTATGTAGGCCCAACTTTGAATAAACACTGCGCCTGAATTAACACATGATGCAATAGAAACAGAATTTATCAGCAGAAAAGGAACGCTCAGCCCACCCAGTCTGCCCAAGTGTTCTCTACCTACTTCTCCTGCCTGTACATGTTACTGCATGTCTTATTCTGCCTATGTCCATCAGGACCTCCTTGTGAATGAGCTTGGTTAATGGATTTTTCCTGCAATGAACTTGAACCTACTCCACTTCCATAGCCCTATTGATCTCTGTTAACCCCCTCCTTCCCCTTTTTCTAATATACCCCTATGTTTATCCCATGCATGCTTCATGCCCCCTACCATTTTCGCTTCCACCACTTCTCCTGGCAGTCTGTTCAAAGTGTCTACCACCCTTTCAGTAAAGAAATATTTCTTCACATCTATCCTGAATGCCACCCCCCCAGCTTCATTGTATGTCCCTTGGTTTGGGTGCTCATCCTCATTTGAAGGAAACTCCCCAACTGTACCCTCTTTACCCCTGTGAGATACTTTGTAAGTCTTGATCATGTCACCTCTCGCTCTCCTCTCTTCCAGAGTGTACATGTTGAGATTCTTCAGCCTGTCCTTGTAGGGATTCCTGTGAAAATTCTGAACCATTTTAGTTGCCCTCCTCGGGGAAACCTCCACCTTATGTCTTTTCTGAAGTGTGGACTCTAAAACTGGACACAGTACTCCAGCTGGGGGTATACCAGGGAGTGATACAATGGCAGCACAACATCCCTCCTCATCCTCCTACTAGAGATGCCACTCCTTATGCACCCCAGAATCCAATTTGCCCTGCCCATAGCCTTGTCACCCTGTACTGCCATCTTGAGGTCCTCTGATATAATAACCTCAAGGACCGTTTCATGTCTAGTGAGTATCAGTACCTCCGCCCATCCTATACTCAGCATCGGGGCTCCTATTCCCTAGGTACATGATTTTACACTTGTTGGCATTGAACCCCAAGTAAGTAAGAAAATGGAACTGATTTGAATGAATTGCATGCTTTTAAGCAGCTTTTCGGGGAGTGTATATGTGTGTGTGTGTTGGGGGGGGCTCTGCTACTATAACTATTTGCATTTGATGTGGTTTAATGTGTGAACAGACTAACCCTGCTCCCCACTCCATGTACTATATCGGAGATAAGGAGCCCAAATAGCATTGGGCCAAGCACTGAGCCCTGTGGCACCCTGCTTGTTGCTGCTGTGGGTGCCGAGAGCTACCCCCCCACCACTACCCTCTGCACACTCCCCTGTAACCAGTTCTCTATCCATGTAGTCAGACCACCTTCCACCCATACCCCTTGTTCTCCTCACTCTTCTCCTCTGCAGCCTGTGTCTGTGCTCCCGGTAGTCCGCACCCTTTCTCCTCCTTATTCTTACCAGGTGGTGGTGCCTTCTGTATTACACTCAGACCACTCATGCCCGCCCCCTTTCAGGGTTACTATGCCTCTGCCTTTACCTATATCTAGGGTGGTGAGCTCGTCAGGCACCCCTGTCTGGACCTTTCTACCAACTTCAGTCTTTTGGCCACCCAACCCCCCACCATTTGTTTAAATCCAACTTAGTAGAGTTACACCCTTTTAATCCTGTCTTTTTTTTTTTTTACATATTTTCTCACTGGGCTATGGTCAGCTTGGTCATCCCGGCTGGCCCCCCCCAAGCTCTGCCATCGACATCAAGCCGACCTGCTTACCTCCATGGATTACCCCTGTGGTGGGGTGGTGAGGAGCTTTCTAGGTTGACCCTCCAGAGCAGGATTCAGTTGAGGAGGTGCCATTCAAGGAGGGCAGGGGGGGGTGTTGGAAGCTCATGCTGCCTAACCGTAGCACATTTTCCACTTTTCTCCCTTTTGCAGAGTGTGGCCATGCAATGATGCTTAGGCACAGTGTGCCAACATCCGCCACAGTCCGCCACCCTTTACTACACCACTGTAGTAGGGCCCGCGGTCATCACCAGGGGCTGCTACAGAGCGGTGAGTCCCTGGATACTGCCCCAGGATAGGAGAGAAGTCCTCCAGATGCTCAGTCCTATCCCTCCCTTGCCAACCCCTGGCAGGCCAGGCTTGTATCTGAACCGGGGTCACCAGCATGGTGCGAGGTGTGGCGTCCAGCGCCTCAACCCTCATTGCCAGTGGCCCAGCAGCAATGCTGCCTTTAATATGCCCCTCCTCTTCCTGCTCCAGTGTACCCTCCCCCCCCCGTGTACAAGTCACTATTCCCCCCGACCCTACCCCAGTTAGTGAGTAACCCATAATGTTTCATGTGGCACCAATCCCTCAGCCACTTGAACTCCTCAAGCCTACTCTTCCTCTCCATGCTTGCATATGGTACCGGCAGTACCTCCAAGAATGCCATCGACTTCCCCACCCACTCACACTGCCTGCCCAAGTACTCAAACCTCCCCCTCACTACTTCCACAGTGTCCCCCGCCAAGTCCTTTGTACTCACATGCAACAGTAAATGAGGTTTCTTCCTCCCCCTCGGTGCACGCTTGAGCAATGCCTGCCCTGCCCCTCCTGCAGTAAATCTGGGGACAGCTTCAACCCAAATATGGTTGTGCCTTTCCCCCTTTCCATCCCATCTCACCAATTTCAGTATAGAATCCCCCAGGATGAGTACCCCCCCGCCTCTTACCCCCTTTCCCCTTCTAATGCCCTTCCACCATCCCAGTATTCATTCTTCCCTGCACCTACCACCTCAACTGCACCCTCTGTGACTTCTGTATCTGTACCCCCTACTTCCACCTCACCCCTTTTTTCTGCCTTATTCCTCCCATCCCCCTTGAACCCCTTCCCAGCCTGATTACTTCCTACTGGGCTTCCCATGTCGACCTCTCCTCCTCCTCTGCTGATTTCCAACCCCTCTCCTATTCCCGCTGTTGTCAATTTAGAGCCCGCATTCCCTTCTACCCAGATAGTGATGCCCCTCCCATCCTTCCCCCTTCCTGTAGCCTTCTGTCCTTCAGTCACCACCCCCTTCTTCCTTACTAGGCCCCTTCTACCCTTTTGTCCTCGCTATCTCTTCCCCTACCTGTTGCCATCCCTCTCGTGCCCTGCATGTCCTCCCCCCTTCTGTATGTTCCTGCTCCCTTTCTCTGTCCCATAGCAGGGGCTTGAATTTATTTGTAGTCGATACCAGTCTTACATCTCTTCCCCCTATCAGTTCCCCCTTCCTATGTGTTCCCCTCCGTGCCAACCCTGGTCCCTCCCTACCCGCAGCCATCTGCACTCACCCGTGGTACTCCTCGTTGTCTCTTCCTCCCCATCAAAAGGCCTCCTGCCCTCACCTCGGGCATCCCCTCTCTTCTCCTCTCTTTTCTGCTAGTTCCTCTGACACTGGGGTCAGTTTCAGTCCCAAGTTATTCTTCCTCCGTCCCCCTTTGCCATCCCGTATTCCCCCCTCAGGATGCCTACCATACTCATCTGCCCTGCCACTTAGACTCCTCCCTAACCTCCACAGTTCCTCCCTCAAACTAGCCAGTCATCTACAGACCATACACCCCCCCATCCTCCAAGCACAGTCCAGGATCATGGCACACCCACACCCTGTACACCCCTCCACCCTTCCAAAGATACTCACCCTATTGACATGTGGCACCTGCCCCATTTTGGCCCCCATCTTATGTTGCGGGCTCTTACTCCCAGGTTCCGTACCCTACTACAACTGTTAGGCCCCTATTTAGTCAAATTCCTGTCTCCCTCTACACTAATCCCCCTACTGACCCCTTGCCAACCAGGGTAATTCAGTCTCAAATCTCATCCGTTAGATACTGTATTAGTGTAGCAATCCTAAAGCCTCCTTGTCTGGTTTTCATTGCTCAGCTACCATACTTTTTGTTCTCGGCTCTCATATAGTTTCACTTAGCCCAGTTAGAAATTCTATTGCACTCCAAGTATTACTCAGCTCAGTTAGAGAAATAAACAGAACAAATAAATATGTATTATTACAGCAATCCTAAAATATCCAATCATTGCTTTGTCTTGACTCCAGAGACCCTGCTGTAATAGAGGATCACAGAGGACCTAGGCGGGAGGGTGGGCAACTGTAAAGTCCCGGCAGATCTCCAATGAGCTCACTCACTCCCCCTCTCTCACTCACTCATTCTATTTCTCCCGATGCTGCAGGCTCCCTTTTGTACTGGACTCCTGTTTGCATTGGCACCTTTTTCTGCCCACAGAGAAATCCCCAGCAGTCCCGACACAGCTCCGTCGAGGTCACTCACTCCCCCTGTCTCACTCTCTCTCATTCTGTTTCTCCCGATGCTGCAGGCTGCCTTTTGTACTGGGCTCCTGCCTGTGTTGGCACCTTTTTCTGCCCACAAAGAAATCTGCAGCAGTCCTGACACAACTCTGTTGAGGTCGCTCACTCCCCCTCTCTCACTCGCTCGTTCTGTTTCTCCCGGCGCTGCAGGCTGCCCTTTTGTACTGGGCTCCCGCCATCATTAGTGCCTTTTTCTGCCCACAAAGAAGTTCACAGCTGTCTCGACACAGCTTCATTGAGGTCGCTCACTCCCCCTCTCTCACGCGCTCATTCTGTTTCTCCTGGCACTGCAGGCTGCCCTTTTATTCTGGGCTCCTGCCTCCGTTGGAGCCTTTTTCTGCCCACAAAAAAATCTGCAGCAGTCCCGACAGAGCTCTGTTGAGCTCTCTCACTCCCCCTCTCTCACTTACTCATTCCGTTTCTCCCAGTGCTGCAGGCTGCCTTTTTGTATTGAGCTCCTGCCTGTATTGGCACCTTTTTCTGCCCACAAAGAAATCTGCATCAGTTCTGATAGAGCTCCGTTGAGCTCGCTCATTCCCCCTCTCTCACTCATTCTGTTTCTCCCGCTGCTGCGGGCTGCCCTTTTGTACTAGGACCCTGCCTGCACTGACGCCCCTTTCTGTCCACAGAGAAATCCGCAGCAGTCCCAACATAGTTCCATTGAGCTCGCTCACTCCCCTTCCCTCCCTCACTCACTCGTTCTGCTTCTCCCAGCGCTGCAGGCTGCCCTTTTGTACTGGGCTTCTGCCTGCGTTGGCGCCTTTTTCTGCCCACAGAGAAACCTGCAGCAGTCCCGATAGAGCTCAGTTGAGCTCAGTCACTCCCCCTCTCTCACTCACTCAATCCTAATCTGTCCCAAACACTGGTTTCCCAAAGTGACTGCGCTATTCTGCGCCTGAAGCGCGGAAACACATTTTGGCTAGGATGTGAAAAATGACAGCTGTACTGTTCATAAGGAGGTGTGAAAAAATGCCAGTGCTGAAAATCTGGCATGAAAATATTACTAATTTGCGAAGTTACAAGCGTGCATGGAAACTGCACATCACATGCTTGTAACACAGTCATTTTATGGACTTTCATCACAAAATTTTCACCATAAGCATTTTAGGACCTCTGTTCATGAACAGTGTCACTGTGGTTTTCTTAATGTGTCCCAAACACTGATTTCCCACAGCGACCGCGCAATTCTGCGCCTGAAGTGCGAAAACACAGTTCAGCCAGCATGTGGAAAATGACAGCTGTACTGTTCATAAGGAGGTGTGGAAAAATGCCAATGTTGAAAATCTGAAATGAAGATATTGCAAATTCGCGCAGTTACGAGTGTGTGCAGCAACTGCGCAACATACGCACATAAAACAGTCATTTTTGGGGATTTTTTCTACCAAATTTACTACTCAGTTCAGTTAGAGAAATAAACAGAACAAATAAATATGTATTATTACATCAATCATAACACTATAGCTCAGTACTTAGTTACAGAAATAAACAGAACAACTTAATCTGTATTATTACAGCAATCCTAAAAGTATCCAACCATTGCTTTGTCTCCACTCCAGAGACCCTGCTGTAATATAGGACAACAGAGGACTCTGGACAGGAGGGTGGGCAACTCTAAAGTCCTGGCAGAGCTCCATTGAGCTCGCTCACTCCCCTTCTCTCACTCGCTCATTCTGTTTCTCCTGGCACTGCAGGCTGCCCTTTTGTACTGGGCCCCTGCCTGCATTGATGCCTTTTTCTGCCCACAAAGAAATCCGCAGCAGTCCTGACACAGCTCTGTTGAGCTCTGCTTCACTCCCTCTCTCACTCACTCATTCTGTTTCTCACGGTGCTGCAGGCTGCCCTTTGTACTGCGCTCCTGCCTCGTGTGGCACCTTTTTCTACCCACAAAGAAGTTCACAGCTGTCCTGACAGAGCTCCATTGAGGTCGCCTCACCCTTCTCTCACTCGCTCATTCTGTTTCTCCTGGCACTGCAGGCTGCCCTTTTGTACTGGGCCCCTGCCTGCATTGATGCCTTTTTCTGCCCACAAAGAAATCCGCAGCAGTCCCGACAAAGCTCTGTTGAGCTCGCTCAATCCTCCTCCCTCATTCGCTCTCTTATTCTGTTTCTCCGGCACTGCAGGCTGCCCTTTTGTACTGGGCTCCTGCCTGCATTGGGGTCTTTTTCTGCCCACAGAGAAATCCGCAGCAGTCCCAACAAGGCTCAGTTGAGCTTGGTCACTCTCCCCTCTCACTCGCTCGATCTTAATCTGTCCCAAACACTGATTTCCCAACGTGACCATGCTATTCTGCGCCAGAAGTGTAAAAACATATTTTGGCCAGGATGTGAAAAATGACAGCTGTACTGTTCATAAGGAGGTGTGAAAAAATGCCAGTGTTGAAAATGTGGTGTGAAAATATTCCAAATTTGCAAAGTTACAAGGGTGCATAGAAACAACTCAACACACGCTTGTAACACAGTCATTTTATGGACTTTTGTCACCAAATTTTTAACATAGGGATTTTAGGACCTCTGCTCATAGACAGTGTCACTATCATTTTCTTAATCTGTCCTGAACACTGATTTCCCACAGCGACCGCGCTATTCTGCGCTGGAAGTGCAAAAACACATTTTGGTCAGGATGTGAAAAATGACAGCTGTACTGTTCATAAAGAGGTGTGAAAAAATGCCAGTGTTGAAAATCTGGCATGACAATATTACAAATCTGCGAAGGTGCAAGGGTGCGTGGGAACTGCGCAACACACGCTTGTAACACAGTCATTTGACGGACTATCGTCACTAAATTTTCACTGCGAAATCACCTTTCAGGGCCGAATAACACCATGACAGTGGCTGAATTCATGAGGAGGGGTTCCAAAAACCTCATGTTGAAAATTTGGTGCCAAGATTCCAAAAAAAGCCTGAGATATGCACCAAAGTTGAAAAAACCCTATTTATGCCATTATACAGCTTATCGGCGTTTCCTCAGTTCACGGTCGGCTTTGAAGAGTGCAGATGTGTTCCCAGTCCACTGAAGATCGCCATGCCAGGCTCCAGAGGTAAGTATGGGGTGAGGGGTGTGGGGAGGTGGGGTATGCAGTGGGTGGGCACGGGTTGAGAGGGGCAGCAGACAGCGAGGGACCATTTTTTTCTTTTCAGGGTGTAAAAAAAAATAGACATTGCGGGATGGTTTTTCTTTTTACAGGTACTTGGCACGCTGAGGTGGTCTTCCAGTATGCCACCTGCGTGTTTTGGGGTGGGGGCACTGGAGCTGACGGGGACTGGGCAGCCCCATTGGCACATACTTGGGGGGGCTCATGAGCTGAGGAGGATTGGGCACCCCCTCAGCACACAAGAAATGGGGGGGACATGCTGACGGGGATTGGGCACCCCTGTTGGCAAAGAAAGAAGGGGGGGACATGATGCCAAGGGGGATTGGGTACCCCCTCGGCACACAGTAACAGAAACTGATGGGGACTGGGCTCCCCGTTGGCAAACTGGATGGGGGAATGCAAGGGACCACCCTGCAATGACAGGTCACTCCCTCATTGCAGCGGATGACGCTGCAATGATGAGGCAGTCCCTGATTGCAGCGGCTGAATCTTTTCAAGGTTGTGGCATGCTGGCTGAACTAGTGTCAGCAGCAGCAGCGTGCCACTGCATTGGGGAATAGGGGCCAAGCCTTAAAAGGCAGTGGGTGCATTGGCCACAACAGTACCATACCTCCACAACCTGCTTCTGGAGCAAACTGCCGCAATATGTTTCTTGTGCATGCGTGCAATCAACATAGAAAGGGCACTAACTATTGTTTAAACAGCCCATTCATGTTGCCATGCTGCAACTTGCTGTGGTGCCTAATGTCCATATTATAGGACTGTAGCCCCAGGCTCCACCTTAGCAATTTTGAGTTCTGTGGTCTGGTACTATGCCGTCATGTAAGGGGGTTGTGATCAGTGACCAGGGTGAACTCCCTCCCATGCAAATAAGATTGTGATTCTGCAAAGCCCAGACAATACTTAGACACTTCTTCTCTAGTGTGGCATAGGCCTCCTCTCGAGGCAGCAGTATCCTGCTCAGGAAAACGACAGGGTGTTCCTCTCCCTAGTGCCTAACCTGACTCACAGTCATGCCTAGCTCATGATCAGACACATCTACATGCACAATAAACCTAACAGACTAGTCCAGGTTGGAGAGCATAGGTGCCTGACACAGTGCCTTCTTCAGCTGATGGAACATGGTATTGCAAGCTTCCATCCACTGAACCTTTTTTGGCATTTTCTTCTTGGTGAGATTGGACAGGGGTTTGACCATGCTGCTGAAATTTGAGATAAACTTATGGTGGTACCCTGCTGTCCCTAGGAAGGCCTGTGCTTTTCTCTTGGTCATGAGCCTGGTCCATTCCTGTATGGCTTCAATTTGTACCCACTCCCCGCACTGTGCTCAAGGTATGTCACTTCTACTATTCTATCTGGCACTTCTCCACCTTGACTGTCAGCCGAGCAGCCTGCAGTCATAGGAACAGGTCAGTCATGTGCCTAACATGATCCTCCCAAGTCTGGCCATAGATGGCAATAACATCCATGTATGCCAGAGGGAAGCTTCCTGCCCCATTCAGAATGCAGTCCATGAGCCATTGAAAGGTGGCTGGCACATTCTTCATCCTGAATGGCATTACCCTGATCTCGAAAAATCCAAATGGGGTGATGAAGGACAATATTTCTCTGGCTTCAGGGGTCAGAGGTACCTGCCAATAGCCCTTTGTCAGGTCTATGGTGGACAGGTAAAGGGCCCCACCTAACCTTTCTAGGACCTTGTCCATCTTGGGCATGCAGTATGTGTCCAATTCTGTGCAGCTGTTGAGGCTGTGGTAGTCAGTGCAGAACCTTGTGGACCCATACTTTTTGGGGATCAGTACCAGTGGGGAGGCACAGGAACTACTGGACCCCTGGATCATCTAGAGAGACAGCATCTCCTTGATCTCCCCCTCTATGGCATATCTTACTCCTTCTGATGGTTTTGGCAGAGCTTGGGACTCTGTGTCCATGTGGTGCTTTACCAGTGTGGTATACTCCAGCTTCCCAATGAACATTTCACCAAATGTAAGCAGCATTCCATGCATTTTGGCAGCTTGGACTGGTGTCAGCAACTCCAAGAGGGTGACAGCATCCACTGAGGATTCTCTTTTAACCTCTCCCTGGAGATCCAGCAGCAGTCCTGCTTCTGTCTCCTCCTCTGGATAGATGCACACAGCCAGGACCATCAGACCCCAGTCATAGTAGGGCTTCGTCATGTTTATGTGGTAGACTGGCTGTTTATGCCTCCTGTCTGGTAGCTCCACCATATAATTAACATCATTCACCCTCCTGACTACAGAGTAAGGCCCTTACCAAGCCACCTGTAATTTATTCTGTTGGACAAGGATGAGTAACTTCACCCATTGCCTGACTTCATATGCCTGGACTCTGGCCCCACAGTCACACTATATTTTCTGCCTCAGTTGTGCAGTGGCTATGTGCTCCTGGGCAAATGCCATGATCTCCTTGTGCCTTGACCTGAAATTCAGAACATACTCCACAACAGGTTCCTCTTGGGAGCAAGCTCGCCCTCCCATTCATCCCTTACAGCATCAAATGGATCCTTTACCCTACAGTATAACTGAACATGAGCTTGAAAGGTGAGAACCCTGTAAACTCCTGGGAGATTTCTCCATATGCAGATAAAATATGGGGTAGGTACTTGTCACACTCACTTGCAAGCTGGTGAGTAAATGCCCTTAATATAGTCTTAAGAGACTCGCTGAATCACTCAATCAGCCCGTTAGTCAAGGGGTGGTATGGTGAGGCCCTGAACTACCTTACCAGACACTTTTTTCCAAAGACTATCAGCTCAGACATGAAGTTGGTGCCCTCGTTAATAGACTCTCCTGGTGAAAGCCCACCTGGCTAAATATCCCCAGGAATTTGTCAGACACCTTCTCAGCCTTGATGTTTGACAAGGGCACTGCCTCTGGGTACCTTGTGGTGTAATGTATGGCCTCCAAAATGTACTGCTTTCCAGTGCAACTTGGGGTGCTGAATGGCCCCACAATTTCCACAGCAACTCCCCAAAATGGCTATTTGGTAACAGACAGGGGAATCAAAGTTGCCTTAGCCTTGTCCCCAAACTTTCCCACCTTCTAGTACTGCAGACAAGTCTGGCAGTAGTTTGCCACATCTTTAAAAATACTGGGCCAGTAAAAATTGTTAGACAACTGCCTTTTTATACCGCTAACCCCTAAGTGTCTAGAAAAGGGTATGTCATTGGCTAAGACCAAAAGCTGCTTCCATGCTCCCTAGAAATCATTAACTGCTAGAGTACCCCTTCCTCTGGTCCTCCCTTTGGAACCCACCTACAGAACAGGAGCCCATTTTCCTAGTGCACCTCCCCTTTCCCAGAACTCAGAGAGTTACCTTCCACACTGATGGCTAACTCCTTGAATTTTGCAGCTATGGATCAGCGTGTTGAGCTCTCCCTAGTTCCGCACGTTTGCCTTTCCCAAAACACACTCTGGTGAGGAAGAGCTGTCTATGGCTGGGCACTCCTCAGTTTGTAGCCGTGGCTGAGAACTGCTACTCCCAACTTTTTCTTCAGCTGCAACTTCTCCTGCTATTGAAGTAGGAGTTGCTTCCTCTTGCACTGACCCCTCTGTGTCTTAAGGAACTGGTTCCCTCGCCTTGTTATGGGTAATGACACCCACAATATTAGCCCTACTATCAAAGCCATTACTCATGATTACATCCACGAGCAGGCCTGGTATAGCACCCACCTCCCATGTGCCTTGGCCAGCTTCCCAGCTTAGAAAGATCGGGCTATTGGCACTGAGACCACAGGACTAGTCACTCCCCTAATCCTAGAAAGTTGGCCAGTCAGGATGTGTTTCTACTGAATCAAATCCAGCTTTGACATAGAAATGGAAGTCGGGGTGTCCCTCAATCCCTGGGTCATCCTCCCATTTACAAACACAGGGTGTATGTGTGCAGTGACGTTAGAGGCACTGCACTCTATGTACAGGCTACTAACTGCTGCGAGCTTCCCAAGGTACCCCCTCCAGCTGCACTCACACCTTTTGACATATTTGTTTGGCAGTCGAATGACAATTGCCCAGTTTCTGACAGATATAGCATCTGCATTCACCTGTCTCCTTGCTTGTGAAACCAGGTGGCTTCCCTTTTTGTTCAGGCACAGGCTGGCTTCCTTTAGGTTGCCCCCCTTGCAATTAGAACTAGAGTACCGGTGGTCTAGGACTTACAAAGCTGGAGCTAAAAACAAGATACTATGAGTAAAAACAAGTAAACGGCTGCACATCAATGACACAGTTCTACTCCACTGCTAGGAGATGATAAAAAGTGTTTATTAAGCACAATCCTGCAGGATGCACCCCCCTCAAAAAAAAATAGTAAATGTTTCATGTTGCACTGATGCTTTGTTGTCTGTTTGTTTTTTTCCCCTTGGGGTTCCCTTAAAACCACCCGATATCCCTCTCTAATTATCTTTGCGATGAGAGGATGGACAGATGGATATGAACTGATCATTCCTCTTGGCTGCCTCCCTTGCAGAACTTGGAGTTATATCAAACAACCATATTCTCAGTTCCTCAGGTACAGTTTCTAGGAACTGTTCCAGAAGAAATAAATATTTTATTTCCTCTACAAGCGTGCTTTTCCACCCTCTATCCAGCATTCTAACAAATTACTTAGCTGTACTGTACACACTTTTCAGCATAGCTATCTCCTGGTGCCTTTCTTAACCCTCTAGATTTTTGCCTATAAGATTCAGGAATTAACTCAAAATACTTTAGCAAGGCATGTTTCACTTTATCATAGTCCATGCAGTTCTTATTGTCCATTCTGGCAAAAACTTCTTATGCCTTGTCTGTAAGCAGTGGCAGTAGCTGTGTCACCCAAGAAGCCCTGCCAATTTCAAATTTCCTACAGATTCTCTCAAAACATCTTAAAACAAATCAAGATCATCCCCTACTGATATCTGGGAAACATTTTAGAATAAAGTATAGCTTCCTTGGTTGAACCCCTCATGCCATTACTCACAGTTTGCGGTGCTGTACTCTGGTGCAGAAGCTCCTTCATCTGGATCTCGTGCTGGTGCTGCCTTTCTGTCTCCTCTCGCTCTTACTGGCTCTGTCTTTCTTGCTCCTGTCACTCATGCTGGCACTGCTTTTCTTGCCCCTCAGCTCCCAGCTTCCTCTTTTGCAGAGCCCCATCTACCTTTTGCCTCTCAATGTCTGCCTTCACCTTAACCAGGGTGAGCTCCAGCTTCAACATTTGTCCGTGGTCTGGTTGTACAGCTGCCCTAGTCATAGACTCTGGCTCATCTGCATTCTCTGTAGCCTCTGTCTGATGACTCTGGAGAGTAGTGACCACTTTTACACCATTTCCCCCTGGTAATTTTTATTCAAGGATGTCTATGAGTTCCGCTCGTGTTTGGCCTTCCTCAGAGCCTATTTCTCTTCTTCTGCACAGCTCCTGCAGGTTTGGCAGTGTGCATTTTTCATATGGGCCTGACGTAATGTCTTCTATCTACCCTTGCTTATAACAAAATAAAACTAGTAGAATATACAGTCGAGGGCCGGCCGGGGAGAAGGAAAGGAGCATCCCAGGATGGCTCGCCTTCTCTGGGGTGAGGGTGGGGACGCACCTTGGTGCATGCTGACCCCTGGTGGAGACCGGGGGCACAGCACAGATGCCTGAGATGGAAGCACTAGGGGAGTGGCGGACGTCGGTGTGCGCCTTGACATCACTGGCATGCCACTCCCCAGAGAGAAAACCAGGAAACTGACCTAGTTGACTGGATGATGGTCTCTCTGGTCCCCTGACTGCTGCCAGGCCTCCTAACTGGCATCGCTGCCTCAGAGACACCCCTGGGCCAATACAGACTCGCTGGCCCACCACCACCGGCGCCTTCCCCCTTGGAAGAGAGGGGACCTGTCCGGCAAAGGGATACGCCGGGTTACCTGGGGGGGTCACAATTTGAGGTGAACGGTAGCCGGGGATGAGGGAGAGCGCACGAGCTGGGACACTGAGAGACCTGAAGGAGTGGCCAGCCAGGGATGGCAGGAGGGAAAAAAAAAAAAGAATATACAGTCTACGTTTGCGTATCCTGATCTGTTACTGGACTTATAACCTCCACACTGACAATATTGCTTCAGATCCCAACTTCTGCCACCAGTCTGTGACAGCCGGGTCTCTCCCAGACTTAGCCTGTACACTGTTACCAACATTCACAACCCTTCAGATCCCTGCAGGGGTACTTCAGTAGCTGCCACCATTCAGCATAGACACTATCTTAGGGTATCTTGAGGTCTAAATCTCACCAGAGCCACTGCTCACAAAACACAGCACTCTTTACCAAAGGGCAAACAACCCACCCCTCTCTGCCACAGCTGAGAACACCTCACTTTATAGACAAAATATAATAACTGTAACCTTCTCTTCAGAGATGTAAGTTATAACCCATTTATCTGTACCTCAAAGAATTCAGTCACAGAAACAGGAAGTATATTAAAAATAATATTTCAATACTTCAAGATCTTTACACATATAATACAGGATACTGCTCTAAGACTATGGGGAACAGTACTTCTACAGAGGTAAAAAGAGAAAGAGGCTGCTGTATGGTAGGGATAGGGAAGTAGGGTGTGGGATAATCTCGTTAAGGGAAAACAATGGCAGCAGTTGTGTTTTTTTAAGGCTCTATACAGTGGCTCAAGGATTTATTTGTTGCCCTACATTCTGGTTGGTAGAACATGTTACTAGCCATGCATTAGACACTATAATGGACAGCTAATAACCAGTCAGGATGCAGGGTTTTCCTTTCCCATTTTATAATACTTTTTATGTATAATGTATCCTGCAGTGTGCATTTTTAAATTGTAGCAAAAATTGGACCAGTCATGAAGAAACCTTATTTTACTACAGTACGACTACTATTTACCTCCCACTTGCATGAATGTTCAGTATTGACAAATGCACCGAAAAGCTCCCTAAACCAGAACAGATCTTGCTGTCTGTCCCCTTTAAGAAGTTATACTTTTGCCTGGCATCCTCTTACATTGTTAGTCTGTCAATTTCTGATTAACGTATGTGATCAATATCCCCCCCAACTGATTTATTTGCTCTCTGTGTGTTTACGCTTTCTCTGTTCTGCACACTCTAAATCAGGTGTTTTGTTTTTACTGTAATGGCAGCCAGCAGAGACATAAAGTAGAAACCGAGAGCCACGTGGTGCAACAGTGTAGGCACACAGTATGCACACAGACTGAAGTAACATAAAAACATGACTTACATCAATTTGCATTCTTGTATTTTAAAGAACTGGATGGTTTCATGTAGAAAATAGCATGGGCAGGACTTTCAAAAGGGTCAGGTGCAGAGATAAATGTGCACTGTGTCTGCTCAAATGTGCCTGATCAGATCTGCTGCTTTTCTCAGTCGATGTGCCTGTTTGTTTTTTTTAAGTCATGATTTGTAGCAAGAAAAATGACACAAATGCTATTTGTGTCTTTTTTAATTTTTAATTTTTTTTTTTTGCCAAAATGCACCGTTTTGGACCTGAATTTTGGAAAGATGTAGACTTATGAGTATACACACTTGGAATATGCCTGAATGCCATGAATAATAATGTTTCCTAATATTCAAATGAATACCATATAGTTTTTAATATTCATGCTACAAATATTCAGGAAACTATAGCCAATAAACAAACTCTGGTCAGAGCCAATATGGCTGCAAAATGATATTTTACAGGGATTAGGAGCCATCTTGCAATATTATGAATGTGGCATTCAGGAGCCAGAAACTTACTGTAACCAATGATGTCATTGGTCGGATCACCAATAGTGCCATAACAGAGGAGTTAGATACAGAGCTGGTTTTAAACATATGGGAGGCAGAAAAACAAAAATAGAGACTTGTACAAATGGAGGTTACATGTCTTGCTCAAAGTCATACTGTATGCAAGTGGAGGTAGTGGGATTCAAACCCAGGTTTATTGAGTCTCCAGATTCACAACTTGGTGCTCTAACCTCTAGGCTATACTGCTTCCCTAACTTAGGGGATTCTGCTCTATTTCCCTTCCCTTTTAATATAAATGACCATTTGTTATGTGTGTACCCTCCTTTATCTCACTACTGTGCTTTTTCTTCTGTTCAAATTGAAATAATTATTTTTTTACCTTTTTAGGGTTCCTTGTTGATGCTGCCTTTTTTCCCACCTGATATTCATTTTTATAAGTACTGATTAAGAAAACCTGTGCTGTGATCTTCTGTTTAACAGATGTCACAGGTTCAGGACTGTTCAGTAATTTATAGATATCATAGGCTAATAGTGGATTCCACAGCTGTTACAACTCTCCTTCTCTGTATAGTGGCAGACATCCAAAACAGATCAGATTTCAGTCAGCTCCTGCAGTGCAGTGCATCTGATCAGTAAATTAACCCTTTAGTGTTCATCTTTCTCTCACAGTGGGTATCTAGCCTTGGGAAGAGGGTGTGTGGCATGGGACTGAAAGAGTTAACAGAAGTTTAAAAAAAATCACTTAAGACTGCAAGCACTTTCTTTTAGTTGAATGGAGAGGACCCAACTTGAAAAATTAAACATGCTTCACAAAGCTGATTACTGGCACCATGCCAGGAGCTGACAGCATAATTTCTATGACACCTGCTCCCTAGCCAACCCCTCCCATCCAACACCCCCATCCCCCAAATACTGTTATAATATAGTACTGTGCCTCCAAACCACTATTTTGGGAGGGGGTCTTATTGTATGGTATCCGGCTAGCCAGTCAGTCTCCCCTCCCTCAGCACACCCTCTTCAGAGTAAAATGCAAACTGGCAGATCCTTAAAACAATGCTGCTCAGTGTTGCTGTGTTTTTGTAGTAGAAAGTGTAACAGCTTTTAGACAGTGTGACAACACAGAGCAAATACTGGTAAACAGCATAATGGAGTAGTGGTCCGAAGTGACATGCTAATTGTAATAAAAATTTGTCCACAAGTCAAACAAGTTGTCAGACAAAAGTACATTTTTTAAACTGCAGATGAAAGAAGCAGTCAAAAATATGATTTTTGTCCCCAACTGTCTGTTTATCCTCCGACCCACTTGGCTTGCCACTATTGGACCTGCCCCCACAGCCCAGTCACCCACCATCCCCAGATCCTTACTCCGCTCTTCGCTGTGGAAAAGGTTGCCAAATCAGAGTTGTGGGAACTGTGAGGCTAACTGTCACACTGCAAAGCCAGCACATTTTTTTTCCGGATTTTTTCCCACAACCTCAGGAGGCATACACACAGACACAGACACAGAAGGTGACGGCAGATAAGGACTCTGTGGCCCACCTACTCTGCCCTTTTTCCCTACCTAATGCAATACAGCAGACCCTAGTTGATCTGTTTTTTACCCTCTCTTCCCTATTGCTAGAGTACTGTTATGTCTATCCCATGCATTCTTGAATTCCCCTACTGTTTTTGCTCCACCACCTCCACAGGGAGGCTGTTGCAAGCATCCACTACTCTTTCTGTGAAAAAGTATTTCCTCAAGTTGCCTCTACGCCTACCCCCTCTAGCCTCATATCATGCCCCCTTGTTCTTGTACACCTTGGGCCTGATTCACAAAGGCCTGAAAATGATGCAGGGTGCCTGCACCAAACATAAATGGTGCAAGTGGTACCTTGCATTAAATACTGCCCCAGAGCTATTCCCAAAGGCAGCCTGCATCAGTCGCAGGCTGCATGCCCTAAACAAGGCTTGTGCCACCTGTGTGCCCAAGAATGTGCTGTGACATGGTGCTAGGGGGCATATGGCAGACGCAAACTGCCATATCCCTGAATGTGGGATTCACAGAACTCTCCCAGAGGGAGAAATTTTAAGTACTCTTAGACCAGCTAGGGCTGGTCCAAGGGTACATAGAAAATGTTCTTCTGGATGAGTTGCATGTGTGCAGCAAAGTATCACAGGTCCCCCCTCCCTGATCCCCGATCAGCCCCATACTGAAAATATAAATTAACCCCCATTGCTAATATAGTGGCCCCACTGCCCTGATCTCCCGATGTGTCCCATATTGAAAATACTGTATAAAGTAACCCCCATTGGTAATATAGTGACCCTCCTACCCTGATCCCCAATGTGCCCCATATTGAAAATATAAAGTAACCCCCATTGGTAATATAGTGACCCTCCTACCCCGATCCCCAATGTGCCCCATATTTAAAATATAAATTAACCCCCATTGGTAATATAGTGGTCCCCACTTCCCGATGTCCCCATCATTATAACATCTGTAACAGACCCTCACATTGGTGGTCCAGTGGCCCCCATCCCAACAGGTAGTGCTCACCACCCTGCCCCTTCCCCCATCCATATTTTAAATATGGGGCAGACCAGACCTGGGTTTGAATCCCACAGCTTCCACTTGCATACTGTGTGACCCTGAGCAAGTCACTTAACCTCCTTGTGCTCCCAGGTCGCTCCTGTAAAAGAGCTTTCAGCTTAGTGTGCTATACCTGGTTAAACAACTAAATAAAAAAATTAAAAAATCCTGAGACAGAGCTAGGAACCAGCACAGTCCTCCTCACACCTCTGTGGCCAGTCCCCAACTGAACTGTCACTGAACAGACTGTAAAGGGGGACTGCTATAGTACCAACAGGAGTTACTTTATATTTTAAATATGAGTCACATCAGGGATCATGGTGGGGTGGCCACTATATTACCCATGGGGGATGATCTGTATTTTACATATGGGGGACATCGGGGATCGAGGTGGGGGCAAACCCTTCCATGTGCCATGTGTTTGCCGCATGGGAGGGGTTGCTGCAAGTGTGGGGACATAGGCACTGGGAACCCTCCTGTTCCTGAATCTGGTGCAGGGTCCCCAGTGCACCAGACTTCAGCACAAGCTGCCGCTATGTGAATCAGGCCCCTTCTTTTTTGAAAGAGGCTACCCTCCTGTACCTTGTTTATACCTCTGATGCACTTGAATGTCTCTATCATATCCCCTCTCTCTTTCCTCTCCTCCAGGAAATACATATTGAAGTCCTCTAATCTTTCCTCATATG
The DNA here is from genome assembly GCA_016271365.2 of Neoceratodus forsteri. Lineage (NCBI taxonomy): Eukaryota > Metazoa > Chordata > Ceratodontiformes > Ceratodontidae > Neoceratodus > Neoceratodus forsteri. The sequence continues at coordinate 245,990,107 of CM057449.1, read as the reverse complement.
ACTTTTACTGCAGTCCATGAGTGTGTGAGTGTGTGTGTGTGTGTTAGCGTGCATGCCTGTGTGTGGAGGGGTCATGCCTCAGTTGAATGTAAGGCAAGGCATTTTATTTTATATAGCACTCTTTCTTCAAGGACTCAGAGCACTGTATGGATCCAAAAACCACACACATAATCACAAAACTCAACACATTTACAAAAATTAATATAACAATAATACCCTCGTGGTCTGGGTTTATGAGGGAATAATTAGACCTGGGGTTAATAAACACTGATGCCAAAGACTGAGGTGTTTATTAACCCCACTGGTCTGGTTATTAACGAGAAAACCCAGATCGTTAATGGTATTATCGCTATTATACTGGAAAAATGAAAAAAAAAAAAAATTCAGCAGCCAAATCTGTTTATCGTACTACAGCCCATCTGTGAAAAAGCAGGAACTTTTTTCTCACAGAGGTCTTGTAGCGTACTAGATGTTTCTGATTGGCTGCTGTGTGGTGAAGTGGGAGGGCAAACTGGGCTCACCCTCTGATTGGCTAAATACACCCACAGCAGCCAATCAGAAAACAAATTCACCATCCCATCAGTCAGTCTACTGCCCTGTTATCGCAGAATAACCAGACAGTAACTTTGCATTCTGATTGGCTAAAAGGAATCTTTTCTAGTATAATAATTAATAAATATGACTTACTACACTGGGACAAAAGCTATTGTGAATAAATGGTCTTTCAGCCCCTTTTTCAAACAAAAGCAGGTCAGTCCAGCTTCCCAGTCACCACTTAATAAACAATAACACAGCTCCATAATGCAGGATAAAAATTCACTTTATTTGAAGAATGATAGCAACAGCAACAACGATACAGGATAACCCTCCCACAACAGCCCTTGTTGCAGGAGGGGCATCCTGTATCATTGTTGCTGCTACTAGCATTCTACTAATAAAGGGCGCTGTGCACAAATAGTGTGGAAGTACACATCACAGGTGTGTACACCGCCCACATAGCTTGCACCCATGGACAGGTGTACACAAGCCAGTACTCATAGCTGGCAGTCACCTATCCGTGGCTCCACCCCCACGCTGCGCAGGACTCCACAGGGCAGCAGGGGGTGGAGTTGTGGTCCCAGGAGGGCATCCAATTGGATGCCCATCCTGGACCAAAAGTTTATCCCTTGTGCGGTGAGGCACGGGTCCGGGTGCATGAATGCATACCTCAAGCACCCGGACCTGTGTTCCCATGCCCCAGTGTCCAGCCATCAGATGGAAGCCCCCCTCCTGCCACACAGTAGAGTCCCAACATGGGGCTGCTGCCCACCAACACAGTGATGCCTCATCCCTGTCCTGCAATTGGAAGTCATACCCCCAACCCAGCACATGAAGCCCTGTCCCCATATTCCAACAGCAGACCCCTGCCCAAACACATATGCATCCCGACCCATACTGGCATTCATACCCCTCCACATGCCATGGTCTGCAGAATCTTGACCACTGACCTAGTACCCCAGCAGTTGTACTGCCAGCAAGTGGACCCCCTCCACCCACCCACAGCACCAATAACCACCCACCCCCATACACACAAGTCAGTGCCACGGCTCTGGGCGGCCAGTGGCACAGCCCTCCGCACACCTGCTTGGACAGCAGATGTCCAACTGATGCTGGGAGCGCGCCACCTATATATAGCAGCACGCTCCCAGCATCACTTGGAAGGTTGGCAGCCAACGTGGTGTGAGGAGGGCTGTGATGCTGGCTGTCAGGTGCCACGGCACTGGCATCTAGGTATGAGGGGGTGTCACTGCATCTGGGATGGGGCTGCCATGTTGGAGGGTGCTGATACCACCACGGAGTCAGTAGCGGTGTGGGAGGGGCTGCATCACCAACTACAGGGGGTGGGGCTGTCATGTGGGGGTGCTGACTGACACTACCAGCTCACGGCACCACAACATCTGGGCACTCACCCCTGCAGTAGCCCCAGCCCCTACTGGTGGACTAGGGAGCTGGGAAGCATGGCAGTGGGATTCCAGGGTCAGCCGCAACCGGTGGATTATGTCTGTGGGGTTGCACAGTGGGTTACGGCAGGATCCCAGCTGCCATAACCTGTTCAGTCCTCCGCCCCCCCATGGCCAGCACTATGTGCCTTTGTGAATTGCACATAGTGCTGGCACACCTGCCCCAGCGTGTTGCTGTCCACACAGCCAGGGGATCAGGTGCATATCTGTTGCATGCCTCATTGGTGAATGTCACACGGAACCCGCTTTGCGGCATTCCTGCATATCGATGCCAATGCACCTGGTTTCTGCAGCGTGTTGGCATCGTGCATAGCACCCAATGTGAATTTTTATCCTGAGCTGTGGAGCTGTGATTATGTTTATCAAGTGGTGACTGTGACTTTTTCTTCTGGCTTTGGTCTTGTGTGTTTTTTGAAGCTGTCTGGTTGTTTTTGTTTGTTGCTTTTTCAAACACTTCCACCAAGGGGGAACTCATACAATGGCTACCAGGAATGTCCTATCACCAGACAGTTTCAGCCATGCTCTTGGGATGGCCAAAAAGAACCCCTCAGTGGAGCAGAGCAAGCAATCAGGGACGTACCAGGCTAACAGGTCTTTGAAGTAACGTGTCCTCAAACCATGTAGGGCTTTTTTAGGTTACCAAAGCGATCTTGAAGGTGGTACACCACCTAACTGGAAGCCAGTGCAGCTGCCACAGTACAGTCATAATATGTTCAACATGTGAAGAGTTGGAGAGCAGCCTGGCCACAGCATTCTGCACCAGCTGTAGGTATCCTACAGCCCCTGCTGGTAGTTCGAGGTCAAGAGAGCTAAAGTAGTTGAGCCTCGAGATTGCAAACACATGTATCAGGGTCACCAGATCCTCTTGCATCAGATAGGGTCTAATATAGGAGATGTTTCTGAGTTGAAAAAATTGTGAATTTCCTGGAGTGTAGCTTGACAGAAAGTCAAGGTTTTAATAAGAGACAAGGCAGTGAGAGGGTACTGGCTTGTAAGCATTCTTTTCTACTGGATAACAGCAAACAGTGAAAATTACAATGGAACTGTAAAAAACAACACAGGCCAATGACCCCTCACTAATACAGAGTGCTCCTGAACTATCACACCACACATGTCTCTCACCCTCCCAGCATGCCCTGAGCCCATATAAGGGCTTCTCGCCCAACAGCTGTCCTTCTTCTTAGCTTCAGGTACAACACGCAAAACATCAACCAGAGGACTTGACTTCAAGCAGGAACTGGTCTTCTGTAAGGCATCTCAGGAAACTGTAAAAAAACAAACACAGGGAGGGTGAGGAGGGCTGTAATTTACCATCTCCATGTCTCCTATTAAAACCTTGACTTTCTGTCGAGCCACACTCTAGGAAAATCACAATTTTACCTCAAGACAAAGAGGCTCTGCTTACAGGCTAGTTCAAAGCCTGTTGCAGTACTCTACTAGCCAGGGACCATCAATCAGTCTGTGATAGAAACAGTGAAAGTCTAAATCACTAGACTAATCAGCTGTCCAAAGAATAGCTTCCAGTCTACCACATGAAAGACTTGACTGGCCATGGCCCCCACAGAAGAGTGCACCTTGAACCTAGATGTGACAACCCACATCTTGCTCTGGGCTGTAACTGCTTTCAGAAAAGTGTCTGTCTTTGGGCATTCACCTCCACCAGCTGGGTTCACCCAGCACCGAACTCCCACTTCCACAGAAATGGGAGGTCAAACACGCAATTGCACAGATCAAAGCCTGGTAATGTGTCTCTCAGGTGGCGGATGCTAAACAGAGTTTGCCTCAGCCAGTGGAAACCATAACTTTACCTTAGAAATAATTTAAAGCACAGCCACAACTGTTGAGTAAATAAATAACTCTTTACTTAACAGAAGGCCAAAAGTTGCATTACAGGAAATATATGTTTAACACAAGAGAATAACACTGTTACAGGAAAAGTAAAAAAAATGTTTTTAAATGACAGATGACAAAAAAAAAGGCTGTTACTGAGATATGCTATTATTATTATTACCCTTCCCTATCCATCAAGAGAAACTGGACCCTATGCTATCTGCCAGCTCCCACGGACATAGCTAGAAGGGTAGGCACCAATCTTGGCCTCTCAGATGTAACTTCCCCCAGCAACTCCAAGAGCAACAACCGTACTAACTGTCTTTCAGCATTTTATATTCTCTCGAGAATAAGTGATTCTTATTCCCCCTTTGAATGCACTAACCATTTACCCATGTATGTATTTAATTGTCCCAGTCAGAATGAACACCTATCAGTGTCCAATTATATTCATTTTTAACCTCAAGTTTATATTTGAGTGATACAATCCCATTAAACCATGTGAGTTTATGTGTATTTGTCCACTCCCTTTCTTGGTCACTGTGTCTGAGATTTATTACTCAGCCCCTATCTAGATGTTGGTGGACAGTGGAATCCCAGCGTGTTTTTTTTTTTCCCAGTCTGCTAAAAAAATACCAACCAAAACAATCCAAGCCATTAACTCCTTCCTTTCCATTTCTGTCACATCTCCTCCCCCCCCCCCCCCCCCACCATCTGCATTGGCATTTTGTTTACCGCTGCAGTGTGGATGGTCATGTTGTATGCCTGCAATACCAAACTCCAACACAGTAGTTTTCCATTTTGCTCACTCGACCTATGAAGCCAGATCAGGGGATTATGATCTGTGACCACAGTAGATTCTCTCCCATATAGGTAAGGCTGCAGCTTCTGAAGGGCCCACACTATTCCCAAGGCCTCCTCTCTGGGCAGAAGCTTCTGGCTGAGGTACACGACTGGGTGCTCCTCCCCCTGCTGGGTAATTTGGCTCAGCACGGCGCCCAGCCCATGGTCTGAGGCATCCACATGGACAATGAATTTTAGACTGTAATTGGGGCTGGCCAATACAGTTGACCCACTTTAGGCCTTCTTTAGCTCCTGAAAAGTGACCTCGCAGCCCTCCGTCCACTGTATCTTATCTGGGTTTTCCTTCTTGGTTAGGTCTGTCAAGGGCTTAGCCAGATCACTACAGTGAGGAACAAACCTCCAGTAGTACCCTGCTGTCCCCAGAAATGCCCTTATCTGTTTCTTGGTGGTACAAGTGGGCCAGGCCAGGATGGCATCGACCTTGGCAGGCTCCGGGCAGATACGTCTGCTTCCCATCCGGTGCCCAAGGTAGGACACTTCTGCCATACCTATCTGGCACTTTTCCACCTTGACTGTCAGACCTGCATTCTTCAGCCTGCAGAACACGTCCCCACATTCTTGACGTGCTCCTCCCAGGTCTGGCTGTATATGGCTATGTCATCCATATATGCCAAAGCAAACTCACCTGCCCCAGACAGAATGCGATCCACAAGCCGTTAAAAGGTTGCAGCTGCATTCATCATTCCAAATGGCATTACCTTGAATTCATATAAGCCAAATGGAGTGACGAAAGCTGATCTCTCCCTGGCTGCAGGGGTCAGAGGTACCTGCCAGTATCCCTTTGTTATGTCTACTGTGGTCAGATACTTGGCTCCTTCCAGTCATTCCAGGGTCTCATCTGTTCTGGACATGGGATAGGCATCAGACTCCGTGCAGCTATTAAGCCTCCAGTAGTCAATGCAGAATTGTGTAGTACCATCCTTCTTGGAGATCAACAACATGGGCGAGGCCCAGGGGCTACTAGATTCCTGGATTACTCCAAGTTCCAGCATCTCCTTGAGCTCTTTTTTAACGGTCTGCTTAACCTGCTCGGCTACCCTGTAGAGAGACTGTTTCAGGGGTACCTCGGTCCCAGTATCCACGTGGTGCTCTGTCAGCGTGGTGTACCCAGGTTTCCTTGTGAATATGTCCTTAAATTCTCTCAGCACACCCCGAATCTCCTACACCTGGGCTGGTGTCAGCTGTTCAGAGATGGTAAGGTTGTCCATGGAGAATGTAACCCAGGCCTCCCCAAGCAGGTCCACCAGTGGATCCACCTCAGTTTCCTCTTCTGGGGTGCTGCACACAGCAAGGACCAATTCCTCCCTGTCATAGTAGGGCTTCAACATGTTAACATGATACATCTTTTGCCTTCATCTCCTTGGTTTGCTGGCCAAGGCACCTAGCTTCACCTGAGCTCTTTCCTTCTAAGACTGATTGAAAGGCAGAGTAGAGAAACTTGCCAGAGCAAGGGAAAAGGATTAAGACTTATTTTGGCTAAGCAGATTTACTGTGTGGTGTTGTTTTTATTTTTTACTCACAGGGATTGCTACTGTTTGTTGCTAACATTTCATTGTTTTATTTTTCTCTGTAGCAAAGTGTTTCTTACAGAGTATATCTTCTCTGAAATTATTACAGGTGGTGCTTTACAGGTTTTACAGTTTTATCTAACATTAGGATAAGCTTTCAGGGTTACTGCATTTGTTGTTGACTGATTGTTTCTGCTCTTACCTCCTTGTTCTTTCGTCCGTGGTTTTTCTTTTTCGGCAGGGGAAGGGCCCAGCCACCCACCCCCATCCCCAAACACCCCACACTACACTCCTTTTATAAGGTACCACAGTTGTGACATTTCCTGTGGCAGAGCAGGAAGGGGTGGATCAGTGGGGCCTCCACAAGGTGAGCTCATTTACAGGGGCACTAGTAATTTAACTTGTTGTTATAACAACAAGTTAAACAAAACACAATCAAACCATTACTTGCATTTTTTTTCCCTTTTTTCCCCTTCTAATTACCCTGACTAGGTTATAAACCCAGGAACTTATCTGGAATGGATATCATTAACTGCAGGTACTGTGGAACAATTTTCAGAAGGACAGTCTTACAGGATTTAGGACAGTCCTACATGCTGGGCCTTTGGAGATCTTAGGGCTCAGCTCCGGGCAGCATGGGCAGAGATTGCACGCCTCAAATTTCATATTCAAGAGGAAATACATTATAAGAACCACCTGCCATTTCCCCAACATCCAACAGAAAAACCTCGACCGCAGAGGGTAGTTGGTCCAGGAGGTTTGCAGGTGGTTAGGAGGGGCAAATCAGGTGCCACATCACTCTCTGCTCTCCAACATATTACCTCCAAAAACCATATAAACACTACAAACAGGTGTCTGCCTCTATCTCTGAAATCAAACAAAGAGGCAGAAGACACTACAGAGCAGGACACTGCAGCACAGGAACTAGCACAACAAAACTCACCCAAAGCAGGAACCAAAACAAAAAAAGCTAAAAGGAAATCCCAAAAACTTCTGATCATAGGAGACTCCATGATTCGGGGAGTTGATACCCATCTCCAGCCAGGGGTAATGGTCAGATGTCTCCCAGGTACATCAGCATGGAGAGACACTGACCGCATTGCTAAAATTGTTCACAAAGCAGGAGAAAACATTGATGTCCTAGTACACATAGGGACTAATGATCTGCCAGCGGTCAGTTGTGGAAACCAAGGAACACCTGACCAGGCTGGGTGACAAACTATCATCTATTTAGTCTGGCATCTCCTTCTCTGAGATCCTGCCAGTCTGGGAGAGGGAGCAGATGGACGGAAGGTCAGAGAAGGGGAGATAGGGGAGCTAAACACATGGCTCAAGGGCTGGTGCCAGGAAAAAGGACACAGATTTGTAGGGAACTGGCAACAGTTCTGGGAGCGAAAGTTCTTTAAATTTGATGGACTGCATCTGACTAAGGAGGGAGTCAGTGCATTGGGGCAGAAGTTTGATGTCTTTGCAGAGTATTTAAACTAGCAAATGGGGAGAGGGGTGCAGCACTCCATACGTCGAATGGGAAGAACACCCCTCCCTTCAGCTAGTGGTCAAACAGGGATTCAGCATGTTTGCATTTCATTTGCATCACCAGGTAAGAAAAAGGTTTGTCTCCCATACGATGCACAGGGTAATGCCAAACCTCACCCAACAATACACCAAAATCTGGCCAATGGAAAATCACGACACAAATGCTCACAGCCTGGGAAATAAGATCCCAGACCTGCAGGCAATAATGTCAGAGGCTAAACTGGACATAGTAGCAATTAGTGAGATGTGGTTTACCAGTAACCACACTTGGGAGACTTCAGTACCTGGCTATGTATTGTTCAGAAGAGACAGAGGTGCAAAAAGGGGGGGAGGAGTGGCCCTGTATGTCAATGAAAATATCAAAGCTACAGAAATTCAGAATACACATAAGGAGCCAGAAGAACTGTGGGTCACCCTGGAAACAGGTAATGGGACAGCCATAAGAACTGGGGTTGTCTACAGGCCCCCAGACCAGGGGGAGAACATAGACACATTAATGTTAGAAGATATACAAAACATGACAGCTAAAGGGGAGGTTCTGATAATGGGAGACTTCAACATGCCTGATACAGATTGGTCAATACCAGCAGGAACATCTGCCAGAACTAGACACATAGTGGATTCCCTGCAAGGGGAGGGCCTCAAACAACTGGTACAGCAACCCACGAGAGACAGAGCTATCCTAGATCTAGCACTGACTAACAAGGAAGGGATCACAGATCTCCAGGTAGAAGGTCACCTGGGGGCCAGTGACCATCACATGGTATGGTTCAATTTGGCTACTACATCTAAATCATCCCATTTCAAGGCAAAAATATGGGACTTCAGAGGAGCTGACTTTGATAAGATGGCCAACAGAGTTAAGCTAGCCCTGGCAAAAAGAAACACAGGTGAGGGGGTACAGGCAAAGTGGGCAAGCATTAAGGATGCAATACTTGAAGCAACATCCCATTGTGTTAGACAGAAAGGAAGTGCAAAGAAGAAGGAAACCACTTTGGTTCTCAAATACAGTAGCAGAAAAGGTCAGAGCCAAAGGCTGGCCTTCAGGAAATATAAGGAACACAGCGGGATGAAGATAGGGAGGCATACCAAACTGCCCTAAGGGAAGCAGGGAAGGCAGTAAGGCAGGCAAAGTTCCAAACTGAGAAAAAACTAGCACAAACAGTAAAAGAAGGTGACAAGACTTTCTATAGATACATTAGTGAAAGGAGAAAGTCCAGAGGGGGTATTGCTAAGCTTAATGGAGAAAAGGGAGCATGTGAGGAGGAGGACCCTGTAAAGGCATCTATCCTAAATAGATACTTTTGCTCAGTCTTTACTGAAGAGAAGGTAGGGCAGGGCCCACAGATCAGCATCATGGACACAGGGGGGAGGGAGGCGAGCACTACTCCCTTCACAAAAGAAAGGGTACTACAAGAGCTTGGTAAGCTCAGGGTGGATAAGGCAATGGGACCTGATGGCATACATCCCAGTGTACTTAATGAGCTAAAGGTGGAACTAGCAGAGCCATTAACAGAACTGTTTAGTGAGTCTCTGAGCACAGGAGAGGTCCCAGAAGACTGAAGAAGGGCTCATGTGATCCCGCTCCACAAGAGTGGTAGCAGGGAGGAGGCGGGGAACCACAGACTAGTCAGTCTTACCTCAGTAGTGGGCAAGATTATGGAGCACTCCTTAAGGAAAGGATAGTGCAACACCTGGAATCCATAGGGCACAGGATCCAAGACAGCATGGGTTTACAAAGGAAGGTCCTGTCAAACTAATCTCATAGATTTCTTTGACTGGGTAACCAGAATGTGGACCAGGGAAGCAGTTGATGTCGCCTACCTTGACTTCAACAAAGCTTTGACACTGTGCCACATAGAAGATTGATAAATAAGCTGAGTAGGCTGGGGTGGGTCAGAAGTTGGTCAACTGGGTGGCAAACTGGTTGACGGGCAGAAAACAGAGAGTGGTGGTAAATGGTATACAGTCAGAAGAGATGCAAGCCACAAGTGGGGTACCTCAGGGATCAGTCCTGGGGCCAGTCCTATTCAACATCTTCATTAGTGACCTTGCAGATGGACTAGAGGGTAAGACTTGTCTGTTTGCAGATGACACCAAGATCTGCAACAGAGTAGATGATCCAGATGGGGTGGGCAGAATGAGAAGAGATCTGGATAAACTAGCAAAATGGTCAGAAGAGTGGCAACTGGGATTTAATGCAAAGCAGTGCAAAATCATGCACATAGGGAAGAGAAACCCTGAAGCCACCTATAGACTGGGAGAGGAGTTGCTAGCAGTCACAAAGGAAGAAAGAGACTTGGGCATCATCATCACTGATGACCTGAAATCATCCAAGCAGACCTCTAAAGCAGTAGGTAAGGCTAGGGGGTGTTAGGGTGTATTAGTAGGGGTATCACAAGTCGTAAGAAGGAGGTAATAATCCCTCTTTACAAGACACTGGTTAGGCCCCATCTGGAGTACTGTGCAGTACTGGAGGCCACACCTTCACAAGGACATTAACCAAATTGAGGCAGTCCAGAGAAGGGCAACAAAATGGTGCAGGGACTGCATCAGAAGACATATGAGGACAGATTAACAGAGCTCAATATGTATACCCTTGAGCAAAGGAGGGAGAGAGGTGATATGATCGAGGCATTCAAACACCGTAAGGGCATTAACAAGGTGAAAGAGTCTAACATGTTTAAATATAAGAAAAATAGCAGGGCGAGAGGGGACACAGCGCATGAGATTAGAGGGCGATTAAGGGGAGATGTGAAATTCTTTTTCACAGAAAGGGTGGTGGATGCATGGAATAGCTACCACAAGAAGTGGTGGCTATGAATACAGTGCAGGGCTTCAAACAGGCATGGGATAGGCATAAGGGAGCAATACAAATGACTATGACTAGATAGGCCACTGACAGAGCAAAGGCCGATGGTGCATTTATAAAGTAGAAAAAGAAATGGGCAGACTGGATGGGCCTTGCGGTCCTTATCTGCCGTCAACTTCTATGTTTCTATGTACCCATTAGCTCTAGCATGTAATTGACATCACTAACCTTTTGGACAATGGAGAATGGCCCCTCCCATGCTGCCTGTAGTTTATTCTGTCAGACAGGGATGAGTGCCATTGCTCACTGTCCCACCTCGTATTCTCTGGCTCGGGCCCCGTGGTCAAACCAGACTTTCTGCCACTGTTGCACAGTGGCCAAGTGTTCCTGAGCAAGCTCCATGAGCTCCTTAAGGCGGGTCCTGAAGTTAACATAGAAACATAGAATTTGATGGCAGATAAGGGCCACTTGGCCCACCCAGTCTGCCTGTTTCCCTACCTAATGGATAAGCTGCAGATCCTAGTTAACCAACAGCCTACTTCCTCCTACCCCCACCCCCTAGAATTGCCTTATGTCTGTACCACGCATTCTTGAATTCCACCACTGTTTTTGACTCCACAACCTCCTCAGGAAGGCCGTTCCATGCATCCACAACCCCTTCCATGAAAAAAATACTTCCTCACATTACCTCTGAGCTGTCCCCCCTCTACCTTCAAACTGTGCCCTTTGTTCTTGCACACCTCTTTTTCTGAAAGATGCTACCCTCTTGGACTTTGTTGATTCCCTTGAGGTACTTGAAAGTTTCTATCATGTCCCCCCTCTCCCTCCTTTCCTCGAGGGTATACTGTACATATTAAGCTTCTTAAGTCTCTCTTCATATGTCTTCTGGTGCAGACCCTGCACCATTTTAGTTGCCCTCCTCTGGACTGCCTCCATCCTGTCTATGTCTTTGCGGAGACTGTGTCTCCAGAACTGCATGCAATACTCCAGATGGGGTCTCACCAGCTGTCTGTACAGAGGGATAACAACTTCCTGTTTTCTACTGGTGATGCCTCTCCCTATGCATCCCAGCATCCCCCCAGCCCTCTTCACTGCCCTCTCACATTGCTTGCCCACCTTTAGGTCATCTGATATGACTACCCCCAGGTCCCTTTCCATTTTTGTTGTTGTTAGTGTCTCACCCCCCATTGTGTACTCTTCCCCTGGATTTTTGTTTCCCAGGTGCATTACTTTGCACTTCTTAGCATTGAATCTAAGCTGCCACACATTTGACCAGTTCAGGACATACTCCACAACAGACTCTCCTTATGAGGCATGGTCACCCTCCCATTCATCCCGAATCAAATCTAGGGGACCCCTCACTCTATGGACAAACAGGAGCTCGAAAGCAGAGAACCATGTGGACTCCTGAGGGACTTCCCTGTATGCAAATAGGAGATGAGGCAAATATTTGTCCCAGCCCCTCTTGTACTGGTCAGCAAAAGTCCTTAACATGGTCTTAAGGGTTGAATTAAATCACTCCACCAGACCATTACTTTGGGGATGGTATGAGAAGATTTTGAGCTGCTTTATCCCACACTTCTCCCAAAAACTACTCATTAACCCTGACATGAAACAGGCACCCTGATCAGTCAGTATCTCCTGGGGAAAGCCCACCCAGCTAAATATTCCCAACAGTGCGTCAGCTACAGTTTCCACCTCAGAGGATGATAGGGCCACTACCTCTGGGTATCTTGTGGCATAGTTGACTACCACCAGGATATATTGCTTGCCAGTGCAATTTGGGGTGCTTAGTGGCCCCACTATGCCCACAGCTACCCTCTTGAAGGGTTCATCAATAATGAGCAGGGGCACCAAAGCTGCCTTGGCCTTGTCTCCCATTTTCCCCACTCTCTGGCACTGGGGACAAGTCCTACAGTAATTTGTCACATCCTTGCCAATACCAGGCCAGAAGAAATTGTTGGTCAGCCACTTTTTCATGCGCCTCACACCCAAGTGGCCTGAAAAAGGGATATAGAAACATAGAAACATAGAATTTGACGGCAGATAAGGACCGCTTGGCCCACCTAGTCTGCCCATTTTCCTACCTAACAGATAAGCTGCAGATCCTAGTTAACCAACAGCTTACTTCCTCCTACCTCCCACTAGGACTGCCTTATGCATGTCCCATGCATTCTTGAAGTCCCCCACTGTTCTTGACCCCACGACCTCCTCAGGGAGGCTGTTCCATGCATCCACAACCCTCTCACATTACCTCTGAGCCGTCCCCCTTCTATCTTCAAATTGTGCCCCCTTGTTCTTGCACATCTCTTTTTCTGGAAGATGCTACCCTCTTGGACTTTGTTAATTCCCTTGAGGTACTTGAAAGTTTCTATCATGTCCCCTCTCTCCTTCTTTCCTCAAGGGTATACATATTAAGCTCCTTTAGTCTTTCTTGCGTATATTCTTCTGGTGCAGACCCTGCACCATTTGGTGCCCTCCTCTGACAGCCTATACTCTGTCTATGTCTTTGCGAGATGGGGTCTCCAGAACTGCACACAGTACTCCAGATGGGGTCTCACCAACTGTCTGTACAGAGGATAACAACTTCCTGTTTTCTACTATTGATGCCTCTTCCTATGCATCCCAGTATCCCCCAGCCTTCCTTACTGCCTTCTCACATTGCTTGCCCACCTTTAGGTCATCTGATATAATTACCCCAGGTCCCTTTCTATTTTACTGTTGTCAGTATCTCACCCCCCATTGTGTCGCTTCCCTGGGTTTTGTTCCCCATGTGCATTACCTTGCACTTCTTTGCATTGAATCTGAGCTGCCATACATTTGACCATTCCTCCAACCTGCAAGTCCCTTCTCATCCTTTCCACTCCATCTTGTGTATCAACCCTGTTGCAGATCTTTGTGTCATCTGCAAAGAGACATACTTTTCCTTCCAGTTCCTCTGCAATGTCACTTATAAAGACATTAAAAAGGACTGGTCCCAGTACTGAACCCTCGGTACCCCGCTAGTAACCCTCCTTTCGTCACTGTGTACTCCATTTACTACTACCCTTTGAGTCCTGTTGTCTAGCCAATTTTTTATCCAGGCTACCACCTTGGGACCCACTCCAAGGCTGGCTATCTTGTGTATTAATCTTTTGTGTGGGACTGTATCAAATGCCTTGCTAAAATCTAGGTAGGCCATGTCCACAGCCCCTCCCTGGTCTACTACTTTGGCAACCCAGTCAAAGAAATCTATTAGATTCATCTGACACGACCTTCCCATCGTGAATCCATGCTGCCTTGGGTCCAGTGCCCCACTGGCCTCTAGGTACTCAACAATTCTTTCCTTCAGAAGTGATTCCATCATTTTCCCTACCACTGAGGTCAAACTAACTGGTCTGTAGTTTCCTGCCTCTGTCCTGCTCCCACTTTTGTGAAGAGGAATCACATCTGCCCTCCTCCAGTCCTCGGGTACCACCCCATCCTCCCATGATTTGTTAAACAGAGTAGTCAGCGGTGTCACTAGTTCTACCCTTAGTTCTTTTAGAATTCTTGAGTGAACCCCATCAGGCCCCATTGCTTTGTCCACCTTCAATTTTATTAGTTCTTTCAGAACCCTTTCTTCTGTAAATGGACTGTTATCGACCCCCGTCTTCAGAGTGTTTCTCTTGTTTGGTTTAGGTAACTCCCCCTCCTCTTCCTTTATGAATACTGAGAAGAAATATTCGTTCAGTATCCCTGCTTTTCCACTGTCACCCTCTACCCACATTCCCTCCCCTTTATTAAGCTTCAGTATCCCTCCTTTGGTCTTTCTTCGCTCCCTAATGTACCTATAAAAGGTCTTATCCCCCTTCTTAACAGAACTGGCTATCCTTTCCTCAGTTTGGGCCTTTGCTATTCTGACTGCCTTCCCAGCTTCTTTCTGCTTTAACCGATAAAGTTCTCTGTCCTGCTCATATATCATGGGCAAGGGCCAAAAGCTGCTGGCAGTGAACCTTAGGGACTACCAGCCGCTGAAGCACCTCACCATCTAGCCCTTCCTCTGTCGTACATTCTCTGCACAGCAGCCCATTGTCCCAGCAAACTGACTCTTTACCCCCCTGAGGCCCCTCAGCCCCATTAGCTATTTCCATAAGTTTTTGCAAGGTAGGATTAGTTCGTTGTGCTCAGCTCCCCTTATCTGACCCTTCCCAGCACCCCTTCAGAAGGAAGTCCTGTGGGATCCTCCATTTGTGACTGAGGTTCAGGACTGCTGCTTCTAGCCAGCCCCTCCCCCGTGCTAGCCACTTCCTCAGCTGCTGAGGGAGGGGCTGGACCACATTGAGTCATCCCATCTTCACCCTCAGAAGCTTGCCCTTTTGCCTGGCTATGAGTTGCAGCACACACCAGAGATTCCCTGTGGTCAAAATCATTCCCCATGATCACATTTACAGGGAGATCCTCTACAACACCCATCTCCTTTTCTCCATGGCCCCCCTCCCAGCTCAGGAAGACTCGAGCCATTTGTATTTGGACTACTGGCCCTGTGACTCTCCAGATCTTGGAGTATTTCCCTGACAACATCTGCTGTGCCCAAATTATATCCTGCCTCACCAGGGAGATGTAAGCGCCTGTGTCCCTCAGCTTATTCACTTCGGAGGAGAGTAGTTCTTCAGGCTGCACACACCCCACCGACAGACCAGTGCTATTTTGATCACCCCCTTCCCCAGGTCTTTGCCTCTTAACCATTTTCTTAGGGCTGTTGTATCTCAAGTGCCCAACTTGATTGCAAATATGACATTTCCTGGGTCCTGTTTCTTGGGTCACTTTAGAACCAGAGGATCCTGCTTTGGGCTCAGGGGAAGGCTGGCTTCCTTTGGGCTGCCCCCCATTGGACCCCTTAGAACCATGTGCGGCCCCCCCCACCATGAGACTTACACTGTGTGTATGGCCTTCTAGCCATGCACATGTCAGCACTTGCTGCCACCTTCTTTGAGGAGCTGCATGCCTTGTCTAGGAGCCACACATGCAGATCCTCAGGTGCAATTTTAAGAAATGTTTCCCTCACAAGCAAATCTTTGATTAGCTCCACAGTGTCTGCTTTTGCCCCATCCACCCACCCACCTGTCAAGGTAACTACACAATTGGACCTGCAATTCCACATAATTGTCTTCTGGGCTTTTCTTTAACTCCCTAAATTTCCTTCTGCAAGCCTTAGGAGTTAATTCAAAATGTTTTAACAACACTGTTTTAACCTTATCATAATCGACATAGTCTTCATCACTCATTTTAGTAAATGCCTGCAAAGCCCTCCCCATAAGTACGGGTGTGAGATAAGTTGTCCACAAAGCCTTTGCCAATTGAAATTGCTCACATACTCTCAAATAACCTTAAAAATAGATCAAGATCATCTCCCTCTCTAAACTGAGGAAACAATTTAGAATTAATTTTGGCTTCATGAGGAAAACTCACTCCACCATTACTTACATTTTGCTGATTGCGCAGGGTCATCTCCTCCTTCTCATGCTGTTGTCTCTGGACTTCATGCTGTTGTCTCTGGACTTCATGCTGTTGTCTCTGGACTTCATGCTGTCATTCTTTTTCTCTTTCCTGATGTTCTTTTTCTCTGTCTGCCAGACTTTTTTCTTCCAGTTCTTTCTCTGCTTCCCGTCTTCTTGTCTCTGCTTCTGCTTCTAGTCTCCTTGTCTCAAAGTCCAGCTTTTCACCTCAGCATTTGGTCTTTTTGCTTCCAGCTCCTCGTCTCACAGCAACAGCTGCAGTCTCAGGGCATCAAGCTGGTTTGGGGGTTCTGCTACATCAGCTCCTGACTCACCCACAGGGACCGTCTACTTTTGGTCATGTGCCACCAGGGTAGCTATGAGGTCTGCATTTTTCTTCTGTTTTAGACCTTCAAGCGGAATCCCTTTTCCTGATATTTTTCATAAAGCTGCTGCACAGTAAGCGAGTTGTACTCCGCTGAGCTCATTCTCTCAGCCTACACTACACTGTGCTAACTAGAAACAACAAAAAAAACAGTTGTACAAGTTTACTCTCTTATATATCCTGTTTTTTAACTGCTAACGTAAAAGTTCCACTGACAAACTCTGTATTTTAGTGCGCTAAAAAGTCCACAGTCATCCCACCTCTGCCACCAATTTGTGACAACCCACCTCTCGCCTTGGGCTGTAACAGCTATCAGAGAAGTGTCTGTCTTTGGGTATTCACTGCCACCTGCTGGGTTTGCCCGGTACCGAACTCCCACTTGCACAGAACTGGAAGGTCAAACATGCAATTGCACAGATCAAAGCCTGGTAGTGTGTCTCTCGGGTAGCAGATGCTAAACAGAGTTTGCTTCAGCCAGTGGAAACCATAACTTTACCTTAGAAATAATTTAAATCGCAGCCACGACTGTTGAGTAAATAAATAACTCTTTACTTAACAGAAGGTCAAATGTTGCATTACAGGAAATATATGTTTAACACAAGAGAAGAACACTGTTACAGGAAAAGTAAATGACTGTTTTTAAATAACAGATGACAAAAGAAAAAGGCTAATACTGAGATATGCTATTATTATTATAACCCTTCCCTATCCTTCAAGAGAAACCGAACCCTATGCTATCTGCCAGCTTCCACGGACATAGCTAGAAGAGTAGGCTCCAATCTTGGCCTCTCAGATGTAATTTCCCCCAGCAACTCCAAGAGCAACAACCGTACTAACTGTCTTTTAGCATCTTATATTCTATCTTGAGAATAAGTGATTCTTATTCCCCCTTAGAATGCACCAACCATTTACCATGTATGTATTTAATTGTCCCAATCAGACTGAACACCTATCAGTGTCCAATTATATTCATTTTTACGTTTGCTTGTGCACATGCGCAAGGAACATTTTGGGAGAGTAGCACACTTTGGAGGTGTGCCTCTCCCCTTCAATCCACTGCTCCATTGAGCAGGCGTGGCAGTCCTGCACCAATGGGTGTGGGAGATCTATATGACAGTGGTGGTTTTCTGCTTCGAAAACCACTGCTGTCCTGCTTACCAGCGTCACGCTGCCCCATGTCACGCGCTCCCCCTCATCACACGCGCTCAAAAGCTTTGTGCGCCAAGCGTTGTTTGCCGACTGGGGTGACCAATCCCCGTCGGCTCCATAGCCCCAAGCCATCCTTCTGCCACGCTGGGAGCCCACCCAGTGTGGCAAACATCATTTTTTTGCCGGCAGGGTGCCCAATCCCCGTCGGCTCTCGGCGCCCCAGCGTGGTTTGCCGACAGGGTACCCAAATCCCCGTCGGCTCCTCAACCCCAGCCATCTTCTGCCACGCTGGAGAGCCCACCTGGTGGCAAACATCCATAGTCCTATTTTTTCAACCTGTAAAGAAAAACGGTCCAACGTAGTCTCCCAACCCCTCCCACAACCTGCACCCACCCACTGCACACCCAGCCTCCCCACACCTCCGTCATCCCATACTTACCTCCAGACCTCAGCATGATGATCTTCGGTGGACCGGGAACACGTCTGCACTCCTCAAAGCCCACCGCGAACTGAGGAAATGCCGGTAAGCTGTATAATGGGCTAGATAGGGGTTTTTCAACTTTATTGCATATCGCAGGCATTTTTTGGAATTTTTGCACCAAATTTTCAACATGGGGTTTTTGGGACCCCTTCTCATGAATGATGTCACTGTCATGGCATTATTCAGGCCGAAAAGTGATTTCGCGGTTACTGAATGAAATCACCCGTTGGGCCTGAATAATGCCGACACAGTGACATCATTCATGAGAAGGGTCCCAAAACCCCATGTTTAAAATTTGGTGCAAAATTCCAAAATGACTGTTTTATTTAGCATGCATTATGCAGTTCCAACACAGGCTCTTAAGTTCACGAATTTTCAATATTTTCACTCCAGATTTTCAACATTGCCATTTTACCACACCTCCTTATGATCAGTACAGCTGTCATTATTCACATCCTGCCCAAAATGTGTTTCTGCCCATGTAGCACACAATGGCACAGTCGGTGTGCGAAATCAATGTATGGGATGCATTAAGAAAATCACGGTGACACTGTTCATTAGCAGAGGTCTTAAAATGGCTATGTTGAAAATTTGGTGAAAAAATTCCTAAAAATGACTGTTTTATTTAGCGTATGCTATGCAGTTCCTATGCAATTTGTAGGTTTGCGAATTTTCAATATTTCCACCCAGATTTTCAACATTGCCATTTTACCACACCCTTATGAGCAGTGCAGCTGTCATTTTTCACATCTTGCTCAAAACGTGTTTCCACCCATGTAGAAGCACAATGGCACAGTCGCTGTGTGAACTCAGTGTATGGGACACATTAAGAAAATCACAGTGTCACTGTTCATGAGCAGAGATCTCAAAATGGCTATGTTGAAAATTTGGTGAACAAATTCCTAAAAATAACTGTTTCATGAGCGTGTGTTGTGCAGTTCCTCATGCGCTCCGTAAGTTCGCAATTTTCAATATTTTCACTCCAGATTTTCAACATTGCCATTTTACCACACCTCCTTATGAGCAGTACAGCTGTCATTTTCACATCCTGCCCAAAACATGTTTCCACCCATGTAGTGCACAATGGCTGATCGGTGTGCAAAATCAATGATGCACACAGTAAGACAATCACAGTGACACTGTTCATTAGCAGAGGTTTTAAAATGCCAATGTTGACAATTTGTGAAAAATTCTCACAATGACTGTTTCACGAGCATGCATTGCCCAGTTCCCACGCATCAGAGGGTTTGCGAATTTTCAATATTTCCACTCCAGATTTTCAACATTGCCATTTTACCACACTTCCTTATGAGCAGTACAGCTGTCATTTTTCACATCCTGCCCAAAACATGTTTCCGCCTATGTAGTGCACAATGGGGTAACAAAAATGTCATGCTGAAAATTTATTGTGCAAATGCCAGCAATCGCACAGGGCATTAGGGTAAAGCACCATACATGCCAAACACCACTGCAAATACCTGCAAGCAAACGTTCGGCATTGACAAATGCTTGTTAACCTTCAGTTTACATTTGAGTGATCCAATCCCTTTAAACTATGTGAGTTTGTGTGTATTTGTCCACTCCCCTTATTGGTCACTGTGTCTGAGATTTATTACTCAGCCCTTATCTAGGTGCTGGTGGACAGTGGAATCCCAGGGTGTGTGTTTTTTTTTCCTGCAGACTACTAAAAAAATTCCAGTCAATCCAAGCCATTAACTCCTTTCTTCCCATTTCTGAGATACTAGACAAGTACATGCCTGGCACGGCCATTTTTCTGCAGACCCACTGGACAATAGCATCCATGGCCACTGGCTGGTACCATTTGGAGAAACTGATGAGCAGCTAATCTGTAGTGGGGTCTCTCAGACCCTGAGTCTTAACGAGAAAGGACAGGAGACAACAGACCACACAGAGATGTTGGTCAGTGTCAAGCTTAGGATAGAAGACTCCCATAGAAGATGTCTTGGTCTTCCTTACAAAGGAAAGTAGACATCCTCCAGGGTTGAGGACATATGGGAGACATCCAAAGCTTTAACATCTGACACTTGCTTGATGGATACTAAATAAATCATTGAAGTCAGCTTCACCAAAAGCTGCTTCAGTGAAAGGGCATTGCTGTTGCATCATATTTCAAAAGGCGAAACACACTAATGGCATCCCAGGTGATTGGATAGCATGCCAGAGGGATTCTGGACCATTAATGGCCTTGAGGAATTTACAAATCGGAGGGTGTTGCCCAATGTACTTACCTTCAACAGGCCAATGTCTGGCCGATATGGCTGACCTGAGGGCAAAGATAAATCTGCAAAATTTTCCCTGGGTAAACTACTCATACAAAAGCCCCACCATCTGATTCACAGGGTCAGAAAAGAGATCCAGATGTCATGGATCACACCAGTGTAACCAGGCAGCCCAGGCTGACTTAAAAGCCTTCCTTGTTACCTGCACCCAGGCCTCCCTGAGGAGCAAAACAGTGTCTGCCAAAAGACCTGAGGCAGCTCAGTTACCCTCCAAGCTATCAAAACCACCAGAGACAGGTTCACTTCTACCATCATTAGGTGACAGAATCCATCTGAGTCCATCAGAGTTTTAGGGCCTGGGTAAGCAGGAGAACAGGCTCTATTGAGAGCTCAAGAAGTGAGGGATACCAAATCTGGGAGGGCCACACCAGCACTACCAGCACTACTGTTGCCTGTTGTCTCATGATCTGTGCTAAGGGGAGTCAGATCATTGAGAAGTGTGGAAACACATACTCCAGAGACTGACTCCAATCCTGAGAGAATGCATCTGTTGCCAGGGTTGGTGAATCCAGTCTCCTACTGAAGAAGGGAATCAGTTGGTTGTACAAACTGATGGCAAACAGTTACACCTGCAATGAATCTCTCGGCTCCTGCAGTCTCAGAAAAAGAGCTCTGTGGAGATCTAGCTTCTGACTGTTAATGCGAGTTCCAGTCTGCCGCTGAGTTGCAGAGCCCTAGAATGTGCTGGGCCTTCACTCTCAGGTTGTGTTTTAGACAAAATGACCAGAAGCTGAGAGTCAACATGGTCATGGGTGCACATCTTGTGCCCCTTGGGTGCTTTATGTAGTAGTCCACCACTACGTTGTCTCTTTTCTGAAGGATATAAACTCCTGAGCAACCCTTGGTGAAGCTTCTGACTGCAAATTCAGCAGCTAAGAGCTCCAGGCAGTTCATGTGTGGGGCTTGTTCTTTTGCTGGCCATTTGTCCCCTGCTTATGCACCTTGCACCAGGCCCCCCCCCCTCCAGCCCAAGTGATTCACATCTGATTCTTATTACTGGTTCTGGGAGGGCAACAAAGATAGCTGTCACATTCCAGGAATTCACCAGGCAAAGTCACCAAAGTAATTCGGTCTCTACCTCCCCTGACAGGGGAACTAGAGAATTGTAGGAATTGGACTGGTGAAGGGCCTGGATCTTCAAATGCTGATGGTCTCGGAAGTGGAAATGGAATGGAAATATGCCCTGGATGGACGATGACATCTGGCCGATTAATCTGACCCATTCCTTAATGGGAACACACTGTTGTTTGAACAGCCTTCTGATGGACTTCTTCAAGTCCTTCAGCTTCTACAGGGGAAGTTTGAAAAGTCCTTCCATAGACAAAATGTCAAACTCCAGAAAGGTGATCTACTGGGATAGAACCAAGTCCTCTAGGATTCTCAGGTCCTGATGCATGATCAGAATATCATCCTGATAGATGATAATCCTGATCCCTGCCACCTAAAGGTAGGCCACCACAGGTTTCAGCACCTTGTGAAACACCATGAGGCTGGAGACAGGCCAAAGGCGAGACAGGTGAAATGATATGTCACTCCCTCCCATTTGAAGGACAGCCAATGATGGTCCCCAGGGTGGAACAGGATGGCAAAATATGTCTTTCAGATCCATGTGAACTAGGAAGTCTCCAAAAAGGAGAGTGTCTGGAAAAGATGGATACAGTTCATCTTGAACTGGTGATAGATTACTTGAGCATTTCATGGCTGCAGGTTAATGACAGGCAGCATACCTTCATCCTTTTTTGGGACAAGAAAAAGGGAGCTCCTGAATGTAGCTGAAGGACAAGTGGACAGAGCAATGGTGCCCAATATCGATATGGATTGAACCTCTTCTGCAATGAGATAATGTTTTTTAAATGAGAAGGGGTGAGTTGTGGTGTAACTTGAGCACGGGGGGGGGGTGGAGAGTTGAATTCTATACAGTACCCTGTTTCTCATGTCTAGAACCCATGAATCTTGTGAAATAGCTTCCCAATTCAAGGCAAAAGCTGCAAGCCTGCCCACCAATTTCAGGAGCCTGAGAGCGTTGCTTAAGCTATCTACCAGCATAGATGAAGCCATACTGCAAGTTCAAGTTTATTGCAGAAAAAACTCAGTTGAGCAAGCTCATTCACAAAGAAGTCTTGAGACATTTACACAGACATATGGATTTTACATAGACAGGTATAATTGACTGTAATTAGACAAAGTGCATACATAGGTCACAAAAGATATATCATGATAAAAGTACAACCTAGCAGTGCAAGGTTACTGTACAAGGACAAGAGAGAAGGAATAGTTAGTAGGGCAGGGTAGAAGATTTGCAGGCAGGAAAGGCTAGGGGTTAGGAAGAGTATGGGGGAGTAGGAAGTAGGTAGGTGGACTGAGGGTGTCATGTCATTTAGCAAATATAAGCCTTAAGCTAGTTAGGCAGTTTCATTCCGGGCTCGGATAGAAAAAGGACAGTCGGTACACAAGTGACTGTCTTGGAGTAGGGGGTAGGCTTAGTGACAGCTGCAGATATCTTTTATTTTAGAGACTGCAAGTGCTTTGTAGAAATTGATTGAGATGATGCTAGTTAGTTTCAGTATGGATTGAAGATGGTTCCAAAAGGTAGGAAGGGCATGTGAAATAGCTTGTTGGCCAAAGGTAGTACAAGTCCTAGGGACAGCTAGCAGGATGTAGTCTGATTTCCTAAGCGAGTATGCACTATGGGAATGTGGATAAGAGATGTTATGTACTCTGGTAGTTTGTGAAGGAGTATATTAAGGGTCCAGACACCAGCATGGAGCAGGCGTCTGGTGGTGAGTGAGGTCCAGCCAACAGCTGCATAAAGATCACAGTGGTGGGTTCGGTAGGGGGAGCTAGTGATAAACCGCAGGGCACGGTGATAGAGAAAGTCCAGTTTACTTAGGCTCGAGATTGAAGAGGAGACATAAATTAAATCCCCATAATCAAGTAATGGAAGGAATGTGACCTGAACAAGTCTGGTTCAGGTGGCAAGAAGGAATAGAGACCTATTTCTAAAAAAGAATCATAACCGTGCTTTGAGCCTCTTAAATAAGTCCTCAATATGGTCATTAAAAGAAAGCTTATTGTCTATCCAAATGCCAAGATATTGAAATTTAGATACAAGTTCCAGGGGTTCTCCCAGGGAGGTAACAGTAAAGTCCTTCAGAAGGGCAGGTAGAGTGCCAGGGGAAGTATTTCATGAAAAAATCATTGCCTTAGTTTTCTTAGCATTTAGGAGAAACTTGGCTTTTATGAGATTGCTTTCTAGCTGAGCAAAGTCAGCTTGCAACACTTCACTAACTTCCGATAAGGTAGTACCTGTGGTGTACAATACTGTATCATCCAAGAAGAAGTGCAGGCTGGAATTCATTATGTAAGAATCAAGATCATTGATATACAGGGAAAAAAGGATCAGGCCTAGGATGAAGCCTTGGAGGACTCCCCTGGCAATCGGGAGGGGGGGCTGAAAGAAGACCATCAGCTTTGACTTTTTGTATCCTTCCAGAGGGAGAACTGTTAAATCATCGTGCAGTAGATGGAGTGGCACCTAGATTAGTGAGGCAGGTAATTAGGAGGTGATGGTCAACAGTATCAAATGCTTTACTGAGGTCTAGAAAGACTGCACCAGTAACCTTCTTAGAATCCAGAGCAGAAATCCAGTCATTAGCTGTGATGGTGCTGTGTTTAGACCTGAAACCATATTGTGCTGAGTTTAGGAGTGGGTACGTTTTAAGATGATTTTTTAGTTGGTTATAGATCAGTTTTTCCAAAGCTTTTGAGAGAACAGGCAAGATGGAGATGGGCCTGTAATTGTTTAAATCACAAGGGTCTCCTGATCTGAAGAGAGGAAGAATGTGGGTGGATTTCCAGCAGGACAGAACTATGGCAGAGGTGATGGAGAGATTAAAAATATGGAGGATGGGGCAGTGAGATGGGCAAAACCTAGTCTCAGGAAGAAGGGTTCGAGACCATCATCCCCTGCACTTTTCCTGGTATCAAGGCTGAGGAGTAAGTCTTCAACTTCTTTGTAGTTAAACATGCGCAGCTGAAAGGGATGGGATGGGATACTGGATGCAGAGGTGGGGCTAGCATTGCTATTCGCACATCGAGCGTACGGTGAGGAGTCAAAAGCTAGTCCGGCAGTGACAAAGTGTCAATTAAGTTCTTCAAGGATTTGAGAATTGTTTTCCACCACCATGCCTTTGAAAAGAATCTTGCTAGGAATAGAGGGAGCCGAGGGACGGCCTTCAATGGATCTCAGTGTCTTCCATAGAAACATAGAATTTGACGGCAGATAAGGACCGCTTGTCCCACCCAGTCTGCCCATTTCCCTACCTACTGGATATGCTGCAGATCCTAGTTAACCAGCAGCCTACTTCTTCCTACCCCAACCCCCTAGAATGGCCCTATGACTGTCCCATGCATGCTTGAATTCCACCACTGATTTTGACTCCACAACCTCCTCTGGAAGGCCGTTCCATGCATCCACAACCCTCTCTGTGAAAAATACTTCCTTAAATTACTTCTGAGCCTTCCCTCTATCTTCAGATTGTGCCTCTTGTTCTTGCACACCTCTTTTTGAAAGATACTACCTCTTGGACTTTGTTGATTCCCTTGAGGTGCTTGAAAGTTTCTATCATGTCCCCCTCTCCCTTCTTTCCTCGAGGCTATACATATTAAGCTCCTTAAGTCTGTCTTCATATGTCTTCCGTGCAGATCCTGCACCATTTTAGTTGCCCTCCTCTGGACAGCTTCCATCCTGTCTATGTCTTTGGGAGATTGGGTCTCCAGAACTGCACACAGTACTCAGATTGGGTCTCACCAGCTGTCTGTACAGAGGATAATAACTTCCTGTTTTCTACTGGTGATGCCTCCCTATGCATCCCAGTATCCCCAGCCCTCCTTGCTGCCCTCTCACATTGCTTGCCCACCTTTAGGTCATCTGATATGACTACCCCCAGGTCCCTTTCCATTTTTGTTGTTGTTAGTATCACCCCCATTGTGTACTCTTCCCCTGGGTTTTTGTTTCCCAGGTGCATTACCTTGCACTTCTTAGCATTGAGTCTAAGCTGCCATACATTTGACCATTCCTCTAACCTTGCCAAGTCCCTTCTCATCCTTTCCACCCCACCCTGTGCATCAATTCTGTGGCAGATCTTTGTGTCATCTGCAAAGAGACATACTTTTCCTTCCAGTCCCTTTGCAATGTCACTTATAAAGACATTGAACAGGACCGGTCCTAATACTGAACCCATGTGGTACCCCACTAGTAACCCTCCTTTCTTCTGAGTGGACTTCATTTACTATTACTCTCTGTGTCCTATTCTCCAGCCAATTCTTTACCCAGGCTGTCATCTTGAACCCACTCCCAGGCTGGCTAACTTGTATATTAATCTTTTGTGTGGGACTGTGTCAAATGCCTTGCTAAAGTCTAGGTAGGCCATGTCGACAGCCCTCCTGATCTACTACTTTGGTCACCCAGTCAAAGAAATCTATCAGATTCGGCCTGGCATGACCTTCCTGCTGTGAATCCATGCTGCCTAGGGTCCTGTGCCCCTCTGGCCTCTAGATACTCGACAATTCTTTCCTTCAGAAGTGATTCCATAATTTTCCCTATCACTGAGGTTAAACTAACAGGTCTGTAGTTTTCTGCTTCTGCCTTGCTCCCACTTTTGTGAAGGGGAATCACATCTGCCCTCCTCCAGTCCTCAGGTACCACCCCATCCTCCCATGATTTGTTAAAAAGGGTAGTCAGTGGTGTCACTAGTTCTACCCTTAGTTCTTTTAAAATTCTGGGATGAATTCCATCAGGCCCCATTGCTTTGTCCACCTTCAGTTTTAAGAGTTCTTTCAGAACCCTTTCTTCTGTAAATGGGCTGGTATCAGCTTCTGTATCCAGAGTGTTTCTACTGTTTGTTTATGTACTCCTCTCTTCATTTGTAAATACTGAGCAAAAATATTTGTTTAGTATCTCTGCCTTTTCGAGTCTCCTCTGCCCACCCTCCTCTCCTTTATTAAACCTCACTATCCCTCCCTTGGTCTTCCTTCGCTCCCTGATGTACCTATAAAAGGTTTTATCCCCTTCTTAACTGAGTTGGCTATCTTTTCCTCAGTTTGGGCCTTTGCTGTTCTGACTGCTTTCCCAGCCTCCTTTGCTTTAACTGATACAGTTCTCTGTCCTGCTCCTTCTGCGATTCCTTGTACTTCCTGAATGCTTTCTTTTCTCTTGAACCTTCACTGCCACTTCCTTTGAGAACTATAGTGGTTTCTTACATCGTTTTGTTTATTTGCTTACACAAAGGCTCGTTACCTCTGTGATGGCAGTTTTTATTATTCCCCATTGTTCTTCCACCTCTCCTTCCTGCCCATTTGCTAGTGCATTCCTTAGGCACTCACCCATTTTGGCAAAGTCAGCCCTCCTAAAGTCCAGTACTTTTGCCTTTGTATGGCTTGACTCTATTGCTAAGTTTATTGTGAACCATGCTGTTCGATGGCCGCTAGTTCCCAGATGGCTACCCACTTCTACATCTGTGATCCTCTCTCCATCTCCATTTGAGAGAATCAGGTCTAAGATTGCTCCCTCTTGAGTGGGCTCCAATACTAGTTGTCTAAGGCATGTCCCCTGTAGGGCATCTAGAATAACTCCACTCTTCGAAGTGGCTGCTGCAACTGCACTCCAGTTAACATCTAGCATATTCAGATCACCCATCAGCAATATCTCCCCTTTTTCTGCCATTCTAAGTATACTTTCTATCATTTCCTTTTCCATTTCCTCCCCCTAAGAAGAGGGTCTGTATACAACCCCTGTGCGGATTGTGGTGCCATTTCCTGTCTCCAAATTTACCCACAGTGCTTCTTCTCCTCCCTGTTTACCCTTTTGTTCTGTTGCTTTTATTCCTTCCCTTATGTAAAGAGCTACTCCTGCTTATCTTTTACCCTCCCTATCCCTCCTGTAGATAGTGTATCCTGGTATGTTTACGTCCCAGTCATGGTTTTGTGTGTACCATGTTTCTGTGACTGCCACGATATCCAGATGTTCCTCCTCCATCAAGGCCACTAATTCAGGAAGCTTGTTACCCAGACTACAGGCATTGGTACTCATTGCTCTCCATTTTTTGATGGCTTTACCTTCTGTTGCAGCATCCCCCACTGACCTTTCTACCTCGGTCTTTTTCTCATGTAGTACCCTGTTTTATAGGGAGAGGCTGGGATTTTCCTGCTGCTTATCAGTGCTTCCCCCTTTGACTAGTTTAAAAGCTTGCCAATGAAGCATTTAAACCAATTGCTCAAAAGACTTGTTCCCTTCCTGGACAGATGCAGACCAACCTGCCAGTATAGGCTGGTGTCCCTCCAGGTGGAACCCCAGTCCCTAATGAAGCCAAACCCCTGTGCTCCACACCATTTTTTCAACCATTCATTAAACTGCATGGTGCTAATTAACCTCACCTTCCAGATTTTGTGGGAGTTCCCATTGGCCTGCTCTAAGGTGGAAATGTAAAAGTTTGCTTTAGCAGCTCAAATGTTTTTGATGCAGGTTCTAAAGGCCTGCCAGTCTGCAGGGCTCTTTGAATGCCTAGCCTGGGCCCAAAGCTTGTCTCTATTGGTAAGCACTGCCTTGAGATCTGGGGTAAACCAATGATGTGAAGATTTGCATACCCTTACTTTAATAATAGGGGCATGCTTGTTTACCAGGGTGGTAAGGTTATCATTAAGGACTGAGATAGCTTCATCAGTAGTTTTCGCAAGATATAGATCTTGCCATTTGATTTTACCCAAATCGGATAGAAAATGTACTGCATTGTACTTACAAGAAGACAGTTTGATTCTGAGTTTGGGCTGTTTGTGGGTTTTAGTTTGGGATCTTATACACACAACAACACCGTGGTCACTCATATCATTATGGAAAACTTCAGAGTGAGAGATTTTGTGGGGATGCATAGTTAACATAACATCTAAGAGTGAGCTATTTCCAATGTTAGCTGTATTGTTCCTTGTGGGTTCAGTGACTATCTGTGCAAGGCCAAGCTCATCACAGATAGATTTAAGACAGTGAGATTTTGCAGTAAGCCAATCCATGTTAAAGTCCTCTAGGATTATTGTTTCTGTGTTGATAGTCATGGTTAGGGATTTCAATATGTTAAGGATTTCGGTACCACCGGACAGCAGTCTGTAGCCACCTATAATAGTAATGCATTCCGTGGAAGGAAGGCGAAGCTTCAGCAAAACAATCTCATATTCTTTAGTCTTCGTTTTACAAGAAATATCACTAACTGCAAATTTTGTTTTGGCATAGATGACCCCCCCAGGTTTCCCTATCTGCCCTGAATAGTTTATAATACGGGAGAGCAATTTGAGGGTCAGTAATGGTCTTTTTCAGCCATGACTCAATAATAATAATCAGATCTGGGTTTGTATGTGCGGCCCAAACTTGAAGTTGGTCGAAGTTTTTGGTCAGGCTTAAAATGTTAACCAACATTATTTTTAGACCAGGAGTAGCTGCAAAATCCGAAGGTGATGTAATTGGTTGGTTGGATCACTTTGGTTCTGTGGGACCAGAGTCTGAAGCCTCTACCTTGATCACTCTGACCTCTTGAGAAGTCCTCATATTGGTAGGAGCCTTTGCTGGAAGCCTAGGTTCTAGCCACAGGAGCAGCTCCTGTCTCTTCTGTCCCAACCAAAGATCCTTTTGTTGAGGGAACAGAATGAGGACTTGGTCTCCTGTATATCATGAAACTTCTTGTCAAGTTTCTGCAGAGCATTAAGGAAAGCCTCCCTGGAAAAGGAGGCCATTAGCCTTGCTCTCCCCATCCTGAGTTGCCACCTTCACTACCCGAGGGTGAAACCTCAAGAGGGAAGCCCTGCAGCTGTCTACATGCAAGGCAGCATTGGCATTGCCCAGCAGGAAGACTGCACACTGGAAACGTCAAGTGAAATCTCCTGCTGCCAGAGCATCCTCCACGGCATCTCTGAGAAGGGCAAGTGGGCCTACCCAATCTAACAGTTTCTCTTGGCAGTCCTTTAGGCTATGGTCCTGGCCATGTTTGGGATCTTTCCACATTTTTATTTATTTATTTATTTGCTTACTTCTGTTATGGAATTACAACCTTTGAGCCAGAGACTCTTTTACAAAGGCTCCAACTCGAAGAACTGATACAATACAGAAGTCATAAGTTAGAATATTCAACAGAATGGCATTATTACAACTCAGAGTGGGAGATGCTGTACAGTACAAACTGATACAAAGTACACAATATCCTCAAATACACAGTATGTTACAGACATGAAATCGTAATAAGCAGATAGCCATATGTCAGCAGTTTGCAGTAGTCAAATTGTTACGCTGCTAAGAGCAGTTGTAGAGGAAGTAGCAGCCATCAGTGTCATTGTCAGGGGGAGGTGGGAAGGGATAAGTGGAGTTAGTATAAGGGGGGGTGTGAGGTAGCAGCCAGAGATAGCATAGTCATCAAAAAGTGCAGTTGGGTAAGAGGGGTGGAAGGTGGGAGGGTTATTGTGGTCCAACTGTGGAGAATCCAGATGGGCATAGCAAGAGGGAGGGGAGTGGGGGTGGAGTGGAAAGGATTGGTGCAGGTTCATAAAGTGGAGAAAGGGGGAGAGGGAGTGAGGGAGAGAGGGGAGGAAAACAGTGGTAGTAAGTCAAGTGCACAGGAGGCGTGACCAGTGAATTAAGTGATGCAGTCACAGTGATTGGCTCCGCCCAGAAGGGTACAAAGGTCTTTTTTAAATGTGCCAGTTTTTTCTTGTTAGAGGGTGGGGGAGCAGGTCATTCATCCATTGGGGTCCTCAATAGGAGATGGACTGCTGAGCAAAGGAAGTTCTTTTAAATGGGACTTGTAGTAAACTCTTAGTTGAGCTTCTGGTAGTTTTGGAGATTAAATTATGTTGGCATAATGTTCCTGTAGATTCGAGTGTTAGTTCTAAGAGGGCTTTTTTACCAGTTAAACAGACTTGATACTTAGTCCTAAGGTGTAGAGGGAGCCACCCAGTGGAGGAGTAGAGGCTACACATGTGTGTAAGGTGGTCAGCACCTAGTACAAGCCAACAGGCCTTACTGAGTAGCCATTTTACCCAATTTAGAGCAGCTTCAGTGGCAGCACCATACATGACTAGGCCATAGTCAATAATTGTGAGAATGGAGCTCCATGTGACATGGTTAAGAGCCTCTGGGGTCATGGCTTTTCTGTGTCAGTAGAGGGCCGCCAGTCTAGTATTAGCAGATTTGATCACATGATCGCGTTTTCCCCCAAGTAGGTAGAAATAGCTTGTCCAACTTGGGGACAAGTGCCAATTTATGGCCAAACCAAAACACGCTTATCAAGTGCCCTGCAAAACCTGTACTCCAGGTAGGATTTGGTGTCTGACATGGGTGCCCATTCTGAGAAAGTTGCCCCTTCAGAACTGGGGTTAAAGGCAGTAGCAGGAACTTCATTCCTATTTTGGTCCTGATGTTTCGATTTCTTATGGAACCTACCCTGTGCCAGGAGTGCGGCACCGACACATCCAAATCCCAGTCCAAGTCTCAGGCATCAGACTCAGACTTCCTGCTGGGTCTGGAATTCCAGTTCTGAGGGGGGATGCTTTTTGGGTGGAGCTGTATGAACGTCCTGTGCAGACTCAGTATGCTTTGATTTTGGTTTGGCCTTGAAATGTCGAGGCCCAGAGTCAGGGACAAACACTTCCCTCCCTTGACTCTTACTCGGTGCTGCACTACTGCCTGCCCCACCACTGGGCATCTAATTCCCAGTGTTACTCTTTCCATTGGGAGTGGGTTCAGAAGATGTGATCTTAATGTCAGCAGTGGCTACTGACTTGTGTCTGCATAGCTGAGTGACTCGAGTCAGGATGAAACCCTCCTGACTCACAAGCTGCTGTGCTCCACAAGCTGATGCAGTTCTGGTATCAGAAGCCATAAAGAAAGATAATCCTAACTCATGGTGGATAAAGTTATGAACTGCCATTGCCTCCTCAGCCCCCACTGGCAGTTCTTTGTTGCAACAATGGATGGGAAGAACTGAACACTCTTCTGATGATCGTGGCAAGGCAGTTGATGAAAAGACCTGCCAACATTGCTGCATTTTAAAGCAATTCTCAGGAAGCCATTATCATGTTCTACTTGCCGGCTAAGCAGCAAAGAAGAAACATGACCATTGGATGGGAAGCCCTTAAATGGGTTCTGGGGATACTGGGAGGGCACAAATAATTCTGGGTGCAGGGTTCACCCATGCCAGTGCTCAAACAAAGAGTACTCTGTAAATGAGAGCACAGCCAAAAGGACGACACTAAAGGTGAGCGGCATTGACTGGTCACTCCCCAGCCAGACTGCACACAGTGTCTATAGTATTTTCAGTGGGGGACTGTGCCCCCTGCACCCCCCCTTAAATCAATATAGCCCCCCCCAGCCACACAAGTTAGGGGCAGAGGCAAAGAGTTACAGCCCCAGTGCTGACGGTCTGGAATCCAGTACTCCAATGTAGCACATGCCTTGATGACGGCGCTCTGATGACGGTGCCCTACTTGCAGCCCCCTCACAATGGCATACCTGGTGCAGCAGTCCAGGAGCACACTGTAATAGTCAGGAGCCACTGGTCCATGTTGTTTTTTACTGTTCCTTTTACATTATTTTACTATTTGCTACTATCCATTAGAAGGATGCTTACAAGCCTGTAAGCAGAGTCTCCTTGTTTCAAAGTAAAATTCATTGCATACCACTGCCACTCCCCAATCCCCCTGTCTTACCAGCAGGTGTCACTGTAGCACTGGGTGAATGCTGCCTGCCTCCTTCTGGCTAGGGCATGCTGCCATCAACAGCGCTGCCTCCCATCTCTGGCTGCTTGATTGTCAGCTCCTGATATCACTCCTGAACCCAGGTGGCTGGCATGGAAGTGCAAAGCACTTCAACTGGGCCATTGGGTGGACCCTCTAAAAAGGTTTTTAATCATGTTTGGCAGAAAGACACACTGCCACTGCATAGCCCAAACATGGAAGTCAAATTATTGACTGTTCGCCACTGCTCACGGCACATACGGTTTACTTTCTGTATTATGAATCTACCCCTCTGGAACATTTGTTGTTGCAATTCAGACATTTTGCATGTGGTACTGTGTGTATCTGTCCAAATATCAATTGTACCTGTGTAAGGTTTGATATACAGTAGAGTGACATGCAACCCACCATGTTGTTTGCACTGTAAGCCTTGCTGTTTCAATATGGCCATAGTGAGAGTTTTACAGTCTATTATCATTATTATTAGTATAAAATGAGTTGGAAAAACCCTGCCTTGTGACTGGCTGATGTGGGCTGGAACCCATTAATTTATCTCAGCCTAATGCCCAGTAAAGAAAAAGGTACCAGTGTCTGCCTGCCCCATTACCAAATGCATCACAGTGCCTGGTTAGAATTTTCATTTTTATGTTGTCTTGCGCATGCGTAAGCAGCATCTTGTGGTAGTAGCAGAAATGCAGAGGTGTGTCAGTGTTGGCGAATGCAGGGCACATTTTAGTAGGTGCATCCCTCATTCCCCAGTTAGCCAGCATGCTAGCACTGATGCAAGAATTATGTAAAGTGCCATCTACTTGAAATAAATGTGCCACTGCAATCAGAAACAAGCTCGTCATGCAGCAGCAGAGATGACACACCTCCCGTACATGCCTTTCCTGGTTAAACATTTCAATAAACATGGCAGCTGCTCCTCCAAAAAAGCCGACATTGGGGGTACAATCCCTGTGTCAGCATGTCCCCAACCCCCCCCACATTATGTGGCACACTGGGAGCCCACTCCAGTTTGCCTCCACTCACACAAAGCCAACTGAGTCGGCATGTTCCTCCTCCCCCATGCCCATTGTGTAGCACACTTGGAGCCCACACCAGTGTGGACAACATCCCGCCCCCGAAGTCATGGGGCACACTGGAAGCCCACCCCAGTGTGTCCAATATTTCTTTTATTTCACCTGTAAAGAATGAAAACCGTCCACAATGTTCATTTTTTTTTTCTGTACCACAAAAACAGAAAACGGTCCTGCGTTGTCAGTGGCACCCCCTCCCCTAACCCGCACCCACCCTCTGCGTACCCCACCTCCCCACACACATCCTCACCCCATGCTACCTCCAGAGGTCTGGTGCTGTAATCTTCAGTGGAGCAGGAACACGTCTGGACTCTTCAAAGCCGAACTGCAAAATGAAGAAATGCCGGTAAACTGTATAATGGCATCAATGGGCAGATTTCAACTTAGGTGGATTTCTCAGCCATTGTTTTGAATTTTGGCTCCACATTTTCAACATGGGGTTCTTGGGACCCCACCTCATGAACACATGCACTGTCATCTCGTTATTCGGTCCTGAAAGGTAATTTTACAGTCACTGCATGGAATCACCTTTTGGGATTGATTAATGAAATGACAGTGCCACTGTTCATGAAGTGGGATCCCAAAAAGCCTATGTTGCAAATTTGGTTAAAAAATTACAAAAAATTATTGTGTTACGAGTGTGCATTGTGCAGTTTCCACACAGGCTCATAACTTCAACAATCTTTAATATTTTCTCTACGGATTTTCAACATTTCCATTTTTTCACATCTCCTTATGAACAGTGCAGCTGTAATTTTTTACATCCTGCCCGAAATGTGTTTTCACACATCTAGCGTACAATGGCATGTTCGCTGTGGGAAATCAGCTTTCAGAACAGATTAACAAAATCACAGCGCAACTATTCATGAGCAGAGGTCCCAAAATGCCTATGTTAAAAATTTGGTTAAAAAATTCCCCCAAATAATTGCTCTACGGGTGTGCATTGCACAGTTTCTATGCACGCTCATGACTTCACCAATTTTTTATATTTTCACTCCAGATTTTCAACATTGTCATTTTTTTACCTCCTCATGAACAGTACAGCTATCATTTTTCACATCCTTCCCGAAATGTGAATTCACACCTGTGGTGCCAAATGGCACAGTCGCTGTGCAAAATCACCTTAGAAACATAGAAACATAGAATTTGACGGCAGATAAGGACCGCTTGGCCCACCCAGTCTGCCCATTTCCCTACCTACTGGATAAGCTGCAGATCCTAGTTAACCAGCAGCCTACTTCTTCCTACCCCCACACCCCAGAATTGCCTTATGACTATCCCATGCATGCTTGAATTACCCCACTGATTTTGACTCCACAACCTCCTCCGGAAGGCCGTTCCATGCATCCACAACCCTCTCTGTGAAAAAATACTTCCTTAAATTACCTCTGAGCCGCCCCCCCTCTATCTTCAAATTGTGCCCTCTTGTTCTTGCACACCTCTTTTTTTGAAAGATGCTACCCTCTTGGACTTTGTTGATTCCCTTGAGGTACTTGAAAGTTTCTATCATGTCCCCCCTCTCCCTCCGACTTTGTTGATTCCCTTGAGGTACTTGAAAGTTTCTATCATGTCCCCTCTCTCCCTCCTTTCCTCGAGGCTATACATATTAAGCTCCTTAAGTCTCTCTTCATACGACTTCCGTGCAGACCCTGCACCATTTAGTTGCCCTCCTCTGGACAGCTTCCATCCTGTCTATGTCTTTCTGGAGATTGGGTCTCCAGAACTGCACACAGTACTCAGATGGGGTCTCACCAGCTGTCTGTACAGAGGGATAATAACTTCCTGTTTTCTACTGGTGATGCCTCTCCCTAAGCATCCCAGTATCCCCCCAGCCCTCTTTGCTGCCCTCTCACATTGCTTGCCCATCTTTAGGTCATCTGATATGACACATGCCCCCACAATACAAAGCATCATGGGCTGCATATGCAAATCACCACAGAATGTTATGCTGGTCCAACTTTAAGCAGAATTGCATGGTGCCGAAAGGCCTCTCACACAGTCTGCAAAGGGTGCTAACAGAAGACACAGACACGTGTTTCGCACACTGCCTTAAGGGTAGCTGGTCCATTCCACTGGGGTGTCAAGCAGACGAGGCATGACTGTGAGTCCTGGTAGGACGAAACACGTGTCTGTGTCTTCTGTTAGCACCCTTGCAGACTGTGAGAGGCCTTTGGCACCATGCAATTCTGCTTAAAGTTGGACCAGCATAACATTCTGTGGTGATTTGCATATGCAGGCCATGATGCTTTGCATTGTGGGGGCATGTGTAATTTTGTATTTTCTTGAAACTTGGCTTCCCAGCCAAATGCCCTTTGGGGTAACCCTTGCCTCAGTGTTTGCGCACAGAAGTTCTTTGTCTTTTATCTGATATGACTACCCCCAGGTCCCTTTCCATTCTTGTTGTTGTTAGTATCTCCCCCCCATTGTGTACTCTTCCCCTGGGTTTTTGTTTCCCAGGTGCATTACCTTGCACTTCGTAGCATTGAATCTAAGCTGCCATACATTTGACCATTCCTTTAACCTTGCCAAGTCCCTTCTCATCCTTTCCACCCCACCCTGTGCATCAACTCTGTTGCAGATCTTAGTGTCATCTGCAAAGAGACATACTTTCCTTCAGTCCTTCTGCAATGTAAACATAAAGACATTGAAGAGGACCGATCCTAATACTGAACCCTGCGGTACCCACTAGTAACCCTCCTTTCTTCTGGTGGACTCCATTTACTATAACTCTCTGTGTCCTATTCTCCAGCCAATTCTTTACCCAGGCTGTCATCTTGGGACCCACTCCCAGGCTGGCTAACTTGTATATTAATCTTTTGTGTGGGACTGTGTCAAATGCCTTGCTAAAGTCTAGGTAGGCCATGTCCACAGCCCCTCCCTGATCTACTACTTTGGTCACCCAGTCAAAGAAATCTATCAGATTCGTCTGGCATGACCTTCCCGCTGTGAATCCATGCTGTCTAGGGTCCTGTGCCCCTCTGGCCTCTAGATACTCGACAATTCTTTCCTTTAGAAGTGATTCCATCATTTTCCCTTCCTTTTTCCTTTCAGCTAACGAACTGATAGTGCCACTGTTCATGAGGTGGGGTCACAAAAAGCCCATGTTGAAAATTTGGAGGGAAAATATCGACAAACGGCTGGGGCATTAGGCTTTCCAACCATAATTCCCCACCCTGTAAAAACTGACAGGCATCAGGGGTGTGACTTGAGATTGTCTGCTGCAATGCTCAAGCCATTCCACCCCCACCCCCACCCTGCAGCCAGTGACAGGCATCGAGGTGTGCCTTGGACTCTTCGGCCCCAAAGTTCACCCCATTCTCCTATACTGCACCCATCTCAGCATATTTCCTTATGGAATGGGGTGAGCGTAAGGCCCGAAGACCCCAAGGCGCACCACGACACTTGTCGGTACCTGCAGGGTAGGGTGAGGTGAAATGGCATGAGTGTTATGGACGATGACCCAAAGGCAGACCCCAATGCCTGTTAGTCTCTGCACGGTGGGGGTGGGGTTGGTGTCAGTTCCATACTTCACTGCCATTCCTATTATGCATCTCTCTAACTCCTGCACTACCAATGCCATTGTCAGCAAGACAACATTCGGCATTGACAAATGCTTGTTAAAACTGATGCCAGTTTGCTTTCTCTTTTACAGTCACACAGTTTTAAGAAGCATCAGTTATCAGTTATCAACAATACATACAAGATACACTATTTGTACTGCCATCTAAACTGCTCTAGTTTTGGTTACTTTTATGCTCATTATATTATATGAAAACTTACATTAAAAAAATGCAATTGGTGAGTCTATGATTGCTGACTTCCACCTATCTATACAACAACCTCCCCTCTCACTCACTCACTCACTCACTCACTCATTTGTCTCCCAGCATTATACAAAATACACACACGGTCTCCTATCGCGTTTGATCTTTTGTTCTGTTAACTGCATTCCACTTCACACAGCTGTCCTGCACATGTCTAACATCGCAACAGAGACGCACAGAAAGACAATGGCCATAAGCTGCAATGTGAGATGCAGTTATTTAAGTGATAATGTGCTAGCTGGGTCACTATACAAGACAATAATTTGACTGCCAAGGGCATAACGTATGAGGCCAAAGTCTGAGTACTTTATCTTCACAAGACAATCACATCATTGCAGTGGATAGTAACTCAGCTAGCACATTATAACTAGTATGCTTCATGTGTTTGCTACTATGAGTATAGACCAATAAGAATGCAAGAAAGATGATGAAGTTGTCACTACTGTCATTGTACTGACAATAAAATGACTATTCTGAGCACTGAGTTGTAATATTTTATTCTGAATAAAATGAATGTGTTGAGTTTGCTAAGGAATAAATGTTAGTAACCCTGGCTTCTGATTTGAAAAGAGGGTTCACATGTAGTATAAAAAATAAAAACTCCCAGTTTTTATGGCAGGCGTGGGGACCAGAAGAAACATTAAGGAACCAACCAGATAGAGCTGGCCCAATAGCACAGTAATAGTGTTACCACTCACTACACCAGTGACCCGGATTCGGGAATGGGCTTGGGATACTTGGGGGTCAGTTGGAGAGGAAAGATCCAGCATCCCAAGGACAACTCTCCTCCCTCCGGGAGGGGGGATGCCACCTCCTACTACTTGACTGCCACCTGGTGGATTCTAGGTGGCAGTACAGTGAGAGTATGTAGATGGAGTTAGTGGCAGCCAGTAGCTGCCAAGAATGTATGCATGGCACCACACACATGTATTCACGTCACTGAATTTTTGTCACCGCACACATGCATGCACATCATTGCATTCATGGCACCAGATGCATGCATGCACATCACTGCATTTCTGGCACCATACATATGCATTCACATCACTGCATTCATAGCACCGCATGCATGCATACACATCATTGCATTCCTGGCATCACACACATGCATGCACATCATTGCATTTGTGGCACCGCATGTATGCACATCATTACATTTGTGGAACCACATGCATGCACAACACTGTATTTGTGGCACTGCATACATGCATGTAAATCATTGCATTCATGGCACCACATGCATGCATGCAAAACATTGCATTTGTGGCACTACATGCATGCATACACATTGCTGCATTCATGGCACCACATGCATGTATGCACCTCATTGATGGCTTGCACCCTTAGGGGGAGAAAAACAAGAACTGGAGGAAAAAGCCTTTGTCCATCATTGTGCTGGCTCCCCCACAGAACCATGCATGGCTAACATGGCAGGCTAGCCAGTATGATCTTGGTCCAGGACAAGTGGCAGATAACTGTTAAGTCCATGAGAAGGTTGGTGATGGGGCTGGGGGAGGTGCCTCCAGATGAGTCAGGAGACAAGAAAAAGTTTGATGGAAATAAGTAAGTAACCAGAAGCCACAGTGAGGGACACATATTTAAAATACCCAGTCCTCAGGACAGGCAGTGTGGACTGGAAAAAAAGAAACAAAAATGACCAGAAGCAGTAATGTGGGAGCCAGTTTGTTTAGTTTCACAAAAAGTATTTAAATACATGATTGAAAAAGAAGAGTGTGTTAATAATATAAGCATTAAGAAAGCACAGCCTTATCAGTACACAAGAAAGTGTCACCAGGTGGCAGACTACCAGCAGAAGGAACATATATATATTTTTTGATAAAGCAATTATTAATTTTCAAGCATTTATGTATTTTTAATTTTTTAAATCTTTTCTCAACCAACCCATTTTATAAGCACAATAAGACACTTCAGTGTGGGATTTAGGCTGAGCCAAGGGGCAGTAAAGCCCTCTGCCTACTATGGGACCTCACTATACCACTGGGCAGGCAAATATCTCAACCTAAAGCCTACACTGTCACATCCTATTCCTTACATACCCTCTGTTAAGCTAACATAACTTAATAGCGAGCATCTTGCTTTAATTTTAACTGGCACAGGATGGTATCCACCACCGACAGCAACACTTTTACAGCGACCAACAGCACAGCGATTACAGCACCCAGTCACTGTACAGATGGTCGCTGGACCAAGGCACTGTATTTGGGGGATTTGCACCCCTTTCCCTAATCAGCTCTGACTTGGAGTTGAGTATAAAAAGTGTGGGGTGGGTGCAGGGGGGCAACCCATTCGACAAACTTTTTGTCATACACCGATCGTAGATATGCACAGGTTCCAGCAGGGATCACCAATTCCTTTGAGTGTATCTTGGGTGAGGGTGTAGGGTGCAGGATTCTTCTCATCTACCATCCACCATCCACCAGGAGATGGGAACGTTTTCCTGCAGGAAGTCACAGACTTCATTGTCAACCTGGCATTGGATTCCCCCAGATGGCTGATCCTGGAGGATTTCAATGCCTGGGTCAACGATCAACTTTTGCAGTTTGGTTAAGACTTCCTCCAGCTAATGAGTTTGCTGGGCCTTACACAGGTTATTACCGCCTCAACCCATATTGGACGGCACTCAATGGACTTGGTGTTCCTTCTGGGGATGGAGACATCCGATCTGCTGCTGGAGCCAGTCGGGTGGTCTGACCATCACACCTTTGGGTTCAGTTTCATGGCTCTCCCTAGTAGACCTGCCCTTATGGACATGGTCCAGTACCATCCTTTAAGGGGTGTTACTCCAGATGGCCTAATGAGGGTACTGGACCTATTGCGTGTACCAAGTCAATGCATGGATACAGGGGATCTAGTACTTGCCTATAAAAAGGCAGTGGTGGCAGCCCTGGATTCCATAGCACCTGTTCATGTTTGCCCCTTACCTTCCACCCAAGATCTCCGTGGTTTGATGAGACCTTGAAGGAGCTGAGGAGAGTGGGGCAAATGCTAGAGTGGAGCTGGCAGAAATTGGGCCTGGATTGTGACAAACTTATATTGATGGACCATTATGTGGTCTATCAATCAGCAATCACCCATAAGAAGGCAGAATTCATGTCAGGGGAGATTGCTGCTGCACAGAACCGACCAGCTCAGCTCTTCTGGACTATGGACAGGTTGTGCAATCCAATCTGTCTCCAGTCTGGAGGAGCTTTGTTACAGGAATGGTGTGACAAGTTTGTTTGATTCTTTGCAAATAAGGTTGCCACAATCAGGTCCGATATTTGTCTGGCTCACTCTAGTGGAAGTTGCGATGGTCGGCAGGAGATGTCAGGCCCTCAGTTTACCTGGTCTGTCTTTAGTTGACCTGCAATCACTGACATAGTGATGATCATCCAGACACTGTGACCAACCAGTTGTAGTTTGGACCCAGGCCCTACACGCCTCCTGGTAGAATGCATTGATGAGATCGGCCCAGTCCTAGCCAAGATAATTTGGAGGTCATTGGAGAGGGGGATCTTTCCAGATCCCCTGAAGGTGGCGGTCATTCGGCCTCTCCTCAAAAAGCCCTCTCTTGACCCCGACTGCTTGGCAAACTACAGACCTGTCTCTAACCTACACTTTGTGGGTAAGATTATTGAGAACGTGGTTGCGTCGCAACTGGATGATCATTTGACCAGCCACAATGTCTATGATTCTCTTCAGTCGGGATTTAGGAAAAGACATAGTACCAAGACGGCCCTTGTCCGGATGCTGAATGATCTCCTAATAGCGAGAGCAGAAGACGTATTCCTTCTTGGTCCTCCTTGATCTCTCTGCAGCATTTGACATTGTGGCCCATGGAGAGTTGTTGGAACACCTGCAGCTTGTCTATGGACTGTCTGGTACAGTCCTCAGATGGTTTCAATCTTTCCTTGAGGGGAGGACTCAGAGAGTGGTGTCTGGAATTTATTCCTCAGCCCCTTTTGCTCTATCCTGTGGGGTGCCGAAGGGCTCCATCTTGTCACCCATGTTGCTTGCAGTGTACATGCTGCCATTAGGAGAGATTATTAGGTGGTATGGTCTAAGTTTTTACTGCTATGCAGATGATACTCAGCTACACATGTCCTTTGCACCTGGTCAAGATGTGTTCCTCTTGGTATTTAAGAACTGTCTTGCCGAGATCCAGGACTGAATGAGTGAGAGTTGACTGCGGTTGAACCCGGCTAAAACTGAGGTGCTGGTTGTGGATCCTGATTGTCGGGAGGTGGGTTTGTCAGCAGGATCATCTTCGGGATTATGTCTTGGGGGGTGTGGCGCTGACTACATCAGACCGGGTGCGGAACTTGGGTGTTATCATCAATGATGGTCTGACCCTTAAATCACAGGTGTCAACTGTCATCAAGACCTCTTTCTACCATCTGAGGAATATCACCCGGGTGAAACATCTGGTTCCTCCCAAAGATCTTCCAATGCTGGTCCACGCCTTTGTTACCTCTCACCTTGATTACTGCAATGCTCTGTACCTAGGGCTACTGGGGATTGATGTCTGCCACCTTCAGCTAGTGCAGAATGCATCAGCCAGGATGTTGACTGGTACATCTAGAGCCAGTCACATAATGCCTGTACTCCGCAGACTGCACTGGCTTCCAGTGCGGTGGAGGATCAACTTCAAGGTCAGTTTGCTGACCTATAAAGCCCTACACAACCAGGGACCTAGTTACTTGCAAGATCTCCTTCACCCTTACTGTCCTCTCCACCCTCTCCAATGTGCCGACGAGGGATTGCTAGAGATTCCCAGGGTCCATTTAAAGACATCTGGGGCCCGGTCTTTCAGCTTTGTGGCCCCGACCCTGTGTATTTCTCTACCTCATCAAATATGAGAATGCCTGACCATCTAGGAGTTAAAAACTGCACTTAAAACTTATTTATTTGAATCAGCATATTGTGGTCTTAAGTGATAGTCTTTTAATTGTGAATGGTTTAATATAGGATTTTACTGATAATTTTGAAATCATTTACTGTATCCGTTGCATTATGTACGAGTGCCTTGGTTGTAGAAAGGCACTTTTTAAATTATGATGACAATGATGAGGAGGATCATAACGTCGTATGACAAAAACAGCGCAACTAAAAATGCCACAGCCAAACAGCACCGAACACAGAGTCGGGCAAAATGCTGACCTGTTTGTGACAGCACACCCATTAAAAACAATGGGTGTTTACATTTTTTTGCCCCGAGCTTAGATAATTAACTCTGGGGTGGACTCGGGATTGAGGAGAAACCCAGGAGGGGAACTTAAATTTTTTTTTTAAATGCCGGCAAAAGTTGCAGCAGGGGAGACCTGATGGGGGAACCAAACCACAGTCCCAGGTCTCCCGACTGTGCCATGTGCTGCTGCCCTAGCCACTACACCACGGGAGTGGCTCAACAAGGCACCCAGTACACGACAACTTCTCCTGGCTCCACATCACCGTGCAGCAACAGGGGTAGTAGTATATCCCTATCACTATTCTACCCCTGTCGCTTTGAATTCAAGCACTATATGTACAGCATGGTTAATAACGTGCTGTCTTACATGTGCAGTATTGATCTGGTACAATTTTAATCAATTTACATATAAATTCTGTCCAGAAAATTTACATCAGAAGCTTCTGACATCACAGTGCACGTATATGGTACAGAATGAATTTAAGTAACTTTGGGCTGCATTCCTTCCCAACACATTAAAAGCCATTTGAGACATTTCGTTTCAAACTGGCTTCTTAGAATGTCAAGCAGCACAAACGAGCCTTGCACTCACTTGTTACCAACCCAAAACATGAGCTCAAAACAAAGATTTAGATGCAGGAAAGAAGTTTATTAGTCACATCTCTTACAAAAAAATTACCACATTAGCACACAAAATGCATTGGGTGATCCTGTCTTCAGCTGCAGGGCCTTACTTATACACAACATGCCTAGCACCTTTTTTGCAAGAAATGTAATAAACTTTTTTCATCTACTGTATATCTTTGTTTTGAACTGATGTTTTGGACTGGTACCATGGGAGTGCGAATCTTGTTGGTGCTGCTTGGTGCTCCCTGTTGGCGCACTGCACCACTCTTTTCCATGTCAGAGAACTCTTTTGTTTCTCATTTGCCTTTTTAAAATGTTCCCTTTCAAATGTGAATGGTACTTGCAAGGACTATGGACTATGATGACACAAACACAGAGACTGCGAGGTTACAGTACAAGATACGTGTCCGTTCAGTTTGGCACTGGTGCTCAAAAGCTGATAACCAATACCAGAAGAAACAGACCCTTTCATATCTGTTACACAAACACAGCATGCAGAAACACAGTGAGTGCACTGGAGCCTAATGTTTTGTGCTTCCACTCCCTGGTATTTTCTGTAACAGAGATACAAGATGAAATGAAGATGAAAAACCAAAAAATCAGCAGCTGAATAATTTTTTGGGGAGGACTGGAGTTCTAGGACTATTTCTTCAGATTGTGAGATTAGTTGTAGATGGTCAGATGCTTTTTGATACAGATAGTGGTGAGATTAGTTGGGGACTGTGAGATGCTTTTGGATACAGATGGAGGTGATGTCAGGTGAGGTGAGGCTGAACTTCAGGAAAGCCATCTTGGGTAAGCTGAGGGAAATGGTTGTGGCTAAACTGACAGATATGTCAATATGTCACTGAGCATGAATGCTAATGTCAAGCAGGAGGCCCTGAGGTGACATATAATGGAGGCAGTGACTAGACGTGCCCCCATGGACATCAGTTGCAAGAGAGCCAGGCGACAGCCTCTGGTTATTTAAAACGTCTAAATTAAAACAAAAAATGTGAAAATATTGATCATTATAGATCTTCATCACAGTAGGGTTGGGAAGGCAGCCTGATTAAGGCCTGAAATGCAAGGAAGGAGACCAGAAGAAAAAAATAGCCATTTGGCACACTACAGAATTACTACGTACTATTGC
This sequence comes from Neoceratodus forsteri, assembly GCA_016271365.2. Taxonomy (NCBI): domain Eukaryota; kingdom Metazoa; phylum Chordata; order Ceratodontiformes; family Ceratodontidae; genus Neoceratodus; species Neoceratodus forsteri. The sequence goes on along the minus strand of CM057449.1, from coordinate 245,946,167 downwards.
TATATGCCATGTTGGGTTATCAATTGGTGCTGTCATGCAGTGCAATCTGTTGGCACCCTTCCACTGGATCTCCTCTTCTGCTGCACATTGACTGAGACACAAACAGTGGATCAGGACAAGATCGTACATATACTCTTTGTGGTTCAACAGCAGACAACATAACAGAGGAGAAGAATCGAGGGGTAACCGTGGTGATAGTAAATTGAAGCCAAGCAGGTAGTGTGTCACTGCAGTCAAAAGAGCAAATACAATGTTGGGATGCATTAGGCGGGGGTAGCAAGCAGGTCAAGGGAAGAGCACCCCCCCGCATATAACGCCTTAGTTAGCCACACTTGGAATACTGCATCCAGTCCTGGTCACCACAGTATAGAAAGGACATTGAAGAGTTTAGAAGGGTCGTGTACGGGATCACTAAGCTTTATTAGTGGCTTGGGAAACTAGAGGATGGTTAACATGTAGGATAGTGTACCTGGTGAGGCTGTGGAAGCTAGCATTTTTTAAGCTTTTAACACAGGATGAGACAGATTTCAAAGGGTGAAGAGCATTGAGGCTTACCCATGATAACAATAGAATCCTGGCTGATATGGTTTGAGTGTGTCAATATTCAAACTGTGTACTACTGCCGTGTAGAAGGAGAAGGGGACAGCATGGACCTTTAGTCCCTTCTGTCACCACAATACAGCTCCATGTCAGTATGTTAGCAGGGATGGTCAGATGTCTTTAAATGAGAGAGTGGATCCTAGTAAAAGTGAAATACAAGCAAGACTGATAATAGGATGAAGATGAAAAAAAAAAAAACTAAAACTTCTTTGAGTTAAATGCAATTGCTATACACATAATGAGTGTTGTGACCCTCCTCTACACACATATAAATTTTAATTAAAAAGTTCATTTACATCACCAAGGTTTACAGAAATCAATGTACTGAAGCTTGAATTCTGTTCCTGGGCATTTTCCTGGAGTAGTAAGCAATATGTATTTTTGTAATCTCTTGTCCTCCACCGGCATAAATAGAGAATATGTAGTGAAGTGGTTTAAAAAAAGTGATTTAATCTGAAGAACTGTAATTGACTTTTGTGACCTCATCACTGCCATCAAGCAGCAATAAAAAATTACTTTTTTTACATGTAGCAGCCTTGATGTTATTACAAAACTCTTTTAATACCTTTTTCTTTTTCATTCGTTTATGTTTATTTAACCAAAGACACTCCAGTGCAGAAGCATGCACAGAATCCATAAACAAGGATACTATAGCATAATTTAAAGAGTCTTCGGTACTAGGGGTCTGAGGCATGCTCACCCAGGAAAATGGTTTAAAAAAGCATTGTAAATGGTGCATTTTCAAGCATTTTAGAGCTCCAATAATCGTATCAGACTCTCTTTTCCTAAAGGCTTATTTTTCAATTTTTAACTTGTGGTAAAGCTCCTTCACATTAAACCTCTTTTGATTTTCAGATTTTTTTTTAAAGATAAAGCATTCATGCTTCTAACTCCCCAAGATATTACTGCATAGAGCAAAAGCATCAGTCTGCTCACTGCTGCATCATCTACAGTACACACTGCCAGAAAACTAAACTCTGCAGCTTGCCATGTGCTGCTAAAACAGGTGCTACTGTTATGGGTGGTGATGCTGCCCTCGAGAAGTCTGATCCAGGACTGGCTCTGCATTTGTGCCACTGTTGCCTGGATGCCAGCCCAGCCTGCCTCGTCTGATGACATGAGTTTGATCTTGGGCAAACTCCTTTATTATTTTATTTTTGATTCACCAGCAGGGTTCATCTCAGATATTTATCTACGTGGAACACTGACCCACTGTGTATAAAAAGCAAGGGTCAAATGAAAAAAAATAATGAGTCATATTGTTCAACCGAGCCCAGATATTCATAAAAGAGCAGTTTAAAACCTCTGTAACAGTGAGCAGGTTGTCTCCAAGGTAGAAAAGAAGGTGGGTCAAAATTAAAAACTGTTTGCCAATTGACCCAATCACCCACCCAAAAATGAACCCTGCACCAGGAAAGCTGGATAGGTGCCTCAAAGTTCCATTTTCAGGCACACAACCAGCGTCTATGCCACAGCAGAGATCTTACATTGTGAAAGACTACAAACATATCCAAAATGCATTGTAGGCATGGCGCCAATGTCTCTCCCATCTGCAACTCAGATCTGTAGTCACTGACACTGTAGTGAGTGCAGCGCCCTGCTGCCCCATATTGGTGAAACACTGGCTATCAGGTGCTGAATGGGGTTGGGGGGAAATGGCCAGGGTCTGCCACTCTCTATGTCCACCTATGTCCAGGGCATGTGTGGATGTCATATATTGGATGGTTGAATGCATTCAGTGCAAGCACCTCATGCCTTACAAGACCCTCAAAGTATGAATCTATCCCAGCATCACACATGCCCTGTTATGCCATATTACTTAATTTTCATTTTAGACTACACAGTTGTCTAAATAAACCACTTACTTGTCTTTCAAAATAACTCTCCCATTGAATAAATTTGTTAGTCGTCATGTCAAAAATCAACAAATCTTTTGTTCAGAGGGAATATTTGGGTCAAAACACCATGCTGGCTTTTCCATGATAATCCATTAAATATTCAAGCACAACACAGTCAAACAAGTTTTTTTTGTTGTTTTTCAAAAAAAAAAAAAAGAAAAACGAAAGCCCAGCTCCGTTGCACTAGTGGAGGACATTGCACTCCCATATGGGTGACGACCCAAGTTGATACAGCAAGCTTGGTGTTGGTGGAGTGTAGGGAATGCCACACAGGGAGCACTTGCCCACACTGGTGGAGGGAGCCTTTATGCCATTTGAATACCTGCCTCCTGTAGAAAGGTTGTGGTAGTATTGGACATCATGAGTAACAACTTCCTGTCCCCCTTCCCCTGCACATGTAGCTGTAAATAGGGGCTAAAGAGTAGAGGAGGAGGTGGGCAAGTTAACAGCAGAAAATGTTCTTGATTAATAGATGTTGCCTGAAGAGTCCCCCACATCATCCATCACTGTGAATTGCCCTGACTCCTCCTGTGGTGCTGTGAACTGGAGTTAAGATGAAAGTGCACATGTGTTCAAAGTGCAGCAGCATAACAAATTAAATAGTATTAAACTCAGAATTGTTCGCTGCTTTTTAACATTAAAAGTTTTGTGAACTGAACCTAACTAGCAGGTTTATTACTGTTCGGTTTATTATGTTGCTCCACTTTTGGACACGTGCATAGTGAAAAAGATATGTGGTAACACTAACACTGTTTCGAGAAGGAGCCTTTTTGCTTTCCCCTTAAGACTGAAAAACCTTGTTCTCTGGGCTCACCATAATGAATATTACCATGAGGTGCGACCTGTCTGGCAGATCTGAACCAGAAACAGGGGAGAAGCATTGTGAGGCCAATGGAATGGGCAGCTAAAATGGCACAGAAGTAGTGAATAGGGAGGAAATGCAGTTAAAAAAAAAAAAACAGAAAAAAGGAGGCAAATTCTACATTTTTGTCATGGTCTAAAGGAAAATGTAAAATAACTATTGATTACCTCAGCCAGTCATTACCTGCCATAACATGCCCCTGCTGTTGATTATTATTGTGTACAGAGGCACACAATAAACAATAGCCTGCTTCTTCTTTTAATTATAATTTTATTGATTTTTCTCACACAACAATACCTGCAGAAGTAGGAGTAGTAGGGGAGGTGTGGTAGGCCTAGTTGAGGTATGAAAACTGATGTTACTGTGGTGAGTTGGGGAGAGAATGGAGCTCGAAGAGAGGAGGGGGAAAAACACTGTGCCCAAATCTACTTTAATGTTCAGCCTTAACAACTATTAACAATCCACTGGGCACTGTTCATTTTATATAACATGGATAAACTTGTCAACATTTTCTTCTCAGTGTCCAAGATTCAAATGACCTTCAGCATTGTTTATATAGGTTGTTAATATTTGTAGATCAGTTCATCTAGCCTTGGAGGAAGGCTCATCAGTCGGGTTGGTTAGGCTTGGTCCTAGGGTGTACAGATTTTTGTTTCAAGCCTCAAACAAGTTCTGAGTCATCATTAAGGATACTCAGGAGGGTGCTTAGATACCCACATTTTCAGAGGTACTTTATTCCTGACATCTCTTAGGTCATGGGCTAATCGTTCCAGTGTCAAAACTTCCAGGGTATCTATAAGCCATTCTAGATGTATTGGAGCTCACTTATCTAACCAGCATTTTGGAATTTGTTTTTAAGCTACCAACACAATGAGGTTTATTGCATATCTTCTGCTGACTGCCATGTGTGGTTGGATTACATTACCAATTAAGCAGATGAGCCAGGTGGTTTAGTAATGAGTTGTGAGAGATTTAGGGATTCAACCCTGAGGAAGATCAGCCTGGAGGCTAGGGAAAGCCAATTAACATTAAAGTCCCCAAGGAAGAGGACTTCATCAGAAGAGGAATGAGGCAATGACAGAGAGTGAGTCAACCAGAGAGGAGGATGATATTTTTGGAGCAGCATAGAAAATCCCAATGAAGATCGATAAGGTAGAGGGGAAGGAAAGTTTGGCAAGGAGATACCTGTGGGAGGAGGGTACAGCATCCCTGAGAGTGATGGTGCAAGAGAGGCTCTGGCAGACAAGAGGATACCACAACCACTGCGCTTACTCATATCCTGCCTGAAGAGATGGTAGTCAGGAAGAGCCAGGGTTGAATCTGTAATTCTGAAGGAGAGAGCCAGAATTCAGTGATACAGAGGCTGTCTGGAGAGTGATGAGAGAACTATACAGTAAAGAGATCCATTTTAGGGAGGTGGCTCCTAGTGTTCAGGTGGAAAATGGTAAGTCCACTAGCAATAACATGGGGAGAGGAGGGAAAGGGATCAGGGGTGATTTCCACATTGCCAGCAAAGAGGAGAAGCAAGGTAAGGAGGTGAAGGCTAAGGTAAGATGTATGTCCCCGAGTACGGGAGGGTACGGGGAAATGAGAAAGAGACAGGCTAGATCAGTAGAGAAACTCCAGATTTAGGGAGGGGGAGGGAAGGAGATCAGGGTGAACAGAAAGGGAGGGGTGGAAGGGAGAAGGGAAGGGGTGGGGGAGGAGAGAGAGTTAGAAGGGGGATAGAGGGGGAAGGAGATGGCAGGGATGAGGGTAGAGGAGGGGAGGAGGAGAAAGCAAAGGAGGAGACTGGGGAGCATTAGTGAACGGTACAACTGTAACACTATACTGATCAAAGCTTTTACTGAACCAGATTAAAAGGCAGTACCCAAGTAGGTAAATAACTACAGTATATCAGTACTCTAATTGCTAAGTAACAGTCGAACAATAAAAACACGATACAAGCTGAGTTGAACTAACTGACAAAAAACATAGTCCAAATTTAAAATGTGACAATACCCAGGCAGGGTAAAGCTTGGATTACCTATAAGCAGAAATTAATTGAGTAGAGCTAAGTTATAAATAGCACAGTTACAAACTGAAAAGGAGGCAATACCCATACAGGGTAAGGCTAAGAAGGATTACCTAAGAGTGGAAGTGAGCTGTATGAGTACTCAAAATGGCTAGGTAACAGGAAAACAGTGTTTATGTGACATGAGCTGAGTTAAACTAAGTAGCAAAAATCACAATTACAAACTGAAAATGTGGCAATACCAAGATCTGATATAATTAGAATGACCTAAACATGGAAAGAACTGAAGTTATTTTCCCTTCGTAACATTTAGATACATTGTTATTTTATCTCTGACAAGCAGAGCTGTCACGCACCAAAATTAAAAAAGAAAACTTTGACTAAGCATAAGGGCTAGAAAAAGATTCAGTAATAATATAAAGGCCTGCCCTGCTGAGATGCTTCATATGAACTGCTCTCAATATCATTCTTGCTAAATTCTAAATTACTCCCAAAATTGCCTGGTGGTGCAGTTATTTCGTTATAAAACTACAGCATGCGTATTTGCATGCTGAGTGACATGGTACGGAAAAAAAAAATTACTGAGCCTACTTGCAGCCTAAAAGTTTTTAAAGACCTCGTAGAATCAAAATGAACAGATAGGAACATATTACAAGCTTTAAGAAGTAATCAGTTGTAACTTTTTATTTCTGAAGGATTTTTCTTTTTCCTTTTGCTCATTAGAATGTTTTCTGTGTGATAGTATAGTGCTGGATGTGTGAAATAGCACTCTGCCTGGCAGCTGACATATCTAGTTCTATTCCTCCCACTACAACATCTGAACTGTGACCTCACTGACAGTAATGTTTTAGGTGACTGACCTGGCAGATACTGAGTGGCTCTTCCAGAGCAGCTGTGATGTCACAGTCAGTGAGGTCATAATGCTAATGATGTATTACGAGGAGCGGAGTTAGATATGTCAGCTGCCAGGTAGAGTGCTGTTCCACACATCATACCTACTAACATCAGATACAAAATCTTATAATTAACCAAACAGAAAAAGTACCTTAGATATAAGCAGGGCCCCTAGTGCTCTGCGGCAGTGTTTTCTGGTTTCTGCGGCATGATTTATTCATTTCTCTGGCAGAATGCAGTCCTGCCATTGGCTAAATATGATGTGATGTCATCAATGACATCACATGCTAAGCGCAGAGGAGGGGCTTCAGGATAAACGAGATGGGAAAGAAAGCCTGACACTACAGAAAAAAAACTGTATATTTGAATGAAAATTTACAAAAAACAATGAATTCTGTGGCACCATATATATTCTGCGGCACGATGTAAATTCTGTGGAAAATTCTGCAACCACAGAATCGCAGAATTCCAGGGGCGTTGGATATAAGCTAGCAATAATACCTTATAGTGGGGGCATAATGAGACCCAATGCCACAGATGTAGGGTCTTAGAGCCCCTGGAAGTGCAAGTATAACTCATATTCCCACTATGGAGGGTATTACTGTGCTTAGAAAATAGGGTCTGGTTCACAGTGTAAGAAAATACTTAATAAAGTACTTTCAAAAATGTTAAAATTGAAAAAAAGCAGCTTGTTGGTTCAATAGTCCTTCTACTGGTGAATTGCCAGTAGAGGGCATTGTGCTGTGATGAGGGTGTTGCTGTTCATTTGTGCATCTTTGTTCCCCCAGTGTGCCTCTGTTTCCCCCAGCCCTATTACTTTGTATAGGTTTGTGGACTGTTAGCTATGATGATCACGTGTATTTATCCAGTAGCAGTAGCTCTGCAGTGGGATTTGTGCAGTTCATTTGCAGAAGGGACTGTATGTGCCGGCAGCAATCGGGAATAGAATGAGAGAGTTCAATGGGCCCCACCTATTACCTAATTTATGGTACTTTGAAAATAAATGAGTGAACAGACTTCAACGTTTTTGTAATCAACGAGCATCCAGAGGGGGTGGTGGAGAGTAAGCGATGAGAAGCAACTGCAATGTACGACTGAGCATGCGTGCACAGAGTGCGAGTGTGTAGTGATTTTGATCAAACAGAAAGGTGCCTTAATTGAGCCAGGGAAAAAAAGATAAAACTGTCTGGTTGATGTGTGGTAACAGGCATAGATCTGTGCAAATATAGCCCACAGACTGGAATAGTGCTAATGGGGGGGGGGGGTGCTCACTTGCTGCTTGCTAAATGTTGTCTATATGTATATCATAGAATCATAGATGATGACAGCAGAAAAGGACCTCATGGCCCATCTAGTCTGCCCCTTACCTCACTATCCCAACCTACTGCAACTTAAGGCATTCCCCTTAACCCCATGTGTCGGTCTCATGTGGTCATGAATCCCTCTACGGTCTATGAGTTCTCCACCTCCTTCAGAAGCTCATTCCAGTTCTTCACCACCCTCTCTGTGAAAAATGTACCTCTCACATTACTCCTGAAGTGCCCTCCCTGAAGTCTCAGTCCATGTCCCCTTGTTATATTTTTTTCTCTCCCCTGGAATAACTTCCCCATGAATCCCTTGTTCATCCCTTTGATGTATTTAAAAGTCTAGATCATGTCACCCCTCTCCCTTCTGGTCTCCAGTGTATACAGCCCCAACTCCCCACATCTCTGTTTGTAAGGTTTGCCCTTCCTCCCCTGCACCATCTTGGTCACCCTTCACTGAACCCTTTCGATTGATTCTAAATCCTTGTGCAGGTAAGGCCTCCAAAACTGAACCCCATACTCGAGGTTTGGCCTCACCAGGGCTTGATACAGGAGCACCAGGACTTCCCTATGCCTGCTGGTGATGACTCTGCCAATGCTTGCCAGCATCCCATATGCCTTCCCCAACACCCTTGAGCATTGCTTCCCTACCTTGAGGTTACTGGAGACTGTTACCCCCAGATCCGCCAGATCCCTCTCATCCTCTGTCACCCTGACTCTCTCCTCTCCCAGCATGTATTTGGCCCTTTGGTTCCTGTGTCCCAGGTGCACAACAGCACACTTCCTGATGTTGAATTTTAGCTGCCAGGTGTCCGCCCACTCCTCCAGTACTCTCAGGTCCCTTCTCATGTCCTCCACCCCCCCCCCCGGGGAGTCAACTCTATTACAGATTTTCATGTCATCTGTACAGAGGGCCAACCTCCCTTTCAGGCCTTCTGTGATGTCTTGAACATAGATATTGAATAGGAGGGGTCCCAGCACTGATCCCTGGGGAACTCCACTCCTGATCTGCCTGATCCCTGAGTGCACTCCATTCACCACCATCCTCTGACTCCTACCTGCCAACCAGCTCTCCAGCCACAGTGTCCCCAGTGCTTTCTCTTATGCTTACCCCCACTCACTTCCCCTTCACCTGACCACCCTGCCCCCAGCCTCTCAGCATGCCTCCCCCAACATGCAACTCCTCCTCTGCCCTTGCAGTGTAGGTACCCCCTCCCTACCTCCCCTGTTTGCTGCTTTTCTCTCCCCTTTAACTACCCTGTGCTCCCTCCATACCTAGATGGACCCTCCCTCCTTCCTTGGCCTAGTCCAGTATTCCACCCTTTCCTGCTTCCCTTGGTCTCCCCACATTAGCTCCAGGGTTCTTCCTCTGTTGCTCTCCTCTCATACTTTTCTGCCAAGGCCCCCTCTAACCATGGACCGCCTGCCACATATCCACTCCCTATTCCCTACAACTTCCTCCTTCTGTTCCATCATCTCCATGAAGATCCAATACCTATTTCAGCCCAATGTATATCTATCTCCCCTTTCAGTTGCACTCTTTTCCACTGTACCCCTACCTCCTATCCTGGTACCCTCCTTCCCCAGGGTGACCTGCTCTCTCTCCCCCTCATCTTTCTGTCCTCAGGCCTCCTACCCCCCTCCTAAACAATTTCAGTGGTTCTCTTCTCCATATCCCTCCTTTCCCAATTTAGCTCCATTCTTAGCCTTGCTAGCTCAGTTTACAGCCTCCTCAGCTTCCAACAAATTCAGCACTCCCCCAACCTATACAAGGTGCTTATGAACACTGCTGCTCCACAGTTGTTGCACCCCACGATCCTCCCCCCACCATTTTCCTTTCTGCCCTGTCCCCTTCCTCCCTTATTTTGCCCCTGCCCCTGATGTGGTCCCCCCACTGACCATTCCACCACCTACCACTATATCCCCTCCTGACCCGATCCCACCCCTGTCCCCAGTGCCCCGTGAATGCCATGTTCCCTGGTATGTAGCCTCTCAGCTCCCTAGTTAACACCTCAAGGTCCGTCTAGCCAATCAGATTAGCTCTATGAACAGTTCCCTGGTAAAGTATTTTCCTAAGGCAATCTGGCCATTTTCAGGGGCTTCAAACCTTGTGGATGCTATAAAAACATCAATCAACTATTGCCTTGACCTTCAACCATGTGACACCTAAACCTCAGTTCTCAATAAGCCACAATTTTCAATAACCCTTGTTTAACTCTTACAGCCACAAACTTTAACCTTGCTGGGAACACTTAAACATCAGTTGCATCTTACAATTTTTAAACACTGAACACTTAAACATCAATTTACACTAGACCACCAATAACCTCTTTCAGCTTACAAATATTAAACCTTGCTACGATTTTTAACCTTGCTGCAGTTAAGAAAAAGCAGATCAAAGATCAAGCAACCTCAGTCTATTCATGGAACAGCCCTGTTGTGGCAGAGTACAGTCCATTGCCTAGCAAAAAATTCCAGTCAAGAATTTTTCAGCCCAAAGTTCAAGTAACATCCAGTCACAATTTTCCAGCCCAAAGTTTAAGCACATCAGCCCTTTTGTGACAGATTCCAGTCCACTACTCAACTTGTTTCCATCCTCAGACCAAGCTCAGTCCTCTTGTGATACAAAGTTTGTTAGTCCAACCTCCTGGCCAATCCCCCGAGTCCTCCTTGTTGTAGGCTTCTCCTCCCTCCAGCATTTAATAGAGATTGGGGCCAGGGAGGGTGGGCAAAATGAAAAACCTCCTCTATGTAGCAGCTCCTAGGTTCTGCAGCCTGCCTCCGGCTTTTAAAGTCAGCCACATTTGAACGCAGGCACTTCTTCACCTGATTGGCCCAGCCGTCTTCCTTGGCCGCCGATGTGGCTAATCAGGGACCCCCTCGATGATCTGGTCTCTACTCTGTGCTCTCACCACCGACTGTAGCAAGAGCTCCCAAGGCAACACCTTTCTCCTCAGCTGCCAATGCAGCTGCCCAGGTCCACTGACGCTTTTCTGCATCCACCACCATATGTTCCTGTTTTTATGTAATCAGGACCTCCTTGTGAATGAACCTGCTCAATGGAGCTTTTTCTGCAATAAGCTAGAATTGAAATGAGCAAAAAAGTAGCTGTCATTAGGATTTTTAGAATTCTGTGTGGGGCATTGACTTCCTTTGTGCCAAGACCAATTGGTATGGAACTTGTTTTTTCCCGTTCTCTGTTGGCACTTAAATGTACCCCTTGCCAAGGGACTCAGCCTATCAGAGGCCAGGACATTTTCAGCCCTTTTCCTAAAAACTAATTGATGACTACTTTTAAAAACTAACATTAGTTTTAGGCAGCACACTAGCTCTTTGATGTCCCTTATTGCACTTATAACCTTAACTGCAAACGCTTGCACAAGGAAACCACTTACTCCATATGCATAAACAATGCCCAATATGATATGACATTTATAAAGTCATCCTATCAAAAAAAATGCCAGTCTGCTTCTTCCTTAATTCCATAGTCATCTAGTAGTGCACCTTACTTGTTTATCCACCACATACCTCATTTTAATAATTCAGTGTCCCAGTTGCCCCCTCATAGTGGTTGTTTTATCAGTTCAAGGCCCCAAAATTTCAAAGCAGATGAATCATGGCCAGATCTCAAACTATCTAGCCATTCCAGTGTGACAGCAGTAGCGTCTGGTCCCGGAGGTCTGCCACAGCCATGGCAGCTTTACAGCAGCATCAGCCACTTTGTCTGCTGCCTCCTACTGACAGTCTCTCTGTGTGCTTTTTTTCCACCATTGTGCTACTCACTGCAAACAGGGGACTCATGGGTGAGCCAGTGTCTGTGAGTTGACTCAATGGGGTGGGGCTACATTTTATCAAAAGCCAACCACGAGCACTGGGCGTGAGAGTGAGTAGTGCAAGCACCACTTGAGAGGAAAAATGTCCACATTATAACTATCCCTGAATGATCCTTACAGTCTGTTGCCTGTAAAATTCTCTTCTGTGGGCCTGAACATTACTCCATCCTCACAAGATGAACAGACTTGGAGAAAACTATTTGGTTTTGGTAGGATATGAAAAGGGGCCTGTAGGCTGCCAAATGAACATTGGGACATTGCTGTACTGTTTAGACATATTTAGTCATCTTTTGTCTAGCCAAATGATAATATCATTGTAAGATCGGGTGGAATACAACCACCGTAAGTCAACAGGACACATGGGATATACACCTGCTTTAGTTGTATCTGTATAATATTAACATACATTATACATTTTAGCTTCTTCTGTTTTTAAAGTTTTTAAACTATAGCATGTTTTTCTAGTATAGATGCCCCCACCCCTCTCAGACTATCAGCTGATTTTAGAAGATGCAATTGTTGTATGTCATAGAATTATCTCGGACCCTGGACCTGGTTTTTGTTGTCCGGGATTAGTTTATTTTCTCTTGTTTCCTAAGTGCACACCCCTGGGCCTGGTCCTTGCCATTTAGACCAGCTCTTCAACTGCTTATAAATTGCATTTTGTGAGTTTATAGCAACTATGGGGTCCCTAACTGTACCACTGTTATTGTTTATTGTTGCTTGTTCCCTAAGTATGAGGGAGGGGATGGGGGTAAAGTGATGAGTCTTTACCTGAAGGACTTGGAAGCAGAAATGCCTAGTCATGATGCAATGCAATTGCTTGATGCAAAGTAGCAAATTCCATTGATAATGCATATCCTCCTACTGAGGGACAATAGCTCCCTCTCAGATGGATTAATTGCTATGGCCCAAGGCTGTGTTCCTGTTTCAGGGACAGGCAGTTTCTGGGGCACAGAGGTATATGAGAGAAGTTCTTCCTTTTACAAGAAGAGTTTTATGGGTGCCAGGTTCCTTTTTAGATCTGTAGCATGTTAAGTTTACTACTGTGTAGGGGCATTAACCCTAATCCTGGCCTGGATACCAGCACCTTAAAAAATAGGAATGTTACTCTATTTATTCACTCAAAGATAATTAGTATCCTCCCCAAAATGGATCTAATCAAAGACTTTGCAGTAGACTGTGTCCCTGAATTTATGATTTTCACTGAAACCTGGTTAAGCAACATACATGAAAATGCTGATTTGAATTTCTAGCGTACAATTTGCTTAAGGCTGTTCAAATTTACTACAAAGGCAGGCTCGCACCCAACCGGCTTTACTCTTTTATTTGTTCCAATTGTTTAACCAGGTGAGACACAGTAAGCTGAAAGCTTGCTTACAGGTGCAATCTGGGAGCACAGGGAAGCTAAGCGACTTGCTCAGGGTCACACAGTATGCAAGTGGGGGCCGTGGGATTCAAACCCAGGTCTCTAGAGTTGCAGCTTACAGCCTTAAACCACTGCGCTATACTACCTCCTTACTCTAAAAGTTGACTCCTCTTGTGAATATTTGGCTTTAGAAATTAGATTTCCAACTGGGAAATCACTGTTACTGATTGGAGTTTATAGGCCACCAAAATTCCAAATTCAGAATTTGCTGGGACTGTTAGACGTTCTGCTCCCCTTCTCTTCTTCCCACGAGCAACTGATTACTGGGAACTTTAATACTGATTGGTTAAATCAAGGAAAATCTAAATACATTAGATCAATTGCTCTATGTCTAAGTTTGGAACACTTGATCTTGGACTCCTCCAGCATAAATGACAAAAACCCTGAGAACTCATCCCTCACTGATTTGATCTTGACAAACTCCCTACACAACAATAAGGAGTCAGGTGTGATGACTGACTTATTCAGTGACCATTATGTAGTGTATTGCATTAGAAGTAGACACAGGGAGAAGGATCTGCCTAGATTTGTTAAGTTCAGATCCTTTAAAGACTTTAATTACCTGGCCTTCCTCCCATATATGGAAAACTTAAAATGGGGGAGATTACAGTTAATCCTTGACATTAATGAGCTGTGAAATAGTACAGCAGCTGTAAATACTATTACACACCTGTAGCATATTGCAGCAGTATGTCTTCTTACATGGTTAACCCCCAGCGCAGTCAAATCCTTACAAGGAACCCCATGCAGTAGCCCTATAAGACAACTGGAGACTGTAACACTGTATGATATGTGGGTGTTGTGCTGTAGGACAACCATCATACATGTAAGATGGATGTTTCATACGCACAAACAGAACAGGGCTTCTGATATCATATACATCTATTATTCTTTATTTTTCACTTTGTATTTCTTGCACATTTATGTAACCTGCAACTAGGAGAGCACTACCAACATGCTGTTTTTTACATCAACATTGCATGACTTACGCAAGTACACATTGAGCAGTGCATCATGGGCATAGAGGATCTGACAGTTTTTACATATACTGTACACAATGATGCTGTATACCTTGCATGCAGGAGCACTATACTGTGTTTTCAGCGAGCTGTGTCAGTGGTTGGAATGTGCAGATACAGACTGATATATACAATTATTTAGGTACAGGACCATGATATACAATATCAGGCTTACATGTTACACAATTATGAGGCACGTTAACAGCAATGCTGCATAGTGAGGTATTCCCACCAAACTATCCTGCACCAACACAGATGTTAATTACAGCCCAATAAGGCATTAATATCTATAAAATTTGACAAATAATGGTTGGGCTTAGGAGTTTCTTACCCCCTCACCCGGAACAGTCCCAATGTGCAGCGCATGGGCTCTTAGACCACCTTATGGCTGGTCTAACCATGGCCAAGACTTGCAGCCAAAGCGGGGCTCTGAAAGTCCCAAATTAGGGAATGTAGCAGCCCTGTTGTGGTGTAAGCTTCCTTCTGCCATGGTGCACCCCCATATTGGGTGCAGGGGAGGCTCAGGACTGGTTTTCCACAGGGTCCTCCATTTTTGATGCCACCTACATTTGAAAATTAAGATTGCCACAAGTTTTGATGCAAGGTACCTGTTGCACCAATTCTGTTTGATTCAAGCACCTTGCGTCAAAAGCAGGTCTTGTAAGGTTGGGCATGTGTGAAGCCTATTTTATCACATGTGTGTATTGTTTAGTGAGTTTGTTTTGAAATAGTCCTTTTTTCCCTTATTTATGGTCCTATATTAATGCAGCCTTTTTCCCATCCAGTGTTCATTTTTTTTAATTACTGAGCAATTCCAAAACCTGATGACATGTTTGCTCATTTGCACTTACTCTTGTTTTAAATCAAGTTGTCTGATTGCACTTTATTGTAATTATAAATTGTGTCAGTTGTATGTATGTATTTTGCATCCTCTGTTCCCTTCCCCAGGGTTGCACCTGGAAATGAGCCCTGGTTGAAGTGTGCCTTTCCCAGTCACCAGTTTTCACATGGGGCCCTAAAAAAAGGAAAAGTAGGACTACTGTATTTCAAAACAAACACACAAAACAATACACAGGGGTCATAAAAAAAACTTCAAATGTGCCCAAATGTGCCAGTATATTAAAAAATGTACACAATAGGCCCAGATATTCAAAAGGGTTGCTCATGGTGCAACAGTGTTGCACCATGCACAACACATTGATGTACCCCGGCGCAATATTCAAAAGGGAAAAGTGCACTGCACAAATCCCGATGCACTGGAACGCATCAGTAATGTATGCAGGCACAGGTAGGGGGGCGTGCCCATGCATAACCTGCACAGCCCGATATTCAGCCCAAGATGTGCAGAATCATGCATGCGCAACCCCTACCTGTGCCTGCACAAAGTTAAGCTCCCAAAAAAAGGAACAAATGATGGCCACCCACGGGTGAGCTGCCGCATTGCAGGGCGCAACACAGCAGCTGCCACCTGTGGTTGACAACCCCAGTTCTGGCTGCACCTGGCAGTGCCCTCCCATGCCCCATAGTGGGCATCTGTGTACATAAACCCCCTCCAATATCCCTCGTGGTCCAGTGGACCGCTATGTGCCCGATCGCGGGCATTTGTCTAAAAGAATAATCCTCCGTCCTATATCCCTGGTGGTCCAGTGGACTGCCATGTGCCGGATCACAGGCATCAGTATTATAACCCCCCCACATCCAATATCCCTGGTGGTCCAGTGGACCGCACTCTGCCCGATCGTGGGCATCAGTATTATAACCCCCCCCACATCCAATATCCCTGGTGGTTCAGTGGACGGCACTCTGCCTGAGCGTGGGCATCTGTCAAACATATAAAATGGCCTATTGCCCTGGTGGTCTAGTGTACCCCCTCCCACCCACCCATTGAGCTCCACCGCCTACCCCCCAGTCAGCCGGGCGGGGGAGCGGTGATTCATCACATATCTGGACTGTAGTACGGTATGGCTGCATGCCCATTGGCTCATGCTGTGAACCAATGGATGTGCAGCCCTACTGAGCTGTCAGTCAGTGGGTGGCGGGGTGGCAGGCTGGTGGGGTGCTGCCGCCCACCGGCTGACCGGGGGGAGCGGCGCGGTGGGGCTCAGTGGGAGGGTGAGGAGGGGAGTACACTAGACCACCAGGGTAATAGGCTGTTTTATATGTTTGACAGATGCCCGCGATCAGGTAGAGTGCAGTCCACTGGACTACCAGGGATATAGGATGGGGGATTATTCTTTTAGACAACTGCCCGTGATCAGGCTGCAAGGGGCATCAGTCCCCGATGGCTGCTGCTTGGCAGGGCGCCAGGCACAAGTCGTTGGGGATTGGTGCACCTGCATGCTAATGGCATGCAAATGGGGCCATAATGACATGCAAATGGCCCCATGTGCACCTTGCATAAATTATGGCCCTATTTGCAGGTCCCCTTTTGAATATCGCAGGTGCTGTGCATGGCACAATGGCACTTGCACTAGCGCATCTCTATGCTCCACTCTGGCCACTTGCGCTGGTGCAGTGCCACTGCGCCATGCACAGTGGGGGTGGCAAGGGTGCGATATTCAAAGCTGGTGCACCATAGTGCAGCTCCATTGAATATCGCCCAGGCCACACCCCTGCGCAACAAAGTTGAGCTGCACCCAGGCTTGCGCCACAGCCTGGCGCAGTTTGAATATCCGGGCCAATAGTGTTTATGTTGTGTTCCCTTTAATGTTTTATTTTTCTTATATTATAGAAAAGAATTGTTACAAAATCCTTCATTTTGGACCTGATCAGCCTAATTTGCTTATTTGATAGAAAACACAGCACTCTTTTCTTCCTTCTTTGTTCTATTATCCTAACTTAGTGGTTCATCCCTAGTAATGCCTTGTGCTATTTCTTTTTCTGATAAGAGAGCACCTGCATCATACCCATGTGCCTAAAATCTCCCTGTTATGGTCTCACTTTCTTTCTCATGCCCTTCATCAGTACTACAGTTCCTTTTGGACCTTGAGAACTGAGAAAATGTGATGGTATTGATTGATGAGGGATTATAGAAACTGTTGCCATGGAGAATGGCATTTTTATCATTTTTTTTTTCCTTTACAGGAATGTAATCAGTTCTGTTTCAATTTTTTCTATTATAATATCTATGAAAGGGATTGCCTTTCTATCAAATGTCTGGGTGAATTTCAGAAAGAGTTTGTTTTACCTAAATAAAGTGTGCAATGCCTCCCTTATTGACATTTCAAATAAGGAATACATCATCAATGTAGCAGTTACAACACAAAGCACAGGAATGGTATCTGTTGTTCTGTTGTTTCAGGATTAATTCCCTCTCAAAGTCTTATACTTTTAGATTAACACAGGCTGGCACCATAGTGCTATCTATGCAGTAGTTGTGCCACAAATCTATTGATAGAAATCACTCTCAGACATAACATAGTTTTGCTTTAGAACTACTTAACCTAGAGACACAAAAATGAATTGTTGGAAGAGTTAACTGCATCTCTTTTTGTACATACCTTTGCTAGTGTAGGAAGACCCCCATTGTGAGAAATGCTGGTGTATGGGTCTCTGACACCCAAAGAACATAATCAAATGACATCACGTATTTCATTTAGAGTTGTGCATAATGTAAAATTCTGCCAGCAGAATTCTGGCAGAATTACCATTCTGATTCCATGACATTTTCTTCCAAAATTTTAATTTCAGTTATTTCAATCTAATATTAAAACCACTCATCTAAATGTTGCCAAATGTAGCAGGCAAGCACTTACTGTACATACTTACATGTACTGATCTGTGGAGTCCCAGCTTTAAAGGGTACTAAGTTATAGGTGGCCAAACATTTAATCAAAAATGCAGTTTTTAGTTCTCCATCTAATTTTAACATTTCTTATCCAAATGTCTCAATTTAAACAACAATAAATATTGGGTATGTGTACCAAGTTGTAGGTCTCAAGCTGTAAAGGGTAGCGAGCTATAGACATCCAAACATGGTGTCAATATTTTATTTCAGTAATTTCCATATATTTTAAAACAACTTCTCCAAATTTCATCAAATGTGAAATGTTTAAACTGCTATACCACATGTCTATGTGTGCCATATTTCAAGCTTTTAGCTTTAAATGGGACCACAATATAAGTAGCCAAACTTACAGAAACTTTTAAATTACATTTTGCAAGTAAGCTGGAGGATAGGAGGTTTAGGGGGAGGTCAGGAAGCACTTCTTCACAGAGAGGTTGGTGGTCACTTGGAATGCACTAGCAGAAAAGGTAATCTCATTGAAGATAGTGGGCAGCTTTAAGAGAGGCTGGAACACGTATGGGGAGACTAAGGGTCATGGGTAGGGAGGATGGGAGGACTGGGGAGGGGGGACAGTATCTCAAGCTGTGGACCCTGCAACACGAGCAGACTTGATAGACCAAATGGCCTTCTTCTGCTGGCTTCTTCATAAGTACTCTGTGAAAATTTCTAACTTTTAGGCTCCTTAACTTTAAAACTGGAGAATGCAATGCCTTTAAATCTGGCAGGTTCATAGACCTTAAAAAGGAGGCTGTGTGTCAATTTTTTAGTTTCTTGCTTAAAGGGTGTCCATGTGATAAACTGGCAATAACTGCAAAATAAAATAAGTCCTTTATTTTGAATTCAATGAGTCTTTTTTAAAATTGTGCAATATTATAATCATTTTATAGAAGTTATATCCACAAATTGTGCCCAGTCATACACCTGACCTGCCTTTGAGAAGAAAAGGAAAAGGTTGTTCAAAGTAGTAATAAAGTCACATTTATGGGGTACTGCATTGTAAAAGTAGCAAGAGAGTTGGAGGGGCATTGCAGGACTGTGATGCTAATGCAGGTAAGTAAACAATATGACACAACAGGGTGTGGGTGTATTTTCCTGAACCACACACCCAGGTGCTTTGTGAGGTACAAGGTGCTTGCACCGAGTGCCTTCAACCACCTGCAAGCATGATTCAGAAAAAGAAATTCACACCCGGAGTGTCTTACTGCACTTATAAAATGGGTCCCATGTTAAAAAAAATAGGAAAAACTCTAATTTTTACAAAAAAAAGAAATACATTTAAAACATTTAGCGGGTTTTTTGAATATTAGAAGGGAAAAGTAGTACATTTCACTATATGCTGTAACTGTTGCATTGTAGCTGATAATAGCTGTTTTTCTAGATCTGTGCCACTAGATGGTCTTGCAACTTCTGTGTTCACCAGTTTCTTCCTGTCCCCCTCCCACCACCACCATCCACCTTTGACCTCCCATTTGTAGCTACAAAGACACACTCGGTCCCATTGTTTTTCTGTGTCCACATACCCTCCTGCTGTAGAGCTGTCTTCTGCTCCCACGCTGTAGCATGAGTAGTGCTACAGCACAACACAGTTTCAGTGGTTGCTGCTATTTGGAGGTTTGTTTAAAAAAGAACTGCACCCCCTCCTGCTGACTGTACTGCTTTACATGATCTTCTGCACTGGCCATTTTTTTAACTGTATTGTCCAGCTGCACTCCGTCTTTCACTCGCTCTGCCTGTTTGTTTGTGGATTGTCCAGCTTCTAGGTAGGTGTTGAATGGGGGGGGGGGCTGAGAAAATGAAATGCCAGTGTCTGCAGTACAGAGGGGATCCATGTGGTAAAGGTGGGCAGAGCACATTGGAGTGTGAAATCAGTACTGGAGGTCACATGAAGAAAAGGCCTCGGTTAAAAGTAAAACAAAAACGTACATGGGAGGAGTTCAATTTTATATGCAACTAGTTAAGTGTGCCTGAGGTAGATGTGGGGTTTAAATATTCTTTTTTTTTTTTTTTTTACTTTCTGGACTAAAGGCAAAAGAGGGTAACTTAGTGTAACTGGATTGCCATGTATACCACGGTTACAACCTCTGCCTTCTGGGCTCAAGCAAGGTTGAGGGTCCTGGGCTGTTATGAATGGAAATAGGGGGGGTTCTTTCCTAAGAGAATTTAATTCAATCAGTGACTCTACCCAGAGTTAAAATGAAGTGCTCCAGCTGTCTGATTGGTACAACCCTCTGGGATGCTGTGCCTACCTTTATTTATTTTGAAAAGTTTTACCACGAAAGGCATACTGAGCTACAGTAGCTCATTTCCAGATGTGTCCTGGGGTGAGGGGGGAAAAGGAGATACATTTTTGTATATTTGAATATGAGATCCAAATAAACTCTACATAGAGATAAGCCAGTACATATAGTCGAATACATTTAAAGTGAGGCCAAACATTTTGTGGGAATGGGCAGGCAGCACTAGTCATCCAGATATAGTCTATGTACGTATAGCATTAATGCATATGCATATATATATTTATACAATGGGGGTGAGACATATTCCAGTGAGATAAAACAAGTTATTTTCACTGCAGTGAAATAAATCCTGATGACATCAGCAGAATTAAAATAAATGCTGTTTATTACACCCCCGGAAACCTTTTTGCAACAATGAGGCCCCCATTGTATAAACAGGATACGTTATGTGCACTCGTGTGATATGGGAAATATGTTCAGTCCTGTACAGTGACCTCTGAAACTTCACTCATGGCTTTGCCACTCGTGAGTATTCAGAGGTCACTCTAGAGGAGTGAAAATATTTTCCATATCACACTCGTGCCCATCATGTATCATATATATATACACACACACACACACACACACACACACACACACACACACACACACACACACACACACACACACATACATACATACATACACACACACACACACACATATATATACACATACACACACACACAGTCATACTTATAAGCTCATATACATAATCATATACATACACACAAAATATCTCAACACAGATAGGTGAGAGCTAGGAGAACCTTCACCCCTCCGGGATGTATACCCTGCAAGGGGATTGGTTGGGAATAGAAAATGAGTGAAGTGTGGGTGGGGGACAAGCTTTCCCCTCAGGTGCAGAAACCCAAGGGAAACTCACCTACCCTCACAATCACCCCACATATGGAAAACCAGAAACCATTTAGTTTTTTCACTATGCATGCAATTATTGACTATAGCTAATAATATGCGCATGCAAGATATGCTCACGAGACAGGTTAACAATAACAATAAATGATTTACTAAAAGGGATAGGGAAACAAGGGATGCAAACATAAATGACTAAGTTCAGAATATTTGATGTAACTGGTAGTAAAAACATGAACAATAAACATTAACAGTGCCCAATCCCCAACAGCAAACACACAGAAAGAAAGCACCTCCTCACTGGTACCAGTGTCTCCCTAATGTCCTGTCTGAGTACCCAGCTAAGGAGCTGGTGTAGGCCTGATGTGTTGCAGCTGGTTGGCTGGTGTTAGTGCACTTTTCAAATAAACAGAAACTTTTGAGGAAAATACATACAATCTTCCCAGCCCAGGGCAAGACCTGAATTACTTACAGTTCTGGAATACCAGTCTGAATTCTGCAGGCTGAAGATCTTTCAGATTGTAGCTCTCGGACTCTGGCAGCTCTCTAAATTTCTTGCAGCTCTCTGGGGCTCTTGCAGCTTTCTGGATGGGACCAGTTTAGGGACTAGGGCCACACACCTCACACACCTCACACACCCATACTGGCATTCAGCCCTCCTGGTGGGTTATAGGCAATGCCTAGCTGTGACACTGCCCGGCCGATTCCCCAACTGTCTGATGGCAAAAACCTCCTGGGTCTCAGGAACGCAATATTTTCAGCCACACTGCAGGCTGGCAGCTGAGGAACAACAAGTTCAACACAAAGCAATCTGGATCTCCTCCTTCAATAGATTCTGTGCTACCTCCCAAGGCTGTAGGCAGGTATAGTCTCTCAGGCTTTCACAACACTTCTCAGGTGCTCAGATTTTAAATCACAAAACAGCTTTCTGGATTTCCAGGTGATGGAAATGAATCAGACACTCCCTGGGCTGTTGACTGTGAAAGCCCCAGGCAGGCCTCCAAAGTTTTTCAAAAACACACAGACTGAGCCTGTTTACTCTGTGGAAGCTTCCAGGAGACTGCTTCAAGCTGGATCTGCCCCCCAGGTCTCAAGAGAACAGATCAGAGTCCCAATTTGTCAATCATGCTGTCAGTCCATCAAATTAATATGTAGAATGTTAATACTACACGAATGCCTGGGGGGAAGGTGCTAAAAGACAGTCCTTACCTTTTCCCAGAAGTCCCCTTTCTCTAGTCTTATGGGCTCCTTGCATTCCCATTGGCTGCACAACAAGTCAAAGACAACAAAGATGGCTGCAACCAAAAACAGTCTGTGCAATTTACACAGAGTCCCATCTTTAAGTTCATATTGCAGGACATTGTTTTAACATTAACTGCCCCCAAAGTTTACTAGTTGCCCCTCTGTCCTATCATCCGGTAGCAGAGTAGTACAGGACAGAGTCTACCTCTGCCTGTTGCAGCTCCATAGCGCTGTCCCCCAGGTGGTAGTCAGAGCATTCATTCACAATGCTGCCTTGGCTGCTCTTAAAGAGACAGTGCTTAATAACACTGTTGCCAGGTTTTTCATTTCTTTTCTCTCCCCCCCCCCTTGTGTGGCTCCAGATCCCTTCCCCATATGTGTCTTTTAGCGTACCAGGAGTCAGAACACACAAAGGAGACTTTGGCATGAACCGTAGGTGCAGCTTTTACACTGAGCACCATAGCACTAACAGGATCTGTGAGTAGATTGGCAGCTTGCATGCTCGAGCAGGAGCCAACTCAAACATGCACACACAAAGCTACGCAGTGCTCTATGAGATTGCTCAGTGCTCTCTGCACTATACCATCAAACTGGCAGTTTTAACTTTTAGTGCCACACTCTTCTGGTCCCCCAGAGCAGAATAAGGGGTGCTAGCTGCACATTCAAGCAGACTTGATAGACCTCTAGGCCTTTATCTGCTGGCAAATTTCGTATGTTTGTATGTTCGTAGAACAAAGTAGGCACACAGCGGCAGCAAGAGCAAAAAAAAGGGGCAGCATGGACCAGAATTGGTGGGACCAGATGGCAAGGAGGTAGGGCAAGGTAAGCCACACCTGTGGGGAGGGGGTTACACTTAGTACTGTAGGGTCTGTGGTCATGACAAGCAGCAGGGAAGTCTGGGGGATTTAAATTAGAGGACCGGGGTTGGGGAGACAGCTTTTGCATGAGGTCACCAGAAGCATTAGTTCACAAAGAAAGAGGCAGCTGAGCTGGTTAGCACAAGAATAGTAGACTCCCATTTGGAAGCACAGTGGTAAAAGAATTCCAGCTTCAATGCAGGTCACATAATATCACACCCAGCAAAACTGACTAGCTTGAGATGTACAGGTACATCAGGCTCTCTAACTAGCCATTTCTAGTAGTAGTTAGAAAGAAGTTGGAACTTCTCTCTCTCTCTATCTCACTACAATCCCCCACCCCAATCATGTTTCCTAGGCTACAATACACGACAATAAATGAAAACTACATATTCTAACAGCCCTTCTCTCATTTAACCTCATAGCACTGCCTTCTAGTGTACAATATGGGCTTGATTCTCAAAGGTTGATGCAGGGCTTTCACAAGCCCCAGTAGGTGGGGTCAGCAGTATGCTAGGGTGCATAGGGAGGGGTATCACCAGCAGAAGGATAGGTGGTCTTATCACTGTATAGATCATTTGTGATACTTCACCTGGAGTACTGTGTCCAGTTCTGGAAACCACTTCTGAGGAAGAACATAGACAGGGAAGAGGTTGTCCAGAGAAGAAATAAAATGGTGCAGGGACTGCATCAAAAGCAAGAGGAGGAGAGACTGAGGGGTCTCAATATGTACACCCTGGAAGAGAGAAGAGAGAGGGGGAATATGATAGAGACCTATAAATACCTCATTGGGTGAATTAGGTACAGGAGGAGAAAGTGTATGAGAACAAGGGGGCATGCAATTAAGCAGGAAGGGGGAAATTTAGGAGGGATGTGAGGAAGTACTTCTTCACTGAAAGAGTGGTGGATGCCTGGAACAGTCTTCCAGTGTAGGTGGTGGGGATGAAGACAATGAGGGGCTCCAAGCACGCATGGTATAGGTACAAAGGAATCTTGGTAGGAAAGGAAGGAGGTTAGCTGGAGATCTAGTAAGGCATGCGGTGACTGTATAGGCAGGGAGAAATGGGCAGACAGTGTGGGTCAAGCGGTGCTTCTCTGCCACCAAAATATGTTTCTGTGTTTCTATGATTCTAATACAGTATATTTTGTAAATTGCTGTAATAGTTGTCTTTAGTGTAAGTTTGTAACCATCAAACTTCCTTGTAGCTGATAATAGAAACATATTGTAAGAAGGTGTCAGCAGAAAAAGACTCATAGTCCATTACATCTACCAAGTTTCCTATCTGAGTCATATCTACCTACCTTTGGTCTTGTCTAGGCTGTAAGCCTTTATTGTCAAAGCATAGGTCAGTAAGCACTGGCAAACCAGGAGAAGTTATAAAATTTGGAAGTAGCGTTTTATTATTGTCAATAACAATAAAAAAAAAGTGTGCAGGATAACTCTTGATACAGGCAGTACAAACAAACAGGAGTCCTCACCTGAGAGTTTTTTTTAAATCTCCGGCTCTCTTTATTTCTAAACAAAACTTTGCTCTCTTTTTATAAGATGTTTTTGCCTGGAAATTAAATTATGCATTCTGTTCTTGTAAATTATACCACCTGTGTGCTATAAAACATATTAAGACTTTGTCAGTTTCTTTCCTGTGAGAAGCATGAAGAGTACTTTAGTCTTCTTAACAGATGCAGTCTACCAAGACATCCTGTCCCAGGGCTGACTGCCTGCTGATAATTCTGCAAACAAGACTGTGGAGGTCAAAATGCACCTCAAGGTTAACCCCCAGTGTTTCAAATAAACCCAAATAGCTGCCTGTAATCATTTCAACAGTATTACTGTATACGTTTGCAAACCAAGGGATCATAGTTTCACATACCCATTCCCATATATTTTTTTTAACCGCAAAGAAACAAAGAAACAGAGAAATGATAGAAACAGCAAGTGAAGGAAGGGAGAAAACGGGGAAATTATGGGACTGTTAGAGTGGCCAATAACTAGGTGCCACAAGGAACATGTTATTGCCTAATCAGAGAGGCAAGAGATAGACAAGTGACAGATTAGGAGAAGACAGAATAGACTGGGTCTTGTTCAGCCCTGTCACAGCCATTAGTAGACAAGCCATAGCCAGAGCTGACATGGCTGTGGCGAGCTTGAAGAATCTCCAAGTAACGAGCGCCATGAGTGCAGCTGAGTGCCATCCCACATACACCATACAAGGAAACCTTCAGCATTGACAAATGCTTGTTTTTTGTTATCTTTGCATGGCTTCACAGTCTTACTGAGATGAAGACATAATCTCTGATTGTACACTGCAGTAACTAAACATTTTAATATAATTCATCTTTCTCTGTGCTGCATATTAGAATGTAATCCAGTCTACCTGTTGCTGCCAGGGAAATTCTAAGTTGGAAGAGCATCTCTGATAGACAGCAGTGCTTGCTGACAGGGGTGCCAGAAGATTGAAATAGATGGGAGCACTGGCCCTGTGGTGCTGACGGTTGAGGCGCTGGATGCCACACCTCACACCACACTAGCGACCTGGGTTCGGGAATGGACTCTGGCCACATGGGGTCAGCAGGGGAGAGGGTGGATTGAGCATACCAGGATTGCTCTCCTCCCTCTGGTGTGGGTAAGGGGAAGCACGTCATACTGTAGCAGCCCCTGGTGATGACTGGGGGTAGCACAGTTGCAATGCACAGTAAGGGAGGAGTACGGCAAAATGTCAGCTCATGCACTGTACATCATTGCACTGCTGGCTCCTAGGGGAAACAAAAAAAATGGAGGAAATGGCTGGGCACAACCAAGGCAGCTTGATAGCCATGCTACTGCTGACCTGGAGGACAGTTGTGGAATTGTGCTAGGGGGTCTGGTCCAGCCCGGCTCAGAGAGGCATGGGGAAGCCCTCTGGTGGGTTAGGGCGGCTGCACCGAACCCCCATCATGCGAGTGAGCCTGCTGCTCTCCATGATATGATAAAAATAAATAGATGGGGTGCTGAAAATTGGAAGGGCATTTGTTAGGGTATAAAGGGCATTTTTTACAAACCATTTTTCGATATACACCATAATACAATAGTATAAAGATACTTCCACCATAGAGATTCATACTAGGATTCATACTAGGATTTGTTAGATGTACAGAAAGTCGTGACCCATGGAAGTACATCTCCAGCATGCTGGGATTTATCGCCATTTACCCAGTAAAAGGATGTCTAGATTTTTCCTGAAAATCTAAGAGTTGCTAGCATTAACTATATGTTTTGGAAGGGAATTCCACAATGGGATTGTTCTTTGTGTAAAGAAGAAACATCTAGAATCTATTTTGGGGCATATTAGTGGAAGTTGATATGAGTGGCTTCTCAGGTTACAGTTCCTACTATTAAATGTCATGTTTAAATCTGACATTAAATCCTTGTCTTTATGTATTTTAAACATAAGAAGCAGATTACCCCTAGTTCTTCGTAATTCCCAGGGATACATATTTAGGTATGTTAACCGCTCATCATAGCTTTTGATATGCATATTGCCAATCATTTTTGTGACATAGAAACATAGACTTTGATGGCAGATAAGGACTGCTTGGCCCACCTAGTCTGCCCATTTTCCTACCTAGAGGATAAGCTGCAGATCCTATTTAATCAACAGTCTGTTTCTTCCTACCCCCCCCCCATAACAATTGCCTTATGTCTGTCCAATGCATTCTTGAATTCTCCCACAGTTTTAGACCCCACAACCTCCTCAGGAAGTCTGTTCCACGTGTCCACCATCCTCTCTGTGAAAAAATACTTCCTCACATTGCCCCTGAGCCATCCTCACTCTATCTTCAAATTGTGTCCCCTTGTTCTTGTACATCTCTTTTTCTGAAAGATGCTACCCTCTTGGACTTTGTTGATTCCACTGAGGTATTTAAACGTTTCTATCATGTCCCCCATCCCTCCTTTCCTCAAGAGAATACATATTAACCACGTTTAGTCTCTCCTCGTATGGCTTCTCTTGAAGACCCCGCACCATTTTAGTTGCCCTCCTCTGAACTGCCTCCATCCTGTCTATGTCCTTACGGAGATGCGGTCTCCAGAACTGGATGCAGTACTCCAGATGGGGTCTCACCAACTGTCTGTACAGGGGCATAACAACTTCCTGTTCTCTGCTGGTGATGCCTCTCCCTATACATCCCAGTATCCCCCCAGCCCTCCCTACCACCTTCTCACATTGCTTGCCAACCTTAAGGTCATCTGATATGATTACCCCCAGGTCTCTTTCCATTTTTGTTGTTGTTACTACCCACCATTGTGTAATCTTCCCCATCGTTTTTGTTTCCCAGGTGCATTATTTTGCACTTCTTTGCATTGAATCCAAGCTGCCATACTTCTGACCATTCCTCCAACCTTGCCAAGACCCTTCTTATCCTTTTCATTCCTCCTTGTGTATCAACCTTGTTGCAGATCTTTGTGTCATCTGCAAAGAGGCATACTTTTCCTTCCAGTCCCTCTGCAATGTCACTTATAAAGACATTAAAAAAGACTGGACCCAGTACTGAACTCTGCGATACCCTACTAGTAACCCCTCTTTCTTCAGAGTGGACTCCATTTACAATTACCTTCTGTGTCCTCTTGTCCAGCCAATGTTTTACCCAGGCTACCACCCTGGGACCCACTCCCAGACTGGTTAATCTGACTATTAATCTTTTGTGTGGGACTGTGTCAAATGCCTTGCTAAAGTCTAGGTAGGCCATGTCCACTCTCTCTGGACACCCTCTAGTCTATTCACGTCCCTCCTTAGATATGGGTTCCATAGGGGTGAAAAGTAGTCCCGGTGTGGTCTAACATAAGCTCTATGAAGGGGCAAGATAGAGTCCCTATTTCTGGATACAAAAGCTCTCTTAATACATCCAATTATTCTGTTAGCTTTGTTAATTAGTTGCCCACAATTTTTACCAAGTGTTAGATCTGATGAGATAATTATCCCGAGGACCTTTTCATTAAGGACCATTTTCACAGTTTGACCATTTATTGTGTATTGATGTTTGGTGTTGAGGTCTCGATGCATAACTACCCATTTGTCCGTATTGTAACACATGTTGTTTTTCTGTGCCCATTCTTCTAGTAACCTCAGATCCTTTTCCAAGTTATTTATATTCTCATCTGTCTTTGCTTTAGCAACTATTTTTGTATCATCCACAAATTTCATTGTGAAGTTCTTTAGGTTAGATGTCATGTCCAAAACAAAAATGGAGAATAGTATGGGTCCCAGGACCGAACCCTGAGGGACACTGCTTGTGACCTGTCCCAATCTTGAACAGTGTCCCCCAATACAGACTTTCTGGGTGCAGTGTTTTAACCATTCATCTACCCAATTAACCAGAATACCATTTATCCCAAGTTTGTGCATTTCATGGATCAGGGTTGTATGGGACACTTTGTCAAAAGCTTTACATAGGTCTAAGTAAATGATGTCCACAGGTATTTTTTCATCGAGCAATTTGCTTACTTTTTCATAGAAGGCTAGATTACTAGTAAGGCATGACCTTTGGTTTTTAAACCCATGCTGTGAGTTATCTAATAATTTTTTGATTGCCATCTCATCCTCTAGCTTGATTTTGAATATGATTTTGAATATCTTGCCCAGTATGCTCATTTTACTTATTGGTCTGTAGTTTTTCATTTCGCTATGATTTCCTTTTTTAAAAATGGGGATGACTATAGCTGTTTTCCAGTCATTGGGAATGTTCTCAGAGAGTAACGAGAGGTTGAATATTTTATATAGTGGATTGATAAACCGTTGGGATGATTCCTTAATTAGTCTGGGTTGTAATCTTTCTGGTCCAGGTAATTTGTTTATGTTTATTTTATCTAGCTGGAGTTTTATATCATTTTTAGTTATTTCAGCCAAGTTCTCATGATCATTAAGATTATTTGGTCTGCTCTGATTTTGGGAGATAATTGTATTGAATACCGAGCAAAAGTATGTATTCAGTTCCTCAGCCTTTTCCTGCAGTTTACCTATTATCTTGGCTCCTATTTTAAAGGAACCTATTGACCTCAGGGCTTGTTTTTTATTGTTTATATATGAGAAAAACCTTTTACCACCCCCCCGTCCTTAATATATGGTAACTTAAATTCTATTTTTTTTCTTTTCTGCCCTCATCTTATGTTTACATTCCCTAAATATTGATTTGTATTTGTGTTTATTATAGCCAGTATTGTCTCTTGTTAGTGCCCTATATACCCTTCTTTTTTTTTGCAATTAAACTAGATATAGTGAATGTTAACCAAATGGGTATCTTACCCTTTTTGTTATAGGTTGTTTTGTTGGGCATGCATTCTGTTTCTAATTCTAAAATTACATTTTTTACCCTAATCCATAGCTCTTCTGCAGATGTGGAGTCATTGTCCCATTGCCATTTGTGAAGTTTTTCCATTATGTTAATAAAATTGGCTTCATTATAGTTTTTGAATACCGTGTTGCTAACTATTTCTTTTGAAAATATTTTAGTATTGAAAGCTATTATTTTGTGATCACTATTATATAGGGGTGCTTTGATGTTGATGTTGTTGCTCTGATTGGGGATATCTTTTAATAATAAATCTAGAATGTTTTTATTTCTAGTTGGTTCAGTAAGTAGCTGATAAATGCTGTTGGTGTCACATAAATATAAGAAGGTGTGTTCCAATTTGTTACTGGCTGTGCCATCTATCCAATTTATCCCTGGGAGATTGAAGTCCCCTAATAATATTAATTCTTTATAGCTTGCTTTGTTACTAATATCATTTAGGATGTTCTGATGTGCTAGTATATTAGTGTCTGGTGTTCTATAACCAACACCTATGATTGTTTTTTTTTTTTGTTTCTCCCTTGTGATCTCAACCCATAATAACTTGGCTGTTGTTTCAACAGATGACTCTTTGATCAATGTGTGTGTGATATTGTTTTTTATGAATAGGGCAACCCCTCCCCTTTTTTAGATGTTCTATTTTTATAGTGGGTGTTATAGCCTTGTATATTCATATTTCAGTCAGAGGTCCCCCCCCCCCGCCACCACCAGGTTTCTGTTATTGCAGCTATGTCAATATTGTCTCTAGTTAGTATTAGTTCCAGTTCATCTAATTTTGTGTGATGTAGGCTTCTTGCATTTGTTGAAAGAAAGGATAGACCATTATTTCTGGTACCAGCCCATTTGTTATCATTGTTGTGTATGTTATACTATTTCCCTTGGGTGTTTATTGTAACTCATTGCCCCTCAGCATCTAGTTTTTTCCCAGTTTTTGACCCTGGAGTGTTTTTTGAAATATACATCCCAGTAGCCTCGACCCTTGCTTACTAAGATGTAATCCATCATACCCATATAATGATAGACTATTTACAAATAATTCCCATGTTTTAATACATCCAATATTTTTTGTGAGCCACTATTTACATAGCCAGTTATTGTAGGCCCTGATATTTCTTGTTTTATTATAGCTTGCCCTTGGAACTGGTAAGACTTATGAAATGATTGGTGTCACATTTAGGTCCTGTAAGGTTTTAATTGCTTGTTTCATATCCATTATTATGTCTGCGCTGTGACACCTGAAGTCATTGGTACCTGCATGCAGGATGGCAATTTTTGTATTGGTAATGTTTTAAAAGATTTCTGGAAGCATAGTGGTTATATCTTTGATTGTGGCTCCACTATAACTGCAGCTAACTATATTCTCCTTATTTCCTCTTGTAGAATATCTATCCATAAATCTGGTTATTGAATCCTCTAATATATATATATATTTGTTCAGGTGCTTGGTCTCTTTCGCTGCCTATATTAGTACTCATATTGACATTAGTGTCAATTCTAATGCTATTTGACATTGAGTGTTGTACCATAATGCCAGCGTTTTCAGTGATGATTACCTGGTCATTTACCACAATTGAAATTAGTAGGGGTATTAATGTTTGGGTTATCATCCAATAATGATGGGGGGTGATCTGAGCTTGGGCTAACCTGAGTATGGGTATGTTCCTCATTGGGTAATTGCATAAGTGGATCAAAGCTATTGTGCAATGGGAGAAGAAACTGCTCTGCTTTCCTCCCTTTTTTAGCTGGTCTTGTGCTTTGTATTTGATACCAGTTATCAAAATTGTCATCTCCCTCGTCATCTCTTGTCCTTTTTTTATTAGATGTGGTCATATTTATTACATCTTGTTGTAAGGATTTCTTGTCATGAACTCTGGGTAGAGTTCGAGGGGGGTTGTCTGGGTTTTGGCACTGGACATTGGCCTACAGTAATGTCCCCTTCTTCTTGAGTTTGTGGAATGTTTAAATCAGTATGTTCCTCATCTTTGTTATTTAGTCTCAAAGCCATCTTCTGTTGACAAATTTCTAGTGCTTCTAATCTAATGCTAAACATTGATATTTCCACCAGCATTTCTGCATTTTGTTTACAGTTTAGACATGTAAATGGTGATTCTATTACTGATACATCTGTAATTAGGTACATTTCACAGGTTACACATTTCATTCCCAATTTCCTTGCTAGTAATGTAGTGATGTCCACTGTCATAGGATTTTTAGTCTATGAGATAGATGCAGTGTCAGACCAAGGGCTGGTATACCTCCTTATTAATGGGCTTTGAGTTTTAAAGTAGCAGGTTACTTATAGAGGAAATTATAACAGAAGCAATACTTCCCGGGCAGACTTTTACTTGTTTTTCTACAGTTTGTATGGCCTACCTGTGTCACACTGTCACTCTCAGGGATGTGAAAAATATTGCCCTGCTCACTGCTCATGCTCAACACTGCACGTGAGCACACACCCTGACCGCGCTCAACCTTCTCACTGCAGGGCTGAGTTAAATGCCCTCAAAGTGACCCAGAAGTAGATGCAAGGGTCACAACTCCTTCACAGCACAAAGTTTGTAAATTTTATTTAAAATAACTGTGCTCTAAACACTCTTGCATGTTAGTGCCAAAGCAATATGTGTAGCCCCTTAAAACAGATTTTAAAATGTCCAGAAAAACAACTAGTTCTGGTGCTGTGGATGGCAACAGATCACCAAATGCACCAGGACTCTCTTCCTACTTCCTGTATGGAATTGTAGGGCTCAACAATCTCACAGTTTCATTTACAAAATTATAGAATGCTGTAAATTACAGTATCACATGGAATGTGCTTGGGTAACTCTATTACAGCCTTGTACAATGTTTTTGCTCACCCGCTCACTGCAGGGCTGAGTTAAATCCCCCTCAAAGTGACCCAGAAGTTGATGCAAGGGTCACAACTCCCTCGCAGCACAAAGTTGGTAAATTTAAATAAAAAAAGCTGTGCTCTAAACACACATGTGTGTTAGTGCACCAGCAATATGTGTAGCCCCTTAAAACAGATTTTAAAATGTCCAAAAAAAACAATTAGTTCTAGTGCTGTGGGTGGCAACAGATTGCCAAATGCACCAGGACTCTCTTCCTACTTCCTGTATGGAATTGTAGTGCTCAACAATCTCACAGTTTCATTTACAAAATTACAGAATGCTGCAAATTACAGTGTCACATGAAATGTGCTTGGGTAACTCTATCACAACCTCTTACAGAGTTTTTGTGGCAGCCATTCTAATGTCTTGAGCCATTAATTGCAAATACTGTATAGTTATAAAATCTCCTTATAAGTATGTCAAATACTTAGAAATATACTGATAATGGCTGGCCAGGTGGCATATAGGGCTAAGGTGCAGGCTCCTTACCTCGACCCATGCCAGTGACCCAGGTTCGGGAATGAGCCTGGCCATTGGAGGTCAGCATGGGGGAGGGCAGAGCAGAAAAGAGCTGCCAACAGGCAAGCTCTCCTCTCCGGGGAGGAAGCACAGCATCCCTCAGCTGATGGGTGACCCCCAGTAGAGGCTGGAGGAAGCTCGAGCCAGAGGGAGCCTAGGCAGTAGGCCAGGGGTGGGGGAAGGAGGCCATGACCGAGGATGTTTGGTGCATGCATGCCTCCATGCACATGCGCACTGACTCCCAGGGCCTTCGGGAGAAAAAATCAGTGGAAAAAATACCAGTCGACAGGGTGAAGACTGATCCCCAAGAAAGTTCTGCTCCCGGGCTTGGCAGGTGAGAGCCGGTAATTCCAGGGGATGAGGATGGGGGGGGTCAGTCGGATGGGGGCCAACCAGCTGGGGAAGAAAAACAGAGACAGGATAAAAAAAATAAAGAAATATGCTGATTATGAATGCAATGCATCTTTTGCTAAAAAATAAAATTGATGTTGATTAACAAATACTGTACTGCTGCTTTAAGTGAACAAACCCCTAACATAATTTCCTGGTAAAAAAAATATATGCAGAAATGGGAAGTACCAGATTTCAAAAGTGTGAAATTATTAACATTCATGTGTTATTCAGACTTCATAACGTAAAAAGCATTACTACACTGAAAACAGGGTGTTGCATCTCAACTGGACAATCTGTCTGTATACACACACACACACACGCACACACACACACATTTGTTTAGCAAATATGAGCTATACTTTGAACTTTTACTCTGAGGTGTGAAATGGTCATGGTGCCCCTGGTCCAGTAACACATAAAAACATGCTGAAAATTTATACAGTAGGCTATCCTAAATCTTTTCAGCAATCACACAACATGACATTGCTGGAGGGGCATGTTTACATCACTGTACTACTTTTGTTATAACAAATGTGACTTCTTTTAGATTCAGACAGAAAGATTGCATTTTTCTTACTAGGAGGCAGTATAGTGTACATTGATCTACAAAGCTAGAGACCTGGGTTTGAATCCCATCAGGTCCCACTTGCATACTGTGTGACCCTAAGCAAAGTCACGTAACTTCCTTGTGCTCCCAGGTCGCACCAGGAAACAAGCTCTGGATTAGTGTGCCTTTCCTGGTTAAACAAATTCCCCCCCCCCCCCTTTACAGTACATTGGCTTACTAAATAAAGTTTGGTTATGATTAAGAGTTCTTGCTTGGACATTCAGAACTTAATGTAATGTAAGAGTGTATTGAAGAAAAACGAAACTTTTTGCAAGAGAAATGCTGCATGTAGTGGATACATGTCTGAACCAAAACAGAAAATGTATATTGTCTTACGGGGTGAATACAGTGAGTGGTGGTTGTAGGATAGTCTCTTCCCCCAGGAGGGTCATCAGTGGGGTCCCCCAGGGTTCGGTCCTGGGGCCACTCCCATTCAATTCCTATGTCTCAGACATAGGGTGGGGTGTTAGGAGTAGGTTGAGTCTCTTTGGGGATGACTCAAAACTGTGAGCACTGGCAGATGGGCAGGAGGGGAGAGAGGCCCTGCAGGGGAATCTGGATACCCTGGGGGGTGGGCAAGGAAGTGGGGGTTGAAGTTCAATGCAGGGAAATGTAGGGTGCTGCATCTGGGGTCAGAAACCCGGGATATGCATGCACCCTGGGGGGGACCACACTGCAAGTCACATCGGGTGAGAGGGACTTAGGGATAGTGGTGGACAGCAAAATGAATAACACAGAGAATTGTCAAAGAGCTGCAGCAAAAGCAAACAGGATACTGGGCTGCATAACCAGGGGGATTACCTCCAGGAGGAGGGAGGTGATCCTCTCTCTGTATAATGCCCTGGTTAGGCCGCATCTTGAGTACTGTGTGCAGTTCTGGGGACCCCATCTTAAGAGGGACATAGCGCTGCTGGAGAGGGTCCAGTGGATGGTGACCAGGATGATTCAGGGCATGGAGGGTAGGTCCTATGAAGAGAGACTGGATAAACTCAATCCGTACTCATTGGAGGAGAGAAGGGACAGAGGGGACATGATAGAGACTTTCAAGTATGTAAATGGGATAAATAAGGGCAGAGCCAGGGAAGTGTTCAGGCTTGGGGGTACGAGTGGAAGCTGGAAGGGGGGAAGTACAGGGGGGAGCACAGCAGACACTTCTTTACAGCGAGGCTGGTAGAACCATGGAATGCACTGCCCAGAAGTCTGGTGGAAGAGACCACAGTGGAAGGATTCAAGAAGGGTTGGGACAGGTACAGAGGGAAGCTGAGGCCAGGGAGGACCTCCTCTGGGGCTGGGGGGGTGGAGGAGCAAGCTCCCAGTAGGGGACTAGCTTCTGAGCAGACACGATAGACCATGGGGCCTATTCTGCTGGCTTTTACTATGATACTATGATACTATGTCTATACAAGTAGGCAGTATAGTGTTGTGGTTAAGAGCATCGAGCTGCAAACCTGGAGAGTTGTGTTTGAATCCCATCAGCCTCCACTTGCATACTGTGTGACCCTAAGCAATTCATTTAACTTCCCTGTGCTCCCAGGTCACACCTGGAAACAAGCTTTGGCTTAGTGTGCCTTGCCTGGTTAAACAATTTCCCCTTTTCCTTTTCATATACCTGCCGGGGTTAAATCAGGAAGCTGGTATGCATAAGAAAGAAGGCAAATAAAGTGATATTGAAGGCAATCATACCTGAATGGAAATAAGTGCATCAGATTGTGTATAACATTAAGTGCTGCAGATATAGTTCTGTTTGTCATTCATGCTATAAAAATATTAAAAAGATTACAAGGTCTTATAAAGGTGATGATTTCCCTGTTTCACAAAGGCATTTTTTACATCTATATCAAAATTAAACTATCACTGGATCTCATTTTCAGTACCAACCATGTGGCATTTTAATACAGCAAAAATCATGGTGGAGGTGTCAGAAAAACACCCTTTCAATAAGTGTATTTATTTATTAATGCACCATTCATGGTTGCATTTGTTGGGTTTTGATTCATTCAACTTTAGAAAAACATTGCTGCAGGGGAAATCTTTATTTAAAAAGAAACACAAGTTAACCGTTGAGAAAGCAAATGAAAATGAAGACAGTCACCTGTTAACAATGTGCTGGACTGCTTCAAAGGCTATGAAGAAGAACTAGCAACTGACTGATTAATTACGGTCATAGAGCTCTCCTTCAGCCAGCCAGCTTCAAAGGTATAGCTCAGGATCTGCTTTTAAATTAGGCATGACAAGATATAAACCATATGGTGCTCTCAGCGTAGTAATTTCACAAAGCAGGCTGTCTGAAATGCAATAGTAGTTTAGCAGAAAGACGGGAGTATTTATTTAACTGCCATAGAGATTTGCAGAATGGAAGGATACTCTGAAAACTCTTAAAAGATGTGTTACATGAAAACACCTTTTTTCAAGGGAAAGCAGGATGGCTGTTTTCACCAATCCCTCAAAGCTAGTCCACAAAATCTTGAAATCTGTCACTGTCTTGGCATTTACAACCTCCCTTGACAAATTGTTCCAACTATCCACTACCCCTTCCGTGCAGAAATACTTCCATATGTCCTTCCTGAATCTATCATCTACCACTTTATACTCATGTTTTCTAGTTGCTGATCCCTCACTATGCTTAAATAGAATGTGGCACTCTACCATGTTCATACTCTCAGATATTTAAAGGTTTCATTCATGTCCCCTCTCTCTTTTGGACTCTAGCAAGAACATGTTCAAACTGACCAGAGGGTCCTTCCTTATATGATTTGCTCTATTGACTCTGTATCATCTTTGTAGCATGTCTTTGGACAGATTCTA
This sequence comes from Neoceratodus forsteri, assembly GCA_016271365.2. Taxonomy (NCBI): domain Eukaryota; kingdom Metazoa; phylum Chordata; order Ceratodontiformes; family Ceratodontidae; genus Neoceratodus; species Neoceratodus forsteri. The sequence goes on along the minus strand of CM057449.1, from coordinate 245,909,743 downwards.
TATAGTCATTATCCGTTTTCAGATGTGGGCTCCAAAACTGGACACAGTACTCCAGGTGTGACCTCACCAGTGATCCATAGGGGGGCAACAGTGCCTCTGTTCTTCTACTGGTGAACCCCCTTCCTGCACATCCTAGCATCCTGTTTGCCTTCCCAAGTCCCTTTCTTCAGTGGTCAAAGTGATTTCTTGCCCTCTGTCTTCAGGTTTCCCTTACCTAGGTACATACATTTGCACTTCTTGGCATTAAACTTGAGTTGCCATACCTTGAATGCCCCCTTCAGCTTTTCCAGCTTCCCCTTTAAGTCCCTGACCCCTTTCTCAACTCTATCCTGCTACAGAGTTTAGTAACATCTGCAAAGAGGCTAATTTCCCTTGATTCCTTCCCCATCACAGATGAACTCATAAAACAGTACTGGTCCCAGTCAACCCTTGTAATAGCTGATTTGTGACCAACCCCGGCCTCTGAAGGTTCATCATGTATTACTACCCTTTAGGTCCTTCCTCCTAGCCAATTTTCTACCCACCTTGTTATCTTTGCCCCAGCTCTCAGATCCCTCAATTTCGTGATAAGCCTTCTATTGAAACCTACAAGCACCTCACAGGAGTGAGCAAGGTGCAAGTGGAGTATCTATTTCAGAAAAAGGAAGGCACTAGAAAAAGGGGGCATGCAAGGAAGATAAGAGGGGGGAAGTTTAGGAGAGATGTGTGGAGATATATCTTCACAGAAAGGGTGGTGGATGACTGGAATCACCTGCCAGAGGAGATAATTGGGGCAAAGACTGTGGGGAGCTTCAGGCATGTGAGGGATAGGCACAGGAGCACATCATTTATTTATTTATTTAGTTTTTGTTGACTGGGTAAGTGCAGTAGACAAATACTGCCTATTTTCAGGCATGAACCAGGGGAGGGGGATACAGATGAATGCCAACTGACCTTGAATCAGATTAAGCTGTTGGTGGTATTTTTAGTGCATGAGTGAAATTTGGCCAGGACACCAGGGAAATTCCCCTACTCTGCTTCCTGTGAGCAAGGGGGACCCATTTTCCTGTGGGACCAAGATGGCAGCTCCCATGGATCCTGGTGGAGGTGGTGGAGGTGAGATGGTCTCTGGAACTGGGAGCTAGCCTCCTCCTTGGTTCCTTGTCTGCATGAGGCTTCTTCCATTACGGAGATGATGGATGTGGATACTGCTTCTCAGGAACCGGCTTTGGATTTGTTTATGCCTGAAATGGACGGCCCTATGGTTCCTATTGAGCAACAACTGCTTACTGCTTCAGATAGTGTGGCTTTTCTACAATCAACAGATCTTTCAGTTAACCCGCAGCTGAGATCAGAGTCCTCAGGTTGCCATCAGTTTCCCTCTTGGAGTGCATATTTGCGAACGCTTCTCGCCGAAAAAGAATGCTGCAAACTTCTAGGACGAGGACAAGCTACAAAATGTCAGATAAGTGGTTCTCTTCCTGAGATTATGGTATCCTCAATGTTTGCTACTTCTTTTTCTCCTTGTGAGGTGGAATGTGGTGCTGGGATGGCTACTGAGTATGCAGAGGGGAATGACAGTGCACTAGCTTCAGCAGCCGGGGAATATTCCCATATTTCACCTCATGGAACTGCCCATAAGCTTGCCGATGTTGCGACTGCTCCAGTTTTGACACATTAAGTATTGCAAGGAAAGGGTTATAGCCCAAACACTGTTTTCCATCCTGATTTGCCTCAGACTTTGCTTAGTCCCTCTACAACCGAGGTTTTGATTGCTTCTCCCTCATGTAGCACCAACCTTGTAGGTGGAGGTCCAGACTTTAATAAAAACATTCTGGTTACGGGACACACTGTGGCAGAGGCCCTGCAAGCTGCTGGGTGGGTGAAGTCTGGCTATGATCAGCCATGGGTGTCACCTAGGCATTTAGAGCCTGCTCCTGCAGACCCTATGGAGCTTCCCTCCTCCATGGAAATGACTAATTCTCCGGTTTTGTTTTTGAATCAGCAGGACCCGATTGCTGGCTCTTCTTCTCATGATGCCTCTGGGCAAATACATGACACTGTTATTCCCACTGACCCTATATCAGTTTCATCTGGGCTTGGCCCAGGGTCCCCTGCCCCCCCATCCTTCTATGGGTTCAGCAGGGATTTCTTCTAAGGATAGCCGATCTTCCTCCCACAGAACATATGCAGGATTGTTTCACACTCCTCCAGAATCTGCTAAATGCTGGAATGCTGTACGAATAAAATATAAACAGGGTTTGGAGGTGCATCCAGACAGAGTGTATGTAGGGCATACACTTTTGAAGGAGAGCATGGGTTTTTCTGCTCATGATATTTATGCACTTATTCATACATCGGGTGACTCAAACTTTGACGGTAGCTTTAAAACGGCTGCAAATTTGGAGCTTTTTTGGGAACGTTATCAAGGAATTCGTAATAACCCAGAATGGATAGCTTTTGCTATTATTCCTTTAACTAAACCTGCTTACAGGACTGTGACCGTTTTATTTAAGAATGAAGGTGTTGCAATATCGGATATCTTGTTTTGGTTGCAGTGTAAGTGTTCTGTCCTAGGTCTCCCAGATCCTATTATGGACTCAGAGGATATTTGGACTGGGGGGTGGAGGATTCAGGTCAAAATCCCCCAAAACAGAGGCATTATTCAACACCTACCTAGCTGTTTCTACCTGGAGAGAGATCGGGGCTTTATTTTTCGTGCTGGGCAGCCCAGATCCTGTTTCAGGTGTGGGGCCCATACTCACCTAAGCAATGCCTGTGACAAAATGAAATGCTCACTTTGTGGAGGGATTGGCCATGTGACTTTTTCTTGCCAAACCCCTGTGGTTTGTAACCTCTGTGATTACACTATCCACAATTATAGGAACTGTCCCTGGGCTTCCCATAATGCAGGAGGAGAAGAAGCTACAGAGACCTTTACCGATGCACCTCAGACACCTGTAAAGGAAGCTTGCCCTTTAAATTTACCATGCTCCAGGCCTCCTTCTCCCTCTCCACATGAGGTCGCTGTTGAGCCTTTGAGTATACCTTCGGCTGCTATTACCCCAGTCTTTTCCTTACCACAAAAGGCAGTTTCCACTGAAGGCACCAGGGACAGTGGCACCACCTGTACTGCCCATTCCTGCCAAGAATACAGAGGTGTGCTTTCCCTCTGCTGCTGATCCAGGGCCTTCTGGTCTAAATCCCACCATGCCACCTCTTCGCCCTGTAGAATCGAAACTTCAGAAAACCGAACGACTGACCCGCAGTTCATCCCAAAAAATGGGAAAGGAAACTGCAGATGGGAGCGAGGTTGATCTCCCCATGTCCAATAGATTTCTACCCCTTACTAAAGGGAAACAATGGGATGAAATGGACGAAGAATCTGACTCCTCCTCTTTGATTTCCTCTCAGACTGAATTTATGACTGACTCTGAAATTCCTTTAGTGTACACGAAACAAGGGGTTAAAAAGAAGAAGAAATCTAAAAGATCAGGGTCCAAAACTTCAAACTCTATGGTTAATGCTAAAGCATCTACCCTACCACCTGACCATGGAGTGGCGTCTTTCACTGGGTTCCTTAAATGTTAATAGCATTAAGAATCATAAAAAAATGACTTACTACTTTTTCTGTTATAGCTAATCATTTGCTTGACATTTGTTTAATTCAAGACACCCGGTTACATACTATTAGGGAGACCTACCGGGCTTTGAAAGAGTGGTTTAGGGGAACTTCTTTTTGGTCCTTGGGTGAGGAACCATGCTCAAGGGTGGGATTTTTGATTTTAAATCCGGACCTCTGAGTATCTCGCCTCATTGACTTGATTAATGGATGGGCATGCATCCTTTGATGCTAGACTGGGGACACATGAATTCCATATTATAAATGTTTACAATTTTCAGACCAAGTTTCAGCAGGTTGCCCTTTTACAGAAGGTCTTGCCTTTTTTGTCCACTATTAGGTCAATTCTCTTGGGAGGGGATTTTAATTGTATATTATCTTTATCCGACAAAACAGGGAAAATGCAAAAATTATATTCTGATTCTAATTTCTTACAAAAAAATGTGTACCCAGGCTAGACTTAAGGATTGTGCAACTGTCTCATCTAGATTACCGGAGCACACTTATTTTAAGGGCCGTTTATCCACATGCATTGATTTCTGGTTTGCCTCTCATTGGGTCCCTGTGAGCAATTTTTCAGTTTCCCCGATAGAGACCTCAGATCATAGAATGATTAAAATGACCGTGGGTACTCCTGCAAACAAACCAGGCCTGAATCCAGTCTGGAGGATGAATACTACTCTTTTTATCAAATACGGACACCTGGGATCTCATTTTGAATGAGTTGGAGACCAGGGTTTATGTCTTTGATTTATATGACAATTCCTTTTTATGATGGCAAGACTCAAAACGAGATGTTAAAAGTTTAGGTAACTCATTGTCAAAAAAGACTGCCACTTCCAAGTATTTAACTTATCTGGCATTAAGAGACAGGCTTCAGAGGTTACTTTTTTGGGCTGTGGAAACTGGAGAAGACATCACAGAGGACATTGCCCTGATTAAAACTAAGATGTGTAATTTTCAGTATGATATGGCACATTCTCTTTTTTTTTTAGAGCAAAAATATGGCACCCAAGAGAAAGCACAAAGAGTTAGTCCGAATGATTGTTGTTCTCAAAGAGTAGATTCCAAGTATATGACGACTTTAAGGACAGAGGCTGGTCTGATTGTAGATTCTGGTTGTGACATAGAACATGTGGTTCATCAGTTTGTGGAATCCTCTTTTTGTGATAACTTTCCCTCTTTAGCTGGGATAGAGGATTTCCTTAGCATATTGCAGATACCTGCTCTTTTGGAGGCAGATAAATCTCAACTGATCTCTTCCATCTCCCAAAAAGAAATTGAGGAGGTTATTAGCAGTCTACCGTCTGGATCTTCCCCTGGCCCAGATGGACTACCTGGGGAATTTTATAAAAAAGCTGTAGGCCTTTTGTGCCCCTATTTGGTAACTGTGTATAATGATATCTTATCAGGTTTGGTTCCTTTTCCCATGGCTTTGGCAGACAGTATCTTGATTTTTCTTTATAAAAAAGGTGACAAATCGTATCTTAGAAACTGGAGGCCTGTTAGCTTGCTGAATGTGGATTGGAAAATCCTGTGTAAAATATTGTGCAAGCGTTTATCCTGAGTAGCTCAGGATATAATTTAATCTGGACAGACTTTGTGCCATCCCTCATCGGAGAATGGGAGACACTACCAAACTTCTGAGGGAAGCTTTTGATGAAACAATTGGGTCAGGGTATTTGATTTCCTTGGACCAAGCGAAAGCTTTTGATGAGGTCCCATATGCTTTCTTGTTTCAGGTACTACTACATTTTGGTATCCCTGTTAAGTTCATAGATTGGCTTCGAATTATGTATAAATATGCCTCCTCAAGGCACTTGGTAAATGGGAGGCTGGAGAAGTCTGTTCTGATCCGGCGAGGTGTCAGGCAAGGTTGTCCCCTGAGTCCACTTCTTTATGTTTTTTCATTGGACCCTTTGTTGTGAAGACTGAATTTAGTACCAGGGATCTCACCATTTAGGAGCTTAGGGGATGGGATATTTCCAATTGCTTTTGCCTGTTCAGATGACTCTAATATATTAGTAAAAGATCAGGAATCTGGGGAACAGGTCATGAGGGTGGTAGATTATTTTTCTAGTATCTCTGGATCATGGATTAATAAAAACAAGCATTTGTCAATGCCGAACGTTTGCTTGCTGGCATTGGCAGTGGTAGTGTAGAAGTTACAGAGCTGCGTAATAGGAATGGCAGTGAAGTACTGAACTGAAGCCAACCCCACCACCACCCTGCAGAGAGTGACAGGCATTGGGGTGTGCCTTTGGGTCATCAGGCATAACGGCCACACCATTTCACCACACCCCACCATGCAGACACTGACAAGTGTCACGGTGTTCCTTGGGGTCTTTGGCCCTTATGCACACCCCATTCCGTTAGGAAATATGGTGAGATGGGTGCGATATAGGAGAATGGGGTGAACTTTGGGGCCAAAGAGTCCAAGGCACACCTCGATGCCTCTCACTGGCTGCAGGGTGTGGAATGATATAAGCATTGCAGGCAAGAATCCCAGGTCACACCCCTGATGCCTGTCGTTCTCTACAGGGTTGGGCGTTATGGTTGGAAACCCTAATACCTCAGGCATTCATTGGTATTTTCACTCCAAATTTTCAACATGGTTTTTTTGTGACCCCACCTCATGAACAGTGGCAATATCAGTTTGTTAGCCGAAAGCTGCTTATGCACAGAGACTACGGCATTTAGCACCACAGGTGCAAAACATTCGAACAGGATGTAAAAATGACAGCTGTACTGTTCATGGGAGGTGTAAAAATGGCAATGTTGCAAATCTGCAGTAAAATGTTAAAAAACTGGTGAAGTCATGAGCGACATAGAAACTGTGCAACGACACCCGTAATATAATTAGGTTGAGATTTTTACAGCAGATTGTCAACTCAGGCATTTTGGTGCTCTGATCATGAACAGTGTCACTGTGATTTTCTTTATCTGTCCCAACAATGATTTCCCACAGCGACCACGCATCTCTGCACTGAAAGCGTGAAAACACACTTCGGCCATGTTGTGAAAAATGACAGCTGTACTGTTCATAAGGAAGTCTGGAAAAATTCCACTGGTGAAAATCTGGACTGAAAATATTACAAAGTCATGAACTTACGAGGGTGCGTGGAAACTGCGCAATGCTCACTCGTAACACAGTCATTTTATGGACTTTTGTCACCAGATTTTCAACATAGCCATTTTAAGACCTCTGCTCATGAACAGTGTAACTGTGATTTTCGTAATCTATCCCAAACATTGTTTTCACACACCAACAGCACCATTGTGCGCTACATGTGTGAAAACACATTTTGGGCGACATATGAAAAATGGCAGCTGTACTGTTCATAAGGAGGTGTGGTGAAATGGCAATGTTGAAAATCTGGAGTGAAAATATTGAAAATTCGAGAACCTACGAGTGTGCGTAGGAACTGTGCAACGACGCCAGAAACAGTCATTTTTTGACGCCACCAAATTTTCAAAATAGGCTTCTTGAGAGCCCACCTTATGAACACTGGCAGTGACGTTTTGCTTTCTCAGTCCCAAAGGTGATTTTGGCGCAGGACTCGTAAATCACCCTTTGGGTCTTAATAACGCCATGACAATGACAGCATTCATGAGAAGGGGTCCCAAAACCCAATGTTGAAAATTTGTGCAAAATTCAAAAAATGCCTGAGATATGCAACAAAGTTGAAAACCCTATCTATCCCATTATACAGCTACAGCATTTCTCAGTTCGCGTCGGCTTTGAAGAGTGCAGACGTGTTCCTGGTCCACGAAGATCATCACGCCGGATTCGAGTGTAAGTATGGGGGTGAGGGGGTGGGGAGGCAGGGTGCGCAGTCGGTGGGTACGGGTTGTGGGGGCAGGGAGAGATTGCGTGGGACCATTTTTTTTCTTTACAGGTTTTTTTTTTTTTTAACGACGACGTTGACGCTTGCCACGCTGGGGTGGGCTCCCAGCATGGCACAAAGACGGCTGGTTGGGGAGTGGAGCCGACGGGATTGGGCACCCCCTGCCGGCTATGATCTATTGCCACTCTGGGGTGGGCTCCCAGCGTGGCACCCTGTACCTGGGGAGGACAGTGAGCCACGGGGATTGGATACCCCCGCCGCTATATTGAGGAGCTGCCACGTCAGTGGGCACCCAGCTGGCATGTGAAGGCTTTAAAGTGTGCCGCAGCACAGCCGATGGGGATTGGGCACCCTGTTGGCTATACAGTGCGTAGGGGCAGCACGCAGTATGCGTGCGTGTGTGTGTGTAGGGGGAGCTGCGCATGAGCAGGCGATATCTGATCGCTGCTCACTGAAGCGTAGCTCTCCCTTTCAACTGTATGCCATTGCATTTTGGAGCTGTCATAGGCAGCTCCAGCATGCATTGGAGGACTGGGGCCGCGTCTGCCAACACACTGACTGAATTGGAAGAGGAGGTGACACACCTCTGAAAACTCGGATGATAGCACTATCTTTCTTGCACGTGCGTGCAAGCAAACATAATAAAAGTAAAGTGGTAGGGCTTCATCTTTTAGATGCTGCCCCTCACTCTATAGGGGTATTGGTATAACCCCATTATCTATTAAAATTTGGGGTTATTGGTTTGGGGCTCCTGATCCAGCATATTTTAATTGGGAAATTGTGTTAACTGAAGCAGAGGAGAATGTTGCAAGATGGAAGGGCTTTTCCATGACAAAGAAAAAGAGGGTATATATGTTTAAAACTTTTGTTTTGCCTTTATTTTTGAATATGTTATGTGTATCCACTACCAAACAGATTAGAAGTTAAAATGTATAGTCTGGCATTCCAGTTATTGTGGGAAAGTCAGCTAAACCCCATTAAAAGAAATTGTACTTACTGGCCTATATGTGATGGTGGGTTTAATATGGTTAATCCTGTGATTTTTCTTTTTAGTACCTTTCTTTATGCAAATTTTGTTCCCGTTTTAATGAGAAGTCATATGCCTTGGGTGCCCTTGTTGAAAATTAGATGCTTTTATTTCTGGCAGAAATGGGGCATCCAACAATGGGGAATATTTCAGGGTATACCACGGGGTTTTTCTCCTTACTTATTGAAAGTATGTAAATAATTGAAGAATTAGAATATCTCGACCTTTGACCTTTTACATACCACTAGGAAAATGGAATACCGTAAATTGTTACAAGAGATTTGTTTTAAGGAACCTTGTCTAGTTTTACCGGTCACGGTAATACTTGCTGCTGTCCTCCACCAAGTGACGGAAACCAGACGTCCCCCTAAAGTATGGGACACTGTATGGCTTAGCTGCCATTCTCAGCTTAATGTCAGAGGCAATCATTTTCATAAATGCATTCAAGACAGATCATGTTTAAGGGGAGGGTTGTGGTTTAGAGGTGGAAACGATGCTACATCTTTTTTTTTTAATACTCTTATTTTATTGATTTATGGTCTTTGTTGGCCTGTTCCTGGAATATCCCTCATTTAAGGGTCATGGATTATAATACTTTGGTGTATGGACTGTAATCTTTGGAGATGTTTCCATTCTGGTATGACTCGTGTAATTATGACATTGATTAAATGGGTCAATTGGCAAACCAGATGTCAATATGTGTTACAACAAAAACAGCTATCCTTGTTGGGTTTGCAAAATAAAATAGAACAAGAAATTTCAAAGGTTTATCTTAAAGGGACACTGTCAACCTGTTTTTCATCATATTATTTCTAGTTGAAACCCTGTATTTTATGATTGCTTACTCTCTCTAAAATTCACTGATGTTGCTGTTTGTTTTGTCTGTATCCTTGCTTAGTAGAACTGAAATGCATGGCAATGTATATTTATAAACAACCTTGTTTTTGTTTACAATCCTGGTTCTGTTCTTACTGCATATGTCCTGAGCATTACTGTAGAAACAGTGCAGTCATTCATAAGGCAGTACTGTAGCCTCCTAATCTCCCACTGCATTGTGAGGGGCTAGACTGTTTTATGGATGTTACCAAGTCCAGGAAAGCTGTATTTGGAGTTGATCAAGGAATGTAAACAAACCTGTTTTGGTGTGATAACACCAGTATGTTGGGCAGTCTGTTTTTCACTTTTTTTGACAAAATATGAGTCAGTATCAAACTACCAGCTACTTCAACAATCTCTGCAGAATTTTGGAAATCATAAAATATGTTTTTTAAACTAGTGACACTTTGAGACCTAAGGAGGTTGACAGTGTCCCTTTAAGGAAAGACATAGTTTTCCTAGATCTTTATTATGTGACAGGTGGAGAGGTTGGAATAACCTCCCCTTTTTACAAGCTTTGCCAGACCAGTAGTGCCTTTGTGGTATCAAATGAACTGGTGGAATCTTCTATCTTCCATTGGAGGAGGAGTTTTGAATAGGATGGCTGTTTTTATTTTGTTCTGTGCCTGGAAGTTTTGGTGTATAGTGTTTGTTTTGAGATTGGGGTATGGGTGTAGGCGTTTTGGGTTTTCTGGTTTAGTAAGGGCCTGGTGAATTTTGTTTTATATCTTTGCATGGTTGTAATTATATGAGTTGGTTTTTCTGGTTTGTTTCTCTGTATTTTCCCTTGTTTTGATTTTGAAACTTTCTCCAAAAAAAAATTTCCCTACTCTTTTCGATGAGTGCCATGGGATTTTTAACATCCACCTGAACTACCACCAATCCAGGCAGGAGGGAACTCGGTTTAACATCTCATCTGAAAGACGGCACCTCAGAAGTGCAGCACCCCTCCAATGCTGCACTATAGTGACAGTACTAGGATACTAGGATGTCAGTGTCAGTGGCTCAGTAGGTAGCACACTCGCCTCTGAGGCCGGGAGATCAGAGGGCTGTGGGTTCAGTTCCCACATCTGGCACTTGGGTTAATATCCCAGTACTGACACTGTAATGCAGCATGAGAGGGGTGCTGCATTTCTGAGGTGCGGTCTTTCGGATGAGACGTTAAACCGAGGTCCCATCTGCCTGGATTGGTGGTAGTTCAGGTGGATGTTAAAGATCCCATTGCACTTATCGAAAAGAGTAGGGGAATTTCCCCGGTGTCCTGGCCAAATTTCCCTCATTCACTAAAAATACCACCAACAGCTTAATCTGGTTCAAGGTCAGTTGGCATTCATCTGTATCCCCCTCCCCCGGGTCATGCCTGAAAATAGGCAGGATTTGTCTAGTGCACTTACCCGGTCAACAAAAGCTATAAAAATAAAAAATAAAATAAAATATTAACCCAAGTGACAGATGTGGGAACTGAACCCACAGCCCTCTGATCTCCCGGCCTCAGAGGCGAGTGTGCTACCTACTGAGCCACTGACACTGAATTAGAGGAATGGGGAGGGAGTGACACCTATAACCATATAGTGTCAGTGGTGATGGAATAAGCAGGGTCAAGGGGCAGACTGGATGGGCCTATAGATCCTTTTCTGCCAACAAAATCTATGTTTCTATGGGGTACTGAGTTGAAGAACTTAATGAAATATAAATACTGCACATCAGGTTAGTCTGGCATAACCTTCTCTTCATAAAGCCATGCTACCTTCTATCTTGGAACTCATTTGTTTCAAGAAGTTCCACCAGGTGCTCCTTGAAGACAGTTTCCTGGAGTTTACCCACTATAGAGGTCAAATTTACTGGCCTGTAGTTTCTTGGTTCTCCCTCCTCCCACTCTTGTGCAAGGGGATCACATCCAGGTCATGGAGCTTAGGTTCTGCCTACAACAGTTTGCAGTTGACCACATTAAAAAAATGTGTTTTGCTAATTTCAGTTGATCTGTGTGCTATGTGAGCACCTGACCTTGATTCTGTTTGGACCACATTCACCCTCCTCCAGTCCTCTGGGACTATCCCTGTCTTTAGCTAGTGGTTGAATAAGGCCATCAGGGGCTCTACTAGTTCTTCCCCCAATTCTCTCAACACTTTAGGGGGCAATCCATCGAGTCCCAAAGACATATCCAACCTGTGTACCCTCAGCCCCTTAAATACCCTATCTTTCAGCACCAGTCCCAATTTTAGTGCCCCTCGTCTCCTCTCTTAGCCTGCCTTCCATAGCCTGGGAGTGGGCCACCCACCTCTGCCATGAATACCTAGCAAACATACTTTTTGATGATGTTAGCCTTCTTCCCATCCTCCTCTACACAAACATTTACTGATTGTTGCCTCAACATGCCCTCCTTAGTTTTCCTTTTTTCTCTGAAATATCTAAAGCAGTTCCAGTTGTTTTCTTTTACATCCTCAGCTATCGTCAGTTCTGTCCCTTCCTTTCCCTTTCTTATTACTCTGCATGCTCCCCTCATTTTGACTAAGTATTCCCCCCTATTATCCTTAGACTGATCCCCTTGCTCTTGAATGCAACCCTCTTTGCCCAGACTGCTTTTCCCACTTCCCTAGTGAACCTAAGAGGCTGCTTGTGTTTTTTTGTTTTTACTGTACTTACAGTACCTGCTTCAGATAGGTTTTAGTAACTTCCATAAGACTTCACTTTATGAGTTTCCACACTTTCTCCACCACCCTCCCATTTTGTCTTGGAGGTTCTCCCCTGTGCTCCCAAAATCTACCCATGGAAGTCTATGGCTATTGTCTTAGACTTAGTCCTCCTGTCTTTTATTCATTCATTCATTTAGACTTTGGTAACCCAGTAAAGTCCATTGAGAGAGGGCTCATTTACAGGAATTTTTTTTTTTATTTTATTAATACTAGGAATTAACATCTTTGAGCTAAAAGCTCATTTACAAAGGTTCCATGTCAGAGAGAAACAAAAAATGACTTACAAAATCAAAGATACTGTGTGCAGACAACAAGAGGCTTAGATACATTCATTACAAGGAAGATGAACTGGACATAATACACAGCAAGACAATGGTACAGATAAGGAGAAGCTAGTAAATAAATTACAATGCAGTTTAAGTAAAACAACTACATTTGCAAAGGTCAAGAACATAGTTTTTGTACAAATGTTAAAAGGACGTGAAGCAAGTGAAGAGGTGACTGCTCTCTCAGTGGAAGGGAAGTAAATGCAAATCTAGGAGCTTTCAGTATTACTTCTTCGCATTGATATTGCATTGAGAAAAGGAGGAGTAGGACTTTGATGAAGGTTGTGCAATGGCTACTTAGTCTCTTTCTGAGTGTGGATAGGAAGGATAGGAATATAAAAAGCAGTTGCTCAATATATCTAAACGTGTACAACAAAGGAGGTAAGGGAAATAAAATGTTTTGCACTGATAGAGGGGGGAGAGGGGAGACTTGGGGGAGTGTTTGGTATCCTGCATCTGAAGGGTGGGGGTCACAGAGCAACGACAGCAATGGGTAGGGTGGTAGGCTGCAAAAACTGCGGTGCACCAGTCTTTCTAAACATTGCCTGGAGTGTGGAGGATGTTTAGTGTGCAACCACATAGAAAACTTAGAAAGGAGATTGAGGTCTGCAGGAGGAACTAAGACAGGCAAGGCAGATTGGGGGTGGGTTTAGCCCAATACTGGAGGGAGGAAGAAGGGGAGATGAGGGAGGGTGATTTAAGCCAACAGTGGTCAGGAGAGGGTCAGAAGAAGGGAAGCAGAGACAAAGGGGCCCAGGCCAGGAAGAACGATTGCCGGGGAAACCAGGTCAGGAGACAAAAGACAAATGGAAGGAGGAGATAGGGACTTGTGAGGGGAGGCGAAGAAGTGGCAAAAGTCATGGAGTGGAAAGGAGAGATCAGGTTACTATGAAGAGAGAGGGAGCGGGCATTTGTGAAGGGTCTTCAGAAAACAGCTGTGCACTGCTAGAAAGGAAGAAAGTGGAGGAGGGAAATGATAAAATTAGAGGAGTAATTGATAAATGCCTGGACCAAACTGGAGCGGGGGGAAGTTCTGCTGGGAGAATTGCAACAGGGGTAAAAGGGGGAATTAATGTGCAGGAGGAAGAAGAGGAGCTGTAAATGAGAGAGGGAGATGAATGGAAGCAAGCAAGGAATAAGAGGGGTGGAATCTTAGTGCTGGGGGACTCAATACTAAGAGGAGTTAGGTGGGGTAGCAAGGGGGAGAGGCATAGTCGCATTTGGGTGGAGGCCATGCCAGAAATGACAGCAGAAAGGGTGGGACAGTCTGTTCTGAAATATGCTAGAAGGGGTAGGGACAAGCCTCATTTAATTATACATCTTGGGACAAACGACCTGGCTGACAAGACAGTAGATATAGTCCAGAGGAGGTTTGAGGAACTAGCACAATTATGTGAGGGGGCAGGAAAATCAGTAACTTTTTCCGAGATACTTCTGGTGCCAAAGGCAAGCACAACAAGAAAGCTGAGAATAGAGGAATTTAACGGATGGCTAAGAACCTGGTGTTGTGCTAAAGGGTATGGGCTGTTGGGGGTGGGGAGGGACCTGGGAGGACAGTAGTCTCTATGCCAAGGACAGACTACACTTGAGTGAGGAGGGAAAGAAAGTGTTGAAACAGAGGATGGAAGAGTATATAGAGGAAGTTGGGAATTTAAACTAGGAGTGGGGGGTGGCAGTTGGGGAAGAGATATGCAGAGACCACAGGTTGGGAAATCATATGAGCTTACCCCCCATAACAGTGATAAAGGACAAATGGCAAGTACTATTGGTGATGCTAGGAAAGGAGGGCAGGCTGGGAGGGGGAGAAAAGGGTGGAAGGTGGTTACCCTTAATGCTAGAAGCCTTGGGAGGAAAACTGCAGAGTTACAGGTTCTCATGGCAGAGAGAGAGGTGGACATTGCAGCCATCACGGAAACATAGGCCACCCAATATAATGACTGGGACCTGTCTGTACCAGGGTACAGGTTATTTCGTAGGGACAGGGTGATTGGGAAAGGAGGGGGGGGTTGCACTATATGTGAAGGAAGGACTGAAGTGTGTAAGGGAGGAAGGGGAGGAGGGTAGTACGGAGTCACTTTGGGTGCAAATCCAGGATTCCAAGAATAGGATTCCTAGAATGGGAGTGGTGTACAGGCCACCATCTCAGATGGAGGAGCTAGACAGGGAACTAGCGGGACAGATCAGGAGGACCTGTGATAAGGGTAGTGTGGTGATTGTGGGGGGACTTCAACAACCAGGAACAGAAGGGAGCAGGTACTGCTGGATGCCTTCCAGGACAGCTTCCTGCTGCAAATGGTCAGTGAACCAACCAGGTTAGGGAATACCCTTGACCTTGTGCTGGCAAATGGGGACTTTGTGAGAGAACTTACAGTGGAGGAACCGCTGTCAGGGAGTGACCACCACTCAGTATGGCTCACATTGGATATGGGCAAGGAAGGAGTGGAATCTGGCACAAGAGTGCTGGACTTCAGGAGGGTTGACTTTGGGAGGATGGGGGAAGTGGTAAAAGGGTACCTGGCCAGAATTCAATCTAGTATGGATACTAACCAGAGGTGGGAGCTCATAAAGCTGGGGATAGTGGAGGCAACCAAACCCTGCTGCAAAGCCCAGAGCAAGAAGGCTAGGGCTAAGAAACTGAGCTGGTTGAGCAAGGAGGTCATGGAAAGGTAAGGAAGAAAAGAGCTGCCTTTAGGAAGTACAAGAAAACAGGGAGGGGAGGACAGAGAGGAGTACTTGACAGAATCGAAGGAGGTGACAAGGGCAGTAAGGGGAGCCAAAGCATCTACGGAACTCAGGCTGGCACAAGGCATTAAGAAGGGGGAGAAGGACTTCTTTAAGTACATCAGGGAGAAAAGGAGCTGTAAGGACCACATAGTAAGGACTAGGAAGGAGTGGGGTTGGGTGGAAGCAGTGTACAATAAGGCGGAAGCACTAAATGAGTACTTCTGCTCAGTATTTACTAAAGAGAAGAGGGGGGTGACACCCAAGGTGAGAGAAATGGCAGAAGCAGGGGGGGAAGTGGTGACAGATGGGGAAATCATGGAGGGCAGAGTTTGAGAGGGTTTGAAGGCACTGAGGGTGGACAAGGCGCCAGGTCCAGATGGCATCCACCCCAGGGTACTGAAGGAGCTGGCAGAGGTCCTTGCAGGACCTTTGGCAGACCTATTTAATGCCTCACTACATTCGGGGTGTATACCTCAGGACTGGAGGATGGCTCATGTGGTGCCCCTCCACAAGAGTGGCCCCAGGATGAACCGGGAAACTACAGACCAGTGAGCCTTGCATCCATTGTGGGTAAGCTAATGGAGACTATCCTGAAGGAGAGGCTGGTGGCCCTCCTAGAGGCCAAAGAACTACAGGACAGCAGACAGCATGGCTTCATATGTGGCAGATCCTGCCAAACCAACCTGGTCGAGTTCTATGACTGGGTAACTAGGCAACTGGACAGGGGCCATGCAGTGGATGTCCTGTATCTGGACTTCAGTAAGGCATTCGACTCAGTGCCACATGGAAGGCTGGGAAGGAAGTTAGTAGGCACAGGAGCAGGTGAAAGCTGGTGAGATGGGTAGGAAACTGGCTGCAGGGCAACAGAGGGTGGTGGTGGGTGGGAGCTCTCCAAGGCAGTGACGAGCAGTCCCACAGGGCTCGGTGTTGGGACCAGTGTTGTTTGGGATATTCATTGCAGACATATCATGGGACATCAAGAGCAAGATCAGTCTGTTTGCTGATGATACCAAGGTTGGCGTGGTGGTGGATGACCTAGGGGGATGGCAGGGGTTGCAGGATGATCTGGCAAAGCTTGAAACCTGGTCAGACACCTTGCAACTGGGGTTTAATGCCAAAAAGTGCAAGGTGCTGCATTTTGGGATGAAGAACCCAAGGAGGAGTTACCAGCTAGGGGGAGTGCAGCTAGCCCAGACAGAGAAGGAGAAGGATCTGGGTGTGCTCATTACAGGGTCAATGAACAACTCGGCACAATGTAGGAAGGCAGCTGCAAAGGCCAACAAAATGCTGGGTTGTATTGCAAGGGGTATATCCTCGAGGAGGGAGGAGGTGATTCTGCCACTGTATGGGTCATTAGTTAGACCACACCTGGAGTACTGCGTGCAGTACTGGCGTCCGTATCTGAAGGGACATTAAGTTACTGGAGGGGTGCAGTGCAGGCGACAAAGATGATCAAGGGGCTGGGGACTTATCATACGAGAGGAGGTTGAAGGAGTTGAACATGTACTCACTGGAGGAGAGGAGACAGGGTGACATGATTGAAACCTTTAAATACATGAAAGGAATAAACAAGACGGTACAGAGGGGCTGTTCAAAGTAAGGGAGGAGAGGGCACCAGGGCCATGATATGAGACTGGAGCGAGGAAGGTTCAGGAGGGAGATGAGGAGACACTTTTTTACAGAGAGGGTGGTGGCTGGGTGGAATGCGTTACCTGCAGAAGTGGTATGCAGTAGAACAGTGGACTGCTTCAAACGAGGATGGGACAGGACAAGGGAGAGGGTTAATGAAGGGGAAGGGTGGAAGGGAGGGGCAGCTGCAGAATAAGGGGTGCTAGCTGCACATTCGAGCAGACCTGATAGACCTCTAGGCCTTTATCCGCTGGCAAATTTCGTATGTTCGTATGACCATAGAGACTTCGCCTCTCTCATGCAGGCCAGTAGGGCATTCCAGAGTGAGAGTGATGTAGACAAAGGAGCACATGACCCACTGAGGTTCTGAACTGGGGAGTTGACAGTAAGTTTGCTGTTACTATCTTCTAGGGCTAAGGTGAACTAGACCAAGGTGTTAAGATTCACCCCAGGAGCTCCCTTACCTTAACTTCTACCACCCTGTTGTGGTTCAACAAAATCAGGTCAAGGATGGCTGCCTGAAAAACACTCTGAAACTGCACTACCATAGCAGGACCAGGTGCATTTCTGGAGGCCAGCCACCATGTCTGTAGGAAAAAGAAAAGAAATGCACTCTCTATAGCAGTGGTTCAAATTAATGAGTGAGGCAGCAGAGTTAGGGGACTTCTGGCTTACATCATCACGCTGCAGCAATGCTCAGGTGAACATTATACATATTACTAACTGTAATATACTCAGTAAGAGAACCCCAAACTGTACTGCTCACAGCCACCCAAGTGCACCGGCGCTTTGCTCACAAGAGCATCATCAAGGGGTAGTCTAAGTGATCCAACTGACCTGCTTTTAAGATCCAGTGGATCTGCTTTTAAGGTTACCCCATGATGACATCACAAGTGAGTTTAATACAATTAAAGACAGCAGAATCCAAACCATATTCCTCTGCTGGGCAATCTGCTAGGCAACCAGGCTTCTCCTATTGCCTTCCCTTCCTCTGGAACCTGCTCCCCTCCTCTTGCCATCTCTCCCTCTACCCTTTCTCCTTTAGAAATCCATTAAAACCTCTCACTGCCTCTTGTTCTTATACCCCTCCCTGAACTGTCCCTATTTTTCTACTATAAATTGCTTGTCTGATCCAATTTAATTGTTTTACTGTGTTAAACTGTACTCTGTCTTCACTTTATTTTGCACTAATCAGTAATACAATGCTTGTTTTTATTTTTGTATCTCCTGTTCCCCTCTCTCCCGGGTTGCACCAGGAAATGAGCTTTATCTCAGTGTGCTTCTCCCGGTTGCCAATTTTAAATAAATAAATACATACAGTAGATAGATAGATAGATAGATAGATGATAGAGCAATTAATATTGGATGCCAACCCAAAACAGCACATTGTGTAGCAACAAATAGGTTCACATATAAGTAAAGAAACATACAAAAAGACTTTTGTAAACTTGTCCCAAGTCACATTTATGTAGAATTAGTGCCCATTTGATCTTTGTATTAGAACAGCATATGATTAGAGATAAGATAAAATGTCTGTTGCAGTGAATTTGCATGATCATTTCTTTTTTAAATTCTTTAAACAGTTACATTTGCAGAAAAGGACTAACACAATTTGCAATAGATAAACCTTTATCTCCTATTAATGTTATAGATGCAAAGCCATGAGGTGGTGTGTGTGTGTGTGTGTGGGGGGGGTTCTGATTGGAGAGAAACATTTTCCTTTGGGGTGGGGTTAAAATGAAGGTAGGGATATTTGATGGATTAGAGGTGATCTAAAGGGAAAATATTATGAAAACTAGAACTGAAAGTAGGACATACCATACAAATGTTGGTGAGTGGGGAAGGGGAGGGACGGTGGAAATAAAAATGCTGGAAGGATATCAGGCATAAGATAAAAATAGGGTGCCTGAGAAAACAATGATAACATTAGTAGGATATAAAGGTTCAAATATTATTTAAAAATTATCTGCTGCAAATTGTTTTAACTTGGGTCCTGTTCTGCAAATGTAATGCTTTAAACAATTTCAAAAAAGTGATAAGCAGACTTACGGCACCAGATATTTCATCCTTGACTGCAGAATGCAAACCTAATGGTACAGATTAAGTGGAGAAAAGCAGGTTATGAAGTTGTATGAGGCTGTGGGCTAATGACATAGCTATAAATCAGACTGTAGCCAATCATGGTTGATCAGGCCAATCATGCAGGTTTTGAAAAAATAATTTTTAAAAATGGGCTTGGCTACTTATGCTCCTAAGTGATGATGATCTACTGTTTTAATCTGGGAGCTTTAGATACCCAGTAGTACCATATTCTGGTGGTAGCCCTTCTGATCTGCTCCCCTGGCAAACTGACCCCCTCCTTGAACTGGCTAGATGGTCTGAAGACCACTCCCACTCTGAAGTCCTTCGATTTTTTTAACAACCAGCGACACTCACACTGGTTCAACCCCTTCCCTCCAAGATCCTTGACTTCCATTGCCTAAATACTGTCCCTATGTGCCACTCCTTCCTCTCTGCCCAGTCCACTGTCATTGCTGAATAGGGCATATTACAGAACAGAGAGGTCCCTGTTGTGGCTCTGTTTCCCATTTGTCCTTGACTGTAATCAACTTTGGCTGGGCTTCCTCCACCAATGCCTGGAGGTTCTCCATTTTGTTCTCGAAGCTCCTAGCATTAATTAAAACTGCTTTCCATGAGATACATTTGTTTTCCCCTTGTCTGTCACCCTTCCCTATACTCCCCTTTTCCCTACTCCCTCTAGTTTCATGTCCCATTCTTAACCTCCCTCCAGGGCTGTCATTGCACGAGAAGATAGATTGTTCATATGATTTATGTATTTATCACAGATATTTTACCAGGAAAGATGTAGTGCTCTGGTAACAACTCATTTCCAGATGTGTCCTGGGGAAGGAGTGGGGGAAGCAGACAACATAATAAGGTACAATAAGTACAAAAATATAGCAAGTGTGCAAAAACAGATACCCGGTGCTGTGTAATGCAACAGGTGCATAATACTAACTAAATTAGCAAATGTCCCAAAGCAATGCAAGTACACAGTATGATCAATACTGAATCCGGGGGAAGACTGGTGCAAAGTGAGACTAGGAGAGTTATGACTGGAGGGTGGTAGACCATATACAAATTTCTGCCTCACACTGCAAGAATGTGGATCCCCCCATGTGGAGCACTGCAAATCACCAATCCAGATTTTACCCAGTGTTATCAGGTATGGAACTTGCAAATATCTCAATGAGTGATCACTGACAGGTCTGTACTTAGCTGTAGAAAGACAGTGGCCCCGATGAACAGCTGATCAGAGCTTTGAAAAGCTCAGAGTCAAATCCAAGTAATTGAATCTCCTGTGGTTGCAGCCTGGTTTTGCTGTCAGCTGTGAGAAATTCTGGGGCATGCATCCAGAGAGGCAGATGTAAAAATATCATGACAGGGGATGGCAAAATCAACCAGATAAGCAATAATGAACAAAAAACACAGTGAGTAAAAAAAAAAAAAAACATATTGTTTTGCACCAAAAGTGCAAAGCAGGGCCAGACTCACACTTGCTGTAGGTGTGGGTATTTTAGTCATAAAAGTTCCTTTTAATGATTATGTCTGCAAGCTTAATAGTTTGCATATTGAAAAATGACTCCAACACAATAAAGCAGTTAAACTAATATATCTTCATAGCCTGTCATAGGTCAGGAGTGATTATAGGAGTAAAAATGTCTAGTGCTATCTTTGCCGAAAGGGCAGCCTTTGAGAAGTGTGCTGCATCAGCCTTTTCATCATTGAGACTCGGTACGCCTAACATCTTGCATTTCTCTCCCCCTCGCCATGTGAAGTTCAAAGTGAGCACTGACAGCCTAATTACTGTATGGTAGCCTGCTGTGTCTATGAACAGACTCCCTGGGATACCCATTAGTACCACTGTGTGCCTCAAACTGCAGTCAACAGGAAGCTCCTGTCCCTTGATAGTCTAGGGACGACTGGGGGAAGGTTAGAAAAGTATTCAGGGAGCATCACTCCACTAGGATGGGAGGACTGTGGAGGATAGAATCTCCCAGTAGACAATCAAATTGTTCAGCTGGCTGCTTCAAGTGCAAACTGGATAAGTTCTTGTAACAGAATAACAACGCAGAATAACACAGGATACAAAGACTAGTACAGCCAGGGTTGATGGACCACTGGCCTCACTTCATCTCATAAAACATCTACAGTATGCTCCCATGTGCTGCTGCCGCACTGGTAATATGAAAGACATTGTATTTATTTATTTAAACATTATGGACTGGGAAGGGCACACAGAGCTGGTGCTTGTTTCCAGATGTGACCTTGAAATAAACATGAGAAACATGCAAGCGATTCCAGTTTCTACTGGAGCAGCTACATTAATGTCAGTACATCCCCTTATAATCTTAGAAGCCAATCCAACCAATTGCTTGTACTCCCAAAATGTAGAACATCCCTGGGGAAGACATCCTTCTGTAATTATTGCTGCTAAACGTGAAATTTCTTACCATTAGAGATTAGACAATTGGGAAAACCTTTTGTTTATCCATGCTGTATTTAATTATTTTATGTCAAAATCTATATGTGGTAGGGTCTTCCGATCACCCAGTCATAACCCAGCATGCCCTGACATATGCAACATGGGTTCTAAAGCAAGCCTGGCGCACCAGCAGCTGGGTGTTCCGAATGCTGGGTGACGCTGCTGGCAGCAATGTTTCCCCAACAGGGAAGCCTTCAATTCAGTCTCTCACCCACTCCTCCTTCAAAAATTATACTTGGCAGGCCTGGCTTCCTCCACAATAAATTGGTTCAGTCCATACCTCAATGATAGACTGCAGTCTGTTGTAGTGGGTAACTCAGTGTCATCTCCCCACCCCATCCTTGCAGGAGTCCTCCAGGGCTCAATTCTATGTCCTGTCCTCTTCACGATCTTCATCAATGACTTCCCCAAAGCCTTCCCCCATACAAGTATTCACCTCTATGCAGATGACACCATCATTTGTGCCTCTGGTCCCTCTCCTGATGCAGATTTCTCTACCCTTCAATCTGATTTCACCCAAGTCCTCCACCGATTTCAAACCAATAACCTTAAAGTTAACACAAAAAAAATGGTCTCCATGGTCTTTGGTACTCCTCACAAATTGGTTAAACTCCCACATAGCCCTTCTTTCTCCTCCTTAGATGGGTCCACCCTGGATTCAATAACATCCATTAAATACACTGGTCTTTGGTTAGATCAACACCTAGACTTCTCAATGCACATTGACTCATTGTGCTCTAAGCTTCATCCCAAACTTGGGGTGCTTTATTGTAACAAAAGCTCCATTCCTTTACACCTGTACCAAATCCTAGTAGCTAAAACCACACTCCCTATTTTTGATTACGGTGATATAGTATATGCCTCGGCCTCGGTCACCTCCCTCTCCCACCTCGACACCACCCTAAAAGCATTCTGCCACTTTGCTACAAACTACACTCCTAGTACCCACCACTGCACTCTCCTCTCCTCTCCTCTCTGAAGCTCCCCCCTCTCTCACAGGAGATACATTCAATCTTTTACATTCATTGCCAAGTACTGGCTCAACCTTCTCCTGCAGTATCTCTCTACCCTCCTCTCGCCTGCCCCTGCCCTTCACTACTCCCTGAGGTCCAGCCACCCATGTACCTTTTCTATCCCCCAACGATGCTCCTCCACTGGCGTCTCAGCCTTCTCTGCTCACCTCCCCTGTCTCTGGAACCAGGACCTCCCACTTCGTGGCTCTCCGACATTCCCTGACACAAACTGGCAAATAAAGCTCATCCCTCCCCCACACTGTGCCTGTATCCCCTCATCCCTTTCCTCCCACTCAACACCTAGCCCTCCCTGCCCAGTCATTCCTCCCTGATGAATACTCTACAGCTAGCATCAATATCAGTTCCCTGTATATACCTCCTAGGAAACAGGTTTTGTTGCCTAAACTGCTTATGTTAATATTGCCTAAACTTGCTTATGTAAATATTGCCTACGTAATTACTGCACAGTTTTCATTGTATCATGTTCAGTGCTGTACTATGTTCATGTTCATGTATTATGTTTTTACTTACATGTGAGTGGATTGGATTGGATGGAATTGTTATCTTTTGTTCTTTATTCTCCTGTCCCCTTCCCCCGGGTTACACCTGGAATTCAGCCTTGGCTCAGTGTGTCTTTCCTGGTTATTAGCTTTAAATAAATAAATCGTCATCAGCATCAGTGGACTGGTCCAGGAGCTGTCTCTTAAGGCAAGAACAGAAGGTAAAAATTGCCAACACTGCCTCCGACATGCTACCCGTGAATACTGGAGTTCCCCAAGGATCCATTTTAGGTCCATTACTGTTTAGCCTGTTCCTTAATCAGTTTCCCCTAGCCTGTCAATACAGAATACTCCTTTATGCTGATGACACTGTTCTATACACAAGCCACCCCAACCCCACATTCTAGAACAACGGCTGCAGCTTAATTTTAAAACTGTGGACGATTGGTTCTGCAATGCAATATGCAGGGCTACTCCTGAATTACAAAAAAACAAAAATAATGATTTTTGCCTCAACCCACAATCACCATAAATCATCCTTAATAACCATTAGAAACAGGACTAATGAAACACTTGAGATGGTCCATAACTTAAAATATCTTGGTGTCACCCTAGATTGCCCCCTCTCCTACTCTTCTCAAGTGTGACATTGTTGCCAGGTCAACAATCTATAAACCAGGTCGGCTCTACAGACATCATCACTGTCTAAATGAAGCAGCTCTTCAATTAGCTGTGACAAGTTCAGTCCTATCCATAATAGATTATGGACTTGTTATATGTAGTGCAGCCCAGACAGTACCCTCAGACACATTACCACTACCCTGAATATAGCCTGTAGGTTAGTCCTAAGTGCGCCACGCCTGACTCATGCTTGTCATCTGTACTCCCAATCAGGCTGGCTAGATTTTGAGTGAAGAATTCACTACCAAATTTGTCTCCTAGCCAAAAAAGCTGCCTTAAGCCTCAGGGCTCCCAACACTTGTTTCATGCTCTGCCCCATAGAATCAGGAAGACTGACTAGGGCAACAAATAGAAAACCATTTAGGGTACCACTCTGACACACCTCATAAGGACAGAGATCCTTTGTCTTCCCTGCTTCCCTCCTGCTAAACTCCCTTTCTGCTGATTTACTTACTGAACCAAAAATTGGTCCTTACAACCTAAACTTCAGTTGCACCTCTTGAACCAAATGAAGTACGTTGTTTTCCATGACCTGTTCCCCTCACCTCCTGTGAATTTCACTGATAATAAGCACTTCTACATCTCCCTCGACTTTCTACTTACCCCTCACTTCATCTGGGCACTCCCTATCCTTAAGTCTCCTGTAATCCCCATCTTTTCCCCTACCAGATCCCTCCCCTTCACCTTTTTCCACCCCCACCTCTCTCTCCCCATCTTACCTCCCTCCCCTCTACCCTCCTCTGACTCCCTCATCAGTCCTTTCCTCTATACCCTAGACTACAGCCTGACAAAGTTAACCAGCTTCTAGTTCTCTGCACCAAAGTCTCTCCTACCTTCTTTTTCCAGTGTGTTTGTAATCCTGCCTAATTGTTCACGTTTTGATATCAGATCTGTCTTCCTAAGTGTTTTTGTTTCTTATTCCTTATATTGTATCTTACTGCAATCTGTTAACAGTGTAAAAAGTTCTGCCATCTCTGTCGCCTGTAACCTGTCAATTTGCAATTGCATATCTGCTTTGTATGATGTGGAACCTTTGTAAATGAGCTTCAAGCTCAAAGGCTGTAATCCGAAATTTCAATAAATAATAAACAAAACAGGGCGAGGGTGGATGCCCACCTCTTGGCAGCAGCAATCTCATTGTGAGACCAAAGATGGTTTACCCTCTCACTGCAGGAGCAACCTATGGCTCAGAAGACCACCAGTGGATATGGAATGACATCATGAGTGAGGTGGGATGAACCAGGGAAAAAATGGGGAGACTGAGCACTAGCTTTAATTGGTAACTAGTTAGAACAGTATGGCTAGAAGAACACAGTCTAAAGCGTACTTCCTAAACCGTATTTGCCTTTAACAGCTACAGGGGCAGACTACAGAACAGTAGTAACCACTACCTTGTGGCTGTGAAGAGAAGGGGGAAATGGAGAAGCTGGGGAAAAATGTGGAGGCTGGCTGAGCTGCTCCTGTGGTGGAGAGGTCTAAGGCACAAGCAGCTTGGCCAGTACAGCTCAACAGACCAGGGTTTTGTTCCCAGTCTCCTGACTCATGCAGTTACACCCCCCCCACACCCGAAGTGTTTTTATAGCCCAAGACAGAAATTCCTCCCACCTCCAAGGTTTTACTTTTCTCTAAGATCCTCCCCCCTTGGAGCTGGTTATTTAAATAATGGGGTTGCAGGGGGGCTATGTCCCCCTCAAAACAAAAGTGTACATTCAGTTTTTTGGGAATGGTAATGGTTGCCAATGTGGTTTATGATCGCTACTATGGGTGCTGTTTTGTTTCATGGTATTTTGTCCTGGTGCTGTTGTTGACAGTGCTGTTTATACCACGCGGTTCTTACTGGCACTTTTGTTATTGACACTATAGTAACCTAGTGCCACTTTAATTTACTGTAACAGGACAGTCTCACCAGGGACAAACCTTCCAGTATACAAGTGTTCTGCATGTTTCAGTTTCTTTTGTAGCTTTGTATCTCTGCAGGAACATCAGTGAATGGGTAACTGTCTATTTGTCCATTACTGTCTGCCATCTAAACAGGGACACACTGGAAATAAGAGACACCATGGGAAAAGTGTTTTCAAAGCCCCTGATGCAGATGTAGGAGCAAGATCCACCTGCATCTGCATCAAGGGGCATTTGCCTGCACTGCCTGCAGCTATTTTCAAAGGTCGTGGGCAACTTAGGACAGTGACGCATGCTTTCGAGCTCCATGCATCAGTAAGTGATGCAAATAGAGACTTGTGGCCCCTTGCATCATTTATTGACAAAAGTATTGAAATCTCTGCTTCCAGTGATCAAATCCACATAGACAAGAAAATTACTGGTTTACCTGTGTGGACTTAAGTCCTCAGTGAAAGTAGGTCAGGAGACTCCATGATGGATCCATACTGAAAATCTTGCCCCATGTCTTTACTGCACACTCCTGTATAATGAAATAGAATAATAAATGAGCAAAGATGTACAGCAAGGGTGATTCAAGGGGTGAAGACTAGAACCTGTGATGAAAGATTAATGGATCTCAATACGTAGTCACTAGGTGTCAGGAAGAAGAGTGGTTATATAACAGAAACCTATATGGAAAATAATACACGGGTTGGTGTGTGTGTCTAACTAGAATTCTGTATACATCCGAGGTGTGTAATGCTACATAAATCCTAAGAGTGGTGCCTGAGAGATTTATAAAAGCATTACACCTTGAGGGTGTATTTAAAATTCTGAGATACACACCAACCTATATTTTGTTTTTTTATAAGCATCAGGTAGCATTTTTAATTCAATTGTGAGACTATGCGTCATGGTTCAGAACAGCAGCTTAATTGCCAGGTCACGATTACACACAGCTGGTTGTAATGCATGATTTTTACAATACAGTTATGTGTGTATTAAAAATGCTAACCTTTAGTTATAAATATATTAAAAAGTACAGTAGGGTGGATTACACTGAACTATAAATAAAAAAGAACAGTTTGGCCACCAGGAGACACAGTCATAGGCTTACAGAAGGGAATTTTAAAAAGGACATTAGGAAACATTTTTCCAAGGAAAGGGTGGTGGACAAGTTTAACAGTTTACCTAACACTGTAGTTAATTCATAGACCATAAATGGTTTCAAGGCATAGAAGGAAAATTCTCAAGGAAATCATTTGAAAAGGGAGAGTAAATACTGAAGAGAGCATAATTAGGGATGAAGTACAGTAAGTATGGTTAGCAATCAGACATGGGAGTCACTCCCAGTGGTAGGGAGGGTTGAGGCGCTGGACGCCATACCTCTACCCAGCTGGCAAACTAAGTTTGGGAGCAGAATCTGGTTGCCAGGAGTTGGCTGGGGGAGAGAACTGAGCATCTGAGGGACTGCTTTCTTCTCCTGAGGAGGGGAAACATGCTGTGCCACACCTAGAATGCCACCATGCAGAGGCGTGGTGGCAGAGCAGTCAGTGCGGCTTAGCTGGGGGCGGCCATCATCAGACGCATGATGTATCCCTGACTCTACAAGCATGCGCACCTGTGTCAGTGTATGTTACCAGCCACTGTGGAGAAAACAGGAACCAGCTTGTGATGCCAGACTCACTACTCAGCTTGCATCACCACCCAGGAACAGCAGCTTCAGGGTGGGGGTCTCCTAGGGGAGGATGGACGTACCCTCCCTGGCCCCGCCATGGGGGGGTGGTAATCCACAGGGGAATTGTCCTACTGGTAAATCCTGTAGAGGTTGGTGTTGGCCAGGGTTGGGCTGGGGCTGAGCAGGGTGCTAGCCCCTGGAAAGAAACAACTTGATTTGAAAAAACAGTAAGTAATTGGAGGTGTGAGCTCATGACAGAACTGATGGAATTAAAGGAGAGCTACTGGGGAGCTCAATTACAGGATCAGAACACAGTGCTCCAGTACAGCAATCCCCTGGCAGTTGAATTATACATTTAACAGTTTGTCTACCTCATTACTCATACATTTCTATAATTCGATGGGCGCAGCTGGCATTTTGCAAAAGGGAGAATAGGCCGCTGGGAGGTTACGGCTGCAAGTTCTGCGATACATGGATGCGACTTTGCCCCTTCCTGTAGTGTGCCCATATGTACGCGTGTACGGAGAGTGAATAATCTCTGTATCTACCATACCTAGTGCTATTTTTATAAAATTAGCCTAAATGCAATGTGTGTGACTGGCACACACATGGCATTTATGATAACTTTGTAAAAATAGCAATGGACATGGTAGATACAGAGGTTATTCAATCTCTGTACATATGGGCACACTACAGGAAGTGGCAAAACCACATCAGTGTATCGCAATATTTGCAGCCATGATCTCATGGCGGACCATTTTCCTTATTGCAAAATGCCAGCTGCACCCATCGAATTATAGAAATTAATGAGTAATGAGGTAGGCAAACTGTTAAATGTATAATTTAAATGCCGGGGGGATGGGAGTACTGGAGCACCAAACTGCGTTCCGACCCTGTAATTGGCTTCCCAGTAGTCATCCTTTAAGAGTCTTCCTCTGTCTTTCTGTGTTTCTATAATTTCCCATGAGGGGAGCTGTGCAATATCATAAACACTGGATGTCATAAGAATCCCCAAGATGTGAAAACAGCCTTGTACGCTGTTGCCGTTTTTATATTCTCGCTTGTGCAAAGCAAACATATTGCTGTGATAGTGGATTTGAGAGGTGTGTCACTGTCAGTCCAATGCAGGGCAGTCTGCAGTGAGCTAGACAGTGTCAGGTCGATCATTAGCCAGGCTGATCATAATACTCTTCTGAGCTTGCTGGGTGGAAACTTTGTGAAGTTCAAATAAAAGAGCCACCCATATCACAGGGTGGCTCTTTGCTTTGATTTGCATGCTGCCACTCAGCAGGCACCTGACTGATGTCATGAAAAGTCTGCGCCTCATCCTCCCCTGCAATGAAACTGGCTGCACATAACCCTTGGTCAGCCTCCATTTTGGACCTTTTAAACAATCCCACCCTCTGCCAAGTACCCTTCCTACCTCCCTGTCACTTCCCATACTCTGTGTCCCTTTTAAACAATCCCACCTTTTGCCAAGTATCTCTCCCATCTCCCCATTTGCTTCTCGTGCCCATGTCCCTTTTGAAAAGATTCCACCTCTGCTACATATCCCTCCCACCTCCCCATCCCTTCCTGTGCCCAGTAAATATGAACCCGATACTGGGGTGCCTAATCATCAGTGTTGGTACCTGAAATAGAGAAAACTGTCCCTCAATGCATTTTTTTATATTTTTTACATCTGTAAAAATGAAAATGGTCCATCGATGTCTGTTTCTGCTGCCACCAGCTGCTGCGTTACCCTCCCACTCAGCAATAATCAACATTTACTTATAACTTTGTGATTTTTGCAGATTGTGGCCCCAAAACTGCACATAGCCCTTTTGTTTCCCCATCTGATGAACATGACAGATGTGATTTTTCAAATCCCATTTGAAACATGTTTTTCACAATCCCTCTGTGAAACCACATTTTGGACAGTATTTTAAAAAATCCACCTGCCCTGATCATAACATGGGGTCATAAAAAGACTTTGTTGAAAATTTGGGGTCAAAATGTGAAAAAAAAACTGCTAAGTTATGAAACAACACTGAATTGTTCCAACATTTATTCATAACTTTCTTTTTGCAAATTTTGGACCTTAGTGTTCAACATATCCCTTGTGTTACCCCACCTCATGAACATGACAGGTGTCATTTTTCAAATCCCCTCTGAAACATGTTTTCACAGTGGCAGTACAAAATCATCTTTCTGATGGGATTTTAAAAAATCCACCTGTGCTGATCATAATGTCAAGTCGAGTATGTTGGAAATTTGGGGTTAAATGTGGGAGTCCACTGAAAATTAAATATTGCCTCTAAGCTGACCTATCCTGGCAAATTCCTGTAGCAAAGTCTGCTGTCTCTGATGAAATAGAGCCTGAAATACTCAAGATCGCTGCTGCAGAACTTGCCCTTCCTGTTGACTGAATCTTTAACCTGTCCTTTACAACAACACACACAGTCCCTGATCTCTGAAAGATCTCACATATTGTTCCGGTTTCCAAGGAAGGTGACTGTATTAACACTGGCAACTATAGGCCAATTGCAATACTTCCATTATTCAATAAATTGGTTGGAATATTGGTTGCCTCCTGACTGACTGAGCACTTCTCCAATCATGACCTCCTGTGCTCTGCACAGTATGGCTTTCAGAAAAAAACCATTGCACTACAACTGCCCTTTTTTCACTAACCTCCTCCATCTCCACCACCATGGATAGGGGTTAGCTTACTGGTGCAGTCTTCACTGACCTTGCTAAGGCCTTCGATTTGGTCAACCACACCCTACTTAGTGGGAAACTGAGTGTTTTGGGCATCTCCTCCACTGCCCTGTCATGGTTCAAATGTTATCTGGGAAATACATATCAGCGAGTTAAATTTGGTCACACCTTGTCTGACCAGCTGCTACACAGTTGGGGTCCCTCTAGGCTCCATAATGGGGCCTCTCCTTTTTCTCCTTTCACATAAATTCAATCCAGACTAGTCTAAGGCACTGCACTCCAATCCTATATGCTGATGACCATGTCCTCTTCTCATGCTCTTGCTGCATCATGGAGTTAAATGTTCAACTCTCATCTGACTTCAATCAGTACAAGCATGGCTCTATTCAAACAGGCTTCTTATGAACACTATTAAGACCCAAGCCATGCTTTTTGGCTCAGTCCCTAGGATAAAAATGTGCAATACCTCTTAGCAGTAGCATGTATCAATGGATCATGTCTTATCCAGTCAGACTTTTCAGCTCATATCTCTGCTGCTTGTAAGGTTGTTAACACTACACTGGGGCTTTCCTATGAGATTAGAGGCAACCTTACCCCCCAAAGCCTGTACTGCAATTGCCCAGGGCATCCTGCTCTCCAAACTGACCTATGGGATGGCAGTCTGCTACTCAGCCTGTAAAACTACTCTGCAAAAATGGGACATAGCCTATAACAACATTTGCAGGTTTTCCCTGGCCATGAAAAGATACACACACTATTGTGACCTTTACTCCCAACTATGATGGCTTCCTCCACCTGCTTTGGGTAAATTTACTATGGGAGGTGTTATACATACTGTTGTGACCAAGCAATCCCTTATGTCCCTCTCATCCTATCCATTAAGGTCTAATGTCCCTGGTTCCTTAAATATACACAAAACCAATTGAAAACTTGGTGAAATGTCCTTCTCGTTCTCTCCTCCTACACTTTGGAACTCCACTCCGATCAAGGTTTGTCAATGTCCCTCCTGTCAAGCCTTCAAAAGAGAATATTGCACTCTTCTTAACTAGGTATCTGTATGTAGCTGACCTTATGCTGCTAGAAACTGTGTCACAATGCTTACCTTTGACTGTACACCATACCAATGAATGTTACCTATCCCTGTATCCTGACTGTACAGTACAGTATGTATACTGCTGTACACGGCACTACTGTGCACAATGCACTTTATACATTGTATCTTGCGTAATATTTCCATTGCTGTATTTATTTTCCTGCATTACTGCTTGACTATATGTATTGCACCATGTTTTATGGTTATTTGTATACTGTTATGTTGACTTCCTATGTTTTAATCTCCCAGGCCATGCCTGAAAATAGGCAAATGTTTTGTCTACTGCCCCTACCTGGTAAATCAAAACTAAATAAAGAAATACAGTCTAAAATGTGTAAAAGCAGGACACCACCAAAAATGAGATATTGCATCTCATCTGGTCTGTCCTGGGTGAATACAGTATGTAGTAAAAATGTGTAAAAGCAGGACCTCAATACAGCAGAGCCCCCACTGAACCGTGTGTCTATGCTGCTATATCCTGGGAAAGTAAATTGTAAAAGCTGAACCCCACTGAAAATATAACTCATCTTTCAGCTGGGCTATCCTGGGTAAATGCATTATAAAAATGGGTAAAAGCAGGGCCCCATCAAAAATTAGATATTGCATCTTGGCTGTGCTGTCCTGGGTAAATACAATATGAAAAGGTGTCAAAGCAGGACCCCACTGTAAATGAGATATTGCATCTCATCTGGGTTATCTTGCATAAATATATTGCACAACTATGTGAAAACCAGACCCTACAGCAGAGCTCACTGAAAAAGAGATGTTGCATCTAATATAATCTGTCCTAGGAAAATACATTATAAAAGCAGGACCATACTAAAAATAAGATATAGTATATCACCTCTACTATCCTGGGTAAATGTAGTATACAACTGTGTAAAATCAATATCCCACTGCATATGACATATCACATCTCATCTGGTCTATCTTGGGTAAATATATAGTAAAAATGTGTACAAGTGAGACCCAGTACAACAGCATGCACGTGAACATTCAACATTATCAACTGCTTTTTTACTTTTCTGCTGTAGAGCTGTCCAATTTAAAGAAAAAAAAAAACAGCTTAGTTGCTTATCTTGCTGTGCACTCGTTATAGTCAGTGAAATAAGACAGTTTAAAGCAGCAGTGCAAATGTACCTATATATTTTATTCTATTTTAGATTGCCGTTTTGTCCGGTCTTACAACATAACCCACGATTTTCATACTGCCATAGCACTGTGGCAGTTGAGCTCACTGGAAAGGATTTTGCATGCTATTTTTACTGCCATCAATGGATCCTTTACCAAGGAGCCAGCATAGCATGCCTTTCTTACTGGCCTGCTACCCATATGATGCCTTCCTGCACCCCTCACCTTGGGTATGGCTTGCCTGTGTTGAGGCTGTCCTACGCGACCCACAGAATCTCTCCACTGTACATACCAGACTGGTACAGGTAGTTCTGCCTTCAAGAGCATTTGTCACGGTAGTCTGTATGAAACTTAATCCACATTCATGAGACTTTATAAGAAAAATATCTTTCTATTAACTATTTGCAGAGGTTTGTCCAGTTATTGCATATTGTGACTGCAGGAATTTTTTTAATCTGCACAGTACTGTTTGTCTGTACTGTCTGTTAGCACATGGCTCAATTTTTATGTTCGCCCTTATGCTTGGCTGAGGATGAAAATATTGTTATGATAGTGGACTTTGAGAGGTGTCACTGTCAGTCCAATGCAGGGCAGTTTACTCAACAGAGTCAGGCCAGTCATAAGCCAGGCTTATCATGACACTGTTCTGGTCTTGCTGGGCAGAAACTTCATATAGTTCAAAGAGAAGAGCCACGCAATTCATAGGGCGTCTCTTTCCTTTGATCTGCATAATGCCCCCAACAAGCAGAGCTGATCAGCATCATGATCAGTCTGCTGTGCCACTCCCCCAACCTTCAAACAATCCCTTTTGACACTGGGATTTCCTATCCCTGGTGCTAGCTAGTACCACCCTGCCTGTTTTCACTGGGTGACAATGTGGAGCCCACCCCTGGTGCAGCCAAACATAATACCAATATTGAGGTGCTCAGTCTCCAGGGTTGGTACCTAATATAAAGAAAAACCTCCATCAGTCCCTCTAACTCCTTCCTTCTTAATTTTCCAACACCAGGGTGCCCAATGCACGGTGTCAGCTACTACCCCCCACCCTGCCCATTTTCATTTTATGACACAAGGTAGCCCACCCCTGGTGCTGTCCTTCACTCCTTCCTACCACCTCCTTGCTAATTTTCTAGTACTGGGGCACTCAATCCTTGGAGCCATCTTCTAGCCCCACGACACCCGTTTTCACTGTACGACACTGGGGAGTCCAGCCCCGGTGCTGCCAAACATAACATCGACACTGGGGTGCCCAATCCCCAGTGGTAGTACCTGAAATAAAGAAAACCATCCCTTGTAGTATTTTTTTTTAATTTTTATATGCCTGGTAAAAAAGAAAACTGTTGATCGATGTCTGTTGCCACCGCCGGGTCACTGCCGCCAGTACTCTCCCCACCACCCCACCCTCCCACTCAGCACCCACCACCCCACCACAGCCCCCCAACCCCTTACTTATCTACTGGGGGTCTAATGTCGTAATCATCTGTGGACCAGTGACACGTCTTCACTCTTCAATGTCGGACCAGGAACTGAGGAAATCAGGTATGCAGTTCAATGTATTGCAATAGGTTTTGAACTTGTCCTCATAACTTGGTCATTTTTGAATATTTTTTCCCCAGATTTTTAACATGGCTTTTTTGGGGATGCCACCTCATGAACAATGGCAGTGAAATTATGCAAATCTATCCCAAAAGGTGATATAGTATATGGTTAGGGCTTATTTTAGATGGAAAACAGTGGCTTCCCAAATGTTGCTGTAGGACAGTTCAAAGGTCAAAAAAGTTGTACTATCATTCTGATGGCAGATCAATCATACAACAACTTTTCAGCCTTGAGCTGCTACATGATTGGCTGAGAGCAGAGCAGATCAAAAAATGCTGTCTAAAATGGAGGGGGTGCTCAACGAGCAGTCGGTTGTGCCGTTCATTCAGATAGTTTGGACATGAACAGCCATATTCGGCTCCATGTTGCCAAACTACCAGTTTGCCAGTTTTTTTTTTTTTATCTCTTGTGCAGTTAAGAGCAGAGTGGGACTGCAGGAAGCACCGGTATCTTCAGTGTTGGGACTGGAGCGGGGACTGCAGCATGGATCGGAAGCGAGCGGGAGCACATTCACAAGGTATGAACCTTGTCAGAAATTAAACTGACTACATTTTGGGGAAACCATACACTATATAAAATAGCATGGGTTGCCCAAACACAACAGTAAAGCTACATGCATCTCGGGATGTGATTCCGCACATGGACCTCTCGAGCATTGCTCTCGAGGTCTGTGTGATGTCATCACATCCCCTCGATGGCAACATAGCCTTGTTGTGTATGGGCAACCATACACTATTCTATGTGTTGTGTTCACTGCACAAAATCATCTTTTCATACATGATTTGAAAATGTTTCCACCATTGATCATGAGGTGGGGTCACAAGAAGTCTAAGTTGAAAATATAGGGTAAAAATATTGAAAAACAACAAAGTTATGAGCATTCATTGAAATTTTACAACTTACGTTTGTAACTTTGGTAATTTTCAATATTTTGGCCCAAAATTTTCAGCAGAGTCATTTTTTTACACCACCTCATGAATATGAAAACTGTCACTTTTCTAATCCTGACCAAAATGTGTTTTTGCACTTGTGGCATGAAATCACCTTTCAGGCAGGGTTTGAAAATGTTCCCCACCCTTGTTCATGAGGTGGAGTCATAAGAAGGCTCTGTGGGATCATAAGAAGGCTACAGTGGAAATTTGGGTTAAAAATATTAAAAAACACCAAAGTTGTGAGTGTACATTACATTTTTCAACACACATTCATAACTTTGGTAATTATCAATATTTTGACCCCAACTTCTCAACATAGACATTTTTTACATGACCTCATGAATGTGAAAACTGTCATTTTTCAGATCTTGACCAAAATGTGTTTTCACACTTCTGGTGCAAAATCTTCTTCTGGGGAGGATTTAAAAATGTTCTCCACCCTTGGTCGTGAGATGGGGTCATATGAAGGTGTTGTTGAAAATTTGGGATAAAAATATTAGAAAGCAACAATGTTATGAGCATACTGTAGATTGACATTTTTCAATGCACGCTCATAACTTTGGTAATTTGAAATATTTTCACCCAAAATTTTCAACATAGCCTTTTTTTCATACCACCTCATGAATGTGACAGCTGTCAGTTTTTAAATCTTGGCCAAGTGTGTTTTCACGTTTGTTTCACAAAATCACCTGTTGGGTAGGATTTGAAAATTTTCTCCACCCTTGTTTATGAAGGGTGATCATAAGAAGACTGTTGAAAATCTGGTGTAAAAACATTTAAAAACAACAAAGCTACGAGTGTACACTGAAATTTTTCAATGCACGCCCATAACTTTGGAAATGTTCAATATTTTGTCAAAAAACTTCCAACATATCCATTTTTAAACACCACTTCTCGAACATGATAGCTGTCATTTTTTAAATCCTGGCCAAAATGTGTTTTCAAACTAGTGGCACAAAATGATGTTTTGGCCACTATTTTATAAATGACATTTGTCATGTTCAGAAGAGGTCATAAAAAGACTATGCTGAAAATTTGGGGTCACAGTCTGAAAAAAAAAAACAACTAACTTATGAAGAAATGTTGAATTGTTCCAATATTTACTCATAACTATTTTTGCAGATTTTAGCCCTTAATGTTCAACATATCTCTTGTGTTAACCCACTTCCTGAACATGACAGCTGTCACTTTTCAAATCCCCTCTGAAACATGTTTTCGCAGTCATACTGCAAAATAAACTTTTGGATGGAATTGTAAAAAATTCCACCCATCTTGAGCATAACATCAGATCATAAAATGACTGCTAGAAATTTGGGATCAAAATGTGGGAGCCCACTGAAAATTAGATATTGCCACCCATCTGGCCTATCCTGTGTAAATACAATCAAAAAATGTGTAAAAGCAGGACACCACTGAAAATAAGACATTGCATCTCTTCTGGTCTAACCTGGGTAAATATATAGTAAGAACGTGTACAAGTAAGACCCGGCACAGTAGCAATGCAAGCAGCAAAACATTTAGCATTGACAAATGGTTGTTAGTGTTAGAATCCCTGTTGGCAGTCTCACATGAGAAGTCAAGAATGGAATGGGTATAGAGCCTGAACTACCATCTCACGTACTGTACATGATGGCCCCTACGTGGCAGGGTTGAGGCACACTCATGGGGCAGTGTGGGGAAGCTTTCACTGTGATTGCCTGTGCTGTACCTGTCATGTGGCTAAGCAAAGGACTTCAGGTTCAAGTACTATCAATCCACACTAAATTTACACGCAGGAAAAATAGAGGAATACTTTTTAAGACTCTTTGTAACCCAAGCCTACTGTGCAAGTAGAGTTTGATGAATCTGTCAAAAGTCAGCACTTTTGACCCCGGTAAGGGGGAAGGTCAGACATTTTGTGGCTTTCCTTTAGCTTTTTGCTGCTTTGGCGGCATGACATAGCAATTTTTTTACAGACACACTGAGCTTGTGCAAGTTTTGGTAAGCCACATGACCTGCAACAGCTAATCAGTGGGCCAAAGATTGCGATCTTCTCATGCTGTGCATGTCTTGGTGCCATTTCCAGTTCTCTCTCTACAGGTGAGGGAGTGTTTGTGCAATGAGAGGCACAGCTCTGCAGTTTTTTTATAAAACCATTGAAAAACACTTAGAAATTATCTGATAATTCCAACTGGCCATTGGTGCAGCAGTAGTACTACCGGTGTTCTGGGTTTAGAAACGAGCCTGGGTCATTGAGGGTTGGCCAAGGAGGAATGATCAAGCATCCCAGAAGACATTGTTCTTCTCCAGTGTGAGAGGATAGTCAGTTAAGCTACCATACTGCCACCCGTATGGCCATAAGTGGTGGTGCAACCATAGCAAGTCTGGAGAACGTGGAAAAGTGCTGGTGCTGCACTACAAATGCACACTCTCATCCCCTTTATCCTGAGGGGCTAGACAAGAAATAGTAAAATGCCTTGGCAAGAAGCAGGATGAAATTATGGCCTCCCACAGGCCCCACACTTGATGTAGGTCTCCTCCAGTCTGGATCCTTAAACTGCAGTAGAAGTTTGGGAGCCCCACTACTCTACCAGTGGGGGCAAGCCATTGAGGACAGAGGAGCAGTAGCAGTCAAACCCAGAGAAATAGGATGATGACAGGTCTGGGGAGGCTGAAATGATGGGGACTGGGCCAAAGAAAGGGGGTGTAAAGAGAGTAATAAAAAATAAATCATCCTTGAATCATGCATACATGCATACATATATGATATACATACATAATCATATATAACATGCATACATACATACATACTGTGCATACATGCAAATATAACAAGCTAAAAAAACAAAGAACCCCAGTACAACAGCAATGAGGCAAGGGTTACCTAAAATGGGCATTGACAACATAGTCATATTTCAAAGAAATACAAAATCACACATATCCCCATAATGCAAAGCATCATAGGACATATATGCAAATCACCATGAAAATTAAGGCTGGTACTGCCAAATTTTCTTGGTGATTTATGTAGATATCCCTTCATGCTTTGCATTATTGGGTGGTATGAGTGATTTTGTATTTCTTTGAAACCTGGCTTTGTTGCCATGCCTTTTTGGGTAGCCCTTGCCTCACTGCTGTTGTGCTGAAGTTCTTTGTCTTGTTAGCTTCCTTTCTTATTTTGGACTCACCTTGACCCAAACCAATGAGACCACATTAGGGATGGTTTATTTCCTGTGGGGTGAGATCTAGATGAGACACACTGGTGAGTCCTGTGTAAGATGAAAACTGTGTCTGTGTCTTTTGTTCTTACCCTTTGAAAATTGTGTGAGAAGCCCTTTGGTACCACACACTCCTGTCTAATGTACAATCAATTTAAATTTACATGATGATTTGCATATACAGTGGCGCCCCCCAATGAAACACAATTTTGCAACATTTTGCAGCACTCTGTAGAATGCTGCAGCAGATCTAATGAATAAAGCAATGTAATTTCAATGACAATTAGTCCCCTTTGACATTCAGAAAAATGTCACACTGTTAGGATGAAGTGAATGCCACAGTTTCCTGCATGACAAAGGGGACTACTTGCCTTTGAAATTACATAACTTTATTCAGTAGGTCTGCTGCAGTATACTGCAGAGTGCTTTAAAAGTGCGTTTCATCCTGGGGGACGTCACTGTATATCCCATGAAGCTTTGCATTATGTGGGGTATGTGTGATTTTCATAGATACATACATTAAGAGACACGACAGAGTTCTACAAGTACCTCACATGGGTGAACAAGGAGCAGGAGGGGTGTGTCTTTCAGAAAAAAGAAGGAACTAGAACACAGGGGCATCCAATGGAGTTAAAGTGGGGGGGGGAGTCTAGGAGAGATGTGAGGAACTACGTCTTCACAATAAGGGTGGTGGATGACTGGAACAGCCTGCCAGAGGAGGTAGTGGGAGCAAAGACTGTGGGGAACTTCAAGCATGTGTGGGATAGGCACAGGGTTCAAACTAGGTAGAGGAAGAGGGATGCCAGTGACCAAATAGGGTCAGAGGTGCCAGAATAGGCAGGAAAAAGGGGCAGACTACATGGGCCTACTGGTCCTTTTCTGCCAACAAAGTCTATATTTTATGTTGCTGTTTTGTATTTCTACATATGTAATACACATACATACAGTCACAGTTTCAGAGGAGAAAAAGGATCTGGGCTAGTGATGACAAACAACCTGAAACCTTCAATTCAATGCAAAAACAGGATGGTACACTGCATTTTATTTATTTATTTAGTTTTTGTTGACCAGGTAAGTGCGCTAGGCAGATTCTGACTATTTTCAGGCACGACCTGGGGGAGAGAGATACAGATGAATGCCAACTGACCTTGAACCAGATTAAGCTGTTGGTGGAATTTTTAGTAAATGAGGGAAAATTGGCCAGGGCACCGGGGAAATTCCCCTGCTCGGTTGCTGCTAGGCTGCCAGTAGGGGGACAGGTCATTTTTGCAAATGGCCACCCGAAGGAGTTCCAGGATGGAGGAGGATGTCTGCAGAGTAGGAGAGGAAGCCTCGTCTCCTGCTCCTAGCATGCTAGAGGCTGCAGCGGGAGTTTCCGCTGAATTTATTTCAGATATTAAGCTCCCGAAAGGAGAATCTTCAGGGAGCTTGAGGACATTATTGAAGAATTAAACTGGAGGTATTGCCTGTTATAGTATCTTCGGTTTTGAGGAGGAGAGTGGCCTGAGCTCAAGCTTGCAAACCGAACTGTGAATTCTTTTGTTTGCTGCAGCAGGATTTGAACACAGAACCTGCAATTTGCAATGGCACTAAAGGGATGGAAGAAAAAATGGTGGAAACAAGGCAACCTGAGGAGGTTTTGAAGAAAGAAGAAGAAGGGAAGAGATTGGAAGACTTCATAGGCTGGCAGCTGTCCAATAGAACTGAGTCCCGGGTGAAAGGCGCTGAAATTCAAACTGGTATGTTTTATTTTCCCAACACAGAAGAATTACCGTTTTAGCCTCAGAAATGTCTGCAAATGGTCTGAACAAGTGGAATTGCCTGTTGTCTTGCAGCCAAGCTCGTTTTTATCAGTGAACACTGATTTTGTTTTGGAAAATGCGGGCTTAAAATCCATAACTGACAGGCATTAACAGCAATGAATAAACGGAGTCTCAAGCGCTCTGCAATACAGTCGGGAGGATTTAAAAGAAGAAAGGTCTGGGATTCCTGAAAACCTCAACAAATCTGGTAGCTTGTCTTTTCAACCTGCACAGATGAAGATTAAACAGGACTGTAATACCACAAATGCTGAAAGGAGCTGTATCACTTTACCTATGGACTTTTCTGACTCTGCTGTCCCTTTGGACAAAATTAAAGGGTTTATACTGAATAATACTAGGAAACAGGGAGATGCATTAGAGCAGGGTTTCTCAAATGGTGAGGCCAGCCTCCCAGGGGAGGCCCCAACCTGTTCCAGGGGAGGCTCAAGCAAGCTCTAAAATGTACTATATTTAAATGTCAAGTTTTGGATGCTTTGTGTGAAAGGATGCAGCAAACTGAAAGTGAATAATGGCATGCGAATTTGTGTACAAAATGGTTACTAGGAAAGACATGCTCATCAAACACTTGTTTCCTGGTATGATATGGGGAAAAGCTGTATGGAGAAAATACAATTTTGGAAACTGTAGCAAAACAAAATGCAAAATAATGCAAATGAATAGGAATACAGAATAACTGACCCATTATACTGGCTGCAGAAAAGCGCAAATACAATGGCTAAGCAGAGAGATACTAGGAGCAAGCCCAGGAGGGAGAAAAATGGTCCCTGAGAAGGTGTTTAAGAGCAGGGTAAAACTGACAAAGAAAACAGTTTGACTCATGGAGGTGTTGCAATGAGGGGTAAATAGGGTCCAAAAGTCAGAAGTGTGGAGCAAGTAGGCTGACCGGGGTTATAGAAAGAGAGAATAACAAGTTCAATAAAATGAGAATAAACTCAATGACTCAAATGCACTTCATTTTATTCTTCCTGTAATGTGCAAAGTATGATAGTTGTTCTAACTATGGGGAGGCCCAAAATTATTTCTGTAGTAGGGGAGGCTCAGGATCTTTTCCAAGGCTTGGGGGAGGCTCACTAAGACAAAGTGTGAGAACTCCTGCATTAGAGGCTAATAAAAATGTTATTTATCAGTCCAGCGTAGGTTCCCAATTCGGGGTCACAGAATTTTCTTTTTCTGAGGGGAGATTAAGGAAAAATGTAATTTCCAGGTCAAATACATCAGGTTTAGATAATAAAACAGCACCCCTTATAAGTGTGGAGGGACAAAAAGTCTGGACGCCAGAAAATGCTCTAAGTGGGGCAGGTTGGATTTTGTCTGAATCTGGTGGATGGATTCCTGATCCCACTTGGAGCCCTAAGTTACCATTTTCTCAGGATTCTCCTGAGTGGGCTCCAAAGGTACAACTACAAGAAAAGGTTTCAGGTACAGACAAGAATGTTGGAGGAAAGTATGATTTTAGGTACTGCAGGTAACCTGAATGATTTAAGTAATTCAAAGGAGGTTGCTGTGGCTATGGAGGCCTTGCCTAAGCCTGCAGTGGAATTGTTAGTCTTCTCCAAAGGAACCAGATAAAAGCCTTTACTGTCAGATCTTTTTCTAATGCACAGAGAGAAGCTGCACCGAGGAGGCATGCAGCACTTACGGTATAAAGGTGGATTGGAAGTTAGACCAGACAGACATTACGTGGGGAAAGTTTTATTGAAAGATTCTTTACATTTTCTCCTAAAGATGTATATGCATTTATACACATTTCTGGTGAAGATAATTTTGATGTTAGCTTTAGGTCACAACAAGCACTTGATCTCTTCTGGTTACGTTATGGGCAAGTGAAATTTTCCCCAATATGGGCCCCTTTATTGTGATACCATTGTCAAAGCCTTTGATTAAGTTTGTAACTATCATGTTTGGAATGAAGGGTATGGGTAGAAGATATTACATTCTGTTAAAGAAAAAGGTGATGTTTTATGAACCAGAGCCTATTCTAGACTCAGAACAATTTTAGGGGTGGGTGGAAATATAAAGTCAAGCTGAGGCAAATGAAACAGGAGTTGAGCACATTCCAAACTCTTTTGTTAGGGAAGGACAGAGGAGTGCTTGCAGTGACAGCCCCAGGCCTGTTATAAGTGTGGAGCAAAGACTCACCTGTCTAGCTTGTGATCAACCCAGATGTGATAATTGTGGGGGAGGTAGGGCACATAACTATGTTTTGTGGTAATCAATCTCGCTGCGATTTATGTGAGGCAAAGGTCATGTCTTTAAATGCTGACCTTGGGCCGCACATAATTCATCAAATAGTTCTGGTTCTGAGTCTTATATTCAGAAGGCTCAAGACGCTGTGGTTCAATCCACCCCCTTGCAGGAGGGCTCCCTTTCTGTACCTAGTTCTGTAGTACCAATCCCTGAGGTCAGAGGTAAAGCAGAAAGGAAAATAGTTTGGTTTCAAAATGGTGGCAATAGGGAAAAGTGTTTCCTGAAAACAAAGGAATAAGAATGGTACTGAGGTTAGCAAAAGATATTTAAAAAGGAAGAAATGGGTCCTCCGAATATTTTAAGCATTCCCCAGTTTGTTTCTCTGATGAGAAAATAGGAAAATCAGACATAGGAAAAAGCTAGAGGATACCTTTGTAACTGTTCCTCAGAGAAGGTCAGCTAGAAATCTGCATGCTAGGCCCCCCCAGATTTCCAGTTGGAGATTAGTAATACTTATGCGGCTCTGTTTTCATCTTGGGAAATACAGAAGGGATGAATCAGACTCCAAAGATCCACATTATTTCAACTAAATCTCAGATAATAGAGAACTATAAGGATAAAAAGAAAAAAGGAAAAATGAAGGGTATTGACCACAATGAAAGACAATGGAGTGTTCATGGGTTCATTAAACACTCATAGCTTATTAAATAAAGCTAAAAGGCAGGCTGTGTTTAATTTTATACATGATTTTCCCTTATCAGTCTGGTTTTGCAGGAGACATGGATGTTCACTATTGATCAAAGGATAGCATTTAAGAAAGAGAGCTGTGGGCCCATCCTTTGGTCTTTTAGGGAAGATGTTGCGGATGGAGTGGGGATTTTATTTAACTCATTTTCCTTTCAGTTGCATAATCTGATAGACTTGGTACCAGGGAGGGTTTTGATCTTGGATGGGAAATGGTTTGGGTTTTGTTTTCGTTTCATTAATATATACAATCCACAAACCAAATCAAGTAGGGTGAACTGCCTTACGTTGGTGCAACCTTTTTTATTTACGACGGTCAGAGTTTTATGGGGGGGGGACTTTAACTGCACAGTTCCAGATCTCATACATGGCAAACAAAATGGCAAACAAAGTGGCAAGAAAACCATCATGATACTAACGCTTTAGGTAAAACCTTAGAGATGCAGGGTTAGTGAGTTGTAATACCTCTTTAAATCTTAAAATCAGTTTCTTTTAGAAAAGGAAGTGCTTTTCACTCATTGACCATATGTTTGTTTCTTCAAACATTCATATAAAATCATTCCAAATTTTCCTCTGAATTTTCAGATCACTCATTTTGATAAGCACCTTTTACTTCCAGAGATGCAGAAGTAAGACATATTAGATGGAAGCTTAATAATTCA
The DNA here is from genome assembly GCA_016271365.2 of Neoceratodus forsteri. Classification (NCBI taxonomy): domain Eukaryota; kingdom Metazoa; phylum Chordata; order Ceratodontiformes; family Ceratodontidae; genus Neoceratodus; species Neoceratodus forsteri. The sequence goes on along the minus strand of CM057449.1, from coordinate 245,866,655 downwards.
GTATTAGAATTGAATTATATCCAGACTAGGACAAGGAATCTATTGAAGGCTAGGCTTTGTAGCTTTTTATATATAGATTTAAGTGAATGGTGGTTGACACAAAAGCAGACCTCGTAACCTGTTCAAAAATACTGGAAGGAAAATTAAAATGAGAAATTTCTGCACTACCTCAGTTTGAGACAGCAACTTCAGAGAATTTTTCTTTAGCTTATATATCTAGGTGGATTATTCAGAACAAATCTCCTTATTAAAAATGCCATGAAAGAATATCAGTATGACAGAAGTAAACAATGCAGGCCATATTGCTTAATGGTGTAAAGAAATCACCTCTTGGGGACCCCTTTCAGATGTGCAAAGAATTTAGAGATTCAATGGGTTTGGAGGAGTTGAAAAAATCTGATGGGGGTTTAGCAACTACAGAGCTGGAAATCAGAGAGGTAATTAAGGAATATTGTGGTTCCCTAAATCCTGAAAAAACTATTTCTATTAAAGAGATAGAGGACTATTTAAATAGGATTCCTGTATCCTGTATAAGACATAATACAGAAACAGAGTGGGATACTATCTCCCAGAAAGAAATTATGGAAACTATTAGGTCACTAAAATTAAATACTTCACCTGGTCTAGATGGACTCACAAACAACTTGTACAAAAGTTTCAGGATGAACTAAGTCAATGTTTGGGCCTTTTATTTCAAGATTTTCTAGATAAAAATAGTATCTATCCATCTTTTCAGAAGGTTTGTTAACCTATATTTTAAATCCGTGATAAGCAAGTTATGGGGAATTGGAGACCAATTACCTGTTAAATACTGATTATAAAATCTTCACCAAAATACTGAATGAAAGGCTTAGCAACACGCAGGGAAAGTGATTTCGACTGATCAATATTGTGGATTGCCAGAGAGAAGAATTCAGTCTGCCATTATGGATAAGAGATGTGATTGATTATTTCAATGAGATGGGATTAACAGGTTATTTGATAGCAGCAGACCTGGATAAAGCATTTGACAGGGTTCATTTGCCATTTCTTTTTAAAACTTTGAGGCATTATGGGGTGCAGGATAAGTTGGTAGGGTTAATTGAGCAAGTGTACCAGAATGGGATGGTTTTCCCTTTGTGAAAGGCCGAACAGTTGCTGGGTTTTCTTTAACCACGGGAGTGAGGCAAGGGTGCCCTTTAAGCCCCCTTTTATATACATTTGTTATAGATCCATTTTTACGAACTGCATTGGAGGCACAGAAATGGAAGGGGATACTCTATAAAGACAACAGTCTGGTACAGCTGTATTCAAGCTTATGCTGATGATTTGGTTATATATTTGGAGGACGGTTCATCAGTTTGCGGGTTTATGAGAGCATTTGAGGAGTTCACTACAGTGTCTAATGCAAAACTTAACATAAATAAAACAAAAGGATTGATCATTGGGGATGTGGGATTTTGGAACTATGGTTGGAGAAGATTCATTTTCTAGAAACCCGCTTCGAATTTTGGGCATTACCTTTGGTCCTCAGAATGTTCCAAAGGAGAATTGGCAGAGGGTACTTGGGAGTGTTGAAAACAAAGTTTCTAGATGGAAGCAATGGTGTTTGTCTAAGATTAAGAGAGTCCACATAATTAAACAATTTCTTTTACGATTATTCAATTTGTGGCAATGGTATTTCCACTTCCAACAGAATTCAAAACTAAATTATATAGCACTTTCTTTCAGATGCTTTGGGGTAACCGCTTAAATCCAGTTAAAAGAAGTTTTACATACCTAAAAATAAAACAGGGGGGGGTTTAGGAATGATAGACCCAGTGGTATACGCCCATGTCTTCTTTATTACCCACTCCTTAAAAGAAGGGTTGATATCGGAATCCAGATCTGAAAATTCATGGAATTTAATAAACATGGGAAAATACTTTAAGTGTTGGACTTCTTTAGCCCCTAAACTTAATAAATATTTAAAGATTCCTGAGCACTTTCGGCCTACGGCACAAAAATTATATAAATGGGAAATACAGAAGAGGGTAGCACTGAATGTTAGCACAAGGGATTTGTATCGCCATTTAATGCAAAAGCTATATCCACAAGAGCCGGAATTTAAAAAACTGCCCATTAACTTTGAACCCCATTATAGTGGCACAATTAAATAATCCTAGGTTGCCCAAACATCAATGGGAGGTTCAGTGGTTAATTTTTTATGGAAGACTAAACGTTAGGGGGAATGCTAAATATAAAGTCTTACAGGAATGGTTATGCCCTACCTGAATGCATTAATAAGGAGGAATCCATGGATCATTTCTTACTACACTGTTCCTATGCTGTAGGATTGTGGGTTTTTAGCAGATGTATGGAACCTGAAATGGCTGAAAAATATGACATATGAATTCTTAGCTTTAGGAGTGTCTCCAGTTAGTTCATTCGGAGTGCATACGGAGACTTTGACTTTATTTTTAGGATGTCTCAAATACTTTCTGTGGCAAGCTAGAATACAATGGGTGATATACCAAAAGAAAATGTTGTATGTTTGCATTAGTAGACTAATTGTTAAAGGGCTGGAGAAAATTTATGCCATAGATATGTCAAGAGTATCTTCAGGTTCACTAAAGAAATTATGGAAAGGATTTCTGCATTTTATTAAGTATAAATAAAGGAACCAAAGAAACATGAATAAATGTGAATAAAAGAATGATAGTATATATATTTAAAGTGGATTTAAAAAGATAAATGGATAAAGTGATGTAGTCTTTTTGTATCTTTTTCTGCTTTCTGTGATAATGTGTTGTATTTTATGTTTATTTTTGCAAATAAAAACACCCCTACTCTTTACGAGAAGTGCCATGGGATCTTTAACATCCACCTGAACTACCACCAGAACAGGCAGATGGGACCTCGGTTTAACGCCTCATCCGAAAGACGACACCTCAGGAGTGCAGCATCCCCCTCATGCTGCACTACAGTGTCAGTATTGGGATATTAACCCAAGTGCCTGGTGTGGGAATAGAACCCACAGCCTTCTGATCTCCCAGCCTGAGAGGTGAGTGTGCTACCTGCTGAGCTACTGACACTGATGTGTCATTTCAAGTGGGTTCACCAGTAGGATGAAAGAAAGGTGAATGTATGAAAAAGCCAAGTAGGCGACATAGACATAAAAACATAGTCTTTGTTGGCAGAAAAGGACCAGTAGGCCCATGTAGTCTGCCCCTTTTTCCTGCCTGTTCTGACACCTCTGACCCCATTTGGTCACTGGCATCCCCCTTCCTCTCCTCCTAGCAGTAGATTTTTTCACCTCAGTTCTCGCCACTGACCAGGATGACCTCAAGCAATTTAATGTAGTCTCCTATCCCCATCATCTTGTCCCTTCCCCAACAAGATGAGAGAGCACCTCGTGTGGACCCCTCATGCTTGCATTTCTCCCAACCTTGAGCGTTGCCTACTTCAATTTTTCATACCCTCCCTTTCTTTCTCTCCTTTATTCTCTGATATCTGGTGATCTTATCACCTCCTTTTTTCCCTGCTCCTTTTGAGTGGGGATATCGAAATGAACTCAGGCCCCAACAACATCCCGATCACATCTACCTGTGGCATGTGGTCCAATGCTCCTGGGCTAAAAATTGCACATATGAACATATGCAGTCTCCCTACCAAATTCTCCAATCTCGAGACCTGGGTTTCTCTTCATAAACCTCATGTACTCTGTCTCACTGAGTCCTTGCTGGAGCGCCAGCATACCAATGCCATGTTTCAACCTGCTGGTTACACCCTTCTGCACAAAGATAAACCTGGCATAAAAAAGGGCGGTGGTGCTGCTGTCCCGGTCAGGGACCCTCTCTCTGCCTCCACCACCCTCTGTGTGGACAATGATTCCCCCAGCGACTGGCTCATTGCTTAAATCACTTTGGGCGCATCCAAGAAACTCTACCTGGGCAGTTGTTACAACCCCCTGAATGGTGGCACAGCTGGTCTCCAAAGCCTGCTCTTTGGTTTAGGGTCTCTCTCCCCTGCTAGGGAAACTATCCTCTTTGGCAACTATAACCTAAACTGGCTGGGTGCACAGGAAACTGACTTCACCAACATGCACAAGCAGCACAACCTGGTGCAAATCATCACCCTCCCCACCCAACCAAACCATCGTACCTCTACCCACTCCCTAATCGACTGGGTGATAATTAATCATGGGGACCATATCCTACATGCTGGCACACTATCTGACTGGTTAAGTCACCACTCCCCTACCTATGCCACTTGGTCCTCTAAGGCCTCCAGCTACCCTCCCCCCAAATATCTATCATTCAGCAATTTTAACCACCCTGACACTTCCCTGCTGCTAGATGATGTTCAGGCCATAAACTGGCAAGGCCTCTATGCTCTCTCTGATGTAACCCTCACCATCACTCACTTCACTATTATTCTCCTGGACCTGCAGGAATGCCACTTCCCTATAACTACTAGTAGAGTTTGTGGCGGATGTACATGTTGGATCACTAAAGAACTCCTCTCCTTCATGAAGGAGAGGGATTGCAAATGGGTTGCCCATAAATTGCCCCCCTCCCTCCCTCTGTGGCATGAATACTGGCATCTTCACAATCAATGCAAACACCTGACCCAAACCCTCAAACGGAACTACTACACCAACCTGCAGAGGGAGTGTTTTGGCAATCTGAGAAAATTCTGGGACTCCATTAATTCCCTTCTTACCCCTCTCAACAACAGCCCCAATATACAACAAAGTTCCCCAACTGGCCCCCTGACTGACCCTGCTGAGATAGCCCTTGTCTTTAACCATATATTCTCTGACCTGTCAGCCCTCCCGAACAAACTCCCTTTTAGCAATCCCTCCAGCAATCTCCCACACCCAGGGCCTTGCTCTATCCACTTGGTCTCTGCCTCCACACCTGCTGCCACCCCTCTCACCCCACTTTCTATTTCAAGATCATCTCCCCTAAGGACACCTTTAAACTCCTTAGAAGCCTACCCATCTGGGGTAGTCCAGGCTCAGATGGCCTCTCTCCTGTGTTTCTCAAACCTGTTTCCTCAGCGATCGCCAAACCCCTTACCTTCATTTTCAACCTTATCTTGACTACCTCTCCCATGCCTCTCCCATGGAAATCTGCCAAGGTTATTCCCATTTTCAAATCTGGTAACCCCCTCTCCTCTGACAACTATTGGTCAATATCCATTCTCTCCCACCTTAGTAAGCTCTTTGAGAAAATTGTGCATCACCAGCTGTCTGAGTACCTCACCAAATATGATATCTTATGCAGCCAGCAACATGGCATGCATAAGATATCATATTTGGTGATATAGCACTGCTACTGCCCTAGCACTGTTTACCAACCACATACTTACTAACTTGGATCAAGGGCATGCCACCAGTACCGTATCTGTGGACCTGTCTAAGGCATTTGATCTAGTAAATCATACTTCTCTTCCTCTCCAAACTACACCTGATCAGCTGCTCCATGGAAACCACAGACTGGTTCCAGAGTTACCTCTCTGAACGCTCTCAATCAGTGTGCATTGGCCCAGCCACTTCTCCCAACCTACCTGCCTCCACTGTGGTATCCCAGGGCTCCATACTGGGCCCCCTGCTCTTTACCATATTTGTCAACACCCTCACCCTGGATTGCCTCTCCTGTGAATCCCTTCTCTACGCCAATGACCTGGTTATCTTCCACAGTGACAAATCCCGTCCCCAAATATCCTCTATACTCACCCAGAACTACTGCGCTGCCTGCAACTGGTTCACTAGTAACTCAATGCTGGTTATTGCTAAAAAAACAAGTTAATGTTGTTTGGGTCTAAACCATACCTTGCCAGAATCCTCAAAACTAACTCTTCCCTCCAGATCCACCCTCCCAATGGACCTGCTCTTGAAATGATCCTCTCCTTCAAATACATGGGGGTCACGCTGGACCCCACCCTCTCTTTTACTGACCATATTAACTCAGTAGTCCATAGGATAAATCAGAAACTAGGCGCTGTCTACCATTTCAAACCCTACTTGATGGCTGAGGCTTGCCTGGCTCTTGCTAGAGGTAACCTTCTTCCTATCTTGGACTAATGTTTCTCAATCTACACTCGTGTATCAATCACCCCTCGGACAAGACTCTTGTGTGTTTATAATAGCATTTGAAGCAAATAAACAAATGAAAACAAAAGAAAAAAATGAAAGAAAAAAACACTATGGTTCTCAAAAGAAGTGGCAGGAAAGGTAAGGGAGAAAACGATAGCATTCAGGAAGTATAAGGAAACACAGAAGGAGCAGAACAGAGAACTGTACCAGTTAAAGCAGAAGGAAGTGGGGAAGGCAGTCAGAATAGCAAAGGCCCAAACCGAGGAAAAGATAGCCAACTCAATTAAGAAGGGGGATAAAATCTTTTATAGGTACATTAGGGAGCAAAGAAAGATGAAGACAGGGATACTGAGGCTGAATAAAGAGGAAGGTGGTTGGGCAGAGAGCGACAGTGAAAACGCAGGGATACTGAATGAATATTTCTGCTCAGTATTCACAATGAAAAAGCAGGGGGAGAGACCTAATCCAGTCAGTAGAAGCACTCTGGCTAGGGGTATTGATATTAGTCCTTTCACAGAAGAAAGAGTTCTGAAAGAACTCTTAAAACTGAAGGTGGATAAAGCAATGAGGCCTGATGGGATTCACCCCAGAATTCTAAAAGAACTAAGGGAAGAACTAGTAACACCACTGACTACCCTTTTTAATAAATCATGGGAGGATGGTGTGGTACCTGAGGACTGGAGAGGGTGGATGTGATTCCCCTTCACAAAAGTGGGAGCAAGACAGAGGCAGGAAACTACAGACCTGTCAGTTTGACCTCAATGGTAGGGAAAATGATGGAATCACTTCTGAAGGAAAGAATTGTTGAGTACCTAGAGGCCAGTGGGGCACAGGACCCAAGGCAGCATGGATTCACAGCAGGAAGGTCATGTCAAACAAATCTAATTGATTTCTTTGACTGGGTGACCAAAGTAGTAGACCAGGGAGGGGCTTTGGACATGGTCTACCTAGACTTTAACAAGGCAATTGACACAGTCCCGCACAAAAGATTAATAAACAAATTAGCTAGCCTGGGAGTGGGTCCCAGGGTGGTAGCTTGGGTAAGACACTGGCTGGACAACAGGACACTGCGGGTAATAGTAAATGGAGTCCACAGTGAAGAAAGGAGGGTTACTAGTGGGCTACCGCAGGGTTCAGTACTGGGGCCGGTCCTTTTTAATGTCTTTATAAGTGACATTTTTTTTTTTTGTTTAGTTATTTAACCAGGTGAGACACACTAAGCTGAAAGCTTTTTTACAGGTGCAACCTGGGAGCACAGGGAAGTTAAGTGACTTGCTCAGGGTCACACAGTACGCAAGTGGAAGCTGTGGGATTCAAACACAGGTCTGGTCTGCTGGATGTCACCAGATTTGCAGCTCAGAGCCTTAAACTACTGTGCTATACTGCAGAGGGGCGGATTGCACATTGCAGAGGGGCTGGAGGGGAAGGTATGTCTCTTTGCAGATGACACAAAGAGCTGCAACAGGGTTGATACGTAAGGTGGGGTGGAAAGGATGAAAAGGGACTTGGCAAGGTTGGAGGAATGGTCAAATGTATGGCAGCTTAGATTCAACGCAAAGAAGTGAAAAGTAATGACCTGGGAAACAAAAACCCAGGGCAAGAGTACACGGTGGGTGGTGAGATACTGACAACAACAAAAATGGAAAGGGACCTGGGGGTAGTCATATCAGATGACCTAAAGGTGGGCCAGCAATGTGAGAAGGCAGTAAGGTGGGTTGGGGGCATACTGGGATGCATAGGGAGAGGCATCACCAGTAGAAAACAGAAAGTTGTTGGCCCTCTGTACAGACAGTTGGTAAGACCACATCTGGAGTACTGTGTACAGTTCTGGAGACCCCATCTCCATAAAGACATAGACAGGTGGAGGTTGTCCAGAGGAGAGAACTAAATGGTGCAGGGTCTGCACCAGAAGAGATATGAAGAAAGACTAAAGGAGCTTAAGATGTATTGCCTCGAGGAAAGGAGGGGGCACATGATAGAAACTTTCAAATGCCTCAAGGGAATCAACAAAGTCCAAGAGGGTAGCATCTTTCAAAAAGAGATGTGCAAGAACAAGGGGGCAGAATTTGAAGATAGAGGGGGGACAGCTCAGAGGTAATGTGAGGAAGTATTTTTTCACAGGGAGGGTTGTAGATGCATGGAACAGCCTTCCTGAGGAGGTCATAGAGTCAAAAACAGTAGGGGAATTCAAGAATGCATGGGACAGACATAAGGCAATTCTAGTGGGGGGTAGGAGGAAGTAGACTGTTGGTTAACTAGGATCTGCAGTGTATCAGTGAGGTAGGGAAATGGGCAGACTAGGTGGGCCAAGCGGTTATGTTTCTATGTTTCATTTGCTGCTTCACCCCATCCACCCCTTACTACACCCATCACTGTGACCTTTACCACTCTCTAAGCTGGCTCTCCCTCCGGCTGCTTCATAGATAGTTGCATTAGGATTGAACCTGCTTCCTCCCTATCCACCTTCTTCAAGCTCTGTATCACACCCAGATGTCTCTGATCCTCTTTTGTCCCTCCCCTGGAGACTCCACGAACCTCTACAAACATGGGTGGTATTGCTTTATTGGTTGCAGCCCCCCTACTATGGAACCTGCTTCCCGCCCCACTCAGATCCTCCAACAAACATCACACCTTCAAACTTAATGGCTTCACCTCTAGGGATAGCTGCAACTGCCCGCACTAGAATCACCCTCCCCCAGCTGTCCTTAGGCCTGATGCCTAACCTCCTTCCTGCTCCTGGTGGGTTATTAGCTAGTCTGGGTATGTAGATTTGTGTGTGGTGGGGGGGGTAAGCGTGGTTGATTCCTTGTTTGCTGTTACCCTATATTGCCTGTAATTGAAAACTGATTTGTATTTTACCACTGTATGCTTGTCAATGCCTCTGTATTGTACATTGTTTGCTTATCAATTGCTTCTGTTTTGTACCTTGTTTTTTGTATCTCTCTTATTATTTGCGCCTTTTGGCCCGGGTCATGCCTGCAAATGGTCCCTTGGACCAGAGCACTTTACCTGGTTATCAAAGTCATAAATAAATAAGTAAATACACAGCAGAGGAGGAAGATGAGAGGAGGGTGCCCAATGCGAAGGGGAGTGAAGGTGATGATAGTGGGAGAGCTTTGAGGGGGGAGTGGGGCAAGTCAGACATGGGGAGAATTAGGGAAGGGGGCAAGGCAGGTGTGGAGGCTGAGGATGATGCCAAGGACAAGGATAGAAATGGAAGTGTGGAGGGCAGGGTGGACTCTCAAGGCAGGTACAAGAGAAAATGGATTGGGGGAGGAAAGCAAACTGAAGTGGGGAGTGTACTTGTGCTGGGAGACCCCATACTAAAAGGGGTCAGATGGGGAAGTAAAGGGGAAAGACATAGTTGCATATGGCTGGCTAGAGTCTGTACCTGGGTTGATGGCGTATACTGCAGGACAATATTTTCTCAAGTGCATAAGGACGGGAAGGCAGAAACCGCATGTCGTGGTGCACGTGGGTACAAATGACTTGGCAGGTGAAATGGTAGAAGTGGTAAGGGAGAGGTTTGAGGAACTGGGAAGGTTGTGTGAGGAGGTAAGGGGATCAGTAGCCTTCTCTGAGGTACTCCCAGTGCCCTGTGGAAGTACAGTGAGGAAGAGAAGGATAGAGGAGTTCAACACTTGGCTGGGGGAATGATGTTAATCCAAGGTGCACGGGATAGTGGGAGGCTGGGGCAGGGTCTGGGTCAATAGTGATCTGTTCGTAGGGGACAGATTACACTTGAGCAGGGAAGGGCAGGGGGTGTTAAAACAGAGAATAGAGGAGTATATAGCAACAAAGGTAAATTTAAACTAGTCGGGGGTGGTGAGTGAGAAGCTGGGATGCGGGGTCTCCGGAGAGGGGAGACAAACAAGCTTACCCCCACACAAACAGGGACAGAATCAGGGAAGGGTCAAAGGGTGGGGTTAAGATGGGTGAAAAACGGGGTAAGGAGGGAAAGGGAACATCTTGGAGGGTTGCCTCCTTGAATGCAAGAAGCCTGGGGAACAAAACCGCTGAACTACAGGCTCTATTAGCAGAGGGGAGGTTGGACATAGCTGCCATCACAGAAACATGGGCCAACCAATACCAGGACTGGGACCTGATGATCCATGAGTATAGGATTTACAGGAGGGATTGAGGCAAAGGGAAAGGGGGAAAGGTGGCGATTTATGTGAGGGAAAGGAAAAAGTGTGCAAGGGAAGAGGGGGGGGAGGAGGAAGAGCAGAGGCCTTGTGGATGCAATTCCATGACACGAAAAATAGGACTCTCAGGATGGGGTGGTATACAGGCCACCACATCAAGGGGAGGACCTGGACAGGGAGCTAGTAGAGCAAATTAGGAAGGTGTGCAGGAAAGGTAACACAGTGATCATGGGGAACTTCTACCTACCAGGAGTGGAGTGGATTGGGGTATCCCAGCCACCTCGAGTGCTAGGGAACAGATACTCCTGGAAACCTTCTAGGATGGCTTCCTGGCACAGATGGCTACTGAGCCAACTAGGTTGGGAACTACGCTGGATCTCGTACTGTCCAATAGAGAGGTGGCAAGGGAGGTAGGGTGGAGGACCCACTGGCTGGGAGTGACCACTACTCGGTGTGGTTCACGCTCAGCATGAGCAGAGAAGCGGTGGGTACAGGGACCAGGGTGATTAACTTTAGACAGGCTGATTTTGGAAGGATGGGTGTAATCTTAGGGGGGTACCTGACAGGAATTCAGCCACACTGGGATGCAAACCAGAAATGGGAAAAAATCTAAATGGAGCTTGTGGAGGCTACTGAGACCTGTATCAAATCACAGAGCAAAAAGGGAAGGTCTAAGAAACCAAGCTGGATGAGTAGGGAAGGCTTAGAAAAGGTAGGGACAAAAAAGGCAGCATTAAGGAGATACAAGAAATGAGGGAAGGGAGAGGATAGGGAGGAGTATGTGAAGAAGTCCAAAGAAGTTACCAGGGTAGTCAGGGCGGCCAAGGCTTCCAGGGATGTGAGGCTGGCACAGGGCATAAAGGACATGGAAAAGGACTTCTTCAGATACAAACAGGACAGAAGGAGCTGCAAGGACCAGATAGTGAGGATCAGGAAGGACGGCAGGTGGGCAGAGAAGTGGTGGCATTAAATGAGTACTTCTGTTCTGTATTCATGAAGGAGAAGAGTGGGCAACTACAGCCGGGGGTGGGGAGGGGGTAACAGATAGGGTGATCACTGTGGGCAGGGTATTGGAAGGTCTAAGGGCTCTGAGGGTTGATAAAGCACAAGGACCAGATGCCATATATCCCAAGGTGCTGAAGGAAATGGCGGAGGTCCTGGCTGGGCCACTGGTTGAACTATTCAATACCTTCCTGGACACTGGGTGTGTACCACATGACTGGAGGATGGCTCACGTGGTACCCCTCCATAAAAGTGGCCCAAAGGATGAACCGGGCAATTATAGACCAGTTAGCCCAACATCCATTGTGGGGAAGCTGATGGAGACAATCCTGAAGGAGAGGCTGGTGTCCATTCTGGAAGACAATGGGCTCCAGGACAGTCATCAACATGGGTTTGTCTCAGGAAGATCCTGTCAGACTAACCTGGTTGAATATTATGACTGGGTACTGAGGGAACTGGACAAGGGCCATGATGTGGATGTCATATTTGGACTTCAGCAAGACCTTTGATTCAGTGCCACATGGGAGGTTGGGGGGAAAAGTTGACATATGAGGGAGTGGGGACTAAGATGGTTAAATGGATTGAGAACTGGCTGCAGGGGAGACAGCAGATGGTAGTGGTGGTGGTGGGAGAGGGGGCTCTCATCTCCAAGGGCTGTGACAAGTGGGGTGCCACAGGGATTGGTACTGGGTCCGGTGCTGTTTGGGATATTCATAGCAGACATCTCGTATGGCATCAGGAATAAGATCAGTCTGTTCGCTGATGTCATCAATTTGGGGGTGGAGTTGGACAAGATAGCAGGATGGCAGGTGCTGCAGGATGACCTGACCAAACTTGAGGAGAAGTCGGAAGCGTGGCAGTTGGGGTTCAATGCTAAAATGTGCAAAGTACTGCACTTTGGAGCAAAGAACCCAGGAAGGGGTTATCAGCTAGGAGGAGTGCAGCTAGGTACCACTGAGGAGGAAAAGGAGCTAGGAGTCATTGTAACTGGGAAAATGAACAATACAGAACAGTGCAGGAAGGCGGCGGTAAAGGCCGACAGGATGCTGGGATGTATTACGAGAGGAATCTCCTCCAGGAGCAGGGAGGTGATCCTACCTCTCAACTGGTCACTGGTTAGGCCATACCTGGAGTACTGCATGCAGTACTGGCACCCATATCTGAAAAAGGATGTAAGATTACTGGAAGGGGTACAACACAGAGCAACGAAGATGATCCAGGGATTGGAGGACAGACCATACGAGGAGAGGCTGAGTGAGTTGAATATGTACTCCCTGAAGGAGAAAAGGGATTGGGGGGATATGACTGAGACCTTTAAGTACTTAAAAGGGATAAAAAAGACAGGTACTGAAGAGATAGTTAAGCTAAGGAGGGAGAGGGACACAAGAGGGCATGGTATTAGATTGAAGGGGGAAGATATAGGCGGGAAATGAGGAGACACATTTTTCATGGAGAGGGTTGTGGTAGAATGGAACACTCTGCCGGAGGAGGTAGCATCCTGTAAGACAGTGGGTAGTTTCAAAAGGGGATGGGACAGGGTGAGATGGGGGATAATTGTGAAGGGGAGTGGGGATGGGGCAGCTGCAAGGTAGGGGTGCTAGCTGCACACTTGAGCAGACTTGATAGATCATGTGGCCTATTTCTGCTGGCAAATTTGTATGTTCGTATAAATAAGAGGTTATTTTGCACCTGTACAGATCCATGCTGTAGCCACGTCTGGAGTACTGTGTACACTAATGAAACCCCTACTTCAGGAAGGATATAAATTATCTTGAGGTGGTGCAGAGAAGGTAAAGTAACGTTTATTTATATGGCACCCAATCCCAGAGGCTCTGGACGCCTTACAATATTAAAACAGGCAGGGTTATCAATAAATAAAAATAAAGCTCTAAAAGTATACCAGAAATTTAAAATACAGACATACATAAACAAACTTTAGATTATTAGACTTTAGATTTCTATAGATAGAAAGAAAAGCTACAGAGATGATCTAAGGACAACAGGGCATCCCATATAAACACAGACTAATGAACCTGAGCATGTACACTTGAGGAGAGAGACAGGGGGGCAAAACTGAGGCCTTCAAATATTTTAAAGGAAAAAACAAGGCTGACTTTGGAGATCTTTTTAGCATCAGCGAAAACAGGAACACCAGAAGGCACAGATGCAGGCTGATGAAGGGTAGGTACAAGTAGGAGGCCAGGTAGAGCTGTGATAGGGTGGAAAGTATTACCAGAGGAGGTAGTCAATCACAGAACAGTTGGGGGTTTTAAAAGGGATTGGTATAAATTCACGGGGAAGGTAGGCTAAGGGGGGAGTACAGCGGCATGTAACAAGAGTACATGAGCTCCGCAATATGCATACATACATAATACAGATATACATATCTATCTATCTATATCTATATATATATATATATATATATATATATATACACACACACACACACACACACATATATATATGTACACACAGATACATCTATCTATCTACTGATATTACATGTATACATATTATAGATGTAAGTAGACCAGTGGTCCATTGATTTCCTCCCTCCCACCAATGCAAGGAGAATACCCTGTCACGCCATTTTCTTCAAAGTACTTGTCTAGTCTGAGTTTGAGGAGAGAGACAGGGGGGCAGCTAATGCCACACGTTCTGGCAGGCAGTCTGTTCCAAGTGTTCATCGCTCATTCTGTGAAGCAGTTTGTGTCTGATCTTTCTCTGGAATATTTCCTTCCATGATATTTAGTGTCCCTTCATCATTTCATCCTTGTACATCTTGAACAGCTGCATATTGTCTTATGGTGCTATCCCTTTAACTACTTGGATACTGGAATCATGTGTCACCTGAGCATCCTTTACGTAGAAAACAGTCCCAATTCTGCCAGTCAGTCCTCATAGTCCATGTTCTCCAAGTTATCAATCAGCCTAGTCACTTTCCTCTGTAACCTCTCTATCGTATCAATATCCTTCCTCACATGTGGGGACCAGAACTTCATACTGTGCCCAAGATGGGGCTGAACAAAGGATCTGTATAAGGGCATGACAACATCCCTATATCCACTTAAGCAGCCTATATCCACTTAAGCAGCCAGTTTTTCTTACTGAATGCCATGATTTTGTTTGCCTTGCAAGCTATTTTCCCACACTGTTGCTCTCACTTTAAGTTGACCCAATCGAAGTAGCTGATACATTTGCATGGCATGGCCTCACTGCCATGAATCTGTGTGGCTTGCTAGTGGAGCCCTTTCATCTCAAGGAACTCAATCAACCTTTCCTTTAGAATGGTTTCCATCAGCTTTCCAACAACCAATGTCAAGCTGCGTGGCCTATAATTCCCCAGTTCAATCCATGTTTCACTCTTGTACAGGGGCACCATTTCAGCTGTCCTCCATTCCCGCAGAAACACCCCTGTGTCTAGCGAGCAATTGAACTGGCCAGCCAGGGTTGCTGCAAGGTCTGCTGCCAGCTCTCTCAGCACCCTTGGGTGCATGCCATCCAGCCCTGGGGACTTTACCAACTTGAGGGCCTTGAGCCCTTTGAGGACTCGGTCCTCTATTATTACTTCCTTGCCAATCTCCACTGTTGCCCTGCTTGTCCCTATTTTCCCCTGTGGTAGTGACCCATCCTTTCCTTTTGTGAAGACTGAGCAGAAGTATTCATTTAGTAACTCTACACTGTCCCTGGTTTTATTACACTCTTTTGTTGTGCTTTTCTCATGCATGTATCAGAAGAAGGTCTTGTCACCCTCTTTGACCCTCCTCAGCTATTCTTAGATCTGTATCCATCTTGGCCTGCCTTACCACCCTGCAAGTTGCTTTCAGCTGTTCTGAGTATTCTTCCATATCTTCTTCCTTCTGTGTCTTTTGTCTTTTTGCATTTCCTGTAAGCAACCATTTTCTCCCCCACTGCCCTAATTATGGCAAATCTATCCCCCACAACTACAGTATGTCCTCCATGAGTTCCCTCAGTCTTTCCCCTAGAAGCATCCCCACGCATACAAAATCCATCTTTTTGAAGTCGAGAACACTTGTTTTCATGTTCAACGTTTCACATCCCATGTCCACCTGAAACCACACAGCTTGATGGTCTTTGCCTCCCAGGGCCTCAGTGACCTTGATGCTATTGATATGATCACTATTCATCAGAACTAGGTCCAGGATGACCCAATCCTTTGTTGGCTCCATTATCCCTGTATCAAAAAGCCATCCTACAGTGTATCTAGGGTTGCTTGGCTCCAGCTACTGCTGGCCTGTGGGATGCTTCAATCCACATTAGGCATGTTAAAATCTCCCACTATTACCACTTTTTCACCTCTGCAGTCTTTCTTATTTCATCCCCCAACTCTCTGTCTGGGGTGTTGTCATGACTTGTCAGTCAGTACACTACCCCTACCCTTATTTTCTTCCCCACACCTGATTGAACCCATAATGTTTCTGTACCCTCCCTTCATATCCTCCCTTGTCACCTTTATCCTCTCTCTAACATAGACTGCCACCCCTCCACCCCAACCTTTGTTCTGTCTTTCCAATAGAGGGTATATACATGGACAGACAGATCCCAGTCATGGTTTGGGCTGGTTACCCAGGTCTCTGTGACTGCCACCAGATCTACTTGGCCCTCCTTCATCATGGCCTGGAGGTCATCCATTTCATTCCCTAGACTCCTGCCATTCATGGATAACACTCTCTACATGTTATGTTTCCTGCTAATACTCTCTCTCCTTCCTTCCTTCCTTCCTTCCTCCCCTTGCCCTAATAGGTTCCCTCATCTGTCTTTTCCTCTCCCTTCCATCCTATTCCTCTCCACCATGTTCACCCTTCCCCTTCCCTTCCCCCTCCCCTTTACTTATTGTCCCTCCACTTGGGAGGCGGTCTTCCTATCTTCTCCTCTTGTGAACCCTGGGTTCCATGCCCCAGGTAGTTGTCCCTTCAACTCAGTTTAAATTCAGGCTGTTCCTGATAAACAGTGAAGCCCACCGGGATGAAGTGCTGTGCTGCAGAATTCTGCAGTAGAGTTACTGCATTAAACAATGCAATCTCAATGGGAGCTAATCCCTTTTGTCATGCAGTAAACCTATCACACTGTGCTTCATACTGTATTCCCCTAACCTGCCACATAGTACCCTAGTTTCCCCACTGCTGAGGTGTAGCATATCTGGCAAGTACAGGGATTTCTCAGCTCAGACTGTTCCCCATTCCCCCTACAACTAAAGTTCTCCTCCTTGCAACTATCCCTTAGCCACTAGTTGGACTCAGAGATCTGAAGATTACTAGTTGAGCTGGGCCTGGGTACCAATAGCACCTCCGAACATGCCACTGATCTTGACACTTTCCTAACCTTTCCTCCCCAACTATCTAAACCTATTTTGTACCTCTCCTACCGCACACCTTGCTTGGTCATTTCAACTCAGGTGGAGGATCACATCAGGCTTCCCCCCTCCTCCCTACACTAGTGTGTGCACCATAGGCATGATTCTTGTGTCTATCATTCCTGGGAGGCACACAGTACTCCTTCTGTGTGGTCCCCCTCTCCTCTTTAGCAATCTAACTCCCTTCACAACTGAGTACCCTGTCACCAGAACTCTGCTAGTTTCCCTTGGTTTTTGTGCACCCCTACCCCTTCCAGATACCCTCATCTTAGTATCCTCCACCCATCTACTCCTATTCATTCCTCCTGATCCATTATTCCCCAATCATCTCCCTTACTCAGTCTCTGCTGTTCCCCGTTCCTCGTACTACCCTCCTGCTCTCAATTCCCCCCTCTCCATTTGCCATCCTCCCATTACAGTTATTTAAATTTTTTTTTATTCTTTTGGTAACTAGGTAAGGCCCACTGGGTCATAAGGCTCATTTACAGGGGCAATACTGGAGTACTGGGTTGGTTAAGTGACTTGCTTAGAGTTACACAGTATGCAAGTAGAGGTTGTAGGACTTAAGCAAGCACAAAGCATCAGCCCACTAGTACAGTGGGGCCTCTGACCAGGAACACACTACTACACACAGAAAAGTCAGAGCCACAGCCCCTCACCACCAGCCAAAATCTAGTATCTCAGTACTACTTTATAAAGTGCAATTTTTTATTGTAATTAATAGCCAAAAAGTGCATACCGACAAGCAGTAGCAGGTCCAAAAGGTGCCAACATTTTACGTGTTATGTTTTATCAAGGCATAAAATACATATGGCACTGTGCCCCATTTTATGCACATTTAAAGAAACAGTGTATTTTAAAAATACAGTTGAAAAAATATTACTTAACTGCATACATAGGTGGATGGACATTTCACATAACATACAGGTAACCACCTCTACTTCTCAATTGCCATAAAGGGTGCAAACAGCAAAATTCAGCAATTTTAGCGATCACTCCTAAAATAGCCCTATTAATTGGTGCCACACAGTTGTAAAGTCCATATGTATTTTTTTATCTCTGTCTATCCATAGTTGATATTTCATGCTGAATACACTTCTTCCATTAGTTTGAAGTGGATACACACCTTCCAAAGTCATTGTACAACAGTATAAGTTACAAAGAACTAAGACAGTATTAAGGCAAATATGGTCTCACAGAAAACATATCATTCAGCCCAAATTCACTGTTAACAGAATCTAAATTGAACTCAGTTTTACTCTGTTCAGTAAGACAGTAGAAGGCTATTTAGCCCATCAGGACTGTCTCCCACTCCTAATGGGTGCATTATTTTAACTTAGACAAGGATATTAAGAACTTATCAAGTTCTGTCTTGAATCTGCTGAAAGATGTTGTATCTACCAAATACTATGGTAGTGTGTTCCAGACTCGAGAAGCCCTAATAGTAAAATAATTATTCCTTTTGTTAGTATTAGCTCTTGATATCATGAGTTGTTCATTATGTGATCTAAGGTTGAATGATCTTAAACAAAAGGTAATACCAAACTGGGACATGAGTTCAGAATTCTGGATTATATTAAAAAGCAACAATATGTCACCTGTCAATCTTTTATCCTGCAAGCTGAAGAGACCACTCTCCCTCAATCTTTCATCATATGTCATATTTTTGAGTCTTGGGGTCAATTAAGTTGCATGTCTTTGGTAACCCTCCACATTGCTTCTTTCCTGAGTAGCTTTGTATCCAAATTAGCCCCTCTGTTAGGTGACCAACATTCATCAATACTGTGACAGCTACCTCTCTCACTGGGCTGAAACAGCTTTCAGAAAGGTATCTGTCTTTGATTATCTGCTGCCACCATCTGGGGTCCACCAGCAACCTACCTTCCCACTTGCACAGAACTGGGAGATCAAACATACAATTGCACAGATCAAAGCCTGGTAGTGTGTCTCTCGGGTGGCGGATGTTAAACAGGGTTTTGCCTCAGCCAGTGGAAACCATAAAATACATTACAAATAATTAAAATCACAGCCACAACTGTTTAATAAATAAATAGATCTTTACTTAACAGAATGTCAAAAGTTGCATTACAGGATATATATGTTTAGCACAAGAGAATAACACTGTTACAGGAAAAGTAAACAAATGTTTTTAAATAACAGATAACAAAAAGAAAAAAACTCTAGCCAGAGCAGATAAGGCTGTGGTGAACTTGCAAAGCTCTGGAGAGTGAGTGGCACCAAGTGCCAATCCAAGTGGGTGGCGGTGACGCAACTGCACATGTGCAGCATTTGCGCATGCTCAGTTGTGGTGAATGGCATTCTGCCATTTCCAAGATGGCAGTTCTTGTCCTTGAATGCGGAAGTAACAGCCAAAATAGTGTGGCTGTTACTCTGTAGTGGCCGACCGTGGTGGAGTGTTTCCAGCTCTGTTGAACTTTCAGAAGGATACTTCCAAAAGTCCAATGGAAGCATGCCATGGTTGACTGTTTTTAAGCAACTGAAAGCAAAAGGCTATTAACTAACATATGCTGTTCTTTCGTACCCTCTACTATGTTTGGAGAGAGAGAGAGAGGCTGAATTTCCATGCTATCAATTTCCATGGACGTAGTTAGAGGAGTAGGCTCACAACTTAGCCTCTCCGATGTAACCCTCAGCAGAACTCCCCCTGTAACTGTCTTTCAGCACTTTTTATAGTCTCTCTTTGAATATATAATGCTTGTCCCCCTTTGAATGCACCGGCCATTTACAATGTATCTGTTTAATTGTTCCTATCAGTTTAAACAGCCCTATAGATACCCAAATAAATCAATTTAACATCCAGTTTATATTTGAGTGGTCCAAACCTTTCAAACTCTGTGTGAGTGTGTGTGTGTGTAGGTGCCTTTCTCCCTCTTGGTCATTCTCTCTAAGATTTACAACCGGGATGACACCTTATCTAGTTGCTGCTGGGCAGTGGAATCCCAATGTGTGTGTTTTTTTCAGACTGCTAGAAAAATCCCAGCCAAAATCCAAGCCATTAACTCCTTCCTTCCCATTTCTGTCACAAATACCCATAAACAAAAAATTATGGTCTTATCTTTTATCATTTACATGTTTGCCTAATGTATTATTCATGTCTTTATTAGCAAAGAGTCTTTTGGGAGAGACAGAGAATATTTCATGCAGAAATGGTAACAGGCTTCACTTGCGACTTCTGCAGTTTATATGAAACTTATATTAGAGGACACTATTGAGGAGAATGTATGAAAAGAAATATAGGAAAAAGACAGCCAGGTGCAGTGCTTTAATGAAGCACCTGACTAGCCTGCTTTTAGAGCCCAGTTAAAGGAGGCAATTAATCAATACAACAAGAACATTTCTGCTAAAAAAAAAGCAAGAAATTCAAGAG
This sequence comes from Neoceratodus forsteri, assembly GCA_016271365.2. Taxonomy (NCBI): domain Eukaryota; kingdom Metazoa; phylum Chordata; order Ceratodontiformes; family Ceratodontidae; genus Neoceratodus; species Neoceratodus forsteri. The sequence goes on along the minus strand of CM057449.1, from coordinate 245,846,685 downwards.
AGATGAGAGCAACTTTAAAAATGGCCACTTTTTAAGTTGGAGTAAAAAGAACACACAGCCCAAATCTATGTTAAAGAAATCTAACGTCAACACTAATAATGACAGTTCAGCTACAAGTGGGTGGATCCACGTCAAAACTGCAAAAGGAAAAACATCACTGTCATATATCAGCACCATGGAAATAAAGAGTACAATTCACAAGCATGAATTTGAAAGCGGTTTTAACAAAATTTGTTAGATAAAATCCTCCTGAAATGCAATCTGCATTGAAAATTGGAAGTTTTGCACAATACTGTGAAAACAGTCACCCAAAATTCATTTATTTAACCACGTACTTCTTCTGATGCATGGTCTTGACAGGATACACAAATGGATCAGATACTGATAACAGATCAGTGGCATCCAAGTGCTATTTCTTTTTTAGAGCAGCACCAAGGACCACAATGAAAGAAACAGCAGATGCAATTCTAGCAACAGAATTATCAATCCAGATGGAGCCTGAGTCTGGTGAGATTCGGACAAAAACAAGAACTAGGAGGGGAAGCCAGAGGAATAAATGGAGGCATCAGAGGAGAGAGATGCCAGAGACAAACGAGATAGTAAACAAACAGGACCCTCATGCAGATGAACTGATTACTAATATTTCTTCACACATTTTAACCCCTGCTGAAAGATCTGTGTTATCAAAAGGCTTGGGTTTTCTCACAACAAAAACAGTGGATGACTTTGACATATATGTTAATTTCCTATGGTTCTTTAGATTCATTAATTTGAAAGTGTTTCTAGCAAAGATAATGTTTCTGCATAAGCAACATTTGAAGTCCCATTTAAAGGTAAATCATATTTTTTACCACCCACGAATCTCATTGTATCATTGTTCAAAACAAATTGTGAAAGGGATTCAAAAGCACTATTCAATAACGTGTTGACAAATTAAGACATTTGCTAGCTGCACTGTAAATGAGTTTGAATGCCGGCCTGGTGGCGCTGAAGACTGAGGTGCTGGACGCTACACCTCATGCCACGCCGACGACCCAGGTTTGGGAGCAAGCATGGGTCACTGAAGGCTGGCAGGGGAGGAGAGGGATCGAGCGTCTGATAGACTGCTCTTCCTCTCTGGGGAAGAGGTCCACAATGGTCGGTATCCAACTGCCCCTTGAAGGAGGCTGGGGAGTGGGGATGCAAGCCATACTCTGGGGAGAAATTGAGGGCAGATGTCTGGATGGAGACTCATGCAGATACGTGCATGCTCACACCTGCTGGCATCATTGCATGCCCTCTGACTCCAGGGAATTGAAACTAGGGGAAAACTGGCACCAGTCACGATGGCTTGATGGCCATTTGGTGGGACGCTTGGCTCCGAGGGCTCACTGCGGTGACTGGATCCTGTGTCTATGGAGATAGGGGGTCTCTCCGCCACCCCGCCATGGGGGGGCAAGCCATGGGGGTATGCAGTGAATTCCCAGGTGGGAGTTGTAGCTGTCTGGATGACAGCTGGATTAGGTGGATGCCTGGACATGGATGCAGACTGGGGGCCAAGGTAAGAGAAAAATTACCAACTAAAAAAAAAAAAGTAAATGAATTTGAAGCTTTGAAAAGTTGAGAAGTCAATAGAAATATCACAATAGAAAGGCAGCTAAGGGTGAGTCCATTGTTATAATGGCTACTATTATTTATAATTATGAGGTGTACAGGCAGTTTTCAGAAGAAACTTTCTATGAAAAATTGAGACATGACCCTACTAATAATTATAAAATTGAGGTAGATCTGTATATAGAAGCAGTATTACAATGGTCTATTATTTCACAAGATGAAGCAAATTTTCTAAAATTAGACCACCCAGTTCATGCAACGCTATATATACTGCCTAAAATACACAAGGATCTTTTTTAATCTGTCTGGGTGTCCTATAGTCAGCAGTAATGGGTTATTGACTGAACCGATTAGCAAATATGTAGATTGTCATATCAAAGACATTGCAAGCAGGTATGGCTCTTATGTCGAGACACAAGTGACATGTGGTATGGTATGGCAAAATTTTATTCATAATCAATATGAACAGGATTGAACTCCATTGAGTAACAACTCATTTTCAAGGAGGTCCTTAGAACATAGACACTGATACCACATATAAATAAACATTATGACATGTCATTTCACATACAGTACTGTATATACCTACATCAATATTAGTTTATCTAAGAATACAATACAAATTACAATTTAAAACCTAAAAATTTACATAAGAAGGGAAGATAACTGCACAGTCTGTATCTCTCTTTCACGTATATCCCAGTTTTATATTCACTAAGGTGCTTATTTAATACTTAAGAGAGCGCAGTGGTTTAAGGCTCTGAGCTGCAAATCTGGAGACCTGGGTTTGAATCACACAGCCCCCACTTGAATACTGTGTGACCCTGTGCAAGTCACTTAACTTCACTGTGCTCCCAGGTCTCACCTGTAAACAAGCTTTCAGCTTAGTGTGTCTCTCCTGCTTAAACAATTAAAAAAAAAAACTTTTATCACCTCACTCTCACTTTATATCCCAGTTTTATATTCACTAAAGTGCTTGTTTAAATACTTAAGAGAGCTGCATTTTATCAACTCACATAAAAATTTGGAAGGTATGTCCTTAAATATTAATGTGCACTACATTTTCTTGAGTCTTGTATTAAATCTGTAAACCACTTTTTTTTCAGATTTAAATTTATAGGAGTATCCACACTCCTCAAATCCAGTGGCAAACTGTTCCAAACTTTGGGACCCCTTTAAAGGGGAGATGACCTTCCCAACTCCAGATTGCATCTAGGAACAACATAGTCAATAACCCAAGAAGATCTCAATCCCATCCTTCGTTCCTTAACCTCAAACTCTCTCATGGTATATCTGGGCAGTTGTTTCTTTCTCATTTTACCCATGAATGCTGCTCGATGCCAGTTCCTCCTATCCTCCAAGCACCACCAATTTAAAGCTCTATGTAGATCACAATGGTGAGTATTCCTGGGGGCATCGAGGACAAAGTGGGCAAGCCTATTGAACATGACATCTAGCCTTGCCAGCTCCATCCCTGAGGACCCCCCCAAACACCAAATCTCCATAATCTAGCACAAGCAGGACCATGGTATCCACTATCCTGCACCACACCTCTAGAGTCATATAGGACTTCAGTCTATAGAGCATTCCCAATTTCCTACTAAGGTTACCCAACAGATTTTACATATGCCTATCCCATCTCAATCTGTGATCCAGTCACACTCCCAAATATTTATAACAAGTTACCTTTTGAACTTTCTCGCCCCCTTTGGTCCTAATATCCAGTGACTGATATTGTCTAGTGGGCCCCCAAAAGTGCACCACTTGTGTCTTTTTCACATTTAAAATTAAATTTAGAGAAGTAAAAAGTGTTTGTATCTCACAGAAGGCTAATTGTAGTTTAGTAGTAATACTGTCTGGAAAACTTCCTTCCACATAGATCAAAGTATCATCTGCATATATATGGTACCTAACATCCGGGTCACTAAACTCTGTGTTATTTATGTAAGTATTAAAAAGTAGGGGGCCCAGAATAGATCCTGGGGCACCCCCACCTTAACTGGGAGAGCAGATGATCTATATTCAATGATTTCCATGATTTGCTCTCAACCCATAAGGTAGGAATGAAACCTTTCTGTCCTAACCCTGTAATCCTCATATCCCAGAGTCTGGAGAGGAGGACCTCATGGTTTAGGGTATCGAACGCCTTTGACAAATCGATAAATATAGCTCCCACTGAGTTCCTCCTGTCCAGTCTTATGTGGATATGCCCAACCACTTTCAATAAAGCCATCTGAGTGCTGTGCTTTGATCGAAAACCAGACTGGTACATATTCAACAAATCTCCCTCCTCAAAATAATTCTTCAGCCATCTAGAGACCAAACTTTTCATAATTTTGGAGGTTTGAGAGAGCAAGGAAATGGTTCTAAAATTTCCCATCTCCAACTTAGACCCTTCTTTATGAACTGGTACAATCTTAGCCAGCTTTCAGCCCTCCAGATAGTCCCCTGTTGTAACCGAGTAATTAAGTAAATAAGCTAATGGGCAAGTGATGCAGAGGGCCGCATACCTTAGCAGTTTAGTGAGGATATTATCTAGGCCCTTTGCCTTAGTAACATCCGTGGCCAACAATTCTTTTCTAACGTCATCCACTTGGATTTGGGTGAAGGAAAAAACCCTTTGTCCATCCTGCCCTGTTTTACTATTTTTATCCATTGTCCCCAGCCCAGTCACATACAATGAATGAGAGCTTTGTGCCTGCTCTCCTGTATTATTAAAGTATTTATTAAACAGATTTGCCGCATTACTGCTGATAGGTACTGTTTGCCCATCAAGCTCAATTCTTTTTATTTGTTGACTACTATATTTCCCTATTAGTTTAGCTGCCTCACTCCAAAATTGTCTTGAATTAATGTTATAATGTAAATGAAGTTCATCTTTAAAATATCTCTGATTAACCCTTGTAAGTTCCTTAGTATAGCTATTTCTTAATTGTCTATATGTCAAACAATCACTGGTTAAGCCAGTTAATTTTGCTCTCGATCAGCTCTTGTTGCTTGCCTTTTTAATGTTATAAAACAGATTGGAATAAAAGGCCCACTCACCCACATATATAAAATATTGTTTCTTTTTTATTCGCAATATTTCATCTAGACAAAAATAATTCCTACATTTCGGGATTACTATTCCTTCATCAGGGAGTCCAGTTTTTAGATTCTGTGCATACAAAAAATACAGAAATTAGAAACATAAGTTCTTAAGAGTAATATGCTCAGTATATACAAAAGGATCGGGTGAGGAGAAATATATTTATCTTCTAATAATCTAAACTTACTTCCAAGTCCTTTTTGACTTCAAAAGCCCAAAAATCTTTTTATACAGTAAATGCTGGTGTTGCTCCTGTAAAAATCATACATAATAGCGTATATAGAAATCATGTGTTACTATGTGATATAATTGTCATCAACTGCAACTTTCAACTTCAAATATACCAAATGCTGCATACCATAGATGTTACAGAGTCGTCAAAGTTTTAAGTTTATATTCTTTTCATCAATTCTGTTAAAATGAAAAATGATAAATGCATTTTGCTTTTCAAATGATTTCTTGTCAAAAATAAACTGTTACCTCAAGTGACTTTTTAGCACTTTAAACTTCATCAGGTCATGACACATAATATGCTATCTTACAGTCCCCGAACTGTTTAAAAACCTTGTTAAATCAATGTCTCTCAGTGTATCCCACTTTTCTTAACAGATAAATACGTGCTCAAATGTTTCTAGTAACTTTAAACCTGCCGGCGGCTAAACAGCCTAAAAGAAAGACTTAGTCTCTTCTAGCTTACGCTCTATGCGCTGAGGAAAACAATACTGAAATGCAATATTTTATTTTAAAAAAGAAACAAGTTTGGACAATCTGACCTGCACGACTCTGTACATCCTACTCCAGGGGAAGCAGCCGAGTATATGAAACTCACCAAATTTATACTGCACCTTGCAGTCAGTCAAATCCGGCAGTGTCACATCAAAAGAAGTCCATAGGGATATCATCATGTGTCTCCAGGGAGCAATCTAACTCCCCTGAACACTGGATCTGCCACCTAGCAGCACCTAATCATGCAGGTGTTGACCAAATAAATCTCAGTAGATAATTAATTCATTACTTTGTTCTCTCATAGATTTCTTAACATCTTAATTTAAAAGAAAAGAGAATTTCTTATGGAGACCATCCTTTTATTGTGAACTAAACAGCTCACTGAAATGGAACTTAGGGCATCAGATCCATATTTACTTTCCGCTTTTTACCTTAAGTAATAATTTTTTTAATTTTATACAAGGAAGCATTGTACCATGCCACATTTGAAGACCCAACCTTCCCACACCTTATTGGAGCATGGGAGTTACAAATACTTTGGAACTTCAGTTGGAAATAAGACAATGCCCTGGCAGCATTTAGGATCAACTCCATTCTATCCCATTCTATCCTAGTGTCTACTTTCCACATCCAGCATAAATTTCACATGATCAAAGCAATTAAAACTTCTCCTTCTAACAAAAGTGGAGTCTTGTATAGCCTTCATATCTGCTCAAGCAGCAAAAATGACCTGATAATCTGAAAAAGCTTCTGCAACCCCCCCTCCCCGTTTTGCATAAGTATCGGGACTATTTGTAAAGATGAGATCCAAGATCGTTGAATTCTGCAAATGTTGCATGTTCAATCTGGTTGGGTCTTCAATCAATTGAACAAGACCCAAAACCTCTTGTAATTCAATCAGTGGGTGAGTTGGGTTCATCTGTGCCCAGTTCACATTAATGTCTCCCATAAGGAGTATTTCATGTGTATCCCTATAAGCCTTACAATAGTCCTGCAGCAAATTAAATGCTGTGTTCATTATTTTAGGTGGTTTACAGATACTTAAAAGCAAGAGGGGGTTTTGTTTGAAGGAGTGTTATTATTATAGGTAACATTTCCAGTCCTCCCTCAATACTTGTATCTTCAAGCTCCCCTATCTCCAGTGTAGATTTCACATAAACTAAGATGCCTCCTCCTTTCTTGTTTCTATCCTTTCTAAACATCTAAACATCTGACACTGCTCTAGTTCCACAGTGGCATCACTAACTCTATGGCTCAGCCATTTCTCTGTAATAACAATGATCTGTGGCTGATGCTCTCCCAACCAATCCTTTATGAGATTAAATTTATTTTGTAAACTTCTAGAGTTGACATGCACTATGTTAATTTCCGCACTGTGGTACATATTTCCATTTATGGATACAGGGGAGACTGGGCCTGGGTTGGGGTGGATATCACCACATGTCATGAGGCGCAGTATCAATAAATACTTAAATAAGTGTAGCACGCTCCTTGTGATTTTACCCTTGAGCCCTGTTAGATCAATGCAAAAGCATTTTTACCATTTGAGCTATTCTAGTGTTTGGTTTACACATTTGCTGACAATGTACCTCCTGCATCTGAGCCTCCTTAATAAAACTACATAGGCAGGAAGATGTAGTCATAGTGGGGTTAATCCTATATACTCCTACTGCAAACCTCATCGGCACCTGATCATCTGTAGCCACATTCCTACTGGACACAAATGTAAAACATGGTTTGACTTTTGTAGGCCCCTCCAATTGGTATAAGTATGACCCCCAACCCCAGATTACAAACAGCATTATAAACACTTACATTATGTGTCTGTGTTATGAGATTTGGAAGTGGGAGAAGATTGGCTTCTGGTTACAATGGATGTGGTTTCTTACATACCAACATACCACATAACAGAGGCCTAACAACAGTTGAAAATGTCCTCGTAGAGAGAAGTAATCTTTCAGAGCTCAAGGTACAGTAGAATTCATCCTCACACTGACAGAGAAGCTACTGACATATAATATGTTTACCTTTCTTGGGGGATTCTACAGAAAACAGAAGGAAACCAATATGGGCACCTCACTTACCCTTAATTATACTAACATCTGTATGGGGAGTGGGAAGACAACTTTATTAGTGATCCAGCTGCGTCTCCTTATTGTAAACACATTGCCTTTTACAGTCAATATATTGATGAGATATTGTTAGTGTGGAAGGGCACAAAAGACCAATTGGATAGCTTTGTAAAGTACTTGAAATCTAGCAGTACTAATTTAAAATTTACTGTAAAATCAGTTTGCTAAAAGCATTCAATATCTTGATGTGATGATTTCTAAGGATGGGCAGGGAGGAAAAAACACTGATTAACTGATTTACACTGATAGAAAGGAAATGGACCATAATGCCTTGTTAAGGTTCAACAGTTGCCACCCCTACTATATGAGAAATAACATCTCCTACAGTCAATTTTTACAAGTTAACCACGTCTGCACTGACCAAACAGAAAAAGAAATGCATAAAAAAGAAAATGTCTGGAAGGTTTAGATCTAGGCCAATCAACTGGCTCATCATGATCTGTGTAACACAGAGGTATCATAGCTCAGTAAGGCTCCACCATTAACATGATGAGTGACTGCACACTTTACAGCTCCATGCTAGTCAGTTTAATACTGCAGTATGTTACCTGTCCATCTTCCTCCTCCTCATCCACCTCCTTATCATCCTCCTCTACAACAATCTGTTGTTTTTGTAAAGTACATCCTCAGTTATCCAGCTCTCCTGATTACCTGAACTCTAACACTGTTCCCCAACTCTGGTTTGCCCATTGCAATGGACCCCCAACTATCCAACCTCTTGATAATCAAAAAAACAAAACAAAAAATCTGGGGCCAGATATTTAAAGCATTGCCCAGTGGGCAAATGGATTGTGCCCTGTTTGCCTGTGGTTTGCACCCCTATGCAGTATTCAAAGGGTCGGTGGCATGTGCTAAAAGGGTTAGCGTGCATGCAAAAAAATAATGTATGTGATGGGCAAAGGGAGGGGTGGGGGCATCGATCCTGGTGCAGCACACTATTCAGCACAGTAGCACTGTACAAGGGAAATAGTGAAGGCCACTTTACGCTGTGTGATTACTGCAGAGAAGAAGCCCAACTAACTCTGGGCAACCCTATCAGCCAGCGGAGCCATTGGTGGTCAGGGAAACACACCTGACCTCTGGTGCCTAGTGATCCCCCCACCCTCTGATCTATGTCCCTGGTTGAATAACATATTTCCCTGGTGCCTAGTGGTCCCTTCCTACCCTCCAGTCCCTGACCCCATGAGAATAAACTAATTCCCTGGTGTCCAGTGGTTCCCCCTTCTTCTGATTCCTGACCCTGTGAGAATAAAATAATTCCCTGGTGCTTAATGCTCCCCCCTGCCCTCTGATTGCCAGCCATGTATTATATCACGTATTCATTGGTGTCTACTGGCAGCCAACCACTGTTCCCCATCCACATACCAGAGTAAGCTTTCACTAGTGTGTAGCAGCCCCTCCTGCACCACTGGCACAGAATAATCCACCATGCTACCCCTCCCCGTACCAGTTTTTCCTGTGCCACGGATCCACTATTGCAACTGGCACAGTCCTCCTCTCGTCTCCTTGTTTCTTTCCTTAATTACCATAATAATCAAGCACTGTCCTTAATTACCTGCCAATTATTACTTAACATATAGGAATCTGCATTACAAATTTGTCCCATTGACTGTAATGGGGTGCTCAGTCCCGCACCTCCCTGGCATACATCAAAGCAAATGCCAGTGCAGTTGGGGGGAGGAGCACCAGGAAGTGAAGGGTTCCACTTGGCAGCCCCTCAGGGGAAAAATACAATCCCTTCCCTATGGACCAGTGGATAGATAAAAATGATCAAACCATAGGTTTTCGCTGCACTAAGCTTCCTCACAGAGGAAGCAAAGTAGAAAGTTGGCAAACTGCTTTAATAATTGGATACAGAACAATATATACAGAGCACATGTATAAGATCATAACACAGAGCAATATATACAGACGTTAAACTCAACCACAAGTTACACAAGTGCACTTATCCATCAGCCTGTGTCATCAATTTTGTCTCTAAAACCAATTCTTCATTGTAACCCCTGCTTGAATGTACACGTTACCTTTTCTGCCGTACATTGTATATTGTACCCTATTGTTTTGTTATGTACTGCACTTTTGCTTACTGTACTCTCCATCCTCTGTAACCATCCCCTCCCCTATCCCCCATGACACATCTGGAAATGAGCAAATTGCTCAGTATGCCTTCTTGGTGAAACATTTCAATAAATAAATACACAAGCAAACAAGTGCAATATGCTATATATGGTAAACAATCAGAGAGACAGCATTATAAGAAAAGTGAGGCACGTACATAAGTTAGATAGATGAAGGACAATGTCAGGAAAATACAGAGGATGCCATAGAATAGTTGAGACATACAATGGTAGCAATCTGTTCAGCAAGGTATCTCCCAAGATTCTCTGGAGATACCTAGAGAAAACAATCCCTGGTACTGCCTGTGCTGCAGGAAATCTTGTGAAAATTGAGATCTCCAGAGGTTTTGAAAAATCATTTTTGAACTATGTTGCTACTACTGTTATCATACCATAGTCATGATCTAATGGAAGAAGCAAGTATATGTACAGTCTAATGGCAGTTGCATTTGTCTAAGCGGTGGCTATCAAGTAATTATTTAAATGCATCGTAGCTAACAAGAAGTCTTTAGTTTGAGAGCATTCTGTAGGTTGTTCCAGAGCAGAGGGGCAAGACAGCCAATCACTGATTTGCTGAATAAGGTGAGATACCTCAGCACATCAGCAAGGTTTACATTATTACTCTTTGGACCATACAGGCTGGAAGATCTTTGGAAAAAGACTTACATGTATGGTGGTAAGTCATTCAGCAAGACCTTGTAGGACTGAATATACTTTTTTTTAACCTTTAGGACCTACAGCCAAATAAAGAGTATAGTTATGGGTCTTTGGGGATCAGTCAGTTATAAAGCGGAGATCCGTGTGATAGAGCACATGTGACATGGCTAGGTGCAAAATGGTGCCACCTCTATGTATCAGATCATTATAATTCAATAAAGGCAGGAACATGGCTCGCAATAACCTTTTCTGTGCTTAGCTGTGAACTAGAATTTATTCCTTATTTTTATTCTTTGATTTTTCCTCCCTCTCGATCAGATGGCCTCATTCTGCCCCAGCCACCCCAGCCCCATCACTCCGACATCCACTGGGACTTACCTGCCAACCAGCACCCCCAGGGCTTGCCCCCCTCCCCCCAGCTGGGTCGATGTGGTTCCCCAATCCCTTTCAGGAACCGGATCCAGTATTCTGGACTGACAAGCCCAGCTAACCAAGAGATTTACAGAAAATACATAGAGATCCTTCTTGCCACCAGTAGATCTTTTCCTCCTGAATGGCGTGGCATGCAATGAAGCCATGACATGCTCCGCATGCTCCCACACACTGTACATTGGCATCTGTCCCACCCCTCCTGCCTTTCTAGGTAGTTCCATGTGCCTTTCCCACAGCTGCTGCTAGGAGCCAGGCAGACACCGGGCTCTGCAACCTGCCATGGAGGAGGAGAGCACTCCACCAGATGCTCAGTCCTCCCCCCCCCCCAAGCTGGCCCTCCACTGCCCCAAGCTCACTTCCAAACCAGAATTTATTCCTTAAATAGAAGCCCAATCTTATGGATCATGTCTTACATAGGATTACAATGTGGTTAATGAGGGACAGGTTGATCTATCCAAGGTTCCAGGTACTTATATGAATCCACCATTTCTAGACCACCCATTAAAGGGGGATGGTGAGACACTGGGAATTCAATAACTGTTTGATGTAGAGGTGCACAACATAACTTTGTTTTTTGAAGTACTGAGCAACAGTTTAGACCTGAACAGACTGAGCTGTAATGTGAGAAGGCAACCTGTAAGTCTTGTTTTACAGAATCAGTAGAGGGTCTTGTTACTTACAAGGCAGCAGCATCATCAGCAAAAGAAGTGCATCTTGGCATCATCTGTGTTTGGCCAAGGTCACAGATATAGATCATGAAAAGTAATGGTCATAGTACAGACCCCGTGGAACCCCTTGTTTTGGAGTGAGCATGAGGAGGAAAGGCTTTCCACTTTTAGCTGTTGCTGATGACCAGTGAAATAATTATTAAACAAGGCAAGGGTACGAGGACTGATGTCTATTCTTGAAAGCCTGAGCAGTAATACAGCATGATCCACTGTGTTCAATCTTTTGCTAAGGTCTAGAAATATGCTGGCACAGAAGAATTTCTGATCAAGTGCTGTTAATCAGTCACTTGGGAGCTTGACTAAAGCTGTGGATGTACTGTGCTTAGCTCTGAAACCTGATTGTAATTGAGTGATGGTATCATCTTGGCCTAGGTAATCCCATAACTGCTCATTAACTAACTTTTCCAAATACTTGGCAAGGACTGGTAATATGGAGAGATAGGCCTGCAGTTATTTAAAGTTGCCTTGTCTCCTGCTTTGAATAGCGGTATCATGCCCCATTTTCCAGACTGAGGGTAGCACAAGTCTTTGCTGATTACAGAAAGATTAAAAAGGTGGGTTATAGAGGCAGCAACAATAGTGTTTCCCTATTAGAGAGAGAATGGGTCCATATTATCAGAACTAGCCATTTTCTTAGGATCCAATTCTTAGAGTTGTTTTTTCACCTGTTTGACAGAAACACAGTTTTGAACAGATTGGGTGGGCCAAGCATTCCTTTTCTGCTGACACATTCTGTGTTTCCATGTTTCTAGATATATTTGAAGTAGAAAGGGTTTTTACTACCCTGTGAGCACAGGTTTCTCTGGGGCAGGCAGGGTCAAGAAAACCAGGAGCATAATTTAGGGATAGCCAGCCAGGGGTTGCAGTTGAGACCCCTTTGATTTCTTTGCAACCCCTATGTCCACTGCAACCACTAAGAACCCTTAAAAAAGGTTTTCCTAGCATTTATCTACAGTATATCAGTTTGAAGGTTAGAGGAGTTTAGATTCTTCCGAATTGGGACTTTGCAGCTTATATGATTCCGCTGCAGTTACTCTACTGCAGAAAACTACAGGAGGATTATTAAAGGCCAAATCAGCAGATGCAAAATGAACATTTAACTCTTTCACTACAAGTTCTTTCTCAGTGATGGCTTTGTTTTACAATGAGAGTTGTTTCTGAACTTCATAGTTAATGACCCCACCATCCAGTGATTTTACAGATCTCCAAAATAATATGAATGAATCATTGTTGTGCACTTCATCAGATTCAGGCAGATTTAGTGTAACTAATACGGGTACTGTATTTTTTATAGTACTACAGTATCTCTATGTATTTCTTTTCTGTAAATCTATTGTTTAATTTGTTTGTCCTTATTGCCCTATGTATATAATTAATTCAAGGTCGCTCCTGAAAACGGGATTTATTTAGTTTTTTGTCTCAGTGAGCCTTCCCAGTTACCAAAATCCAGTAAATAAATAATTAATCTGGTGCATTGGTTTCTTTTTTGTGTGAAACTGGACCAGTCCTACTCATACTTAATGAGTCTTGTTTTGTCCCAGTGCTGACTCTGTCTCTGTCCCTTATGACTACTTTCTGTTTATGTTTAAACAAGGGACTGCTCTTCTTTTTACTGTGCATTTTGCAAGAGGAGCATGTCTATTCATGACTTCAAGAAAATGAGAAATAAAAATTGTAATATCTTCGTGCACTGAGGAGGTTCCACTTAATCTTTGTCAGTTGATGACTGTTAGCTCATGCATGAAGACATGTTCACAGAAATTAGCATAACACCTTTTTATGCTGGGTGGGATATAGCTTTCTTTAGATTCTTGATGTAAGCGATGGCCTTGTAATCACTGATGTTGTTACCAAAGACAGCAGTATATGTAATTTTTTGTGATCTGATCCTGAGGATAACATTATGAATAGTGGAGCAAGAAGGATTTTTGGATAAGGCTCTGTTGGTTCTGCTCTGAGCTGCGTAAAGCCAAACTCATCATCATTGAAGCAGCTTGCTATCTGCTAATTTATCGGATGGCCAATAAATGTTTAAATCACCTTGTATAGGTATGTCATGATTACGAGAGCTGACAAACTTGGAAAGCTTGTTAAGGATGTTAGTACCACCCACAGGGGGTTTGTAGCAGATAACCACATTAATAGTTTCACTGCACTGCAGAGAGAAGTAGTTACTATTAGTGTTGCTCAGATCGTATCCTACCAGAACAGATACCATCGTTTTGGTCAGATATTGGATGGCCTTGGATGGCATAGACATCTAACCAAGGATCTGACCTGTTAGGATCCACAGTAAGTATCTGACCTGGATCCAATGGATCCAAACATTGGACCCAGGTGTCTGACGATCAGATCCAACTATCTGACTATAAATCCAGAATATGACTTTAGTCGGATCCTAGGTCAGATATCAGTAATATCTGATGGAGGATACTGTAGTTGGATCCACAAAAGCACTATCTGAGCACCACTAGTTACTATTAAAAATTCATATCACGGGAGTAGGAATGCATGCTCCATATGAGCCATAGTTTACAAGCTGATTACAGAGCGGGCAACAATCTGGACCCTGACCATTGATTTTGGTTACTCCTACTATGTGATATTCACAGCTACTGGTGTTATAATGTGACCTTTGTGCTCTATTTGAATTCAATATAATGTCAAATACATAAAGTAATGTAGTATCTTTTCCTCTTATTATGCAGTTCCTGAAGTACAATATCAGATTTATAAGGGGCCTGGGTAACAAACATGAGCATGTCTATAGTGGGGAAGGGGGGCGTCAGAGGCACCAAAGGGTTCCGGTTAACACATTTTATTCTCCTAGCTATGCCACTGATTCAAATGCAAAGGGTTTAGAGAGAGCTCCACAAAAAGGGGGAGATCAGTCCATCACTGATGAAGAGGGCTAATCCACCTATAGTGGGCTGATCAAGTCAATACAGGGTAACTATCAGCAGGAAGATTTTGATGGGAGTGACTGAGGTATCCAGCTAGATTTCATTTATTAATAGGATATCAGGGTTGGAATAAGCAGCACAGATTTTTATACTTTCCATTTTGTTTCAGCAGGCTAAGAACATTAATGGACACAAACATTGAGTCATTCAAGTTAGCCAAGTCTCTGTTGGCCTACTGGTGGAGTGGTAGGACTACTACTTGTAGCACCAATGACCTGGGTTCAGGAACAACCCCAAAGCATTGGAGGGTTGACCAGTGGGTGGGGGATCCAGTGTCTGACAGACAGTTGTCTTCCTAAAGGGTGGGAGGGTCATAGCACACAGCAATAGTCTGGCTTCTAGCGATGACTGGAGGTAGGTGCACCTGGGTCCAGAGCAGACATGGAACTGGTGGAGTGGCAGACACTGCATGTTGGGCATGGGTGAATGCCTAATGTGGCCCAGATGTCATTGCATGTCTACTCCTCCAGGGGAACCTAAGAGAGAAAACCCTGCTTAGCTGTGCTCTGTGAAGTCTGGATTTCCTGGCTCTACTCTCACTACCAGGGCCTGGATTAGCATACATCTACTCTCTCCCCTTTCAGTCTCTGGAAGTGTGGAGGCCCACCATGCAGGTCAAACTCAATCTCCCAGTAAGCACTGGGAGAGCAAGGGTGGGTGCTGATATGGATCCTACAGGGATGATATGGGGTATTCCCCACCGGCTCAAGGGCACATGAACAGAGTTAAAAAAAATAAAAGTTAGCAAAGTCTGTGGGGGTTAAATCTTATGTGCCAAGGCCAGGACTTTTTGATTAATTGATCGATTGATTCATTTGCTTATATCTCGGATTACAAATACCTTTGAGCCAGAGGATCTTTTACAGAGGTTCTACGTCAGTATCAACATTTGGTTAACAATACAGAATGGATTGAATAACAATACAAGACTATTCATAAAACAAGCAAGGTTACAGTTTCAAAGTGAAAGTGTCCATGTATCAGACAAGTAGGTTACAGGTAATTACAACAACTTGCATTACAGATTACAAGTAGGTGTTTCAAGATGTACATTGTTGTAACATTAATGCAGTCAGTCAGTTGACTTTGTCTTGTACCAGAGTGCAAGAAAGGAGGGCGGGGTAAAAGTAGAGCTGTCAGCACAGAGACATTGTCATACCCCAAGATGGAGAGTGGGGGGGTAAAGTTGGGGAATGGATGGGAGGGGAGGGTGAGCAGTTGGTAGAGAGACCTTGTCAAGCCCCAGCTGGGAGAGAGAAAGGAGGGGAGTAGGTAAAAGAGAAGGGAGTGGACAGAAGAGGGTGTTCAGGGGTCTTCAAAGTGCCAGAGGGAGGGATCAAGGGAAGGTGTATAGATTTGGGAGATATCTGAAAGTAAGGGTGGTAGGGAGGTGAGGAGGTGGTGTCAGGGAGAGAAGGATGAGGTAGCTGGGTGGGGGAAGAAGCAATGGGGGGCTAGGGCCTAGCTGAAGAGTGGTGGTGGATTAGATCTACAGGGGTGAGGCTAGCTGGGGCAGTCACAACTGCTACGAGCAGTAAGGTGCTATCAGAGTTTGCGCTTAAAGGGCCCGAGTTTTGAGTTCATCAAGGATGTCCCAAGGGAGTTTGTTTACCGAGTTAGGAACTCAGACCATAAAAGACCATTGTGCCTGAGAGGTCCAGCAGAATGGGTCCTGGTAAATGTGTTTAGATGCACTCCTAGTGTTACACAAGTGAAGCGTGTGTGTGAGAAGGTGCTTGGTGGTTCATGTGGCTAAACCCTAGGCTGATTTTTGTTTTGCCAGCAGGCAGGTCTGATACAAAACCCTCCCTTTAAGGTGCAACCAGTTTGTCAGGGCATATAGGTCACACGTATAGGTGTGTCTTTGAGCTCCCGAAACCAGTCTACTTGATTTATTGAGAGCAATGGTAATTCTTTTAAGGGTAGTCTCTGTAGCAGAGCCATAAATGACTAACCCATAGTCAACTACAGAAAATATTGAGCTGGTGATCACTAACCTTAGTGCTTCAGGGTTTATGCTGCACCTGTGTCTGTAGAGGATCCCAATTCTGGCACTAATCACCTTTGGCACAAGGCTACCATGTTTGGCAAAGGACAATGTGCTGTTGAGAGTTATACCTCGGTATTTGAAGGTATGGACTTACTCGATGGGGACATTTTCACTGTTAACGGTAGTAAGTGGGGTTGAATTTTGCTTATTGTGGGAACTTGCAAAGAGTGTTGACTTTGTTTTTTTGTCATTCAGGATCAGCTTACACTGGAGTAACCAGGCCTCGATGGCTGTAAAATTATGTTATAGGGTTCTAACTAAGGGGTGCGGTTCAGAGTGACTAGTAAATAAAACTGCATCACCTGCGTAGAGGAGAAGATTACTGGGGCAGACTTAAGGAAGGTTCCCACTGTGATGACCAAATCAGAAAAGCAAACCAAAAACTAAACTGCATTCTCAAATATATCATTAGTCGTAACAAAGAGGTGATACTACCATTGTACGGGGCCTTGATGAGACCACACCTGGAATATTGTATCCAGGTGTGGTCACCATACAAAAAAGAAGACATTGAAAGAGTTGAGGGCATGCAACGTAGAGCAACCAATGCAGTTTCTGGGCTAAAAGAACTATCATATGATCAGAGACTAAAATCACTTAATCTCTTCTCACTGCAGTACAGGAGACACAGAGGAGACTTATGCATGTTATATAGGGCAATGGGCAATAATACCCTAAGGAAAGATCTGGGTTTAGAGTTAAGAGAGGGTAGAATTGGCAGTAGATTACACACCAAATAGCTGTTCAGGCCTAGATGGAACCTAATACAAAGGGAAAACTGGTTCAGCCAAAGAGTGGTAGTTCCATGAAATCAGCTCCCTCCAGAGGTGGTAGAGAATTCAAGTATGGACACATTTAAGACAAAATTGGACATAGCTTATGGTGACAGAATTGAATATGGTTTTGAATAGACTTTAAAAGGCAAGCACCAAGGACGCAAGTCTATTTCAGCTTGATACAACCTATGAAACCTATGAAACCTGTGAAGTGGTTGAAGAGTAGGGGGCCCACTATGGAGCCTTGGGGAACTCCCAAGTGAACTGGATGGCTGATGGATAAGGTGTCATGGATCTTTACCTGCTGAGATCTGCCTTGTAAGTAGTTTTTAAATCAGATTGTAGCTCCATGTGAGATTTCAAGGGCAGGGAGTGACTCAAGAAGGTGAGTGTGATTGACCATGTCAAAAGCCTTAGTCTAGTCAATGTATATTGACCCCACTAAGTGACCCCAGTCAAGTGCCTTGTGAATGTAATCAGTATACTCTAGAAGTGCAGATGTGGTACTGTGACCCTTTCTAAATCCATGTTGTTCCTGACATTGGATGCTGTACTTGGTCAGGTAGTCAGAGAGATGGTCAGATACAATCCGCTCCAGGGCTTTGGAAAGGGGTGGGAGAATAGAAAGCGAGCAGTAGTTTGAGTGCAGGGCCCTGTCTCCACTCTTGTAAATGGGAGTCACCACTGCTGCACTCCACAGTAGTGGGGATTGCCCAAGGCAAAGTGACAGGTTAAGGATTTTGGTGAGTGGCAACAGTACTGCATCTAAGGTAAGGTGTAGCAACTTTAGATCGAGTGAGTCCACCATTGAAACAAGAGTTGCCAAGGACTTTTAGGAGATATTTTTTAGATTCCCCTCAAGGTGACTTTCTTAAAATAGAAAGGGAGATTATTCGGGGTCAGGGCAGACATTTTGGGGTTGAATGGGCTGGATGATTTATCAAAGAAATCAGAGGGGAGTACGCCGCTAAGGTCAGTGAAGGCTGCATTGAGTGTATCAGCTATGATCTTTGGGTTTGGATAATTTCCCCATTTACGTTAAGCAAGGAGGAAGGGGATCTGTTGGGCTTACTAGTGAGTTATTTGATATTTTCGCAAAATTTCCTACTGTCGCCCCAGGAGTTTAAGAGTGCTTCTTTATAGTGTGTAGATTTGGCTAAACGGATCTCTCAGGTGCAGATGCTCCTGGCAGCTTTGTACTGCTGCATGTCCACTTGTTTCCCTGTGGCCCACACTTTGTGCCAGAGGTGGTCTCTAGTAGCCTTTTCGTTTAGGAGGGAGGTGGTTATCCAGGGGCTATCAGCAGCTTTTACCTTCCTTTTTTAATGCGGTGTGAAGATGTTACAGGCTGAATTAGACAGGGTTATAAAATATTCCAGGGCATGATCGATATTAGTTGCAGTGTCCAGGGGTGAACAGTCACATTTTTGGAGATGTGCATGGATATGTATAAGCTGCCCTTTCTTAAGTACACATTGGTGACACATTTTGCCAGGTTGTTTGAGGGTCTTGTCTGACCAAAGACAGACAACCGGTGAGTGGTCACTGAGAGAGTCAGAGGGGACCTCAGTTCTAGAAATCCTCTCCGGGTGGTTTGTAAGAATCAGGTCAAGCAGTGTACTATTTCCAGTCCTGTGGTTGATTCTGGTTGGGGTTGTAACAACTTGGGTGATGTCTATGGCAGCGACAGCGTCTTTGTAAGGGTCTTCTTAAGGGGCAAGCCAGTTAACATTAAAATTCCCAAGAAGTACAACTTCCATATGATAGGTCACGCTGGAGAGGTACTCAAGTACAGAGGTGAAGCCTTTGACCAGGTCACCCGGGGGATGTAAATTGAAAGAATTGTAAGGGCTTTACCCTGTTGCCCTAGGAGTAATTTTATTGCAAGGGATTGGGTGCTGCCCCCAAAGATAATTTTTGGAATATACTTCCACATTACCAGCAGAGAGGAGCAGAAGTAATACAATATGCTTGCCCAGATGATGTCTTTCCTAGTACCATGTCTTATTGTTAAGGGAGATGGATTTAAATGGAAGTGCACACTACCCTCAAAGCCTGATAGTAGTTAACAATACAGTAGGGAGAGTGAATGGCAAAAAAGAGGTTTGGCAGTAACCAGGTGTAGGGCCAGTTAGGAAGAAATGTAATTCCAAAGGCATGCTTTTGTAAGGGCTGGGCATTCCCCCCTGTGTCTAGGTGTATTAGATGGCATCTGTCATCAGAGAAGCACCCACCGTATGCCATGAAAACCATTATCTGCACCATTACCATTTGCTACCTCGGGTGTGGGGTGATGGGGCTAGGGGCACCTATACACACATGGGTACCATTAACTGGGGAGAACACACAAACTGAGATCCAGAATGAAGCTGGGATCAAGCTGGATGCATTTTATTATGCTGTTTCCTGCTGTTGCACAGCAAGTGAAGGACATTTCTCTTGCCAGCTATTTCTCACACTTAGTACACTGTTACTATATTCATAGTTAGAATCATAGTTCTCCTCCCTCAACTCTAATGGGTGTTCTGCTGCTGCTATGCCACAAACAAGATGAAGGATATCAGAACCTTAATGCTCCTTTACTAGTGAGCAGCGGCATCTTCCCAAGCAGACAAAGCACTACCCAGTGGCAACCATTCTGGCGCTTGGTATGGTGCCAGTTAATATCATCAATACAGACTGTAAATCAAACCATGATTCACACAGTATTTCAAACTATAGATGGTCTAGCCATATGTGCCTACCTTTGGCTGCTTCACTGGTAGCCTTAGTGGCCCAAAGAACAAGCTCCCTTGCCTGGCCCCAACCCTAGGACTTACCTGCCCCAACTCTTGCAGAGTTCCCTCCTACTGAAGACCCATTCACATGGCTGCCTGTCAGGGAGTTATATACTTAACCTAGGTTTTTGTATCATACCTTAGAGCATTCTTAATGCAAGGCTTACTTACTGTTCTCTCTCTCTCTCTCTCTCTCTCTCTCTATAGCAGGCACCATAGTTGGAGTGGATCCTCAGGAATCCTGGTGACCTCCCTTGTAGAGTGGCCAACCACAACTCCCAGGGTGCCATGCTGGTCACAATCCTCTGGTTTCTGAAGGTGACATTGCTGTTGTCTACCTCCTCTCAGCTGGAAGCATGGGGTATCCTTGCCAACAGACCCTGACTGGGTTCCTAGCCTCCCAAGACTTTGCCAGGGGAAGCAGTGCCACCTGAACAGAGGAGCCCTGCCCCCATGACAGCTGAGAAATGGTAGTGTACTGATATAAAACGCTTTAATTCGCAAGAGTGCAGTGTGCACATACATACACACACATGGAACCCAAACAAACAGAAGAGAGAAAGAAATAAGTGCCTTAGCTGGGAATTGTACCCAGGCCACCCAGAGTACTGTTCCAGCTGCACTACTAAGGCAACTGGAAACCTGAGACTCTCACAGGCACCTTACTCTTTCTCTAATGCACAACCTGGTGATGCACAGATAATTACATTTTCATTCCCAAGGGTATGGTGTGCACCTATGTGGAACCCAAACAAACAGAAGCAAGAAAGAAATAAGTGCCTTAGTTTGGATTTGAACCCAGGTCACCTGGAATATTGTTCTGTGGCACTACCAGCTGACTACCAAGGCAACTGGAGACCTAGGACTTCTAGAAACACTGTACCCTTTCTCTAATCCATGACCAGGTGCTGCACAGATAATTAAATTTTCATTTACAAGGGTGTGGTGTGCATGTATATGGAAACCAAACAAACAGAAGAGAGAAAGAAATAAGTGCCTTAGCTGGGGTTTGAACCCCAGACATGTATCAAGAAAACTTAGCCTTTTAATTATTATTAAAGTAACTAACCTGGGTTGTGAAGATGGTATGCTTGTAACATGATCCAGTCTGGCAGTGCTAGCTCCAAAACACATTCGCAGCTTCACAGAGTGCACAGCACTGAAAAAAAAAAACTCCTCTATTCTCTGCTAAAACAAGCCTGAACAGTCAACAAGCATTTGTCAATGCCGAATGTTCACCACTGGTATTGCTGTTGTACCTGGTCTTGTTTGTATACATTTTTACTATATATTGATCCTGGAAAAAGCAAGTGAGATGCAACATCTCATTTTCAGTGGTGTCCTGTTTTACACATTGTTAGATTGTTATTGTGTTGGTTGACCATTCATGACACTCCAGACATTACCTCATGAGTTTTAGCCCACCTGATAGGCTAGTGATGCACATGACCTTAGGATCTTAGGAATTTCTAGTCCCCAGGTCCCAGAAGCCTCTGTTCTCCAGTTCTAATTGTGCATCTGATAAGGCGACAAGCACCCCAGGAGTCCCTGTATTGTGCCAGCAAGGTAGGCCTGTGGATTCCACAGAAAAATGTTTTATTTTGAGTCAGAATGCTTTGAGCCTGCCTTGATACGTTTCTACAGTAATTTCTGCAGTCTTCTGCAGTTTAAATAGAATTTTTTGTTCCAATATTATGAATGGCTCGTTGGGCCAGCTGGAGTATGATTGGTGCTTTTCAGTATGAATTAGGTCAGAACAGATTGTGCTGTTCCATTTTGTTGCATGTTTCATTGATTGATAAATTGTTTTTTATCTGCTCTCGAAATCTGATATGTGACGTTTTGTTTGGGGCTGGGAGAAGCCTGTGTGGTCACGGGCACGCCACAGCACCCTTTTTCTACCTCATTGCAGCTCAAGCATGGCTGTTCAAGAAGCAAAGAGCCCTGTTGTTTCATGCCACTGTTTGTTTTTGTTTTGTTTTTTGGGGCTCTAACACGCCATTCCAAATAGCATTTTCGGAAAACACACGCCGACTCCGCGTGGTCCGAACAAACTCCCCCCAATTTCCCCACCTCCTCCCCTCGCTTAAGCTCTCCATGAGAGGCTACAGGCCACTGGTACAGTCCTGGATCCCCACCTTACATGGTGGCATGGAGTAATTTTTCACCATGCGGCAGGCAAGCATTTCCTTCCAGATGGTCGGGCAGGCCGCAGACGCACTAGCATCTCAGGGATCGGCCCTGCCAACGACTACCCCTGTCTCTAGATTCCTCTCTCTCCCGACTTTTGCCATGCTTCCTATGACATCAAGAGAACCGCCTAAAAATAGAGGAATTCCTTCAGTGTACATGAGACAGGGGAAGGCAGATCGAGTTTTTACCTCGCTTCTCACCGTCAGCTCCTATGCTTAGGAAGACTCCCAGCGGGGGGGGTTTGGAAAACTCCGACCATCCAAATGAGGATTGAGCTCTACAACAGGAGAATAGTTGGTTACCTCGGGCCTCAGGGGAATCCCCTTCCAAGCGGAGACCTCGAGGCACCATAGGGACTAGGGACAGATGATTCTGCATTGTTTTTAAGAACTCTGGCGCCAGCTCATCAGGCCTAGGCCCCTCCCTTAGTGGCCGGCCTAGTTGAGCCATCGTCCCCTCAGGCCTTGGGCCCCTCTCTCTAGCAGCAGGCCTGAGTGGTTCATTGATGTTTACTCTGGCCAACCCCATTCACCTAAGGGCACCTCTCCACAGCGGCCCTTCAGGGTGGACGGGGCCACTGTCCCTCCATATATATATATATATATATATATATATATATATATATATATATATATATATATATATATATATATATATATATATACACACACACACACACACACACACACACACACATACAGTGTATATATATATATATATATATATATATATACATACACACAGGCATATCTATGTATGGTAATTGGGTCAGCCATTTTAGAGGCCCACCATATCTAATAGGTCAGCCATTTTAGGAGGTCACCACCTTGTGGGTGGCCGAGCAGTGGGCCTTGAACAAGCATCGTACTTCAGCAGACCAAACCCAGATTTGAGTCTTATAACCCCTCTTGCATGCTGGGTAGATCTGAACAAGTCAATTTCCCCAGCCGCCCAACAAGTTTCAACACCAGGCGCAATGTAAAGGCGTACTCTGGGGGGACTTTACACAATTCAAAAGGAGCGATTAAACGTTAGCTAACAGAAGCAGTAACGTCACATTGGGACATCCAATTTTTTTCTCCCTCTGGAAGCCCACTATGTCTCCTCCCCTAACAATCCTCCATTTTTTGTCTTCTCTCTCCACAGATGGTGGAGGCAAGAAAATGCACCTCGTGTAGCGCCACCCTGATGCCCCACAACGTGGGACTTCAATGCCCCGCATTCCTCCATGACGAAGATGACCTGTCACTGGAGCAATCTCCAGGGAGGTGTTTGGACGCTCCAGGACCCAGTGGAACTAATTGGATGGACCCAGGAGCCATACTTTTGCAAAATCAACAAGTAACAGTGGCCATGATGGAGAGTCAGCAAAACTTTATGTTGAAGGTCATGGAGAGGCTGGAGGCCATGACCCAGTCATAGTTCCCACAGTCCCCAAAGCCACCACCAGAACCAGAGAATCCAGGTGGGACCACTGGAACTAGCCAAAACATGGTCGAGCCACCCCAAAGTACCGAACATACCGAACATAGGGGAAGACACGGGGGGTGAAGACCTCCCTGATGATGGAGAGGATGTCCCCTCTGATAAAGAAGAGATGGAAATGCAATCAGCACCATCTCTTACATCCCAGTTGTGCTCATTTGACCTGGTCCCAGGCCTCATGAGGATAATCAAGACAACTATGGGGTTCGAGCTTGAGGAGGGCCAGCCTGAATCGAAACTCGACCCCATGATCCAGCAAAGAAAAATCGCCAAGGACACCTTCCCCGTTTGTCCAGCAATTGAGGACATCTTCAGCAAGAAATGGGAGTCTACAGAACCAGGTCGAATGTCTGATAAGAGGAACCTAGAATGCGTTTACTCTGTACAAGAGGACAAGGCCAGCACCTGGTGCACTGCACCCACTATCGACCCCCAGGTAGCAGCCCTTAGCAAGCAGACTGTACTACCCTGTGGTACCATAACCCTAAAGGACCCTACAGATAAAAAGGTAGAGGACATGTTGAAGAAACTATTTGAAATAGAGGGCACGGCAGCCAAAGCCTCCACAACTGCAGTTTATACTGCTCGTGCCCAAATTCGATGGCTCGAAGAACTTCTGGAGAAAGCAGACCCTAAGACCAGGGAGTCCGAATTGTTTGAATGCACTCTTGATGCAGCTAAATATCTGGTGGACGTGGCTGTAGACACTCTAAAATTAAATGCCAGGGCAACGGCACTAACAAACTGTGCCAGGAGAGCATTGTGGCTCAAACTGTGGGAAGCAGACAACAAATCCAAGGCATTGCTACAGAATTTGCCAATGAAGGGGAGGCATGTGTTTGGAGAAGGACTACAGGAGTACTTGAAGCAGAAAGAGGAAGGGAAGGGTCTTCTTAAAAACAAGGGCAGGCCTCCCTATCTCCCATCAAACAGATGAAGGTTTCAGGGGGGCAACAGATCACAACAGCCATGTAGAGATAACTACTACCAGAACAATTCCTTTCAGGGCAGGGGTGTTCAGCGAGAAGCACATAACTCCTTCAATTCCACCTATCGAACCTCCACCTTCCGAAACCAAGGCTACAAATTCGGAGGCAGAGGGAGAGGAAGCAGGAACAAACAATGACTACAAGTCACCTCTGTCTCAGAAACCAGTGCAGGACCCTTGTCCACCAGTGGACAAAAGACTAATGCTGTTCCAACAAAGGTGGGAGGGTACAACATCAGACAGATGGTTCCTAGAGGTAGTGTCTCGGGGGCATTCCATAGAACTGTCCCACTACCCGGTCCGACACAGGTTTGTTAGTTCTCCCATCTCAAAAAGAAAGGCATCAGCCCATTAAGTCCAACAAATTCTGCAGGATTTGATGCAGAACAGGACGATCCAAGTGGTGCCCCCACACGAGCAAGAACAGGAGTGTACTCCATATTCTTCCTCGTGCCCAAAAAGACAGGGGAGCTACGTCCCAACCTAGACCTCAAACACCTCAACAAACATGTGACCACACAGAGGTTCAAGATGGAGACTTTAAGGTCAACCATCCGCAACATTTGGGTAGGTGACTAACATCAATAGACCTGAAGGATGCATATTTACACATCCCGATCAAGCCAAGTCGCAGGCAGTATCTACGCTTTCATATCCTAGGGTAACATTTTCAGTATCAGGCTCTGCTCTTCAGTCTTACCTCAGCACCAAGGGTGTTTACCAAGGTATCTGTAGTCCTGGTCACCAGGTTGAGGGAGCAAGGGGTGGACATAATCCCATACCTGGATGACTGGCTGATCTGAGCTCGCTCCAAAGAATGCTCACCAAAGGTCACCCAGTTGGCACTATGGGTACTCGAGGAACACGGCTGGGTGGTAAACCAGGCCAAAAGTTACTTGGCACCAACACAACAAATAGAACACCTGGGAGCGGAGATAAACACATCCCAGGGGTGGGCCAGACAATCTCAGAAGAGGGTGGAAACTGTGAGGGCCTTAGCGCAACAGCTGAGAGCCAGCAGCCTACCTACCACTGGGCAAATAGCCCAGATGTTAGGCTGTATGGCATTGTGTATAGACCTGGTTCCCTGGGCCAGGTGGCATATGAGACCACTGCAGAATTATATGCTGACCAGGGGATCCCCAAAGGAGAGGAACCTGAATTTCAGGATACCTCTACCGGAGTCAATACGATGCTCCCTAGTCTGATGGTTGACAAGTCGGTCCCTCACATGAGGGGTCCCATTGGAGACCAGCTACAATGTCACCATCAAAATGGATGCAAGTCTCCTGGGTTGGGGAGCATGCCTGGGATGTCTCTCAGCCCAAGGCTGCTGGACCACTCCGGAGGCAAGACTGTCCATCAATGTATTGGAGATGAGGGCAGTCTACCATGCCCTCAGATCCTTCCAAGCTACCATCCACGGTCAATCTGTCTTGATTCGCTCTGACAATCAGGTCACCGTAGCTTACATCACCAAACAGGGGAGCACCAGGAGCAGGGCCATGCAGAGAGAGGTAATGAGGGTGTTGACCTGGGCCCAGACCAACCTCAAGCACATTGGCGCAGTCCTCCTGGCAGGAAAACTCAACACCAGGGCAGATTGGCTCAGCCATCAACAGGTTCACCCGTGAGAGTGGCACCTGCACCCTGAGATGTTCCAGCTGTTACAGGAAGCTTGGAGTCCCATTTCCATGGACCTCATGGCAACAGCAGAGAATTCCCAAGTGAGGAGATTCTTCTTCAGGTACAGGGATCACCGCTCTCTAGAGACCGATGCCCTATCCCAGACCTGGGCACGGGAACGGTCCTACATCTTTCCCCCCATCCCTCTCCTACCACAGGAACTAGCAAAGATTCAACAATCTCAGAAAACAGTTGTCCTAGTGGCACTGTACTGGCCGTGATGAGCATGGTTCGCAGCAGTGGTAGCCATGGCACTGAACAAATGCAGACTACTGTACCGCCCAGACATGCTAACGCAGGGACCTGTGATCCACCCCACAGCAGGGACCTTGAAGTTAATGGCCTGGCTCCTGAGAGGCAGAGACTGTTTAGAACAGGGTACCACGCATCAGTCATATCTACGTTGCTACAATCCAGAGGGCCTTCCACTAGAAACATAGCAACATAGAATTTGATGGCAGATAAGGACCGCTTGGCCCACCTAGTCTGCCCATTTCCCTACCTAACGGATAAGCTGCAGATCCTAGTTAACCAACAGCCTACTTCCTCCTACCCCCCACTAGAATTGCCTTATGTCTGTCCCATGCATTCTTGAATTCCCCCACTGTTTTTGACTGCATGACCTCCTCAGAAAGGCTGTTCCATGCATCTACAACCCTCCCTGTAAAGAAATACTTCCTCACATTACCTCTGAGCCGTCCCCACTCTATCTTCAAATTACGTCCCCTTGTTCTTGCACATCTCT
Organism: Neoceratodus forsteri; assembly: GCA_016271365.2. Taxonomy (NCBI): domain Eukaryota; kingdom Metazoa; phylum Chordata; order Ceratodontiformes; family Ceratodontidae; genus Neoceratodus; species Neoceratodus forsteri. The sequence goes on along the minus strand of CM057449.1, from coordinate 245,819,549 downwards.
TTTTGAAAGATGCTACCCTCTTGGACTTTTTTGATTCCCTTGAGGTATTTGAAAGTTTCTATCATGTCCCCCCTCTCCCTCCTTTCCTCAAGGCTATACAGATTAAGCTCCTTTAGTCTTTCTTCATATGTCTTCTGGTGCAGACCCTGCACCATTTTGGTTGCCCTGCTCTGGACAGCCTCCACCCTGTTTATGTCTTTGTGGAGATGGGGTCTCCAGAACTGTACACAGTATTCCAGATGTGGTTTTACCAACTGTCTGTACAGAGAGCCAACAACTTCCTGTTTTCTACTGGTGATGCCTCTCCCTAGGCATCCCAGTATCCCCCCAGCCCTACTTACTGCCTTTTCATATTGCTGGCCCACCTTTAGGTCATCTGATATGACTACCCCCAGGAGCCTTTCCATTTTTGTTGTTGTCATTATCTCACCCCTCCATTGTGTACCCTTGCCCTGGGTTTTTGTTTCCCAGGTGCATTACTTTGCACTTATTTGCATTGAATCTAAGCTGCCATTCATTTGACCATTCCTCCAACCTTGCCAAGTCCCTTTCATCCTTTCCACCCCACCTTACGTATCAACCCTGTTGCAGATCTTTGTGTCATCTGCAAAGAGACATACCTTCCCTTCCAGTCCTTCCACAATATCACTTATAAAGACATTAAAAAGGACCAGCCCCAGTAATGAACCCTGTGGTACCCCGCTAGTAACCCTCCTTCCTTCACTGTGGACTCCATTTACTATTACCTGCTGTGCCCTGTTGTCCAGCCAGTGTTTTACCCAGGTTGCCACCCTGGGACCCACTCCCAGGCTGGCTAATTTGTTTATTAATCTTTTGCGCGGGACTGTGTCAAATGCCTTGTTAGAGTCTAGGTAGGCCATGTCCACAGCCCCTCCCTGGTCTACTACCTTGGTCACCCAGTCAAAAAAATCAATTAGATTTGTTTGACATGACCTTCTTGCTGTGAATCCATGCTGCCTTGGGTCCTGTGCTCCACTAGCCTCCAGGTACTCAACAATTCTTTCCTTCAGAAGTGATTCCATCATTTTCCATACCACTGAGGTCAAACTGACAGGTCTGTAGTTTCCTGCCTGTGTCTTGCTCCCACTTTTGTGAAGGGGAATCACATCTGCCCTTCTCCAGTCCTCAGGTACCACACCATCCTCCATGATTTATTAAAAAGGGTAGTCAGTGATGTTACTAGTTTTTCCCTTAGTTCTTTTAGAATTCTGGGGTGAATCCCATCAGGCCCCATTGCTTTATCCACCTTCAGTTTTAAGAGTTCTTTCAGAACCCTTTCTTCTGTGAAAGGACTAATATCAACCCCCCTATCCAGAGTGCTTCTATTGACTGGATTAGGTCTCTCCCCCTGCTTTTCCATTGTGAATACTGAGCAGAAATATTCATTCAGTCTCCCTGCTTTTTCACTGTCGCTCTCTGCCCAACCACCTTCCTCTTTATTCAGCCTCAGTATCCCTGCCTTCATCTTTCTTTGCTCCCTAATGTACCTATAAAAGGTTTTATCCCCCTTCTTAACCAAGTTGGCTGTCTTTTCCTCAGTTTGGGCCTTTGCTATTCTGACTGCCTTCCCTGCTTCCTTCTGCTTTAACTGATACAGTTCTCTGTCCTGCTCCTTCTGTGTTTCCTTATACTTTCTGAATGCTGTCTTTTTATCCCTTACCTTCCCTGCCACTTCTTTTGAGAACCATAGTGTTTTTTTTCTTTTGTTTTGATTTGTTTATTTGCTTCACACAAAGGCTTGTTGCCTCTGTGATGGCAGTTTTGATGTTTCCCCATTGTTGCTGCACCCCACCTTCTTGCCTATTTGCTAGTGCTTTTCTGAGGCACTCTCCCATTTTGACAAAATCAGCCCTCCTTAAGTCCAGTACCTTCACTTTTGTGTGGCTTGACTCTACAGCTAAATTTATCATGAACTACACTGTTTGGTGGTTGCTTGTTCCCAGATGGCTACCCACTTCAAGATCAGAGATCCTATCTCCATCCTCATTTGAGAGTACCAGGTCTAAAATTGCTCCCTCCCTCCCGAGTGGGTTCCAAAACTAGCTGTCTGAGGCATGCACCTGTAGGGCATTGAGACTGGCCCTGCTCTTGGATGTGGCTGCAGCAAAGGTGTTCCAGTTAACATCTGGCATATTCAGGTCCCCCATCAGTAATATCTCTCTTTTCTCTGCCATCCCAAGGATGACGTCAATCATTTCCTTGTCCATCCCCCCCCCGAGACGGGGGCCTGTATACAACCCCTGTGCAGATTGTGGAGCCATTTCCAGTCTCCAGGGTGACCCACAGAGCCTCCTCTCCTCCCCTCCCTGTTTACCCTTTAGTTCTGTTGCTTTGATCCCTTCCCTTACATAGAGAGCTACTGCTCCTCCTCTTCTTCTTCCCTCCCTGTCCCTGCTGTAAATTGAGTACCCTGGTATGTTGACATCCCACTCATGGTTCTCTGTGTACCATGTTTCTGTGACTGCCATGATATCCAGGCATCCCTCTTCCATCAAGGCCACCATCTCCCGGAGCTTTTTACCTAGACTATGAGCATTGGTACTCATTACCCTCCATTTTTTTCTGGCTCTATTTCTTTTTGCCCCATCCCTGTCCTTACTACCTTTGTCTTTTTCTTCATTTACCCTTGCTCTTATCCCTATTGATTGCTCTGGAAGGCAGTGGGCAATCTTCGTGGCATGGTGCAGGGGCAAGGATGTAGAACCTGAAAAGGTAGACATGTCGACCATCCTACTTTATCTACAGCAGGGTGTAGACAAAGGCTTATCTCACTCTTCTCTCCAAGTACAACTGTCTGCCATCAGCTCCGCCATTGGCACAATAAGGTGACACAGTCTGGGAGCTCACCCGGATGCGGTTCGCTTCCTCAGAGTGGTAGAAGTGCTACGTTCCAGGCTTCAGACACTCGTCACTCCTTGGGATCCGACCCTAGTTCTAGACTCCCTCAGCACAGCGCTGTTTGAACCACTGAGTCAGGTGGATTTGTTTGGGGCAGGTTTGAAGACCTGCTTCCTTGTGGCCATCTGCTCCACTCAGAGGATCAGCGAACTGGGGGAACTCTCCTGCAGAGAACCTTACATGATATTCACCCCACAAGGGGTACACTCACGGACAATTCTGGCCTTTCAACCCAAGGTCGCATCCCTCTTTCATAGGGAACAACCCATCGAACTGCCTACCCTCTCTGATAGTTCACCTGGGAACACAGCAATCCCTCACCACTTAGACATGGGATGCACCCTAGCCTTGTACTTATCTAGAACAAAACCAAGAAATAAGACAGAAAGATTATTTATTTTAGCTAGAGGGCAATGACAGGGTAAGGCAGCGTCCAAATCCACAATAGCAAGCTGGCTTAAGAGAACCATTCTAGAAGAATACAAGGTAAAGAACCTAACACCCCCAGAGGTATTAGAGCTCACTCTACCAGGGTGGTATCCACCTCTTGGGCAGAGAGGGCTAATGTGTCTACAGAGGACATTTGCAGGGCAGCCACTTGGACCTCCATCCACACCTTTGCGAGACACTATAGATTGGACTGCTTGTATGAATTACAGACCCCTTTTGCTACTCAGGTTCTCTCATCAACCAGTTCCTTCTCTTCTCACTCTTAGATCACTCTGTCCCACCCACTGAGTATAGTACTGCTGATTAGCAACCCATGAAGTAATGTCTAGAGTGCCATGGATGGTCAACCAACACAATGAGTGTTTACTCACCTGGTAAAGGTGATTGTGTTGGTTGTCATCCATGGCACTCCACAGCCCTCTCTCAGAGCGATCAGAGTGACTAGGAGGACATCTGTGTTAGTGGAATAGGGGAACAGAGGGATATTGCAATGTGTACATATATCTCACTGCTTGAGTCATTCAGGATGGCTACTGTCAGCAAATTAGGGAGCTGAGTATTAGTATTGTATCAATAGGTGAATAAAAAGGGGGCCACTCCAGCCAAAAATTCAGATGGCATCTCGGTGTGTGTGTAGCAGCTATAAGCATTGTGTGGTATTACTAACCTTATTTTCAGCTATGGAAGATTCAAACTGGAGAACAGGGGTTTCTGGGATCTGGGGACTAGAAATTTGATCCTAAGGTCATGTGCATCACTAACCTATCAGGTGGGCTAAAACCCATAAGGTAATTACTGGAGTGTCAACCAACACAAACACCTTTACCAGGTGAGTAAACACCCATTACCCAGGACAGGGCAGCTGAGAGGCAAAATTTACTTTTAAATTGGCTCCCACATTTTGATCCCAAACGTTCAACAGTCTTTTTATGACCTGATGTTATGATCAAGACAGATGGAATTTTTAACGCCCCATCTGAAAGGTGTTTTTGCTGTGCAACAGTGGAAACAAGTTTCAGAGGGAATTTGAAAAATGATACCTGCCATATTTAGAAGGTGGGGTAACACAAGGGATACATTGAACATTAGGGGCCAAAATCTGCAAAAATAAAGTTATGAGTAAATGTTGGAACAATTTAACATTTCCTCACAAGTTGGTTGTTTTATCAAATTTTTACCCCAAATTTTCAGCTTAATATTTGTATGACCACTCCTTCTGCGGATAACAGGTGTCATTTAGAAAACAATGGCTGAAATGTCATTTTGCACCACAAGTGTGAAAACACATTTTGGGTTGGGTTTGAGAAATGGCAGCTGTCACGTTCATGAGGTGGTGTGAAAAATGACTATGTTAAAAATATAGGATCAAAATACTGAAAATTACCACAGTTATGAGTGAACGTTGAAAAATTTAAATCTACACTCATTACTTTGTTGATTTTTCCCCACATTTTCAACATAGCCTTTTTATGACTCCACCTCATCAACAAGGGTGGTGGACATTTTCAAATCATACCCTAAAGTGATTTCGCACCACAAGCGTGAAAACACATTTTAGCCAGGATTTGAAAAATTATAACTGTATTACTCATGAGGTGGTGTGAAAAAATGACTATGTTAAAAATCTGGGGTGAAAATACTGAACATTACCACAGTTACGAGTGTGTGTTTAAAACATTTTAATGTCCACTCATAACTTTGTCATTTTTTTTTTATATTTTTACCCCAAATGTTCAACATAGACTTCTTATGTTGACACATAGCCTACTTATGACCCCACCTCATGAACAAGGGTGGAGAAAATTTTCAAATCGTGCCTAATGTCACAACCCCACTCAGCAGGTCAGCCCTCTACTCCCAAAGTGCCAACCTCTGAGTGTAGAATTGTGAACAGTTAACAGAACACGGTAACCCTCTTGTCTGTTTTGTTGGTTCAAGTCACCTTAGTTCCAAGTTCTGGAGGGATTCAAACTGATAACCTCTTGTTAGCGTACCCAATTGTTAGGCTCAAATAATTCTGTCTTTGGGGGGCCAGATATCTTTGCCTACAGGCACCTACCCAGGTATTACAAAATGAACCCTTAGAACACTAAGCAAGACCTAGAGAACTCTTATCTGTTTCCCAGTTTGGTACCACAATAAGCTCATGCACAGTGTCAACTATAACCATCTAAGCTTCACTTATATAAAAAGAAGTTTCAAGGCACACCAGGCAGTTTCTGTTATTACAATTTATATATTTACTTTAAAATAGGTAAAATAGGAAAACAGTAAAATACGGAACAAGATATCCCCACACATACAGTCTTAAAAACTAAACAGGTTTAAAAGTACAAATTCCTACAATCCATACACTCAGACTGTTCTTAGCTAACTGTATTCTTACTTTCTTAATCTTTCAGTGCTTCGATGTTCCTCTCTCTCTCAGTCACAAAATGAATGTCTCTGTGTAAGGTCTGCTCAGTATATTTAAAAGCAGTCTTGAGCCGGCCTTCTCTCTGAGGTCACTTAACTCCGCCTTGGTATATTAAAATTGATATTTTATAACACAGGGTGTCCTACTAAGATATTTAAAAAAAATGATAGGTGACATAAATGAATCTCCGCTCTTCATGTGACTTGCCAAAACTGGTCTGTGATCTGCTTCACACAGACATCAAAGTCTCTGTGTTGTAATTCTGGCTTCCTTAGATGACACCCCCCAACACATGCATATTGGACATCTTGAACCAGTCTGTGATCTGTTTCACACAGACAATAAAGTATCTTTGATGTAATTACTAGCTGTCTTGGGAGACACCCCAACACATGCATATTCTCCTTCTTTCATGACACCTAGTGCAAATCAAAGGATTTCCCTGAGGACGTCATGGATAGATAGTTTTTTTCCTGGGCTTCAAAGAAAACTGAACAAAGTAATTTCATGCCAGATATCTGCAGTTTAAGCTACCTCCTGTCCTTTGAACTTATCCCTGGGGGGTTTTGATGTGTCAATTTCAGCAAGATAGCATTTTCTCCTGACAGACACTCCCTTACATATTTTATATTGTAGAAAAAAGATCATATTGAAATCAGAACCAGCTGTCCATGTGCCACACCTGAAAGGTGATTTTACACCACAAGTGTGAAAACACAGCTTGGCCAGGATTTGAAAAATGACAGCTGTCACTCTCATGAGATGATGAGAAAAATGGTTATGTTGTAAAGGTGGGGTTAAAATATTGAAAATTACCACAGTTATGAGTGTGTGTTAAACAATTTCAACTTAGGCTCATAACTTTGTTCTTTAAACAATAATGCCCAACAGGGTGTGTGTTGTGCTGGGATAACATCATGTCTGGGGTGGTTGGGCATGATGCCACAGGCCGAGTGCATCCAATAATCCAGACATGATGTTATCCCAGCACAACACACATCCTGGAGTGCATTATTGCTATTATACAATGACTCCTGTGTAAAAAGAAAAAAAGTACTTTTAAATTTTTTTCTATTTTTTTTTATTTTTTTATTTTTTTTATGTGTAGAAATACTTAGAAAAAAGCAGTGTTGTTTGTTGTGGCCACTAGTTGGTGCTCCTATGGTTTCTAATCTTTTGTCCTCCACATTTGTAAATTGTCTATGCAGCTTAAAAGCTGCAGATTCAGTCTTTCCTTCTCTGTGAACTGTGGCACATCCCTCCCCTCCGTCGGCCATGTCCATGTATTTGCTTTCACTGAGTACAGCAGGCAGCTGTTGGTTTAGGAGGGGTGGGAGAGAACATTCAGTGCCAGTCTTTCTGCATTTGATCAGTGTGATTACGTGTCACTCCACTGTCTCTAACTGCGATATATGTCTGGTAAGGCCAGCGTGTGCTCAGTGTGGCAGGTTGTGAGCAGATGAGGAGGGACTGCCGTGAAGGCGGTTATATTTCTGAGTGGGAGGGACTGCAAGGCTGTGAAGCAGATTGGGTATAGCACACAGAATGCTGGCTGCTCCAATCATGTCCCTACCCGGAGACAGGCAAAATGTATTTTAATTGTTTGTTTCTTTTTTGAGGCAGAAAGACGTACCTGGAAGTGAGCAGTTTCTCTAGAGAATGACGAGTGTGACAGTTTCAAAGCACTCATGCTACTGCCGTGGGTGAATAGAAATGCCGTCTCTCATGATGTATTTTTTGTTTACATGATTTTTCTGTTTGGGGGTATTTTGTGGGAGTAAGGAATAGAATGCTGTTGCCACAGTGTGCTTCTAGCTGCAAGTGAGTCAGGGTCACTGAAGGCGGCTGCCGAATGGGAGTTAGTAAAGCAGGCTGCCAAGCCAGATCGGATGCATGGAGTGATTCCCATTACAGTTGCTGTGGTTGCCTATGTGCTGGAACTAGACCTGTGATGTTGAACTGGGATAACATCATGGGTCCGGTCCCAGACTGACCAATCAGAGGTCAGCATTCTTTCTTGCCATTGTATAGTTTCTCATATTTTTACCCCATATTTTCAACACAGCCTTCTTATGACCCAACATAGCCTTCTTATGACTGCACCCCGTGTATAAGGATGAAGAAAAACTTCAATTGGAAGGTTATAGCCTGTAGTTCAAGGGGGCAGTGCAACTGGCCACAACCCCCTTTTGGCCTATTTAAGGACTTCTCTCTTCACTCTACACACAATCATTTTTCCTTGCAGCCAGAGGCTCTGTCATAGAAACATAGAAACATAGAAGTTGACGGCAGATAAGGACCGCAAGGCCCATCCAGTCTGCCCATTTCTTTTTCTACCTTATAAATGTGCCATCGGCCTTTGCTCTGTCAGTGACCTATCTATTCATAGTCATTTGTATTGCTCCCTTATGCCTATCCCATGCCTGTTTGAAGCCCTGCACTGTATTCATAGCCACCACTTCTTGTGGTAAGCTATTCCATGCATCTACCACCCTTTCTGTGAAAAGAATTTCCTCATATTCCCCTTAATCGGCCTCCCTCTAATCTCATGCTGTGTCCTCTTGTCCTGCTATTTTTCTTATATTTAAACATGTTAGACACTTTCACCTTGTTTATGCCCCTAAGGTGTTTAAATGTCTCGATCATATCACCTCTCTCCCTCCTTTGCTCAAGGGTATACATATTGAGCTCCGTTAATCTGTCCTCATATGTCTTCTGATGCAGTCCTGCACCATTTTGGTTGCCCTTCTCTGGACTGCCTCAATTTAGTTAATGTCCTTGTGAAGGTGTGGCCTCCAATACTGCCGAGTACTCCAGATGGGGCCTAACCAATGTCTTGTACAGAGGATTATTACCTCCCTCTTACGACTTGTGATACCCTTACTAATCACACCCCACCCCCTAGCCTTACCTACTGCTTTAGAGGTCTGCTTGGATGATTTTAGGTCATCAGTGATGATGATGCCCAAGTCTCTTTCTTCCTTTGTGACTGCTAGCACTCCTCCCAGCCTAAAGTAGCTTCAGGGTTTCTCTTCCCTATGTGCATGATTTTGCACTTCTTTGCATTAAATCCCAGTTGCCACTCTTCTGACCATTTTGCTAGTTTATCCAGATCTCTTCTCATTCTGCCCACCCCATCTGGATCATCTACTCTGTTGCAGATCTTGGTGTCATCTGCAAACAGACAACTCCCTCTAGTCCATCTGCGAGGTCACTAATGAAAATGTTGAATAGGACTGGCCCCAGGACTGATCCTGAGGTACCCCACTTGTGACTTGCATCTCTTCTGACTGTATACCATTTACCACCACTCTCTGTTTTCTGCCAGTCAACCAGTTTGCCACCAGTTGACCAACTTCTGACCCACCCGAGCCTACCTAGCTTATTTATCAATCTTCTATGTGGAACAGTGTCAAAAGCTTTGCTGAAGTCAAGGTAGGCGACATCAACTGCTCCCCTTGGTCCACCACTCTGGTTACCCAGTCAAAGAAATCTATGAGATTAGTTTGACAGGACCTTCCTTTGTAAACCCATGCTGTCTTGGATCCTGTGCCCCTATGGATTCCAGGTGTTGCACTATCCTTTCCTTAAGGAGTGCCTCCATAATCTTGCCCACTACTGAGGTAAGACTGACTGGTCTGTAGTTTCCCACTCCTCCCTGCTACCACTCTTGTGGAGCGGGATCACATGAGCCCTTCTCCAGTCTTCTGGGACCTCTCCTGTGCTCAGAGACTCACTAAACAATTCTGCTAATGGCTCTGCTAGTTCCTCCTTTAGCTCCTTAAGTACCCTGGGATGTATGCCATCAGGTCCCATTGCCTTATCCACCCTGAGCTTAGCAAGCTCTTGTAGGACCCTTTCTTTTGTGAAGGGAGTAGTGCTCACCTCCCTCCCCCCTGTGTCCATGATGCTGAGCTGTGGGCCCTGCCCTACCTTCTCTTCAGTAAATACTGAGCAAAAGTATCTATTTAGGATAGATGCCTTTACAGGGTCCTCCTACAGGGAGGTCAGTCTGTTTTTTCTCATGTGGTTTGCTGGGGCTCCCCCCCATGTGCTTGATTAGTCTCTGCTTGGTTTGTGAGCTCTGCTGGACTTCTATTTTTGTGTTCTGCTTTTGGTTCATATTACCCTTCTCCGGATACTATGTGCTTCCTACCTGCTCCTCTACTTGTGTTTTCCTTTGTTTGTTTCTTTTGGGCTTTCTAGTTTCTACCATCTGTGTTTACACTGTTTTTTTGAGCTTTAGGTTGTTTCCTTACTTTCAGCTGCCCTGTGCCTGTGCTCTCAGGCTGTATTTCCTCAGCAGATTTTCCCAGCCCTCAGTCACTTGTATTTTGTAGTGTGTGTTTCCGCGCTTCCACTGCTGTTCTTGCCTGCTATCTCAAGTGCTTTCCAGCCTAATCATTTGCACCTGGGCCAGGCTTCACCCTGCCCATTCTTGTTGCTCTGTGTTCTCCCAGCTCTGTTCTTGCTCCACTCAATGCTAGCTCACTTCATACAGTATTGGAGTTCAGTGTGCTCTGCACACTTTATTCTGTGTTTGCTCAGGCAGACCCATCTGCTCCATTGCTCTACTAATACAGTCAGCTACTACACTGGGCTGCCTGGTCTCAACTCCAGCTATCCTATGGCCTGTCCTTCATTAGGACCTTGCTAGTATTACAGTTTCTGTTGGTCTCATCATGCTCCCACGTCTACCAAACCTTACTTTTACCAAACTCACAGCAGTCTGTTTCTTCTTTTGTAATTAAAATTTTTATTGTTTTCTCGACAACCACAATTGCCAACACGTAGTTATATTGGTATTACACAGAAAGCCTGAAATCTTGATTCTAACATAAAGATTTGGAACATCGCACTTTCCACAGGAATAACAACAGTCTACCATAAAGGCCGAAAACCTATAACCCTCCCACCCCCCACCCTCTACTATGTCCTATAAGAGGTCAGGTACAGGATAGCAATAGGTGAAAGGTGCTAGCATGAAAATCCAAAACTTCTTAGTTTAGCGGATTCCAGGTCAAGAGAAAATGCTCCAACGAACCCCATAACGATACAAAGTACTCTCGTTTTCTCCGTATACCTGCTATGTGTTTTTCAAGTTGTATAGCCAAAGCGCATTCCCTGTGCCACTCCACCAATGTTGGAACCTTGTCTGACGCCCAATATCTGAGGATTAACAACTTCGTTACCGCTGAAACCAAAGAGATACATGCTCTCCAGGCTTTAGGAGTGGTCGCAGGGAAAGCACCCAATAAACAAATCTCGGGGGTGTCCATTCTGAGAGAGCCAAGGATAGGGCCTAGCAGGGTACCCACAGTTTTCCAAAAACTTTGAATCTGAGGGCACAACCATAATAGGTGGTATAAGGTTCCATCTTCCTTTTTACACTTCCCACAGAGAGGTGAACTAAGCACACCCCTTCTGAATAGATGGGTAGGAGTCAAGTACAAATGATGCATAATGTTGAATTGTATCAATCTTAGCCTGTCTTGCTTAATAAACCTATACGTAGTACTCCAAAGTGTAGCCCAGACTTTCGGGGAGGCACTTATATTCAAAGCCTCCACCCAATAATAACAGATTCCGGAAGGGAGTCTGTGATCCCATTCTTGGAGAAGTCTGCGAACCTTGGCCCACTGCGTGTGGCTGCTGGGCAGTCCTTAAGAGAGTGTGGACATTTACACCTCCCTCGTCAGCCCTACAAGCCGAAGAGAAGACCTGAGTCAAAGCTTTACTAAGCTGCAGCCATTTGTAAAAATCCAGGTCCGTGAGGCTCAAGTTTTTTTTCAGGACCTCAAATGCATACGGCCTATCCTGATCCCAAAAATCAGCTACAGTTAATTTGCTTATCTGAGGCCAAAAGGCTACCGGAATAGAAGAGCCATCAATTTTAATTTGTGGATTGTCAACAATGGGTTGGGAACCACATAACCACCAGTGAACACCTAAATAACGTTGTAGCTGGTGAAAAGCCCTGAAAGACCATCCCATAGGGTTATTTTTGAGAGACTTGGGTAGACTGGCCGGGGGGACAAATAGCAATACATATAAAGAGCATTTGGCCCCCCTTCGCAAGATCCTGTTCAATGTCCAACCAGAGAGGTGTATAAGTTGCTCTAGTCTGATCCCAATCCCAAAGGGCCAATTTACCTACATGTTGGGCCAAATAATACATAAAGGGAAGGGGCAGCTAAGCCACCTTTAAGTTTGGGAACCGTAAGTTTAAAATATGATCAATGGGTTGTTTTGCTTTGCCATAAAAAAGAATTGAATAATTTCTGTAGTTTAATGAACCAGTTCTTTGGCAGATAGACTCCTAGCATATCTAGAGGATAAAGAACCCTTGGAAGAGCCATCATCTTTATAAGATTCAACCTGCCCCATAAGGATAAGGAGACTGTGCCCCATCTCTTAAGATCTTCCAAGATCTCTTGCACTATAGAGCCCAGATTATCTCTGATCATCTGAGTAAAACTCGCATTGATGTTCATACCTAAGAATGTGATGGATTTGGTTTCCCATACGACGCCTAAATCCTGCAAATCTGCTTTTCTCGTAAAGTGATTTAAAGGGAAAACTTTGGTTTTAGCACAGTTCAATTTGTATGAAGATACTCCGGAGAAGCTATTAATCTCTTCTAGTATAGGTGGAATCGAAGTCTCTGGGTTTTCTATGTGTAATAGCACGTCATCTGCATATGCAGAACAAACATACCTAGAATCCCCTATTTGTATACCTTTGATAGAAGAATTCTTCATAAGCCTACGCAGCAGTGGCTCTAAATACAGGTTAAATAATAAAGGGGACAAGGGGCAGCCCTGCCTAGTACCACGCTCCAACTTGAAGGCGGTGACAAAAAGCCATTACATTTCACCCTTGCCGATGGACATGAATATAAGATTCTGATCCAACTTAAAAAATTGGAGGGTATACGAAGGCCAGAGAGTGGCAAATAAAAGGCCAGGATACTGCGATCAAAGGCCTTTCGGCATCGAGTGATAGAAGTGCCGCTGGGATTTTAGAATCTTTAGCTACTGCAATAAGATGCATAAGTTTCCTCATATGATCATGGGATAATCTTCCTTTCATGAAGCCCACTTGTTCCTGCACACTAGCCGATCCATGACTTTAGATAATCTATTAGCCAAAATTTTGCAAGTATTTTAATGTCGGTATTAAGAAGAGATATTGGCAGTAACTGTCCAAACTAGAGGGATCTTTACCGGTTTTAGGATTAGAAATTGTGGCCTCCAGAAACCAGAGTCAAAATACCAGAATTATACCAGAACATAAAAGTGTCTAGTAGAATTGGTGAGATATCTGGGAGAAAAGCTTTATAAAAATTACCGGGAAACCGTCGGGGCCAGGAGATTTATCAGGAGGCAGCTGTTGGATAACTTGGTGTATCTCAGAGATTACAATTGGTGCTTCTAAGATTTTGGAGTCGGCTTCTGATAATTTTGGCAAGTTCGCTTCATTTAAGTATTCTGTAATTTCAGGACAGGAAGATCTAGAATCAGGTTCCTGTGCATATAATTTCTGGAAGTACTCCCCAAATATTTTTGAGATTTCTCTCAGGTCTGTACAGATCTGATCCTCTTGACCTACTCGAACACCCACTATATATTGAGCTGAGTCTATTTGTTTTACTCGCCAAGCAAGGAGTTTGCTCGCTTTTTTCCTTATATCTAAGTACTGCATCTTGGTTCGAAAGAGAGTAAGTTCTGCTTGTTGAAAGATTATTTCCGAGTACTGGGCCTGTAATTGGTGTAACTTGACCCATTCTGACTCAGTTGAGGTACGGGATAAACTATGTTCCATCGATTGGATAGCAGATAACACAGTACTCAGCCTCCCTCTCTGTTCCGTTTCTTCCTAGGCGCAATCTTAATCAACTCCCTCTTAAAGAGCATTTAAGCGGCCATATCAGGTCTTTTGAGTTATGAGTCACTATTGTCTGCCATAAAGTGTACAATAAAATCCCTAATGCTCCTTAGGGAGCATTCTTCTTTATAATTTGGGTATTTAATCTCCATTGTGTAGATCTACGCACCTCCGGAAAGGGTGTATCTTACACAGACCGAACATGATCTGAAATCACCCTTGCCAAAATCTCTGCCTGAGACATGTTGGGAACCGCAGATGAGCTAACTAAAATATAATCTGTTCTCGAATAAGTATGATGTACTGGGGAGAAAAAGGAGTACTGTCTCCTTTCAGGGAAGAATAGGCGCCATATGTCGACTAAGGCTGATTTATTGATAAAATCTTTCAGGGCTCTTTGAGATGGGGTAAGGCCCCTATGCCTATTATGAGACCTGTCTAAATCATTTTGAAGTACCAAGTTTCAGTCTCCTCCAAGAATAGTGATATTATGGGCCTCTAGGCCCATTTTTTGGGAAAGGTCCCTGAAAAATGAAGGTGATTCACAATTGGGACCATAAATCGAGCCTAAAACCACAGGTTGAGATGCTAATATGGCTTTCACAAACACAAAGCGCCCTTCTGGGTCCCAACATTCCTGTACCAATTTAAATGGAACCCCTCTTGCAATTAGGATGGCCACCCAGCTCTCTTAGATGAAGCTCCGCACCAAAGACTTGAGCTACCCACATTCTTTTAAAATAGTGAAGGTCAGCTCTCTTTAAATGGGTTTCCTGAAGGCATGAATTTGTGTCCCTAAGTGTAGAAGATGTTTAAGACCACCTGCCTCTTGACCTATCCTTGGCTCCTTTTATGTTCCAACTGACAATTTTATATGGTAATGTCATGGACCTGGCAAAGAGTATAATATGGAGCTATCCGAAGGATCGTATGAGGTATTACGATGTCGCCACAAGCTGAATAATTACAAGCACTAAAAAACAACAGACCTCCCCTATTTATGTACCCTAGACCATGGATTTTCCCCACCACCCCTCCCTCCAGCTAGCTCCCCCACCCCCTCCCTCCCCACCCCTTATAATAAAGTTTCCTAAGTTCCTCCGGCCCCTTTATAATACGTAACCCCCAGTTCCCGAAAACTGCACTCCTAAAACTAAACTGCCACATGATATACATCCAAAAACAGCCCAGAGCTAATTATCACCCACTTCCCCACCCGGAGCCCTCCTACCCCGCCTCATGGGAAACTGTCCCACAGCAGACCAAAAGACCATATATGTGCCCCATAATCATCAATAAATGTTCAACACCATAGTAAATTAAATTAGTCTTTTCTCTTTTTTTTTTTTTCCTTTTCTCTTCTCTTTCTTTTCCCCTCTTAAAAAAAAGGGGTGCGGACCCCCCAGGGTCTTCTTTCATTCTTAGTATCCACTGTTATTCTTCTCACTCCTTGTTCTTCTTCCTTTTGCTTTAATGATATTTCTTTGACTGCACGGAATGAGGGCCCAATAAGATGACATTACTGCGAGTCAGCACGGACCATGCCAGTTGTAAACTCGGTAGTCCAACCATGTCCCTAAAAGAAAAAACTAGTCCGAGCAGGTCATTCCAGAGGGAGAAGAAAAGGGGGGAAGAAAAATATATATATATATATATGTCCAGAATATCACAAGTCATGCATCCATCATAAACAGGTGAATGGGAGTCCCACTCCAGCAGATGAGTAAGGCGAAAGTTCACTTAAACAGGTCTGGTAGAATCCGCTGTAGCTCCTGTTGTGCCTGCTGCTGTGACTCAAAGGACAACCATTTCCCCTCATGAGAAACCATTAATATGGCAGGATATTTCACCTTAAAAGGCTTCGACGCAGCAATAAGCTTGGAGACTAAAGGATGTAGCTCTTGTCTTCTAATCCTTACAGAATGAGGCAAATCCTGTACAATCCGATTCTCTTGCCCTCCCATAAAAGCTCCTTCATCCTCTAACTTTATCCAGGACGTGTTGTTTATCCAGAAAATTGAGAAACCGAGAATCAGAGGTCTGGGGGTTGACCCTGTACAGGGGAGGCGCAGGCTCGATGTGCCCTTTCTATTATATAATCTCTCCTCAGGAGGAGAACCTGCAATTTTAAGGCAGAATTTTTGCATAAATGTAGTTGGGCATTACCTTCCTCTTTTTCAGGTATGCCAATAACAACCAAATTGTTCCTTCTGCTGCGTCCCTCAAATCCTCTAGTTGTCTTCTAACTGGATTCTCCTTTTGCCAACACAATCTCTGAATCTGCTCCATTTTGTCTGCTTTCAATCGAGGATATGTTGCTCTCTGCATTCCCAATCCTTCTTGATAAGGAATCCACAGCTTGTTTAATCTCCTGAATATCCCCAGCCAAGATAGAGATGGAGGCTTGCAGGGGTTTCATAGTCTCCAGGAACTTAGCCTCCATGAGCGGGGAGTCAACTATGGGAAGCTGTGACAGGCTAGCGGCCTGCTGCTTAGCTCTCTTTGCGGCCTGTAACTTCTCAGGCGTTTGTGGAGGCGAGTGCTTTGGTCGCGATTTTTTAACGTAGCTTTCCATCGCCGAGTTCGTAAAGCAGCAATCGCGTGAAAGACTCCTCGCCCGACTAAATGAAGCAGCTATTTAAACGCTAAATCGCCGTGAAAATAGAAAATTCAGTGGTCGATCGGCGGAGCTCCGGGAGAGTGCGACTATCGCTCAGGCTGCCATCACGTCACAGCAGTCTGTTTCTGATGATAACCTGATCCTGCTTTCATGGCTGTCCCATATTTAACTTATTTCATTAGTTGCTTGGTGTCGTGGCATCATGTTCATGGTTTCTATGTTTTCCTATGGTGGGGTACTGAGGAGTCGCAGTGGGCCTCATGGCCCTAGGCAGCAGGAACAGCTTCCTATTTGTAGTGTATTGAATAAGCCCCTGGCTCACCCGGCCTCCTCCTGCCGCTTCGTATAGCCTTTATGGCAATACGCAACCAGCAGTTCCAGGCAACTCTGTACCTAAGAGCTTCTGGCTCTACTCGGCCTTCTACCATCCCTTCCCTAATATTATGCACCTGGTTTACACAGTTATCTCAGCCTTCCTGTCCCTTGCACTACCAGCAATGCTCATCCCCTTTCAAGTCTGGTACCATAACCTGTTCACTTGCTTCAAACCACATCTCTACCATACTGGCTTACAGCCTTCTCCTACCTAACCGGCTTTACTGCCTCCTTCTCTCCAACCGTCAGCCCTGTGCTTTGCCCGGCTTCATCATTCTCTTATTCATAGGCCAGGATATTCAAAGGGGTTGCGCATGGCGCAACAGTGTTGCGCCATGCGCAACCCACTGAAGTGCCCCAGCACACTATTCAAAAGGGGATGTTGTGCTGCGCAAATCCCGATGCTCCAGGGTGCACCAGTAATGTATGCGGCATAAGTGCAGGGGGGCATGCACATGTATATTTGGCACATCCCGATATTCAGCCCGGGATGTGCAGCACATATGCAGGCACACACATGCCTTGCGCTGCACAGGGGGGTGCAAAGATGTGCAAGAAAAAAAGGAACAAGTCGGAGGACACCCTCAGGCTGGCAACCGTATAGCTTGGTGCAACCGGGCAGCCACCTGCAGTGGGTTGCCACCCAACTGCCCGAGCCACAGGCCAGGCGTCGGGCATCCCCACGCCAAATCGCGGGCTGAAATAGAACATATACTCCCTGGTGGTCTAGTGGACCTGCTCCCCAGCCCAATCACGGGCTTAGTAATGGTAAAAGAATCCCTGGTGGTCCAGTGAACCTGCTCCCCAGCCCGATCACAGGTGTAGTAATTGTACAAGACTCCCTGGTGGTCTAATGAACCAAAACCCTGCCCGATCATGGGATTAGTACTTTTAAAGGACTCCCTGGTGGTCTAATGGACCGAAACCCTGCCCAATTGTGGGCTTAGCAATTTTAAAAGACTCCCTGGTGGTCTAATGGACCAAAACCCTGCCTGATCGCAGGCTTAGTAAGTATAAAAGACTCCCTGGTGGTCTAGTGGACCATATTCCAGCCCTATTGCGGGCTCAGTAAATTAGAATGCTTTCCTGATGGT
The DNA here is from genome assembly GCA_016271365.2 of Neoceratodus forsteri. Classification (NCBI taxonomy): domain Eukaryota; kingdom Metazoa; phylum Chordata; order Ceratodontiformes; family Ceratodontidae; genus Neoceratodus; species Neoceratodus forsteri. The sequence continues at coordinate 245,801,788 of CM057449.1, read as the reverse complement.
CCAGCAGTACCCCCCTCCCCACCCGCCAACTCAGAACCGCCACCCTGCTCCCCCCCCCAGTCAGTAGCGGGTGGCAGCTCCCCACCCGCAAGCCACCTGGCCGCCTGCCGACTGACAGTGTACAATGCGGCTGTACCCATTGGTCCTAGCGTGGACCAATGAGCTATGCAATCCATACTGTACTATACAGTCCCAATATGTGAATGAAGTCTAAACACATATTGGGACTGTGTAGTACAGTACGGTCTGCACACCCATTGGCCCATGCCATGGACCAATGGGCATACAGCTGTACTGTACACTGTCAGTCAGTGGGCAGCTGGGCAGCTTGTGGGTGGGAAGCTGCCGCCTGCCGCTGACTGGGGGGGTGGTGGGTCTGAGTGGGCAGGTGAGGAGGGGGTACCGCTGGACCACCAGGGATGTATTCTAATTTACTTGAGCCCACAATCAGGCTGGGATATGATCCACTAGACCACCAAGGAGTCTTTTACACTTACTAAGCCCACGATCGGGCAGGGTTTCTTTCCATTAGACCACCAGGGAGTCTTTTACACTTATTAAACCCACAATTGGGCAGGGTTTTGGTCCATTAGACCACTAGGGAGTCTTTTAAATTTAGTAAGCCCACAATCGGGCGGGGTTTCAGTCCATTAGACCACCAGGGAGTCTTTTACAATTACTAAGCCCGCGATTGGGCTGGGGAGCAGGTCCACTGGACCACCAGGGATTCTCTTACAATTACTAAGCCCACGATCAGGCGTTGGGGCATGTTGCCACTGAGGGACAGGGGGGTGTCAGTCTCTGACGGCTGCAGCCTGGCAGGGCGCCACATGCAAGTCACTGGGGATTGGCACACCTGCATGCAAATGGGCTATAATGATATGCAAATGGCCCCATTTGCACCTTGCATGCATAATGGCCCCATTTGCATACCTACCGCTGAATATCGTGATTTCTGCACCTAGTGCAACCGCACTTGCACTGGTGCATCCCCCTGCTCCTCTCTTGTCACTTGCACTGGCGCAGTGCCAATGCACCATTTGCAATGCGGGCGGCCACGGTGCCATATTCAACAGTGCTGAGCCATGGCGCAGCACCATTGAATATCACCCAGACCACTCCCTGGCGCATCCCAGTTATGCTGTGCCTAGGCTTGCGCCCCTGCCCTGGCTCAGTCTGAATATCTGCCCAAGAGTATACAGTTCAATTCACTCCCAATTTGGCTTCCTAATGGACTAGGTAAGCATGCATTCCTGTGGTTGACAACTGTTATTTGTCTTACCTGGACCCACGAGAGGATCCATATTGCTCAGCCTGACCTATGAACAGGTCTCCACATGTCTGCTATCATCCAATATGACCCACGTACAGGTCCCATACTCCTTACCATGTGCAGGTCTCATGCTCATTACAACCCACTTTTCCACATTTTAGAGACATGCCGACCATATCCATTACTCCAGGACTCAGGGCTAGCCCTGTGGCTGACAGTCTGTCTCTCTGCACCTTGAAATCCATACCTTGAGAATGCAAAGCTTGGGGCAGGGTCCTTCTCACCTGGCCCACAGTTGGGAAGGTCCTGACTGCAGGTGAACCCTCAGTCATCAACCAGTCCAATGGCACCTCTCGATGTAGCATTTGTGACTTCAGCGGCGAAGGGGTGGAACTTTCATGGGAAAGGCTCCTTTAGCTGCCTGAGCAGGTTCGGAGGCACCCTTTCATGCTATTCTCCCTACGACCGTATCTGGTTCACCTGGTTTGTTCATAGATCAGTAGGCTGGCTGAGTGCCTCGGTGGTCATTAGTCTCCTCCTCCCACCTTGATCGACTCTTGTTGCAGAGTACACTAGGAACCCTCCACAGCATTCCCATTAGAGGGATTGAGTGAGAGTGTTCCCCAAAATTACAATTACCTTGGATTGGTCTACTAAATTGCAGTAGCAGAGCCGTCACTAACCAAAACTCTCCTAATGCCTGGAGGAAAGGTGACCTAGGCCTTGGATCCCCAGAGGTTTCCTCCTCAAAGGGGGTTTTTCTCTCCTCCATGCCAATGGTCATGATACAAGATAGGCATCCTTGTAGTCCCTAGGTCACTTAGGTAGGTTTCCTACTTGGGTAGATTTCCGCTGTTGGATGGAGCCAGGTGGACGTCCCATAATCATCCTATCTTCCCCTTTGGCTGTTCTCTCTCCTTAAGAAGCCAAGCCTCCATGCCTTACAGTCAGACCTCTGAGTGGGTCACTATTCACATGTCATTTCCTGCTTACTTTACTCAAACAATACAACCAACTGACCTATGCTACCAGCTGACCCCATTACCAACTGACCTACATCCAGGTCTTCATTTACCCATGCTACCAACTGAATCTATGCTACCACCCAACCTACGTAGAGGTCTTTATTGACTCATGCTATCAACTAAACCTATACTGCCAACCAACCTATGTACAGGTCCTCAACCTGATACATGTTCATTACCTTGTATGCTTTGCTTAACTCTCTTTTTAGGCTTCTTCCTAAGGTACCTTTAGGCTGCTCTCTTCACTCCACTCACAAGCATTTTTCCTTGCCCTTCCATCCATCCACCCCTCTGTCTCTCTCCCGTGGGCTTCTTCTTAAGGTACCTTTAGTCAAGGGAATCACTCCCGTGGCACCTCAAGGGGTGAAACCCTCCCCTAGGGCTTCATTGTATACCTACAGGGTGGTATATCCCATGGATAGAGAGGTGAGCAGCCAAAGTTTATTTATGTTACACAAGCACAAAACCAGTTGCACAGGAACATTGAAATCCTGGCCAAAAGGTGATTTTGTGACACAAGTACAAAAACATTTTAGCCAGGATTTGAAAAATGTCAGTTGTCACATTTATTAGGTGCTGTGAAGAAATGGTTATCCTGAAAATTTAGGGTCAAAGTACTGAAAATTTCCAAAGTTACAAGCCTGCATTCATAATTTTCAATGTAGGCTCATAACTGTTTTTTTTTTATATTTTAACCCCAGATTTTCAACGTAACCTTCTTATAACCCCACCTCACGAACAAGGGTGGAGATTGGAGAAAATGATCTAATCCTGCCTAAAAGGTGATTTCACACAATGACCATGAGATCACCTTTCAGGATAGATTTGCCTAATTTTACTATCATTATTCTTGAGGTGGGGTCCCAGAACAAGCATGTTGAAAATCTGAGGCAAAAATATTCAAAAATGATCAAGTTATGATGAAAAGTTCAAACCCCATTGAAATACATTGAACTGTATACCTGATTTCTTCAGTTCACTGTCCAGCGCTGAAGAGACAAGATGCATCTCCAATCTAGAGAAGATTACGGCATTGGTCCCCTAGTAGGCTTGAGGGGAGAGTGGGGTGGTGGGTGCTGAGTGGGTGTATTGGGTAGGGGGATAGTAATGGCAGAGGTGGCAGCAGATATTGCTGGATGGTTTCTTTTTCACAGAGATTTTTTTGTTTACATAAAAAAAACTATACGGGATGTTTATTTCAGGTACCAACACTGGGACTGGGCACCCCAGTTTCAATGTTATGTTTGGTGGCACCGGGGGTGGGCCACCGGTGTCTCATACTCAAAGTGGGGAGGGCGGGGGATAGCAGTCAACACGGTGGATTGGGCACCCCCATGCTGGAATTTAAACATGACATAGGGGACAATTTTCTTTATCTCAGGTACCAACACTGGGATTTGACACCCCAGTGTCGGTGTTATATTTGGCAGCACTGGGGGTGGGCTCCCTGGTGTTGCATAATCAAAATGGGCAGGGTGGGGATAGCAGCCGGCACAGGGGATTGGGCACCCCACACCAGAATTTTAACATGGAAGGCATGGGAAAGATTGGGGGGTTGTTATGTTTGGTGGCACTAAGGGTGGGATCCTCAGTCCTCGCAATGAAAATAAGTGCGGTGGGGGGTGCTCGAGGAACTTGGGGTTGTAGCTGGCATTATGGATGACATTGGGGGGGAGAGAGGCCACAGCAGGCTGATCGTAACAGATCAGCTGTGATTGCTGGGCAGCATTATGTAGCTCAAAGGAAAGCACCCACTGTATTAAATCATCAGGCCCAGATGGTCTTCACCCTCACATTCTCAAAGAACTGGCCATTCCCTTATCTGGTCCAATTACAGCATTATTTATTAGATCTATCGATGAAGGACAAGTAATTGATGTATGGAGGCAAGCTAATGTTGTGCCTATTTATAAAAAGCGTTCAAAACATGAAGTATCTAACTACCCCTATTAGCTTAATGTCTATTTTGAGCAAAATCCTAGGGGAATCATCAAAGGAATATCTAGGGAAATAGTTAATATCAATTATTCCAGCATGGTTTTTTAAGGCAGATCATGCCAGACAAATTTGCTGGAATTTTACGGCAAAGTTAGTATGGCTCTAGATAGAAATGAGGCAGTCGATGTCATTTTGCTGGACTTCTCAAAGGCCTTTGATCAGGTCCCTCATGGTGAATTGTTAGATACTTTGATTGAAATGGGTTTAAATGGTAATATTACCAAATGGGTGGAATCATGGTTGACCAATAGAACGCAAAAAGTCTGTATAAAAGGTTCTTATTCAGGTAAGGAACAAGTGACCAGTGGTGTTCCACAAGGCTCTGTGCTCGGCCCATGTCTTTTAATATATATATTGCTTCATTAAGCACGCCAGTCGGTGTATGGCTAACCAAATTTATGGATGACATCTAGATAGGCTATACTGTAAATAATGTTGAAGATGCAAATACTCTACAGCATGCACTTGGTGAACTTGAAAATTGGGCAGACAAAACATGTTACATTTTAATATAGATAAGTGTACTGTTATGCACTTTGGAAAAATAACCTATTAGCCAAATATAAGTTGGGAGGCAAATTATTAAATGTGGTGGAAGATGAAAGGACTTGGGTATAAGAGTACAAAATAATTTGAGTCCTAAACTACATTGTCAACAAGTCATTAAAAAAGCTGGAGGAATACTTCACTGTATAAACAAGCACATTCAAAGTAACAGTAGTAGAGTGTTACTCCCCTTATATACTTCTTTAGTGAGGCCTCACTTGGAGTATTGTGCTCAGTTTTGGTCACCACAAGACCAGGGCTCAAAACGTGCTCTGGAAAAAATTCAGAGAAAAGCAACAAAGAAAATGAACGAAGTTAAAGATCTAAATTATGATGATCGTTTAAACAAGTTAGGACTTTATTCCTTAGAATATCGAAGAATGAGAGGGGACCTCTGTATGGTTTTTAAGGCTCTTCATGATGACAGTTTATGGGCTAAATTGGGACTAACTATAAGAAATAATCCATATGAAACTCAGTCTCACCCCTTCCAACTTATGGGAGAATGTTGTAAAACAAAGAAAAAGAGCTCCTGGTTTACAATAAGAGTCACTAGTGTCTGGAACCAGTTACCCATAAATGTGGTAACTAGTGATAAAATGGACATTTTCAAGTCAAGATAAGATATTTATCTACATAAAAACTCAATATATGGTTATACTTAAATTTTCCTAGTGAGCTATATGGATCTCGGTCTTTTTTTGCTCTGATAACCTATGAAACCTATGAAACCTATGATTATGCTGGCTCTCTCCTTTGAACTACACACAATTTCTGCCCAGCAAGCCAGAACAGTGTCATAATCAGCCTGGCTGATTGTTGGTGTGACACTGATGAGTCCCTTGCAGGCTGCTCTGTATTAGACTGCCAGTGTCACACCTCTCAAAACCCACCCTCACAATAAAATGTTCACTGTGTATGCGTGTACAGCAAACATAAAAAGATCTACTAGTGCCACTACCAGTGTTTCATGAACTCTAAACATATAACAACTGAGAAATGGTAGTGCACACAAAAAGGTAATTGATATAAAAAGTTTATTAGACAAATCCATTGCAAATGCACTGTGTGCAACACAATTATTAAATCTAGTGTACCATCATAGAATATTTGCAAAAATCTAGTGTAAACAATGTGCAAATCAAACAGACACACTCAAGGGAGTACAGATGCCAGCAACACCCCTGCCTATCAGAGAGCTCTACTCATTTGTCAGGGGTTGGTGTTGGTGAGCCCATAGAGCTATTTATACCAGCCAAATTGGTACAATGACTAAATCCAGTCACATATTAAATTACTAACTGGCAGGATACAAAACCACAGCTGAAATATATTTTTCTCATATGGCTATTAAATACTTAATCCAGCAATCTTTAAAGGCTTCCTTCCTGGAGACACTACTTGAAGTGCTACTACTAGTAAAAATCTAATATTTAAACTAACTCTACATTACTAACAAATGCAAAATAACACACGGTGCCTAAAGTTAAAAAAGCTGAAAACAGATACTATACAGCCCTGATATGCAGTTGTTCTAAACCTATAATACAATTATGGGCTTTCTAATAATAAAAAAAAGACATTCAACAGATGATTAATGAATGCATAACAAATTCATTTCAGCTATGCAATAGAACAAACAATACAGGACAATGTATGAGTTAAACGATTCTTAGAAAATGGGTTTTGAAAATCCTAGAAGCTGATTTGCTTAGGCCACCAGCTACTCGTTCTGGTATCAGGCAACAGAGACTGAGAAATAATGAGTCCCAGTCTCGGGCTGCCCGATTATGTTCAAATATTACAGTGCCAGTGGAATTTTCAATTTAAAATGCCAGACATTTTTTTCTCTCGCTTAGCGAGAGCTGAAACCTGACTACAGTCCTGCCAGCCATTCTCCCGATCTCTCTTCAGCTGAAAAAAAATAGCAAACACATTTCTCCTATCATCACTCACACTGCCAGCTGACTCCAGCTCTTGTTCCAAAATTACTTTCATGCTACCACTGTTCTCTAGCAACACCATAACTCCAGGTATCATGTCTTGCTAGTGCCCCTTCTAATGTCTGACTTACTCTCAAGTGCCGCTCGCATATACATCCGACCGCCAAATACATTGAAAGGATGTATAAATTATAGATTTCAAACCACTGACCCATTTTTAATTTAAAAAAGAAAGCAAATTTAGCATTCTACTGCCTCTTGCCACTCCTGCTTTTTTCCAGGTGTCAAGTACTTTGGTCGCGTGTGGACCTTCCATCTGACTGCAGTTTAGCAAAAAACAAATCAATCGGACCACTACTAAGGTGGGAAAACAAGCTGCAGTTCTTAACCAACAACTTAAAACATTGGGACTGAAGTGGGGCGGGGTGGAATGGACATTGGGACTGAAGTAGGGAGGGGAGTGGAGAGACTGCTGCACTTAACATAATGGCTACAGTGGCCTCTCTTGCTAATGCCACTACTATGCAGTCCAAGAACTACTTTACACAAACAGGATTTTCTTATTACTTTTCATTACCTTTTAACAGATTTTTAAAATTGTTTAACATTTCATTTAAATCAACCCCAAACCCATTTTCTAAGTGTAATAATACCCTCCAGGGTGGGTGGTATGGGCTATACCGGACCTTCCAGGGGCTATAATGCTCTCTGCTTGCAGCTCTGGGCCTCATTATACCCTGAGCAGCCTGGTATAGCCCAATACAGCCCACCCTATTGGATATTATTGCTTACTAAGAGACACTCTGAACATCAGTAACTTTTTCAATAGTCAGTTTCACAATGTATCACTGAAAAGTCCAGTATGCTGACAGTGAATGTTTCCAGAAGTGGTCTTCGATAAGAAGGTTTGAGTTTAAGGGAGCCCTGGGGTGCAGTTAGATGAGCATAAGCAGACTCTACTGAGCCTAAGCAGTAAAAAAGGCACATTATGAGTACAGTTACAACAGTGACATGCAATGCAAAATAATTAGCAAGAAACAAATTGTGAAGTGCTTGTCACAAAGTAAAGTGCAAGAATGCCAGGCAACACTAATGACCACAGACATTAAACAAATAAACCAAAATGCAAAATAATAAAATTATTAAAAAAAAACACAATTCTAATAGACAAAAAACTATTAAAAAATAGAGCAAGAAAATAGCAAATATAGCCATGCAGTAAAGTGGAATAATAACTTATCATCAAGTTTCTGCCTTTTTTTTTTGGGGGGGGGGGGTTACTTGCTAAAAATTGAGAAATAAAAAAAAAAAAAACACAAAGTTTATTGATCACTGCTAATACTGCCAAATTATGCCTTTCATTATGCATGGACTCTAAACTCAAGCAGTCTCCATAGCAGAAGCGGATCCTTAGGGATCCTGGTGACCTCCCTTGAGGGGTGGCCCACCACAACTCCCAGGTGCCATGCCAGTTAAAATATTCTGGTTTCTCAAGGTGAGGCTGCTGTTGTCTGTCCCTTACCAGCTGAAGACATGGGGTATCATTCCCAACAGAGTCCCTGACTGGGTTCCAAGCCTTCAGAGACCTTGTCAGCGTGAACCAGTGCCACCCAAACCCAGGGACCCTGCCTCCATCCATGGGCCCACAGCCCCCCTCTGCTCAGCTGCATCTAGGGCAGCTGGACTGTGCTACTGTTCTTTTTCTGGTTTGCAAGGTACTATCTCTCTTATGCTCTCTCTTCCTGCCACTTGTTTTCCCTTGTTGGTCTTTTTGGGGAATGGCAGGACCGTAAAATATTCATGTCGGACTTTTCCTGTTCTAGCGGAATTGGGCCACTCACAGCACAAACATCCAGACATCCTGTTGCTAGGCAGGGTCTCTCTGGAAGACAACACTCAGTATCAAGTGTAACCATTTGAGTGCCCTCTATTTATTTATTTAGTTAGTTTTTGCCAAATTTACCAGCCTTGAGCTGAGTGGAGAGAGAGGCTGGTTACACTTGCTCATCATATTAATGCTTTGTACCAGTAGCTGACGAAGGGGTGGTTTCCTGCAATAAATAAACATGGCAGAACCCAGGGAGCTGAGGAGATAGAAAAGCCCCAGATGCCACACTGTAAAAGAAGAACAGCAAATGGAAATGTTTATACTGAGGATACTTACAAAGGTAACACGAGCACATACTTACTGTGTTAAGTATCACAACTATTACTTCATTGTTTAATGTTACAACATAAAGGAGCAGCAGCTATATAACAGTTACAGCACAGTGATATATACTGTACTGTTATGAAACACATACAGTACAACTATGAGAGTCCACTCATTACTTTAGGTATGGCCAGGAGCAGAATGGAACATGCATCACTTAGCTGGTAGTCAGCATCTGCCATGTTCTGCCCCACGCTGATGTCTCCAGCGTAATACCCTTAAGCCTCTGTTCTTGCACCTCAGACCACTGTGCGAAGAAACACTTGGGGACAACAACCTAAATACAGGAGAAGACCAGGTAGCCCAGGTGTGAAGGCTCAACCAGACTGGTTAGAAACACAGAAACATAGACTTTGTCAGCAGAAAAGGACCTTTAGGCCCCATCCAGTCTGCCCCTTGTCCCTGCCTATTCTGTCACCACTGACCCTAGCAGGTCATAGGTGTCACTCCCCGTTCCTCTACCTAATATGCTCCTGTGCCTATCCCACACATGCATGAAGCTCCCCACTGTCTTTGGTCCCGCTGCCTCTTCTGGCAGGCTGTTCCAGTCATCCACCACCTTTTCTATGAAGAAGTATTTCTACATATCTCTCATAAACTTCCCCTCTTAGCTTTATTGCATGCCCTCTTGTTCTGTTGCCTTCCTTTTTCTAAAATTGACCGACCACTTGCACTTTGTTCACTTCTATGAGTTACTTGTAGGTTTCAATCCTGTCCCCTCTCGCTCTCCTCTCTTCAAGGGAGTACATGTTGAGTTCCTGCAGCCTTTTCTCGTATAGCTTCTCATGCAACCCCCTCACCATTTTGGTTCCCTCCTCTGTACCGCCTCCACTCTTTCAATGTCCTTGCAGAGGCACACCCACCAGAACTGGACACAGTACTCCAGGTGAGGCCTCACCAGTGAGTGATACAACAGCATCACCACCTCCCTCCTCCTGCTAGAAATCCCTCTCCCAATGCACCCCAGCATCCTACTAGCCTTTCCCACTGCTTTGTCACACTGCTCAGCTACCCTGAGATCATCAGATTTGATGACCCCCAGTGGTGATCATGCAAAAGTATACCAGTAGTATGGTATACCACTACAGTGCAAATGCAGTACCTATTGAATAACGTATACTGCTACCATGCAATGATGTGTGGTGCACGGAAATGGTATCCTTTTGAGCGACCACCACTGTAGGTCTCTTTCTTGCTTGGCAATTGTAAGCTCCACTCCCCCATCATATACAAAGCTCCTGGGTTCCACAGCCCTATGTGCATAATCTTGCACTTTTTGACTTTGAAACCTAGCTGCCATGCCCTAGACGATTCCTCTAGTTTCCTCAGATCCCTTTGCATTCTCTCCACCACTTCCTGAGTGTTAACCCTGTTGCAAATTTTTGTGTCATCCACAAAGAGACACATCTTACCCTCAAACTCCTCTGCAATGTCGCTTATGAAGACACTGAAGAGGACTGGTCCCAGCACTGAACCCCGTGGCACCTCACTAGTCACTCTCCTATCACCTGAGTGGCTGCCGTTTACTACCACCCTTTGCCTCCTATCCTTTAAGCAGTTTCATACCCAGCTTACTGTTAACTGGAGTACATTTGCTGCAGCCACATCCAAGAGCAGGACCATTCTCAATGCCCTACAGGTGGCAGGCCTCAGACAGCTAGTTTCAAAACACACTCATGAGGGAGCAATCTTAGACCTCGTACTCTCAAATGGGGGCAGTAAGAGGATCTCAGATCTAGAAGTGGGTTGCCATCTGGGAACAAGTGACCATCAAACAGTGTGGTTCACGTTAAACTCAGCTACAGAGTCCAGCCATACAAAAGTGAGGGTACTGGACTTCAGGAGGGCTGACTTTGGCAAAATGGGAGAGTGCCTCAGAAAAGCACTAGCAAACAGGCTAGAAGGAGGGGTGGAGCAACAATGGGGAATCATCAAAACTGCCATCACAGAGGCAACAAGCCTTTGTGTGAAGCAAAAAAATCAAAATGAAAGAAAAAGCCACTATGGTTCTCAAAAGAGGTGGCTGGGAAAGTCAGGGAGAAAAATATAGCATTCAGGAAGTATAAGGAAACACAGAAGGAACAGGACAGAGAGCTGTACTAGTTAAGGCAGAAGGAAGCAGGGAGGGAAGTCAGAATAGCAAAGGCCCAACCTGAGGAAAAGATAGCCAACTTGGTTAAGAAGGAGGATAAAACCTTTTATAGGTACATCAGAGAGCGTAGAAAGACAAAGGGAGGGATAGTGAAGCTGAACAGAATGAACGGTGGGTGGGCAGAGGGGGACAGTGAAAAAGCAGGGATACTGAACGAATATTTCTGCTCAGTATTCACAAAAGAGGAGGGGGAAGTGCCTAATCCAATTAACAGATGCATTCTTGATAGGAGGTCAATCCAGTCCTTTCACAGAAGAAAGGGTTCTGCAAGAACTCCCTAAAACTGAAGGTGGACAAAGCAATGGGGCCTGATGGAATTCACCCCAAATTTTAAAACAATTAAGGGGAAAACTAGTGAAACCACTGACTACTCTTTTTAACAAATCATGGGAGAATGGTGTGGTACCCGAGGACTGGAGGAAGGCGGATGTGATTCCCCTTCACAAAAGTGGGACCAAGACAGAGGCAGGAAACTACAGACCTGTCAGTTTGACCTCCATGGTAGGGAAAGTTATGGAGTCACTTCTGAAGGAAAGAATTGTTGAGTACCTAGAGGCCAGTGGGGCACAGGACCCAAGGTAGCATGGGTTCACAGTGGGAAGGTCATGTCAGACAAATCTAATAGATTTCTTTGACTGGGTGACTAAAGTAGTAGACCAGGGAGGGGCTGTGGACATGGCCTACCTAGACTTTAGCAAGGCATTTGACACAGTCCCACACAAAAGATTAATAGTCAAATTAACCAGCCTGGGAGTGGGTCCCAGGGTGGTAGCCTGGGTAAAACACTGGCTGGACAACAGGAGACAGAAAGTAATTGTAAATAGAGTCCACTCTGAAGAAAAAGGGGTTACTAATGGGTACCACAGGGGTTCAGTACTGGGCCCAGTCCTTTTTAATGTCTTTATAAGTGGCATTGCAGAGGGACTGGAAGGAAAAGTATGCCTCTTTGCAGATGACACAAAGATCTGCAACAGGTTGATACACAAGGAGGCGTGAAAAGGATGAGAAGGGACTTGGCAAGGTTGGAGGAATGGTCAGAAGTATGGCAGCTAGGATTCAATGCAAAGAAGTGCAAAATAATGCACCTGGGAAACAAGAACCCAGGGGAAGATTACACAATGGGGGGGAGGAGGTAGTAACAATAACAAAAAAGGAAAGGGACCTGGGGTAATCATATCAGATGACCTTAAGGTTAGCAAGCAATGTGGTAAGGCAGTAGGGAGGGCTGGGGGTATACTGGGATGCATAGGGAGAGGCATCATCAGCAGAAAACAGTAAGTTGTTATCCCTCTGTACAGACAGTTGGTGAGACCCCATCTGGAGTACTGTGTCCAGGTCTGGAGACCCCATCTCCGTAAGGACTTAGACAGGATAGAGGCAGTCAGAGGAGGGCAACCAAAATGGTGCAGGGTCTGCAAGAGAAGCCATACGAGGAGAGACTAATGGAGCCTAATATGTATACCCTTGAGGAAAGAAGGGAGAGGGGGGGACATAATAGAAACTTTTAAGTACCTCAGTGGAATCAACAAAGTCCAAGAGGGTAGCATATTTCAGAAAAAGAGAGACATGCAAGAACAAGGGGACACAATTTAAAGATAGAGAGGGACGGTTCAGGGGCAATGTGAGGAAGTATTTTTTCACAGAAAGGGTAGTGGATGCATGGAACAGCCTTCCTGAAGAGGTTGTGGGGTCTAAAACTGTGGGAGAATTCAAGAATGCATGGGACAGACATAAGGCAATTCTTGTGGGGGGTAGGAAGAAATAGGCTGTTGGTTAACTAGGCTCTGTGGTCTATCCTGTAGGTAGGGAAATGGGCAGAGTAGGTGGGCCAAGCGGTTCTTATCTGCCGTCAAAGTCTATGTTTCTGTGTTTCTAAGCTTGTCACCCCCCCCACTCCCAAGCTGCTTAGTTTCCTAACTAGACTCCTGTGTGGCACAGTGTTGAAAGCCTTACTGAAGTCCAGGTAGGCCATATCCACTGTTCTCCCTTGTTCCACCTCCCTGGTAACCCAGTCAAAGAAATCTATAAGATTAGTTTGACATGACCTCCCTCCTGTGAAAACATGCTGCCAGTGGTCCTGCAGCCCTTTTGCCTCCAGGTGCTCCATGAGCCTTTCCTTCAGTAGTGTCTCCATTAACTTCCCCACCACTGATGTGAGACTGACTGGCCTGTAGTTGCTAACATCCTCCCTACTGCTGCCACTTTTGTGCAGAGGGGCCCCATTGGCCCTCCTCCAGTCCTCTGGAACTTCCTCCATCTCCAGTGAGTTGCTAAAAAGTGCTACCTGAGGGGCAGCCAGCATCATGCTAAGTTCATTTAGGACCCTTGGATGAATTTCATCCACCACCCTCATCTTATTCTCCTTTAAGGCTTCCAGTCTCTTCCTGACCCTCTCCCCGGAGAATAGACTTGTGTCCACTCCCCCTCTCTCCCTGCTGCTTACTTCAACATGCTGGTCTGCCTCCCCCACCCTCTACCAATAAGACCGAGCAGAAGTAATTGTTCAGTATTTCTGCTTTCTCTTGATCTTTCTCTGTGCAGTCCACCACTGCTCTCCTTTTTTTCACTATCTTTCCCCTTGTCTTATTCTTGTTCCCCACCCACCTGAAGGTCTTGTCTATTTTTTTGACCTCCTTAGCTATCTTCCTCTCTGTTAGTGCTTTAGCTCCCCTCACCCTCCTTTCTGTCTCCCTTCGCTTTGCCAGATGTACCTCCCTGTCTTCATCCTTCTATGTCTCCTTGTACTTTCTAAATGCTGATTTCTTCTCCTTCACTGCCTTTGCCACCTCCTTAGAGAACCATAGCAGCCTCTTCTTCCTCTTTCACATCCTTCAAACAGCATGCTATTGTCTGGGCTATACCCTCCTTAATTTTTCTACGTTGAGTCTCCACTCCCCCTCTACCTTCCCCCACCCTTCGAAGCATTTTCTGAAACAGTTTCCCATTTCAGGTTGGCCTCAGCAGTGATATGACCCTCTGGATCGGTCTACAGGCATGCCAAAACCACCTTAACATAGAAACATAGAAACATAGAAACATAGACTTTGATGGCAGATAAGGACTGCTAGGCCCATCTAGTCTGCCCATTTCCCTACCTACAGGATAGGCCACAGATCCTAGTTAACCAACAGCCTATATCTTCCTGCCCCCCACAAGAATTGCCTTATGTCTGTCCCATGCATTCTTGAATTCTCCCACAGTTTTAGACCCCCAACTTCCTCAGGAAGACTGTTCCATGCATCCACTACCCTCTCTGTGAAATAATACTTCCTCCATTGCCCTGACCGCCCTCCTTCGATCTTTAAATCGTGTCCCTTGTTCTTGCAAGTCTCTTTTTCTGAAAGATGCTACCCTCTTGGACTTTGTTGATTCCCTTGAGGTACTTGAAAGTTTCTATCATGTCCCCCTCTCCTTCTTTCCTCAAGGGTATACATATTAAGCTCCTTTAGTCTCTCCTCATACGGCTTCTCTTGCAGACCCTGCACCATTTTGGTTGCCCTCCTCTGGACTGCCTCTATCCTGTCTATGTCCTTGCGGAGATGGGGTCTCAGAACTGGACACAGTATTCAGATGGGGTCTCACCAACTGTCTGTACAGAGGGATAACAACTTCCTGTTTTCTGCTGCTGATGCCTCTCCCTATACATCCCAGTATACCCCGGCCCTCCCTACTGCCTTCTCACATTGCTTGCTAACCTTAAGGTCATCTGATATGATTACCCCCAGGTCCCTTTCCTGTTTTGTTGTTGTTACTACCTCCCACCCATTGTGTATTCTTCCCTGGGTTCTTGTTTCCCAGGTGCATTATTTTGCACTTTGCATTGAATCCTAGCTGCCACTCGTCTGACCATTCCTCCAACTTGCCAAGTCCCTTTTCATCCTTTCCACGCCTCCTTGTGTATCAATCCTGTTGCAGATCTTTGTGTCATCTGCAAAAGGCATACTTTTCCTTCCAGTCCCTCTGCAATGTCACTGATGAAGACATTAAAAGGACTGGACCCAATCTGAACCTACGGTGCCCACTGATAACCGCCCTTTCTTCAGAGTGGACTCCATTTACAATTACCTTCTGTGTCCTGTTGTCCAGCCAATGTTTTACCCAGGCTACCCTGGGACCCACTCCCAGGCTGGTTAATTTGACTAATAATCTTTGTGTGGGACTGTGTCAAATGCCTTGCTAAAGTCTAGGTAGGCCATGTCCACAGCCCCTCCCTGGTCTACTACTTTGGTCACCCAGTCAAAGAAATCTATTAGATTCGTCTGACATGACCTTCCCGCTGTGAACCCATGCTGCCTTGGATCCTGTGCTCCACTGACCTCTAGGTACTCAATTATTCTTTCCTTCAGAAGTGACTCCATCACTTTCCCTACCACAGAGGTCAGACTGACAGGTCTGTAGTTTCCTGCCTCTGTCTTGGTCCCACTTTTGTGAAGAGGAATCACATCCGCCTTCCTCCAGTCCTCGGGTACCACACCATCCTCCCATGATTTATTAAAAAGAGTAGCCAGTGGTTTCACTAGTTCCTTCCTTAATTCTTTTAGAATTCTGGGGTGAATTCCATCAGGACCCATTGCTTTGTCCACCTTCAGTTTTAGGAGTTCTTGCAGAACCCTTTCTTCTGTGAAAGGACTGGGATCGACCCCCCCTATCAAGAGTACCTACCTTCTACACAACAGCTCTGGTAATAAATGTCTGTTGCTGCCATCAAGGCTTTTATTAGCCCCCCCCCCAAATTAAATTCTGCTTGATCCTATGCCATTTATTGCACTGGGTACCAAAAGTGGTTCAGCAGAATCCTCAAAGCTGAATAAAATTTGTAACTCCAGAATCAGAGTCAAACCCAAATCTCTCACCCATACCTGGGCCCTTGGGGGACTCCCCTTACATGTAGGGGGTGGCTAAACCAGAGGTCTTTAAGATGTTTTCAGTGGCACTATGAGAGGGAGAATTTAGGGTTGTGATCTCTCTGGTGGAATAACCCTTTGTTAAGCTATCAGTTGCTATCCCATACTCCTTGAATGCATAATTTGCATAAGTAATGCAAACTCACAGCTGCTTCTGTGACCTTTGACACCATTCCTGACACCAAGAAACACTGTCCAGACAGGACTGAAGAGAAAACAGATACTGCGGCACCTTTTATTTATATGTTACCAGATATGTTGTTCTGATCCCACCTGGAAAGGAGGGCGTGTTTCCTGTAACCATTATGGTGTACCCTGAGGAGGACATGTACCCGTGTTCTGTTCCCAACAGTTACAGTTCAGCCATAACCAGTTCATGTTCCTTGGAGCCAAAACTCTAACAGAGGGCTCAGTTCATAAGCACCAAGGCATAGCCCTGATTCCTGCTTTCATTTAACGCAAAATTGCAGTTTGTGCCCAAACAGTGATCTGCTAAACCTGCCATAAGTAAGATCTTTCCATGAGACCAGGGTGATACTGATCCCAGGCACCCTACCGTATTTCTGCCCTGCCAACAGCCTCAGGAAAGACGCAAGGATCATCACAAATTGAAAGCCCTAGTTCACAACCCAGGGAAAAAAAACTCTTACCAACTGTAAGATGCAAGCAGCACAGTGGCACCATGACTCAACATTTCACACTATCCACACACTTTTATCCGACTCTTCATAAAGCATGTGGATAGTATGAAACATTGAGTCATGTTGCCATTGTGCTGCTTATTATAAGTTTTCAAATAAATGTGTGGGGTTTTTTTTGCATCTTACGGTTGGTAAGAGCTTTTTTCCCCAAGTTGTGAGCTAGGGCCTTTGATTTATGATCATCTCTAATGTTTGCCTTTGTGCTCTAAGTGCATCTGTTTTGAGCTGTCTTTTTAGTTTTGGAAGAAACAAGGGTCCCCTGATAGTCCCCATTTAGAACTATCCTGGGGTGCCTTCCTGTTTCCCAAACCCATTCAGAGTTCCACATTGCATGACCAGAATCTCATTTCACAAATTTATATTTTGTAAATCCATGGTCACATACCATTGGCTGCACTAGATATTGATTGCAGCTCCCCATTCTCAGAGGAGCACACTAAACAGCTTTGTGCCTTCCTCTGCCTTTTGAGACACAAGGTTGACTCTATATCCATTTCAGACTCGCTTTTTGTTCAGTTAGGTAGGACTCTACACCTTGCCTGGGCCTATCTCTGGGCCCCCCAGAGACTCTCTGTTGCTTTTGGTGCAACCCCTGGGCCTGCCAGGTCAAACTTCCACTCAGTCTTGAACCCAAACATTTGACACCCCACCTTGTTTCCTACAGTGCCCCCTTTTTCTACCCATGGCCAGGAGCAACATTTCCTTCCTGCCACTCCCCCAGCTGGGAGAGAGACATGGGCTTGCTGAGACATGCAGTCCCATATTAGGGCACTGAGCTACAACTGACTGTGTGACAGTGTCTTCCCCTGTAACTAAATTTGAGCATCTCATGTATAATGGCAGCCATCTGAGTGATGTGAAACCTACTGCTTAGCAGTTTTCCAGTATAAACATTCTTTCTGAGATCCTGCCTCCTTGGAATTTATACTGGGAAACCCTCTGAAATTCGATCTTCATCCTAGAACCTGTGTAAATGTTTTCAGTGATACCGTTCATCTCATAACTACCAGCCACATCTCAGCACAGTATAGAAAGACAGCTTCAAAGGCCAACAGGATGCTGGGTTGTATTGCCTGGAGAATATCCTGCAGGAGGGGGGAGGTGATACTGCCGCTATATAGGTCACTGGTTAGACCACACCTGGAGTACTGCGTGCAGTTCTGGTGACCGTACCTGAAGAAGGACATTAGGTTACTGGAGGAGGTGCAGCGCAGGGCAACAAAGATGATTTATTTTTATTTATTTATTGAAAAGTTTCACCAGGAAAGGCACACTGAACCATATAAAATTGCTCATCTCATGGAGCGTCCTGGGGGAAGGGGAACATGGGAGTACAGTAATCAAAAGCACATTTCCATGCAGTATTATAGAAAAGTATATACAATAATTAACAACAAATTCCCAAAGGTAATACAGAACAGAGAAGCAAACAGAGTAAAAAAAACAGTACATCAGTTAGAAGCATTAGATAATCATTGGGATTTGATGTGAGAGGAGCAAATTAACAGAACTGCAGCCTTACAATGCAGACAAGGAAGTGCAATAAAGTACATTGGTTTCTCCTCACATTAAGTGCTAGGCTTGGAAAGGGGATGGGGAAGCCAGGGGAAAATTAGGAAGAGTGAGAAGCCAGAGGGGAAAATTAGGAGCAGTTGCAGGTTGGAAAGAGGAAGTTGAGATGATCCAGGGGCTAGGGGACTTACCCTATGTGAGTAGGCTGAGGAAGTTGAACATCTGTACAATCGAGCAGACCTGATAGAACATAAGGCCTTTATCTGCTGGCAGTGTCATACGTTCGTATGTTCCCATCCCTGAACTCACACATGTTTACAAAATAAAAACAAAAGGATCTATGATAAGTTGTTTATTCTGAAGGACTTGCACTGCTTGTGAGCAACTATTACTGCTCTGTAGTGACGTGGCATGGCACAAGCGTATTTTTAGACGTATTTTCCTGTTCTCATTTCATAACCATTAGATGGTTTTGCATATTAAAATAACACAATAAACAAAAAGTGACAGAAAGAAATTAATGGACATTACAATATGCAGGTCACGTGATTTAAATGAATATATTTCCATGAGTCTGTACCTGTTATAAATTCTGTGTCTTTAAATTGGGGGGGGTAGATTTAATGTACTATTAACTTTCTCTTAGTCAGATACACAGTATGACAGATTAAAGTAATAAGAAAGTGATACCTCATTAAGTTTGCAGCACTTACATCTCTGAGCTTCAATGCACACATTTAATAATTTTATGACCCAAGTTCCAGTCTTAGAAATTGGGCCAATAAAGAATAGAGGAAGGAAAGCAAATTATTAACATATTGCCACACTGAAAATAGTTTTATATTGAAGCATTAAATCTCAGGTTGCTCTGACCCACAACCACCAGGGGGTACTATGTCCAGTTGATATATATATATATATATATATATATATATATAGTAAAAGAAAAACATGCTAAGTAAATTCTCAACTCTATTAATTATATTTTAAGCATCTTTTCCAGCTTGACAGTTTTATAGCTTTTCATGTAGGGGTAACTAGTGTATACACAGTTAATATTCAAGTCACCAAAATATCAGAAAATATAGCTTTTTGCTCTCCAGCAGTGATGTTTGCATAAACAATAAAACACACCAGTTGTTGATTTCTATTTGTAAATTGCATGCCAAGGTTTGTTGTGATGAATAAAGTGGCTTCATCCCGCCGGAAGTATTGTTCTCAAATGGAAACCAATACCTGCAGTGTATTAATGGGTCCTATGCACTATACCTACGCGCATAGAAACCGGGTGCGTAGGCATAGATACATATGGATGCCACACAGCGGGGGTACTGTGGCATTCACAAATGGGACACAAAGTGATAATATGCTGGATTCCCCGGCCGCTCTGACAGCAATGCACCAGGGGCATTCCGATGGGCATGCCCGTACTACACAGCATGCACAAAACTGCGTAGTGCAGCACACCGGGGTGCATAGGAAGGTGGCCATTACACCAGGGTGCACCCTGCCATAAGGCCCCTATGTGCCCTGCCTCCATGCACTCTAGCTGAGGGGAAAGTCCCCGGGGCAGGTGGGCATCTCCCACAGAGTGGGCCAGCCCTGCCCCCATACCCCGGAGGCAGACCCCCCCCACACATACACATGGTGTAGCCCCAGCCCCCCAATGCAGCACCCCCCACCCCAGGACAGCACCACGGAGCCCATGCTTCCTACAGCTCAACACAGCACCAGCAAGGCACCAGGAGGGCACAGCACACCTACCCACATGACTGCACCGTCCCTGGCCAGCAATCCCCCCACACACACCTGTGGCACTGATACCCCCGCATGGTCTGTCAGTGAGCATTTCAGGATAGCCAGCAGCACTGCCCACCACACACCTCCACAGCCACTGGCTGTCCGTCATCTGCAGAGGCGCGCAGCCAAAAGCATGCCCAGCTGCGTAAGGGATCCACTGTAGGACCCAGGCCAGGCATCCAATTGTATGCCTGCCCAGGTCTGTGGCTCTGCCCACAGCCGCCCCATGTGACGCTGTACTCTGGGGGGGGCATGGCCATGGGTAGGCACCCTGCAGGTGCATGCAGTCATGCATACCGCACACCCTGCACCTGTCCGGGACCGCTTATGTATGTGGGCAGGGTATGCGCTTCAGGCATTTACTTCCCACCCATTAGTGCATAGCCCCCATTGTGCTTATAAAATGTGGGCCCTATGCACAATGCCAACATGCCGTGGAAACCAGGCACATTGACATCACTACCAATATATGCCACAGAGCGGCATTCACTGATGGGACATGCAGCAGTTATATGCCCGATCCTCTGGCAGCACAGACAGCAACATGCCAGGGGCAGGCAGGGGGCATGCCAGCACTACACGGCATGCACTATGGCACATGGTGCCATGCACCAAGAGACATAGGAGGGCACGAGTATGCCTGGGGATACCCTGCCGCAAGCGTCCTACGTGCCCAACCCCACACACAACAGTTACCCACACATGCCCCAGTGGGGGTAGGACTCCCCCACATGACCAGCCACTTGCTCAGGCCGAATGCCAGCCCTCCCCCATGGCAGGTGACACACCACACCTCACCACAAGGCAGTCTGATCACACTGCATGGGCCATATCCCCCACCTTCCAACATGTTGCTGCTGGGACCACGTAGGCTGGAGACATACCCCCACCCTCCAATGGCTGCAGGACCATTCCCCTGTGGTAGCACCATTTGAACCACCACCCCACACACACAGGTGCCCCATGCGTGCCAGCCCACGAGCTACCCAGGTACTCTCTCCCTCACATTTGTGGTCTGTGGTCCCATATGGTTAAAGTACCAGGGCACTACCCCCATCCCTCCCAATTTTGCTGCATCAAAGCCTGCACTTTTTTCAAATTAACTCCAATGTTCTTACTTTTCATACTTTTTGGAGGGGCTCTTGGCTCTCATCATCCAGCTGAACCATGATTAAGCCTGACCACTTCAGCAAAGTGACCACCTCCATCAGTCAGGTAAAAAGCATCACATTTTAACTTGCCTTAACTGAGGTCTCCTTGCTTCCTCTATGTTTTTGAAGAGACCACTCTCTTGGCTTCATTACTTGTAGTGAGCTCTGGCCAATGAAAGGCTCACAGGTGTTTAATAGGGAGCTTAGCAATTAGAAGAAGGCCACAATTCTCCTACATTCAAATCAGTACAAAAGGTTTGCAAGCTCAACCCCTGTGTTTACAATACAATTTAGTAAAGTTAGTGGGGTGGCTCCTGGTGTGTGACCGAACAGAAACGTAGGGTTAAGGTACCAGGGTACCAGGGCACTACCCCCCCCCCATTTTGCTGCATCAAAGCCTGCAAATTACAGTCCCCTCCACTTATAGCGCCCGTGGTTTAAACGGGCAGTCGGTTATTGTGGGCAAATTTAATTTACCACTTGTCCATTCAATAGGATTTGATGTTAAAAATCCTGCATATACCGTTCTATGCCTGCCTTCTATTTCAGGCAGATTAGCTGCTAGTTTGTGTCAGTTCACATTTCGGCATGCAGTTTGTGGACCATGCCGAAGTGTGAATTGACAACAATTAGCAGTGCACCTGCGCAAACTAGAAAGAGGTACTCTTGTAGATCAGAAAGTCTGTTCGGAGCTCAGCTCAGCTCTGTTGTCTGTAAAGCAGCAATTATTTGACCCAGTTTTAGTGCCACAGTTCAGGCATGGGGATCAGGTTTGGGTTCTGCGGCTCAGAGATGGGTTCCTAGCAGTGTGCAGAACAATCGTGCGTCTTGTCGGAGCTCAGCTCAGCTCTGTTATCTGCACATCATCTGTTTACTGAACTCTCCAGTCAGTTCTATGTCTGCCACCAGTAGCCTATAAAATGAGTAGACAGCTACTTACCAGATGCAGTATCCTGTAAGCAGAACAATCGCGAGTCTGGAGAGCTGCAACTACTGTGCAGCCTTATCTTTGACCCTCCCTCCTTCCAATCCTGACCTTGCAGCGCTCACCACTGGATTATAGGAGCAAGGAGCATTTTACCACAAAGGAGTCCCACACTGACTGGCAATGTTTTCTAAGCACAGACGTTACATCGACCACTCACTATAATGGGCAGAATGTGTCTGCACAAATGAGCTCATTATAAGCGGTGGCGACTGTAACTCCAATGTTCTTACTTTTCATACTTTTCGGAGGGGATCTTGGTTCTCATCATCCAGCTGAACCGTGATTAAGCCTGACCACTTCGGCAAAGTGACCACCTCCATTGGTCAGGTAAAAAGCATCACATTTTAGCTTGCTTTAACAGAGCTGAGGTCTCCTTGCTTCCTCTATGTTTTTGAAAAGACCACTCTTCTGGCTTCATTACTTATAGTGTGCTCTGGCCAATGAAAGGCTCACAGGTGATTAATAGGGAGCTTTCATGGATGATGAGAACTAAGATCCCCTCCAGAAAGTATGAAAAGTAAGAACATTGGAGATAATTTGGAAAAAGTCGCGGGCTTTGATGCTGCAAAATGGGGGGGGGGAGGGTAGTGCTCTGGTACCTTAACCATATGTTTCTGTTCGGTCAACACTAGGACCCACCACACTAATCTCACTAAGTTGTACTGTAAATACAGAGGTTGAGCTTGCAAACCTTCTGTACTGATTTGAATGTAGGAGAATTGTGGCCTTCTTCTAATTGCTAAGCTCCCTATTAAACACCTGTGAGCCTTTCATTGGCCAGAGCACGCTATAAGTAATGAAGCCAGGAAAGTGGTCTCTTCAAAAACATAGAGGAAGCAAGGAGACCTCAGCTCTGTTAAAGCAAGCTAAAATGTGATGCTTTTTACCTGACTGATGGAGGTGGTCACTTTGCTGAAGTGGTCAGGCTTAATCATGGTTCAGCTGGATGATAAGAACCAAGAGCCCTCCAAAAAGTATGAAAAGTAAGAACATTGGAGTTAATTTGAAAAAAGTGCAGGCTTTGATGCAGCAAAATGGGGGTAGTGCCCTGGTACCTTAACCATATGTTTCTGTTCAGTCACACACCAGGAGCCACCCCCACTAATTTTACTAAATTGTATTGTAAATACGGGGGGTTGAGCTTGCAAAACTATTGTACTGGTCTGTGTCCCCACTCCCCCCACATCACTGACAACCCCCCTGACCCCATACATGTCAATCCGTGCCACAGCTAGGAACAGCCAGCAGCGCAGCCCTCCTCACACCTTCTAGGCTGCTGGCCATCTGACCACTGCTGTGTGTGTGCTGCCTATTTATGGGGGCACACTCCCGGCATCATGTGGATGGCCGGCAGCGGATAAGGTGTGTGGCGGGCAGTGCTGTTGGCTGTTCCTAGCCACAGCACTGATGGACAGGTTCAGGAATGGTGGGGGGGTTGTCGGTGCTGTGGGGGGGCATTGTAATGTGCGGGTTGGCAAGGCAGATCCTAGTATCAGGGGTGGCCACACACATGTGTATGGGCCAGGCCCATCATGTTGGGGCTGTGATTGTGTGTGTGTGTGTGTGTGTCTGTGTGTGTGTGGAGTAGGGGGATTCAGTACCTGCTGAGCCAAGGCATGAATGGGTCGGATGTGCCATTTACTGTGCTGTGTGTGTTGGGGGGTTCCATATGGCTGGGCACAGTTGTGTGGGGATGGGTACCATGCACAGGGGAGCAGGGCTTTGGGGGGGGGGGCCATTGTGCACCTGGCTATGGCATGGAGACGGGTAATGGCAATGAGGGGTTCCTGGCAAATGGGCCATTGCATGCAGGGCCAGGTGCATGTAGTGGCAATTCACTTACCCTGCCTCACGCATACTTGCACATGGGATCCACTCTGGGATCCAGATCAAACATCTGATTGAATGCCTGCCTGGGTCCGCAGCTCAACTCTCGGCCACCCTATGGAGTCCTGTGCACCGGCGGTGTGTGGCCATGGACAGGTGGCCACCAGTAGTGAATAACGGCATGTGCGCACCTGTCTTCAGGTGTGAACCTAAGCGGGTGAGACACGCGCCACGGGTGCGTACTTCCCACCCATTAGTGCATAGGTGCCTATGTAACTAACAAATAAAATCATTTTTGAACTAAATAAGTATTTTTATAATGATTTGACAATAAAATAAATGCATATAAGTTAAGTAGTCTAGCCCATTAGACCACTACATAGTACAATAGGACTAGGTAGGCATGCAAGTTGTCTCCCTGAGAAAATATATTGTTGCTTACCTCTACTTTAGTGAGAAAGCTGCCAGAATGTTTCTAAAAATGATTTTTTAGCAGGTATTGATATTTTACTGTGCTGCAACCTGGTTGCCAGAAGAAGTGTGAAGCCTTGGGTTTCTTTTTCCTAAACTATATGACTTTGGAACCTTCTTGGCCAATCAGGACACAGGACATTTCCTACCCATGTCATAACTCACCATTATACAATAGCAGGAAAAAATCCTGGACTCTGATTGGTCAGTCTTAGGCTGGACCCGTGATGTTAATCAGTACAACATCGCGGGTCTAGTCTCAGCCTCACTGTGAACCTGCAGATGATTTTTTGGGATGAGGAGCTGGATGAGCTTTTGGATGATGAGCTTTTTTTTTGCATCTCCTCTTAAGAAACAAAAATATTTTTCCACACTTATAAAAATATTCTTTAAAATTATTTTTTTACTTTATATATAACAACGAGCCATTGTATGATAGCAATAATGTCCTCCAGGGCGTGTGTCGTTTGGGATAACGTCACGCCTCAGTTGTTGGACACACTCGGCCTGCGGCCTCGTGCCCAACCACCTGAGGGATGACGTTATCCCAGCACGACACAAGCCCTGTTGGGCATTATTGATTAATTACTAGACTGAGAGCTGAATTCATAGCCCATGGAGTGTAGTTGTCCATCAGCAAGCTTTGAGCTAAGCATGGCATATGCTGCATCATAATCTGTGGTAAACAGCAGACACTCGGGGATGGGAGAATGATGAGTGAGTGACACAGGGATCAGTACTGGGACTGGTCCTCTTCAGTGTTTTTATAATTGACATTGCTGAGGAACTGGAGGGGAAAGTGTATTTTTGCAGATGACACAAAAATCTGCAACTGGGTGTACACCCAGGAAGCAGTGGAGAGAATGCAAAGGGATCTAGGGAAACCAGAAGAGTGGTCCAGGGAATGGCAGCTGGGTTTCAACACCACAAAGTGCAAAGTCATGCACCAGGGGTGGACCTGCGACCTGTGTATAATATGGGGGGGGGACATACAATCACCAAACAAGAAACATAACTCGGGATAATCATATCTGATGATCTCAAGGTGGCAGGGCAGTGTGACAAGGCAGCAGGCAAGGCTAGTGGGATGCTGGAGTGCATAGGGAGGGGGATTTCTAGCAGGAGAAGGGAGGCCGTGTTGCCCCTGTATCACTCACTAGTGAGATACCACATAGTGTACTGTGTCCAGTTCTAGAGGCCACTCCTCCGCAAGTACATTGACAGGGTGGAAGCATTCCAGAGGAGGGCTACCAAAAGGCTGTGGGATCTTGACAGGTACTCCCTGGAGGAGAGGAGAGCAAGACAGGACATGACTGAGACCTTCAAGTAACTCATGGGGATAAACAAGATGCAGGTGGGGAGCCTCTTTCAGGGGAGGAAAAGCACCAGAACACAGGGGTATGCAACAAAGATGTGGGGGGAGAGTTTAAGAGGGATGTGAGGAAATACCTCTTCTCAGAAAGGATGGTGAACACCTGGAACAGCCTGCCAGAAGAGGCGGTGGGGGCTAAGACAGTGGGAAGCTTCTAGCATGCATGGAATAGGCACACAGACATGATAAGTAGAGGAAAGGAAGGCGGGAGGAACACCAGTGATCAAATAGGGTCCAAGGTGTCAGAATAGGTAGAGAAAAATAGGGCAGACTAGATGGACTTACCAGTCCTTTTCTGCTGACAAATTCTATGTTTCTATATTTCTGTGAAAATATGTTTTGCCCTGCAAAACCATGCACAACCACTTTGGCTGCAATAAAGAAACCAAGGCACCAAACTCCTCAAACCCAGCTTTTAGAGCTAGCAGCTGTTTTCTTTATAATAACATGGTAACCATTATAAAGTAGCACACCTCACAACAGCTCTCCAACTCTCTGTGCCCAGATGTAACCAAACTGATATTAAACCACCCTTGCCACATGGGCCCACATGCTGGCAAGCCGATCTCCTTACGGCACAGCACCTCTGGCCATTCTACCGCTCTCCAGAAAGCCGTCCGAGGAACCTCCTAAGATGGGTTCGCTGCCCTTGCCACATGGGCCCACATGCTGGCAAGCTGATCTACTTGTGGCACAGCACCTCCGGCCATTCTACCACTCTCCAGAAAGCCATCCAAGGAACCTCCTAAGCCGGGTTTGCTGCCCTTGCCACATGGGCCCACGTGCCGGCAAGCCAACCTACTTGCAGCACGGCACCTCCGTCCGCTCTGCCGCTCTCCAGCAAGCTGTCCGAGGAACCTCCTAAGCTGGGTTTGCTGCCCTTGCCACATGGGCCCACATGCCGGCAAGCTGACTTACTTGTGGCATGGTACCTCCGGCCACTCTGCCACTCTCCAGCAAGCTGTCTGAGGAACCTCCTAAGCCAGGTTTGCTGCCCTTGCCACATGGGCCCTCACGCCGGCAAGCCGACCTACTTGCGGCACGGCACCTCCGTCTGCTCTGCCACTCTCCAGCAAGCTGTCCGAGGAATCTCCTAAGTCGGGTTTGCTGCCCTTGCCACACGGGCCCACATGCCAGCAAGCTGACCTACTTGTGGCATGGCACCTCCGGCCACACTGCCACTCTCCAGCAAGCTGTCCGAGGAACCTCCTAAGCCGGGTTCGCTACCCTCGCCACCCGGGACCACGTGCCGGCAAGCCAACCTACTTGTGGCATGGCACCTCCGGCCACTCTGCCACTCTCCAGCAAGCCATCTGAGGAACCTCCTAAGCCAGATTCGCTGCCCTTGCCACATGGACCCACGTGCCGGCAAGCCGACCTACTTGCGGCACGGCACCTCCGTCTGCTCTGCCGCTCTCCAGCAAGCTGTCCGAGGAACCTCCTAAGCCGGATTTGCTGCCCTTGCCACACAGGCCCACACGCCGGCAAGCTGACCTACTTGTGGCATGGCACCTCCGGCCACACTGCCACTCTCCAGCAAGCTGTCTGAGGAACCTCCTAAGCCGGGTTCGCTGCCCTCGCCACACGGGCCCACATGCCGGCAAGCCGACCTACTTGAGGCACGGCACCTCCGGCTGCTCTGCCACTCTCCAGCAAGCTGTCCGAGGAACCTCCTAAGCTAGGTTTGCTGCCCTTGCCATACAGGCCCACGCACCAGCAAGCTGACCTACTTGTGACACGGCACCTCTGGCCACTCTGCCGCTCTCCGTCAAGCCGTCCGAGGAACCCCCTAAGCCGGGTTCGCTGTCCTTGCCACATGGGCCCACGTGTCAGCAAGCCAACCTACTTGTGGCATGGCACCTCCAGCTGCTCTGCCGCTCTCAAGCAAGCTGTCCAAGGAACCTCCTAAGCTGGGTTCGCTGCCCTTGCCACATGGGCCCATGCACTGGCAAGCCAATCTTCTTGCAACACGGCACCTCCAGCCACTCTGCCACTCTCCAGCAAGCCGTCTGAGGAACCTCCTAAGCTGGGTTCGCTGCCCTTGCCACAAGGGCCCTCTCACCGGCAAGCCCACCTACTTGCGGCACAGCACCTCCAACCACTCTGCCACTCGCCAGCAAGCCATCCAAGGAACCTCCTAAGCCAGGTAAGGCTGCCTGTCTCACTGGGGCTGCTCTGAGCTGCCGCCCTTGGCTGTTGCTCACAGCAGTGCACCCTGATTAGACCCTACCCTCTCTTGTACCTATCTGATTGGCCTGCTGTTATCTTCATTCTTGGGACTGCTGCACCCATTGAATACCAGTGGCCAAGGCTGAAAATTTGCTGTACAGCCACCTGGCCTTTGTTATTATTAGCTGAAACTGTTAGCTTAAACACCAATTCTGAGGAAACTGTTTTAGTCCCAGTTTTTAGTTGATTTAGCCCTTTTTTGCTGTGTTAGAGTGCCAAATCTGAGGATAACTGTACAGGCAATTGTGATTTTCAGCAGCCCTCTCTGTGAACTTGGGTTTCTTCTCCCATCTCTCTCTCTGTCTCTCTGTCTCTCTCTCTCTCTCTCTCACTCCCTCAACTGCTTTCCTGGGCCTGAACCGCCCCACTCCAACTGTCCTCACCCCCTTCACTAACTGTCCATAGCCTTCCCTGTTTGTCACTACCCCACCTCCCCCAAGTGGTGCCAAGCTAGTACTCTCGCTGTAACCCTGTAACTGGCTGCACTCCTTGCTGCTACTACCGTGCCCCCCCCCACCTCTTTTGCACCTCTGATTCTCCTAGCTGCCTTTCTCCGGCGGTATTATCATCCTGCCCCTCGATTACATTTTCTTTTGTTTCCTTTGTGTCTTCCCTCCCCTCCCACAACTCATCCCCTATTTCTGTTCTCCTCTTCCCAGTTTCGCTGCCCTTGCCACATGGGCCTACTCATCGGCAAGCTGACCTACTTGCAGCATGGCACCTACGGCTGCTCTGCCCGCTCTCCAGCAAGCTGTCCGAGGAACCTCCTAAGCCAGGTAAGGCTGCCTGTCTCACCGGGGCTGCTCTGAGCTGCCGCCATTGGCTGTTGCTCACAGCAGTGCACCCTGATTGGACCCTACCCTCTCTTGTACCCCTCTGATTGGCCTGCTGTTATCTTTATTCTTGGGGCTGCTGCGTCCATTGAATACCAGTGGCCACAGCCGAAATTTTACGCCCACCACCACTCCCCCATCCCCCTCCCGCACCCCAGGCCTTAATTAAATAGACAGTTCCCACACCCCCTGTTTTACTCCTCCCCCTTAGACTCCCTCCATTGGTTTCTGTTTCTGACCTCTCCCCCTTGGCATTCTGTCGCTCTCTCCCACTCTTTCACTGCTGTACTCATTTACACAGTAACCCTACCTCCTGTCCCTCTATCTACACAACATTTTTCCCTCCACCTCCCCCTCTTTTCTCCACAGCCTCTTGCATGCCTAGTCCCTCCTTACTCCCTCATGCTTCCACCTCACTGTTACCTATTATCTCTCCCACCCACTGCCTCCCTCCTTTCCTGCTCCCTTTACCTGCTCTCCTCCTACTCCCCACATTCACCTATAGCATGTACTCAGCTGGCACCCTGTCCCCTTTCCCCCTCCTCATCCTCTTAGTTTCCCTATTCCCTCTCCTACACCCCCAGTACCTGCTTCCCCTCAGTCCCAAATGTCTACCAACTCGCACACATGCGCAACCCCCAAGGCACCCTTCCTCTCAATCTCATGTACCCACCTTGGGCACTGCCAATCACTAGAAATTGGCCCTTTCTCCTGAATGGCCATTGGGAATTCCCCCTGTCCATCGCTACTGCTGCCACACTATACCCCGCCTTTACTCTTTTATATGCCCTGGGGAATCTTGCAGTCACCGGGCCAAAAGAAAAGGCACCAGGCATGGGTACTTCACACCAGTATTCTTAAACTCATACTTCTTCTCCTGCTTCTGTCAGGTAACATTCACCCTAATCCTGGCCCAGCCCACTCCTTAGGAACTACCTGGAACAATCAAGCAGGATCCCTCTCAATCATCTCACTTAACATCTGTAGTATCCTTAGCAAACTTGACGCTCTTCAGACTTTTGCCTGCCAGCATAGCCCGGACATACTAGCAGTCGTAGAAACCTGGCTCTCACCTCTGGTCCCCGATCATGCTATCACCCTCCCTCGGTACAATGTTTTCTGACTTGATTGAACAGCTAAAAGAGGTGGTTGCTGTGCCCTTTACCTCAAGGACACTATCCAGGGGGCACTACATCAGCCACACATCCCAAAACACCATAGCTCAGATCCTTCTTATCAAGGTCCTCCTTGGTGCACACAATAAAGCAATCACAGTAGTCACAATCTACATCCCACCAAAGGAGCAAGGAAATGGGCTTAATGCAGTTCTGGACTTTACCAAATCCCTCGCACCTGACTCTGAAAACATCCTCCTCGGTGACTTTAATATTAACTGGTTTGCTGTGGATACAGGGGCATATAGGGACTCCATAGTGGCAGCAAACCTTACCCAGATGATTAGCTCCCCAACCAGGACAAATTACAAAATGGGTACCAGCACTCTGCTGGGTTAGATCCTAACCAGTCACCCCACCAGGATCACTAACACCGCAGTCCTCCCTGACACACTCAGTGACCAAGCCTCTGTCAACTGCCTCTGGTCCAACAAATTCATCAACCCCCCCCGAAAACTATTACAAGCAGAGTCCTTCATAGAGGAAAGCTACCCCATCTCAAGACCTTCCTTCGTCAACAGAATTGGTCCCCAATCCTCTCAGCAACTAATGTGAACACTGCACTTGATGACATCAGAATCTTTAATCAGGCATACAACCAATATGCACCCCTCAAAAAGCACAAAGCCAAATCACTTTGCAACCCCTGGCTCACCAGTGACCTACTGAGGCAACTAAAAGCTCAGGACCACCTCTGGGAGATTGCCAGAAGCACTGGAAGACAAAGTGATATCACTAACTACAAACGAGCATGAAACGATTGCACCAAACAAATCCGGGAAACAAAGATCACCTATTACAATAGCGCCCTCACTAACACATGGGACAATGGAAAGGACTTCTGGAATAACATAAAAGAAGTCACCGGAAGCAGTCTAAATCACCCCCATCAGTACTCTTCATAAATGGTGTAACCACTGTCGACAAGAAACTCATTGCTGATACTTTCAATGTCGCCTTCACGGACCTAAGCTGTGTACTCCCCAAAGGTTTTTTCGATAAGGAGGATCCCACTGCCTCCCCAGCCCCCACCAGCCGCCCTCCCTTCCACTTTAAAGCAATAAAATTGCATCAGGTCCACAGTTATATTACCAAGCCATCAGCAACTCCAGAGCAAGCAACGACTCCCCTTGACTTCAAACTACTATCGCTCACCCTTGATGAAGTTCTCTGGCCACTGACAAAGATCTTTAACCTCTCCTTCAACCTCAGTCAGTTCCCGGACATATGGAAATCGACCTCGGTAACCCCCATTCACAAAAGTGGGGACAAAACAGCATATGAGAAACTACCGTCCAATTTCCATCCTACAACCACCACTCTCCAAGGCCCTGGAAAGGATAGTATCAGACCAGCTCACTGACTACCGTGATAAGTACAGCATCATGTGCAAGGAGCAGCATGGCTTTAGAAAAAGTCATAGCACCTCTACTGCCTTACTCGAATTTACTGGTACAATCCATTACTCACTAGATAACAGTCAACTAACTGGGTCCACCTTCATTGACTTAACTAAAGCTTTTGATACCGTCAACCATCATCTACTTCTTGCCCAGCTTCGGCTAGTAGGGATCTCACCCAACTCAGTAGATTGGTCCAAGAGCTACTTACACAACTGGAACCAAAGAGTGAGAATTGCGGACACACTCTCAGACCCAAGACCAGTCCGGTCCGGTGTCCCACAGGGCTCAATCCTGGGCCCGCTCCTTTTCAGCCTCTTCTTGAACTCACTGCCAGATTTCTGTCCTGAACAACTTCTACTCTATGCGGATGATGCTGTCATCTTGGCCTCCCACCATGGTCCAGTACATCTCCAAGGAAACCTCCAGCAGGCCTTCTCAGCAGTTGAAAATTGGTTCGCTAAACACAAACTGATCCTTAACCAGAAGAAAACAAAGACCATGACATTCTGTAGCACCCACAACAAACTCAAACAATGTCAACTATCCATTAAAACCAAACAAGGAATCACTCTTGAACAAGTCCACACATTTAAATACCTCGGTCTCTCCCTAGACTCAAACCTCTCCTATGTTCCACATATCAATAATTTGGCAAAGGTAGCAAACACCAGGCTGGGTCTTCTGTTCCAACAAAGAAAACATCTAACCCCTGAAGCTTTGCCTGTCGCTGTCCAGAGCTCCATCATCAGCATCATCGATTATGGCCTTGTTATCTACGGAGCTGCCACAACTTCCTCTCTAAAACAAGTTTCAACTGCCCTCAATCAAGCCTGCCATCTCGTTACTGGTTCCCACCATCTCACCCACACCTGTGACCTCTACTCTAAAACAGGGTAGATTCAACTAAACAACCGTATCAAATACCTAACCTGCATCACAGCTAAGAAAATCCTACTGGGTAAAGCACCACCTGGAGTCAGCACCCTCCATAAACCCAAAATCAAAACGGTCAACACCAGGAGCACTAAGCCACAAATCCTGCAAATCCACCTCTGCCGCACATCACAAGGCCAAAGATCATTTTCTTACAGGGCCCCTAGTTGGTTTAACAGTCTCCATGGAGACATCTCCTCTGCAACAACACTTGGTGTTTTCAAAATTAAGCTACGCCTCTCCCTAATAGGCACCTACACCTGTGGTTGCACCTCCTAACGTGGCCCCTATACTGCCTCTGACCACCCCCAGTTCTGTTCTGCTCTCTCTACCTGCACTTACCTGTCCACAGCCACCTCTTAGGCACTTAACCCCATGCCTGTCCTGACAAAGCCCATTGGCTGCCTCACTCTATACCCTCTCACACATATCCCATCCCTAACCCAGCCCTTCCACCTACTATCTACCTCCTAGTGTCTGTTTGTTCACTCCTCACCACTAATTCCCAATGTCATCCTAAGCTGTTATATGTTATCGTGTTCCTTGTAATCAGTCTGTAACCATGTAACCATTTTGATGCTTTTGCCTGTACTACTGATGTGGAACCTTTGCAAAAGAGACTTGGCTCAAAGGTATGTCGTAATCCTAGATTCAAATAAATAAATAAAAACCAGATTAAAGCTGTAGGTGTTTTTAGTGAATGTGGATTTTGACCAGGATATCATGTCAAATCCCTTACTCTTCCTGTAAGTGGAATCCTTGTCCATTGTTCCAAGATGGCGGACGTGGAAGATGAAGGTGGTGGAGGAGGCATTCAAGGGGGACCCCTTCTCCCTACTTCACCTATTGCAAAATCTGAAATTGAGAATGCTGTTTCTACTGATACTGATGTGATAGCTCACTCAAAGGTTACTACTATGGATGCTACAGTTCTTGAGGGACAAGAACCTGTGAACTACACAATGCAGGTAAAAGGTATGAATCTTCAGTAGCCAGGAGCTGATGAGGATAGTTGCAAAGCAAGTGGTTTGGAGAGCTTACTGACCAAGCAAGAAGAAATGCTATTGAAACAAGCTATGGTTGAACACAGAGCATACCTGTTAAAATTACTAGCTGAAGAAACCATGCAGGAAGCACAGCAGTCTGCTAGTTCTAACAAACAATCCCCATCTTCTCACCTGAATAATGGACATGATATACCTGACTCACTTTTGTCAGTCCTTCTCCCCTATTTCTGCAGTATCTAATGTTGTCAGCATGGAACCTCTGTCTCATACAAGTCAGCCAAACATTCCATTACCTCTGCAGCATTCTTTAGGTCTTCACAAAGACTGTTTTGATTTATATCAGTCCAGTATCTCAGCAGACTGTTGTCACCCAAGTACTGCTTTACAGGCTGCAGGGTGGAAACAGGCTGATGATGGGAGTTGACGGGAGTGGCTGGACATCACCAGGACTGGTTTCGGGAGCTGAAATTATAGCAGAGGCACAGTGGGACCAAGACTGTATCATTAACAACATTGACAGTCGTTCTGCTATCTTGCCTCACACTGAATGTTTTTTTGACAATAATATGGCTCCCCTCCACACCATTTTTGATACTACACCTGCTTCAGCACCTGGATGTTCTATCCCTCTACAAGAACTGCATTTGATGGTGGTGCAAACTGCTGCCACAGAAGGTAAATTTACAAATGCTGCAGGTACCGTTTCAAGTTGAGACAAACAATGTACTGTATATAGGATAGTGTATGGGTTCACTATGCACAACAAGCCTGTTCTCCACTGAGTGGTTACTATGCAGACCAGATGACTTCAAGAGAGAAGCTCGAGAGGTCTCTTGGTCGGCATAGTAACCACAAGGTGGAGAACAGCCTTGTTGTGCATAGTGACCCATACACTGTTCTATATAGTGTATGGTGTCTCACAAAGTGCATAAAAATATAGTTTTATACCGTTTGTTTCTTTTTTCGTAAGCAGTAAACTCAGTGTTACCTGCCGATAGTTAGACCTGGTTGCTAAGGCATGCTGCATTGTTGCTAGGGACCTGGTGTCCCTATGCTTTAATCCCGCCCCTTTCAATTGGTCGTTTTAGGGCTCGGGGCAGGGTTTTGAAATTTAATAAAATGGCGGATGTCCCTCTCGCTTAGCGAGAGGACATACGTTGTGACAACCAAGTGTTTTATTTTAAATATCTGGTTGATCCTGCAGCACTGAAATATTACATTTTACTTATCTGGTTGATCCTGCCATTTTCTCTGCTATCGGGCAGACCTTGCCTGATCCTTCTACGCTTCCTCTTCTCGAGTGGCAGATGGCTTGGGAGCTGTCTGCTGACGTCTCTACTGCAGCAGAACGAAAAGTTGTTCTGCTGCACTACAGATGTCACTACTGTAGCAGAACAACTTTTTACATGGCATAGAAATCCATGCTAAACTATGTTCCACCATACACTATAAGACCGTAGGCAGCTTAAAGAACTTTTCTAGTTCAGATAAATCTTTGAATCACGCTGTCATGGGGAGTGAAGAGCCTCGTTCTGAGGGTGGACGTTCAGAAACTGATGGCTCAGATATGCAAGAACTCTTTTGGGCAACTAAATACAGGACTAACTTCTGGGGAACAACCACAAGGAAATCAACAAAAATCAGGACCTTGTACTGGGACTTTTAAAATGTCCGATTTGTTTCGTAGGGTAGGTAAGCCAGCGCAAAGGAGAAACAATGTTCGTTTAAAGCATACTAGTAGTGCTGAAAAGCTCCTGATTGGCAATTTGTAATTTGTAAATTGAGAACATCCATGGGTTTTGAGGCTCCTGAATTATTTGCATTTATTCATGTGAAAGGAGAAGTAATTTATGATATTAGTTTTAAACAGGTGCAATCCATAGAAAAGGTTTGGCAGAAATATTCCTTGGTAAAAGATATTCCTTTATGACAGTATTTTTTCCTATTCCATTTACTAAACCCAGTGTAAAAACTATCACATTCCTATTTAGAAATAAAGGGGGTGAACATTGCTGACATACAATACTGGTTGCATCAAAGATGTGACATCTTTGAGCTCACTATCCCTGTTCTGAATGAGGATTATGTTTGGACGGGGGGGGTGTGAAAGGTGAAAGTCCAGCTGAAACAAATATTCAGATTTGTCATCTGCCTAGTAGTTTTTACATAGGCAGGGATTGAGGATTGTGTTTTCACCCTGGCCAACCCATGACATGCCACAAGCATGGAGCTAGAATCCATCTCAGCTCTGTTTGTGATAAACTTTGCTGTAATTTATGTGTAGAGTATGGGCATATTAGTTTGGGGGTGCCCAACCCCCTTTTGATGCAATCTATGTGATGAAACTGAGCATTCCTATAACCAATGCCCCAGGGCAGCTCACAACTGTCCCGATAAAGTGATGCATGACCAAGTGCAAATTATTAAAGACTCATAAATGAAGGCTCAACGGGCCAGGGAAACTGGACCCCACCCCAAACACCAGGAACATACTGAGAATGTTCCTAACTCTCTAACTCCAAATACTCCACAAGAAGGAAATAATACTGATGTATTACAATCCTCCTCCAGGTGAGATCCAGGTATGGATAGTGAACCCTTAATACCTTCTGACAGAATAGACCCTGAGACAGTACATGAAGAAAACAATATTGTAGATCCACCCATTGAAATGATTTGGATGCAGACTGAACAGATGAACCCCTTCCACACCTCCTGGAGCTCCCATGACTCTGGTGAAACCACCAAAAAAAAGGGTGTTTCAAAATAAAAACCTGATTA
Organism: Neoceratodus forsteri; assembly: GCA_016271365.2. Classification (NCBI taxonomy): domain Eukaryota; kingdom Metazoa; phylum Chordata; order Ceratodontiformes; family Ceratodontidae; genus Neoceratodus; species Neoceratodus forsteri. The sequence goes on along the minus strand of CM057449.1, from coordinate 245,765,552 downwards.
ACCTGAACACTCTAACCTCATTCTTACTAGAAACAGATTTAGCACCTTAGCCAAACGGGAACAATGGGGAGATACTGAGGAAGATGATGGAGACTCTGATGCTTCTACCATTGTGTCCTCCATCATGGATTATTCCTCAGACTCCCAAACTACAGTTTTCTTGGCAAAAAAGCAAAAGATAGGATAAAAGCCAAACCTAGAAAAGAATGAACCCTCTTTGTTTTTCTTCCCAAGGTGTAAGGGACCTATAATAACTCCACTGACTTTAAACATCAGTAGTATCAAGAATTATTGTTTGTTTGTTTATTCGCTTAACGGGTAAGCACACTGGAAACAAGTTCCTTTTACAGGTGCGACCCACATATATTGCATACAGACAATACATAATCAAACATACATATACAATGCAGCAAATTGCAGACAAAAATGTCTTTGTTACGTGTAAAATTCATAAAATTAATTCATAAAAACAGTTACAATTAAATTGAGATTGAAATACATCCTTAATGCATCGGCAAACTTTTGACAGAACACAACCACCTAATATCTTGAGGAATTTCATTCCAAATAAATGGAGCAATATAAGCAAAAGATCTTTGTCCACTTTTAGATTTCATAAAAGGAATCTCGAAACCTACTGTCTGACCTATGTCTAGAATAATGACCATCAATATATGGTCTCAAAAACTTTGAAATACTATGTGGAATTCCAGAGTCCATAACTTTATGTATGAACTTGGCCACACAGTATTGGAAATTTAATGAAACCGTAACCAGACCATTTCTTTCAAAATCACACAATGATGAGATGACTTAGAACAATTTAAAGCAAACTTAGCTATCAAGTGAAGTAAGTGATTTCTTTGAAATCACTGTCGCAGAAGCAGTGTCAGTAATCATAGCTGCATAGTTCACAATAGGAAGTAAGCAGCAATTTGAAATAACCAGCCTAGACTCAGGAATAAGAAATGTACGGATTCTGTACAGAGAACCTAATCTACAATGTATTCTTGAGGTAACCTTCAAAAAATGAGATTCATAACTTAGATGAGAATCTAGTAATACCCCAAGATATTGAAATGTATCAACATAGTCAAACAGTAATCCATCAAGAGATTTAACTTCCAAAGTACCAACCTCAGATCTCAGTCTAGGTGGGGTACCAAAAACCATCACCTTTGTCTTAGATTTGTTTAAGAGTAATTTACAGGCCATAAGTGAAGACTGAAAATTGCACATTTCCTCTGTTAAAGAAACACCTAGATCTCCAACTGACAAACCCTGCGTATAAATTACTGCATCGTCAGCGTAAAGTGTTAGAGAAGCATTATTAATCACACTTACTAGTTGATCAAAAAACAAAGAAAACAAAAGTGGCCCCTAAATAGAACCTTGTGAACCCAACTTAACCATTACAGAGTCTGATACAGCACCCTATATTTAACCCTTTGAAACCTATTTGTTAAATAATCCCTCGTCCAGTCCAAGAAAGACTCACCAACTCCCAATGACTCAAATCTAGAAATCAACAATTGGTGATCAACTGAGTCGAATGCCTTGGTCAAGTCCACGAACACGGCACCCGTCAGACACCCTTTATCCATGCCATTAAGTACCGCGTTCATGAACTCGACCAAGGCAGTCTCAGTACTCCTTCCCTTTCTAAAACCATGTATCAAGAATTATAAGAAGCATCTCAGAACATTACATATAAATTAATTACCAAATAATATAATTTTTCTGCTAGACACCAGAATTAAAACAGTACACAAGATTTCACAAGAAAAATATTTGTGGATCCAGTGCTGTTCATTTTGGTCTCAAGGGAAGGATATTTGTGACTGGGTAGAGATTTTACTAAAAGGGTACAACTTTACGATTAGATTGGTGGAGATATAGAAACATAGAAACATAGATTTTGATGGCAGATAAGGACCGCTTGGCCCACCCAGTCTGCCCATTTCCCTACCTATTGGATAAGCTGCAGATCCTAGTTAACCAGCAGCCTACTTCTTCCTGCCCCCACCCCCTAGAATTGCCTTATGACTGTCCCATGCATGCTTGAATTCCACCACTGTTTTTGACTCCACAACCTCCTCCGGAAGGCCATTCCATGCATCCACAACCCTCTCTGTGAAAAAATACTTCCTTAAATTACCTCTGAGCCGCCCCCATTCTATCTTCAAATTGTGCCGCCTTGTTCTTGCACACCTCTTTTTTTGAAAGATGCTACCCTCTTGGACTTTGTTGATTCCCTTGAGATACTTGAAAGTTTCTATCATGTCCCCCCTCTCTCTCTTTTCCTCGAGGCTATACATATTCAGCTCCTTAAGTCTCTCTTCATATGTCTTCCAGTACAGACCCTGCACCATTTTAGTTGCTCTCCTCTGGACAGCCTTCATCCTGTCTATGTCCTTGCGGAGATTGGGTCTCCAGAACTGCACGCAGTACTCAAATGGGGTCTCACCAACTGTCTGTACAGAGGGTAATAACTTCCTGTTTTCTGCTGGTGATGCCTCTCCTGTGCATCCCAGTATCCCCCAGCCCTCCTTGCTGCCCTCTCACATTGCTTGCTCACCTTTAGGTCATCTGATATGACTACCCCAGGTCCCTTTCCATTTTGTTGTTGTTAGTATCTCACCCCCATTGTGTACTCTTCCCTGGGTTTTGTTTCCCAGGTGCATTACTGCACTTCTTAGCATTGAATCTAGCTGCCATACATTTGACCATTCCTCTAACCTTGCCAAGTCCCTTCTCATCCTTTCCACCCCACCTTGTGCATCAACTCTGTTGTAGATCCTTGTGTCATCTGCAAAGACATACTTTTCCTTCTAGTCCCTCTGCAATATAAACATAAAGACATTGAAGAGGACCGGTCCTAATACTGAACCCTGCGGTACCCCACTAGTAACTCCCCTTCTTCAGAGTGGACTCCATTTACTATTACTCTCTGTGTCCTATTCTCCAGCCAATTCTTTACCCAGGCTGTCATCTTGGGACCCACTCCCAGGCTGGCTAACTTGTATATCATCTTTGTGTGGGACTGTCAAATGCCTTTAAAGTCTAGTAGGCCATGTCCACAGCCCCTTCCTGATCTACTACTTTGGTCACCCAGTCAAAGAAATCTATCAGATTTGTCTGGCATGACCTTCCGCTGTGAATCCATGCTGCCTTGGGTCCTGAGCCCCTCTGGCCTCTAGATACTCAACAGTTCTTTCCTTCAGAAGTGATTCCATCATTTTCCCTACCACTGAGTTAAACTAACAGGTCTGTGGTTTTCTGCTTCTGCCTTGCTCCCAGTTTTGTGAAGGGAATCACATCTGTACTTCTCCAGTCCTCGGTACCACCCATCCTCCCATGATTTTGTTAAAGAGGGTAGTCAGTGGTGTCACTAGTTCTACCCTTAGTTCTTTTAGAATTTGGGATGAACTCATCAGGCCCCATTGCTTTGTCCACCTTCAGTTTTAAGAGTTCTTTCAGAGCCCTTTCTTCTGTAAATGGGCTGGTATCAACTTCTGTATCCAGAGTGTTTCTACTGTTTGTTTTAGGTACCTCCCCCACTTCCTTTGTAAATACTGAACAAAAATATTTGTTTAGTATCTCTGCCTTTTCACAGTCACCCTCTGCCCACCCTCCCTCCTCTTTATTAAGCCTCACTAGCCCTCCCTTGGTCTTCCTTTTTCTCCCTGATGTACCTATAAAAGGTTTTACCCCCCTTCTTAACAGAGTTGGCTATCTTTTCCTCAGTTTGGGCCTTTGCTGTTCTGACTGCCTTCCCAGCTTCCTTTTGCTTTAACTGATACAGTTCCCTGTCCTGCTCCTTCTGTGATTCCTTGTACTTCCTGAATGCTTTCTTTTCTCTTGAACCTTCACTGCCACTTCCTTTGAGAACCATAGTGGTTTCTTACATCGTTCGTTTTGTTAATTTGCTTCACACAAAGTCTTGTTACCTCTGTGATGGCAGTTTTATTATTCCCATTGTTCTTCCACCCCTCCTTCCTGCCCATTTGCTGAGTGCATTCCTTAGGCACTCATCCATTTAGCAAAGTCAGCCCTCCTAAAGTCCAGTACTTTTGCCTTTGTATGGCTTGACTCTATTGCTGTGTTTATTGTGAACCATACTGTTCGATGGTCGCTAGTTCCCAGATGGCTACCCACTTCTACATCTGTGATCCTCTCTTCATCTCCATTTGAGAGAACTAGGTCTAAATTGCTCCCTCTCGAGTGGGCTCCAATACTAGTTGTCTAAGGCATGCCTTGTAGGGCATCTAGAATAACCCCACTCTTGAGTGGCTGCGAACTGCATTCCAGTTAACATCTGGCATATTCAGATCACCCATCAGCAATATCTCCCTTTTCCTGCCATTCTAAGTATTCTTTCTATCATTTCCTTGTCCATTTCCTCCCCTGAGAAAGATCTGTGTCTAACCCTGTGCGGATTGTGGTGCCATTGCGGTCTCCAAATTTACCACAGTGCTTCTTCTCCTCCCTGTTTTCCCTTTTGTTCTGTTGCCTTGATTTCTTCCCTATGTAAAGAGCTACTCCTCCTCTCTTTTACCCTTCCTGTCCCTCCTGTAGATAGTGTATCCTGGTATGTTTATGTCCCAGTCATGGTTTTGTGTGTACCATGCTTCTGTGACTGCCATGATATCCAGATGTTCCTCCTCCATCAAGGCCACTAATTCAGGAAGCTTGTTACTCAGACTACGGGCATTGGTACTCATTGCTCTCCATTTTTTGATGGCTTTACCTTCTTTTACAGCATCCCCCACTGATCTGTCTACCTCGGTCTTTTTCTCATTTAGTACCCTGTTTTGTAGGGAGAGGCTGGGATTTTCCTGCTGCTTATCAGTGCCTCCCCCCTTGACTAGTTTAAAGCTTGCCAATGAAGCATTTAAACTGATTGCTCAAAAGACTTTTTCCCTTCCTGGACAGATGCAGACCATCCTGCCAGTATAGGCTGGTGTCCCTCCAGGTGGAACCCTAGTCCCCAATGAAGCCAAACCCCTGTGCTCCACACCATTTTTTCAACCATTCATTAAACTGCATGGTGCAAAGTACCCTCGCCTCACTCATGTCATTGACAGGCAGCACCTCCGAGAAGGATACTGTGTGTGCTACTTGTCTTAGGCCCCTCCCCAATTCTACAAAGTCCTTCTGCACTGCTCTAATCTCATGATTAGCCAAGTCATTTGTCCTTAGGTGGACAATGACGTCCAGCTCAGATTCCTGCAGCTGTTCTTGTGATCCTGAGGATGCGCTTCCTGTCTCTCCAAGCCATGGCACCAGGCAGGCACCTTACTTCAGTTCCCTGCTCCCCAAGTTCTATCCCTAATAATTAAGTCCCCACCAGGAGCTGCTTCCTTTCCTTGTTGTGTCCTCTGCCTCCTTCCTGTGGGCCTCCCTTGTGACAGTTGTCCTCAGCCTCCTTAATCTCCTCTTCGGGTGCATCCATAGGGGAGCCATGCTCCCCCAGAATGGTGTATGGATTGTGGTGTGGAACAACTGACTGGGTGTGCCTCTGTTCCACCATCCTCACCCTCCCTGAGCCCACTGTGGTCCAACTGCTGCATTTTCTTCACAACCTCTGAGGTAGTGGTGGTGGCTCTGGTGCTCCCTGGATGGGGGAGGTTCCCTTCCTACCGTCCAGGGTGGCCTGGGGGAAGGTCCCCTTACTACTGTCCAGTGTGGCCTGAAGACGGGCAACTTCCTCCCTCAGAGCAGAGAGTTGTCTGCAAATAAGGCAGCATCTCAGCCTCCAGAAAGACTCCCAGAAGACTGCTGCCCCACAGCCATTACATTGCACTACTCCCCACATTTTTTTTTTGTGTGTTTGTGTTATTGGTTTGTAATATAGAAATATATATATATATATATATTTATATTATACAATGTGTATGCTTATATTGTCAGTGCAGTGTGCTAAGAGGATATGACAATGATATGCACTTGCACTCTTGAGGAAATGATGTCAGAACCCCAGGTATAAGGAACTATTTCCAGGGAATTGGGCGGGTGAGGGGTGGGAAGGGTTGGGCCTAAACTGTGCCCTCACAAAACAATCAGCTAAAAGCTCTGACACACTGCTGCAATGAGTGCCTTCCTATCAGCAAGATGCCCTACACAACAGTTTGACAGAGAAAATACCCTGCTAATCAAACAGAGAAAAATCCACACATCCAAGTCAGACACAGGTAAACCTCCCCAGCCCCAAAACAGGCCTGGTGGTTTGTGCTCTGAAAGCTGTCAGCCCCAAAACAAGTCAGCTGTGCTTTAAACTCTTCCTGCACTGAAAATGTTAAGAATTGTAACAAACAAACGTAAACCTAGATCCACCTCCCTCTGTTGCTTGAAAGACTGTCTCTTCCTGTTTCACACTAAAGGTTTTTCTATGACCACTCCTTTTGCCTGGATTTGCCTGGAAGGGCTCTATTATCAGATCTAGCCTATGGCCATTTTAAATACTGTGTCATTAATGTTTATGCTCCACAAGGGACAACTGCAAGAGTTGATTTGTTTCACATGATACAACCTTTTTTTGCACACTAATACATTGCTTATATTTGGTGGCAATTTTAATTGTGGTCTGTCTCTTGCAGATAGAGGAGGTAAAACATCCAAAATTTATAGTAACATGCATTACTTAAATAATCTTATTAAAATTGCAAATTTACAAGATGGTTACACAGCTCTGCACCAAGCTGCAGTAAAAACATATGTGTGTGTGTGTGGGGGGGGTTCTAGCCACTCAAATTGATTTTTTGTTCTTTTCAAAAAAATATCAAGGTTGAGGGAGCTTGCACAATACCTTTTGAAATGTCTAATCACAGTTGTTTCATGTCACTGTACCACAGGAGCTCACTACCTCTCTAAAAAAATATTCACACTGGCAATTAAATAATAGCTTATTGTTGAATCAACAAATAGTCCAGAAATGGGAACATTCGTTTTGTGTTACAGTCTCTTGTATGGATCTATGACAACTCAGCAAAACTCATATCAGCATGCTACAAATCAGAGCACAAGTTCAGCGTGCTGGCAGTACCGTTCTGATAAAATATATCAAAACTCAACTCTCTGCAACTAAATGTAACAACAACCTCCAGAAAACAACCATGGAACAGCAGCATGTTTTATTTAACTGTTCATAATTAGTACACTGGTGTTATGTCTATTCACTAGTTGCAACCCCCCCCCGAGGCCCCCTTACTTAATATAATCTACTCAGAGGTCATTCACAATTCAAAGAAAGCAGAACATTTTTAAACCAGCATGAGATCATCGCATGAGGTGGCATTGCTCCAACACCCCGTTAAATACATATCTGTATAACACAGTGCACATAAGTAAAAAAACAGAAATAAAAAAAAAAATTGATGGGGACAGCAGACTTGAACCATAGACCTGGTGTAGCTCCATCTCCTCATATGCTGTCACTCTATCTTCTAAGTCATGCTGTCAGCTCAGCAGCATGGTGCGCATCTACATACTTAGTGTGCTCGGACAGGAAGGAAGCAGGTACGCCTATAGCATGGTACCAGACATCGCTATCACATCGCCTTAACACATACATCTTTCACACTCTTTCCTACATGGTATTGACTGCATGCTAATGACACTCATGGAACGGTTGTGCTGCCTCTATTATTAAAGCATATGATTCTGCAATAGACTAGCAGATGGACACAAAAAAGACTTTAAAGATTTTTTATTAAACAGGGCCAGAACAAATGGTTTGATACCTTTTATTGAACCAACAAGGATGTTACAAAAAGAACAAATAGCTTTAGCTTTCGGACCAACAAGTCCTTCTTCAGAAGCTTAATGACAGTCTTATTTTATTTATTTATTTAGCTTTTGTTTACCGGGTAAGTACACTAGACAAGTATTATGCCTATTTTCAGGAACGACCCGGGAGAATACAACATGAGGAACAACAGTCAAGGACACATGGCAAAGAGAGTACAGTTTTTTGTCACAGTAAACAAACACATTGGAAATACATCATTTGACACTGGGGAAACATATAGTAGTAAGGAAAATCCTAAAGACTTCACTAGTACTTTCTTGTATCTTGCACTTACACTGACAATTGATATTATCATGTTTAAAATCGTGTTACAACATTGAAGGCCTTAAGGTTTCTGGAACATAATAGCTGGTTGAGAGTATGTTGGGAATATATCTCCAGCCAGTTGTACTTTCATCAGTGTGATACACTTACTCACTTTGGGTAAACATCACTTTCATCCTTCAATATGCCATGTAAAGATAATTTCTGTTGTAATTTTGGGGGCTTATTTTTAATTTTTTACTTGCTAATATGTTACATTTCGGCATGCAATTGTTTTCTCCAGGGTCATTTTATTGTCATAGGACATATTCACAAACTGCAGAGTTCTGAGCAGAGTTGAAGTTGACTTCTACTGGTGTACTCTTACCTCACTCTTGAAGTATGTGTCTTTGTAAGGTTTTTTCATTTGACATATAATTTAGTGAGTAGAGAATCTTAGTGTTTTGTTATTCATTAGACTGATACATGGTATAATATATGTGGGTTGAACTCTCTGCCTTCTGTTATCTCTGGACAACCTTTGACCTTTAAGTTTGATTCAGCTGAAAGCACACTTAAGATATTCAAGCTGTCTGACGTCACTTTAATTATGTTCTGAAGGCCTGTTTTAAACTAATGAGAATTATTTCTGTATTTTTCTGCACCTTCTAAGTGTTAATAATATGGGATTTTCTAAATAACTGTCATTAAGCTTCTGAAGAAGGACTTGTTGGTCCGAAAGCTAAAGCTATTTGTTCTTTTTGTAACATCCTTGTTGGTCCAATAAAAGGTATCAAACCATTTGTTCTGGATTTGTTCTTACTAGGACCAATACAGCATTAAACAGTTTGTTATTAAATGGGGGGGGTTAAAGGGAGAAACAATTATTTTTAATACCTCATACTCAGGGAGAGATTACAAACTCTGATTTCCCTTGCCCATGAGAAAAAACAAGATGTAGGACCACAGATTAAGCAACTTAAAGCAGAAATGTTTAAATACTACAACAGAGCTGAGACATTAAAACTAGAAGCTCAGTTTGGTACACAGGGCCACAAACCTACACTTGACATCTTCAAGGGATATGCAGTTCATGTGGGTAATATACAAACTGAAAGCCTTTTTGACCCTGATCTTGGATAAATGCATACTACACCTGGGAAAATTATGGCTAAAGTACAAAAATATTTATTTATTTATTAAAATCTCGAAGTTACAACACCATTGAGCAAGAGGCTTTTTTACAAAGGCTCCACATCAAAGTAAGGGAAGAGACAAAACAGAAACAGTTTACATGAAATGAAGGCAAACAAACAGGTATACAAAATTACACAGTGCAGTGTACAAACAGACTAACTTAAGTTACAATGCATAGTAAGTTCAGTAGTGAGTACATCTGGTATAAGGTGAAATACAGGGTTGCAATTGTTTTACACCAAAAATGAGCAGTCAGGGGGGCAGATCTTGTCATTGGCCTGGAGGATTGGGATACAGTGTAGGTTAAGAGCTGTTTGGAGAGGAGAAAAGAAGGGAAAATCTACCAGCCAGGCCAACCTACATATAAGCAAGGTTAGGGCAGAAAGAACTAGAGGTGGGATATTGAAGAATGAGCGCAGGAGAGAAGGGGGGAAAACAACAGGGTGTGGGGGTAGAACATGAAGAATATGCCTAGGAGAAAGGGGGGGGAATAACAGGGTGTGGAGGTAGGAGAGAGTGTGATGTGATTAATTGCAGGGAGGCTAGGTAAGTGGACAGGCTGGGGGTGGAAATATTGGGAATAGTAAGAAGGAGATAATATTTGTTTACAATGTTCGGTACCCCATCAACAACCAAATTAGATAAATTATTTTTGACTGATGTAAATGTTCCCAGCATACCTGAAAACTTAAAAACCTAAACTCTGTCTGCAATAATGATAGAAGAAGTATGCACAGCTGTGAAAAAAACAGTTCCATGTCATAATAGCAACCCATAACAGCGATCGATATTATGGTGAGTGTATATCACAGAAAAGCAAATCAGTGATATACACTTTATGACAGCCTGTCTTCCAGTCCTCAATAAAGTATTTTTGTAGGATTCTCAACTCCAGGGGGGTGCATGTTGGGGAATGGGGTAAAACCCATACCTCGCAAAAAATTAAGTGCCGCTCCCAGACTTGAACTAAGTACCTGCACTGCCAGAGCTAGCTTTCCACACCACCACACCACATGGCTAGCTTGGCAGTGGCAGGTACACCAGTGCCTGACAACCCCTTCCCTGTCCCTCCCCTTTCCCTCACTATTCCTGCCTTCCATTCACCTTTAACCCTAGTCGCTTTCACATACCCTTGCTATTCTGCAGGGTAGCCCACAACAAAAGCACCCAAAATGAGTTGCTATAATTCTAGTCGCTCATTTTGGGGCACTCATATAAAGTGATACCAAAAAAAAAACTACATAATAATGTAGCTCTGGGAGAAGATGGTTCATTGTCCGAATTTTATAAAACATTTTCTCCACAATTATGTCCGTTTCTCACTGTACTTTTTAATAAACTCTTGATGTCTGGATCTGTCCCCAAGGAAATGTCATAAGCTGTTGATTTTACTTTTTTTTAAAAAGGGGACAAATCTGATGTTAAAAATGGGAAACCGATTAGTTTCCGTACTGTGGATTATAAAATATTAGCCAGCATTTTAGCTGGAAGAATAATGAGCTTACACAGCATTGGACCAGGAAAAAACTTACAACAGAGTTTGCCATAGTTATATGTTTAATATTCTCCAGGAATATGGTGTTCCATCAGAATTTATACTTTGAATAAAAGCTCTCTGTAGTAATGCTTTCACTGTACCCTTTATAAATGGATGGCTCGGACAAAACTTTCCAGCAAAGAATGAAGCTAGACAGGGGTGCCCATTAAGCCCTTTACTATACATTTTTGTAATAGATCTATTTATTAGAAAAATACAGGATGACCCTCAAATCCCTGGCATAAGACAAATTGCAGAACAGGAAGCTGTGAATATTTGTGCATATGCAGATGACATATGTCGATGTATACAGGATGAAACAGCTGGTTCTGCAATAGTGTCCACAATAACTTCATTTGAAAATGTATCAGGAGCAAAGCTGAACTTTTCAAAGAATGGAGGCTATTAAATAACACCTAAAAAATGACATGAAAGCATTTCTCATATTGCAGGCATTCCCATTATAACAGCACCCATTAACATTTTAGGTATACCTTTTGGTACTCAGGGTGATGTGACCTTCAGTTGGGCATCTGCAGCTGATAATGCAAGCACACAATTATAAAAGTGGGAACAAAAAACAATGTAAAAATGCAAATGGGTCTTATTATTAAAGACATTAAATTTCCCACTTTTCTTATATGTAGCATATATTTTCCCTTGCCTTTTTCGATGGAAGCCAAACTTCATTATATATTTTTTCAGTATCTATGGGATAGCAGGTTAAACCCCATAAAGTGGGATTATACTTTTTTTTTATTTATTTGAAACTAGGATTACAAGTACCTTTAAGCCAAGGCTCTTTTACAAAGGTTCCACATCAATCAATCAATCAATCAAAATCTTTATTTTTCCAGGTGAACATCAGTTGAGGTACAATTCAAACAAGACATTGAATAACAGAATAACAGTGGGTTACAGGCAGTTACATACAGTTTTATACATTCAATAAAGTGGCAAAAATGCCAGAAGGAGGTCTGGTAACAGGGTTGACACGGTATGGAGGAGAGACACACTAGTGGGGTGCAGCCATAGGCACTTGTCAAATATCAATTAAAGTGCTACAGAGGGGGTAGGGAAGGAGGGTGGGAGGAGGGGAGGATGAATGGGTGTATGGGAGAGGGAGTTGAGAAAGGAAAGGGTTAAGTGCTAGGTGGAAAGAACAAAGAGGAAAGGGGAGAACAATTAGGAAGGACAGTCACAGGAGCTAGATGCAGACAGGATGTGATGGAGACTGGATCTGAATGGACCAAGCATTGGAATTGAGGTGATGTCAATATTGAGACCATTGAACCAGCTGGGAGCTCTGTGCATAAACGATCTTTGCCCTTGTGTGGTGCGGAAACCTGGGATATTCAGAAGCTGGGATTCAGAACCCCTGGTGATGTGAGTATTCCACGCTGGGCAGAGGAGAGCTTGGACACCTGGGGGAGCAAGGCCTAGTGTTATTTTCTTTGTCATAAGGCAGGTTTGGTACTTGATCCGGTTTACTTACCATGATTACTGCTGTGATGGGATTAGAATGATCAAGCCCTATTTATTTTTTTTTAGTATGTTTATCTACTGTAATTGTACTGGACTTTTGAAAGGAAACACCACTCCTTGACACAGTATTATGGCTCACTGGTTTCTCCCATTAAAAGAAAAATAGGGCCAAGGCACACTAACAGCCTCTGTCATTTCTAGAAATACACAGTTGCCAACTCATATGAAATCGATTTTAACAAAACTGTGTTAATGTTAGGTAACTCAGAAACTAATAATTTCCAAAATGAGAAGGCAGTTCTGCTGTAACATACTACAAGAAATATTTTACACTAGACCACAGCTACCATTCTGTCCAGAAGATCAAGCTAATACAGTTTTTCTACAGTTGATAAAAGAATACCATCCAACTGTGAGATATGAATTGGTTATCTTGCCACGGGAGACTTGGAGTCCATAATTCTTTAAAGCATAAGGCCTTGGAAGAGCGTATGTGTCCTTGCCCTTTATGTGGGTAGGAACTGCAAACACAAGAGCATGTTTTTATTGTATGCCCTTTCGTCATACAATTTTGGAGATTGTTCTTAGAAACTTGGAATGATAAAACCGATTATGTATGAAATATTGATTTGGGGGTTATACACAGTTAGATTTAAAATACGTCATGCTAGTACATTAAGGTTAGTTTAGTTTAGTTTATTGTTCTAGGAATTGATACCTTTGAGCCAAAGGCTCTTTTACAAAGGTTCCACGTCACAAAAGTACATAACAAACAAGACATGTTACAACAAATGGTCAGCAATTTACAATGGCTGCAATAATCAGTAATAATTCATTTTCATCCTAGAGAAAAAGAAAGAAAGAAACTCAGGGGCATTTAAGGAAGGATAAGGAGGGAAAAGTAGGAGGAGGTAGAGGGAGAAAGTTAATATTTATAGTATGTAAATACTATCTTTGGCAAGCTAGATGTGCTCTTACTTTACAGCAAAATGAACTGTCTGCCATGAATATATCCAACAGATAAAAACAACTCTCAAAAACAGATATTTGGTGGAAACAAAATGCTGTTGTACCCCATCTGTGTTATAAATATTGGCAGCATTGCACATGATTTATAACTTAGTAGCTAATTGTATGTAATAATCAGGCAACTGCTTGTTTTTGAAGTTAAGCTTTTCTTTTGTCATTTCATTTTGAGTCTTTTTTTGTAATTTCATACAGATGAGATGTATTTCAGAATTTCTGTTTCTGTTTTTCATTCTTGTTTTCCCTTTACTTTCATTGTGAAGTCATCCAGTATTATTATTGTTGTATTTGGTGTTAATTGAAGCTGTTATATTGTAAAATATCCTCTTCTCGCAATAAAAATTCCCCTACCCTTCCCGGGGGGGGGCATTCTCTGCTTCCTGTGAGAGGATGGAGAGCCCTGGAGTAGAGTAGGCGGACATGGCTGCCAGGGTGAAGGGAGATTGCTTCCCTCTCTACCTGGTGTATTGAGGAAGCCCCGAATATTCCTGGAAAGTCAGGTTTGGTTAAAGAGGTCCTGATTCCTGTGATGGTGAGACTACAAAAGGAAGGAATGACTCGGGTATTTGTACCCATGCTTAAGAGTCTGACATGCCTAGCACAAATAGCTGTTTCCAAAGAAGAAATAATGGCCTGTGAGTTGCAGGGAAAGAAGAATTACCTGTTGGCTGTGATCACTGAGGAGAAGGCACAGTTCGAACTGGCAAAACACCATCTCAGATCTCTTGAAGGCACTGCCCGATCTGCAGTGGGGAGGGACATGGCAGAAAGTTCCAAAATCAGTAGGACAGAGCCTGTCAGAATCAGCCAGCGGTTGCCGAGACAGTGCATAGCTGGATGAGTATATGAAGAAGTCCAGGGAGGTCACCAGGCTAGGTAGAGCATCCAAGGATTCCAGAGAGCTGAGACTGGCACAGGATATTAAGGAAGGAGAAAAGGACTTCTTCAGATACATTGGAGAAAGAAGGAAGAAATAAGACCAGATTGTGAGGATTAAGAAGGAAGAAGGGTGGGTGGAGAAGGGGTGGATCAGGCAGAAGCATTAAATGAGTTCTTGTGCTCTGTGTTCATGAAGAAGAAAGGGGTGAAGATACCTCAAGGGAAGGGTGGAGTGGGAAGGGGGGAGGGGGTGACTGACGTAAGGATTACAGAGGACAGGGTTCTGAAAGGACTAAAGACACTTAGGGCAGACAAGGCACCGGGACCGGACAGCATTCACCCTAGTGTACTCAGGGAACTAGCACAGATCCTGGCAAGACCAATGGTCTCCTGGATGGTCATCAACATGGGTATGTCTCAGACAGATCCTGCCAGATGAATCTTACTGAGTACTACGACTGGGTGACTAGGGAGCTGGATGGGGACCATGCGGTGGTTGTCCTGTATTTGGACTTCAGCAAGGCCTTTGATTCCATGCCACATGGGAGGCTGGGGAAGAAGCTGGAGTACATAGGGGTGGGAACAAAGATGGTCAAATTGATTGTCAACTGGCTGTATTGTACGCAGCAGAGGGTGGTGGTGGGGGGAACTCTCAACACCAAGGGAGGTGACGATCGGGGTGCCACAGGGATCAGTAATGGGATTTGGGATATTTTTAGTGGATATCTCATATGGGATATGGAGTAGGATCAGTCTGTTCACTGATGATATGAAGATGGGAGCTGTGGTGGATGACATTGAAGGGTGGAAGGGGTTACAGAAGGACCTGGCAAAACTACAGGAGTGGTCAGAAACATGGCAGCTGGGATTCAATGCCAAGAAGTGCAAGGTACTGCACTTTGGAGCTAAGAACCAGGGGAGGAGATATCAACTGGGAAGGGTACAGCTTAAAAGCATCGAGGAGGAAAAGGATCTGAGGGTGCTTATAATGGGCAAAATGAACAACTCAGCCTAGTGCAGGAAGGCAGCAGTGAAAGTCAACAGGATGCTACAGTGTATAGCGAGAAGAATCTCCTCCAGAAATAGGGAGGTGATCCTTCCTCTATACAGGTCTCTGGTCAGGCCACACCTGGAATACTGCGTGCAGTGCTGGCACCCATTCCTGAAGAAGGATATAAAATTGTTGGAGGGCTTGCAATGGAGGGCAACAAAGATGATACAGGGCTTGGAGGGGAAGTCCTATGAGGAGAGATTGGGCGAGCTGAACATGTACTCTCTGGAGGAGAGGAGGAATTGAAGGGATATGATTGAAACCTTTAAATACCTTAGGGGGATAAACAAGGTGAATACAGAAGGGATTTTCCAGATTAGAAGGGGAGGAATATGAGAGGGCATCAGCTAAGACTGGAGGGGGGGAGATTCAGGAGGGAAATCAGGAGACATTATTTCACAGAACAGATGGTGGACAGGTGGAATACTCTGCCTGAGGAGGTGGTTTCCTGTAGTACAGTGGACAGCTTTAAGAGGAGGTGGGACAGGGTGGGGGGGTTATGATGAGTGGAGCGAGGGGGGGCAGCTGCGAGATGAGGGGCTAGCTGCACAATCCAGCAGTTTCAATAGATTGCAAGGCCTGCTTCTGCTGGCATGTTTATATGTTCGTATGTAGAAAGCACGCCACTGGAGGAAATGCCCAAGCCATATCATTCTGCTCTCTGGTTGGTTCAGGGATTACCACAACAAATTACTCCCGAAGAAGCTCACGTTTGTGGTCAGCTCTGGCTCCACAAGACTGGTCAGTGCAGCAAGCTGTGCTAGTAGCTGGGTAGGAAAGATTCGGTCCAGATGGACAGTGTATTTTGGGTTCATCTCCAATGCGAATGCTGAGGAAGAGGGATCCACTGGTGAAAACACCTGAGCAAGCAAATACTGATTCCACTACTCATGTTCAAACACTGCCACAAGTGATGCTGCCAGCCGGAGAAGCAACTCAACTCCCACAGACTTAAACCTGCTTTCTGAGCTGGTCATGACTCAGAATACAGTGCTTCAGACTCTGCAAGGGGTGTCCTTCTACAGAAGTCTCTACTCAGCCTGCACCACCCCCACCCCTCTTCAAATGCTGGTTACTGAAATGCTTCCCTCCCAGGTACTGACCACTCGGCAAGACTCTGTAGCTGATGCAGCTGTGGTTCCTATGCTGCAACAAGAGCATGGACAGCCTCCCCTATCCTTTGACACCCCCCCAGGAACTGCAACCCCCAAACAGCACAACTGGAGTCCATGACCAGCATATGCCTGACTCAGAGAGAGAAGAGAGACCTAATAACCCCAGGCCATATGCCTCTCTTTTTCACACTTCTATTCTGCCGGCAAAGAGGCATAACACAGTTCATCTGCAGTACAGGGGTGGGCTAGAAAATACCCCTGATAGACTATACTCCTGAAAAGGTCTATGCATTTTGTGGCAAGTGACATATATGTGGCATGTGGAACCTCGGTGTCGGGACCTGGGAAACTGGAGAGAGGTGTTCCCCAGGGTTCGATTCTGGGACCATTATTATTTAAAATTTATGTTAATAATCTTGTTCAAGTTATTAAACACAGTGAAGTAAGATTGTATGCAGACGATACTGTGTTGGTGACGTCTGCCGACAATTTTACAGATATGACAGTCAAACTTCAACATGACCTGCTCCAAATGGAAAAATGGATGAGGGATTCTGGCCTTCTCCTCAATTCGAAGAAAACTCACAGCATGCTGTTCTCAGTAGGTCAACATAGGGGAAATAGGCCAGAGATGCAACTTCACCTTCAAGATGGAACAAAAATTAAAAGTGTATTCAGCTATAGATACTTAGGATTTCAAGTAGAGTCAAAGATGATATACATAGAACATATAATAGTTCAGACTAAAAAAGTAAATAGGAGATTAGGGGCTAGTTTACCATTGGTAGCCAGAGAATGGTTGGCAAAACAGATGCTTTTACCAGTAGTGGAATATGGCTCCATAATCTACATGAATTTGACTAAATCAGCTTTAAAACTGATTAATCAAGCTTATTATAGGATAGGAAAATTTGCTACTGGCAGTGGTAAGAAGCTGCACCATTGTGTAATTTATAATAACCTAAACTGGCTTCAACCTGAAGCCTACAGAAATGATCTTTGGCTTGTTACATGTCATAAGATTTTACACAAAAAATATAATCATCCACTACATAAACAAGTAATAAGAAAATCAAGTAAGGAAATATATATTAAGACAAGGAAAGTAGTAAAAAGTATTCCCACGTACAGATGTTTTAATAGATTGGGTGACAGCACACTCCAGAATAGTGTAGCATGTAGTTGGAATAAACTGTTAGAACCATTGAAGACAAACACAAACCTCTCTAGTTTTAAACTTACTTTGTCTGATTGTTTGAGGTCCTCTTGCACATGTTTTTAAAGTATTTGTTGTGTTGTGTTTTTCTTTTTTGTATTTGTATCATATTTTTGTAAATTGTTTAATGTTTTGTATAATGGAATGGAATGCAGGACTTTGTTGTAAATGGGACTTTGTCCCAACAAATGTTATTTCCTGTGAAAAAATAAATTTTAATCAATCAATCAATTATATGCTCTCGGTTCACGTGAGTGGTGAGTTAATGTCTGATCTGCATTTCAAGACCCCTAGAACTTTGGAATTATTTTGGCAACAGTACAACATGTTACACATACCACCCTCTGGACACCTATTTTTTGCAATACTGCTCAACAAGCCTACTCATGAAACAGTTACCCTCCTGTTTTGTAATGACAGGATTTCCATCTCAGACATCATGCTCTGGTTAAAACAAAAATGCACTGTATTAGGAGACCTTGAGGCCATCATTTTGATTCTGAGGATATATAGACTGGGGGTGGAGAATCTGAGTGAACCTAATGCAAACTGACACTGGCCTGAAACACCTCCCAAACAGCTTCTTCTTGAGTTGGAACCATGGGCTGTTATTTTACACTGGCCAACCTTAGGCTTGTTACCAGTGCAGCTCCAGTGACCATCTCAGATAAGTCTGAGACCAGGTAAAATGCAGTCTCTGAGATGAGGTGGGGCATGCCAGCCTCCACTGTTTAAATGAGATGCAGTGTAATTTGTGTGAGGAGTTGGGCAACTATTACTGGATCTGTCCCTGGGTGGTCCATAACTAGCCAGGCTAAGATGACCAAATAGACCAGAATGTTTATATATCCCCAGCCCAGAGACAACACTATCAGCAGGATGACACCATCTTGGCCTGCTTCTAATGACATACCCACACCTAGCTAGTACCTCTGCAACACCGCGCACCATGATCACTGAGCCAGCTCCTCAACCTGCTTCAGTTTCTGCCCAACCTGCCCCATCCATGAGGTTCACCCAGATATGAGCAATACTGCTGCCTCAGACTCTTCCCAGATGGAGGTGGGAGGAGAAGACTTGCTTCCCTCAGAATTTAACCCAGAAGAAAGGCAGATGGATGGAATGCCCCCACCCTCTACTTCTGACACCAGTAACATGAAAATGGTCACTAAACAATGAAGGGCTTGGAACCAGCTAAAATCAGAAGTCAAAAAAATGGACTTGGTGTCTATTTCAAACAGATATGATGCCTTGCACACCACCTGACAGTGGAGTGAGACAACAGGTAACTTTGGTGCTTCTTCAGTGCCCTCCTCCCACCCAGACCCCTCTTCTGGCACAGAAGACCTTACTACAGACACCTCCTGTAAAAAGAAAAGAAAGAGCAAAACATGGAGGGGTTGTTTGAGGAAGACAAAATCATTTCTAATGAGGAGACTTGTACTTCTTTTTTTCCCCTTCTCTGGGTCCTGATTTCACATCACAATTTCTCATTTACTATAGATGTTACAAGTATAAAGAATCTACAGAGAAGGTAAACTACTTTTTCCTTTTTCAGCATTTTAAATTGTGATGTGCCATGCCTACAGCACACCAGACTTCATACTGTGTCTGATGCGCTCTGTGCACAAAACACGTGGGCCCAGATATTCAAAAGGGCGCAACCCACTGATGCGCCCTGTAGCGATATTCAAAAGAGAAAAGTGTGCGGCACAAATCCCGATGTGCCGGAGTGCATCAGTAATGTATACAGGTGCAGGTAGGGGGGGCGTGCCCATGCATACCCTGCACAGCCCAATATTCAGCCCGGGATGTGCAAAGCCATGCATGCACAACCCCTACCTGCGCCAGCACAAAGTTGATCCCCAAAAGGAACAGCGATGGCCACCACAGGTGAGCTGCTGGCATTGCGAGGCATAACACGGCAGCTGCCACCTGGCGGGTGGTCACCCGGAGCTCGGCTGCACCTGGCGGCGTCCCCCCATGCCTGATCGCGGGCATTTGTATAAAAGAAAAAAGAATCCTGTCCAATAGCCCTGGTGGTCCAGTGGACCGCTATCTGCCCGATCGCGGACATTTGTAAAATATAAATAAATATGTCCAATATCCCTGGTGGTCCAGTGGACTGCTATCTGCCCAATCGCGGGCATCTGTAAACAAAAGAAGACATCTTCCAATATCCCTGGTGGTCCAGTGGACCGCTGTCTGCCCGATCATGGGCATTTGTAAAAAAAAAAGATTAAACTGCCCAATATCCCTGGTAGTCCAGTGGACCACTGTCTGCCCAATCGCGGGCATTTGTAATAAAAATAATAATTATGTGCAATATCCTGGTGGTCTAGCAGTACCCCTCCCCACCCACCCACTGAGCCCCACCTACCGCTCCGCCGGTCAGCCGGCGGGCGGCAGCACTAACCTGACTGCGCCCCACCGCCCGCGACTGACACCGTCGATAAGACTGTACACCATTGGTCCACAGCGTGAGGCAATAGGCGTGCAGCCATACCGTACTACACATTCAGATATGTGAATGATCATTCACATATCTGGAATGTAGTATGATATAGGTCTGCAGCCCATTGGCTCACGCTGTCCAGGGCATACACCCCGACGGGTGTCGGTGGCGGGCGGGGTGGCAGGCAGGTGGGTGCTGCCGCCCGCAGGCTGACTGGGGGAAGGGGTGGTGGGGCTCAGTGGGCGGTGGAGGGGGGTACCGCAGACCACCAGGGATATCGCATAATTATTATTTTATTACAAATGCCCACGATCGGGCAGACAGCGGTCCACTGGACCACCAGTGATATTGGACAGGTTCATTTTTTTTTACAAATGCCCATGATCAGGCAGACAGCGGTCCACTGGACCGCCAGGGATATTGGATGTAATTCTTCTATTTTATTACAAATGCCTGTGATCGGGCAGTCAGCGGTCCACTGGACCACCAGGGATGTTGATAATTCTTATTTATGTACTTAGCCCGCGATCGGGTGGGCAGATCCACTGGACCACCAGGGATTATAGGGATGTTATATATTTACTTAGCCTGCGATCGGGCTGTGGAGCACATTGCCGGCTGCAGGGGGCATCGGTCCCCGACGGCTGCTGCCTGGCAGGGCGCCAGGCGCAAGTCGTCGGGGATCGGTGCACCTGCATGCAAATGGGGCCATAATGACATGCAAATGGCCCCATGTGTGCCTTGCATACATTATGGCCCCGTTTGCATGTCAAGTTTTGAATATCACAGTTGCTGTGCATAGCGCAATGGAACTTGTGCTAGCGCATCCCCATGCTCCACTCTGGTCACTTGCGCTGGCGCACTGCCACTGCGCCATGCACACTGCGGGTGGCCAGGGTGCAATATTCAGTGATGCTGTGCCATGGCGCAGCTCCATTGAATATCGCCCAGTCCACACCCGTGCGCAGCCAAGTTGCGCTGCGCCCAAGCTTGCGCCACAGCCTGGCGCAGTTTGAATATCTGGGCCTTGGTGTAAAGAACATTCCTTTTGGTCCCTTAAGGCTCTGACTCTTGCTCAGAGGTTGGTTTTCTTTTCCCTAAGCCTGAAGCAGAGATTATCAAACTTATGGATTTGTGCTCCGGTCATTTGCTATTACTTGATGTTAAAAATTAATACCCATCTTTACAGGCTCATTAGTGTTTATGCCTCTCAGCACAAAATGGCAAAGATTGATTTCCTTAAAATTGTTCAGCCTTTTCTTTTCACTTCTAACCCGTCATCTCTGGGTGTGATTTCAATTGCAGCCTTAGCCCTTTGGACCAAGAAGCAAAAACAAAAACACATAAACAATTTTGTACCATCTCTTTCCTTTCTTTCCTCATTCAGACAGCTGGATTATTAACTAATTCAAGAACCCCCCATATTTTTTCAGGGCCAATTGACAACACATGTTGATTTTTTCACTTGCACCTCCCTTCCACTACTAATGTCTTCCACCTGTCCTCCAGCATTTTCTGACCATAATTTGATCCATGTTACTCTTGAGAGTGCCCCAGCACGCTCCCATGGGCCTGGCTTTTGGAAGCTGAACCCTGAGTTCTTAAAGGATGGTGATATCCGGCCAGCTTTGGGTGAACTCATTTCAGATTATAAATACATTCTTATTTGTTATGAGACTTCCCTGCTTTGGTAGGAAGACAGTAAAGGTGAAATTAAGCTTTTTTTTTTTTTTAATGGTGGTAGAGACACAGTCTACTATGGTTACTCCTTCAGGTCATGGGAAGCTTAGCACTGCTTGCCTGGTATATACAGGGGTGCATCAAGGGTGTCCCCTAAGTCCCATCCTTTATATTGTGTGTCTAGATCCATTGTTAAGGAAACTTGAACAGAATTCTCAAATTCTTCCCCTGTGTACTGAGGAGTGAACAGTAGTCTGCAAATCTTTAGCCTATGTAAAGGATGTGTGTCTCCTGGTACATGATAAATCATCTGTTAAGGCTTCCTTAAGATGGTTCAAACTATTTTATTTATTTTCTGGGGGGGGGGGCTTTAAATCTAGGCCTACTGGGTCATAATGTCGCACGCTTATAAGTGTACGACATTATGGTTAACCTGGTACAGCCCAGTATGCTACCGCTACTGGTACAATACCGTGTATACTGCTGTATGCAGTATTGCACCAGTAGTGCTTTCCCAGGCAGAGGATAAGACCTCTGCTGGGAGCAGGTTCCAACGAGCAGCTTCCGTGGCTCACAGGACTGAGCCACAGCAGTAGGAACCCAGGTGCTGCGTCTGGGATGGGGTTTGATTCACGGTCCCAGAAACTTTGATTTTTTTTACGACTTGTGCGCTCCCTGAGTTGGACACCCCCCCCCATCCAGAGTTGAGAATCTTTAGTGGGGGGAGATCCGGGGGGGTGGTACAGCCCCCTGTAATTGGGGGTGTGGAGGGCAGAGCCCCCCACAGAAAAAAGACATGCCTCATTGCAGAAATCGCACTGTATTGGCAGTGCGATTTTGCCATATGGCTTAATGTCTTGCAACATTATGACCCTGTGCCAAATCTAGGGAAGTGTTTGGGTAGGAGGTTGGGTAATAGATTTTCTTAACTTTCCATGGTAGGTAGTATTAAGCTCTAAACTGAACCTCTGAATATTTTAGGGGTTTTGTTTCAGTCTAGGGATTTAGCGAAGCTCAACTGGGACTTGAAACTGAATGTGGGTAAATAAAGTTATTACCTGGAATAGGTGGCAATTAAGCAAAAAGAAAACAATCTATTTGATTAGGACTTTCCTGATTCCTGTTTTTCTTTATATCAGTCACATTTTTCCTCCACTTCCTCCACAGAGGCTTCTCTACTCAATATTTTTTTTCCAAGCCTTTTGTGGTAGCTGGTTGAATCCAACCAAAAGACATATTACATACTTTCCCATCAAACAATGTGGGGTGGCTTTGCTACACCCTATAGTTTCTTTGTTGTTGTTTGTTTGTTTATGGAATGTTCTTTCATTAAAACATTTCATTACTCTCATATAGTGCATATTACTCTCATATAGTGCATATTGCTAACATCGTTTACAGTAGGATGAAGTTGTAATTGCATTTCAGACTGATTGTGTGTAGCATTTCTTGACGTCTGTAAAACCCTGTGTTACAATTTCAGTGACCCTTAACTGTGCCAGAAGAGTGTTACATCCAAGAGAGTGCTGCTGACAGATAGTGTATAAATACACAGGGCTCCACTGCTCTCCAAAAATGTCTTCCGATGGGTGGACCACTGACCTCTGTCCACCCTGCCCTGGGCTGTTCGGTGTAAGTAAGCCCTGTACCTTACTTCCCAACAGGGAAGTACTCCTGGCAACACTCTATATACTGTCCCTTCTTTGGGTGGACGGGATCATATGCCGAGGTGACCCAGACATCAGGGGACCTCAGCACAACAACACCCCTCCCATGGACCTCTATAACACCAAGTCCCACCCTAGCATACGAACCCTCCTGATAGCACATGAGCTAGTAAGAAGGGACATATGTTACGAGGCACTCTACTTTACAAGCAGGAGGCTCCAAAGTAACTTAATCCTATCTGCCAGCCCAAAGTTACTTGGCCTGCTGGCAGCATTACTTCTCCTGGCAGGAGACATCCAGCCAAACCCTGGCCCTCCTATTGCCAATATCTTAATATCTTCCCCTCAGGACCCTCAATGGATATTCACCAAGGGCCTGAAGATTGCACACATGAATGTCTGCAGCCCCAGACCAAAAATGCAAGAGGTGCAAGCCTGGCTTGACCTCTACAAGCCAGATATTCTTGCCATATCAGAGACCTGGCTTAAGGCCCACATCCTCGACCATGAGATCATGGCCCAAGGATACAAGACCTTCCGCAAGGACAGGGAGAGCAAGAGAGGGGATTGTGTGATAATCTACATGAAAGACTGCCTAACGGTGTTGCACATAACCCTGAATCAGGACTTCTGCCTGGACAGTGAATCCACATTCATAAGGGTTACCCTCGGCCAACACAAATACCCCATAATAGGATGTGTCTACAACCCCCCAAAGATGGCTCTCCAGTCCCTTGAGGCTATTACCAGAACCACGGCCAAAGAAGTTTAAACTGAGCTCCTTATTCTGGGGGACTTCAACCTAAACTGGGCCCATGATGCCGACAAAGACCTCATGTCCCTGACACAAAAGGCAAATCTAGTACAGGTTATCTCAGAACCTACCAGACTGAACTATAAGACAGGGAACCACACCATCCTGGATTGAGCTCTGGTGGCAAACCCCATCAACATCCAGAAAGCCGGATTCATGTCCGATGCCCTGAGCGACCACACCCCAATTTTCTGCATCTGGAGGACTAGAGGGCCCAAGGTCCATCCCAGAATACTGACCGCTCTTGGCTACTCAAATTTCATGGAGGAGCAATACGATGACTACCTCAACAACCTGGACTGGAGCCCTATCAGTCCCCTCCCCACCTTGGACGAGGCTCTAGAATACTTCCACTACTCAATAAGTAAGGCAGCCAACCTCTTTGCCTCACTGAAGAAGCTCCGAGCTAAAGACAACTGCTACAAGTGGATCTCTCCAACCCTAAAAGCCCTGATGATCAGCTGTGACAAGGCCTGGAAGAGGTTCAAGAACTCCTCTCTCCCGTACGACCTTGTGGCATACAAAGCCCTGTGAAACAAATGCAAGAGCGCCACTAAACAGGCGAAAAGGGAGTATGTCACCGCCTCCAAAAAAACAGCTTAAGCTGCCCAAAACTATTTTGGTCTCACATAAACGAGCTGATCAGAGGAAGCACCAAGGCTGAACCTGGCCCTATGGAGGTCAACAGTAAACTATTGAGCGACTGCCGACAAATTGTCTCCGCCCTTAACCTTCACTTCACCAACCTTGACGTATACAATTCTGGACTACCCACTCCCCCCCTCCCCCCGGCACCAAACAAGACTGAGCCCCCAAGCCTAAATCGACCCTTATTTCAACTAAGGTTGGTTAAGACAAAAGAGGTACAAACTTCTTGAGGGCCATGAAAACCAAAGGCCCAGGAGGACCTGACGGAATCAATCTCAGGCTGCTCAAGGATGGAACCCAATCACTCTCCAGACCCTTGACCTGGCTCATTAATAGATCCCTGCTGGAAGGAACCGTTCCAGACCAGTGGAAACAGGCAAACATGGTTCCCAGCCACAAGGGTGGCTCCAGGGAACACACGAGTAATTACAGACTGATCTCCCTGCTCTGTTTACTCACAAAACTCCATGAAAGGCTCATATATAACCAACTCTGTGATTACATGGAGTCTCACCGGCTACTAGCCCCCTCCCAGCATGGATTTAGAACCAACCATGACACAGACACTGCCCTCACGAACCTCACGACAGACATACTCAGTGCTACGGACAAGGGGATCCCCTCTGGAGCAGTATTCATAGATTTGTCCAAGCCATTCTACCTTGTCTACCACAACCTCCTGCTAGTCAAGCTGAACAAAATAGGCCTAGACCCATTGGCTCTCAAATGGTTCGAGAGCTACCTATCTGGCCACACACAGAGGGTCATCTGGAAGGGAGTGCTATCACACCCCCTGCCCTTAAAAGAGGGAGTACCACAGGGCTCAATCCTTGGTCCCCTACTGTTCTCACTGTTCACGAATGACCTAAACCTCCACTGTGGGGGTATCTCAGTAGTACAATACGCGGACGACACAGTCATCTACCACTCCTCGAACAACCTGGCGGAGATTGGCCCCTCACTCCAAGCTGATCTACCATCACTGGAGGCCTGGTTAAAAATGAACAGAATGGTCCTGAATGCAGGCAAAACTAAAGCTATGCTGTTTGGACCCAGATCCCTGGGACAAGACAGGACCAACTCCCTACAGCTAAACTCACTCGATGGGTCCAGCATTGAGGTAGTGGCCTCTCTAAAATATCTAGGGCTCATGCTTGATCAAGGTCTCACAACCATGTGGAACAAGTGACCAAGTCCATCCACCGTAAACTAGGCATCCTGTATCGGATAAAGGACCAACTTATCCCAGAAGCTAGGCTGTCCATTGCATCCAGCGTCCTGCTCCCCACACTGACCTATGCTGCCATGTAATTCAGGGAATGGCCAAGCAGGAGGTCACCCGGATGCAGATCCTATACAACAAGGCAGCCCAGTTCACTACACAAGATCACCCCAGAAGCCACCACTGTGACACACTTGCCAAATTACAGTGGCCTTCCTTTGATGCACCCCTCCAATACCCCCTCCTTTGCCTGGCGTTCAAGCTACTCAGCCCATCCACTCCACCCAGCCTAGCAGCTACTATTACCACCAAGAACAACCCTCAGACTCTGAGGACCTCAGGGAGGACTCTGCTGGAAACCCCCAGGGTCAGGACCAATGTGGGTAGTACAGCCCCCTGCCTGTGGAACAAACTTCCACCCATGGTACAGGAAGCGCCCTCTCTCCTGAACTTCCATACCAGGCTCAAGGCCAACATGCTTGAAGCCAGCACTTGCCACTGTCAGGACATCTGAAAGTCCCTACCCCCTTCTTTTTTTTCTTTACTCATGCTAACCCCCTTACTTGTACAACCTCGGTACAGCATTGTCTCTAAACACGCTAACTAACCAATGTACTAGGGTTTTTGCCAAACAATCTACAGCTGGTACACCATTACACTCTGCATCAATGCCAAGAAAGACTGTAACCTATAACTTACATGTATGTACTCAACCTTTTTCCCTGCCTGTATTTCTCCATGTAATGTATCTCTGGGTCACTCCTGAAAAAGGGATCTTCGGGGCTCAGTGGGCCTACCCGGTCATCAAAATTCAATAAATAACCTTAAACCCCTAGTACCTCCTTCAGTAAAACCCTGTTCCCCATGTTTTTTTTTTCCCTATTTGTGGTTGGCTCAAATCCTGGGAAGGTGGTACAGTAAGAGTCTTGAGACCTTCTAGAATGCGTCCTGATTATATGAAAGACACCTTCTCGAAACTGCGTATTTGGAAAACTACTTACATTTAGTTAAGTACCATCCCCAGGAAAGTTTAATATAATGTGGTTTTAGAAACTTCTTCCTCTGAACTCCCACCCTTTGACCACATACCTGCAGTGCTTAGACCCTGCATGTTGAGACAGTTAACAAAGACACGGATACCTCCCCCAGATGTGGGACACCATTTGGTTGCGCTATCATAACAAACTAAACATTAAGGGCTGGATATTCAGACTGTGCCAAGGCACTGATGCAAATGGGGGTACAGTGCATCCCAGATGTTCCAAGGCCAAGACAGGGAGATATTCAAAGGTGATGCACCATGGCACATCACCTTTGAATATGCACAGAATGTGCATGGTGCAGTGACAATCCACCTGTGCATTCACCAGACAGGGAGGACTGGGAATGTGCCAGCGCAACTGTAGTTGCACTGGGAGTAGCACTTGTGCATGTAGATGGGGCCATAATATATGCATGACGCAAATGGGGCCATTCGCATGTCATTATGGCCCCATTTGCATGCGTTGCACAGGGCATCCCGGAAAAATGCGCCAGGCGTCCTGCACAAGAATTAGGTGTGGACTGTGGGTGTCCTGGGGCACCCCCCACCCTGTAACTGTGATCACAGTACAACTGACTTCCTGGCAATATCTGGTAGTCCAGTGGTGCCCCCCTCCCTTCCGCAGACCCGATCACAGTAATACTGAATAATGGAAATGCCCTGGTAGCCTAGTGGTCCCCTCACCCCTCCCAAAGCCCTGATCGCAGTGCACTGAATGGAGTCCACATCCCTGGTAGTCTAGTGGGACCCCCCCTTCCCCGCCTGTAGCCACACTCGCTGGTACAAGGAGGGAAGGACAATCCCTGGTGGTCTAGTGGCCCTCCACCCTTCCCAGAACAATGATCACAGATAATACCGAAAGCACACAGACCCTGGTGGCCCAGTGGCATCTCCCACTCCTCCCACCCACACAGGACCCCCTGCTACCCAGCTCCATCGTTCATCGGCAGGCAGCTGCAACCCACCCACAAACCGCCCAGCTGCCCACTGAATGACAGCTTACAGTATGGTCTGTAAGCCCACTGGTCCACAGTGTGGACCAATGGGCTTGCAGGGCATACTGCATGAGACAGTCACAGATATGTGAATGAAGTCCATCCATATACAGTGACTGTCTTGTACGTATACCCTGCAAGCCCATTGGTCCACACTGTGGACCAATGGGTTGAGACCATACTGTAAACTGTGATTTGGTAGGCAGCCAGGCAGTATCGGTGGTGCAGCATACCACCAATGACAGGAGGGAACTGGGTGGCAGGGGTCCTGTGGCTGGGAGGTGGGGTGCTACTGGCCAACAAGGAGGCGCGCTTGTGCTACCCATAATCGTATACGGGCAGAGAGAGGGTTCGCCAGAACACCAGGGACATGGACTCCAATCAGTACATTGCAATCGGGGCTTCCAGAGGGTGGGGACCACTACACTACCAGGTCATTTCCTTTATTCAGTATTACTGCAATCAAGTCTGCGGAAGGGAGGGGAACCACTGAACTACCAGGAGTGCCTGGTAGTTGGTTGTGCTCGATCGCATTTATGGGAGGGTGGGAAGGTTCCACGGAGACTGCCAGGTACATGTTGGGTGCTTGTGGATGGTGTTCTTGCCCGGCAGGTAACCACCCATGACTGGCGGCTGCTGTGTTGCGCCTGCAATACAGCAGCCGCCTAATTAACTAGCATTGAGCCAGGATTTTCTGGCTCAACTTTGTGCCCTGGTATGCAGTGCATCTGGGGCTTGTGCCAGCAGATGCGCCGCACATCCTGGGCTGAATATAAGGATGTGCCACATATGCATGGGCACGCCTCCTTCAGATGCGCTGCATACATTACCAATGCGCCCCGGTGCAATGGGACTTGCGCTGCGCAAGTCACCCTTTTGAATATCACACCAGGGCGCATTGCGGGTTTGTGTCGGTGCAACTCTGTTGCCCCAGGTGTAACCCCTTTGAATATCCGTCCCTAAGAGTATTCAACAGCACAAACAGCTGCAAGAACGAATGTGCCCTAGGCCAGGCTGTCTTAATTAATTGGAGACTATGCACCATTTATTTTTTCACTGTTGCCACTCTGCGAGTCTTGGGGTTGTGGTTGCAAACCAGCAGGCTGATCTTTCATTTCAAACTATTGATTATGAGATTTTTGTTATATGCTCATTATACTACAGGCTGGCATAAATGGAACTGTAGCAGCCTTGATTTGGTGTTTACTTGTCTTAAATTGCATCTGTGGATCAGCAGATGGCATTTTTCAATACAGCAGATTTTTTTTTCTGTTTTTTTCACATCAGGCATTATTCTGTAAAATTGTTTCTGAACGAAAAGATGTTTATTTGTCTGAATTCAAGATTTTCTCTACCACCTTTCTAAAAGAACAAGCATTTGTCAATGTCGAATGTTTGCTTGCTGGCATTGGCATTGGTATTGTAGAAGTTACAGAGCTGCATAATAGGAATGGCAGCGAAGTATTGAACTGAAGCCAACCCCACCACCACCCTGCAGAGAGTGACAGGCATTGGGGTGTGCCTTTGGGTCATCAGGCATAACGACCACGCCATTTCACCACACCCCACCCTGCAGACACTGACAAGTGTCATGGTGTGCCTTGGGTCTTTGGCCCATATATTACCCATTCCATTAGGAAATACAGTGAGATGAGTGCGGTGTATGGGACAATGGGGTGAAGTTTGGGCTCAAGAGTCAAGACACACCTTTGATGCCTCTCACTGGCTGCAGGGTGGGGGGTGTGGGTGAAGTGAATGGTATGAGCATGACAGGCAAGAATCCCAAGTCACACCCCTGATGCCTGTCATTTTCTACAGGGTGGGGCGTTATGGTCAGAAACCCTAACGCCTCAGGCATTCATTGGTATTTTCACTCCAAATTTTCAACATGGTTTTTTTGTGACCCCAACCTCATGAACAGTGGCAATATCAGTTTGTTAGACGAAAACTGGTTTTGCACAGTGACTATGGCATTTGGCACCACAGGTGCAAAAACACATTCCGAACAGGATGTGAAAAATGACAGTGGTACTGTTCATGGGGAGGTGTGAAAAATAGCAATGTTGAAAATCTGCTGTGAAAATCTTAAAAGAAACTGGTGAAGTCACAAGCGTGCGTAGAAACTGTGCAACGCACACCTGTAATGTAACTAGTTTGGGGATTTTTTTACAGCAGATTGTTAATACAGGCATTTTGGGACCTCCGATCATGAACAGTGTAAGTGTGATTTTCTTTATCTGTCCCAAACAATGATTTTCCACAGTGACCAAGCATTTCTGTGCTAAAAGTGTGAAAACACATTTCGGCCATGTTGTGGAAAATGACAGCTGTACTGTTCATAAGGAGGTATGGAAAAATGCCACTGGTGAAAATCTGGACTGAAAATATTACAAATTCATGAACTTATGAGGGTGCATGGAAACTGCGCACTGCTCACTCGTAACACAGTCATTTTATGGAGTTTTGTCACCAAATTTTCAACATAGCCATTTTAAGACCTCTGCTCATGACCAGTGTCACTGTGATTTTCTTAATCTGTCCCAGACATTGTTTCGCACTGACTGTACCATTGTCGCTTCGTATCTTGAAACACATTTTGGGTGAGATGTGAAAATGGTATGTACTGCTCATAAGGAAGTGGTAAAATGGCAATGTTGAAAATCTGGGGCAAATACAAATCTGCAAAACTTGCCAGCGCAGATAGGAACCGCTAACGCGGCGCCCCTAAAACAGTCATTTTGGGAATTTTTCACCAAATTTTCAACATAGCCATTTTAAGACCTCTGCTCATGAACAGTGTCACTGTGATTTTCTTAATGTGTCCCGTACATTGATTTACTTTCACGACTGCGCCATTGTGCACTACATGGGTGGAAACACGTTTTGGGTGAGATGTGAAAATGACAGCTGTACTGCTCATAAGGAGGTGTGGTAAAATGGCAGTATTGAAAATCTGGGTGAAAATATTGAAAATTCAGAACTACGGTGTGCATAAGACTGCATAGCCGCTCGTAAAACAGTCATTTTTAGGAATTTTTCCACCAAATTTTCAAAATAGGCTTTTTGAGAGCCCACCTTATGAACACTGGCAGTGTTGTTTCGTTAATCATTCTGGAAAGGTGATTTCACGCAGTGGCTGCGGAATCACCCTTCGGACCCGAGTAACGTCATGACAGTGACAGCATTCATGAGAAGGGATCCCAAAAACCCAATGTTGAAAATTTGGTGCAAAAATTCCAAAAAATTCCCGAGATATGCAGCAAAGTTTAAAAAACCCTATCTATTACATTATACAGCTTACCGGCATTTCCTCAGTTCGCGGTCAGCTTTGAAGAATTAGACGTGTTCCCTGTCCACCGAAGATCATCGCGCGGACTCGGAGGTAAGTATGGGGTGGGGGTGGGGGTAGGCAGGTGCACAGTGGGTGGGTGGGTGGGGGCAGGGAGACTGCGAGGGACCGCTTTTTAATTTACAGGTTTTTTTTTACTAAAGACAACACGGGATGTTTGCCACGCTGGGGTGGGCTCCCAGCGTGGCAGCTGAAAAGACTGTTTGGGGGTCTGGAGCCGACGAAGTTGGGCACCCCGTCAACTCACTCTGAACTTGTGCCATACAGGGGTGGGCTCCCAGCGTGTGATTGTAAAGGCTGTTTAGAGTTGGAGCCGGCGAAGTTAGGCACCCCGTCGACCCACTCTGGACATGTGCCATGCTGGGGTGGGCTCCCAGCATGGTACTAAAAGCTTTTGGGGCATGGAGCCAGCGGGGCATTGGGCACCCCCGTCGGCTATACAGTATGTGCGTGGGGGAGGGGACCGCGTCAGCACGCAATATGCGTGTGTGCATGTTGGGGGGGGAGCTCTGCTCACTGAAGTGGAGCTCTCCCTTTCAACTGTATGCCACTGCATTTTCAGCTGTCATATACAGCTGGAGCAGTGATTGGCGCACTGTGACCGCGCCTGCAAACACACTGACTGAATTGGAAGAGGCTGACACACCTCTGAAAAACTCAGATGATGGCACAATGTTTCTTGCACATGCGTGCAAGCAAACATAAAAATGGCATGATAAACTTTGGATTTTAGAGCCCTGATCAGCCTGTGATTGGTGCTGTCTCTTTGAAATAATTTTTTTCCTCCTTTTTCTTTCCATTGATTGTTTCCCTGATGATACTGCCTTATTTTCCTTGTGTGTCTTAATAATAGTTTGCATTCAGTTATTGATTTCACAGTACTGTCTGCATTTTTTATTTTATCCTGACGTATTTTACTTATTTTTTTCGTCCACTGTATTGTATGGCTTTATTTTATTTTTATTTTTTACAATAAAAATTCCACTAATCTTTTTAAGAAGTGCAACGAGATCTTTAAAGTTGCAGTATTTGGTAGTTCTAATATATTTTTTCACAAAGAATGTTTTTTTGGCAAAAATGTTTTCTTTCATTCCTGACCCAAGATATGGGATTTTGAAGTTTTTAAAATGTTCTGCTCTGTGCCACAGTCACCACAAAAATAAATAAATAAATAAATATCTTGGTACAGTGCTGTGGTGTTTACCATTAGAAACATGTGTTAACATCATCATGATGTAGCCACATTATGACTATAGCATGAACATTCCACAGGTAATCTTAATAAAAGATATTTAAAAAATTCTGTGTGGTGGCCATGTTTAATGACACTAGTCATTAAATACAAAATTATCTATAAAAGCTGTTAATATCTGAGAAAACTAAAATACACTGAGGATGAATCTAAGGATGTCAGAAATACAGTTTTGCTAAAAAAAAAATTACATGATGAAATTATTTGCCAGCTAGCAAATATTGCATCTTTAACAACCACCAAAACAACCACCAGAGCAGGCAGATGTGACCTCGGTCTAATATCTCTTTCAAAAGATGGATGCCACTCAAACTCTCTAGATAAATGGGGGTAAATGTAAATCTTTATCTTTAAACAACAACCTCATTGCTTATATTGTTGCTAACCACATGAAACCCCCTTTTTGGCAATGAAGCTACTACGCAGCACAGGATGTGATGGGCATGGCCCAGGGAACTCATGTGTCTAGGGGTATGGTGTTATACTTGCCAAGAGTCCCTTGCACAGAACTTCATGGGTTACCTTCCCTTATGATTGTTGGAACTGATGGCTGGTGTTCGAGTTGGCAGAACTTGGGCACATTTGGCAGTTGAACAAAAAATAGACTTTAGACTTCAAGCACTTGACTCTTTACTTATGGGGCTATGTCGAAGTTTATTTACACAAGCAGGCTCATGTCTGAGGACACCATTCCATTAGTTCACAAGCAGTTCATTTCTGTACAAAGGTTTTCACAGGTAACTGCTCCTACACAAAATGCTTTATGGGTATTCCCAGGTAACCATTTTCCCCCAAAATGTCTAGGCTAAATGGCACGTCAGCTGTGTACAGTCTTCTGCTGAAGCACATGTTAACTCTGTCATGCTCCTATCACTTTTCAGTCTTACTATGGTGTCTCACACTCTTTATTCTTTTACTTTTGCTTAGCAAGGTACCTATGGATGGCCTCTCCCTACTTCTCAGGCAGTGTGCCTGGGGTCCCCCTATTCCCCTCTAAGCTAGTTCTTGGCTTCCTTATTTGACTTCACTTTGGCTGCTTTATATCGATAAGCTGGGCACTGCTTTAAACTATGGGTGCATCCCTTTGCTTCTATTGTAGTACACCAACAGGAAACTCTAATAGTATAGAATGAATTTTCTGCTTGCTTGTGGAGGCCATTGGGGTTGGTACGTCCCTCACCAAACTCCCTGGCTCTCTTTCTCTACTGGATGCCAGCTTGGCTTGATGGACATCATTAACAGCTAGGACTGGGTGATTACTAAAATACCCAACCACTAAGACAACCTGCGGGTACCCCCCAACAGTACCCAAAAAAAACCCAGCTGAAAACCAAGTAGTCAAGTTGGGTCAGGTAGTCATTACCTGACCCATTCTACTACCCAATTACCCAACCCTGATCTTAACAAAAATCACATAAAGACTGTTTTTTGGGGACTATTACACTGTCTGCTAGGTGCCCCGATTCCTTATGCCCATGGGGGCATTGCTGAGGTAGCTACAAGAGGCACAGGCTCAGTTAGTGAGCCTGCTGTTGTTCCCAAAAAAATTATACCCATGGCAGGCATTGCTAAGACAGGTATGAGAGGCACAGTTGCTGTGAGTGAGCCTTCTGCTGTTTCACAAATTATACCCATGGTGGGAATTGCTGAAGCAGCTATGAGAGGTGCAGCTGCTTTTAGTGAGCCTGCTGCTGTTTCCAATAATTATACCCATGGCAGGCATTGCAGAGGAAGGTACAAGAGGGACAGCTGCTATCAGTGAGCCCGCTGCTGTTTCAAAACTTTATAGCCATGGCAGGCATAGCTGATGTAGGTACAAGAGGCACAGCTGCTGTTTCCAAAAATTATACCCATAGCAGGCATTGCTGAGGCAGGTATGAGAGGCACAGCTGCTATGCGTGAGCCTGCTGCTGTTTCCAAAAATTATACCCATGGCTGGCATTGCTGAGGTAGGTATGAGAGGTGCAACAGCTCTGAGTGAGCCTGCTGCTGTGTCCCTAAATTATACCCATAGTGAGCATTGCTGAAGCAGGTATGAGAGATGCAACAGCTCTGAGTGAGCCTGCTCACTTAAGGTGGACAAAGCAATGGGGCCTGATGGGATTCATCCCAGAATTCTAAAAGAACTAAGGGTAGAACTAGTGACACCACTGACTACCCTCTTTAACAAATCATGGGAGGATGGGGTGGTACCCGAGGACTGGAGGAGGGCAGATGTGATTCCCCTTCACAAAAGTGGGAGCAAGGCAGAAGCAGGAAACTACAGACCTGTTAGTTTAACCTCAGTGATAGGGAAAATGATGGAATCACTTCTGAAGGAAAAGAATTGTCAGTATCTAGAGACCAGAGGGGCACAGGACCCAAGGCAGCATAGATTCACAGTGGGAAGGTCATGCCAGACGAATCTGATAGATTTCTTTGACCGGGTGACCAAAGTAGTAGATCAGGGAGGGGCTGTGGACATGGCCTACCTAGACTTTAGCAAGGCATTTGACACAGTCCCACACAAAAGATTAGTATTCAAGTTAGCCAGCCTGGGAGTGGGTCCCAAGATGACAGCCTGGGTAAAGAATTGGCTGGAGAATAGGACACAGAGAGTAATAGTAAATGGAGTCCACTCTGAAGAAAGGGGAGTTACTAGTGGGGTACCGCAGGGTTCAGTATTATGACCGGTCCTCTTCAATGTCTTTATAAGCAACATTGCAGAGGGACTGGAAGGAAAAGTATGTCTCTTTGCAGATGACACAAAGATCTGCAACAGAGTTGATGCACAAGGTGAGGTGGAAAGGATGAGAAGGGACATGGCAAGGTTAGAGGAATGGTCAAATGTATGGCAGCTTAGATTCAATGCTAAAAGTGCAAGGTAATGCACCTGGGAAACAAAACCCAGGGAAGAGTACACAATGGGGTGAGATACTAACAACAACAAAAATGGAAAGGGACCTGGGGTAGTCATATCAGATGACCTAAAGGTGGGCAAGCAATGTGAGAGGGCAGCAAGGAGGGCTGGGGGATACTGGGATGCATAGGGAGGCATCACCAGTAGAAAACAGGAAGTTATTATCCTCTGTACAGACAGCTGGTCAGACCCATCTGGAGTACTGCGTGCAGTTCTGGAGACCCAGTCTCTGCAAAGACATAGACAGGATGGAAGCTGTCCAGAGGAGGGCAACTAAAATGGTGCAGGGTCCCTCCTCATTTTCTCCACACCATCTGGAGTGTCTACCCTATTGCAGATCTTGGTGTCATCTGCAAACAAGCAAACCTTTACTTCCAGCCCTTCCGCAATGTCAGTAATGAAGACATTAAAAAGGACTGGCCCCAGTACTGAACCCTGAGGTACCCCATTGGTCACCCCCCTCTCCTCAGATTGCATCTCATTTACCATGCCTTTCTGGCCATCAGGGCATCGGTGGCAGTGCATCCATCATTAGAGTGCCAAATAACAGAATTCACCACCCCTTCCCCGAGGTCCACCCCCCCGAATTAGAATATTTAGAAAGGTGGGGGTTTGGGGGGCACAGTCCCCTGCAAACAGAGGGAACAGCGACTTGAAAGCGTGGCACCCTAATGACCGGGCGCACTGCCACCAGTGCCCTG
The DNA here is from genome assembly GCA_016271365.2 of Neoceratodus forsteri. NCBI lineage: Eukaryota > Metazoa > Chordata > Ceratodontiformes > Ceratodontidae > Neoceratodus > Neoceratodus forsteri. The sequence goes on along the minus strand of CM057449.1, from coordinate 245,729,269 downwards.
AGTGGGTGGAACCTTTAGCACCACCCACTCCATCCTGTCCTCCAACCAGTTTATAATCCTGTTCACCACCTTGTGGCCCACACCCAGGCTACCTAACTTGTTAACCAGCCTTTTATGTGCAATGGTGTCGAAGTTTTTTTTGAAATTGAGGAAGAATATATCTACCGCTCCCCCTGATCTACCTCCTTTGTCAACCAGTCAATAAAAATCTATCACATTTGTTTGACATGATCATACTGTTGTGAATCCATGCTGCCTCAGATCTTGGGCTCCATTGGATTCCAAGTGTTCCACAATCTTTTCCTTATGCAGTGCCTTCATAACCTTCCCCACTATTGAGGTTAGGCTGACCAGCCTATAGTTTCCTGCCTCCTCTCTGCTACCATTTTTGTGAAGAGGGACTACATATGCCCTTCTCTAGTTCTCTGGAACCACTCCTGTGTTGGGTGCCTCAATGAACATGGCTTCCAATGGCACTGCTAGCTCCATCCTTAGTTCCTTCTGTATGCTGGGATGTATCCTATCTGGACCCACTGCCTTGTCCACATTCAGTTTTGTGAGCTCCTCTAACAGTCTCTCTTCTGTAAATGGACTGGTGTTCACCTCCCTTCCCTCTTTGCATCTGATGCCCAGCTGCAGTCCCTGGCACTCCTCTTCTTCAGTGAATACTGAACAGATGCATTTATTCAGTGAATACTGAACAGAAGTATTGTATGGTTGCTGGTCTATATATCCCTGGTTATGTGAACCTGCTTCACCTCAGAGAGTTTCAACTGTTTAGTGACTGCACTACACACCAAGTCATACAACTGTGGAACAGCCTTTTATGAGAAATATGTTCAACAGGGAATGGTGTACTGTGGTTCAATCCAGTTCATGAACTTGAGGAGACCTTTTTGGGCAACAAAAGCAAAAGGGAGCTGACAATCGGCCAACAACTCTACAATGGCTCTATTTAACAGCTGGTATGTTGGATGTTTGTGGGTAAATTTTGATGTTCTCGCAACACTTTCTTTTAATGAGAGTGATGTGATATTTTTAATTTTGAGGGGGTCACACCTTTTTCACGTGGAATACTACTGTGGGATTTTGTAGTTCTTGATGGTGTCGGAAGAAAACAATCTATGTTTGTTTGGGAAGGCTGCAAGGACACATCAAATGATTCAGTGTCAGCTCCTGCTTCCAATTCATTGTCACTATTGTCACTGTCACCACCATCACCTCTACTACCACCCAAACCAACCACACTGTCCCTTGCCACTCAGTTGGATATTTTGCCTTTGCATGTTGTGTCATTACTGATGTTCCAAAATGTCCCACTTTGCCACCACGAATGACACTCTTTTTGCAGACTGCATACAGATCAAGAGTTGTCTACAGGGTCAATATAAAATGAATTCCACACAAAAGATTTACCCTTTGTGCTTTGAACTACAGTGCCTGGCACTATTTCTTGTACAGTTAAAGGACCTGGAGGAAACCCTAAACTGCCATTTCCTTGTTCACATTAAGTTTTCCCATTCATAGTCATCGTAAGGACATAGACAGGGTGGAGGCAGTTAAAAGAAGACAACAAAGATGGTACAGGGCCCACATCAAAAGTCATATGAGGAGAGACTGGGAGACCTCAATGTATATACCCTAAAGGAGAGGAGAGACAGAGGAGATATGATAGAAACCTACAAATATCTAAAGGGCATAAATATGGTACCGGAGGGTAGCATCTTTCAGAAAAAGAGATGTTCAGGAATGAGGGGGCATGACATGAGTTTGGAAAGGGGTAGACTAAGGGGTAACTTGAGAAAGTATTTCTTCATGGAAAGAGTGGTTGATGCATGGAATAGACTCCCAGCAGAGGTGGTGGGAGAAAACACAGTGGGGGAATTCAAAAATGCATAGGACAGGCATAGGGGAACCCTAGCAATAGGAACGAGAAGGTAAAGCCGGAGATCAAGTACCATCTGCGGCTTTTGCAGCAGGTAGGGAAAATGGGCAGACTGGATAGGCCTAGCAATCATTATCTGCAGACAATTTCTATGTTTCTATGTATCTTCTTATTCATACATTTAGCACTTTTTTTTCTGCACTTGCCTCTCACACCCTACAGCGACATCCTCTCTAGTTCCTTCATCGAAACTAGTACCGACCTCATTGCCCCAAGATTCAGAAGATCTGGAAGCACCGTCATCATCGGGTGGGACATATCCTGGGCTATCTCATCCCAGTCCCCACTATCACCACCATCTTTATCAACATTCACTGCCTCAGTATCTGAGGTTATATTTGAGGAGGATGCCTCCCCCTCCTTGCATGCTGCTTCACCAGCTGGAAATCTCCGGGCAAATGTGGCAAAATGTTCAGTACCTCTACAAGTAACTCCTGTCACTTCTTTCCAAAACTCTACTATCATTTCATTGGTAACAAGCTTTTTTGGTTCAGGAGGACATTTAGTGCCAGTCCTGGTGATATTATTGTCATTATTGTCACTATGGTTTTCATTAGCTCTAGGATTCATATTGTCTACATCATTTTCAGTTGCACATGCACCATCACTGTGCTTCCTTTTAGCAGACTTAGTCTGGGAAAATCGAGACATAGTAGACACAGCCATGGCTTTCCTTATGCCACAGAGAGACATTACACACAGTGTAGCTATGACAGGGCTCAGGGCACCTAACAGGCTAACAGACAGTGTAATACAGCCTAACTGACTTTCATTAAAAGGCAGAGAGACACAGAGTAGCTATGTCACAGACAGGGCTCGGGCACCTAACAGACAGTGTGTAATACAGCCTAAATGGTTTTCACTGTACTGCAGAAAGACACAGGGTAGCTATGTCACAGACAGGGCTCAGGCACCTAACAGACAGTGTGTAATACAGCCTAAATGGATTTCACTATACTGCAGAGAGACACAGAGTAGCAATGTCACAGATGGCGCTTGGGGCACCTAACAGACAGTGTGTAATACAGGCTAAATGGCTTTCACTATACAGCAGAGAGACAGAGTGGTTATGTCACAGACAGTGCTCTGGGCACATAACTGACACTGTGTAATACAGCTTAAATGGCTTTCACTATACTTTATTTATCTATTTAGTTAGTTTTTGTTGACTGGGAAAGGAGGACTAGACAATTCTGCTTATTTTAAGCCTTGTCCTTGGGGAGGGGGATACAGATGGATGCCAACTGACATTGAACCAGATTAAGCTGCTGGTGGTTTTTTTTCGTGAATGGGGGAAATTTGGCCAGGACACTGAGGAAACTCCCCTATTCTAGATGTACCCATAAAAATTTTAAGGGTCTAATTCAGATCAGGAGATATGGCCATACATAACTGGGAGACAGCTTTACAGGTGGGAGACTTTAAAGTGGCAAAATGGAAAGGTTGGAAGATGTCTAAACTAAAAAGCTTTTTTTTTTAATTAGACAATTTTTAACACCAGTTTTTTGTGCATAAGAATGGTGTTTCCTCTACCAATTAATGCGGAAACTAGACTGTCTAGCATTTTCTTTCAGCTTTTGTGGGGAAGCAGGTTAAAATACTATAAAGAGAGAAGTGACATACCTACCGACAGTGTTGGGTAAGTTACTTTTTATATTACTTTCTATTACATTTGGAAACTTGTTCCAGAAAGCCCTGTGCAGTCACAAGCAAGGATGGAGAAGTACTAGAAAAAGTAATACACCTTACAGTTACAATTACATATGTCTATACAAATATACATACAAAAGAAATACGTAACTGTAACTGATTACATGTATTTGAAAGTAACTAGTAACTAACCTATTACTTTCAAAAAATGTAATCTGTTATAGTTATTTATTATTTTTATATTGTTTTTGTACAAAAAGAAATAAGTGAGTATAATTGTAAGGTGTAGTACTTTTTCTAGTACTTCTCCATCTTTGCTAGTGACTGCACAGAGCTTTCTGGAACAAGTTTCCAAATGTAATAGAAAGTAACAGATAAAGTAACTTACCCATCACTGCCTACCAATTAAAAGGGGTGGTGTCAACATGGTGAACCCGGTAGTATTCTTCCACACTTTATTCTGGATGAAGAATCTCAGCATTCTTTTTCAACCATAGCAGACATTAACTTTGAGATGGCTTAGGAACACTGAGGGAAGTTTTGCTTAGATGGGATATTCAGGTTCCCAAGATTACCAGGGGTTTAAAAATAACAGTTTACTTAACAATTACTTTTCAAAAACTGCACATATAGAAAGTAAAAAAAAAAAATGATTGTACAAGGAGCCAGGAAACAGATGTATGTGTGGATTTTTAGTACCACAGGACCAACAGAGCCAGAGTTTAAACATTGTACCCCATCTAATAATAGTTTGGGTTTCAAGCAGCTAACAAATATTAGAGTACCAAAGAAAATGTGGGATGTCCAATGGTTCTGTGCACATGTCACGTTAGGAATAAAGGGAAACAATAAACATAAAACTTTAGAGGAGCTGAACTGTTTATACCCTAATTGTATAGCTCAAATAGAAATGCAGGAACATTTTCCTTTCGACTGTTCATATACTTCGCAGTTATGGCCCATTTTGGGCAGGAAAATGGATGCTTCCATGGTTGGTACATCTTACGTATGCAAATTTGGTGTCAGGACATTTTCCATAGCTTTTAAGCAAATGCCATAGCATTACGCTTATTATATTGTTAGTTTATCTTAAGTATTATCTGTGGTAACGCCGTTGTCAATTTTATTTTGCAACAGCAGGAAATGGTGTATGTTACTTTTAGTAAATTATGTGAAGCATCTCTATTGGAGATTTATACTAGAGAGAACAAGCAGCATCCTAATTCAAAGGTTTTGATGTGATGGAAAGGTTTTACTTTTTTTTAGAAACATGCTTAAATATCAAGGGAGTGGAGCTTTGATTTTAATTTTTGACACTGCTGTAAAGGTGAGATATATATTTTTTTGTGTGTTCCATTTTTCTATATATGATTTCTATGATTTGAGGATTGTATTAGATTGTTTTGCTTCTTTAATAAAACTCCCCTACTCTTCTCAAGAAGTGCCATGGGATCTTTAACATCCACCTGAACTACCACCAGAACAGGCAGATGGGACCTTGGTTTAACATCTCATCAGAAATACTTCAGAGAGACACAGAGTAGTTATGTCACAACAGGGCTTGGGGGCACCTAACAGATAGTATGTGATACAGCCTAAATGGTTTTCATTATATTGCAGAGAGTCACAGAGTAGCTATGTCACAGACAGGGCTCAGGGCACCTAACAACAGACAGCATGTATATAGCCTAAATGGCTATATGCACAAAAGATTAAAATACAAGTTAGCCAGCCCTGGAGTAGGTCTTAAAGTGGTAGCCTGGGTAAAAAATTGGCTACAACAGGATACAGAGGGTAATAGTAGACGGAGTTCACTCTGAAGAAAGGGGAATTACTAGTGGGGTACCGCAGAGTTCAGTACTGGGACCAGTCCTCTTTAATGTCTTTATAAGTGACATTGCGGAGGGACTGGAAGGAAGAGTATGTCTCTTTGCAGACGACACAAAGATCTGCAACAAGGTTGATACAGAAGGTGGGGTAGAAAGGATGCAAAGGAACTTGGCAAGGTTGGAGGTATAGCCAAATGCAGCTTAGATTCAATGCAAAGAAGAGCAAAGCAATGCACCTGGGAAACAAAAACTCAGGGGAAGAGTACACAATGGGGGGTGAGATAATAACAACAAAAATGGAAAGGGACCTGGGGGTAGTCATATCAGATGACCTTAAGGTGGGCAAGCAATGTGAGAAGGCGGTAAGGAGGGCTGGTGGGATACTGAGATGCATAGGGAGAGGCATCACCAGTAGAAAACAGGAAGTTATTATCCCTCTGTACAGACAGTTGGTGAGACCCCATCTGGAGTACTGCATCCAGTTCTGGAGACCCCGTCTCCGCAAGGACATAGACAGGATGGAGGCTGTCCAGAGGATGGCAACTAAAATGGTGCAGGGTCTGCACCAGAAGACATACGAACAGAGATTAAAGAAGCTTAATATGTATACACTCGAGGGGGGGGACATGATAGAAACTTACAAGTGCGTCAAGGGAATCAACAGAGTCCAAGAGGGTAGCATCTTTCAAAAAAAGAGATGTGCAAGAACAAGGGGGCATAATTTGAAGATAATAATAATAATAATAAATGTATTTATATAGTGCCTTTCAGCATACCAAGGCGCTGAACATATCAAACCACAACATCAAACACAAACCAATAACACATATAAATAAATTCATATCATATTATCAACAATTATTAAAATCAATTAATAAATACAAATAAAAATCTCAGCAGAATAAATTACTTAAACATCCAAAACGATCAAGCATCCAAAAATGCCATTTGCCACAAATAAGTTTTCAAGTTTTGCTTGAATTCCTCCATGGAGGTGCACTCCCGTAACCGGTGTGGTAAAGAATTCCAGAGAGTGGGAGCAGCATAAGAAAAAGCTCTACTGCCAGAAGATTTTAAACTCACTCTCGGAATCTCTAGCAACCCCTCTTCGCTGAGTGGAGCGATCGGCCAGGGTAGTAAGACACCAGAAGTTCTTTCAAATAGGCCGGACCCTGATCGTGAAGGGCTTTGAAAGTCAATAAAATGACTGAAGGTGATCCGCCACCGTATAGGCAACCAGTGCAGTTTGCGCAGCACTGGGGTAATATGGGAGGACCTACTTGTCCCCGTCAAAACCCGCGCTGCAGCATTCTGCACCAGCTGTAGGCGGCGGATCTCAACCCCAGAAAGCCCAAAGTAAAGGGCGCTGCAATAGTCCAAATGCGAGGACACAAAGGTGTGGACTAATGTTGGTAAAGAGTCAGATGGAACAAGGTGCCTAACCCTAGCGATATTCCTAAGATGGTAAAAGGAAGTCCTGACAACAGCCAACACCTGAGACTGTAATATCAGCCTGTCATCTAGGACAATCCCAAGGCTACACATCCGTTCAGAGGACGGAAGTGACACATCACAAAGAAATATTCCAGAAGGCGTGCCACCACACGACCTCTCTATCTGACCTCCCGGGTCCACAACCAGAACCTCTGTCTTCTCCGAGTTCAACTTTAACCAACTAGAATCCATCCAACCCTGGACTTCCCCAAGTTAGTTATTAAACACTGCGAGAGCTCCATCCTGGTTGGGTGCAAAAGACAGGTATAGCTGGGTATCATCTGCATAGCAGTGAAACCTCAGCCCATACCATCTAATAATGTCTCAGAGGGGCAGCATATACACTGCAAATAACATGGGTGATAGCACAGAACCCTGAGGCACCCCACACAACAAAGAAGTTGGGCCAGAAGAAAAAACTCCCGACACAACTCTTTGTGATCTCCCAGTGAGGAATGAGGTGAACCATTGTAAAACAGTTCCCGATATTCCACAACTTAGCCTCAGGCGTGCTATCAACTCCGAGTGGTCCACAGTGTCAAAGGCTGATGAGAGATCAAGGAGAACCAGAATGGAACTTCTCTTCTGATCTCTCGCCCTCAGAAGATCATTAAGCACCCAAACCAGCTCAGTCTCGGTGCTATGTCTTTGATGAAAACCGGATTGGAAGGATTCGTAGACATTGTGGATGATTAAATGGTCTTCCAATTGGGCAGCCACTACCTTCTCAATAACCTTCCCAATAAAGGGAAGGTTAGAGATGGGTCTGTAGTTTGAGAAACAGTCTGAGTCCAAGGTAGCTTTCTTCAAGAGAGGTGTCACCACCGCCTCTTTCAGGGAGCTAGGAAACTCACCTGACTCCAAGAAGCTCCAGACTATTTGCACCAGGACTGGACCGATGATATCAATACAACCCAGAATTAAGGGAGTCGGTCCAGGGTCCAAACCACAGCTTGTGGGACGCACACTATGGATGATCCTCATGATATCCATGAACTCAGGTCAACCAAAGGAACTCCAAGAGAAACAGGGTATTGTGAACCCACATTGTTCTACAACAGCACCCTTAGAGATTGCCAGAGAAAGGTCCACCCTGATGTCAACCACCTTAGTTGCAAAGTAACGAGCGAGCTCCTCACACTCTAATTGCAAAAAGGCTTTTCGAACTTGTTGACAGGCTGGGTTGCACAGTCTGTCTACAGTCTGAAACAGCTGAGCCGGTCGATTCTGTGCAACTGCAATCTCCCTGGACAAGAATTCTGCCTTCTTACGGGTGATTGCAGATTGATAGGTAGAATAATGTTCCATCAATCTAAGGCGGTCGGTATCAAGGGCGGACTTGCACCAACAACGCTCTAACCTTTGCCCGTGTCTCTGCATCTCCCTCAGTGTCCCATCAAACCAAGGAGACCTGGGGTGAAGGGATAGGGTCATTCATGAACAGGAGCAATAAAATCCAGGGCTGCCGTAACGTCCTCATTATAGGCCGCCACCAGCATCTCTGGATTACTGCTCGCCAACCAGGGGATGATAGGTCAAAGACCGCTGCAAGGCCTTGGGAAGTAGTATTCCGTAATGGACGGTACCTCACCATCTCCACAGGGCAAGGCCTTCTCAGAGGGCTGCAAAAATTGAACCAGTGTAGTGGTCTGACCAGGTGACGGGTTCCACCCCCACGTTGGATACATCAATCCCTAAGAGGAAGACTAAGTCCAAAGAGTGTCCAGATTTATGAGTACCAGTGGAAATTACCTGTGTAAGGCCCAAAGAGGACATTAATTGGAGGAAGTAATTACCAAATTGTTAGAGTTCATCGTCGACCCAGGTGTTGAAGTCACCCAGAACCATCAATCTGGGCGACTCAAACGACATGTCAATGAGAAAGTCTGCTACTTCCTGTAAGATGCGTTTCCCATCTCCGGGTGGACGGTAGATGAGAACAATTCGAGCGCCTACACCTGCTACAACTGTGCACTCAAAGGACTCAGCCTCACCCACTACTACATTTGTGAGGCCCAATTCAGTCTTAAAACAGACTACAACCACCCCCCTCCTGCGGTCAAATCTCGGGCAGTGTATCACCGAGTACCCGGCTGGTATCATGGCCTCCACTATGGGGCCAGAATTTTCATCCAGCCAGGTCTCGGTGATGCAAGTCAGGTCAGCCGAGCTGACAAGATCGTCTATAATAGCGGTCTTATTCCTGACGGACCTGGCATTGCATAACACCACCCGAGTTGGACAAACCTCAGAGGCTGTCAGGCCTATTTGCCTACTGGATTCAGTAGTGCCCTTGGGTATGGGCACCAGGCATGGTAAACCACGATCTGGGTTCCATTTCGCCTCAGGGTGCCCTCTGGACTTAATACCCCGATACGGTGGCTTCCCTCATTCATCTTCCTCTGTTCGCAGACCGCCACCCTCCTCACTCCCCTACGAACAATTCCCAATGCTCTACAGCACTGGTAAGTATCAAAATGTAGGGGAGGAGTATAAAAAGGGCGGAGGACACGAAGAGAAGAAGGTGAATAGCGCACCACCATGGGGCTACGGGCCAGCACATATCACTACTTAAACAAAGCAAAACCCCAAACACAAAATAATCAGTCTAAAAACAGAAAATTAACCAAATAATACTAAACATAACCAACATAAATAAACAAAAAACCCCACCTCATAAAAAGCCGGATCTGGACTGGACTAAGGACTCTCAAATAAAATAAAATAAAACAAATAAAATAAAACAAATTAACATAAAAACAAACAAAAATAAAATATAAATATCAGTGTAAGGGTTCTCTCACCCCCTCACAAGAAATGACGCCCCCCCAGACTCTCTCACAGCCAGGGAGATAAAAAGAAAATAAAATACCTTAGCACTCTCACTGCAAGATATCAAATAATAATAAATCAACAACAATTAAACTTTAAACAAAAAATGACATGTCTCTTCCCCCCCTGTCCCCAGTCCTCTCACAACCCAGGGAGAGAGTACAATCCAGATTAAAATAATGGACCCAAAGTCCTCTCACCACCTCGAGTGTCCAAGAAATGAGTCCTCAGGTTTCCAGCACAGAAACAGAATAAGTCCAGGGATTTAAGTCACTGTTCCCAAATGAATGAAATGAAAAACACTGTGGCTGAATTTAAAAACACAAGCAGGGAAAGGAAATCCAGATCAATACTGTCTTCAGGATAGCTCTTCAGGGCCAGACACCACTCTAGGACCAGTCAGACTAATCAGACGGACGGCCGACAGCCACAGTGGCTACCACAGAGCTCCCTGTTGACACCCACCAAATGATAGGCCCCCAGAGAGCTCTAGGGCCCAGCCCCTCAACACCGGCTCCCCAGTGAACAAGAGCTAGAACCCCGTGCCACTACGACCAGCGCACCAACTGCCTGACAGATGGAAACTCCACGAGGTCCCAAACCAAGTGTCCTCTGCCCCTAAATCCACCAAGTAAAAAAGAAATTTCCACACTGTAACACAAGCAAAACTTTCTTCTTAGTTCTTTACTCCAACTCGTCTTGCTCCAACTTGCTAATTCCTCCTCCCAGTACACAACCTTTTCCAGGTCACATTTCGTAATAAACAGCCAGGATTTTTAAATCCAGTTAATGATGAAGGCTCTTAAAGCAGGTCACCCCCAAAAAAGAAACTATCTGGAGGACTACCTAAGATAGAGTGAGGAAGTATTTTTTCATGGAGAGGGTTGTGGATATATGGAACAGCCTTCCTGAGGAGGTAGTGGAGTCAAAAACAGTGGGAGAATTCAAGAATGCATGGGACAGACATAAGGCAATTCTAGTGGGGGGTAGGAGGAAGTAGGCTGTTGATTGACTAGGATCTGCAGCCTATCCATTAGGTAGGGAAGTGGGCAGACTAGGTGGGCCAAGCAGTCCTTGTCTGCCATCAAATTCTATGTTTCTCTGTTTCTACGGCTTTCACAGCTGCTGCCAGCAGCAATGAGTGCCTCCCCCCTTCTCTCCCACATGCCATCACACTCGATGACCCCTGCCCTGATTATTCTCCCTTTCTTCAGTCCTTGACAAAAGTTGTGCTTTAACTTTTTTTTTTTTTTTTACTTTTTGTGGCTTTTTGCCACAGTTGCAGCACATGCCGAATCTTGTTCCCTCTCCCACCAAGCTCCAGAGCTAGTCTGCGTGCTCACATAGCAGACAGGGAGCTCAGACACCAGCACTGACCAATCAGATTGTCAGACTGGTGTCATGTGCTCCTCTCTGCTGTGAGAATCCCACTGGCTGCCTATAATGCCCGATTAGAGAGCAGGAAGAGTCCCAGGACTCCACAGACTGTCTGAAAAATGCCTTTTTTAAATGACACATTAATTGCCCCATTTCCTGTGTCCACAGTACCCGACACATGAAGTACACTGTTAGGTTAGGTAGGGTAGTAAATTACCTGAACTACCCCACTTGACCAAAAAACACTGATACACGACCTAACCAATCCAGCTACCCAACTGTTAGCCTATCCTTACTAACAAAGTACCTTGCTATGTCCCCTGGCAAACCCAGGGCCGCAGTAGTGGGGGGGGGGAAGTGGGGAAGTAGTCCGGGGCCCTGAGCTCAGAAGGCGCTCACCTGAGGAGTTGGCATTACCCCTGGCATTAGCTGGTTTGGGAAACGGGGGCCCATTTCAAGTGACTTGCCCGGGGTCCCAGAATTCATAACTGCAGCCCTGGGCAATCCCTATGGCCCTCACTCCCAGGTTGTATTTTGGTGGTGCAGGACGTGGGTGCCACCTCCTCAGGAATTACCCTCTTTTCTTACAGAGCTGCACCTCCTACCTCAATCTTTATGTCTTTGGTAGTACCGTCCTTACCGACCTCTGTGGGTGCCTGATGGTCTCTGTTTGGGAAGATCCACCTACAGCTTAAAACAACAAAAGGCAAAAAACAAATGGAAACAATGCAGGATAAGGAAAAGTCCACTGGCCTAAAGAAGCACAAAGTTTAACCCAGATAATTTAGCACAGATGTAAAAATCCCACCAGACCAAGGACGGGATGGCTGCTTGTTGCTACCTAGCATGCAGTCCTGAACCAGACTGAGACAAATAAATGATCATGACAATTACAAATGAAGTTTGATAATCCTCTTCATCCCTTCACCTTCTCTCTCACAGGATGGAGAAAGGCTGTCACACCTTCAGGCCAAAAGGCTTTAGGCAGTTCCAAGGAAAACACAGGCAAAATGTGAGAACAGTTCTTTGAAAACCCAGTACTTCACTGGATCACATACGCAGAAATCCTACTTGAACTGCAAGATGTCAGATAGTCACCATCTTCTCCCAAGCCAGATGGGACTAAGAACATGGATTTTGACAATAAGTATTTTGCAGATTTTGGCAGTTTATACTGTGAATATCCTTTAAGCAAGAGATTAAAAAGTTGACACACAGCCTCCTTTTGCAGATCTGTGAACCTGTCAAACATAGTGCCATTGCATTTTCTAGTTTTAAAGTTACGGGGGCTTATAATTTGTACAGTTTGCAATATATATTTGCAAATCTTAATTTAAAAAGTCATAACATTTGAGTGCCTTGGAGAAATTTGGACAAGCTGCTTTCAGATTAGACAGAACAAATTTAAATTCTGTTTTGACAAAATGTCAGACTGCCTAAAACTCAGCCTCCTTAAAGGGGCATTGTCAACCCTTTCTGCATCATTTTAGTCTTCAGTGAAAACCTACATTGTATGATTTCTTACCGTTTCTACAATTCATTGGTGCTTCTGGTTGTTTCATCTGCTCCCTTTCTTTGTAGAATTGAAATGCATGCTAATGGTGTAATTATATCCATTCTTGTATTGATTCCAATACTTGACCTACTCTTGTTGCATACTTCCAGAGCATTGGGACACAATCACTTAGAGTGCAGTAGTCTCTTCTCCTCCTACTGCATCATGAGTGGTTGTACTGTGTTGAGGGTGGTCCCAAGTTCAGGAAAGATACAGCGGGAGTTGATCAAGGAATATAAACCAACATTTTTTTTGTGATAACACCAAAATGGTGGGCAGTGTTTTTCACTTTTAAAAAGAACAAAATGAATCAGAATCAAACCACCAGCTATGAATGTGACCAATGATAACACAAGTTTTTATGTTGTCTTGTGCACGCAGCGCAAGCAACATTCTGTGACAGTGTGCTGGAGTAGCAGGTTGTGGAGGTGCAGCCATGTTGTGGTCAATGGCGCCACTGTATTTTTGGGCTGGTCTCTATGGCACCAATGAAGGATCACGCTGTCTATGACAGCCCTTGAGAAGCATGCCACCATCTTGAAAGAATTTTGCTGCTGCAATGAGGGAGCACCCCATCATTGCAGGGTATGCCTTACTTGCTGAAACATTTCAATAAATATGGCAGTGGCTGTCACTGTCCGCCTCTCACAATCCTTACAAATCCGACTACGGGAGTGCCCAATCCCCCTGTCAGCATGTTTATAACCCCCCTCAAGATTGTGTGGCACACTGGGAGCCCACCCAAGTGTGCTTCCTGTGCTCCAAAGCTGATTGCTTCAGAATGTTCCTGCCCCCACCCCACCCCCATTGTGTGCCACACTGGAAGCCCACTCCAGTGTGGCCAACATAACCCCCCAAAGTCATGGAGCACACTGGGAGCCCACCCCATTGTGCCCAACAGTTGTTTAATCTCACCTATAAATAAAGAAAACCTTCCTGTGATGTCCATTCCTGAAAATAAGAAAACGGTCTGTCGTTGAGTCGTAGTGTCCCCTCTTCCGACCCGCACCCACCCTTTGTGCACCTCACCTCCCTGCACCCCCCCACCCCATTCTTATCTCCAGAGCCTGGCACGATGATCTTTGGTGGAGCAGGACACATCTGAACTCTTCAAAAGCTGACCGCGAACTGAAGAAAATCACGATAAGCTGTATAATAGCATCAATGTGTGGGGGGGGGGTGACTTAAGTGGATATTTTGGTCATTTTTGCAACTTTTGGCTCCAAATTTTCATCGTGGGGTTCTTGGGACCCCACCTCATGAACTTAGTCACTGTTATTTCATTATTCGGTCCCAAAAGGTCATTTCGCAGTCATTATGTGGAATCACCTTTTGGGACTGATTAATGAAACAACAGTGTCACTGCTCATGAGGTGGGTTCCCAAAAAGCCTGTACTGCAAATTTGGTGAAAAAAATTCCAAAAAATTACTGTGTTATGAGTGTGCATTGTGCAGTTTCCATGCACGCGCGTAACTTTTAGAATTGTTCATATTTTTACCCCAGATTTTCCATATTGCCATTTTTTCACTCCTCCTTATGAATGGTACAGCTGTCATTTTTCACATCCTGCCTGAAATGTGTTTTCACACATCTGGTGCAGAATGGCATGGTCACTGAGGGAAATCAACGTTCGGGACAGATTAACAAAATTACAGTGCCACTGTTCATGAGCGGAGGTCCCAAGTGCTTTTATTAGGTGGGGTCACCAAAAACCCATGTTGAAAATTTGGAGTGTAAATACCAACAAATGCCTGGAGTGTTAGGGTTTCACCTTAATGTCCCACCCTGTAGAGACTGACAGGCGTTAGGGGTCTGATTTTGAATTGTCAGATGTAATGCTCATGCCATTCCACCCCCACCTCCATCCCCACCCTGCAGCCAGTGACAGGCATCAAGGTGTGCTTTGGACTCTTCAGCCCCAAAGTTCACCCCAATCTCCTATACTGCACCCATCTCAATGTATTTCCTTATGGAATGAGGTGAGCGTAAGGCCCAATGACCCCAAGGCACAACGCGACACTTGTCGGAGTCTGTAGGGTAGGGTAAGGTGAAATGGCATGAGCGTTATGGCCAACAACCCAAAGGTACACATCAATGCCTCTCAGTCTCTGCAGGGTGGGGTGGGGTTGGCGTCAGTTCCATACTTCACTGCCATTCCTATTATGCATCTCTCTAACTCCTGTACTACCAATGCCAATGCCAGCAGGACAACATTTGGCATTGACAAATGCTTGCTTAAACTAGAGGCATTTAGAGGCCTAATGGGGTTAACAGTGCCCCTTTAACACTTGAGACCTACAACTTGGTACACTTACCCACAGACATAGAAACATAGACAGTGATGGCAGAAAAAGACCACTGGCCCATTCAGTCTGCCCATGGGGCATCATTCTTTAAGTTTCAAATGTGGAGAAATTTAAATAAGTAATTTTAAAAGGAAATGGAAATAACTGAAAATTACATTTTGATTAAAAGTTTGGCCATGTACAACTCAGCCTTTTTTTAAGCTGGGGACCTGATAACTAGTGAAGTTATACAAGTGGTAAGGAACTTAACATCTTACACAATTTGGTAAAATATGAATGAGTTGTTTTAAAATTAGGTGGAAATAACTGAAATCTAAGTTTTGGCAGACTTTCACAAACTGTCCACAGAAATTCTGCTTTATTTTGTGGAGTCAGAATAAAAACAATCCAGTGACTATGGTGGGATTTGAGCCTGAGGCCTACTGTTTCACAGTTCAGTGCTCTAACAACTGTGCCATACTGTCTCTCCAATGGGTACTCGTTGGTGCCCTTGTTGAAAGCCTTATATGGGGGTCAAGAAATGAATGGGTATGAAGACAACCTATGCCTGAACTACCCCAATACTTGCCAGAGGTGGTCCTTCCAGGTTAGTGCCAAGATATATTGGTGAGACAGTGCTCAGATGTGGGAAGTATGTATTATGACTGCCTCTACCATACCCGCCTTGTGGATTAATGGAAGACATCAGTCTCCAGTGCTGTCATTCCCTCACCTTTCAGCAGTAATAAACTTAGTCCAACACATGAGAGTGTGTGCACTGTCCATGCCCACACTGTGCCATTCCAGTGGCTAAATGGAAGGCTTCAGTCTCCAGAACTGTTTGGCCCTTATCTTTAACTGACACTAAAGCCATCACAGCATGGGAAGCCTTCCAAGGTCTGGCATAGGCCCATGTTCTGAAAGACAAAGACATTAAATCAGTGAGTAGGCTGTTTCCATTTGGATCCTAGTGTACCCATATGGAGACGTAGATAAATGACCCACTCACCCAGAGTACAAGTGCTCAGTAAATTTATTGATACAGATAAAGAAATATCACCACTTGCAAATGCCTTAAGGTGGAATCTAGATAGAAGCATGTTAATTATATCTACAGAAAGATGGTGCTATGACATTAAGGGGTACTACATGAGCATGGTTAATAGTAACAGAGTTTTTTCTTGTAAATGTCAGAAAAATAGTGTTTTCAAATTAATGAGAAATTGTTGTATTTACTTGTGGATACACTCGTCCACCATGAGGAAGGAGCCTGTAAGCCCTGAAATGAAGGTGATGTTGCAGGTGGTAGAATTTCTGCATCTGTATCAATAAATTTAGGCACTGTGCCTCTGAAAACATTTTAACTCTGTTAAAACATTTTAGGAGGGTTGCATCTAAATTGTACCATGGTAAAAAGTGTGCTACAATCCATATTCAAAGACCATGTAAAAACCCTGCTCAGCAAAGCTTTAGCATGGTTTTAGGCAAAGATTGTTGCCTTAACCCAGAATAACGCCAGTGTGGACATAATTTGTGCTTTAATATGAGTTAAGGCAATCTGTTGTAAACTCTTTTTTGAGCCTACAGGAATCAAACATAAATTACTTATCATATATGGCCGAGCTCCCAACGAGCTCCTGATTCAAACGGTGTCCTTTTGTACTGCAATCCGCACTAATGCTCAATTGCAAGTACCCCAGCATGCATCGTGGCACCCACAATGCTTTGCACTGGTGTTGCAATCATACCTCGGAACTCGCTCGGGGAAGCACAATATCAGGGCGCAGTGGGGACACTCCAACAACCATGCTAGGAACTGGATTATAAACCATTCTTTAAAAAGTTTTTGAATTACTACCTTGTGGGTACAGAACCTTACTGAGCACTTATAGTCCAATTGAGTGGGTCATTTTTCTTTGTCTCCATATGGCTAAGTCATGCACTATCCCCGCCCAAACTGTAACCAACCTTTGCAAAAACAACGGGCTTCAGTTGCTGGTGCTGTTAGTCCTTTAAATTTCACCAACACAAATCTCATCATACTGTTGGGGAGAATGCACTGCACAGTACCTTTCCCCATCGTCTGGCCTATGCATAAACAGATGACTTATGGCCTCCACTGCTGTCAGTCCATCACCTTTTACTAGCACTAAATTCATCACAGTCTGGGACAGCCTGCCCTGTATCTGCATGCATTGCGACCAACCTGCGGATCAACAGAGAGCTTCAGTCTCCAGTGCTGTAAGTCCCTCACCTGCCCCCAGAATTAAACTCACAGTGTGGGGAAGCTTGCACAATCCCTGCCCACACTAGCACTGGGGTAGCCTGAACTGTGCCTGCCCACACTGTACCTGACCAGTGAATAAACAGAAAACTTCAGACTACAGTGCAGTCAGTCTGTCACCCTTCACCAGCACTGAATTCATCTTGGTGTGGGGAAGCCTGCACTGTCACTGCCCATACTATGCCAACTCTGTGTATAAACAGAGTATGTCAGCCTCCAGTGCTGTTAACCCTTTTCCTTCCATCAGTACTAAAATTCACTGTAAAAATTAAAAAAGCAAGCAATAACTAAGTTCAGCTTTTTACCAGAAACTCATAACTACTGCATTATGTCTGTTCTCCAAGCAAATGGCCCTCAGAGCGCCTATTAAAGTGACTGTTCTGTACTGCAGCAAGCTACTTCATCTTTTTGTTAAAGAAAATCTGAGTACTGCGTCAAAACCCACTTTCTGCCTGTGAAGCCTGTCCTCAGGACTCACATATAACACTAAAGGTTGCTGCACTAAAGGAGCTGAGCTTCGATTCCTCTAGACTACAACTGTCATTTGATGCTCTGGCCTTTACATTTGTCTTAAAGAGGACAGGCAATCATTTCTAACTGGCAGTTGTTTAGTAAGTTATTATTCTTAAAAAATATATGCATTCCCCTAAATAATCCATATTTAACTGTGCCTGAATAAAAAACAAGCATTTGTCAATGCCGAATGTTTGCTTGCTGGCATTGGCATTGGTAGTGTAGGAGTTAGAGAGCTGCATAATAGGAATGGCAGTGAAATATTGAACTGAAGCCAACCCCATCACCACCCTGCAGAGAGTGACAGGCATTGGGGTGTGCCTTTGGGTCATCAGGCATAATGGCCATGCCATTTCACCACACCCTACCCTGCAGACACTGACAAGTGTCACGGTGTGCCTTGGGGTCTTTGGCCCTTATGCGCACCCCATTCCATCAGGAAATACGGTGAGATGGGTGCAGTATAGGAGAATGGGGTGAACTTTGGGGCCAAAGAGTCCAAGGCACACCTTGATGCCTCTCAGTGACTACTGGGTGTGGGTGGGGGTGGAATGGTATGAGCATTGCAGGTGACAATCCCAAGTCACAGTCCTGATGCCTGTCATTCTCTACAGGGTGGGGCTTTATAGTCGGAAACCCTGACACCTCAGGCATTCGTTGGTATTTTCACTCCAAATTTTCAACATAGTTTTTTTGTGACCCCCACCTCATGAACAGTGACAATATCAGTTTGTTAGCTGAAAGCTGCTTTTGCACAGCAACTACGGCATTTGTCACCACAGGTGCAAAAACACATTCCGAACAGGATGTAAAAAATGACAGCTGTACTGTTCATGGGGAGGTGTAAAAAATGACAATGTTGAAAATCTGCTGTGAAAATATTAAAAAAACTGGTGAAGTCACAAGCGTGCGTAGAAACTGTGCAACACACACTCGTAATGTAATTAGTTGGGAATTTTTTACAGCAGATTGTCTACACAAGCATTTTGGAACCTCCGATCATGAACAGTGTTACTGTGATTTTCTTTATCTGTCCCGAACAATGATTTCCCACAGCGACCATGCATTTCTGTGCTGAAAGAGTGAAAACACATTTCAGCCATGTTGTGAAAAATGACAGCTGTACTGTTCATAAGGAAGTGTGAAAAAATGCCACTGGTGAAAATCTGGACTGAAAATATTACAAATTCATGAACTTACAAGGGTGCATGGAAACTGCGCAATGCTCACTCGTTACACAGTCATTTTATGGACTTTTGTCACCAAATTTTCAACATAGCCATTTTAAGACCTCTGCTCATGACCAGTGTCACTGTGATTTTCTTAATCTGTCCCAAACATTGCTTTCACACACCGACAGCACCATTGTGCGCTACATGTGCGGAAACACATTTTGGGTGAGATGTGAAAATGGCAGCTGTACTGCTCATAAGGAAGTGTGGCAAAATGGCAATGTTGAAACCTAACTTACAAATATTAAAAATTCTCAAACTTGCTAGCGTGCGTAGGAACTGCGCAACGTGTGCTCCTAAAACAGTCATTTTGGGGAATTTTTTCACCAAATTTTCAACATAGCCATTGTAAGACCTCTGCTAATGAACAGTGTCACTGTGATTTTCTTAATCTGTCCCAAACATTGATTGCGCACACCGACTGCGTCATTGTGTGCTATATGCACGAAAACATATATCCAGTGAGATGTGAAAAATGACAGCTGTACTGCACATAAGAAGGTGTGGTAAAATGGCAATTTTGAAAATCCGGAGTGCAAATATTAAAAATTTGTGAACTTACGAGCATGTGTAGGAACTGCGCAATACACGCTCGTGAATCAGCCATTTTTAGGAATTTTTTCACCAAATTTTCAACATAGCCATTTTAAGACCTCTGCTCATGAACAGTGTCACTGTGATTTTCTTAATGTGTGCCATACATTGATTTCGCACACCGACTGCGCCATTGTGCGCTACATGCGCGGAAACACATTTTCATCAAGATGTGAAAAATGACAGCTGTACTGCTCATAAGGAGGTGTGGTAAAATGGCAATGTTGGAAATCCAGAGTGCAAATATTAAAAATTCACGAACTTACGAGCGTGCGTAGGAACTGCGCAACGCACACTTGTAAAACAGTTATTTTAAGGAATTTTTTCACCAAATTTGCAACATAGGCTTTTTGAGAGAACACCTTATGAACACTGGCACTGTCATTTCATTAATCTGTCCTGAAAGGTGATTTCATACAGTGACCGTGAAATCACCCTTCGGGTCCGATTAACGCCATGACAGTGACAGAATTCATGAGGAGGGGTCCCAAAAACCCCATGTTGAAAATTTGGTGCTGAAATTCCGAAAAATGCCTGAGATATGCAGCAAAGTTGAAAAAACCCTATTTATTACATTATACAGCTTACCAGCATTTCTTCAGTTCATGGTCGGCTTTGAAGAGTGCAGGCGTGTTCCTGTCCACGAAGATCATCGCCAGACTCGGGAGGTAAGTATAGGGTGAGGGTGTGGGGAGGCAGAGTGCGCAGTGGGTGGGTGCGGGTGGGGGCAGGGAGACTGTGAGGGACCTTTTTATTTACAGTTTTTTTTATTATTAAGGCGACGTGGGACGTTTTGCCACGCTTGGGTGGGCTCCCAGCATGGCAGCTGGAAAGGTTGTTTGGGGGGCTGGAGCCAATGGGGATTGGGCACCCCGTCGTACAACAGCTTTGCCACGCTGGGGGTGGGCTCCCAGCGTGGCACCTTAACTTTTGGGAGGGGGGCGTGGAGCCGCGGGGATTGGGCACCCCTGTGGCTATAACAATCTTTGCCCACGCTGGGGTGGGCTCCCAGTGTGGCACCTGCATAGCTTTTTTTGGGGTGTGAAGCCGAGGGGATTGGGCACCCGTCGGCTATACAGTGTGTGCGTGGGGGGGGAGCACATGAGCACGCAATATGCGTGCATGCATGTGTGTTGGGAGGGGGAGCACTGCTCACTGAAGCGGTGCTCTCTCTTTCAACTGTACAGCACTGCATTTTGGATCACCGCACTATGTTTCTTGCACATGTGTGCAAGCAAACATAATGATAAGAAAAAATGTATTTTACATTGTTTTATTTTTATGGACAGCATTCTTTTTTTTTTTTTTACTTTATTCATTTTCCAAAAAGAAGACAAAAAGACAAACATACATCTGCCTGGCAAAGCCAGGGTGCACCGCCTCAAACTGACTGTGCAAACTATGTACAACCCTCCTATATACATCCCCTGGAAAAGAGAGAGAGTCCCCCATCCCCCGCCAAAAACAGTAGACCCCCTGTGACCTACAATAGCCCGCAGGTATACATCACAATCATTTCCACAAAAACCCAAATTGTAACCAAGAGTACCAAGTTCTTAACCATGATAGTAGTCATCCGCTATTCCCCATCTGACAGACAGCCTGTGTTTACCCATTTGTGATCTGGAGAGTACAGACTGCATCTAATGCCGCCCATCTTTTGACATATAGCTCCCCTCTCCACCCCCCATATACAGATGTCTCTTTATTCTGACCAACATCACCAATAGATCTTTTACCCATTGACCATAGGTATATACGGAATCATCTTTCCAATGCTTTACTAGGAAGGCTTTAACTACCACCGTCATCAAGGAGAGGTGATATCTAGGAATAACAGCCAAAATTTGAGAAAAATCACCCAGAACACAAGTCTCTGGTGTTATGTATTTGGAGTAATCCAACATTGGGTCCATACGTCTTTTAATATCCCCCCACAGGGGTGATATTTTGCTACATCCCCAGATCACATGCATTAAATCACCTTTTCCCCCCCTCACATCTGAAACACAGTTCCGTCTGTCTCAGGTTTCTCTCATACAGTTTCACAGGGTTAAAATACAGAATAGAGACAATGAAAAATTGCATACTTCTATATTTTGGAACAACATTGTACTTGCTGCCTTTCCAAATATTATCCCAATCTAGGTTTCGAGGAACCATCACTTTATCCCAATACATGACTCTTCTAACAGAACTTGGGCTAAGAAACTCCAGCAATATTTTATAAATTTGTGACGGAGGATGTGCTCTTGAATCAACCTCCTGAAGCATCCCCCAGGAGAAACACTTGTCCGTAACACCCCCTAACTTTCTCAGCGCCCCTTCTATCATATGCTTAATTTGCCTCTTCTTAAAAAAAGCCATTCCCTCACAACTAGCTGGTAAGACCACCCTATCATCCTGAATGGTTTCTTTTAGTGTCAAACCCTGCATCTGATTAGCCCACCGCCAGTTAACCACCCGATTCCCAATTACTAAGTTAGGGTTACCCACCACAGGTTGATCTCCTGCCCTCATTTGGCCCTTCCTCTGGGCCTGGGAAAGAAAGGACCACCACACATCTACCGTTTTCACAGTTGGATTCCCAGACCCTATCTTAAAACTTTTCCCAATATTAGCATACATCATTGCCTCTGGGGCGAGGTTTAGATCTCTTAATGTTTGTTTCTCCAACTGGAGCCAAGTTGGGCTATATCTCTCCGCCTCAAGCTCTTTAACCCATTGGCTCATCAAACCCAGCTGACCTGCCACATAGTATATTGTAGGTCAGGTAGTGAAACCCTTCCCCCTTCATACGATAAACGCAAACTATTATGCTTTAATCTAGGAGGCCTATCCTTCCATAAGAAACCAGAAATTAGGGTTCTAATTATATTGAACCATTTTCTGGAAATACTATATGGAGCCAAATATACCGGATACAACAAGCGGGGTAATATATTCATCTTAATAAGGCCCAATCGAGTCATGAAATTTATGGGCAATTTACTCCACCTTAATACATCCCCTTTAAGAGCCGATATGATTCTCTCCATATTTATTTCCGCCCCTTCCTCCAAATCCGCCGTAATCCAGATACCTAGATATTTAATTTTGTCTATCTTCCATTGTATTTGCAATGCCATAAAATCAGTCTTAATAACATGGGGCGTCAGGGGGAGGATCTGAGTCTTACTCAGATTCAACTTATAATTGGAGACCCTGGTAAAGAGCTCTATTACTTCTATCACCCTCTTAATACTCAAAGCTGGATCCTCCAAGTGCAGCAGTATATCGTCCGGGAAAACTGAAAATTTCATCTCCTTCCCCTTTATCTTAATTCCTTTTATATTTGCATCCTTATTAATAGCTCTCAAAAGGGGCTCCAAGTAAATGTTGAAAAGTATTGGGGAGAGGGGGCAGCCCTGTCGAGTCCCATTCTCCAAGTGTATCTCACGCGAAAGATAACCATTGCATAGAACCCTAGCCATTGGCGCCGCATATAGATTCCTAATACCCCTAAGAAGACCCTCCAGGAATCCCATCCTCTCCATTTTAGCAAAAAGGAAGGGATGGGAGACCCTGTCAAAGGCCTTCTCCGCATCTAATGATATCAATGCTAAAGGTAACTGGGAGTCAAGCTTAATATGTGATGCAATTTTCTAAGAGCATCATGTGCCCCCTCCTGGCATAAATCCCACCTGTTCCTGACTAATTAGACTAGGGCGATTTGCAAAATTCTGTTTTATAATTCTTGTGTAATCTTAATATCTTGGTTCAATAAGGCTATAGGCCTATAATTTCAGGACATCCCTAGGCTTATCCGGTTTAGGAATCAAAGTGATATACGCCTGATATAATGGAGGTGAGGTATCCTTCTGCATAATATCTCTGAAGAATTTTGAAGCAAAGGTAAAATGGTCTGTATATGTGCCTGATAAAATTTTGCAGAGAGACCATCTGGTCCCGGAGTTTTACCAGCAGGTAGCGACTGCACCACCTCCAGAATCTCCGATGCCCTTATTGGAGCCGCTAATTTCTGGACCTGTCCTGGGTCTAAGATTGGTAAGGGTATCCCCTCTAAAAAAATTTCAATTTCTTTTTGCTCAGCTAGGTCTCCAGCCTGATATATCCCTTCAAAATATAACGCGAAGGCCTCCGCCATCTCTTGAGAGTCAGTTAAAAGTTTCCCCCCATATTGAATGGAGGTAACCGTTCTACTTGCCTCCCACTCCCTAACTCGAGCTGCCAGCAACCGCCCAGGGACATCTCCCTGCATCAGGTATCTAGCATTAATCCTCTCTAATTGATACTCTATCTTACTATTGGCAATGCTGCTCAGCTCCTCTCGTAAACTTTTAAGCTCTTCATCAATCTCAGCCGAGGAGACCTCCCAGGACGACATTGAAGCGATTGCCCCCAAAATAAATTCCTCTCTCGCTCTCCTCTCCCTGCTTCTTTGAGCAGCTAATCTCTGGGCTGCCCCTGCATATAGAACTTTACAAGTGGGCCATGCCAACTTTTTATTTTACAATGTGGATATTTGATGCTGGATGATATCCAACAATGTCTCCTCCAATCTGTCTCGCACTAAAGGCCCCGCCAACCAGAGCTCATTTAGCCTACACCTGAGTGGCCTGGGAGGAGCAGGTCTGAGTTCCCACACCAATTGAATGGGAGAGTGATCTGAATAAACTCTACCCCCCATTTTTATTTCTTTAATTTCTCCCAACACCTCCCTATTTACCAAAAAAAAGTCGATACGGGAATGATTTTTGTGAGCTACAGAGTAAAAGGTCATAGACATACCCCCTTTTGAGTATATCCTAGTTGGATCTACCAGTGCCGTCACCTCCAGTATCCTATTCAAAGCAATCTGAGCTTTAGATAAGGGCCCTTTAGATGGTGGGCTTCTATCTTCGTGATTATTAAGGCAGGTATTCTAATCCCCCACCATAATTATTAGGGGTGATGAAAGATCCGCAATATCCTGCTCAATAGAGGCAAAGAACCCAGGATCCGCAGGTGTTGGGCCATAAATAGAAGCCACCGATATTGCTTTACCCAACAAAATGCCCGAGACATATATCCCTCTACTATCCTCCCTTGCATTGACGTGAACCACCTCAAACGGGCAGGACTTCCTTATTAATATCACCACCCCTCTTGAAGCCCTTTCCTTACCTGTTCCATATACCTGTCCAACCCATCGTCTCTTAAGCCCATTCAGTTCCTCCGTCAGCAAGTGTGTCTCCTGTAGAGCAGTGATATGAGCCCCCAGTAGCTCAATATGCCTTAGAATCAACATTTTCTTATGTCTACCCCTGAGTCCCTTAACATTCCACGAGATTATTTTGACATTCGACATCAGATAAAACCTCCAACTATTTTAGATAAACCAGCTCTCTTCCTTTGTCCCAGGTCTGCCTCCACCCTATTCCCTATGCCCGACTCTCTCTCTTTCCCATCCCCCCCACCACACCCCTCTCCACAAGCCCCCGATCCATAGATCGTCCACCTACCAAAAATCGAGTCATGGATGAACCCGTTCCCATGCTACTCCTCGCCCCTCCTCATCTACATAACTTCAAGACCTTGCCCTGAACCCCCCACAGCCATTGTTATCTGCAGACTTGTCTTTTCTAAGCCTGTATTTCCACCTATCCTAAACAGCCCTTCCCATATGAGACAACCTACCCCCCTCTGCCGCAAAAATGCTTCCCGTCGATACCTAATACATTATATCGGGACCTTTCTGCAACTTTAAGGGGCCATTAAAGATTCCCAGGCCCCGATTTCCACCTTCTAACTACCCCCACGAAACTTCCCCATCAAGTGCAACACAACTCGCCACCCTCTCTCCCTATACTTAAGGGGCTGCCGTGTCACCTCACTCTTTTTGGAGTTATTACCCTTTAAAGACCATGCAGATGATAATCACCCCATGAGTGATGGAAACCTTCTTTGTACAGACCCAATATTAATCCCATAAAGTGCCCCATCTTCAAGTCCGCTTCATTTAGAAAACCCCCATCAACCAAATAGCTCCTCCCTTCACTTCTAACTAATCCTTAGCTACAAAGGAGTGACCTCATTGTACATTTCACCTTTTGGTTTCACTTTCCCTTCCCCCTGCACTGATGCTTCAGTCTTAACCTCTTTAGGGTATTCCATCTTCCAATGCTTTCCCACAATTACCCCTCTCTGTTCTTTCCTCTCCCTACTGCACCACCCACCCCATTTTTCAAAAAAAAAAAACTAAGCTAAGACCCTCCACTTCACAGACACTTTTCCCCATCTCGGGAAGGAGTCCACCTCCCTCAGGTCTCCATAAGCTTTTTAAGTCCTGAAAGAGAAAGAAAAAAAAAAAAAAGGGGGGGGGGAGAGGGGGAAGGGGAAGAGAAAATGATATAATCATGATCCGAAGAGTCAAACAACATGCAGACTTCTTAAGGCTTAAATTGGTATTCATTTCTCCGGTCTCAATCCCTTGAACTAACACAGTCCCTTGATCTTCAAAACACTGTCAAGTCGTCAACTTGAATAAATCGGGGAGCTCCAGCCATAACCCCTCAAGAGCTTCTTTTGCGTTCACGAACCTCCTCTCCTCTGATTGCAGCCGCACCACCAGAGTCGCAGGATATTGCAGACGAAACTTTATTCCGGCCAGATAAAGCTTTTTCTTGATTTCCACATACTCTTTCTGTTTTTCTCTAACCGTGGGTGTGTGGTCTTGAAATAGCCAAAGCGAAGTGCCGTTCCGCTGGAGAGACTTCTTTTGTCTGGCAGTAGCTAACACATATGACTTCTCCTTGTAATTGAGGAAACGCATGATTATCACTCGGGGCCTAGCTCCGGGAGGAGGCATCTCCCTTAGGGCCTGATGAGCTCTCTCGAGGTTGTACGCATCACCATAGGGGGTAGGACCCAGCAGCTTAAGCAGGAGATCCTCCATTAATGTCACACAACCTTGCCCTTCAGCCCTCTCTGGTAGTCCTGCAATAATTAAATTATTACGTCTGCTTCTTGACTCTTGATCATCGATCCTATCTTCCAGCTTTTTAACCTGCCTTCTGACCGCCACCATTTCTTGTTCTATCACCGATGTTTTCCTTTCTTGCGAGGAGATTCGAGCCTCCGCATCCCCCAATCTTTGTGCGAGTGAATGCAGCACTGGCTTCATTGCTGCAAAATCTGTTACTAACCCTTGCAGCATTGCCTTAATCTCCTGTATGTCTGTATTGGTTGAACAGGAACCCCCTTCCTTCCCCGATTCCTCCTCCTGGTCGTTCAGCATGGGAGACTGGGGTTTTGGCCGTTTGGTAGTGGGGGTTCTGGCCACCAAGAGCCTGCCGGCTTCAACTTCAATCTCAGTGCTTAACTCCGGCCTACTATCGCAGCCAAACACACGCTAGCTGTAACAATGCCTCGCTTCCTTCTCACACAAATCTTTCAGGGGTCCCTTTAAAACAAGCCCTCATGAGTTCTCAGATAAGCTTCAACTGTTCCCGTTAAAAATATACCGGTTTTGAAGTTTTAAATGGCAAATATTTGAAACGGGGCCTCGGAGCAGCACTGGAGACATCCGATCGGCTTCAGCTCATCACGTGACCCGGACAGCATTCTATTACAGTTCTTTTCATGGAACCAGTAGTTTGGAGTTTTAGTTATGTCATGGTTTGTACACAGAACTCTAAAAGCATAGTTCTGATATGTCAGTAGCTCATAATTAACATTCTATACAAAAACTGTGCCATAGTAAAAACTCCAAATTAGTAGTTCCATGAAGAGAGAACTGTAACAAAATGCTGCCCATAAAACAAAACAATACAAAATACAGTTTTAGTATCACTTCTTATTCGGGTACAGTTAAAAGACTATTAATTAAGGGGAATGCATATCATTTCTGAGAATAATAAAAACTGCAATCACAGCGGTAACAAGCCTTTGTGTGAAGCAAATAAACAAAACAAAACAGTGTAAGAAACCACTATGGTTCTCAAAGGAGGTGTCAGTGAAGGTTCAAGAGAAAAAGAAAGCATTCAGAAAGTACAAGGAATCACAGAAGGAGCAGGACAGAGAATTGTATCAGTTAAAGCAAAAGGAAGCTGGGAAGGCAGTCAGAACAGCAAAGGTCTGAACCGAGAAAAAGATAGCCAACTCAGTTAAGAAGGGGGATAAAACCTTTTTTTAGGTACATCAGGGAGCGAAGGAAGACTAAGGGAGGGATAGTGAGGCTTAATAAAGGGGACGGGGTTGGGCAGAGGGTGATGGTGAAAAGCCAGAGATACTAAACAAATATTTTCGCTCAGTATTTACAAATGAAGAGGGGGAGGTACCTAAAACAAATAATAGAAACACTCTGGATATAGAAGTTGATACCAGCCCATTTACAGAAGAAAGAGTTCTGAAAGAACTCTTAAAACTGAAGGCGGACAAAGCAATGGGGCCTGATGGGATTCATCCCAGAATTCTAAAAGAACTAAGGCAAAACTAGTGACACCACTGACTACCCTCTTTAAAAAATCATGGGAGGATGGGGTGGTACCTGAGGACTGGAGGAGGGCAGATGTGATTCCCCTTCACAAAAGTGGGAGCAAGGCAGAAGCAGGAAACTACAGACCTGTTAGTTTAACCTCAGTGATAGGGAAAATGATGGAATCACTTCTGAAGGAAAGAATTATTGAGTACCTAGAGGCCAGAGGGGCACAGGACCCAAGGCAGCATGGATTCACAGTGGGAAGGTCATGCCAGATGATTCTAATAGATTTCTTTGACTGGGTGACCAAAGTAGTAGATCAGGGAGGGGCTGTGGACATGGCCTACTTAGACTTTAGCAAGGCATTTGACTCAGTCCCACACAAAAGATTAATATACAAGTTAGCCAGCCTGGGAGTGGGTCCCAAGATGATAGCCTAGGTAAAGAATTGGCTGGAGAATAGGACACAGAGAGTAATAGTAAATGGAGTCCACTCTGAAGAAAGAGGGGTTACTAGTGGGGTACCGCAGGGTTCAGTATTAGGACCGGTCTTCTTCAATGTCTTTATAAGCAACATTGCAGAGGGACTGGAAGGAAACATAGAAGTTGACGGCAGATGAGGACCTCAAGACCCATCCAGTCTGACCATTTCTTTTTCTACCTTATAAATGTGCCATCGGCCTTTGCTCAGTCAGTGGTCTATCTATTCATACTCATCTGTATTGATCCCTTATGCCTATCCCATGCCTGTTTGAAGCCCTGCACTGTATTCATAGCCACCACTTCCTGAGGCAGGCCATTCCATGCATCCACCACCCTTTCTGTGAAAAAGAATTTCCTCACATTCCCCCTTAATCGGCCCCCCTCTAATCTCATGCTGTGTCCTCTTGTCCTGCTATTTTTCTTATATTTAAACATGTTAGACTCTTTCACCTTGTTAATGCCCTTAAGGTGTTTGAATGTTTCGATCATATCACCTCTCTCCCTCCTTTGCTCAAGGGTATACACATTGAGCTCCATTAATCTGTCCTCATATGTCTTCTGATGCAGTCCCTGCACCATTTTGGTTGCCCTTCTCTGGACTGCCTCAATTTGGTTAATGTCCTTGTGAAGGTGTGGCCTCCAGTACTGCACACAGTACTCCAGATGGGGCCTAACCAGTGTCTTGTAAAGAGGGATTACCTCCCTCTTACGACTTGTGATACCCCTACTAATACACCCTAACACCCCTAGCCTTACCTACTGCTTTAGAGGTCTGCTTGGATGATTTCAGGTCATCAGTGATGATGATGCCCAAGTCTCTTTCTTCCTTTGTGACTGCCAGCAACTCCCCTCCCAGTCTATAGGTGGCTTCAGGGTTTCTCTTCCCTATGTGCATGATCTTGCACTTCTTTGCATTAAATCCCAGTTACCACTCTTCTGACCATTTTGCTAGTTTATCCAGATCTCTTCTCATTCTGCCCACCCCATCTGGATCATCTACTCTATTGCAGATCTTGGTGTCATCTGCAAACTGACAAGCCTTACCCTCTAGTCCATCTGCAAGGTCACTAATGAAGATATTGAAGAGGACTGGCCCCAGGACTGATCCCTGAGGTACCCCACTTGTGACTTGCATCTCTTCTGACTGTATACCATTTAACACCACTCTCTGTTTTCTGCCGTCAACCAGTTTGCCACCCAGTTGACCAACTTCTGACCCACCCCGAGCCTACCCAGCTTATTTATCAATCTTCTATGTGGAACAGTGTCAAAAGCTTTGCTGAAGTCAAGGTAGGCGACATCAACTGCCCTCTTGGTCCACCACTCTGGTTACCCAGTCAAAGAAATCTATGAGATTAGTTTGACTGGACCTTCCTTTTGTAAACCCATGCTGTCTTGGATCCTGTGCCCCTATGGATTCCAGGTGTTGCACTATTCTTTCCTTAAGGAGTGCCTCCATAATCTTACCCACTACTGAGGTAAGACTGACTGGTCTGTAGTTCCCTGCCTCCTCCCTGCTACCACTCTTGTGGAGTGGGATCACATGAGCCCTTCTCCAGTCTTCTGGGACCTCTCCTGTGCTCAGAGACTCACTAAACAGTTCTGCTAATGGCTCTGCTAGTTCTACCCTTAGCTCCTTAAGTACCCTGGGATGTATGCCATCAGGTCCCATTGCCTTATCCACCCTGAGCTTAGCGAGCTCTTGTAGGACCCTTTCTTTTGTGAAGGGAGTAGTGCTCACCTCCCTCCCCCCTGTGTCCATGGTGCTGAGCTGTGGGCCCTGCCCTACCTTCTCTTCAGTAATACTGAGCAAAAGTATCTATTTAGGATAGATGCTTTTACAGGGTCCTCCTCCTCACATGCTCCTTTTCTCCATTGAGCTTAGCACACTCTCTGGACTTTCTCCTTTCACTAATGTATCTATAGAAAGTCTTGTCACCTTCTTTACTGTTCGTGCTAGTGTTTCCTCAGTTTGGGACTTTGCCTGCCTTACTGCCTTCCTGCTTCCCTTAGGGCAGTTTGGTATGCCTCCCTATCTTCATCCCGCTGTGTTCCCTTATATTTCCTGAAGGCCAGCCTTTTGGCTCTGACCTTTTCTGCTATTGTATTTGAGAACCAAAGTGGTTTCCGTCTTCTTTTGCATTTCCTTTTCTGTCTAACACAATGGGATGTTGCTTCAAGTATTGCATCCTTAATGCTTGCCCACTTTGCCTGTACCCCCTCACCTGTGTTTCTTTTTGCCAGGGCTAGCTTAACTCTGTTGCCCATCTTATCAAAGTCAGCTCCTCTGAAGTCCCATATTTTTGCCTTGGAATGGGATGATTTAGATGTAGTGGGCAAATTGAACCATACCATGTGATAGTCACTGGCCCCCAGTTGACCTTCTACCTGGAGATCTGTGATCCCTTCCCTGTTAGTCAGTACTAGATCTAGGATAGCTCTGTCTCTTGTGGGTTGTTGTACCAGTTGTTTGAGGCCCTCCCCCTGCAGGGAATCCACCATGTGTCTAGTTCTGGCAGATGTTCCTGCTGGTATTGACCAATCTGTATCCAGCATGTTGAAGTCTCCCATTATCAGAACCTCCCCTTTAGCTGTCATGTTTTGTATATCTTCTAACAGTAATATGTCTATGTCCTCCCCCTGGTCTGGGGGCCTGTAGACAACCCCGGTTCTTATGGCTGTCCCATTTCCTGTTTCCAGGGTGACCCACAGTTCTTCTGGCTCCTTATGTGTATGTCTCTTTGCGGATGACCCAAAGATCTGCAACAGAGTTGATGCACAAGGTGGGGTGGAAAGGATGAGAAGGGACTTGGCAAGGTTAGAGGAATGGTCAAATGTATGGCAGCTTAGATTCAATGCTAAGAAGTGCAAGGTAATGCACCTGGGAAACAAAAACCCAGGGGAAGAGTACACAGTGGGGGGTGAGATACTAACAACAACAAAAATGGAAAGGGACCTGGGGGTAGTCATATCAGATGACTTAAACGTGGGCAAGCAATGTGAGAGAGCAGTAAGGAGGGCTGGGGGATACTGGGATGCATAGGGAGAGGCATCACCAGTAGAAAACAAGAAGTTGTTATCCCTCTGTACAGACAGCTGGTGAGACCCCATCTGGAGTACTGTGTGCAGTTCTGGAGACCCAGTCTTCACAAAGACATAGACAAGATGGAAGCTGTCCAGAAGAGGGCAACTAAAATGGTGCAGGGTCTGCACCAGAAGACATATGAAGAGAGACTAAAGGAGCTTAATATGTATAGCCTCGAGGAAAGGAGGGAGAGGGGGACATGATAGAAACTTTCAAGTACCTCAAGGGAATCAACAAAGTCCAAGAGGGTAGCATCTTTCAAAAAAAGAGGTGTGCAAGAACAAGGGGGCACAATTTGAAGATGGGGGGCGGCTCAGAGGTAATGTAAGGAAGTATTTTTTCACCGAGAGGGTTGTGGATGCATGGAACGGCCTTCCGGAGGAGGTTGTGGAGTCAAAAACAGTGGTTGAATTGAAGCATGCATGGGAGAGTCATAAGGTAATTCTAGGGGTTGGGGGTAGAAAGAAGTAGGCTGCTGGTTAACTAGGATCTGCAGTTTATCCATTAGGTAGGGAAATGGGAAGACTGGGTGGGCCAAGCGGTCCTTATCTGCCGTCAAATTCTATGTTTCTATGTTTCTATAAAGACTTTAAACAGCTGCCAATTAGAAATGATTTCCTGTCCCCTTTAAGTAGTCTAACATCATCTTAAAAGGAACATAGCACCTGCCCCCTTTTTTATTTTTTACTGAAAGTTTTTATCATTGGTGAGGGGAAACTTATAGTGCTACATCATTGTGATTCTCAGTTTGAAGAAAACTGATGGTCACAGTAAAAATCCTCACTGGATTTACCTCTGTAGTGTACAGCAGTCCAGGCTGGTCCTCCTGTAGCTCATATGACATCACCATCATCACACACACACTGCACAAACACAGACACACACACAGACACACACACACACACACACACACACGTGCACATACATGCATACATATTGTACACACATGCACACGCACACACAGTCACATGCACACATAGTGTATGCACACACACATGCACATAATACACACACAGACACATAATGCAGTGACACGCGCATGCACTGATACATGCACACACACACACATGTACATACAAATACACATACACGCACATAATACATACACACAGTGACACACACACATATGCACTGACACTTATGCCCACACATGTGCACAAATAATTACACTTACAGGCACACAATACATGCACAGTCGCGCACACACACACACACACACACATATGCACTGACACTTATGCACACACACACATATGTACACACAAATGCACATACATGCACATAATACATGTACACAGTGACATGCACACACACATGCCCTGACACTTATGCACGCACACATGCACACACAAATGCACATACACGCACATAATAAACACACATGTGCTGACACACGCAAACACAAATAGATATACACACACATAATACATATACACACAGTGACACACACACACATATGCACTGACACTTATGCACACACACATATGCTCACACAAATGTACGTGCATGCACATAATATACACACACATGCACTGACACATGCACACACAAATACACATACATGCACATAATGCACATACAGTGACACACACACACACACACACACACACACACATATATGCACTGCCACTTATGCCCACACACAGGCACACACATGCACACATACAGACACATAATGCACACACAGTGACACACACACACATGCACTAACACTTATGCACACACATATGCATACATACAGGGAAGTTTGCCAGGATGCAATGCAATACTGCAGCATTCTGCAGCAGAGGTACTACAGTAAACGAGACATGTTCAATGGCAGGTAATCCCTTTTGTCATGTAGTAATCTGAGACACTGCGTTGTGTTCTGGCAAGCTCCAATGTACTGTACACACATTCATGCACACATACACGCACATGCACATACATAGATACTTACTGTATACGCATACAGTACACTGTAAAAAAGTGCTTGTGCCTTAGAAAAACAAGCATTTATCAGTGCCAAAGGTGCTTGCTTGCATGTCATTACAAGTTAGAACAACAGTATCTTGCAGCTGCAGGTAGACCTTTTTTACCTTCAGTAATCATTGTCTCATGGACTTTGGGTTCCACCAGGCTAAGGGGGTATACCGCTGAAAAAATGGTGACTGGAATAATGAACATCTTTTTAAGTTCACTCTGTCTCAATAATGTCATTATTTTTTGACATTTTGACCATAACATTTTCAACATAGTATTTTTATGACTGTATGTTATGATCAAGATTAAATCCTGTCCGAAAGGTGATTTTGTGGAGCAACTGCAAAACATACTGTGGAGGGCATTTAAAAAATGACACCTGTCATATTCATTAGGTGGGATAACACCAGGGCCATGTTGAAAATTTGGTGCTGAAATCTGCAAAAATAACAAAGTTATGAGAGAACATTGGAAACATGTAACTTTTCTTCATAACTTCATTGTTTCTTGATATTAACCAGTAACCCAACTTATCTTGTTTTCAGTCAGTTAGCAGTCAGCATCTTTAGCAGCAGGGCATTCACTTGTGGACTCGATCAGTAAGTGAGTAAGTGAGGGGTCCGAGGAGGGGTGGGATGGTGAGTGCAGAGAGGAAGGGTCAGGGTTGGGGTATTGAAGGCTCCAGAGAGGAGTAGAGCATGCTGATGGACCATTTTCTTTTTTTCAGGTTTAAAAATACAAAAAGAATGGCAAGGGATGGTTTTCCTTACTGCAGGGGCCTACACTGGGGATTGGGTACCCCAGTATCAGTGCGTTGCTTGGCAGTAGTGGGGTGGGCACTGGTGCATTAAAGAGGGACTTCCACCAAAAGTGCTACGTTGCAGAATTAGAATAAGCATACCCCCAATAAATCTCATACCAAAAATTAGGTTTCCACATTACTTTGTTTTAAAGTTATGAACTGTTTTGTAACCATGATTTCACTACCTATTCAAAACAGACAGTTTCAGTGAAGAGCCACTGATGATGTCATCTCCTGAACTCACAGTCCCGTCCTCCCTGTCAGCAACTTAATAGGACCTGCTTCTCCAAAGTTTAAGAAACTGTAGCTATAGTAATCCTTTAAAATAATGTACATAGGGTTGGCTGCAGTGCTTGCAGTCCCAGAATGTTCAGATGCATGAGACTGTACTTAAGAACACACCAGGGGTTGGTTGTGGAATGCAGCACTGAACCAAGGCATAGAATCAGTCAATCAATCAATCAATCAAAATCTTTATTTAACCAGGCGATCACCGTTGAGCAAGCTCATTTTCAAGGTGGACCTGGGTTTGTTAACAAGGAACAAGGGACAATATACATGGGATGTAACACACAAGAAAATAGTAATA
Organism: Neoceratodus forsteri; assembly: GCA_016271365.2. Taxonomy (NCBI): domain Eukaryota; kingdom Metazoa; phylum Chordata; order Ceratodontiformes; family Ceratodontidae; genus Neoceratodus; species Neoceratodus forsteri. The sequence continues at coordinate 245,694,296 of CM057449.1, read as the reverse complement.
ATACAAATAAAGTGAGATACAATAATACAGTATATACAAAGTATCAGCAGGTAGCACTGACAGTGGTATATGTTTGGAACAGAAGATACAGCTAGTTTTGGGTAGGACACCATTTTTCATAAAAGTAAAGAAATATACATATCAGGTGCACCGAACACAAATAAAACCTAATATAAAAAGATATATAGTGATACAGTATGGAGAATTTAGAGCTGGAACCAGGGTCAAAGGAATGTGGAAGGGACAGATATGGGGGGCAGAAAAAGGGGAGAGGGAAGAGTCGATTATAGATGCGATCAGTCTTTTAACAGTAGTAATTAGAATGTGCTTGGACTTATAGGAGTCACTATTTAGGGTAGACAGGCACAGGACTCCTTATTATGATGTAGCTATAGAGATTTAAAAGCTGCTAGGCTGATGGGGTGAGTTAATTCCAAAGTTTGTTGCAGCTTGTTCCACAGTTGAGGGAGTACAAAGCTAATGGCTGCTCTGCCAGTGCGAGATTTTGCTTTGTAAACATAAAGGTAGATATATGAGGTGCTTCTCAGGATATACTTCCCCAGAGTGCACAAAGGTAAACAGACAGTGATATACTGGGGCAGTTTATTTGAGATAGCTTTGTATGTCCAAACCGCAGCATTTTTTTGCCATCTGTAATCAAAGGGATGACCATCCCACTGCCGTGTAAAATGCACAGTGGTGGGCTGAGTATGGAAGACCCATGATAAATCTTATGGCTCTGTGATAAAGCGTATCGAGTTTGGCTAGGGTACCTGCAGGTCCCTTACTATATAGAAAGTCTGCGTAATCCAATAGGGAAAGAAAGGTAGTTTGAACCAGTTTCAGTTTAGCATCTCTTGTGAAGAGATTATTAATCCTAAAGCACAGACCAAGTCTTTGTCTAAGTTTCCTTTGTCAGTTCTTCTAAGTGATCTGTGAAAGTAAGTCTATGGTCTAACCAGACCCCCAGGTACTTGAACTTTGGTACATATTCCAACCACTCACCTAGAATGGTAGTGATCTGTGGGAGTGTCCCAGTAATTGCAGGATTTATTGCATTTTGAACGGGCGAGAGGAACATTGCTTTGTTTTTGTTTTTTTGCATTTAAGAGCAGTTTCTAGTTTATAAACTGATGTTGCAGCAGATTAAATTCATTTTGAAGGGCTTTACAGCCCGCTTCAGGTGTGGGGCTACTAACATAGAGTACCGTATCATCCGTGAATAGGTGTATTTGTGCTTCTTTGATGGGGGCATCTATGTTGTTAATATAAATGGTGAAGAGCAAGGGACCAAGAATGGAACCTTGTGGTACACCCCCTCAATAGGGGTTTTGGTGGAGAAACTTCCTCTTCTGCCTTTACTTGTTGAAGTCGTCCTGAGAGGTAGTTGGAGAACCATTTAAGGGATAGGGAGTCCAAACCAATGTTCCGGAGGGATGACAGAAGCAGTCTGTGATCAACAGTATCAAACGCCTTGCTTAGGTCCAAGAAAACTGCGCAGACAAAGTTTTTTTTGTCTAATTCAAGCTGCCAGTCATTTGTCACCTTGGCTAGAGCAGAGATTGAACTGTGCTGTGCTCTAAAACTGGATTGTAATGGGTTGAGCAATTTTTCTGATTCCAGGTTCTTCCGAAGCTGGGAGTTCACTATTTTCTCCAGCATCTTTGACAGGATTTGGAAGTAGGGAGATTGGCCTGTAGTTATTGAGGTCACTAGGATCTCCTGACTTAAACAAAGGGACCACAAGTGCATTTTTCCAAATGGGCGGTAGGTCACCCTGAAACAAGGATAAGTCGAAGAGATGAGTAATTGGGACTTCGAGGACACAGTAGCCAACCTTTAAGAAGTACAGGTCAATGAGGTCAGCCCCAGCAGATTTCCTAGTGTCCAGCTGAAGGAGAAGATCTTCGACTTCTTTCAGGGAAGTAGGCTACAGAGAGAAGGATGGATCGGGGATGGGTTTTTCTTGTGTAACCAATCTAAGTTGTTGGCAGAGGATATTCACGGGAGAGGAGTCAAAGGCTAGCCCTGCAGTGGAAAAATGATTATTGAGAGCATCGAGGACAGACGGTCTGTCGGAGATGACAGTATTGTCGATCAATAATTTAGTAGATAGGGAATTTACAGTGGTGTGACCTTCAATGTCTTTGATAGTCCTCCAGAATTTGGAGGCATTTCTTGAGGAGCTCTCCAGCTGAGAGCAGTAGAAATTAGCTTGGGCTTCTCTGACCTTTTTGGTGCAGAGGTTCCTCACCCTCCGGAAAGTATTCCAGTCATTTATTAAATTAGTTTTCCTAGCAGTTCTCCAGAGTACATCCCTACTCAGCAAAGCATCTTTCAGGTCTTCTGTAAACCACTGACAGGATTTGTTTCTGGCATGAACTTTTACTATGGGAGCATAGTTGTTGAGAGCCCCTAGCACAATTTCTGAGAAAATATCTTAAGCCGTAGTCAGGGACTTGGCTAGATAGAAGTCCTGCCATCGCATGGACTCTCTTAGGTCTGAAATATGCCCATGGAGATCAAAGCTGCATATGCACCTTTTAAAGGAGAATTTTGGTGCAGTTGTGGATTTAAGAGTGGATCTTACACACGCAATGAAGCAATGGTGGCTAATATCAGAGAAAAAGATGCCAGCGTGGGAGAATAAATGGGGTTTGTTAACTAAAATGATATCCAAGAGAGCACTGTTTTTAGGGTTGAGCTTGTTAGGACGAGTAGATTCGTTTATTAGCTGTGACAACCCAAGGGAATCACAGAACATTTTAAGTGGGGTGGATGCACTGGAGAGCCAGTCTAAGTTGAAGTCCCCTAGTATGATACACTCTGAAGATGCTGAACCCAGGATGTTTCCGAGATGTTTTAACAACTGTAGTCCAGCTGATGGGGGTCTGTAGCATCCTATTATACATAATGAGACACCGGTGGCAATTTCAATCTTTAATGACAAGCTTTCAAATTCTTTTGGGACAGAGGTTGAGTCAATTATGGAGGCAGCGAATTTATCCTTGATGTAAATAGCTATCCCACCACCTCTGGTTTGCCTGTCGGCTCTGAACAAAGAGTAGAAGGGGATGTTAACTTCATTGTTACTGGTCGCTGGTCGGAGCCAGGACTCCGTAATCACCAGAACATCTGGAGCAGTATGACATACCCAGGCCTGAACAGAAGTGATTTTTTTTAATAGGCTACATACATTAACATGCAAGAATGTAAGCACCTTGAGGCTTTGTAGCTCTGCTGGGGATTCCATGGGTGCCAGAGGGCCTGGATTAAGCTCAACATTTCCTGGGCATAGTAAAAGCAGTAACAAGTGTTTCCTGCAGAGTCCTAGGAGAAGTGTGGGTGGCTGGGTCTTCTTTCGGTTACGTGATTTGTCTGCAGCAGTATAGGGAGTTCTGAGGCTAGTTACCAGTCTTCCTGATGCTGCATACAATAATACCCTTACCGAGAGAGTCAATGGGAGTAGGGGGGAGTATACAGAAGGTGGTGTAGCCCTGTGGGCAGGCTCTAGGAGAGTTCCTGTATGACGGTGCCGGTGAAGGACCAGCAGTGGGCTAGGGGAAGTTAGAGCACATACATGCCAAGGTGGTGCAAAATTTTAAAATGTGGGGGGGCATGCAATCTTGGAATGTAGCAGGGATGTGCCATCTCAAAATGTGGTGGGACAGTCAGTCAGTCTCAGAATGTGACAGGGACACACATCGAGGAATTTAGTGGAGATTCAGAATATAATGGGGATGCATGCTGTTATAATGTGACAGGACATACCATATTATTCTGAAATTGCTTGTCCCTGCCACATTCCAGAATTGTAGGCACCCACCATATTTCAAAATTGTGCAACACATTCCCACCACATTCCAACATTATGCGTCCCAGCCACATTCCCAAATAATGCATCTCTACCACATTCTGAAATGGCTCATCCCCACCAAATTCCAAAATTGCACATCCCTGCCAAGTTGTGTTCCAATGCAACATTCCAAAACTGCCACTGCCACGTTCCCAAATTGTGCATCACAGCCACATTCTGATATTATGTGACACCGCCACTTTCCAAAACTGAGCGTCATCACCACATTCCGAAACTATGTGGCACTGCCACATTTCAAAGTTGTATGTCACTGCTACATTCCAAACCTGTGCGTCACCACCACACTCCAAAATTGTGCATCACCACAGCATTCCAAAACAGTGCATCACCTCGGCATTCCAAAATTGTGCGTCACTGCCATATTCCAAACCTGTGTGTCGCTGCCACATTCTGAACTGGTGTGGCACCACTGCATTCTGAACCTCTGCTTCATTGCCATATTCTGAAATTGTGCATCACAGACGCATTCCAAACCTGTGTATCACCACCACCTTCCAAACCTGTGTGTCACCGTTACATTCCAAAATTGCATTTCACCACCGTATTCCAAAATTGCACGTCACCACTGCATTCTGAAATTGTGTGTCACTGCTGCATTCTGAACCTATGCGTCACCGCCACATTCCAAAACAGTGTGTCACTGCCACATTCTGAAACTGTGTGACACCACCGCATTCCAAAATTGATCGTCACTGCTGGATTCTGAAATTGCATGTCACCACCATATTCCAAAATTGCACATCACCACCACATTCTGAACCATTGCATCACCATCTTATTTCAGAATTGTACATCATCATCAGCTTACAAAACTGTAATTCACCACCGCATTCCAAACCTGTGCATCACTGCCACATTCTGAATCTGTGTGTCACCGCTGCATTCTGAAATTGTTCATCACAACCTCATTCAGAACCTGTGTGTCACTGCCACATTCCAAACCTGTGCATCACTGCCGCAGTCCAAAATTGTGCATCACCGCCACATTCTGAAGCTATACATCACTGCCGCATTCCAAACCTGTGCATCACTGCCACATTCTGAACCTGTACATCACCACCACATTCCAAAATTGTGCGTCACCTCCACATTCTGAACCTGTGCAACACCGCCGCATTCTGAAATTGCGCATCACCACAGCATTCTGAAACTGTGCATCACTGCCACATTCCAAAATTGTGCATCACCACCTCATTCCAAACCTGTGCATCACCACCACATTCCAAACCTGTGCATCACCGCCTCATTCTGAAATTGTGCATCACCACCACATTCTGAAATGATGTGTTCCAGCTACTGTCTGAGATTGTGTCACGGCTGCATTCCACAATTGCAGCCAGGTGACATTTTGAAATCCCATATCTGCAGTATTCTAAAAATTGCACACAACTTTATCATTCTAAAGCCATGTTTGCCACTGCATTCCAACCCCCATCACAATCTGAAGTACTGGTACACATCTACACAATATGGAAGTGCATGTCCTGACACACCAGTGTCAGGCTTCCTTTTTCAGATGTTAACTACAACTGCAGTTTTAGGTACCATAGGAGAAATAAGTCATATAAGACAGCTTGCAGGGAGGACTAGGTTGTGAGTTCAGGAGATGACATCATCAGTAGCTCTTCACTGAAACTGGCTTTTTTGAATAAGCAGTGAATTAAGGGTTACAAAATGACTTGCAACTTTTAAACAAAGTAACTTACAGATCTGATGTTTAGGATGATGCTGATTGAGGATATGCTGATTCAAATTCTGAATTTATTGATGCCAAAAACGCTGGCCTCAGTCCCTCTTTAATGCTGTTTTTTGCAAAAATATACATATGTGCATACTGTACATACATATGCAGTCACCATGTGGCAGTACTTTTAAGGCTGCCTGCATTTGCACATCAAAGGCACCATTCACCAATGATGGAGCCAGTGCATTGGCACTTCTGGCTGGACTCAGACTCAACTCGTTACCCTGACAGATGTGAAAGTACACCCATGCAAGACTGATTTGGGGTTTAAAGTACTGTGTAACTTCAGATTTTCATGTGAATAAGGACTTTTGTGGAAGGACTACATTTGGACTGCAAATCAGCAGCCATTCTATTCACCTCTGACCTGAGCCGATATGGTGATGGATCAGAGAGAGACTGGCCAACTCATTGGAATTGAGTACCTGAGGAGAGAGCCACAAGGGCTCCTGGACTTGTGATGCATTTAATGAATTCAGGCACCTTCACAGCAGACAATCACCTGTCGAGTGACAAACCTCCTAGAACTGCCTGCATTGATAGACAGCTCAACCATCAATCCAGATCTGCCATTCCTCTGTGAGCAGCAGGGGCTGTTCCAGAACTCAGTCAGATCTGCATTAGGTCCTGAAGGAAGTGGGGTCTGCCTATGTGCTGCTGTGAAATAGCAGAAGCTGTGTTGCTGCAGAGACAGACTGCTCGTCTGTCAGAGTGAGTCAGAGACTGAGTGAGAAGCAGAGCTCCTACTACAAGAAAAGGAGATAGTTACATACTAGCCCAGCATGAAAGTGAAGCTAAAGGTTGCAGCTATTCAGAGACAGCTGCTGTGCTGCAGACCTGCCAAGGAGAACTAAGACTACACCTAGACCAAGGAAGCTGCCCAGCCACTGCCACTGCATATTGCTGCCTACTGCCACATGCACAAGGACTGGGTGCCAGGATGTGGTGTTGTAGACCTTAAGCCTGGGTTTTGGTAGGGTTAGCTGCCAGTGTGAAATGGAAGATGGCCTTCTCAATGCGAATGTCAGGAGAGGCGTGACCAAAACCTTAGACAGCCAGTTACCTGCTGACACTGGAGGTACCCAGAGAGAGAGAGAGAGAGAATGAATGAACCCACCATATGGGGACTTGCTGAAACTGTGCCATTGCCCCTGCACATCAAGGAAGACCCCACAGTCTGGAAAACTGTCAGTAAACTGTTGCCCTGCAACAGCGATCTGTGCAATATAGTTGGGAAGCATTTAAGGGAGAAGGCCAGCTGGTTGGGATTTACAAATACCTCAGAGGTTTTAAGAGCCCATGTGTTTGGAGTTTTATTTAACAAAGTACTGTCATTATTTGTTTAAGTACACCACCACCGGCCAACCTCTTGCAGCATCAGAAGAAGAGAGATAGGGAGAGAAGAAGGAAAAAAAAGGTTTGCAGGCAGAAGAGGGAAGAGGGATAGGACATAGCAGATAGTAATTAGGAGGCATAAGCAGGCAGAAGAGAGAGGAGGGTAACAGTCATGATGGGAGTGGTGCAGTGCAGTGGTTGTGGAGCAGCAGTCTTCAGGAAGACATTCTGGAGGCTGCAATGCTGCCCTATCTGCAGGTACCTCTCTGGGCTGAGGGAGGAAGTTGCCTGTCTCTGCACAGAGTTGGCCAGGTTACAGGTGGCATCCATCCACACCCAGAGACCACCAGGTCCACAACATGAACCTCAGAGGATGCCCAGAAAGAAGAGTGACTTGACCATGGTGGGCTCAGGAAGGGTGAAGAGAGGGAGTCAGAAGCACATTCCCCAACCAGTCCAGCTGAATACCTCCTACACTGTTTTGGAAGAATGGGAATGCCCCACACAGACACCCCCAGCTGGGACGAGGGAGGATGGTCAGGACCTCCAAGCTGGAGCCCCAGGGTAGGGGAACATGGGGCCCCAGAGGAGGGGGAAAGCTTCTCCTAGTGGGGGACTCTATTGTTAGGGGTGTGAAGTTAGGGACACCTAGCGGAGGGGGAGAGGGAGGTCAAGTGCATCCCAGGAAGTGCTGCATGGAGGGATAGGAAGTAAATCCATAGGATCAATAGGGCAATAGCCAGGAGGGAGGAGCGGGATGTCATTGTCCACCTGGGGACCAATGATCTGGCATTGAGAAGGGTGGAGCTAGCTAGAGTCCAGGAGAATTCAGGAAGCTGGGGGCACCTGAAACAAGTAGCACATTCCGCTTCATTGTCGGAGGTGCTACCTGTCCAAGGCACAGGGGAGAATAGGGCGCTCCACATCCAAGCCTTCAATATCTGGTTGAAGGATTGGTGTAGAAGGGAAGGATTTGGCTTCATATGGGACTGGAGACCCACCTGGGCAGATGTGAGCTTATATCAGGAGGATGGCCTGCATCTGTCCGGGAAGGGGGATCTCACTCCTTGGTGAGAAGTTGGAATGCTTCAACAGAGGGCATTTAAACTGGCCAAGGGGGAGAGTAAGGAGAGACAGGTAGCTTAGGATCACTCCCCCATGGTAGCATGCAAAAACACAGATTGACAACAGGAACAACTGAAGTGGGCAGAGAGAAGCAGGCAGGAGAAGCGTGTAAAAAGGGTGATGGGGGGGCAGGAGCACATGAACAAGAAAACTGGGTTGGGAAACAAGCAAGGGAGAGAGAACAAGAACAGAGGGAGGATGGGGTATAAAACATGGAAGGTCATGCTCACAGTCATGGCTGGGACATCAATATACCGGGCTATACACTGTTCAGAAGGGACAGGGAAGGTAAAAAGGGAGGTGGAGTAGCCCTGTACATCAGAGAAAGCATAAAGTCTACAGAAGTACAGGGAAGACAGAGGGAGGCTGTGGCAATATGGGTCACCCTTGAACCAGGGAATGGCAAAGCAATACATACTGGTGTGATCTACAGACCTCTGGCACAGAGGGAGGAAGTGAACAGGGTACTAATGGAGGAAATTCACGACATGGCAGCTATAGGTGAAATCCTGCTGATGGGGGATTTCAATATGCTGGATGTAGATTGGACCACCCAGGCAGCTGCTTCAGCCAGGAGCATGGCCATCCTGGAATCCCTGCAGGGGGTTGGACTCAGACAGCTGGTGCATGAGCTAACCAGAAACAAATCTATTCTGGACCTGGTATGGACCAATGGAAACAGAGTCGAAGGAATCCAGGTGGAAGTGCAGCTGGCATCCAGTGACCAGGTTTGGCATGGAGACAGGGACTCAATTAAGCCCCCACAAGGGCAAAAGTATTAGATTTCAGGAGGGCAGATTTCAGTGAAATAGGTAGATGTTTAAGAGCAGCCCTGGAGAAGGGAGAGGTAATAGAGTAAGTGGAAGAACAGTGGGGGAAACTAAAATGAGCCATAGTGGAGGTAACTAACCAATGCCTTAGGATAGTGGCCAAAGGGAAAAGAAGAAGGAACCCACTATGGTTCTCTAAAGAGGTAGCAGACAAAGTAAGGGCTAAAAGAGAAAGTTTCAGGAAGTATAAGGGAATCCAAAGGGAGGAGGACAGGGAGGTAAATGGTGAATGTTTAAGGGAAGCAGGGAAAGCTGTTAGGAGAGCCAAGGCACAGACAGAGGAGGGTTTAGCATGGGCTGTGAAAAAAGGGGACAAGACATTCTATAAGTACATCAGTGATAGAAGAAAAATCAGGGGGAGGATTGTGAGGCTCAAAGGGGAGGAGGAAGAGTGTAAGGAGGGGGATCTAGACAAAGTAGAAATACTGAACAAATACTTCTGTTCAGTATTCACTAAGGAAGGAGAGGTTCAAGGACCACATTTGGGGAGAAGAGGCAATGGGGGGGAGAAGTGGACATCAGTCCATTCACAGTGGAGAGAGTTCTGGAGGAACTCACAAAGCTGAAGGTGGATGAAGCCATGGGGCCAGACTACACACACCCAAGGATATTAAGGGAGCTGAGAAGGGAACTAGCAGCACCTCTGGCCACCCTGTTCACAGAGTCACTCAACACAGGCATGGTTCCAGAGGACTGGAGGAGGGCACATGTAGTTGCACTGCACAAAAGTGGCAATAGGGAGGAAGTGGGGAACTACAGGCCAGTCAGCCTCACCTCAGTGGTGGGGAAGATCATGGAGACACTGATGAAAGAAAGGATAGTGGCACACCTGGAATCCAATGGTGCCCAGGATCTGAGGCAACACAGATTCATAGCAGGAAGGTATTGTCAAATAAATCTGATAGATTTTGTTTGATTGGGTGACTAGGGATGTGTATCAGACATGGGTGGTAGAGATCGCCTACCTAGAGTTCAGAAAAGCCTTTGATATCGTACCACACAGAAGGCTGGTTTACAAGATGAGTAGTCTGGGCATGGGACATAAGGTGATACACTGGGTTAGAAACTGGCTGACAGATAGAAGACAGAGGGTGGTGGTAAATGGGATCCAATCTAGGGACAGAGAGGTGACCAGTGGAGTACCACAGGGATCAGTAATGGGACCAGTCCTATTCAATGTCTTCATTAGTAACATTGCAGAGGGTCTGGAATGAAAGGTCTGCCTATTTGCAGATGGTACCAAGATCTGCAACAGAGTGGATACTCCAGAAGGTATACTGTGATGATAGCAACTGCATATGGGCAACTGTCATAACGGCGACCCATATGATGGCGCTATCATCGTGGGCGACTGTAGGTAGACGGCGAACGTTGTGACCGCGAGGTTAGGGTGGACGACAGGAAGGAAGGGTGGGCGACAGGACATGGAGGGATGGGGAACAGGGATGTGACCCTGTGGTGAGCCTGCTTCTGCCGAGCCAACCATGTGGTGTGGTGGGTAGGGTGGTTGGCTCAGACAGAGCAGGTCCTGGGTTCGGGAATGGGGCGGGTGTTCCTTTGTGGCTTCCTGCAGCTGGGACTTAGGTTTTTTTGAACGAGTTTGCCCCCTCACGACATGCACCCGCTGGAATTGAGAATATTTATTTGGGGATGCGGGGAGACCCCCACATGCACAATTCCTGGTAGCCTTTTTCTGCATAGCAATCGCCTTTGTGCAGTCACTATTATCACTTAGAACCCTCCAGAAAGGGTGCAGAAAATGAAAAGGGACCTGGAGAAGCTTGAAAGATGGTCAGAGGTGTGGCAACTGAGGTTCAGTTCAAAAAAGTGCAAGATAATGCCCCTGAGTAGGAGGAACCCTGGAAAAGCTACAGAATGGGGGGGTGGTGCTGACTGTCACCAAAGAGGAAAGGGACCTAGGGGTTATCATATCTGATGACCTTAAGGTATCAAAGCAGTGTGCTAAGACTGCAGGGAGGGCCAGTGGCATGCTGGGGTGCATAGGCAGAGGCATTACTAACAGGAGACAGGAGGTGCTGATGCCATCGTATAAAACATTGGTAAGGCCTCACCTGGAGTACTGCATGCAGTACTGGAGACCGCACATGTGTAAGGACATAGACAGGGTGGAGGCTATCCAGAGAAGGGCGACAAAGATGGTGCATGGCTTGCATCACAAAACATATGAGGAGAGACTAAGAGTCCTCAATATGTACTCACTGGAGGAGAGGAGGGTAAGGGAGGACATGGTAGAAACTTCCAAGTACCTCAAGGTCTTAAACAAAGTGCAGGTGGGGGATCTTTTCCAGTGTAGAAAAAATATCAGAATGAGAGGACACAATATGAAATTGATAGATGAAGAGATAACATGAGGACATTTTTCTACACAGAGAGGGTGGCGGATGCTTGGAACAGTCTGCCACAAGAAGTGGTCAGGGCAAGCACAGTGGACAGGTTTTAACATGCCTGGGACAGGTCCAAGAGAACATTGGGTGGGAAGGGAGTGATGAAAAGGCATTGATCACTTAGGGTCAGCAACTGCATGCAAGTTTAGGGCTTATGGGCAGACTAGATGGGCCTAGCGGTCCTTATCTGACGACAGTTTCTATGTATCTATGACTGGACCTGCACCATTTCCATGGTTGGGTACGCAGTGGAGCATGGAAGCTCCCTAGTCAGAGCTAAAAGAGTTATGCATGGCATCCCATCAACACAGTAGTAGCACTACCGCTCACCATGCTTGTAAACTGGTTTCGGAAGTCTTCAGTCATGTCACCCCTCTCTCTTCTATCCGCCAGGGAGTATATGTTGAGATCTAATTCTCTTCTCATAGGTCCTACCCTGTTGTCCCTGGATCATCTTGGTCGCCCTTCTCTGCATTGTCTCCAGTAAGATTATGTCTTTCTTTATGTAAGGGCGCCAATACTGCACACTGTACTCCAGATGTTGCCTAACCAGTGACCTATACAGTGTCAGGATGACCTCTGCCTTCCTACTGGTTATACCCCTGCTATGCATCCTAGCATCCTATTTGCTTTGGCCACTGCTGTCTTGCAGTATGCCAAGTGCTTCATGTCACTCGTGATGATCACACTCAAGTCTTTTTCCTCCACTGACTTGGTGGGATACACACACATACACCCTGAGCCAGAATGTGGTCTTTGGGTTTTTCATCCCTAAGTGCTTTACCTTATACTTTTTAGTGTTGCATCCCAGTTGCTAAATACCTGATGATCTCTCTTGGTTAGCCAGATCTTCCTAATGTCCTGTCTCCCTTCCTCTGTGTCCACCCGCCCACAGAGCTTTGTGTCACCCAATCACTGATGAAGATATTGAATAGCACTGAGCTGAGCACCGAGACTCCACTAGTGACCGGCCTAGCATCCAAGAATTCCCCCAACCACCACCTTCTGTTTTCTATCCAGTAACCAGTATTTTACCCACTTAGCCAATTTCACCCCAACTCCCAAGTCCTCCAGCTTCCTAATCAATCTCCTGTGGAGCAAAGCGTCAAGGATCTTACCAACATGTAGATTCAGTGTGCCTACTGCTTGGCCCTGCCCACTGTCCTTGCTATCCAGTCAAAAAAATCAATTAGGTTGGTCTGGCAGGACTGCCCTGACATGAACCCGTGCTGCCTGTCATCATGCATTCTATTATCATGCAGAATGTTTACCAATCTTTCCTTCAGACTGGTCTCCATGAGCTGTCATGACGTCATCACCTGTGCCACCTTGGGGCACCATGAAACAGGGAAAACAAGGCCCTGGCATTGGTGGCTAGCACCTTTGATGCACACAGCCCCCCCAGCCTTGACTGGGACATCCCACAGGGGCCTAAAATGCATATCCTGTTGGGGGGGTTTCTGTCCCCCAAACTCTGATTTGAGGGCATATCCGTTGTGATGTTGCAGCCAGGGACTTCTGCAGGTGAGTGGCAATGGGAGTCCAGTGCCACAGATGAAGGGGGCATAAACAGAATTAAATGAGGGGTTTCTGTGATACCAGTGGGGGGAGGATAGCACCCCAGTACAAATGGTCAGGGAAAGCTACCATACGCTGCATGTGTGGTTTGGGTGTGGGCTGCCATTAATGGGCTGAACCCGGACAGCACAGCCCTAGATATACAGTACCATTATTTGGCTGCGCCTAGAAGGACAAGGAAGAGCCACTCTGTTGTTGTGTGGTTGGGGCTAAGGGGCACAGAAGAAACAACTAAACTGTACACTGCCTACCTTACAGTATATTGATTAATCCCTCTTCTCCCATTTAGGGTCCTGCTGTGATTAAATAAAGTTCCTTGCATTCTTCTGTGAAATCCTTGTCTGTTGCTTATTGTTTAGCATGATACTCTGTATGCTTTGTGGGGTCTGTGACTGCACTGAACTTCTGTACAGGTGGGGTGTTCCTGTGGGGAGGTACAGCATCCCAGAGAGTGGTACTATCCTTACATTAGGACCACTTAAACTTTTCTGTTGGTAGAGCAACCATGCTATTTTCTGTCTTGAATATATACCCCCAACTAGGAGTTCAATGGACCCAGGCACCTCAACCTTCTTGAGCCTACAAGGCAGGGGTAGTAACCATAACTTAAACTGTGACCTAGCTGCACATACATATAGTAAAGTTGTAGCCATCAAGATCTCTGGATATATTCAATTATTTGGTAATACTGCATGTGTAAGGAAATCTATCTGTTGGCCCTACTAATGGCGGGCTAGGGATTTCTCTAGAGATACTTTATCACAGAAATTTGAGGAACTATCCAGACATGCCAGTGGCTGCAACTGTACATACAGTATAAATATGCATGTATGTATGTACATACAGTACATACTGTACAGCATACTGCACATGCATTACATACAGTGCCTACATAGTGTACATGCGGTACATACATACAGTGCATACACAGACACTGTACATGTAGTACATATAGTGCCTGCATTAGATACAGTACATACATGCATACTGTACATGCAGTACATATAGTGCATGTAGAGTTTGCATGCAGTACATACAGTGTCTACATAGTGTACATGCAGTGCATACATACAGTACTTACATAGACACTGTACATGTAGTACATATAGTGCATGCCGTACATACAGTACATGCATGCATACTGTACATGCAGTACATATAGTGCATGTAGTGCTTACCTGCAGTACATACAGCACCTACATAATGTACATGCAGTACATACACATAGTACATGTGTGCATACTGTACATGCAGTAATATAGTGCATCTAATACATACAGTACTTACATGTATACTGTACATGCAGTACATATAGTGCATGTAGTGCTTACATGTAGTACATAATGTATACTGCACATGCAGTACCTGCATAGTGTACATGCAGCAATATAGTACACGCAATACATGCAGTACTTAAATGTATACTGTACATGCAGTACATATAGTGCATGTAATGCTTACAAGCAGTACATACAGCACCTACATGGTGTACATGCAGTGTATCCAGTACATGCAGTACATACACATAGTACCTGCGTGCATACTGTACATGCAGTAATATAGTGCATGTAATACATACAGTACTTACATTATACTGTACATGCAGTACATATAGTGCATGTAGTGCTTACATGTAATACATAATGCATACTGCACATGCAGTACCTGCATAGTGTACATGCAGCGCATGGTGTACATGCATCACATCCAGCACATGCAGTACACACATACAGTGCATACATGCATACTGCATATACATTATATACAGTATATACAGTGCATGTACAGTCATACATACAAACAGTGCATATGTGCATAAATACATACATGCAGTACATACATTCATGTACTGCATATACAGTACATATATACATAATACAGTACATACATACAAAAGTGCAACATAGATACAGTCCATACATACAGTTTTAGGGAGGAAAGAAGATCACTGCTCCATCAAGTGAGAGCTGCTTACACAGATTTACACACACAGTGTAGAGCTCAGACAGTTCACTGAAAAACAGTCAAGCCAGGAAGTCCCGCCGGCAGGAGGCCAATTAAAACAACACCAATTACAAATGTTGTCTCGGTGCAGAGAGGAAATGTTTGCTTACTAATCAGGCCTTAAAGAGCTCCTTCAACAATGGCAAAGAAAGCACTTCAGGGAAGATGATGTTGTTACCATTGATTGAAAGTGTCTGCACTTCCCTTCTTGCTACAGCTAATTACTGAAGCTGTTTACATTTTACACAAGAATGGCTTCAATCTGCACAAAAGCACTTACTCCTGCAATTTTGTGAAGCAATAGAATGGAACAGAATTTGGTTTTATACAACGCAATTCATAAACCTGAACTGCTGAGGGTTTAACAGACTAATGGGTAAGATATTGCAGTGCAGTGACTGTATGCAAATACATATCCAGTTTCCAGATGGTGCTCTGGGAAATGGAGGGTGCCATATGTAAAGCTGGTTGGAGGTTGTTTGCCTGAAAGTTCAGTTAAGGCCTGAGGGGGGACCTGTGTCAGGGAGATGCTGTTCCTGTACCCCAGAGGCCCCCAAGGATCCACTCTGGGGGATGGACTGTAGGGGGAAAGGAATGGGGGTGGGTTAGTTCAGACAGGATAGTGTTCGCAGGCATGCACGCTTAGAATAGCTTCACCAGTCTGGTAGTGAAGGCCCAAGATGACAACCCCAACCTCATGGGTGCAGCTGGTACTCCCAGAGAGAAGGTTTCATCCAGGAGCGATAATGAGCCAGGTGGCAGGCAGTAATCAAGGACAGAAAAGGTCATAAGGTGGTGATACTGACTGTGGATTCCTATAGTCAGAGGGAAGGGAGGATAGACAATGGCTCAAGCAGAAAACAATATGTCGCATGCCTCCCTGGGGTAATGTCATGTTAAGGTACTTTCACAGCTGCAGAGTTTGATTAAGGTGGAGGAGGTAGCTGGATGTTGTGATTCCTATAGGAACTAACACTCTGATGCTTTGCAGTATACAATAAATCAGGTTAAGGAAAGGTTCAGAGAGCTAGGTAGCAAGCAATATCTCTTGCTCCAACATTTTCAGGGACCAAGTGCTTGACCAAGGGGATGTCTGTCAGAAAATCAAGTTGCCCAGTATACATGCCATTTGGCCAGCATGCTCAATACCTGCAGATACCCCCTCCCCAGCAACAGGAGAGCAGTGTGAGCCATTTGCCTCAGACTCCTGCAGTTTCACAAACTCCTCAGATGCCTCCCCCTTCCCAGCAACCAGAGAGCAGCACAATCTGTTTACCTCAGGCTGCTGCAGTTCTACAAGCTCCCCAGACATCCCCCTGCCTCCCAGCAACTGGAGAGCAATGCAAGCCGTTTACCTCAGGTATAGGGTGTTTCTTCAGATGGTCTGCTCGGAGCAGACCTGCTGCCGCTACTGCAGCGGCTGCTCACCCACCTCCCACCCTGGATGGGCCTTTCATTTATAGGTACTCTAGGTCATGTGCCAGGTCACGTTACTACTATCTCCCCAAAACTCCCTTAGCAGATTATACCACCTAGCCACTAGGGGATGCTGTGCTCTCCCCCCCTAAATAGAATTGTATGGCCCTCTCCTCAACTGCCCCAGCTTGTTTCTGCATCATCCCCCATCCACCCATGAACTCTGCCCTCCTAGTAAATCCCTTCCCCCTTCCTTTTTCCTCTTCATGCTTTCTCCCCCCTTGGGACTTGAACTTAGGCCTGAGGTGACAGCCCATTCAGAAGCTGCCACTCTAATGACTAGGCCGCCCAGCCTGCTAGTGTTTCTGCCTGTTGCGATCCTATTAGTACCTTGCACGCCCTCTCACACCCCGTACGCACATCCCACCTGCCCTATTCTCTCTTCTTCCACCAAGGTCCTAGGTACTCCCTATTACTACCTTTGCACTTCCCCTCAGCTCATTTAATAAGCCACAATACTACTGATTACTATCCTCCTCCCTCTTCTCCATCTTCTCACTTCCCCCATCCCTCTACCCCCTTACCTACTCAACCTGCATCCTCTCCCCTTGTCTCTAGCCCTCCTCCTATTAACCCATATTCAATTTTTACCTCCACCTCCTATATCCCCCATGGTCCCATAATACTTGGCTTATTGGACTGTCTGTCCCCCCCTTCCTACCTCCCTTCCATATCCCTGCATCCCAAATGCACCTTCTTTATCTACTCCTCTCACCCATCCCACTGATTCCCTTCCCCTGTCCCCCCAAAGGTGACCCTCCTGCTCTACCAAGTTACTACTAGCTATCCTACTACTAATAACAGGTGATGTTGAACCAAATCCTGTCCCCTCGCCCCAATGCTGCTCCCGGCTTCTGTGTGGACTCAGAATTGCCCATTTAAACACCAGGAGTTTGCAACACAAAATTCCCTTGCTGATTCCCCTCACCACAACTTTGTTACCAGATATTTTTATTTTCTCTGAAACCTGGCTAAACTCTAAGATTCCTGACTGCTCTTTCTGCTTACCTGGCTACTCCCTAGTCTTCCAAGACAGAGCTACTTGTGGTGGTGGTGTGGCCATGTATATAGCCTCTTCCCTGCAATTTTCCCCGGTACACACATCCACTTCTGCCAATGTTTATGAACTACTAATCATTAAAATTACTCTCCCTTCCTCCTCTCCTATATTTGTAGTGGGAGTTTACTATTGCCCTTGCATAATTCGCTCCATATCTGCCCTCATGGCAACCATACTATCCCCTAGCTCCACAGGTGAACTCTATGTCCTTGGCAACTTTGATACCCTGATGCCATAAGTGATCATCACTTAATCTACCTTGTACACAAGATCCATTGCCCCAAAGCTACCCCAAGATACATTGTGACTCGCTCCTACAAATCCCTGGACCTCAACCCTTTACTTACTGACCTATACTGACTGGTCCCCCATCACTTTTACTTCCTCCATTGACTCAGTTTGGGAATTCTTCCATATGAAATTCACATCCATTTAGAACAAGTTCGCCCCCCTCAGGTGGATCAGAGTGCAGGGTAATCACCCCTGGATCACCCTGAACTCTTAGCATGCATCTGGGCACACAACCAAGCCTGGAAAACTAATAAACACTCAGGAGGTAAACCCAGAGATGAAGTAGGGTCTGCAGCTTTTACAGTAGGCAGGGAAAATGGGCAGCGGTCCTTATCTGTCATCAATTTCTATGTCTCTATGTTTCTCCGCAACTGATTTCCAGTGTTATCACAACCCTTCATAACTCTTGCACCCGTGCCATAAGATGTGCAAGAGCCAAATATTTCCAAACCACCTTCAGCACCAACCTGAACCACCTATCTAAATTTTGGAAAGTGGTTCCAGCCCTTTTCTCCCTCCCCCTCCTAATTCCATGTCCCCATACTCCCCTACAATGATGGCTGTTTTATCTGACCCCCTAGAGGTTGCTTCCAAATTTAACTCCTACTTTACCTCTTGTACTGCTGACCTTCTTAGCTCTCTCCCCTCCCAACCCCCTCATCACTCTACTCTTCTGACCACTCCCCCCCTCAGGCCTCATTCTCCTCTCCAGCATAACCTCCTCCACCACCCTCAAGGCCTTTCTCACCTTGAACCTTTCTTCTGGGCCCTCCTCTGACAGCCTAGACCCTAAACTCCTCTTCCTATCTCTCCCTGCTATTGCCATTCCTGTCACTTTACTTCTGAACCTTTCCTTCTCCCTGTCATCTGTCCCTATGGCCTAGAAACATGCCGCAGTCATCCCCCTTCCCAAAGAGAGTGACTTCTCCTCTCCCAGCAACTGCCGTCATATTTCCCTCCTCCCTATCCTGTCCAAACTCCAAGCACATCTAGTCTTATCTCAATTATCCTCCTACCTTGACTCCTCCTCCTCCTTCTTCATACCTTTTCAGTCTGGTTTCAGCAAGAATCACTCCACCACTACCTCTCTCCTCCAACTCACTGATTCTATACATACCAGTATGGAGAGTGGCCACATCACCTCTGCCATATTCGTCGACCTTGCCAAGGCATTTGACACTGTCTCTCACCCAATCCTTCTATACGAACTCTCTTCAGCCAGGCTCTCTCCCTCAGCTGTTGACTGGTTCAGCTCTTACCTGATTGGCAGAACCTGGTTGGTTAGGATAACTGACTCTGTATCCCATCCCCTCCCCATCCAGACAGGTGTCCTGCAGGGTTCTGTTCTGGGCCCCCTACTTTTCTCCATGACCTCTAATGACCTCTGCTTGCTCTTCTTCTAACATCCATATGTATGCAGATGACACTGTTCTGTATATGTCTGGTCCATCCCCATCTAATGTCACTGCCACCCTTCAGCTGGACTTCAATAATGTCCAACACTGGCTAGTTTCGTCAGCTTTTCCTTAATGCCAAAAAGACAATCTCCATGACCTTTGGCACTAGTCAGAGACTGTCCCGCTTCCCCTCCATGCCTTCTTTCCACTCCCACGATGGGACTAAACTCGAAGATTCTTCCTCTGCTAAGTATCTTGGTGTTTGGCTTGACAGGCACCTCGACTTTTCTGTTCACTTGGATACAGTTGCCAGAAAACTTCACCCCAAGCTTGGTGCCCTCTACCGTAACTGCAGCTGCATCCCTGTGAGTGCTTGCCACACTGTGGTACTGAAAATGATCCTTTCAGTTTCTGATTATAGTATCGTGTCTTCAGTGCCACTGCCAAAACCTCCCTTGCCAGACTGGACACCCTCTACAACTCCTTCTGCCATTTTGCACTTGATGCCCCACCCCCCCCTCACTGTGACCTCTACAACTCTCTCCTTCCTCTGTCTTGTGGCTAGAAGATGCTCCCACTGTATCTCCTTCACTGCCAAATACTGATTTGGTTTCCTTCCTTCCTATATTTTCTCCTCATTTTCACCACTCCCCCTCCCCCACTCACTCTCTCTGTAGTTATGACCACCACTCTCTAACTATTCCTAGAAGATACACTTATAAAGGCCAATCTGCATTCTCTTACCACCTGTCCAAACTGTGGAACTCTATCCCCCTGCCTTGTCATGCCCCCTCTCCCACTGCTCTTTCCTCTCTCCTTCGCAAACTCCATCCCCACATCTGCACTTGCAACTAATTCTCTCTCCTCATGTCTCACCCCTTAATCCAATCTAACTTACCCTGTTCTGAATCCTACCCTAAATTCTCCTTCCCTCACTATGGGGGCGACTTAACTTCCAAATTACTTGTCCCAGCTTCCATTAACGCCTTAACCTGTTCCCCTCCAATTTCATATCATGCCCCCTCATTCTGGTATAGATCTTTTATTGGAAGAGGTCTCCCCCCTGCACATTGTTTGTACCCTTAAGGTACTTGAATGTTTCTATCATCTCTCCCTGATCCCTCCTGTCCTCCAGTGAGTACATATTAAGGTTCCTCAGTCTCTCCTCATATGTTTTTTGCTGCAAGCCCTGCACCATCTTAGTCACTCTCCTCTGGACCGACTCTAACCAGGCTATGTCCTTACAAAGGTGTGGCTTCAAGAATTGCACACAGCACTCTAGGTGAGGCCTTACTAGTGTTTTAAACAAAGGCATCACTACCTCCTGCCTTCTGCTAGTGATACCTCTGCCTATAAACCACAGCATGCTATTGGCCCTCCCCGTGGCCTTTGTACTCTGCATGGACATCTTTAGGTCCTCAGAAATGATAACCCCTGGGTCCCTTTCTTCTTTGGTGATAGTCAGCACCTTCACCCCCATCTTGTAGCTCTCCTCAGGGTTTCCTCTTCCCAGGTGCATTATTTTGCATTTCTTGGAATTGAACCTCAGTTGCCACACCTCAGACAATTTTTCAAGCTTTTCTAGGTCCCTCCTCATCCTCTCCACCCCGTCTGGAGTATCCACCCTGTTGCATATCTTGGTGTCATCTGCAAACAGGCAGACCTTTCCCTCTAGCTCCACTGCAATGTCACTAATGAAGACATTAAACAGAACCAGTCCCAGGACTGATTCTTAAGGTACCCCACTGGTCACCCCCCTTTCTCCGAACTGGATCCCATTTACCACCACCCTCTGCGTCCTGTCCATTAGCCAATTCTTAACCCAGCTTACCACCTTGTGTCCCATTCCCAGAATGCCCATCTTGTTTACCAGCCTTTTGTGTGGGACTCTGTCGAAAGCTTTGCTAAAATCGAGGTAGGCAACATCTACCAACCCCCCATTAACTTCCTTTGTCATCCAGTCAAAACAGTCTATCAAACTCATCTGACACAACCTTCCTGCTGTGAATCCATGTTGTCTCGGATCCTGGGCACCTCTGGATTCCAAGTGTGCCACTATCCTCTTTTTAAGCAGTGCCTCCATGATCTTTCCCACTACTGCGGTGAGACAGACTGGCCTGTAGTTCCCTGCCTCCTCCTTACTCCTACTTTTGTGTAGGGGGACCACATGTGCCCTCTTCCAGTCCTCCGGAACCACTCCTGTGTTGAGTGACTCTGTAAACATGGCTGCCAGAGGAGCTGCTAGTTCTCTATGCAGCTTCTTTAATATCCTCGGGTGTATGTCATCTGGTCCCATTGCTTTGTCCACCCTCAGTTTTGTGAGCTCCTCCAGGACTCTCTCAACTGTGACTGAACTTGTGTCTACCTGGTATCCCGTGACTTTGGCGACTGCGACTGGGCACCTACCAAAAGGGTGATTCAATTGCGGCACCTGTCATCAGGGCAACTGGGGAAGGTGGGTGACCAGATGGGGGGTGCTCAAAATAGCGACATCCTGTTGCTACAGGCCTATGCATGTGGGAGGGGGGGAGCGAGCACGCCAAGCGTGGGGTGAGAGGGGATGGAGGGGTTTTAGGGGGTGGCGCTGCAGCAAGCTGCTGAGCTGATTCCATGGTGTGGTGGGTGGGTTCGGGGCTGTGGCGGGAATGGTGCTGGGTTCAGGTCCGGGTGCAGGAACATTTTGTTGTGCCTGGCCCCCAATTTTTTTCCTTGTCTGCACCCCCCCGACATGCACCCCCCCAGAGTTGAGAATCCTTAAGTAGGGGTGAGTGCGGGGTGAAGCTTCCTGCACGGGGTGCAACCCCCCTGCATAAAGTGGAAAATCCCAACTCCCCGGCACATAGATCCTGTCTACTCCCCCTCGTGTCTGCTGCTAAGCCGAGGACCCTGACCCTCCCCCTCTTCAGTGAATACTGAGCAGAAATATTTGTTCAATATTTCCGCATTTTCCATGTCTCCCTCCACACACTCACCTGTATACCCTTTTTGCCTCACAATCCCTCCCCAGGCATTTCTTCTTTTGCTGATGTACCTATAGAATGTCTTGTCCCCTTTCTTTACCATCTGAGCTAACCTTTCTTCCATCTGCACCTTTGTTCTCCTCACAGCACCTCCTGCCTCCTTTAGATTCCTTAGGTACACCTCCCTGTCTACTTTGCTTTGAGTCTCCTTGTATTTTCAAACCCCGCCCTTTTGGCCCTTACCTTGTCTGCTGCCTCTTTTGAGAACCAAAGTGGCTTCCTCCTTCTCTTGCCCTTGTTTACCACCCTGATGCACTGACTCGTCACTTCCCCTATGGCTCTCTTCAGGTGTTCCCACTGCTCCTCCACTCCCCCACCTATTACCTTCTCACTAGTGTCTCTTTGATGTATCTCCCCATTTTAACAAAATCTGCCCTCCTAAAATCTAAGACCTTTGCCTTGGTGTAACTAGACTGTGTCTCTGTCTCTATGCTAAACCACACCATGTGATGGTCGCTGGAACCCAGCTAACCTTCCACCTCTATGTCTCTGATTCTGTCCCCATTGGTTAGCACTAGGTCCAGAATCGCCCTGTCCATGGTGAGGTCAGTCACTAGCTGTCTTAGGCCTGCCCCTTGTAGGGAATCCAGGATGTCATGGCTCCTGGTTGAAGTAGCCACTGGGATGATCCATTCCAAATCTGGGATATTGAAATCCCCCAGCAGCAGTACCTCACGTTTTACTGTCATTGCATGAATTTGATCCCCTAGGTCATTATCCACCTCCTTCCTTTGTGCTGGAGGCCTGCAGATCACCCCTGTGTGGATTGCTGTGCCCTTGGATGGCTCAAGGGTGACCCAAAATGCCCTCTTCCCCCTTCCCCTGATTGCTGCTATGTCATGTTTCACTTGCTTGTAGATATATGTATAATTGCTGCTGTGTTGTATGTTTTACTTGCTTGTATATATACACATATATATATATATCTGTATATTTATTGTTGTATTTTCCCCCTTCTCCCCTCCCCCAGGTCGCACCTGGAAATGAGCCTCGGCTCAATGTGCCCTCCTGATGAAACATTTCTAAATAAAAAAAAAAAATTGTGCAGAACTTTTAAAGAAATTGAATTGCACAGCTTACCTGGTTGCCTTTTTCAATCTCTGTCCATGTTCACCTGTAACAGTTATCCTTCTTGCCTTCAAAAGATCCCTCATGCTGAGCTTCATTTAGTACACAGGATCACCCCATCACAGCTTCTCAGCATAGTTTCCATGAATCTTTAATAGGAAATTAATAATATCTGGCAAACACATTAAAGACATAACATTCAAAACTTTGAAAAAGGCATCATTATACCGAAACATCAGTTGTGATGAGCATGGGGTGAATTCCACCCCAATAGTACCCATGGTTTCAGAACTGTGAGTGCTATTAAGTTTTCCTTTTTTTATGTTTGCTTGCACACATGAGCAAGAAACATTATGTGGCAGCTTAGGAGAGAAGCAGGTTGTGGAGGTGCGGCACTGTGGCAGCCAACAGAGGCATTGCATTTGGGGGCTTGGCACTGGTAGATCAATGGAGGCACAATGTGCTGATGACACTGGCTTCCAAAAGTGCCACCAACTTGTAAGGCTTTTTGCAGCATCAGGCATTCCACTGCAATGAGGGAGCGACCCATCATTGCAGGGCGTTACCTTGCCTAGTGTAATATTGTTTGTGAATGCGGCGGCAAGCCACCGCCATGTTTACAAACAATATTACCAGCCCCCAGTGCTGATGGGGTGCCCAGTCCCCCTCAACATCATGTGCCTCTCCCAAAACATCCTTTGTTTGCTGACGTGGGCTCCAATCCCCATCGGCTTCAATCTCCCCGTCCCAGTTTAATTTGCTGATAGGGGAGCCCACTCCCCATCGGTATTATGTCCCCCACCAAAAAAAAACATTGTTTTGTTCCAAGGGGGGTGCCCAAACCCCCTCAGCTCCTGCCCCCCCTGTATGTGCCAATGGGGGTGCCCAATCCCCTGTTGGCTACTGCCCCCAAAGAAAAACACTAGGGCAGCATGCTGAAAGCCCAACCAAGCATGCCAAATGTCCCTGTTAAAAAAAAAGTCCCGTGATGCTTTTTTTTTTTGTTTAACCTGTAAAACAGAAAACAATCCTCATCAAGTCTGGTGACCCCTCCTCCAACCACACTTCACCTCATGCACTTACCTCCCACCCCATACTTACCCCGAGCATGGTGCATGATCTTCGTGGACTGGGAACACGTCTGCACTCTTCAAAGCTGACCACAAACTGAAGAAATGCTGGTAAGCTGTATAATGTCATAAATAGGGTTTTTTAAACTTTGGTGCATATCTCAGGCATGTTTGGGAATTCTGGCACAACATTTTCAACATGGCATTATTGGGACCCCTCCTCATGAATTCAACCACTGTCATGGTGTTATTCAGTCCCGAAAGATGATTTTGCGGTCACTGCGCAGAATCACCTTTTGAGACCGATTAATGAAACTACAGTGCCAGTGTTCATGAGGTGGGCTCTCAAAAAGTCTATGTTGCAAATTTGGTGGAAAAAATCAAAACAATTACTGTTCTACAAGCGCGCATTGTGCAGTTGCAATGCACACTTGTAACTTCACAAATTTGCAGTATTTTCACTCCAGATTTTCCACATGCTGTCATTTTTCACATCCTGGCCGAAATGTGTTTCCGCACTTTCGGCGCAGAATAGCGCAGTCGCTGTGGGAAATCAGTATTCAGGACACATTAAGAAAATCACAATGACACTGTTCATGAGCAGAAGTTCTATAATGCCTATGTTGAAAAGTTTGTGACGAAAGTCCATAAAATTAGTGTGTTACGAGCGTGCGTTGTACAGTTTCCTTGCATGCTCGTAACTTCACGAATTTGAAATATTTTCACTCCAGATTTTCAACACTGCCATTTTTCTGCACCTCCTTATGAACAGTACAGCTGTCACTTTTCACATCCTGGCCGAAATGTGTTTTCATACTTCCAGCACAGAATAGCGCAGTCGCTGTGGGAAATTAGTGTTCAGGACACATTAAGAAAACCACAGTAACACTGTTCATGAGCAGAGGTCCTAAAATGCCTATGTTGAAAATTTGGTGGCAAAAGTCCATAAAATGACTGTGTTACGTGCATGTGTTGCGCAGTTTCTATGTATGCTCGGAAGTGCGAGCATTTTTAATATTCCCACTACAAATTTTCAACATTATCATCTCTTCACACCTCCCTATGGATGGTACAGCTGTCATTCTTCACATCCTGTCTGATCTGTGTTTTTGTACATGTGGGGCAGAATGGCATGGTCGCTGCTGGAACTCAAAGTTCGGGACACATTGACAAAATCACACTGCCACTCTTCATTTCATTTCATTTTTATTTTTGTACTGATAGGTTTGTGGGACAAGCCCATTTTCACAAACGACCAGTTTTTACAAAAAACATAACATATCAAACTTTACAAGACAGTTTACAATCAATAAATATACAATTTGTAAAACATTTGCAAATTGAATTCACTAACAAATTGTTTCTAAGAGCTGTCTTGAAAATTGGTAATTGCTTTTGGCTAGTAACATTACAAGGAAGATAATTATACATCCTAACAGTAGCAAAAGATGTGTGAAAAAAGGAACCAGGAAACCCTCTCTACTCCGTAATCTTGTACTACCCGATTTTATATTCCTAGGAAATAAACTAAGGATATTTTGTGGCAAAATACTAAGCTGAACCCTATGCAAAAACATCAGCGATCTAAAGTTAAAACGCCTCACTAAAGACAAATAGCCAAAATATTTATAAAGAGAACAATGATGTGTTAACTTTGATTGGCCAGTCGCAAAACGTATGGGGTAAGGGGCAACAGACTTCCTGGAAAACATAAACTGAACTTACAGACTTAAATGGGCAGACTGGTTGGGCCATAGGCCCTTATCTGCCGACACTGTCTATGTATCTATGTATCTATGTATTACAGAGTGATAAGTAGCCTGATGTTTAGATAGAATTCTATCAGAAGTATAAGAATATACTATGGACCCATAATCAATTAAAGAAAATAGTAAACTGTGTGTAAGTAAAGATCTAATATCAACTGTAAGGTTACTTCTAATTTGATAGAGAAACACCAATCTTTTATGTACTCTTCATGAGAAGAGGTCCAAAATGCTTTCATGAGGTGGGGTCACAAATAGGCCATGTTAGGGTTTCTAACCATAACATCCCACCCTGTACAGACTGACAGGCATCGGGGTGTGCCTTTGGATTGCCAACTGAACTGCTCATGCCATCCCACCCCCACCCTCCAGCTAGTGACAGGCATCCAGGTGTACCTTGGACTCTTCAGCCCCAGAATTCACCCCATTCTCCTATGCTGCACCCATTTCAGCGTATGTCCTTATGGAATGGGGTGACTGTAAAGCCTAGCACCCCAAGGCACACCTCAACACATGTCAGTGTCTGCAGAATAGGGTGAGGTGGCATAGCATGAATGTCATGGACAATGACCCAAACACTTACCCCAGTGCCTATCCATCTCTACAGGATGGAGGTGGGATTGGCGTGAAGTTTAATACTTCACTGCCATTCCTATTCTGCATCTGTCTAACTCCTGCATTTCTAATGCTAATACCAGCAAGCAAACATTCGGCATTGACAAATGCTTGTTTGTTTATGCTTTGAGCTCTCCACACCTTGGCATGGTGGGTGTACCACCTTCTGGCAGATACAGTGGCTTTCATGGAGCCACAAGGTGGAGGGGGATTTCCCTCCACTTGCCTCCTCATTTGTTGTGTGCACTCCAGCTCCCATAGTGACACTGGCACGTGGGACCAAGGACTGCAAGTTCTATTGATACACAATACTGCATCCTTCCCTCCCTGTCTTCTGAGCCACTCTGCCACACCCATACATCTACAGCTGGCAGTAGCATTGCGGGATGCAGCTCCCATCCTCTGGAGGGGAAGAGCTTCTCTTAGAATGCTCAGTCCTCCATCCACCCAGCCAGCCCCTGACAATCCAGGCTTGTTCCTGAACCCAGGCTGCCAGCATTGTGAGAGGTAACCCTGTTGCTGAGCCAGGGGCTGGCGTGTTATTACATTTTTCATGTGTTTGCTAGGTATTATTAATTTCCCATTAAATAGTCATGGAAACTGTGCTGAGAAGTGGTGATGGAGTGATCCTGTGTATTAATTGAAGCTCAGCACAAGGGATCTTTTGATGGCAAGAAGAACTGTCACAAGATGGGACTGTGGACAGAGTCTGAGAAAACCAATGGAGTAAGCCATGCAGTTCAATTTCTTTTCAAGTTCTTTACAATTCCCCTAGGTTTTGAGAGTGCTGTCCAAACAGCCTACATAGTGGACTACTTGGTTGCAGCTGTGTAACAAGATGAGAGAGGTTGCAGATACGGTAGCCTTCTTAGACATACTGCCAGTACAATGAGCAGGAAAAAGTATACAGGCACAGATTTTGGAGTTTAACATGTGACTATGGGTTAGTGTGAAGAGGAGGGTTTCAGGTTTGTGGAAGACTGGGAATACTTCAGAGATGGTGACAGTCTATTTAGAAGGGAGCATCTGCTTCTGAATGGAAGGCAAACCAGTGCACTGGGCAAGAAGTTAGATGTTTTCATTAGTAGGAGTTTAAACTTGATGTGGGGGAAGGGCTGTAATAGAATGTAGGGACCACAGCATATTTACTGAGGGATCCTAGGTGCCCCCACAATCTAGTTGGATAGTAGGGACTACTAGAGGAATAAGGGGGAAATGAGGAAAGACAGAATAAAGCAGTGGGATAAAGGAAATAATCCAAGAAAGGGAAAGAGGACAAATGGAAGGTGTTATACACAAAAGCCTGAAGTCCCTGCAACAAGATGGATAAAATGTGGATGGTGCTGCCTGCAGAGAAAAAATACATAGTGGCTATTACTAAAACCTGGGATAATAAAAATTATTGCTAGAATCTAAATACTCCAGGGTACAAGTTCTTCAGGAAGGATCTGGAGAACAGGAAGGGGAGAGGTGGCAGGGCACATGAGTGAGAATAACAAGGTATCAGAACAAGAAGCAGTCACAAAGCAGAAGGGGTAGACTCACTGGGGCTTTAACTGATGGAAGAGGAAAAGGAAGCACAAGATAAGAGTAGTGTACAGGACACCAGGTCAAATGGTGGAGACAGACGAAACACTGGAGAGGGAGAAGGATAAGGAAGGCGGTAGGATTGGGAGGAATAGTGTTAGTGGGAGACTTCAACCTTCCTGCCATAGATTCAGGGACACAGGTAACTAGGAGACAAAAGGGTCAAAGAGTTAGGGATGTCACACAGGACTGCTTCTTTAGACAGTGGTTAAGTAAGGCTATTAGGTTCTATGTGATAATAGTGACCGCCAAAAGGCGATCGCCATTATCGACCTGCATTATCGCCGAAAACATTTCGGCAATATGCAGAAAAAGGCGACAGCAACCATGGGGCTGTGCCCCAGATCCCCCCAACTAAATATTCTCAGCCCGGGGTGCATGTTGGGAGGGGCACAGCTCGGTTAAAAAATTAAGTCCTGCAGCTATGGACCCAGGAAAAGTATACCGCCTCCAGTCCCGAACCCAGGATCTGCTCCGTCGGAGCCAACCACCCTACCCACCACACCACATGGTTGGCTCAGTGGAAGCAGGCTTACTACAGGGTTACATCCCTGTTCCCTGTCCCTCCACATCCTGTCACCCACCCTCCCTTCCTGTCACCCACCTCACACTCGTGGTCGCAACATTTGCCATCCCCCTACCATCGCCCACGATGATAGCGCTGTCATATGGGTCACTGTTTTGACAGTCGCCCATATGAGGGTGCTATCATCATGTTATACTGGCTATTAGTAGGGGAGGCAGTACTTGACCTGGTATCACCCAAGCAGGACATTACTAGGGATATTAAAGTGGAAGCCCCAATTGTCTAGATTGACCACTGCAAGATGAGATTCAACATGAGGCTGGGGTCCCAGCAAGTGACCCCTGACACAAGGATATTGTGTTTCGAAAAAGTGGATTTTGGCAAAATAGGGCAGAAAATATAGGAAATACTAAATAACTTTTACTCAAGGCAAGACCTAGGGTGCCATACAAATCATGAAATATGTAGTCAGAAAACAAAAAGAAATATAATTAACAGATGAACAAATAAATAAATAGTGAGTAAATAAACAGGATCAAAATTAACAGTTCCAAAGAACAGAAGATACTCACATGTAGCATATTGATAGACCTAATCAAAACCAAGCCATATGGTATGCCAATTTTTTTTAACAAATCAAGGGGGTTGAGAGGAAATGGATAACATTAATAGAGGCTGTTGCCAAGGCTTCCCAGGACTGTATCAGAATGAAAGGAAATGTAAAGAAATATAGGAAACTTGTAAGGTTAGATGGACAGGTAAAGCAGGCTATTGAGGAAAATTGGGGGCATTCAGGATTACAAAAAGGAGCAGTGTGAGAGAGATAAGAGAGAGAAGTATAAGGAGAAACTGGGTATAAGCAAAAAGCTTATCAGGGAGGCAAAAGCAGAATTAAGGCTATCAGAAAGGATGAAGAAAATTAATCCTTCTTTAGATGCATTAGTGAAACGAGGAAAGCAAGGGACAGCAATGAATGACTAATGAAGGGGAGAGTGAGTACAGTTAATGACTGGGAGAAGAGATGCAAGAATATTAAATGAATATTTTTGTTCAGTGTTTATGGCTGAAAAAGCAGGCCCACTCCCGGGAAGCAGGAGGAAATTTATGCGTAACACAAAGAGAAGGTTTAAGATGTGAGAGGTTATGAAGTGACCATGTATTAAAGGGACTAGGGGCCATAAAAATCAATGTATCACCTGGTCCAAGTGGGATTTATCCTAGAGTGTTAAAGGAAACAAGGGAGATGCTGGCAGAGCATCGATCAGCCCTCTATGAGGAGTCAGTAGCCACAGGTGTAGTGTCTGTAGATTGTTGGATGGCTAATGTGATTCTCTTACACAAAGAGGGAGGGCAATAGGAAAAATCCAAGTAAATGCAAACCGATAGACGTAATGGTGGGAAAATGTTTGGAGATATTTATTAATGTAAGCCCCCTACAAATGGAGGTTCCCGAAAAGTCTTCCATGAGCTTGCCTAAATGCTCACTGCCAGGCTGGTGTCCTGCGTTTAGCAGTTTAAATGTATTGCCAGAGAGTGCTTGTATAGCCTCTGTGTACTGTCTCTTTAACAGCTGCCCGGATTGCAGTTATAAGTAATCTGAGAGGGAGCTCTTTAGAAAGATGTAACTATTTGCTGAAAATTAATTAGAGTGTTAATGATAATGTAGTTTGTCTAACCTGCCTTCTTTGCAGCAAGGACTGTCTTGTTTATCCCCACCATTTGGCCCGGGACTGTGAATTGGACTAATCAGTTCTGGTGGGACCTAAAATGTAGTCTGACTACAGGAGCTGTCCGAAGTCAAAATCTGTAGGAATTGTAGTTTTGGGCTTTTTGCGCCTTTTTTGCAACTGAAGGGGGAGCTCTTGCTTTGACGGACAGCTGAATCAGTCAACCGAACCTTTTGGATCTGAGGGAATCCCCCAAGCTGCCTGCTGTTTAAGGCAGATCTAAGTTGAGAGCTGAAGAAGCAAGATGCTTAAGACAGTCTCTGTGGACAGGCCTGAGATTTGGCCTGCATGTCTGCCTGCTGCCCTGAGAGGGGAAAGAGAATTGTTTTCGGACTGAATCCGAGTAGTGTGACTAATGTAAGCTACTGAAGTGGGCCAGGCTCAACTTGAAGAAAACTGAAGATGTTGCTGAATGCGATCAGCCTGTCAGGAGTTCCAGCGACCCCTAAGCTCCTGGTGTGTGCAGAGAATTTGAGATTGTGACCGGGGAGTGCTTTGCCTGGTACAGCAGAATTCCCTTACATGTAAATGTACTGGAAGCAGCTAGCGGGTCGTGAGTTACTTCCCCACTGTGTGAACTGTGTTCTGCTTGCTGAAAGCTGTATCCAGCCCAAATGGACTGCATCCAAATTTGTCTCCATGAGGTCTGGGCCTTGCCAGACTGGCCCAGCCAGACTACCCGCTGCACAGAGAAGCCATCGACGAGAGACCTGCCTGGGGATCAGACTCCTGCTCCATGCTTGATCAGGAACGATGCCTCGGTGACTCATGTGGACCCTGCTTCTCCTGGCATTCCAGATCAACCACCTGCAGTCTCGATTTTCATCCAGCCTGTGTCCAGTCTTGGGTATCGTAAGTAAATACCAGGGTAGCCCCCTGCAACAACAGCATAATCTGAGTGTGTCATCTGATTGTCTTGTTGTTTTGTTTCCTTTACGAACTTAGCCCTCTGGCTCCAGATTACAAATAGTGTGCACTGTGCATGTTGTGTCTTCCATCATAGGACCCCAACCAGCTGCGACGCCGGCCAACCTTGGGCAACGGTCCTGGCTAGCCCATCTCTTCTCCACCTGGGTACCCAGAGGTGTGACTGTGTGGGGGGACTCAAAACACATGCTAACTGCTTGATTGATATAACCTTTAAATTAATTAACCTTAGTTTGCCCCTCCCATGTTCAAGTCCCCTAAATAAATCAGATCTAACCTTTTCTGCATGCAGTCTGACTGTGGTTCCAGTTTGTGCTCAAAGTACTGTACTGTTGCTATATGCTGTGCATAACCTTGTTTTACAAGGGGTCCCCAGGGCCAGGCCAGAGGAAAGCCCTGGTGGTAAGTGCAAACAGTGTGGGTACTTGTGTGGTGTATCAGGGGTATTGTGAAAGTGATTATTGTGTATCATTCCGGCCACTAGTAAGAAAAGAGGGGGGTTACAGTGTCCCGGAGGGCTGTGCCCAGATTAGCTTGACCAGTACCAACCCTGACCTCCGGGTGGAGGCACCCGTTTCAGAACTCAGGCCCCTTAACCTGCTACTAGCCAAGCAGGCACAGGTAGTAGCCCTTGGGATAGCACCACCTAGGGGCTACATTAAGGAGGGGGTGGTTGCATTCTTGGAGAAAAAGATTTTAATGGATAGCAACCAGTTTGGATACCCAAGGGGCCAGTTGTTTCAGACCAACATAATAGGCTTTTGCAAAGTAGAGAAAAAAATAGCAGACAGGAAAGGCCCAGGGGTCAGGCAGTGGAGGTGCTATACCTACATTTTTGCAAGAGATTTGACATGGTGAATCATGAGAGACTAATGAAGAAGGTGAGTGAACTAGGGATAGGGGATGGGATTGCTGGTTGGATCAAAAACTGGGTGACAGAAACCAGAGGGTGATCCTAAATGACAAGCTCTCAGAGGACAGGGCAATGAGTAGCGCTGTGGAGGGTACCAGGTCAATACCGTTCATGTAAGACAGCGTGGTATCAATCGCACTGTATGGTGAGCACCTAGGTTTACAGCAACAAGGGTAGAATAGTGGTAGGGGAATACCGCTACCCCTGTCACTGCATACAGAATGGGAGGGTGGAGAAGTGAACCCCCAAAGTGGGGCAGGGGTCAAAGCCACCACAAAAAAACATGAAGAGTTACTGTTTCCAATGGGCGTGGTGTGCGGAACAGGTCAGTGTTTTGCCCGACTCTGTCTTTGTCTAGCGCTGTTTCATTGCAGTATTTTTAGCCATGCTGTTTTGACGTGCTGCGGAATGACCCCATGCCATAGTGTTGTACTGGAGGGGTTGGTCCTGGTCCAATCCTGTTCAATATGTGTACAATGTCTGTGATATATGCAGAAGTGTCCAGAGAAAGTGAAATCTGTTCCCAGATGATACCAAGCTCTGTGGGAGGGTAGACAGTGATGGATGAGTTAAAATCATGAGACAGGATGACAGAAGACTGGAGAAATGGTCAGATATTTGGCAGTTGAAATTCAATCCCAAAACAGTGCGAAGTAATGCACATTGGGGTGAATAATCCTGAAACAGTGTATTATATGGAATAAGATGCCAATAGACAGCATGGAATAGGCGAGAGACCGTGACATGATCAAGAGCAATAGTGTAAAAGTGGCTATTCAGTGCAGTAAGGCATGCTGGAGGACTAACAGGATGCTGGGGGTGCATAGAGTGAGGGATTACTAGCAGAAGGAAGGAGGTGATACTGCCACTGTATAGATTCTTGGTCAGACTACACCTGGAATACTGTGTGCAGTGCTGGGGCCCATACCTAAGAAGCAGAAGGATTTACACTTGTATATTACTTTTTATATGCATTGTATCCCAAAGCACTTTATAAGCATTGAGGGAGACTGGTAGTGAAGTAACTATAAATATGCAGTGGCTGCCATTCCATGCATCAACAACCACACACAGCCATGTACAATTGTCTGAACCATTTTTATATGGGACAGGGAATGCTGGCCAATACAGTGTGGAAAATCTCCTACTCTTTTTTTTTTTTTCTTCAAGATACCAGATTATGAACTACCTCAGATGTTTCAACAGCACAGAGGGCCTGGCTCTGGTGTAGTTCTTTCTAGTCATTATCAGAAAAACCCTGGTGCAGATCTTAGTACTTATTTTAAAGAATCACACTAGACGCTGTCTCATCAATGTCTATGCTTCGTAGACAAAGGCTACTCAAGTAGATTTATTCAAACTAACACATACCATATTTATTTACATCAAGAAGAGTAATACCTGGGGAGACTCTAACTGTGGCCTTTCCATGAGAGATAGACATGATAAACTGCTGAATTATTCTGCCATTCCTTTTTTTTGTATTTTACAGATGTGTAGGGAAGCTGTTTAATACTGTAGTTGCCTATGGCACTCTCCACAGAGAAGGAGGCCATACCATGTCTATGTAAATATCACAGGGGAATCCCTTTCCACAAAGACTGATGTTTTTTTATTTCTCAGTATCTTCCACTGGAAAATGCCAGGATGATCCCAGCTGAAAGATCATTTTTATGTTTGCTTGCACGCATGTGCAAGAAACATAGTGCCATCATACGAGTTTTCCAGAGGTGTGTCAGCCTCTTCCAATTCAGTCAGTGTATTTGCAGACACGGTTCCAGAGCGCCAATCACTGCTCCAGCTGTCTATGACAGCTGAAAATGCAGTGGCATACAGTTGAAAGGGAGAGCTCCGCTTGAGTGAGCAGAGCTCTCCCCCCCTCAACACACACACACACACACACACGTGCATGCACGCACACTGTGTGCTCATGCACCTCCCCCCCCACACTGTACGCTGATGGAGTGCCCATCCCCGCCGGTTCCACGCCTCCCCAAAGCATCCAGGTGCCACGCTGGGAGCCCACCCCATCGTGGCAAAATGTTTTATGGCGGGCTGCCCAATCCCCGTCGGCTGCCGCCCAAAGCATCCAGGTGCCACGCTGGGAGCCCACCTTGCATGGCAAAATGATGTTATGGCCGACAGGGGTGCCCAATCCCTGGCTCCACTGCCCCAGTACAGGGTGCCACACTGGGAGCCCACCCAGCGTGGCAACAGATGCCATGGCCGACGGGGTGACCAATCCCGCCGGCTCCACACCCCTGCCGCCCTTCTGCCATGCTGGGAGCCCACCCCAGCGTGGCAAACGCCCCACGCCTTCTTTTCAACAAAAACACCTATAAAGAAAAAATGGTCCCGCAGTCTCCCTGCCCCCACAACCCACACCCACCCACTGCGCACCCTGCCTCCCCACACCCCCTCACCCCATACTTACTCCAGAGTCTGGCGCCATTTTATCTTCGTGGACCGAACACGCTGCAGTCTTCAAAGCTGACCGCGAACTGAGGAAATGCCGGTAAGCTGTATAATGGGATAGATAGGGTTTTTCAACTTTGTTGCATATCTCAGGCATTTTTGGAATTTTTGCACAATTTTCAACATGGGGTTTTGGGACCCCTCCTCATGAATTCTTGCACTGTCATGGCGTTACTCGGGCCCGAAGGGTGATTTCGCAGCCACTGTGTGTGAAATCACCTTCCGGAATTATTAACAAAATGACACTGCCAGTGTTCAGTAAGGTGGACTCTCAAAAGCCTATGTTGAAAGTTTGGTGGAAAATTCTAAAATGACTTTGTTTTCTGCGTCGTTAGCAGCAGTTCCCTCATGCGCTCGGTAAGTTCAATTGCAATATTTTTCACCAGATTTTTCAACATTGCCATTTTACCACACCTCCTTATGAGCAGTACAGCTGTCATTTTCACATCTCACCCAAAATGTGTTTCCTACTATGAGCGCACAATGGCGCAGTCGTATGCGAAATCAATGTATGGGACACATTAAGAAAATCACAGTGACACTGTTCATGAGGCAGAGGTCTTAAAATGGCTATGTTGAAAATTTCGTGAAAAATTCTAAAATGACTGTTTTCACGAGCATCGTTGAGCAGTTCTCTTGCGCTCGTAAGTTTACAAAATTTCAATATTTTCACTCCAGATTTTCAAAATTGCCATTTACCACACCTCCTTATGA
The DNA here is from genome assembly GCA_016271365.2 of Neoceratodus forsteri. Classification (NCBI taxonomy): domain Eukaryota; kingdom Metazoa; phylum Chordata; order Ceratodontiformes; family Ceratodontidae; genus Neoceratodus; species Neoceratodus forsteri. The sequence continues at coordinate 245,658,766 of CM057449.1, read as the reverse complement.
GCAGTACAGCTGTCATTTTTCACATCTCACCCAAAGCGTGTTTCCGCCATGTAGTGTACAATGGCGCAGTTGGTGTGCGAAATCAATGTACAGGACACATCAAGAAAATCACAGTGACACTGTTCATGAGCAGAGGTCTTAAAATGGCTATGTTGAAAATTTGGTGAAAAATTCTAAAATTACTGTTTTACGAGCGTCGTTGCAGAGTTCCTATGCACGCTCATAAGTTCTCAAATTTTCAAGATTTTCACTCCAGATTTTCAACATTGCCATTTTACCACACCTCCTTATGAGCAGTACAGTTGTCATTTTTCACATCTCGCCCACAACGTGTTTCTGCCCATGTAACGCACAATGGTGCAGTCGGTGTGCAAAATCAATGTATGGGACACGTTACGAAAATCACAGTGACACTGATCATGAGCAGAGGTGTTAAAATGTCTATGTTGAAAATCTGGTGAAAAAATTCCGAAAATGATTGTTTTAGGGCGCACGTTGCGCAATTCCTATCTGCGCGCAAGTTTGCAAATTTGTAATATTGCACCAGATTTTCAACAGTGCCATTTTACCGCACTTCCTTATGAGCAGTGCAGCTACCATTTTTCATATCCGCCATAATGTGTTTCCGCACATGTAGCGCGACAATGGTACAGTTCTTGTGCGAAACAATGTTTGAGACAGATTAAGAAAATCACAGTGACACTGGTCATGAGCAGAGGTCTTAAAATGGCTATGTTGAAAATTTGGTGACAAAACTCCATAAAATGACGGTGTTACGAGTGAGCATTGCGCAGTTTCCACTCACCCTCATAGGTTCATGAATTTGTAATATTTTCAGTCCAGATTTTCACCAGTGGCATTTTTCCACACCTCCTTATGAACAGTACAGCTGTCATTTTCCACAACATGGCCAAAATGTGTTTTCACACTTTCAGTGCAGAGATGCGTGGTCGCTGTGGGAAATCATTGTTCAGGACAGATAAAGAAAATCACACTGACACTGTTCATGATTGGAGGTCCCAAAATGCCTGTGTTTGAAATCTACTGTAAAAAAATCCCCAAACTAGTTACATTACGGGTGTGCGTTGCACAGTTTCTATGCATGCTCGTGACCTCACCAGTTTTTTTAAGATTTTCATAGCAGATTTTCAACATTGCAGTTTTTTACACCTCCCCATGAACAGTACCACTGTCATTTTTAACATCCTGTTCGGAATGTGTTTTTGCACCTGTGGTGCCAAATACCATAGTCGCAGTGCAAAAGCAGTTTTCGCTAACAAACTGATATTGCCACTGTTCATGAGGTGGGTGTCACAAAAACCATGTTGAAAATTTGGTGAAAATACTGTGAATGCCTGAGGCGTTGGGTTTCTGACCATAACGCCCACCCACTAGAGTATGACAGGCATCAGGGGTGTGACTTGGGTTCTTGCCTGTCATGCTTATACCATTCCACCCCACCCACACCCTGCAGCCAGTGAGGTATCAAGGTGTGCCTCGGACTCTTGGGCCCAAACTTCACCCCATTCTCCTATACCGCACCCATCTCACCATATTTCCTGATGGAATGGGGTGCACATAAGAACCCAAGACCCCAAGGCACACTGTGACACTTGTCAGTGTCTACGGGTAGGGTGTGGTGAAATGTCGTGATCGTTATGCCTGGATGACCCAAAGGCACACCCAATGCCTGCCACTCTCTGCAGGGTGGTGGTGGGGTTAGCTTCAGTTCAATACTTCGCTGCCATTCCTATTATGCAGCTCTGTAACTTCTACACTACCACTGCCAATGCCAGCAAGCAAACATTCGGCATTGACAAATGCTTGTTTGTTAGAATGTTCATCAAGGCATTCAAGCAGACAGTCTATCAGGTTGGACCTAGGGCAGTTAAATACCTCCCTCTTAGAACAGGATGAGATAAAACACATGCTTCAGGAAATGTTTCAGGCTAGAAAGGTGGTACAATTTCTCTACAATGACCCCCTTGTTACGGTGCGAAGATACCAAAACAAACTTTAGATCTCAGTTACAGCCAGACAAAAACAATCTGATTTTATTATGAAATATCTTTTTTTAAGGTACCGTCTTTGCAATGAGATTGAATAAATGAGAATGACATTTTTTAGAACAGATTAAATGGATTAAAGCAAGGTAATTTAATATCTTCAGCACCTTATCCAAAGGCTCAGTGCGCCTTACAGTGGTAACAAAACACATAAATAGTTATGATACAAGCCCTCAAATTACATATCCAAAAAATTAAATAGCTCAATTAATAAATAATTCATAAGTAATGAAGCATTAATCAGAGTAGGCCTTTTTTCTAATTTATATGTTTTTATCAAGTAAATAAAATAAAAACATTTACAAGAATTTAACAGCATTTCAAATTATAGAGTACTTACTGTATACGTCAGTAAATGCAGGATGATTGTCTTAAAATAGGTAACAAAAAATCTAAACGATGTCTAAATATCATACTAAAGTCTATAAATATATATATAATTCAGATATATGTTAGAGCACTTAGCTCAGCATTAGCAGTATTATTGCACTGTCTAAACCATATTTTAGGTTAAAATCACAGATTAAAATGTAAAACTATATTTAGTAGCTGTTAGTGCCTTTTTTAAAGACGGATTCTACAAAACTGATAATTCAGAACAGTTGCCTTAGTTAAGGCAAGGCAAATTTTGTTTATCCAGCACCCAATCCCTGAGGCTCTGGGTGCCTTCCATTTATTTATTTAGTTTTTGTTGATCGGGTAAGTGCACTAGACAAATCCTGCCTATTTTGAGGCACGACCCAGGGAAGGGGGATACAGATGAATGCCAACTGACCTTGAACCAGATTAAGCTGCTGGTGGTATTTTTAGTGAATGAGGGAAATTTGGCCAGGACACTGGGGAAATTCCCCTACACTTTTCGAGAAGTGCTATGGGATCTTTAACATCCACCTGAACTACCACCAATCCAGGCAGATGGGACCTCAGTTTAACGTCTCATCCGAAAGACGGCACCTCAGAATGCAGCACCCCTCTCATGCTGCACTACAGTGTCAGTACTGGGATATTAACCCAAGTGTCAGATGTGGGAACTGAACCCACAGCCCTCTGATTTCCCGGTCTCAGAGGTGAGTGTGCTACCTACTGAGCCACTGACACTGCCTAACTGTACATTGAAAGGTAGGGTTAGTACAAATACAACACACAACAAAAAAACACATGTTAACATTTGTACAATGTCTCTTAAGACAATAGGATCTAACTGTTGAGATTTCCTGGTTGCTAGTGCCATGAAGTTATAACTCTGTTTACAAAAATATGAACATACGAAACTGCCAGCAGATACAGGCCATATGGTCTATCAAGTCTGCTCGAGTGTGCAGCTAGCAATCCCTTATTCTGCAGCTGCCCTCCCTCCCCTCCCCTCCCCTTCACGGTGACCCTCCCTTCGCCTTGTCCCATCCCCTTTAAAACAACCCACTGTACTGCAGGACACCACCTCTTTGGGCAGTGCATTCCATTTAGACACAACCCTTTCTGTGAAAAAGTGCCTCCTCATTTCTCTCCTGAATCTTCCCCCCCTCCAACCTCAGACCATGCCGCTCTGTGTCCATCCCTACCCTCAACTTAAGCAACCCCTCAGTACCAGTCCTGTTAATGCCCTTCATGTATTTAAAGGTCTCAATCATATCCTTCCTATCTCTCCTCTCCTCCAGGGATTACATGTTAAGCTCCCCCAGTCTCACCTCTTAGGGCTTGTTCTCCAATCCCAGTTTACTTCTGGTATTGTTATTCTGATCATTCCTGTTTAAAAGGAGACTCCAATTTACGTTGGAAATTTCTATGTTCCCCAACGCTATATAACTTAATGCAATCATGATTTGCTAATTTGCCCATATATTGTATGCATTCCTTCAGAAAAGGTGAGGACTAAATCAGTTTTCCAATTTGACAAAATTAGATGTTTCAGCCCGAGAGATGCTCATAACAACCATAACTGAGGATACACTGGAAGATATGGAATCAGAGAGGTATCAGACAAAATCTAGAACATTGGGTCCAGGGGAATAACTATTTGGAATAGCTGTTTGTAGAATGTGATAATCTCATGCCAAATTCTAGAAACAAATAGGCATTCCCATAAAACTTGTAGATACTTGGTTCTTTTGTTTTTGCATCTCCAGTATAGTCCCTCCCCTTCATTTTGTATTTTAGGATCTCTTATTAGGAGTATACTAATACTATATGTCATGTATTATTTTTAAATTGCATTTTCCACCCTATTACTTCACAATTTGTCATGTACTTTATGCTGTTTCCCATAATTTCTCCCAATCATCAGGCGCTGTACCTCTTTGAAGTTCGTTTACCATCTCTCTCTAGAGTTAGCTTTGAGATCTATTTCACTTTTAATCATTTTCTTGTAAATAAGTCCCACCCCTCCTTTTCTCCCAGCCATTTCCACTAGTTTTTCCCAGTTGGATTTTCCCTGTATTCTCAAGTTGTCTTCCAAGATTTCTTCTGTGGCTTGTTTTATTTAGAAGTAGATCCATCTATCCCATTTTCCTACACCGTATCTATCCAGTTTTCAATCCATCTGACCACCAAAGGGCCTACTCCCAACCCCGTCAGTTTTCCCCATCAGTTTCTCCACTACACCATTGTGGGGACAGAGTCAAACTCCTTGCTGAAGTCCAAGAATAATACATCCACAGGCTTTCCCCCGTCCAATTCTGATGTTACCCATTCGTAGAACTCCACAACATTGGTTTGATATGATCTACCTGGCACAAACCCATGTTGCCGACTATCCAGACCTCCCACCTCCTCCAAGTACACCCCCCAATCATTTCTTTAGTATACTCTCCATTAATTTTCCCACCACCGAGGTCAAATTGATGGGTCTATAGTTACCTGGTACTTCTCTCGACCCCCCTTGATGGATTGGTACTGCACGTGCCTCTCGCTAATCCCTAGGTACCTTCCCTGTCTCAAGCGACCTGTTGAAGAGCTCCACCAGGGGTGCAGTCAGTATGTCCGCCAATTCCCATAGTAATCTTGGATGAATGCCATCTGGCCCAGGAGATTTATCTTTCTTTAGGGCCTTGAGGGCTAACCACACCCTTTCGGTGGAGATAGCATCATCCATCCCCTCCACCTTACTGGCCTTTTTATCCTTATCCTGATGTGACTCCCCTGGGATACCTCTCCCTCCCTCTTGCTCCATTTCTGTTGCTCCCCTGATCCCACTCACTACCGGTTCTATCCCTATTGTGACTTGCTTTATAGATATCCCATCCCCCTCCCTAGTGAACACAGAACGAAGTACTCGTTTAATACCTCTGCCTGGTCCCTCGCCTCTTCCACCCACCCTCCTTCTGATCTCAATCTGCCAAGATGGCCCTTAGTTTTTCTCTGCTCCCCAATGTACCGGAAGAACCCCTTTTCCCCTCCATGTATCCCCTGTGCCAGCCATTGCTCTTTACTGGACTTTGCCCCTCACCATCCGGGTGACTTTTCTAGATGCAAGATGGTACATTTCCTTTTCCCTATCCCCTCTTGTTGTTTAATATTTTTTGTAGGCTGCCTTCTTTTCTCTGACCGCTACCTGAACCTCACTGGACCACCAGCATGGTTTATGTGACCTTGCTCCCTTACATTTCACCTTAGCGCAGGTCCCGACTGCCTCATGAAGTCCCCATTTTATGACCTCCAATCTCTATTCCACATTTGTCATTTATGTAATCCCCTTCAAGTGATCCTTGAGAATATTTCCCATGCCCACAAAGTCTGCCCCCCTGAAGTCCCCTGCCAGTGTCCTAGATCTCTCCCCCCCCTCCCCCCATGCTTATTTGAAACCAGACAGTATTGTGGTCACTCCAGTCATAGGATCTTCTACAACCAGGTCCTTTACCAGATCCCCATCTGCCAGAACCACGCCCAGGACATGCCCTCCATTGTGGGCTCCATCACATGCTGTGTGAAGAACACATCCTGGAAGCCGTCCAGCAGCCTCTGCTCCTTGGCCACCTTAGAGGACATGGTTACCCAGTTTGTACCTGGCATATTAAGGTCCCCCAACAACACCATTCCTTCCCCTTTTGGTCCACAATGGGCAGTGATGTTGTTCAGCAAACCATCCTCCAGAACATCACCCATCCTGGGGGGCCTATATACTACACCCAGATTGACCTTACCTCCTGCTGGGGTTCGTAAGGTGACCCATAAGGCCTCCACATTTCCCTCTGCCTCTTCTACCCTAGCAATTTCTATGTCATCTCTAATGAACATAGCCATTCCATCCCCTCTGCCTCTCTTTCTATCCTTCCTAAGCATAGTGTACCCCCGCATGTTTAGGTCCCAGTCATGGTTTTTGTTGGCCCACGTTTCTGTGACCGCTGCCACATCCACCCCCCCCCGAACAGCATGGCCTGGAACTCTGGCAACTTGTTTCCTAAGCTCCTGGCATTTACTAACACCACCCCCATCCCTGATCCTTTGTCGACCCCCACCCAGGTTCCTTATACTCTCCATCCCCTGCTCCTCCTGAAACCTCCTCCCAGTCTGTTCCCCCTTGGGTTTGAAGGCTACCCTCATCTGGAGGAGAGGGCTTCTGGTCAGCCACTCTTCTTTCCATTTCACTTTCTAGGAGGGCCCCCCCCCCCACTCTATTAAGAATTTACCAAATGGCATAAATTAAGACTTATACCTATTAATTTTATTTTATTGAAAACACCCTGTAATGTTCTAATGCTTTATTGCCCAATCTTAAATCCGGAAATAGATGAAATTGTATTAATTTCAAAAAATAGACCATGTAGTGAGATGGTTGGATTCTGAATGGTAATCAGCAAAGTATCTGCATATGCTAATATCTTGCAGGTCTGACTTCTGATTTTAATACCCTTTATCAGCTGATTTTCTATGATTATTCTTTCTAATGCCAAGAAAAAAACAAGCATTTGTCAATGCCGAATGTTTGCTTGCTGGCATTGGCATTGGTAATGCAGGAGTTACAGAGCTGCATAATAGGAATGGCAGTGAAGTATTGAACTGAAGCCAACCCCATCACCACCCTGCAGATAGTGACAGGCATTGGGGTGTGCCTTTGGGTCATCAGGCATAAAGGCCACGCCATTTCACCACACCCTGCTGTGCAGACACCGACAAGTGTCACGGTGTGCCTTGGGGTCTTTAGCCCTTATGCGCACCCCATTCCATCAATAAATATTGCGATATGGGTGTGGTATAGGAGAATGGGGTGAATTTTGGGGTCGAAGAGTCCAAGGCACACCTCGATGCCTCTCAGTGGCTGCAGGGTGTGGGTGGGGGTGGAATGATATGAACATTGCGGGTGACAATCCCAAGTCACAGCTCTGATGCCTGTCATTCTCTACAGGGTGGGTTGTTATGGTCGGAAACCCTAACGCCTCAGGCATTCGTTGGTATTTTCACTCCAAATTTTCAACATGGGTTTTTTATGACCCCCACCTCATGAACAGTGGCAATATCAGTTTGTTAGCCGAAAGCTGCTTTGCACAACGACTACGGCATTTGTCACCACAGGTGCAAAAATACATTCTGAACAGGATGTGAAAAATGACAGCTGTACTGTTCATGGGGAGGTGCGAAAAATGGCAATGTTGAAAATCTGCAGTGAAAATATTAAAAAAACTGGTGAAGTCATAAGCGTGCGTAGAAACTGTGCAACGTGAACCTGTAATGTAATTAGTTTGGGAATTGTTTACAGCAGATTGTCAACACAGGCATTTTGGGACCTCCGGTCATGAACAGTGTCACTGTGATTTTCTTTATCTGTCCCAAACAGCGATTTCCCACAGCGACCACGCATTTCTGTGCTGAAAGTGTGAAAACACATTTTGGCCATGTTGTGAAAAATGACAGCTGTACTGTTCGTAAGGAATTGTGGAAAAATGCCACTGGTGAAAATCTGGACTGAAAATATTACAAATTCATGAACTTACGAGGGTGTGTGGAAACTGCACAATGCTCACTCGTAACACAGTCATTTTTAGGAATTTTTTCACCAAATTTTCAAAATAGCCATTTTAAGACCTCTGCTCATGAACAGTGTCATTATGATTTTCTTAATGTGTTCCATATATTGATTTCGCACACCAACTGCGCCCTTGTGCGCTACATGGGCGGAAACATGTTTTGGGCGAGATGTGAAAAATGACAGCTATACTGCTCATAAGGAGGTGTGGTAAAATGGCAATGTTGAAAATCTGGAGTGAATATATTGAAAATCTGCAAACTTATGAGCATGCGTAGGATCAGCTCAACAAACGCTCGTAAAACAGTCAACTTTGGGAATTTTTTCACCAAATTTTTAACATAGCCATTTTAACACTTCTGCTCATGAACAGTGTGACTGTGATTTTCTTAATGTGTCCCATACATTGAGTTTGCACACCAACTGCGCCATTGTGCGCTACATGCACAGAAACACATTTTGGGTGAGAAGTGAGAAATGCCAGCTGTACTGCTCATAAGGAGGTGTGGTAAAATGGCAATGTTGAAAATCTGGAGTGAAAATATTGAAAATTCGCGAACTTACGAGCGTGCGAAGGAACAGCGCAACGCATGCTTGTAAAATAGTAATTTTGGGGAATTTTTTCACCAAATTTTTAACATAGCAATTTTAACACCTCTGCTCATGAACAGTGTCACTGTGATTTTCTTAATGTGTCCCAAACATTGATTTCGCACACCGACTGCACCACTGTGTGCTACTTGCACAGAAACACATTTTGGCTGAGATGTGAAAAATGACAGCTGTACTACTCATAAGGAAGTGTGGTCAAATGGCAATGCTGAAAATCTGGAGTGAAAATATTGAAAATTAACGAACCTACGAGCGTGCGTAGGAACAGCACAATGCACACTCGAAAAACAGTCATTTTAAGGAATTTTTTTCACCAAATTTTCAACATAGACTTTTTGAGAGCCCACCTTATGAACACTGGCACTGTCATTTTTTTTCTTGGTCCTGAAAGGTGATTTCACGCAGTGATCGTGAAATCACCCTTTGGGCCTGATTAATGCCATGACAGTGACAGAATTCATGAGGAGGGGTCCCAAAAACCCCATGTTGAAAATTTGGTGCCAAAATTCCAAAAAATGCCTGAGATATGCAGCAAAGTTGAAAAAACCCTATTCATTACATTACAATATACAGCTTACTGGCATTTTCTCAGTTTGCGGTCGGCTTTGAAGAGTGCAGACGTGTTCCAGGTGCACCGAAGATTGTCGCGCCAAGCTCCGGAGGTAAGTATAGGGTGAGGAGGTGTGGGAGGCAGGGTGCGCAGTGGGTGGGCACGGGTGGGAGGCGGGTGAAGACAGCAGTGAGGGAAGGTTTTTTCTTTCAGGTTTTTTTTTTTTATTTGGACCACGAGGATGTTTGCCATGCTGGGGTGGGCTCCCAGGCGTGGCAGCTGGAAGGCTGTTGGGGCAGTGGAGCCGATGGGGGATTGGGCACCACCCGTCGGCAATAGGACCTGTTTGCTGGGGCCCCAGCATGGCACCCGATAGTCTGGGGGGGAACAGTAGAGCCGATGGGGGATTAGGCACCCCCATCGGCCATACAGACTGTGGGGAGGGAACAGTAGAGCTGATGGGGTTTTGGGCACCCCCATCAGTCATACAATGTGTGCATGGGGGAGGTAGGAGCACATGAGCACGCAATGTGCGTGCGCGCGTGTGTGTGTGGAGAGGGGGAGCACTGCTCACTCAAGTGGTGCTCTCCCTTTCAACTGTACGGCACTGCATTTTGGATCATCGCACTATGTTTCTTGCACATGTACGCAAGCAAACATAATAATAGTTGAAAAGGGACAACCCTGTCTAGTACCTATGCATAAGTTATTAGACAGACTTAACTCCATTAGTTACTACTGCCACTGATGGTCCCTTGTAAAGTGAGATAAACCACTTGGCAATACATTCTGGAAAACCAACTTTAGTTAACACTGCATTTAGGTAAGGTAATTCTAGTGAATCAAATGCCTTTTCAGCATCTAATGACACCAGTGCCATGCTTTTGTTAGAAGACTAATCTTATTATGTTCTCTGATCCTTGTCCAATCCTATCTGGTCTCTGCTTATTACTTTAGATAATATTGTAATTATTCTAGTAGTAAGGGCTTCAGCAATGATTTTGTAGTCTGTATTTAATAAAAATATGGTCCTGTAGCTTGAACAAATGTTCTCATCTTTACCTTTTTTATGAATAAAAACTAGCAATGCTTCCCTTAGTGGACAAGGGAGAAAGCCCTTTACATAGGATTCATTAAACATTTAAAAAAAAAAATACTTTGAGATTTTGGCAGAGGTGTTTTCACAAAATTCTCTTGAGAAGCCGTTGATCCCTAACATCTTCCCACTACAGTGATGTAATTGCACTTTTTTATGGCTGTGGGCATAGCCCAGCAGACGTTTTGTATTCAGAAAAGGCCTGATGTCATTTTTGCTACCAAACAACATATTAAAAAACAGATTCCTCCACTGCAGCCTCATTACTACACTGCCTGTGTGTGTATAGAAAGCTGTAGGCATTATTTTTCTGTGGCTTGAGGAGTTAATTGAGCCACAGAAAGTTAACTCATTATTTTCTGGCAGTCATTCTGTGTCAGATTACCAATGGATGATACAGACATCATAGAAAGCTATTGGAAGTAGAATGTGTTAAACACTTCCTAGAGTTTTCTGCATAACAAATAAGCTCTGAAGTGCCCTCATTAAGCCATTTGACACCACCTAAGAGCAGTTATTCTGCTACTTTGCAGGACATTCCATAGCAAAGAGTCCCAGTGATGCCTGTTTCCAAATAATACACAAACTTAATTTTCTCAGGCAGGCAGTTCTGGACTACTGTTTACATTCTACTGAATGTACTTAACCTGCAATTTGTGGCTATAGGTGTCTACAACTGAATGATGGTAACCACATTTGCTTCACTTGCAAATAGGTAGGCATGTGTGTCTAATTTTTGTTTGACTTATTGTAGGTTACACATAGAATCTGATCAGTTCATAACATGCTGTATTTTGATTAAATGAAGTGATAAATGGGGGCTTTGGTTTCTTTCACAAATTCATTTTTCCTGACCATGGATATACAAAAACAAAAATTTCTCAACAAAATGTTTAAAAATAAGGGGGTTCGCAGTAATTTAGTTGATGTGATGTAAAGAACTGCTCCCTGGAAAATTACCTGGTTTGGGAGGGCAGGCTGCCACAGGCAGAATGGGACTTCATGGATTGGGGAACTCATGGCAGCAGAAGAGGCATGCACAACCCCAGAGTGTCTTATTACACTTATAAAATGGCCCTTTATTTTTAGAAGCATTTTTTTTTATTTTGAAACACATTTTTAAATAAGTAAAAATGTAAGTGAATCTGTACTTTTAACATAAAATGGGCTGGCAGTATAGCCTAGAGGTTAGAGTAACAAGCTGTGAACGAGATTGGTACATCCAGCAGACCAGACCTTGGTTTAGACTTTGACAGCAGATAAGGACCACTTGGCCCTCCCAGTCTGCCCATTTCCCTATGTACTGGATAAGCGCAGATTCTAGTTAACCAACAGCCTACTTCCTGCCACCCCCCCACTACAATTGCCTTGTGTCTGCCCCATGCATGTTTGAATTCCCCCACTGTTTCAGCCCCAACAACCTCCCCAGGAAGGCAGTTCCACGCATCCACCACTCTCTCTGTGAAAAAAAATTTCCTCACATTACCCCTGAGCCTTCCCCCCTCTATCTTTAAATTGTGTCCCCTTGTTCTTACACATCTCTTTTTCTGAAAAATGCTACCCTCCTGGACTTTGTTGATTCCCTTGAGGTACTTGAATGTTTCTGTCATGTCCCCCCGTCCCTCCTTTCATCAAGGGTATACATATTTAGCTCTCTCAGTCTCTCTTCATATAACTTCTGATGCAGACCCTGCGCCATTTTAGTTGCCCTCCTCTGGACTGCTTCCATCCTGTCTATGTCCTTGCGTAGATGAGGTCTCCAAAACTGCACACAGTACTCCAGATGGGGTCTCACCAATTGTCTCTACAGAGGGATAACCACTTCCCCTTTTCTACTTGTGATGCCCCTTCCTATGCATCCCAGTATCCCCCTGTCTCTCCTTACTGACTTCTCACATTGCTTACCAACCTTTTGATCATCTGATATGACTACCCCCAAGTCCCGTTCCATTTTTGTTGTTGTTAGTACCTCCCCTGCTAGTATGTACTCTTCTCCTGGGTTTTTGTTTCCCAGGTGCATTATTTTGCACTTCTTTGCATTGAATCTAAGTTGCCATATGTCTGACCATTCCTCCAACCTTGACAAGTCCCTTCTCATCCTTTCTACCCCCTCTTGTGTATCAACTCTGTTACAGATCTTTGTATCATCTGCAAAGAGGCATACCTTTCCCTCTAGACCCTCTGCAATATATATAAAGATGTTAAAGAAGACTGGACCCAGTACCGAGCCTTGAGGTACTCTACTAGTGACCCCCCTTTCTTCAGAATGTGTTCCGCTCACTGTTACCTTCTGTGTCCTGTTGTGCAGCCAGTTTGCAACCCAGGCTACCACCCTGGGACCCACTCCCAGGCTGGCTAACTTGATTATTAATCTTTTGTGCGGGACTGTGTCAAATGCCTTGCTAAAGTCTAGGTAGGCTGTATCCACAGACCCTCACTGGTCTATTACTTTGGTCACCTAGTCAAAGAAATCTATTAGATTCATCTGACATGACCTTCCTGCTGTAAATCCAGGCTGCTTTGGGTTCTGTGCCCCGCTGGCCTCTAGGTACTCAACAATTCTTTCTTTCAGAAGTGATTCCATCATTTTCCCTACCACTGAGGTCAAACTTACAGGTCTGTAGTTTCCTGCTTCTGCCTTGCTCCAACTTTTGTGAAGGGGAATCACATATACCCTCCTCCAGTCCTCAGGTACCACCCCATCCTCCCATGATTTGTTAAAAAGTGTGGTCAGTGGTGTCACTAGGTCCTCCCTTAGTTCTTTTAGGATTCTGGGGTGAATCCCATCAGGCCCCATTGCTTTGTCCACCTTGAGTTTTAGGAGTTCTTTCAGGACTCTTTCTTCTGTAAATGGACTGGTGTCAAACCCCCCCCTACACAGAGTGCTTGTATTGACTGGTTTAGGTAACTCCTCCTCATCTTCTTTTGTGAATACTGAGCAAAAGTATTCATTCAGTATCTCTGCCTTTTCACTGTCTCCTTCTGCCCACCTCCCCTCTCCCTTATTAATCTTAACTATTCCTCCCTTAACCTTTCTATGCTCCCTAATGTACCTATAAAAGGTTTTATCCCCCTTCTTAACTGAATTGGCTATTTTTTCCTCAGTTTGGGCTTTTGCTATTCTGACTGCCTTTCTCTACTTCTTTCTGCTTTAATTGATACAGTTCCCTGTTGTGCTTCTTCTATGATGCCTCATACTTTTTGAATTCAGCCTTTTTCTCCTTAACCTTCCCTGCCACCTCTTTTGAGAACCATAGTGTTTTTTTTACTCTACTTTGTTTACTTTATTTGTTTCACACAAAGGCTTGTTGCCTCTATGATGGCAGTTTTGATTTTTCTCTATTGTTCTTCCACCCCTCCTTTTTGGCCATTTGCTTGATTCTCACAACCTCCACTTGTGTACTGTGTGACTCTGAGCAAGTCACTGAACCACTCAGTGCTCCCAGGTCTCCCCTGAAAACAGGCACTTGTGCCATTGGGCCTTACCTGGCTACCAAAGACTAAAAAAAAAAAAAAACAATAGTTCTTCTGCCTATTGGTGCTAGATTAAAGTAGTGTTATACACTGTGTGCCTCCATGCCCACTTAAGCTTCATATTCCCCTGCCAGCCACAACAATTCACAAATGCGGTTTTCCTCATTCTAAGTAGGACACATAGCCCCCTTACTTTATTTCATTCTTCTCACTCTGTAGACAAAACTAAAAGGAAGCCATAACAGAGGCTTCTCAGTTCCCCAATGCTGAAAGCATGAGCGTGGTTCAGAACTGTCACACTCACTGACAGCATCATGAACTGCTCACTCTGTTCTAAAAGATAAACAGCAGGATAAGTCATTTACCACCTTTTCTCTTTACATAGTATTTTTGCTTACTTTCTTCATTCTGTTTTTTTTTCTCTGTGTTTCCCCACATTCAAGAAATGGAATATTTATCATGGAATGTTTGCCATGGAATACAGGGATTCAAAATTCTGCTCAGTTCTACTAGCAGAATGTTCCTCTACTAACATACTGTACACACACACAACAAAGACCTGTTTTAGAGCCAAAGACTCAATTTTCTAACTGTCAGGGCAAGCAGAAGAGATTTCCCTGATGAGTAGGTAAAGACAGAAGGGGGATTGTTCACTGTTAGCAAAGAAACAGTTGTAATAAAAACTGTAAACAATACTTAATGTTTCTAATTTGTTTATGTGTGTAAGGAGAGTATGATGATCTAGCAAACAACATTTAATTAATTTGTTTATTTTATATTTAAGGTAGTTTTATTTTTAGGGCCCAGTTGAAGGTTTCTACAGTGTAAAGCTAGCAGCCATGTTTGTGGTGGAAGATCAGTTCTGGTGGTAGGGAGATTGAAGGAAGATAGTTCAAGTTGTAGGAGGACTGATGTGCTCAATGTGTGATGTGGTTTAGGACCAGGATGACCGTGCATATATAGAGACTGAATGTATGGTCAGCTGATCTCTCTTGGCCAAAGAGATTTCTAGATTTTTTCTTGCCATTTTATACGCTACTGTATTGTTTAAGGGGATGTGGGTTGTTTCTGTTTGTTTGGGGTACTAGCTGCTGTATTGTTTAAGGGGACATGGGTAGTTCCTGTGTGTTTGGGGTACTAGCTGCTGTATTGTTTAAGGGGGTATGGGTTGTTCAGTGTGGTTCGGGTACTAGCTGCTGTATTGTTTAAGGGGATGTAGGTTGTTCCTGTTTGGGGTACTAGCTACTTTATTGTTTAGGGGGGGTGAGGATTGTTCCTGTTTGTTTGGGGTACTAGCTGTTGTATTGTTTAGGGGGGTGTGGGTTGTTCCTGTTTATTTGGGCTACTAGCTACTGTATTGTTTAAGAGGATGTGGGTTGTTCCTGTGTGGTTGGGGTACTAGCTGCTGTATTGTTTAAGGGGATGTGGGTTGTTCTGTGTGGTTCGGGTACTAGCTACTGTATTGCTTGAGGGAGTATGGGTTTTTCCTGTTTGTTTGGGGTACTAACTACTCTATTGTTTAAGGGGATGTGGGTCGTTCCTGTTTGGGGTACTAGCTACTTTATTGTTTAAGGGGATGTGGGTTGTTCCTGTTTGGGGTACTAGCTGCTGTATTATTTAAGGGGATGTGGGTTGTTTTTGTGTGTTGGGGGTACTAGCTGCTGTACTGTTTAAGGGGATGTCGGTTGCTCCTGTGTGTTAGGAGTACTAACCGCTGTACTGTTTAAGGGGATATGGGTTGTTGCTGTGTGTTAGGGGTACTAGCTGCTGTGCTGTTTAAGGGGACATGGATGTTCCTGTGTGCTAGAAGTACTAGCTGCTGTACTGTTTAAGGGGACATGAGTTGTTCCTGAATGTTTGGGATACTAGCCACTGTAAGGTTTAAGGGATCTCAGGTTGTTCCTGTGTGGTTGAGGTACTAGCTGCTGTATTGTTTAACGGTATGTGGGTTGTTCCTATTTGTTTGGGGTACTAGCTGCTGTATTGTTTAAGGTGATGTGGGTTGTTGCTGTGTGATTGGGGTACTAGCTGCTGTATTGTTTAAGGGGAAGTGGGTTGTTCCTGTGTGGTTGGGGTACTAGCTGCTGTATTGTTTAAGGGGATGTGGGTTGTTCCTGTTTGTTTGGGGTACTAGCTGCTGTATTGTTTAAGGGGATGTGGGTTGTTCCTGTATGGTTGTGGTACTAGCTGCTGTATTGTTTAAGGGGATGTGGGTTGTTCCTATTTGTTTGGGGTACTAGTTGCTGTATTGTTTAAGGGTATGTGGGTTGTTTTTGTGTTTTGGGGGGTACTAGCTGCTGTACTGTTTAAGGGGACATGGGCTGTTCCTGTGTGTTAGGGGTACTAGCTGATGTACTGTTTAAGGGGATGTGGGCTGTTTGGTGTGCTAGGGTTACTAGCTGCTGTACTGTTTATGGGGACATGGGTTGTTCCTGTATGTTTGGGATACTAGTCACTGTAAGGTTTAAGGGATCTCAGGTTGTTCCTGTGTGGTTGTGGTACTAGCTGCTGTATTGTTTAACGGTATGTGGGTTGTTACTACAGTATTTATTTGGGGTACTAGCTGCTGTATTGTTTAAGGTGATGTGGGTTGTTGCTGTGTGATTGGGGTACTAGCTGATGTATTGTTTAAGGGGATGTGGGTTGTTCTTGTTTGTTTGGAGTACTATCTGCTGTATTGTTTAAGGGAATGTGAGTTGTTCCTGTTCGTGTGAGGTATTAGCTGGTGTATTGTTTAAGGGGATGTGGGTTGTTCCTGTATGGTTGTGGTACTAGCTGCTGTATTGTTTAAGGTGATGTGGGTTGTTCCTGTTTGTTTGGGGTACTAGCTACTGTATTGTTTAAGAAGACATGGGTTGTTCCTGTGTGTTTGGGGTACTAGCTACTGTATTGTTTAAGAAGACATGGGTTGTTCCTGTGTGTTTGTGGCACTAGCTGTTGTATTGTTTAAGGGGATGTGGGTTGTTCTGTGTGGTTCAAGTACTAGCTGTTGTATTGTTTTAGGGGATGTAGGTTGTTCCTGTCTGTTTGGGGTACTAGCTACTGTATTGTTTATGAGGATGTGGGTTTTTTTCCATTTGTTTGGGGTACTAGCTGCTGTATTGTTTAGGGGGATGTGGGTTGTTTCTGTTTGTTTGGGATACTAGCTGCTGTATTGTTTAAGGGGATGTGGATTGTTCCTGTTTGTTTGGGGTAATATGTGTTGTATTGTTTAAGGGGATGTGGCTTGTTCCTGTGTGATTAGTGCAGGGAGGCCCACCTCAGAGAGGACAGCATCATTTGGACTGTAGCTACATCTCCCTACCACTGCCATTGGGATAAAGGTTTGTGAACCATATTGGTTCACTATTTTCAGCTCCAGTTTGAAACCTGGTTTTCTTTTTTTTTTTATTCCTTCTCCTCCTCTGCTCCCGGCTGGCACCTCCTTCGGGCCCTCAAGGTCCTTACCTGGTCTGTCTGCCATCCCCATGGCCTACCTGTGCCCCAGATCGCAGCCCCCTGGTGTAGCCTGGCATAACCCTTCACCGGGTGGGTCCCCCTCCTCCGAGAGGGAAGGCACCGGTGGGGGTCATCCAGTGCACTGCAGCATCGGCTTCAGGTGCTGCTGGGGTGGGAGGCCGTGGAGCCGTGACAGCAGTGAGGTGACCAGAGAGTCATCATCTGGCCAGCCGGGGAGCCGATTTTCTGGTTTTCTCCCTTGGAGAGTGACGTAGGTGATGTCATGGCTAACGCCGACGTCCGTCACTCCCCCAGACATTTTTGAGCCCTGACACTCTGCAATGCTCCCGGCCTCCACCAGGGGCCAGCAGGTGCCTGCTCACATCCCCGCCTTCCCCCCTGGAGAAGACAAGCTGTCTACGGACGCTCCAACCTTCTCCACCCGCCAGCTCTCTGATGACCCGAGTCCATTCCCGAACCCGGGTCGCTGACGTCGCAAGTGGAAATCCAGCCACTGCACCGACAAGCTGGCGAAACCTGGTTTTCTTAGAGTAGCCTGAAACTCAAAATGCATTTATTTTTTCCTACCTGCCTTTTCATATTGTTCTTGCTCTTCCAGCTTATAGATGCAGAGATATGTATTTGCTAAACTTCTTGCTTTTCTAAAGTCTGTGCTCAGAGGTAATATCATCTCAATCTTTGTTTAAGAATACCTTGATGATAAGTGAGACTGACTTCATATCTGAAGTTAAACAGTCTTCCATTTATGTATTTAAATTCTGCATAGCTGCCCCTTTGTATAATTGCTATTGCTCTTAATCTGCTATTGGTAAATGAGCAGGAAAAAAACATGATTTTTGGGAACAGATAGAAGTTAGATATGCACGGTAAGGCAATATTTATTTATTTATTTATATATTTATTTATGTCTTTGGTAACCAGGTAAGTGCACTGATCCAAAGGACCATTTTCAGTCATGACCCAGGCCACAGATGTGGCTACAAAAATAACATAATTAACCATGACAATGTACAAAACAGCAATAGTATGAAGTAGCACATATAATACAGGATTTGGTAATATACCTCAACACAAGGTAACTAACACGTAATGAAATCAGTACAGTGTTGCAAGCACAAGTTTCAGTGTTCAAAGTCATATTTATTTATTTATTTATTTATTTCATTTTTGTTGACCGGGTAAGTGCACTAGACAAATCCTGCCTATTTTCAGGCACGACATGGGGAGGGGTATACAGATGAATGTCAACTGACCTTGAACCAGATTAAGCTGCTGGTGGTATTTTTAGTGAATGAGGGAAATTTGACCAGGACACCAGGAAATTCCCCTGCTCTGCTGGCACTCTGTAGCCAGTAGGGGAGCTTGCTTCTGTTTGCAGGATGGCCACTGTGGCTAGGAGCATGGAGGAGGAGGTTGTGTCGGCTACTGACATGGATACGAAGCAGGAACGACACACAGCGGCGAGTATGGTCGCTGTTGTGGATTTGGATTCTACCGAATTGTTTCATGATGCAGTTTCCACTGCAGAAGCATTTGAGATGGAGTATACGATGCAGTGCGCAGGGAGTTCCTTGATGGCTGGGAAAGCGGATGCTCCGTTTGCGAGGTTGGATTCGTTGGATGGTTCTGTGCCTTTAAAACCGGCTTGTGAAGGAATGCTGGGTACAGTGAACACGGAAGTGCATTTGGACTGGAAAGAGGTTGCCCATTTAGTGGATCTATCTCTAGCTATTTTGAAGTTGAAAAGTGAAAACCGAGTGGGGAAATTGATTCCGTGGCTGAACAGCATTGCAGTGGAGGCGGTGGAAAGAGGACGATTAGCGATTCAATGGCATACTGTGATAAAAGGAACTGGGACTGTTTCAGCTAAGGGCTTGTTGCACAGCCAAGAGGTTGTGAGTACTATGTTACCGAAAACAGTTTTCCCCACATTTCAAATTAATAAAGAGACTGGGTTTGTGTTTCAGCCCTCTAAAGTGGGAGTTGTGGGATTAAAAGAAAAGCTCCCTGTGACTTATCAAACTGAAGTTGATGTGCAACATGGAGTAACTGAATTTAGTTTTAAAAATACTGAACAGCGGGGACAAAGTTCATCAATATTGTCTAAGGAGGTTCATACAGTTTCCCCTGTAAACCCTAAGGGATATCCTGTTTCTTCTATTCGCCCTTTAGTTCACAATGAAAATTGGTCCCCACAAGAGGCTTTAGTGGCAGCAGGGTGGAAAAAATTAGGGCAGGGGATATGGACTCCGGACTTATCATGGGATTCATCATTAGATTTAGATAAATCTTCTCCAGTATGCCAGCCTGGTGTTGGGATGGTAACAGGGAATCATATGGAAAGCAGAGAAGAGTTGGGAAAGAAAGAGGGGGAAAAAGTGGACAGTTCATTTAAACAGGCTGAACTTCCAGCATCACAAGAACTGGGTACTGAGAACAGAAAGGCCGAGATAGGGCCTACCTCGGGGAAACCCCTTATGTCTAGCTTATTTGTTCAGAGCAAAAGGGAAGCTGCACCCCGGCGAAATGCAGTTCGTGTTAGATATAAAGGAGGTTTAAAGGAAAGGCCTAACAGGTATTTTGTGGGTAAATCTTTGATAAAAGAGTCTTTGTTGTTTTCCCCACGAGATGTTTTTGCTTTTATAAACATCTCGGGGGAGGATAACTTTGATATCAGTTGTCGTTCCCCTGCTTTGCTAGAGCTATTTTGGGAGAGGTATAATCAGGTGAAATTCTCTCCCTTATGGTCCCCCTTTCTGGTTATCCCTCTCTCAAAGCTGTTAATCAAGTACGTTACGGTGATGTTCAGGAATGAGGGGGTACATGTTGAAGATATTTCATACTGGCTCTCCCAGAGCTGCGAGGTTCAGAGTGACCCAGAGCCTATTTTGGATTCCGAGCAGTTTTGGACGGGAGGGTGGAAATTTAAAGTCAAACTATGACAATCTGCTTTAGGTGTGGAACATATCCTTAATTCCTTTTTGCTGGGAAGGGATGGGGGGGTCTGTTTTTACAGCGGGCAGCCCAGAGCATGTTATAAATGTGGATCCAGGAAACACTTATCCAGTACATGTGACCAGCCCCGTTATGATAATTGTGGGGAAGTTGGTCATGTCACCATGTTCTGTGTAAATTCAATAAAATGTGATCTGTGTGAAGAACAGAACCATGCTTTTCGGGATTGTCCATGGGCGGCACAGAATAAGGCCAGCTGTGGGAATTCGGATTTAATCATCCAAAAGGCACAAGATGCCAGAGGAAATCAACAGGGGTTGGGGGATATCTCAAAGCCCCCTTCTGTACCTCAGAGCACTGTAGAAACTCAGGCAAAGGTAGTAGCTCTCAGGACTACAACTCCTCACCCTAAAGAGCTGAAAACGGAACCGGTAGAGGAAGTTTCTGACCTTTTGCAGCCGGTATGTTATATAGTTCCAAATGAGGATTCAGTGGCTGATTTGGTTATACCTTTGCAACCGCCTTTGCCCCCTAGAAGGTCTAGTAGAAATTTTAAGTCTAATTTGCCTCCAGAACCAGAGTCCATTGAATCTAAAAACTCCTATGCAGCATTATTTTGGGGGGATTCAGAAATGGATGTTGGGGATACAGATTCCCAACTGTCACTACAGGATTCCTTGGTGCCTCCTAGGGAAGAGTATAAGGAAAAAAAGAAGAAAAGAAGAAAAAAATAAACAGAAGTCGGTGGGTTTGTGTCTCCTGGTTAATTATAATGTGTTTTTTATGGGCTACGTTAAACACCCATAGTCTCTTAAATGTGCTGAAGAGATGTGCGGTGTTTCAGTTGATTTATGATCTGCAAGTCTCTGTTTGTTTTCTACAGGAAACTTGGATGTTTTCCAAAAACCACATTGCTTCCTTTATAAAGGATTGGCCATGGGGACCGTCCTTTTGGTCTTTCGGGGAAGACAGGGCTGATGGGGTGGGGATTCTTTTCAATTCTTATAGTTTTGTTTTGTACAAATTAATTGATTTAGTCCCAGGCAGGGTGCTGATTTTGGAGGGTAAATGGTATACTGATACCTTACGGTTGATCAATATTTACAACCCCCAAACAAAGTCAGGAAGGGTAACTTGTTTGAAAGGGATCCAACCTTTTTTGGTGATGACCATTCCCATTCTTTGGGGTGGGGATTTCAACTGCAGCATGGGAGGGCCAGGGAGAGGAGCCGGAAATAAAAAAATCTATTGTGATTCAAATTGTTTGAGGGATATTATTAAAACAGCAGATTTAGTGTCCTGTAATGATTGCAGGGCTACTGGTCCAAGGGGTACCTTTTTCAAAGGTGGGAAAGGCTTTACAATTGACTACTTATTAATTTCTAAAACAATTCCGACATCTAGCCCACAGTCAATTCCTGTCGAATTCTCGGATCATGTTCTATTGCAGGTAAAGGTAGGAGAATTGGTTGGACATGGTAAACATCGGACTAGATGGAAGTTGAACACTTCCATCCTACAAGAAAAGCTAGTATTAAATTCTATCAGACTGATTCTACAAGCTAGATTATCTGTGGGTTTTTTTGTATTTAGACTTGGGGAAATGGTGGCAAGAAACAAAAGATGTCTGCATCTCATGGTTCAAAAAATATGGGAAACGGCATCAGAACACTGAGTTCTTTGCCTACTTAAAATTAAGGGCTCATTTACAACAGCTGCTTACATTGGTAAATTCCTCGCGGGAGGATTTTTCTATACAGATTGAAGCTATTAAAGCACAAATGAGGGTGTTACAATATGACCGGACAAAAACCTTACAAGCTGTGATTTCAAATCATATGATGAAATCTGTGGTTGGGGATCCTTTCGAGTTGTGTAAATCCCTAAAAGATCATTCCTCTTTAGAATTTTTGAATCACGGAAATGGGAGAGTGGTTACAGTACAATCTATAGGGGATAAGATCACTGAGCATTTTCGGGAGCTGGGTTCCCATCATACTCCTACCTTACAACAGGTTAATCAGTTTTTGGGCCCCCCTTTTGTTACAGAATTGGATCCGGAGATTTTTAAAATCATTAATCAACCCTTTTCTCACTCTGATATCACTACGGTAATAAAGGCTCTGAAATCCAGTGTATCCCCAGGTTTAGATGGGTTATCTAATTTATTTTATAAAACTTTTCAGTCGGAATTGATCCATTGTTTGGCTTTGGTCTTTAATAATTTTTTAGAGGGTGCTGTGATCCCGAGGTTTTTTTCTGATGGGTTGCAGATATATATCTTCAAATCGGGGGATAAGGGGGAGTTTCAGAACTGGAGGCCAATTACATTGTTGAATTCAGACTATAAAATCCTTACTACTTTGGTCAACAATAGATTGAAAGTTATGTCTGACGTTATGTTTACTCCTGTTCAGCATTGTGGACTACCTAATAGAAGAATTCAGTCGGTTCTGTGTCTTATACGGGATATAATTGAGCATTTGAATGACTTAGGGGAGATAGGGTATATACTGTCATTGGATCTAGAGAAGGCTTTTGATAGAGTTAGTCATTTTTTTTTGTTCTCTACTCTAGAATTTTTTAAGGTCCCGGTGGGGTTGCTGAATCTGATTAAAGGATTATATGCCTCTGCTCAGGTGTACCCACTTATTAAAGGGAATTAGGGACAGGGTTCACTATGACATGTGAGTACTACAGGGTTGCCCTTAAGCCCCTGCTTTATATTTTTACTTTGGAACCCCTGCTTAGAGCAGTGAGTCTGCCCCCTTTGTGGTCAGGAGTACGTATCCCTGGTACAAAGTCATCTATTGCCATTCAGGCATATGCTGATGATGTTTGCCTTTTTTTTAAAGAATACTCACAAATAGGTGTTTTCTTTTCAGTATTTGATTTATATGCAAGTTTATCAAATGCAAAGATTAATTTATCTAAGTCCAAAGGTTTGTTACTGGGTAGTCCCTATCAGAATCCAGTGCATTTCAATTCTATATTGATTACTACTGATCCCTTGACGATTTTGGGGGTACTTTTTGGACCCCAAAATCACCCAGAGGATAATTGGGAATTGGTTTTGGATAAAATAGAATTAAAAGTAAATAGATGGAAAAGGTTTAAATTTTCTAAAATAAAATGGTTTCAAGTTCTAAAACAATTCATTTTGCCATGTCTACAGTACTTGGCAGTTATTTACCCCCTGCCGGCCCAGTATGAGACTAGACTCTATAGCATTTGTTTCAGTTATTATGGGCAGTAGATTAAACCCTGTTAAAAGAGGGTTCACTTATCTGATAGGAAACGGGAGGATTGGGAATGGTGGATTCTGTAGTTTTTGTTTTCATTATTCTTTTCCTTTTCATTAAAATTTTGTTTAGGCCGTTCAGGGATTCAGGAGATTTCTTTTTTTAAAGCTTTGATGAATCGTTATTTAACAGCTTGGTTGCATTGTGCACCTAAATTGTCCCCGCACTTATCCTTGCCGGAATATTTTAAGCTTGCGGCACGTAAATTATATAAATGGAAAGCAACCAAAAATCAAATAATAAGGGGCTCTCCGAGGAAATTATGTAATGAATTTATGACCTTGATTTATCCTTTAGAGCCAAGCTTCAAAAATTGCCCTATAGGGCAGAATTCTGACGTTTTGGAACAACTGAACAATCCCAGGTTGCCAGCATATATGTGGGAGGTTCAATGGCTCATGATGTATGGGAGATTAACTGTTAGGGGAACTGTGAAATATAAAGCAAAGGAAGAGAGGTCTTGTCCTTATCTGGAATGTATAAACCAGGAGGAAACTATGGAACATTTTTTTCTACAGTGCTCTTTCCCGATTAAATTGTGGGAATATTTCGCAAAAATATGGGAACTACCTTGGTTGGCCAAGCTAAATTATGATATTTTGGTAATTGGGATTTTTCCCCCATCCTTGAAACGGTATGAGAAGAGTACTTTGTGAATATTATTGGCATGTTTAAGATATTGTCTTTGGCAAGTAAGATGCCAATGGGTTTTATATCAAAGGAAAACCTCTTTAGAAGGATTCAGATGTTATGTGACGAATGTATTGAGTAAAGTCTTTGACAGACATGCAATTGTACAATGTTGATAAAGTTAGGACATGGTGGAAGGGTTTTTCACATATTATTAAATATAAACAGTTTAGGTTAGACCCTCCTCCCTTTTTTTTCTGCTTAAATTTAAGGTTGGTTTTTCGGGATTATTATTGGTATTTATTTACAGTGACTGGTGGGGAGAGGTGTTTGTTTATGTATTATTTTTGGAAAAGTTTCTTTGAGTTTCCTTTTTTTTGTTTGCCCCTTTGGGTTCTTTGCTTTAATTATGTTTCAGGGACAAATATTATGGGATCTTTGTTGTACTATTTGATAAATCGATGTACAGTGATTATTTGTTTCTTGAGGTTTGTTGTTTCTTTTCTCTTCTATATTCTGTTTGAACCAATGTTATTTTGTGAAAATGTACTTATGTTACTATTGCAATAAAATTACCCCTACTCTTTTCGATAAGTGACATGGGATCTTTAACATCCACCTGAACTGCCACCAATCCGGGCAGATGGGACCTCGGTTTAACATCTCATCTGAAAGACGGCACCTCAGAAGTGCAGCACCCCTCTCATGCTGCACTACAGTGTCAGTGCTAGGATATTAACCCAAGTGCCAGATGTGGGAACTGAACCCACAGCCCTCTGATCTCCTGGCCTCAGAGGTGAGTATGCTACCTACTGAGCCACTGACACATATAAACATGCCTACTTGCTGCAACAGTGGGAAGTAGGCTAAATTAGCGGGTGCATGGGAGCTTACAAGAAGCGTACAAATTGTGCAACTATGCAAGCTATACAAACTATACAAGCTGGCAAAGATCTAAGATAATAAGGTGCATAGAAGCTCAGACTTGCTAGAGAAAGTCAAGACAGTAGGCCAGCAGCACTGCAGGGAGATCAGTACAGAGTAGGAAAGCAGACAGTACCATGAGGTATGATGCAGGTAGCGAAAGCCAAGGAGCAACAGGAAGGCAAGTCAGGGAAGGGGGAAGGGTCTCAAAGAAAAGAGAAAGCTAAGGTGCAAGTAGAGTGGGAAAGGCAATATATGTAGGATGAGGGAGTGGACCCACCAGCTCAACAGGTCCTAGCATCTAGATTGCCTGCTCCCTCTGGTATTGTCTTGGGGACAGTTACAGCCTGACCCAGCTAGAAGCCAGTTGGACAGATTAGTTTTGAAGGACAGATGGGAGGCAGAGGAACAGACTGATGCAGGTAATTTATTCCACAGGGTGGGGGCAGAGGCTGAGAAGGCTCGGTTGCCCATGGCAGAAGATATACATGGAACTTCGAGCACTGGAGCAGAGGTAGCCCTGAGGCTTCTGGGTATCACTCGGTCTGTGAGAAGAGAAGAGCATGGGGATGACTGGGGGCTCCTGAGGGAGGTGGTAATTAAGCAACCCATGGTATAGTCAAAGTGACCTTGTAATGGGAGCCACCTAGCGCCTGGTAGAGTGCACAGTGGTGGGTGGAGTATGGAGCTTGAAGCACAAAGCAGCATTTGAATTGTAGGTGGTGTTTTAAATGGGTGCGCAGAGAGGAGGACATGCGACAGTAGACAGGGAAGCAGTAGTTTAGTAGAGGCAGAAGATTGCCTTGCACAATGGCAAGGTGAGCTTTCATGTATAGTAGTTGTTTTAGCCTGTAGGCAGCACCAGGTTTTGGTGGATTTTCCACACAGTGTTGTTGATGTGTTCTGAGTAAGTAAGACACCCTGTCCCAGGGACTCAGGGCACTGTGCATACAACAAATCAAAAGTGCAAAACAAGTAAGACATAATATCAGAAATTTTAAATATAGTCAAGTGTGACTATCAAAACACAGACTTGATACTGACAAGGAAGTGAAGAATTGTAGGGTCTGATGGTCAAATATTGGAAGCAGTTAAAAGTGTTAATTATTTAGGAGAAATGTTAGATCAGATTTAAGACTTTTAAGATCATTTGAGCAAGGTTGCAAAGAAAGTAAATGGCAAATAAGGCTTTCTGTACAATAATCAAAACATTTGACTTTAGCGGTAAGGAAAATAATAGCCAAACATGTATTATTACCAGCCCCTGAATACAACTCATTGCTATTTTATGGTTTACCTGACTTTGTGTTGAAAAAAATATATTACAGCATTCAGTAATATTTGTAGATCTGTGGCTTTGTCATGGAAATTGACTCACTGCTGTGATTTGTACTCACAGTTGTGTATACTCTCCAGTTAAAAGAACTGAATAAGTGACAGTGAATTTCATGCTAACGTCACTACCTACCAATACTCCTTAAATACTGTACTTGACGGCAAATTACAAACCACATGTGGGTCAAGATCTTTACAGAAATCCACAGCCAAACCGTATCAAGAAAAAATGTCAGAAAACAAACTTGCTGAATGCTCATTTGTGCATCGTGGACCAAAAATAATGAATCAAGATGTTAGCCTAGATTGAGATCCCTCTTGATAGACTATGATTTTGTTTGGGAGACTACTATTTTTGCTCCACACAGAGGAGTCCATGGGTGGGATATTCAAAAGGGTTGCGCCATGCACAATAGGGTTGCGCCTGCGCAAGTCCGAAATTGTGCCATTCTGCGATATTCAGCAGGAGGCAGTTACGCCACTGAAAACATGCTGAGCAACAGCGCACTGCTAATGAATGCATGCTGAACTGGAGGGGGAGGAACCATGCATAAACTGCACAGCCCGATATTCAGCCGGGCTGTGCAGAGTTGTGCAGGCGCAACCCCCAACCTGCGCCTGCACAACTTTGAGCCAAAAAAAAAAGAGTAAGTTGAGGGCCACCCACAGGTGAGCTGCCGCATTGCAGGGTGCAACACAGCAGCTGTCACCTGTGGCTGTCCCTCAACCTACTCCTGTGCTCCCCCGCAGCCCGATCACGGGAAAAGTGTAAAAATCCCTCCCGACTGGCCCGATCGCAGGCAAACACATTAATAACCCCCACCAGCCCGATAGTGGGCAGCAAAGTGTCCCCAGAACATATCCCTGGTGGTCCAGTGGACTGCTAAGCCCGATCGCAGGCTGAATATGTTTAACCCCCAGAACGTATCCCTGGTGGTCCAGTGGACCGCTAAGCCCGATCGCGGGCTGCATTATGTGAACCCACCCCAGAACATATCCTTGGTGGTCAGTGGACGCTAAGCCCGATCATGAGCTGCATTATGTTCGCCCTCCCCAAGACCATATCCCTGGTGATCTAGTGTCCCCCCACCCTCCCACCCATGAAGCCCCATCACCCGCTCCCCAGCGGCAGCATCCCACCCACCTGTCGCCTGCCGCCCGCCGACTGATTGCCCTGTAGGGCTGCACGCCCGGTGGTGCAGAGCGAGAGCCACTGGGCAGAGTCTATGCCGTATAAGGCAGTTCAGATATGTGAATGAATGAATTATTCATACATCTGGATCTGCCTTTATTGGGTATGCTGCATGCCCATTGGCTCTTGCTCTGCACCAATGGGCAGAGTCCCACCGGCAGTCAGTCAGCGGGCGGCGGGCGGCAGGCGGGTGGATGCTGCCGCCCGCCGCCGCCGGGGAGCGGGTGGTGGGGCTTCATGGTGGGTGGGTTGGGGACACTAGATCACCAGGGATATGGTCTGGGGGTTAACATATTCAGCCCGGCGATCGGGCTTAGCGTCCACTGGACCACAAGGGATACGCTCTGTGGGGTTAAACATATTCAGCCTGCGATCGGGCTTAGCGGTCCACTGGACCACCAGGGATATGTTCTGGGAGGGACACTTTGCTGCCCACGATCGGCTGGTGGGGGTTATTCAGCTTTGCCCGCCGATCGGCCAGTCGGGGGATTTTTATGCTTTTGACCGCGATCGGGCCAGTGGGGGATTTTTTACTTTGCCGTTCGTGATCAGAGCGCCGGTTGCCCGACGGCTGCCGCCTGGCAGGGTGCCAGGCGAGTCCTCGATCGGGCGCACCTGCATGCTAATGGCAGGCATGCAATGAAGATAAACAGATGCAAATGGCCCCCACTGCACCTTGCATGAATTATGGCCCCATTTGCATGTCACCTTGAATATCGGAAATTTGCACATGGCGCATGGTACTTGGCGCCAATCGCAAGTTGAATGCTCCACTTGACCACTTGGTGGCACAAGTTCCACTTTGTTATGCACAGTGGTTGTGGTTGGGGTGATATCAAAGGTGTTGCCCAACAGCTACAACTCCTTGAATACCGCCTCCGCCACACCTCCCGCGCAACTATTTTGTGCAGCTGCAGGCCTTGCTAATAAAATAGCTGCAGTAGTTTGAAATATCCAGCCTCATATGTCTATGTCTCCTTCACAGACATCTGAATGCATCTGCAATATTTCCCACAGTTCACAGCAATTTCACACAACTGTGGGATTCGTGATCTGTTTTTCACACAAGCATGGAATTCCTTCAGGAAGTCAGAGCAGCTTTTGTGGTCTACTTTCCCAGACAGATTTTCATACTTGCGTTAGAAAATGGACTCATGTGGCAGAACACGTGTTTGAAAATCCAGTTCTCAATTATATAATATCTCCAACAGCAATTGCAGTACTAAATAGTGGTCAATTTATATTTCACATTCTTTGAAAAAAACTGATTAAAGGACAACTAAATAGGCATATTTTTAAAATTGTATTTTGAACCTCATTATTACTCCACATTGTTGGCAATCGTGTTTGAGCAGTATCCTACCTGTTGTTTAGTCCCGCATTCATCGATTTCCATGGTCGCTTTGCTGTAAATAACCCCTTCATGGAGAAACTCTTACTATCTCGCCTGTACATCTGAGCGCAGTAAACGACAGTGCACGCCGATGCAGAATGATGATGTAATTGAGTCATAGTCGGCAAGCGGAGCAGCGTTTCTATGCCGCTTCTGTAAAATCATCAGTCACTGAGCCCATAATCAACTTTTTGAACAAAATGTAGTGTTTCATTTCTTGCTGTCTCCCAAATAATAATGACATGCATTTTGTATTATTGGCAAACCTGTACTACTTTTTTAGAGGGTGCTGTGATCCCGAGGTTTTTTTCTGATGGGTTGCAGATATATATCTTCAAATCGGGGGATAAGGGGGAGTTTCAGAACTGGAGGCCAATTACATTGTTGAATTCAGACTATAAAATCCTTACTACTTTGGTCAACAATAGATTGAAAGTTATGTCTGACGTTATGTTTACTCCTGTTCAGCATTGTGGACTACCTAATAGAAGAATTCAGTCGGTTCTGTGTCTTATACGGGATATAATTGAGCATTTGAATGACTTAGGGGAGATAGGGTATATACTGTCATTGGATCTAGAGAAGGCTTTTGATAGAGTTAGTCATTTTTTTTTGTTCTCTACTCTAGAATTTTTTAAGGTCCCGTTGGGGTTGCTGAATCTGATTAAAGGATTATATGCCTCTGCTCAGGTGTACCCACTTATTAAAGGGGAATTAGGGACAGGGTTCACTATGACATGTGGAGTACGACAGGGTTGCCCCTTAAGCCCCTGCTTTATATTTTTACTTTGGAACCCCTGCTTAGAGCAGTGAGTCTGCCCCCTTTGTGGTCAGGAGTACGTATCCCTGGTACAAAGTCATCTATTGCCATTCAGGCATATGCTGATGATTTGTCTTTTTTAAAGAATACTCACAAATAGGTGTTTTCTTTTCAGTATTTGATTTATATGCAAGTTTATCAAATGCAAAGATTAATTTATCTAAGTCCAAAGGTTTGTTACTGGGTAGTCCCTATCAGAATCCAGTGCATTTCAATTCTATATTGATTACTACTGATCCCTTGACGATTTTGGGGTACTTTTGGACCCCAAAATCACCCAGAGGATAATTGGGAATTGGTTTTGGATAAAATAGAATTAAAAGTAAATAGATGGAAAAGGTTTAAATTTTCTAAAATAAAATGGTTTCAAGTTCTAAAACAATTCATTTTGCCATGTCTACAGTACTTGGCAGTTATTTACCCCCTGCCGGCCCAGTATGAGACTAGACTCTATAGCATTTGTTTCCAGTTATTATGGGGCAGTAGATTAAACCCTGTTAAAAGAGGGTTCACTTATCTGGATAGGAAACGGGGAGGATTGGGAATGGTGGATTCTGTAGTTTTTTGTTTTTCATTATTCTTTTCCTTTTCATTAAAATTTTGTTTAGGCCGTTCAGGGATTCAGGAGATTTCTTTTTTTAAAGCTTTGATGAATCGTTATTTAACAGCTTGGTTGCATTGTGCACCCTAAATTGTCCCCGCACTTATCCTTGCCGGAATATTTTAAGCCTCGTGCACGAATTATATAAATGGAAAGCAACCAAAAATCAAATAATAAGGCTCTCCGAGGAAATTATGTAATGAATTTATGACCTTGATTTATCCTTTAGAGCCAAGCTTCAAAATTGCCTATAGGGCAGAATTTGACGTTTTGGAACAACTGAACAATCCCAGGTTGCCAGCATATATGGGAGGTTCATGGCTCATGATGTATGGGAGATTAACTGTTAGGGGAACTGTGAAATATAAAGCAAAGGAAGAGAGGTCTTGTCCTTATCTGGAATGTATAAACCAGGAGGAAACTATGGAACATTTTTTTCTACAGTGCTCTTTCGATTAAATTGTGGAATATTTCGCAAAAATATGGGAACTACCTTGGTTGGCCAAGCTAAATTATGATATTTTGTTAATTGGGATTTTTCCCCCATCCTTGAAACGGTATGAGAAGAGTACTTTGCGAATATTATTGGCATGTTTAAGATATTGTCTTTGGCAAGTAAGATGCCAATGGGTTTTATATCAAAGGAAAACCTCTTTAGAAGGATTCAGATGTTATGTGACGAATGTATTGAGTAAAGTCTTTTTGACAGACATGCAATTGTACAATGTTGATAAAGTTAGGACATGGTGGAAGGGTTTTTCACATATTATTAAATATAAACAGTTTGTGGTTAGACCCTCCCCCCTCCCTTTTTTTTCTGCTTAAATTTAAGGTTGGGTTTTTCGGGATTATTATTGGTATTTATTTACAGTGACTGGTGGGGAGAGGTGTTTGTTTATGTATTATTTTTGGAAAAGTTTCTTTGAGTTTCCTTTTTTTTTTCCCTTTGGGTTCTTTGCTTTAATTATGTTTCAGGGACAAATATTATGGGATCTTTGTTGTACTATTTGATAAATCGATGTACAGTGATTATTTGTTTCTTGAGGTTTGTTGTTTCTTTCTCTCTATATTCTGTTTGAACCAATGTTATTTTGTGAAAATGTACTTATGTTACTATTGCAATAAAATTACCCCTACTCTTTCGATAAGTGACATGGGATCTTTAACATCCACCTGAACTGCCACCAATCCGGGCAGATGGGACCTCGGTTTAACATCTCATCTGAAAAGGCGGCACCTCAGAATTGCAGCACCCCTCTCATGCTGCACTACAGTGTCCAATGCTAGGATATTAACCAAGTGCCAGATGTGGGAACTGAACCCACAGCCCTCTGATCTCCTGGCCTCAGAGGGTGTGCTACCCACTGAGCCACTGACACATATAAACATGCCTACTTGCTGCAACAGTGGGAGTAGGCTAAATTAGCAGTGCATGGAGCTTACAAGAAGCGACAAATTCAGCAACTATGCAAGCTATACAAACTATACAAGCTGGCAAAGATCTAAGATAATAAGGTGCATAGAAGCTCAGACTTGCTAGAGAAAGTCAAGACAGTAGGCCAGCAGCACTGCAGGGAGATCAGTACAGAGTAGGAAAGCAGACAGTACCATGAGGTATGATGCAGGTAGCGAAAGCCAAGGAGCAACAGGAAGGCAAGTCAGGGAGGGGAAGGGTCTCAAAGAAAAGAGAAAGCTAGGTGCAAGTAGAGTGGGAAAGGCATATATGTAGGATGAGGGAGTGGACCCACCAGCTCAACAGGTCCTAGCATCTAGATTGCCTGCTCCCTCTGGTATTGTCTTGGGGACAGTTACAGCCTGACCCAGCTAGAAGCCAGTTGGACAGATTAGTTTTGAAGGACAGATGGGAGGCAGAGGAACAGACTGATGCAGGTAATTTATTCCACAGGGTGGGGGCAGAGGCTGAGAAGGCTCGGTTGCCCATGGCAGAAGATATACATGGAACTTCGAGCACTGGAGCAGAGGTAGCCCTGAGGCTTCTGGGTATCACTCGGTCTGTGAGAAGAGAAGAGCATGGGGATGACTGGGGGCTCCTGAGGGAGGTGGTAATTAAGCAACCCATGGTATAGTCAAAGTGACCTTGTAATGGGAGCCACCCTAGCGCCTGGTAGAGTGCACAGTGGTGGGTGGAGTATGGAGCTTGAAGCACAAAGCAGCATTTGGAATTGTAGGTGGTGTTTAAATGGGTGCGCAGAGAGGAGGACATGCGACAGTAGACAGGGAAGCAGTAGTTTAGTAGAGGCAGAAGATTGCCTTGCACAATGGCAAGGTGAGCTTTCATGTATAGTAGTTGTTTTAGCCTGTAGGCAGCACCAGGTTTTTGGTGGATTTTCCACACAGTGTTGTTGATGTGTTCTGAGTAAGTAAGACACCCTGTCCCAGGGACTCAGGGCACTGTGCATACAACAAATCAAAAGTGCAAAACAAGTAAGACATAATATCAGAAATTTTAAATATAGTCAAGTGTGACTATCAAAACACAGACTTGATACTGACAAGGAAGTGAAGAATTGTAGGGTCTGATGGTCAAATATTGGAAGCAGTTAAAAGTGTTAATTATTTAGGAGAAATGTTAGATCAGATTTAAGACTTTTAAGATCATTTGAGCAAGGTTGCAAGAAAGTAAATGGCAAATAAGGCTTTCTGTACAATAATCAAAACATTTGACTTTAGCGGTAAGGAAAATAATAGCCAAACATGTATTATTACCAGCCCCTGAATACAACTCATTGCTATTTTATGGTTTACCTGACTTTGTGTTGAAAAAATATATTACAGCATTCAGTAATATTTGTAGATCTGTGGCTTTGTCATGGAAATTGACTCACTGCTGTGATTTGTACTCACAGTTGTGTATACTCTCAGTTAAAGAACTGAATAAGTGACAGTGAATTTCATGCTAACGTCACTACCTACCAATACTCTTAAATACTGTACTTGACGGCAAATTACAAACCACATGTGGGTCAAGATCTTTACAGAAATCCACAGCCAAACCGTATCAAGAAAAATGTCAGAAAACAAACTTGCTGAATGCTCATTTGTGCATCGTGGACCAAAAATAATGAATCAAGATGTTAGCCTAGATTGAGATCCTCTTGATAGACTATGATTTTGTTTGGGAGACTACTATTTTGCTCCACACAGAGAGTCCATGGGTGGATATTCAAAAGGGCTGCGCCATGCACATTAGGGTTGCGCCTGCGCAAGTCCGAAATTGTGCCATCTCTATGATATTCAGCAGGAGGCAGTACGCCACTGAAAACATGCTGAGCAACAGCGCACTGCTAATGAATGCATGCTGAACTGGAGGAGGAACCATGCGCAACTGCACAGCCCGATATTCAGCCGGGCTGTGCAGAGATGTCTGCGCAACCCCCAACCTCGCCTGCACAACTTTGAGCCAAAAAAAAGAGTAAGTTGAGGGCTACCCACAGGTGAGCTTGCCGCATTGTGCAACACAGCAGCTGTCACCTGTGGCTGTCCTCAACCTACTCCTGTGCTCTCGCAGCCCGATCACGGCAAAGTGTAAAATCCTCCCGACTGGCCCGGACGCAGGCAAACACATTAATAACCCCCACCAGCCCGATAGTGGGCAGCAAAGTCTCCCCGAACATATCCCTGGTGGTCCAGTGGACTGCTAAGCCCGATCGCAGGCTGAATATGTTTAACCCCCAGAACGTATCCCTGGTGGTCCAGTGGACGCTAAGCCCGATCGCGGGCTGCATTATGTTGAACCCACCCCAGAACATATCCTTGGTGGTCAGTGGACCGCTAAGCCCGATCATGAGCTGCATTATGTTTAGCCCTCCCCAAGACCATATCCTGTGATCTAGTGTCCCCCAACCCTCCCACCCATGAAGCCCCATCACCCGCCTCCCCCAGCAGCCGCAGCATCCCACCCACCTGCCGCCTGCCGCCCGCCGACTGACTCGCTGTAGATAGCAGCGCTTATTGGTGCAGAGCAAGAGCTAATGGGCATGCAGCCTATTGCATAAGGCAGTCCAGATATGTGAATGAATGAATTATTCATGACATCTGGACTGTTTTAGACGTATAGCTGCATGCCCATTGGCTCTTGCTCTGCACCAATGGCGCAGAGCCCTACCGGCAGTCAGTCAGCGGGCGGCGGGCGGCAGGCGGGTGGATGCTGCCGCCCGCCGCCGCCGGGGAGCGGGTGGTGGGGCTTCATGGTGGGTGGGTTGGGGACACTAGATCACCAGGGATATGGTCTTGGGGTTAACATATTCAGCCCGGGGATCGGGCTTAGCGTCCACTGGACCACAAGGGATACGCTCTGTGGGGTTAAACATATTCAGCCTGCGATCGGGCTTAGCGGTCCACTGGACCACCAGGGATATGTTCTGGGAGGGACACTTTGCTGCCCACGATCGGGCTGGTGGGGGTTATTTCAGCTTTGCCCGCGATCGGCCAGTCGGGGGATTTTTATGCTTTGACCGCGATCGGGCCAGTGGGGATTTTTTACTCTTTGCCCGTGATCGGGCTGCAGAAGCGTCGGTTCGGCGGCTGCTGCCTGGCAGGTGCCAGGCGCAGTCCTCGGGGATCGGCGCACCTGCATGCTAATGGCAGGCATGCAAATGGGGCCATAAACAGATGCAAATGGCTCCCACTGCACCTTGCATGAATTATGGCCCCATTTGCATGTCACCTTTTGAATATCGGAAATTTGCACATGGCGCAATGGTACTTGCGCCACCGCAAGTTGAATGCTCCACTCTGACCACTTGCGGTGGCACAAGTTCCACTGTGCCATGCACAGTGGTTGTGGTTGGGGTGATATCAAAGGTGTTGCTCAACAGCTACAACTCCTTGAATACCGCCTCCGCCACACCTCCCGCGCAACTATTTTGTGCAGCTGCAGGGCTTGCCACAAAATAGCGCAGTTTTGAATATCCAGCCCCATATGTCTATGTCTCCTTCACAGACATCTGAATGCATCTGCAATATTTCCCACAGTTCACAGCAATTTCAGCCACAACTGTGGGATTCGCATCTGTTTTTCGACACAAGTATGGAATTCCTTCAGGAAGTCAGAGCAGCTTTTTGTGGTCTACTTTCCCAGACAGATTTCCATACTTGCGTTAGAAAAATGGACTCATGTGGCAGACACGTGTTTGAAAATCCAGCCCTAATTATATAATATCTCCAACAGCAATTGCAGTACTAAATAGTGGTCAATTTATATTTCACATTCTTTGAAAAAAAAAACTGCATTAAAGGACAACTAAATAGGCATATTTTTAAAATTGTATTTTGAACCTCATTATTACTCCACATTGTTGGCAATCCGTGTTTGAGCAGTATCCTACCTGTTGTTTAGTCCCGGCATTCATCGTATTTCCATGGTCGCGTTTGTAAAATAACCCCCTTCATGGAGAACTTCTCTACTCCACTTCGTCTGTACATCTGAGCGCGCATGAATGTGTGCACGCCGATGCAGAATGATGATGTAATTGAGTCATAGTCGGCAAGCGGAGCAGCGTTTCTATGCCGCTTCTGTAAAATCATCAGTCACTGAGCCCATAATCAACTTTTTTGAACAAAAATGTAGTGTTTCATTTCTTGCTGTCTCCCTAAATAATAATGACATGCATTTTGTATTATTGGCAAACCTGTACTACTAGCTGTTGACTATCTATTTTATCCTCATGTCCTGGCGATATGTTTATTTACTTGCAGAAGCCTATATAGTTACTCTGATATGTTATCTCGTTACCCCTATCAGAAACCCATGTTTTTCGGTGGTGGGCAATGTTTATGAACTCCCTGTTTTCCTTGATCCTGCTGCACAACTATCACATCGAGGTTTATTCTGTCAGTGCCACTATGGGGGAGGGCTATTCAACATTCCTTTGTTTCTTATGGTTAATTTTATAGTTAAATATGTGCAGATGAGTTATGTTGTTTGTGACAAGATATTTTTTAATGTGCAGTTTTTAAACAGCCTACATTGTCCTTATATTATTTTCCTGGTCACTGCATTTTGTGGCTGCTGTGCCTAACGTTTATTGAGGAGGCATGAAGGACTGATGTAAACTATTAATTATTTTCTTAATTTATTATTATGTCAGCAGTATGTAAATCAATAAAATGTATTTTTAGAAAACTTCCTATTGTTTTGGGTTTTTTTAACATGCCTTTAATGTTTTTTATATTTCTCAACATTAAACCAATGGACAAGTTGGAGGGAAATACTTCACATGTTGATAGTTTCACTGTTGGTCTAGTAGATGTTATATTTGCTGAAAGATTTGCAATACTTGCTGTATATATCTGCTGATAAAGTGACAGCTATTGAAGTGTTCTTCACTTTCTGTATTTAAATACATTACTTTTATACTGTCAATTGAATTAAATTTTCTTAAAAATGCCATATTGCGTGGTATATGGCTGCAAAAATAAAAGCCGAAAGGGCTTTGGTCTTCATTCCTTTTTTTTTTTTCCAAAGGAAGCCAAGGCTAGGAGAGTGTAAACATTTTAAGCCTTCACAATATAGCAGAATTTGCTCATCTCACTTTGAGTGTTCTGCATATGATAGAGATCCAATCAAATTAGCAGCTCTGGGCGGAGACAATGCCAAACCGAAACTTAAGGCCGATGCAGTACCATCCATCTTCCAACTGTCTGGCCAGTAGGAGTCAAGTACAAAACCACTGCCACGCTCTGCATATCTGAAGAGAAGTCAAATACGGGTATGGGAATTGTTATTTAATTGTAAACTGCAATCTGTAGTGGTGGCATTTGGTGATCTGCTTTACTAGTCTGACACCTGTGTCAATAGCTGCTAATCAAGCGATGTGTGCCTGATGGTGGCTGGGTCCAATAGTAACAGTTTTGAACTAGACAGATACTGCACCAATGTGTAACCCCAAGATGGCGCTATCCCAGGGGCTACTACCCCTGCCTGCTTGGCTAGTAGCAGGTTAAGGGGCCTGAGTTCTGAAATGGGTGCTACCACCCGGAGGTCAGGGTTGGTAGTGGTCAAGCTAACCTGGGCACAGCCCTCTGGGACACTGTAACCCTCCGCTTTCCCCTCTAGTGGCCTGAACACTCTAAAATAATCACTTTCACAATACCACTGGTACACCACACAAGTGCCCACACTGTTTGCACTTACCACCAAGGCTGGTTCCTCTGGCTCAACCCTGGGGACCCCTTGTAAAAGAAGGTTATGCACAGCAAATAACAACAGTACAGTACTTTGAGCACAAACTGGAACCACAGTCAGATTACATGCAGAAAAAGTTAGATCTGATTTATTTAGGAGACTTGAACAAGGGAGAGGCAAAATCAGCTTAATTAGCTTAAAGATTATATCAATCAAGCACTTATGCATGCGCTTTGAGTCCCCCCACACAGTCACACCTCTGGGTAATGGGTACCCAGGTGGAGATGAGATGGGCTAGCCAGGACTGTTGCCCGGGGTTGGCCAGCATCGCAGCTGGCTGAGGCCCTGTGATGGAAAACACAACATGCACAGTACACAATATTTGTAATCCGGAGCCAGAGGGCTCAGTTCATAAAGCAAATGAAACAACAAGACAATCAGATGACACACTCAGATTAAGCTGTTGTTGCAGGGAGCTACCCTGGTATTTACTCACGATACCCAAGACTGGACACAGGCTGGACAAAAATCGAGACTGTAGGTGGTTGAGCTGGAAGGCCAGGAGAAGCAGGGCACACACGAGTCACAGAGGCATCATTCTTGTTTAAGCGTGGAGCAGGGGGCTGATCCCCAGGCAGGTCTCTCGTCAATGGCTTCTCTGTGCAGTGGGTAGTCTGCCTTTGTCAGTCTGGCAAGGCCCAGACCGCATGGAGACAGATTTGGATGCAGTCCGTTTTGGGCTGGATACAGCTTCCAGCAAGCAGAACACAGTTCACACAGTGAGGAACTAACTCATGACCCACTAGCAGCTCATAGCACATTTACATGTAAGGGAATTCTACTGTACCAGGCAAAGCGCTCCCCAATCACAATCACAAAGTCTCTGCACACACCGGGATCTTAGGGGTAGCTGGAACTCCTGACAGGCTGATCGCATTCATCAAAATCTCCGGTCTTCTTCAGGTTGAGCATGGCCAACTTCAGTAGCTTACTTTAGTCACACAAAATTGGATTTAGTCCAAAATCATTATCTTCTCTCCCTCTCAGGAGCAGCAGGCAGGCATGCAAGCCAAAAACTCAGCCTTTTCACATTTCTCCCATGCGAATCCACTCAGGATTGCTGCTCAAAATTACTTCAGCTTTTTCTTCCTCATCTTCCTCATCTGTCTGATTTTGAAAGCAGCACAAGGGAAGTCACAGAGTTTTAATTTAAACCTTATATCTCAGCAGGAGTCAGTGTCTGTTAAGATTAAGTAGACAGATAACTTTATTAGAAGTAGAAGGGGTCTTATTTAGGGTTAAAAAGAAGAAAGAAAAGAAAGAAAGTCAGTGTGTGTTCTGTGCAGGGAAGGGTACTGTATCAGCTGACTTTGCTAAACCAGTAGGAGGAAAGAGAGCTTACCTGGGGTGTGGTTTAGACACTATAAAAGCAGGAGAGTCAAATTACAACTTCCTGTTGCTAGCCTTTTTCCTTACTAATTGCCCTCCATCCCACCCCTCCACCCACCTACCCAAAGCCAGTTCTACTTTTATAGCCACTAGATTTGACTGTCAACAGGAACTTCCTGTTTGGCAGTAGGAAGGAAAGGATCATAGAGAGACATTGGTTTTGTCAACCCTAAAGGAAAAAAGTAGCTCACTCTCCCCCCCCCCAGCTGCTAGTGGTCTAATATTAGGCTACTGAAGAAGATAGGAAGTTGCTGTCCCAGAACAGAAAGGGTGAGAGTTGTAAGGAGAGGAGAGAATAAGCATCCAGAGAAACAGTAGAGAGGACACAAAATAAGACATGATAGGAGTGGTGCAGTGCAATGGTGTGGGGCGGCAGTGTTCCGGGAGACATTCTGGAGGCTGTGATGCTGCCCTATTTGCAGGCACCTCTCTGGTCTGAGAGAGGAGGTTGCCCATCTCCAGGCTGACCTGGCTAGGATTCGTGAAACCTCTTCCCCCACCCAGGGACCACCAGGGCCAATGCCACTACCTCAGAGGTTGCCAAGAAAGAGGAGAGGCTGGACCAGGGTGGGCTCAAGGAGGGAGAGGTGGTGGAACAGAGTTGCATCCCTCAGCTGTACCTCTCCACAATTCATTCGCTCTTCTGGTGGATAGTGGTTCCTCTATGGAGGCACCTGCAGTGGAGACCAAGGAGAATGCTGGGAACCTTCACAAAGGAGACCCACAGTAGGGGGCATGGGACCCACAGGGAAGGAAACAACTCCTGGTGGGGACCCAATCATTAGGGAGATAGAAATGGGGAGGAAGGAGAGGAGGTAGGTGCCTTCCTGGCACCACGGCTTGGAGGGACAGGGCGAATCCTCAGGATCGTGGGAGGAGCTGCGAGGAGGGAGCTGGATGTCATTGTCCACCTAGGGACAAATGACCTGGCTAGGAATGGGATCAGAGCAGTGCAAGAGGAGTTTGTAGAGTTGGGAAGGGGCCTTAGACAAGTAGCGCATATGGTAACCTTCTCGGAGGTGCTGCCTGTCTATGGCAAGGGAGATGCTAGGGCACTTCTCACCAGGGAATTCAATGAGTGGTTGAAAAACTGGTGTGGAGTTCAAGGTTTTGGCTTCATTGGGGACTGGGGAGCCACCTGGAGGGATGCAGACCTATACTGGTGTGATGGTCTGCATCTGTTCGGGGGGGAACCAGGATTCTAGGTGAGAGGTTTAAATGCTTCATTGGCAAGCATTTAAACTAGCCAAGGGGGGAAGCACTGAAAAGGAGCAGAGAAATCCGAGCCTCCCCCCCAAACATGGTGATTAGTAAGGTAAACTCCAAGGTACAGAAGTTATTAGGGAGTAGAACAGATTTAAATGTAAAAAAAGGCAAAGGCATTAAGGACAGAAATGGGGCTAAAAGGGGTAAGGCTATCAAAAAGTGGAGGGTGATGAGTACCAATGCCCATAGTCTGTGTAACAAGCTCCCTGAACTAGTGGCCTTGATGGAAGAGGGTTGTGTGGATATTGTGGCAGTCACAGAAACATGGTACACAGAGAACCATGACTGGGATGTCAACATACCAGGATACACATCTACAGGAGGACAGGGAGGGTAAAAGAGGAGGAGGAGTAGCTCTCATGTAAAGGAAGGGATCAAAGCAACAGAACTAAAGAGTAAACAGGAGCAGATGAGGCACTTTGGGTCACCCTGGAGACAGGAAATGGCAACACAATCCGCATGGGGTTGATACAGACCCCATCTCAGGGAGGAATGGACAAGGAAATGATAGAAGGCTTTCTTAGAATGGCAGAAAAAGGAGATATTGTTGATGGGGGACCTGAATCTGCCAGATGTTAATGGAGCACCTTGCTGCAGGCACATCCAAAGCAGGGTCATTCTTGATGCCCTACAGGGGCATACCTCAGACAGCTAGTATTGGAACCCACCAGAGGAGCAATCTTAGACCTGGTACTCTCAAATGGGGATGAAGAAAGAATCTCAGATTTAGAAGTGGGTAGTCATCTG
Organism: Neoceratodus forsteri; assembly: GCA_016271365.2. Lineage (NCBI taxonomy): Eukaryota > Metazoa > Chordata > Ceratodontiformes > Ceratodontidae > Neoceratodus > Neoceratodus forsteri. The sequence goes on along the minus strand of CM057449.1, from coordinate 245,617,792 downwards.
GGAACAGCGACCACCAAACAGTGTGGTTCACGATAAACACAGCCATGCAATCAAGCCATACAAAAGCAAAGTACTGGACTTTGGAGGGTTGACTTTGGGAAAATGAGAGAGTGCCTCAGAAAAGCACTAGCAAACAGGCAAGAAGAAGGGTGGAGGATCAATGGGAGTGATCAAAACAGCCATCACAGAGGCAACAAGACTTTGTGTAAAACAAATCAATAAAACACAACGAAGGAAAAACCATTATGGTTCTCAAAAGAGGTGGAGGAAGGTTAAGGAGAAAAGGACAGCATTCAGGAAATATAAGGAAACACAGAAGGAGCAGGACAGAGAACTTTATCAGTTAAAGCAGAAAGAGGCTGGGAAGGCAGTCAGACTAGCAAAGACCCAAACCGAGGAAAGGATAGCCAATTCTGTTAAGAAGGGGGATAAGACCTTTTATAGGTACATTAGGGAGTGAAGAAAGACCAAAGGAGGGATACTGAAGCTTAATAAAGAGGAGGGAATGTGGGTAGAGGGTGACAGTGAAAAAGCAGGCATACTGAACGAATATTTCTGCTCAGTATTCACAAAGGAAGAGGAGGGAGTTACCTAAACCAAACAAGAAAACACTCTGAAGACGGGCTCGATAACAGTCCATTTACAGAAGAAAGGGTTCTGAAAGAACTAATAAAATTGAAGGTGGACAAAGCAATGGGCCTGATGGGTTCACTCAAGAATTCTAAAAGAACTAAGGGTAGAACTAGTGACACCGCTGACTACTCTGTTTAACAAATCATGGGAGGATGGGTGGTACCGAGGACTGGAGGAGGGCAGATGTGATTCCTCTTCACAAAAGTGGGAGCAAGACAGAGGCAGGAAACTACAGACCAGTTAGTTTGACCTCAGTGGTAGGGAAAATGATGGAATCACTTCTGAAGGAAAGAATTGTTGAGTACCTAGAGGCCAGTGGGGCACAGGACCCAAGGCAGCATGGATTCACAATGGGAAGGTCATGTCAGATGAATCTAATAGATTTCTTTGACTGGGTTACCAAAGTAGTAGACCAGGGAGGGCTGTGGACATGGCCTACCTAGATTTTAGCAAGGCATTTGATAGAAGTGCCACACAAAGATTAATACACAAGATAGCCAGCCTTGAGTGGGTCCCAAGGTGGTAGCCTGGATAAAAATTGGCTAGGCAACAGGACTCAAAGGGTAGTAGTAAATGGAGTACAGTGATGAAAGGAGGGTTACTAGTGGGGTACCGAGGTTCAGTACTGGGACCAGTCCTTTTTAATGTCTTTATAAGTGACATTGCAGAGGAACTGGAAGGAAAAGTATGTCTCTTTGCAGATGACATAAAGATCTGCAACAGGGTTAATACACAAGATGGAGTGGAAAGGATGAGAAGGGACTTGGCAAGGTTGGAGGAATGGTCAAATGTATGGCAGCTCAGATTCAATGCAAAGAAGTGCAAGGTAATGCACATGGGGAACAAAAACCCTGGGGAAGTGTACACAATGGGGGGTGAGATACTGACAACAGTAAAAATAGAAAGGGACCTGGGGGTAATTATATCAGATGACCTAAAGGTGGGCAAGCAATGTGAGAAGGCAGTAAGGAAGGCTGGGGGGATACTGGGATGTATAGGAAGAGGCATCAATAGTAGAAAACAGGAAGTTGTTATCCCTCTGTACAGACAGTTGGTGAGACCCCATTTGGAGTACTGTGTGCAGTTCTGGAGACCCCATCTCCGAAAGACATAGACAGAGTGGAGGCTGTCCAGAGAAGGGCAACCAAATGGTGCAGGGTCTGCACCAGAAGACATATGAAGAAAGACTAAAGGAGCTTAATATGTATACCCTTGAGGAAAGAAGGAGAGAGGGACATGATAGAAACTTTCAAGTACCTCAAGGGAATTAACAAAGTCCAAGAGGGTAGCATCTTCCAGAAAAGAGATGTGCAAGAACAAGGGGCACAATTTGAAGATAGAAGGGGGACAGCTCAGAGGAAATGTGAGGAAGCATTTTTTCACTGAGAGGGTTGTGGATGCATGGAACAGCCTCCCTGAAGAGGTCGTGGGGTCAAGAACAGTGGGTGACTTCAAGAATGCATGGGACAGACATAAGGCAGTCCTAGTGGGGGGTAAGAGGAAGTAAGCTGTTGGTTAACTAGGATCTGCAGCTTATCTGTTAGGTAGGAAAATGGGCAGACTAGGTGGGCCAAGCGGTCCTTATCTGCCGTCAAATTCTATGTTTCTATGTTTCTATGTTTCCAGCATCTAACTGAAAACTGCAAGCAGCCCGGGACTTCCCCAAGATCCAAAAAGGTTGGTTGGCAGATTTGGCTGTCATTCAAAGCAAGAGCTCTCTCTTCAGTTGCAAAAAAGGCGCAAAAAGTTCAAAACTACAATTCCTACAGATTTTGACTTCAGACAGCTTGTGTAGTCCAGCTACATTTTAGGTCCCACCAGAACTGATTGATCCAATTTGCAGTCCAGGACCAAGATAGTGGAGACAAACAAAACAGTCTTTGCTGCAAAGAAAGCATGTTAGACAAACTACATTACCATTATCACTCTAAATGATTTTCAGCAAATAATTGTATCTTTCAACAGAGCTCCTTCTCAGATTACTTATGCTGCAATCAGGCAGCTCTTAAAGAGGCAGTACACAAAGGCTATACAGGCTCTGGTAATCACATTTAAACTGCTAAAACACAGGACTCCAGCCTGGCAGTGAGCATTTAGGCAAGCTCATGGAAGACTTTTTGGGAACCCCAATTTTTAGGGGGGTTACACCCTTCCCTGCCTGGGAAAACTTGGTGTCCGTGTCAAGTCTGTACCATCATAACATTGAAAATGCAAGATATACAAGACATTTATACCATTAGCATGCTATACAAGTACTATCTGATTCATCAATTGGCATAACGTGTCACTTTACTATATATTTCAATGTACTCCACTATATCATTTCCATTCTGACAATACAGTATGCATATTTCACACAGGTAAATTGAACATTACTCTACAGAATCATGTAATAACTTCTTGTACTCTAAACAATGCAAGAGGGGACCTTCCCTATCAGCTAACTTGGGGCTGAATGGGGCAGGGGCACCATGGTGAGAGGGCAAAACAAGTAACCTGGAACGGGCCGTCAAGCCCAATTTGGGCAGTGAGCTCTGAGGGACATAAACACCTTTGTGGACTACATTGAGAGGCAAATCCACTGGCCTCCCGGGGGAATCGTAACTGAAGAGCACCACTGGCTTGACAGCTCGGCCAGTCTTTCTGGGGTGAACAACCACAGTCTCTGTACTTTCAGCAATGGTCTTGGAGCTTTCATCACTTGTGGGGGGTGCCTCTGCATGAAGTGGGAATGTCCAAGCTGGGAGCACTGTCAGCCCCTTGCTCTGTAGTCTCTGTTTCTACAACACTTGGCTTATTTTGAAGACACTCTGGCACTGAAGGGGGGTTGTCAGCACTCTCATAGTGTTCCTCAAGTTCTGGCATATCACCAGAAAGACTCATATTATAAGCCTCTCCTTCAGGCAAATCATACAGTTCCACAATACACAAAGACTCAGCATCCTCAGATGTGATACTATGCACTTCACTTTCAGGGAGCATTGGCTCCAAGGATGATGCCGGGGCATTAGGCAGTCCAGAAGACCCAGCTTCATCCCCATAATTCAACATAGGATTTCAACGAAACAACTGACTCAGTTCATATGAGGGTTAATGGGCATTGTCACACTCACTGTCATTCGAGTTAGACTGGCACTCATTATCATTCTGGGCCTGCTGCGGGGAAAGTCTTAAATCGGCAACCATGGGGACAGGCTGACTCTGTTTTTTTCTTGCAGCAGCACGAGCCACTGGTCCAGAGGAATCAATCTCGGTGGGTTCAGACTCAGTTATAACTGGACCAATAGGTAGCAAATGGTTACGGTGCATGGTCTTGACAGCTTTGGAGTCTCTCTGGGTGCACTTTGTACACTGGCAAATCATCCAACTTTCCAACTATGACATGGGGAAGATGGTGCCATTGATCAGCAATTTTGTGTTTACCATGCAATCCTAAATTTTGCAACAACACACGTTCTCCAGGCCTAAGCTTTTGAGCCTTTACTTTTCTATCATGTCTCTCTTTGTTGGCTAGATTTCTTTTGGTGGCCAATGTCTGGGCCAGTTGATAGGCTTGGTTCAATCGAGCTTTCAGTTTTTGTACATATTGCAGGTAATCTTCAGCTCGGACCCCATCGGGAGAAACCCCAAAACAGACATCAATAGGCAACTGTGCCTCTCTCCAGAACATGAGGCGGTAGGGAGAGAACCTGGTAGCATCATTCTTCATGCAATTGTATGCATGTACCAAGGTGTTAAGATTCTGGCTCCATTTATGCTTATCTTTTGGGTGGAGGGTGCCTAGCATATCTAGCAGGGTGTGGTTAAAGTGTTCTGGTTGAGGATCCCCCTGCAGGTGATAAGGGGTGGTTCTTGATTTTTGCACCCCCCATAGAGAGAGTATTTCTTTGATTAGCCAACTTCCAAAGTCCCGGCCTTGATCAGAGTGAATTCACTGGGGGGCACCATAGTGGATGAAGAAATTTTCCACTAGCACCTTGGCCACGGTAGATGCTTTCTGATCTTTGGTGAAAAAAGTTTGTGCATACTGTGTAAAATGGTCTGTAACCACTAACACATTGCCAATGTTTCACTGATCAGGCTCTAAACTCGAGAAGTCTATGCAGACTAGTTCCATTGGGGTACTGGTAGTAATGTTGACAAAGTGGGGCAGCCCTCTGAGGCAGGGCTTTTATCTGCAGGCAGCGACTACAAGTCCTTACATGGTGCTCAACATCAGCCCCCATCTTGGGCCAGTAGAATAGAGATCGTACTAGGTCAAGGGTCCGGTTGATACCGAGGTGGCCCATATGATTGTGGAGGGACCTCAGTACCAAATCTTTGAAGGCTGTGGGCAGGACCAATTGTTGCTTGTCTATTTGGCCACCCTGATCTACTGTCTCTCTATACAACAACTGATTAAGCAGCTTCAACCTGGGGTCTCCTTTAAACAATAAAACGGTTTGCAGATCAGAGGAATGCAACTTGGACACATCTTTTCTTGCACGAAGGGCGTCAAGTGCTGGCTGAATCATAGGATCTTGGGAATGAGCCCATTGAATGCTGTCATTGTCAAACTGAGGTAGTGCACTAATATCTAGAGCAGAAAAGTGGCACTACGCAGTCGGTATGCAGGTGTCAGAGGGGCCCAAGCAATCTGCTAAGCAGTCTGCTGTGTCCGTAGACATCTGTTCACTTCTATCAAACTTTTGGCACAATGCTCTGATGTCAGGTTCAGACAGCCTGACCCAGTCGCTTCTTGGAAATGGTCCCGTGATAGGGCGCAGCATCAATATGATTCAGGCCCGGTCTGTATTCGACAGCATAATCATATGTTGACAATGCAGAAAGCCACCGGTGCCCCATGGCATCTAACTTAGCTGAAGTCTGTACATAGGTCAATGGGTTATTGTCAGTCCTCACCAATATTTTCACCCCATAGAGGTAATCATGAAACTGGTCGACAATGGTCCATTTTAATGCAAGGAACTCCAACTTGTGCACAGGGTAGTTTCGCTCTGACAGGGTCAAGGTCCAACTGGTGAATGCCACTGGTCTCAAACCATCCTCGTGGTCTTGATACAGTACAGCTCCTAGACCCTTCAGACTGGCATCAGTATGCAGCACATAGGGTTTGGTGGGATCAGTATAAGCCAGGATGGGGCATGGGTGAGCTGGTGTATGACTTCATGGAAAGCTGCTTCACAGTCAGGCATCCAACGGGACCCCAAAAGTTCACCTGGGTGGAAATATGCTTTGTCTGGTTCTTTGACAGCCCCTTTTATTGTATTTTTGATTGGTAGGAGGGTAACCCTGGGTAAGATTCAAGAGTGGCCGAATCACTTTGGAATAGTCCTTTATGAACCGGCGGTAGTAGCCACAGAATCCCAGGAAATGTTGTAGTTCTTTCAAATTGTGGGGCTGTGGCCAAGTAGTCAAGGCTTCAACTTTACTAGAATCAGTCTCTATCCCCTCTGTAGACGCTATGTGCCCCACATACTTCACAGAGGTTTGGAAAAACTGGCACTTGTCAATGGACAGCTTGAGGCTGAAATCTTTCAGTCGGTCTAGTACTTTGAATAGTCAACTCTCATGTTCCTCTAGGGAGCTCCCAAACACAATGACATCGTCCAAGTACACCAGGCATTCCAGCAAATTCATGTCTCCCACCGCTCATTCCATCAGCTGATGGAAGGTGGCTGGGGCACCCGATATCCCCTGTGGCAATTTCAGGAATTCATAGAACCCCAAAGGACAGATGAAGGCTGTCTTCTCATGGTCCTCCGGAGCCATCAGAATCTGGTAATATCCACTGTGAAGATCCGACACTGAGAACCATTTGCTCCAATTCAAACAATCCAGAACATCTTGTATACGGGGCATGGTGTATTGATCAGGGATGGTCCGCCTGTTGAGGATCCGATAATCCACACACATTCATACTGTTCCATTCTTCTTACACACAACCACAATGGGAGAAGCATATGGGCTTCTGGATTCTTGTATCACACCAGCCGTGAGCATTTCCTGCAAGTGTCTTCTCACATTGTCTATGTCTGCAGGTGCCAGGCATCGAGACCTGTCTCAAAATGGCCGTTCATCATGCAGGCGTATGTGATGCTCCACACCCTGGACACATCCCATGTCCCATTCCTTCAATGAAAATACTTGATCTCTCTGGGCAAATTTCTGGCTAATTCTAGTCTTCCATTCAGCTGGCAACAGGGAGTTACCAAAATCAAACAAGTGGGGAGTCACTCTATCTGTCTTTCCAGGGGGCTTGTTGCTGGGCAGCACTGCAGTGCCTGTGCAGTGTACCATAGCTAGGGTGCATCCTCTGTTCACCCGGATCTGCTGATCTGACACATTATGAATCTGGACCATCACTCATCGTGCATAGGCATAAGCACGAGCTGGCAAGATGCTGGGCTTAACCAGTAGTCCTTCCGGCAATTTTCCATCGCCTGGCATGTCCAACATCAGTATTTTGTTCTTCGCATCTTTGCGGAGGTGGACCTCCCCTTGAACAGTACATTGGGCATTATGGGCCAGTACCATTGAATCTGGATCCTTCTTCCACACGACCCCTACCAGTTCATCCTGGTCCACTCCCTTGGGGTTCTGTTGCAAATCATAGGCCCTCTTGATCAGAGTGGGAAATCTTAGGGCCCTCCCAGTCCATCGCCCTTGTTTCTCATGACAGAGTTGTGCCAGTCTCCCAAACATATGGGCGTTGGTCCCAATTAACAGGGGAACCCCATCATACAGTCCAGTAGGGGGACACACTAAGGCCAGTGTCTCGACTTGCTCCTCTACACCAGTTACAGCTGCAGGAAATGACAACCAGAGATGGACATATCCTAGGTAGGGATAAGACCTGTTGCTCAGCCCCCACACATTTAGGCCTTCCAGAGATTGTAAGGGCACAACAGATAAGTGTTTGTCATACCAGTCCTTAAATACAATGGTTACTTGCAACCCACTGTCCAGCACAGCCCGAGTAGGAATACCATTCACAGCCATGGTAGTCTTCATTGAAGGGCCCACTATTTTGGACCAGTCTGAAGGGACAGCAGCAGGGGCCTGGGCAGATGATTTAGCCACATAGGGATTTGAGTTACTACTTCTTGAACCCTCACTGCAGTCATTTTGGGCATTCCTCGACCGCTGATTAATTCTCTGAAGCTCGCCTTGAAGCCTATATACAACTTTTTCTAGGTCTTTTGTGGACTGGAATTCTCTCTTCATGTGCCCATCCTTCCCACAATTATGGCAAAATATGTTTCCTGGGATTTGGGGTGGCCGAGGCATCACACTGGAGCTGGTACTACCAACTGAAAACCTTGGTGCCATCTCTGTCTGCTGTGTGGTGAGCATTTAGAGACATCTCATCAATTCTCTTACTTCCATAGTCAAGACATCGAGTTTCATGCTGCTGTCAGCAAGAGATGCCTGGGTAGACATCCCCACCCCCATAGCAGATGCAGTTGGATAAGGGTCGGTGCCTGTACTTGCAGGAGTGGCCTTCATAAAGAGACTGTTTTTCATTTCCCTGAACTCCCTCAGCAGTTCATCCCATAGCAGCATACCCTCATTGGTCCCCACTTTGGAAGGGCCTTCTGATGCCATGATCACTTGGGCTGCGCTCATCCTAGAATTACAATCCCCCTCTTCATCTTCAACCTCTCGGAGTTCTTTTATCAAATCACAATAGTCCGGTGGGTTATCCCTTCTATCTGGGAGCCTTAATTGAAGGAGCTGAAATTTAGAATGCTTGTATATTGCAGTATGTGCCCCAACCTCACATGGTTTAAGTCACTGGCGGCTACCCCACCTTTTCAGTAAGCCTTCTGCAGTGCTCTTTCCAGATGAGTAACATATGCAGGCAAACTTTCCCCTGGTCATTGTTTTGTACCTTGAAATTTCCACATCAAGTTCTCCCCTGACTCAATGCTCCCAAAATTGCCTTCGAGTGCAGATAGGTACTTCTGGGCAGATGCATCAGGGTTTGTAGACCTCAGAAATTTAATGGCCTCTGGAGTGGGACCCCTCAAACTTTCTATGATCCTTTTCTGTTTCTCAACCTCTGCACACTGCTATTCAGGTACCAAAGGGGCAACACAATGTATCCAGGTCTCCCAATCATCCTCCCCTTGGGGGGTGGGGAGGGTCCCGAAGAAGATTCTCAACCTTCGGTAAGAGTCGTGACTAATGGCATGTACAGACATAGGAGCCAGCATTGGAATGGGTACAGAAGGAGGGTCAATAAGGGGTGCTGGAGCGGGAGGAGGTGTTGGGGGAGGAACACCACCAGGTGGCAGGAATAGTTTCTTTAAGTCCTCCTCAGTTTTCCCTTTCTCCATCAACAATTTAGCAAATTTCTCCTCAAAAGTCTCAGATAGTGGGGGGGGGTCATTCTCCCCAGGGTCTTTACTGTCTTTAGTTGTCATTCTCCAGGCAGTGAGGGCTCCTTCGGAGGTGATAGTCCGTGGCACTTTGGAACTGTCTACTGGATCCTTCCACTCTACTAATGCCATGAAACTTTGGGCGAACAGATTAGCCTGTCAACACACCACCACAGGGTTTTGTAAACATTCAACCTTGGAAAGTACTCTACAGTGTCCTTATTGGTACCCAGGGGAATATCCAGGATAAGTATAGCATTTTGTGGGTCGATCTCCTGCCCCGTACACCACCCCACCAACTGGTGTACAGCCACTTCTGTTGGGGTAGTCATTTATTTTTAACAGCAAGTCGCAGATTTGGCCACTAAGGGACGCTAATCCCAGCAGTGCTTCCAAGATGTAACCCCTAGGTGGCACTATCCTAAGGGCTACTACCCCAGCCTGCTTGGCTAGTAGCAGTTTAAGGGGCCTGAGTTCTGAAACGGGTGCCTCCACACGGAGGTCAGGGTTAGTAGTGGTAAAGCTAACCTTGGTACAGCCCTCTGGGACAATGTAACCCCCCTCTTTCCCCTCTAGTGGCCTGAACACTGTACAATAATCACTTTCACAATACTCCTGGTACACCACACAAGTGCCCACACTGTTTGCACTTACCACCAAGGCTGGTTCCTCTGGCTCAACCCTGGGGAGCCCCTGTAAAACAAGGTTATGCACAGCAAATAGCAACAGTACAGTACTTTGAGCACAAACTGGAACCACAATCAGATTACATGCAGAAAAAGTTAGATCTGATTTATTTAGGGGACTTGAACAAGGGAGGGGCAAAATCAGTTTAATTAGCTTAAAGGTTATATCAATCAAGCAGCTACACATGCGCTTTGAGTCCCCCCACACAGTCACACCTCTGGGTAGTGGGCACCCAGGTGGAGAAGAGATGGACTAGCCAGGACTGTTGCCCGGGGTTGGCTGGCGTCGCAGCTGGCTGGGGCCCTGTGATGGAAAACACAACATGCACAGTACACAATATTTGTAACCCGGAGCCAGAGAGCTCAGTTCGTAAAGGAAACGAAACAACAAGACAATCAGATGACACACTCAGATTAAGCTGTTGCTGTAGGGAGCTACCCTGGTATTTACTCACGATACCCAAGACTGGAAAACAGGCTGGACAAAAATCAAGACTGCAGGTGGTTGATCTAGAAGGCCAGGAGAAGCAGGGCCCACACGAGTCGCAGAGGTGTCATTCCTGTTCAAGCGTGGAGGAGGGGGATGATCCCCAGGCAGGTCTCTCGTCGGAGGCTTCTCTGTGCAGTGGGTAGTCTGCCTGGGTCAGTCTGGTAAGGCCCAGACTGCATGGAGACAGATTCGGATGCAGTCCGTTTTGAGCTGGATACAGCTTCCAGCAAGCAGAACACAGTTCACACAATGGGGAACTAACTCATGACCCACTAGCAGCTCATAGCACATTTACATGTAAGGGAATTCTACTGTACCAGGCAAAGCGCTCCCCCGTCACAATCACAAAGTCTCTGCACACACCGGGAGCTTAGGGGTAGCTGGAACTCCTGACAGGCCAATTGCATTCAGCAAAATCTTCAGTCTTCTTCAGGTTGAGCATGGCCAACTTCAGTAGCTTAATTTAGTCACACAAAATTGGATTTAGTCCAAAATAATTATCTTATCTCCCTCTCAGGAGCAGCAGGCAGGCATGCAAGCCAAAAACTCAGCCTTTTCACAGTTCTCACATGCAAATCCACTCAGGATTGCTGCTCAAAATTACTTCAGCTCTTTCTTCCTCAGCTTCCTGCTTAGATCTAACTGAAAACTGCAAGCAGCCCAGGACTTCCCCAAGATCCAAAAAGTTTGGTTGGCTGATTTGGCTGTCAGTCAAAGCAAGATCTCCCCCTTCAGTTGCAAAAAAGGTGCAAAAAGTTCAAAACTACAATTCCTACAGATTTTGACTTCAGACAGCTAGTGTAGTCTGGCTACATTTTAGGTCCCACCAGAACTGATTGGTCCAATTTGCAGTCTAGGACCAAGATAGTGGAGACAAACAAAACAGTCCTTGCTGCAAAAAAGGCATGTTAGACAAACTACATTACCATCCTCATTCTAAATGATTTTCAGCAAATAGTTACATCTTTCAACAGAGTTCTGTCTCAGATTACTTATGCTGCAATCAGGCAGCTCTTAAAGAAACAGTACACAGAGGCTATACAGGCTCTGGTAATCACATTTAAACTGCTAAAACGCAGGACACCAGCCTGGCAGTGAGCATTTAGGCAAGCTCAAGGAAAACTTTTTGGGAACCCCCATTTGTAGGGGGGTTACAAATGCTTTTGGGATACATAGCTACAAGAACACAAAATAACATTTAGGCATATAGTAAATGACACATAACTGTGTAGCTAGAAAATGGTTGAATAGAATTGTTGTAGTTTGATCTAGGGAATTTAGTGAAGAGTTAACACTGGCAGAACCAGTTTGGCAAGGTATAACAGAAGTGCAAGTTAAGTACAAATGCAGTAAATATTATGGTTCAGCCATAGCTATGGCTACTTAAGAGAGAGTAGGGAAGTTGACAGACAGGTAGGTGTGTTACTAGGCAGAGATGCTGGGGTGGGGGTAGGTGGAAGATGATGGGATGAGGAGGCAAAGGAAGAGGTGTGAGGAGAAAGGTCTGGTGGTGCCTCACCCCTACAGTATGCTGATGACCCTGCCTTCACAAGGCAGGGATCAAGCAACAGAGGAAGGGAGCAGGTTGTGGCAGTGAGAGCTAGAGTGCAATTGGAGGGAAGCAGGTTGTAGGCAGCGAAAGGCAAATATGCTTTGGAAGAACAGAACAGAGACAGTGAAGTTGATAGAGAAGAGAGGCAAGGATAACATCACTTCAGGATGTGTAGAACTGGATGGAAGAGTTGGGTTAATTGTGTAATGATAGGGTAGGGATTGGCCCTTGGTACAACTCTGGATGATAGAGAAATCACAGTAACAGAACAATGGAAGGTCTGAATGGAATGAATTGGAGGAAGCGAAGGAATGCTGATTTGTAGGTGGGTGGTGGTGGAGCAGCATCAGGGGCATTGCAAGTGTAATGAGAGGGGTAGGGTTTGTCACTGGCTTAGAGGGTGGAGTTAGGGAGGGTTGTAGAAGGAACAGACAGGTGTATGGAAGATTTTAAGGGCAGAGCTGATGGAGTAGTAGGAGGATGAGTCACAAATTTAGGAGAAGATGAAATTCCACATTTTTGGGGATGCAGTAAGAGAAATGTGATTGGCCGATGAGGGTGGCTCTGCGGGGAACCACTGGAGTGCATGAGTCAGATGATGTGAGTGAGTGAGTGGTGGTGTTGTAAACAAGGGGGTGAGGTAGGAATGGAGTTCAGCCATCCAGTGCTGTTATGTTAATTAAGGCCAGTGGTTCACTCATCTGTTAGTAAGACAGGGGAAGGATAGGGCATGATGGAGTTCACAGTGGTGGGTGCAAGAGGGAGCATCAAGCAGAAAATGGCAGAAGGAATTTAAAGGGTATCCACTCTTTCCAGGGAGGACTTGGGAGCATCACTGTAGACTACATCACAGAACTTGAAGATGGGCAGGATCATCTTCTGAACAACTCAACACCTACCTGTACAGGTGATAGAACTATGGTTGCTGAACAGGGCACCAATGTTGTGACACACTTCTGTTTAGATGGCGTTAATATGTCTAAATAAATGCAGGTGTTGATCCAGGCTAACTTCTATGTAGCTAATGGATGATGTGTCCACAACTGAAGTCCCATCAAAGTTGTGGAACATGGTAAGGGATGGGACCGTATAGAGTTTCTGCCCTGTGCCAAAGATCCTGGAGACATTGTCTTTGTCATTCAGAAACAGTTGATGGTTATCAAATCAGAATTGAACCTTGTTGAAGGTTTGCTGCAAGTTGGATTTAACCTCAGCTGGGCAACAGCCAGATGTATACAGTACTGTATCATCGGCATACATGTATATGGTGGTGACAGAGGAGCTGACAGATGAACTGTCATTTAGGAAGATGGTGAATAATAGGGGCTCTAGCACTGAGCAATGAGGGACTCCAGTATTAATCTGCAGTGGAGGTGAAATGACAGCAGAGATCCTGGCTGATTGGGTTCTACCTGTCAGGTATGCATTGAACTAGCTAGTGGCTGAAGGAGCTATGCCAGCTGTTGACAGTGAGTTAAGGAGGAGGGAGTGGGAAACAGTGTCAAAAGCCTTGGCAAGGTGAACAAAGATGGCAGAGGTGATTTGGCCATTGTGCATCCCATTAAGAATAGTCAGCGACCCCAAGTAAGGAGGTAGCAGTGTGGTGATGTTTCCTGAAGCCACATTGTAAATGGGTGAAGTAGGAGGTGTCGGTTAGAAATGAGATAAGCTGTGAGACAACAAGGTGTTATTTCAATTCAGCTACGTTAGGGATGAGACAGATAAGGCAGTGATATGCAGTGTGACATTGGTAGCTGCCTTTGTGAAGAGGCGATACCACAGCATGTTTCCATGGGGTAGGGACAGAGATAGTAGAAAATGACGGGTTTAGTATTAGAGAGAGGGGACAGACAATGGCCTAGGCAGAGAGAGTAGTTCTGGGTGTAGGCCATCTGGGGAGGAGCCTTTTGAGGGGTTGATATCGAGGATGGCTTGTAGCTTGTCATTCAGACAGACTGCATAGAAGGACAAAAGGTGGTGGGAGTAGGGGGGAGTGGATGTACCATTGGAGAGAGGAGAGGAGTGAGGATAGGAAGGGATGGATTTCAGTAGCTCAGTGTCACAGGTGGTATAGTTCAGCAATAAGGCACAACAGGGTGTGGGTTATTTAAGCAATAAGGCATAACAGGGGGTGGGTTATTGGGGGTTTACCCACACTTGGGTGGTGTGTCATGAGGTGCAGCCCAGTGACTTAACCATAGAAGAAGTGGGTAAACCCCCAATAACTCACACCCTGGCGTGCGTTATTGCAAGTATACAATGGACCCATGTGTAAAATAAATGTAAAATGTGTTTACTTATGTTTTTTATAAATGCAATTCCTCAGCCATGGGTACTGCAGTATTTATCCATGGTCATCTTACATGATTTGACCAATGAGGTTACAGGATTTTCACACACCATTGTATAATAATAGTTAAATTCTGCAGCTACTGCACCCGGGTCGGCCACAAGGGTGTCATTCATGTTAAGCAAGTGGTGGGGGTTGCTGGATGAATGTTATAGAAAAACGAGTAGACTAACTACTATGCTCAGGGCAGGATGGCTGCATGAAAGGCAAACAGGATGTTAGGGTGCATAGTGATGGTGATTAGTTGTAGGAGTGTGGAGGTTATCATGCCCCTGCACAGGTCCCTGGTTAGATCACACCTACAGTACTGCTTTCCATTCTGCCACCCATACTTCAAAATGGACATCAAAGTACTATAGGTGGTACAGCGCAGGTGAAGAAAAATGATGCTGGAGTTGGGGGTCAGACCATATGAGGAGAGACTGACAGAGATCAATATGTATTCCATGGAGCAAACAAGGGACAGATGGGATATCATTAAGACCTTCAAGTACGTGAACTGTTTCATCAAAGTAGACATCCCCGCTGAGTCTGTCCCATTCCCCTCTTCAACCTATCTACCATGCTACAGGCTACTACCTACTCAAGTTCAGTATTGTACTTGTCCACCACCCTCTCAGTGAAATATTGTCTCCTGAATTATCCCTGAATGTTTCCCCTCGCAAATCTCAGGTTGTATACGCTTGTGAACCTCCCCCTTCTGTTCTGTAAAATCACTTCTGTACTATTGTTTTTTATCCCCATTTCGTATTTAAAGGTGTTGATCATGTCCCACTGATTCCTTCTCTCCAACATGGAATACATGTTCATCTTGTACAGTCTCTAGTCATATGAGTATCCTTGTAATCCCTGGCTTATTTTTCTCACCCTGCACTGCACACCCTCTACCAATCTGTTATCATTATTCATTAGTGGTCGCCAGATCTGCATGTAGTACTCCAGGTTTGCCCTGATCAGCGGCCTGTAGAAGGGAAGGATCACCTCCGTATTTCTAGAGTACATTCACCTCGCTGTGCATCCCAGCATTCTTTCTATTTTTTTTGCTGTCTTCATGTAGTGAGTCAAGTTGTTTATACTCCCCCTTATGAGCAACCCTACATCCTCCTCCTCGGTGCTTTCCAGCTGTAACACTGTAGCACTCAGTTAATTACATGCAATGTTAAATGTGGCATGTGGCAAACTGCTTCACGTCATGCAACATTACACTCCTACAGGGGTGATCAACAGATGGTTAATGTAACCCCTGATCATGCCTTATTGCTTAATTTATGTGATTTGTTACATGTCACCATTGTGAAGATATGCTCTCCCTGCCACCACCAGGTTGACGAGCATCACTGTTGAGGTTTATGCTTTCTTTGAATTATTTTATCACTTAATTTTGTTGATTGTTGTCGTATCACTAACAATATTTCTATTTATGCACAGGCTTTACATGAAGTCCTTTCAAAGGTCTCACATCTCACTGAACAAACCAGTGCAGACACTGCTTCAACATCTTATGCTGTCCCCATGTCACCATCATTTCATTCAGTGGAGAACTCTGTGGACATGGTACAATGTGATGATAAAGCTGATGAAGTTCACATTATTGTCAATGTTCCTGATGTTGGCAGTCATGAATTGCAGATAAATATGATTGCCCGATTCTGAAGGGGTGAAACAGTTGCTGCCGAACGACCCACACCACCGCGCATTTCAATGACCCTGTGCCTATTCTAGAAGAGCAGGGTCTCTGCAACAAAGACCTGTGACTTGCGACATGTGGCTAGGTATGCCGCACAGAGGGCGTACCTAGCCAGCATGTCGCAACCCGCTGCTGCAGATCGCAAGTGCACCCCCCACCTGTGTCCCGACCCCCAGGTCACTCGCCACAAATTTGGCATGTTACCCTTCCTGGTAGTCTAGTGCCCCACTCAACTGTACATAAATAAAAAAGAGAATCCCCATTGCCCTGGTAGTCTAGTGCCCCCCCAAACTGTACATAAATAGAAAAGAGAATCCCAGTTGCCCTGGTAGGCTAGTGCCCCACCTGAACTGTACATATATAGAAAAGAGAATCCCCATTGCCCTGGTAGTCTAGTGGCCACTAGACTACCAGGGCAATGGGGATTCTCTGTTATATTTATGTACAGTTTGGAGGGGCACTAGATTACCAGGGCAATAGAGATTCTCTTTTCTATTTATGTACAGTTGGGGGGTACCAGGGCTGAAGTATTGCCATATATGCAGCGGGCAACTCGCGGTTTGGGGCACGGGTGGGGGGATGGCAGTGCCACCCTGTGGGGCTTCTGCCAATAGCTGTTTTTGGGGCTGAGGGTATGGATAGCCCTGTGGGGCCCTGCTGGGGTGTGCTGGGAAATGGGGAAGGGAAACTGTGCACTTTCCACTGGACAGCCGACGGGTCTACAGGACCCACTGGGGCATCCGTAAGTTATACCAGCTAAATGCTGGTATAATTTACGTTGCCAGATTGCCTCTGGGGATTCTTGTAGAATCCCGATGTGGGCACTTTTATGACTGCCCTTCTAGAATGGGTGCAACTGTTGCCGTAAACCCCAGCGCCATATGTCACAGGGGTTTATGCAGCGTAACTGCTGTTTACATAAGCGGCCCGGGCGCCCATGTCACAGGCCACTATGTAGAATTGTGCATGTCGCAACTGCTAGCGTAAGTTGCTACAAGTGCCATTCTACTTGATGCAAGTGCAGTTACGCCAGGAGTAACCCTTCTAGAATCTGGCCTGATGACTGCAGTACTGGAGCAGGATGCACCACTTGACTTGTCTGTGCCTCGCAATGTATGTTACATAGATGCAGTATCTGTTGATGAAACTATTATGTATGAATATGTCACTTTAGACCTTCAGGAAGTGAGTGTTGAGGACATTGGTACAGGTTCTCTTAATGTTTCAGCAGTTTCTGTAACAGATCCTCAACATTCACAGTTCACAGACAACGTCACACCTGCATCAGCCAGGAGCACCAAGTGCCAAGTAAATCTCAAAATGAAATGATGCTCATGTGGCACACAAACTGACAAGTTTAAAACTAAATGCTACTGTGCCCTTACATTTGTACAAACATATGATGCAGTGATTCAGTATAATCTGGATGCAGAAATGGTCACAAATTCAACTGATGGAAGCCTAACTTTTGAGGATCCTTTTCTTAGTAGTGATGAGAGCTTATCATCAAACCATCACATCGAGTCTGACAGTGATTCAGACTATCTTCCTAATATACGTCCACCACATCGATTGACTGATACACCATCTGCATCACTATTGTCTTCAGAGTCTGTTCATCCAGCTGAACAGAAATATTTCCATGGTGTCTGAGCACAACCTAGCAACACTGTTCCCACAGTGTCGTAAATGCTTCTCGAACATAACACCCAAAGTGAAGCAAACTGTGGGGACAATGATAATTATATCATGCTAGTGTCCAAAGGGACATTAATTTGACTGGCAAAGTCAAGATTGCAGTGGAACAACGCCATAGGGGAAAATCATGATGTGCTCTGCCATTTTTTGCAGTGGTATAACTCCATCCAAGGCTCTTTGACTGGTGAAGTTTCTCAATATGCCGGATCTATAATTAGTCACATACCACAAGATTCAACGTTAGTACATTATTCCTGCGGTGAACAATGTATGGAAGCATGAGCAGGATGAGATTCTGACTGAGCTTCAGAGAAAACAACTTATTTTGGGTGGTGATGGGCGCTGTCATTCACCTGGCCATTCAGCTAAATACCGACTTTATACATTAATGAATCTGGAAAGCACAAAACTTCTTTCCATCGAGCTGGTCCAGGTTAGTATCCACACCATATTCTGTGTATGGTATACTGTGTTATCATCATGGTGTTATTCCTGTTTCCAGAGTTCACAGGTCAAAAATTCCATTGCCATGGAGCTGGAAGGCCTTAAGCATGGCACTGAATTTCTACATGATAGTGGCTGTACAACAGTCAGTATCATCATGGACCATCGTGTACAGGTTAAATCCTTCATGAAGAAGAACCATCCAGCAATCAGTCACCACTTTGACATCTGGCATATGGCCAAGGGTACTAATATCAAAAATTTCATCAAAATATACTTGTGGTCATAGAGCACAATAGTAATGTATTTCCATGCTTTTTGACTTTGTAGCACTTATGTAAACAAATTTGTGTGACAATGTTATTTCACACCCTGTAGTGCCCAGTGCTTCACTGTGCAAATTTTCCCGACAGTGTGTGTGTGTGTGTGCATGTCTGTGTGTGTCACTTCATTTCTGTCCTGCTCTGGTGTGATACATTTATCCCAAACCATTAATGAAAACAAAAAAATTATCTGATTGTTGTTTACCAGGAAAGTGTCTCGCACAGGCATCTCATAAAAGGTGTGCCTTTGAAGAAGCACCCAGTGTCACAAACATGTCAGGTAGGAGGTGGTCTGTATTGGATGAATAAAATAAGTCTAATGTGAAATATTGTTCTACAGCATGTCTTTTATGATATATGTGTGCAAAAAAGTGTCCTGATAACTGTTGTGTTAAGTTTCTCAGCACAACCATCCTAGTCCGCACTGTACAGCTATTTACTTTTGATGGTTTTCTGTGGTGTTAGTACATTATGACTGGGTTTTTCAGCCGGCCCAGTGGTGTGGAGGGCTGAGGAATCTTACCTTATTTCCTGCCACGCCTGCAATGAGGGACATATTAACACATAGTATATGTCTTAAAAATCAACAGTACTAGTGGGAACTGCGGCACTGAGGGCTGAGGTGCTGGATACCACCCCACGCACAATGACATCAACCATTGGGTTTCCGTAGTGCGCATGACATATCCCTGCTGCGAAGCAATGTGGAATGGTAGGGCATAGGGTCAGAGCTGTGACTGGGTCCAGGGCAGCAGCAGAGACAAAAGAACCTGGAATTGGGAACCATAGGAACACCACCCAGTAGAGGAGGTAAAAGAATTAAAAAAAAAAAGAAAATCTACAGTACTGCTACAAGGTAGAAATAGTAAAATGCACATTGGAATACAGAAGTTGAATGTGATTAAGCAATGTTCTGTTTACTGTCAATGTATAATTTAGAAAGTATCACATTGTGCAGACCAGAAAGTGTTACACATGAGAGGTGGGTAGGTCACCAAATTTACTGTTACCTGCTTTACATAAGCTAAAAAGTGGGATGTCCCTTACAGGTGTTCCAGAGGTTGGAGGGACACATTTCATATTGTGCAATGAGCCTATGGGGGCTCTCTGACTGCCATTGTCAGAACATAATTGGGGGCCCATATGCCATCAAATGAGAAATACACAACTTGGTGCATTGTTGTCCTGTGCCTACATCGCCCTAGGTGAGGACATCCTATGTAGATGACATTGTGAGCTTGGAATCAAAAAGGACCTTCAAATGACACGGTGTTATGTGTCAGTCATTGAGGTGTACCAAATCGTTAAAACAAAGTAGCAGTCACCTTGTCATAAAGTTTCAGTTGAACACACCACCTACTTCTTTAGAAATTTGCTCTTTCATTTGTATTCACAACCATATCTACAAATATGAGGCAATGCAACCAAAATGGCTAACTGCAACATGACACTATTCATAAACATCAGCAGAGGTGAGAATTAATATTAACAGTCAAACCATACACATGAAACTGTTTAATCAATAATCACGTATGTTAACTTTGAAAACAAAGGTAAACATTTTTATTGGGGGGGCCAGTAAACTACAAAAAGTTTCCATTATACATGATGCTAATGTTTGTGTTGATGCTGCTCTTGTAGTTGTTGATGTCCTGGTGCGGGCCGAAAGCCTGTGTAGTTGTCTGGTGGAAATGCACCTCTAATGGCCATGAATGACACATGATGGCAAAATCTTCCAATTCCAGCAGCCAAGATGTTTCCAGATCCAGTGAACAAAGCACCTATAAGCAGCATGACAATAGGACAAGAGATAAAGATGCAGGAAGAAGAAGATATTAGTTGATGCATTAGTTGTGAGTCATTGTACTCTATGTCACTATGCATTAAACTATCAAAATAAAATGGGTATGACAGGCACACCTTCAAGAGTGAATGCAAGCACAGAATTGCCCGCTATCAATATATATATGCATAGTATAAACATATGGTGGGCATTGGTTTGCACTATTCTAAATTATGCCATGGACATAAGTGAACAGCCAATGAAATGGTCAGACTGGCAGTTTACCACCAGTGTAAATCCTATGATAATCACTGGCTGATGAGCAAATACTAATGGAGCAAATATTGGTCATCTAAATCCTAATCATCTACAGCCCAGGAATATACAGAATAAACATTAGAAACAAAGCAACCTCTTTAAAAGTTGTATTTTACTATAGTAAAAAAATTAACCTTGGTATAATCACAATAAGCCACTCGGAGGATGTGGGTTATCGGGGGATTTACCATGGCTGGTGAGGATTTACCCACTCAGCTGTGCTTTGTGGGCAAACCACTCCAGCCGTGGTAAATCCTCAGATAACCCACACCCCTTGTGGCTTATAGCTTAATTCTACAGTGGTGTGAGAAAACCCTATAACCTCATTGGTAAAAACATGTCACATGACTGTGGATAACTCCTGCATAACACATGGCTAAGGATTGGCATTTATAAAAAACGTAATTAAACCCATTTGGAATTTATTTTACACATGGGTCCATTGTATAATCGCAATAAGGCACTCCAGGGTGTGAGTTATTTAAGCAATATACCACGACAGGGAGTGGGTATATCGGTGGATTTACCTCGCCTAGTGTGGTTCGATCACGAGGTGCAGCTGAGTGACTTAACCACACCGGAAGTAGTAAATCCACCCATATTCCCACTCCCTGTCATGGTATGTTGTTATTATACAATATTCAACTTGTTTTTTTGTTTTTATAGTGACATAAAACTTTTACAGTGGGTATACTGGAGGATTTACCACAGTCATGTGATCTGTTTTGACCAATGAGGTTAAAGGATTTTCATACCCCATTGTATAATGGGCATTTACCCACTTCTTATGTGGTTAAGTCACTCGGCTGCACCTCGTGACACACCACACAAGGCGTGGCTAAATCACCATTTTACCATGTACCTCGAACAACAACTAATGAGATGGGTAGGCTGGCACCTTACCTCCATTGTAAATCTATGATAATCACTGCAAAAGGTGCCAGCCAGCCATATTAAAAAAAAAAATCCATTACCGAAATCACAGAACTGAGACCACCATCTTGTTTCCCCAATAAGTGGAGAGCATAAAACAGCAGTTCCCTAATCTCTACAATGGAAAAGCAAAACAAAAAACTTAAAAAAAAGATTGAAACTAGAAAACACTGTTTTCCCCTTTAAAAGCAAAAAAAACAAAAACGACTTGGTATAATCACAATAAGCCACTTTGGGAGATCTGGGTTGTCGGATTTACCACTGGCTGGAGGATTTACCACTTAGCTGCACCAAATCCACCACTCCAGCCATGGTAAATCCCCCATTAACTTTCACCCCCTCATGGCTTATTGCTTAAATAACCCACACCCTATTGTGCCTTATTGCTTAAATAACTTTTGTTTTTATAGTTGTACTATGAGACACACACACAGTCACTTAATCACCCTCTACTAGCATGCTGCCCTATGATTGACACTCTGCCATGGGTCCGCCCTCCATTGGCGAGCAGTACCAGGATTTTAGGGACCTACCTTGTCACCGGATCACCCATGGGGATTCCTAGGTGCACAGGGCCAACGTTGGGATGTGGGCATGCCTCAGGGGTCCCCATCATCTCACCAGGCAGCTGGAGTGTTTTCTGCACTTAGCAGATCACTGAGGAGCTGGAGCATGCAAGATTGGCATGCACGACGAGCACCAACTGCCAGGCTCCTCCCCAAATGTAGCCATGCAAGACTGTGCTGCGCCCAACAGATGCTGGATATCCCCAGGGAAGGGAGAGCTGTCCTCCAGATGCTCAGTCCCTTCCCTCACCTGCTGCCCCCAATAACCTCAGCTCATTCCCAAACCAGGCTTGCCAGTGTGATGCAAGGTGTGGTGTACAGCACCTCAAACCTCAGCGTCACCGGTCAGGCCTAAGGAATATTAAATGTAATTACATGTAATTATTACCACAAATCAACATCCTCTCTTTGACTTCCACTGGGTCCATCTTCACTACTGCTGCTGTCAGAGTCAATGGAATTAGCATTGGCCAGCGGAGCTTGGCGACGGGGGGGGTTCAAACATATACGGTTGTATTAAAAATGACATGTTTAGATCAAGATCAGGTAGGTCAGCAGCATCTGCCTGAGCATCCAGCGAGTATGCCGTCTTGACTAAAAACTACCATCAGCACCTGCACATGAAATACATAACACTGATTAGAAATATGATGCTATTACTGGAAACAGCATTCATGTAGTTTTCAACGTTGATTAAAAAAATAAATTACAAAACAGGCAAATGTCTTTAATCAACAGGATTGGTTGTAAGCGGTTCATTACAAGTGTATAACAAACATCTCAGACTAGAAAATACATTTATAATACACATTATACAATGGGGTATGAAAATCCTGTAGCCTCATTGGTTAAAACACATCAAATGACAGTGATAAATTCTCCAGTATACCCACTATAAAAGTTTTATATCACTATAAAAAAAAAGTTGAACATTGTATAATAGCAATACACCATGACAGGGAGTGGGTATATGGGTGGATTTACCACGTCTGGCGTGGTTCGGTCATGAGGCGCAGCCGAGTGACCTAACCACACCAGACGTGGTAAATCCACCAATATACCCACTCCCTGTCATAGTATATTGCTTAAATATACAATGGGGTATAAAAATCCTGTAACTTCATTGGTCAATACACATGTATATACTTGCTTATAGTATGGATCTGTGTATTATAAATGGGGAGTGTAGTTTGAGCAGTGCGTTACACAATTACACATCACTAAATACAATAACTGAAAAGACACATTCCATTTTGTGATGCATACATAAACCACAGCACAGCACAAGACAGTTACAGGGACAATACACCCTATCAAAATGCTGTCTTCATTGTGTGATACAACAATATCTTCTGAATACTTGAATCAGCATTTTGTTTTGCACTATGTACAGTAGTTCTATTGTGTCTTTTTCATTGACAGTCCAAATCATTAATGCATTGTTCAATGGATACTTGGGAGACAGCGTGTGACTGTCTCTGTCAACAACAACAATGACATTGTCACTGTAAGTCTCGAACAACTCTGTGGGACAGTGACACTGTGTGACTCCACAACCAGAAAGGCAACAGAAGTGGAAGACACAGTGAGACACTGTCCTTGTGGGAAGGAGGGACAAAATTAGTGGCAGTATCCAAAATGTGTCCTGCTTAGGTGGGTACACATATAGTGACAGAGTATTTGTGGTTGTAAAGTGACACGGGTAATGGGTCTTGGTGAGGTGAGTGACACAAACACTCACAGTGTCATAGTCAGGAGGTGTACAGACATAGCAACACTGTCATGTGCACTGTTATGACAATAACATGGTGTGGTACTACAGTATCCATAATACAACATGACATGCCACAAACATGTGAAAGAAGCATCACATCACCATGACGTATCATAGTATACAGATGAATTGCAATGGCTATGACACATTATTGTACTATAATACAATTTTCAAATATCAACAAAAAATTACAGTTGCAGAGAGTGGGGTAACATAATCAAGAAAACTGCCCCCCCCCCCACGCACACACATACATTGATGACTTTACTTGACCAAGTAAGATCCAACATCTGTTTTATTGATGGTAACAAAATAAATGCGTTGCTGTCCATGGACTACTGCTAAATAATACCACAGTTTCTCCCTCACATATGCACATACATATCTGTTATTCAAAGCTAACAAAATGTATGCCTAGCAATGTTAGTCTATGGTGATGAAACGTTTTCAAGCTAAATAGATGTATTTGCTTTGCTTCTCAATCCAAAAACAATTTTATGCAGCACTGCAGATGAAAAAAGGACTAAATAGAGGCATTACAGCTTCAAAGTAATAATCATTAGTTGCCCACTGTACCACATTGACATGAGGTATGCATTAAACTCTTTCTATACCTCCTCAGTGCCTACAATCAAAACAAGCTGTGGAAAATCATGCTTTCACTATTAAAAATTAATATGCACCATACAGGGAGTGAGCAATATCATTACAAGTATTATAATGATATACATAAAAGAGGAGAAAACGTACAAGTTTTCCAACAAGAATTGCAGGCTGCAGGCGGCTTCTGTAATGGACAGGCTGCTACTGTGACTCTGATTACGTAATCGCGCACAGATTGACCCGGACGCACTGGCGCTTGCAAAGGTCAGAGAAGCAACCGCACATGAAAGAAAAACACAGACTTGCGATGCCAGAAACATGGGGAAACTATTAAATTGCAAGAGGTGCGATGGGTCAATGCCGAAACACAGCCAAGAAATAAATGAACAGGACATCACTAGTGACCTTCTTCTACCAACAGGCAAGGTAAAAAAATGTTGTAAATTGGCTGTAAAAAAACTTATTTAGGTGTCCTTTAATGCACCAGTTAGGGTTCAAGTTAAAGTGACAAAAGTAGGGAAATGTGGCATTAGGGTTTCTAACCCTAACTCCCCTATCCCCACACCCCAAGCAGCAAAAGGAAAAAACATTACAGTTTTTGCTGTCCTCAGTATGGGTGAATCAGGGGTGGAGTCTAATTTGGGGTTCTCAACCCTAACGCTCACCTCATTCCATCACCAAATAAGGTCAGATGTGATCTGTTTTTTGTAGCCGGAGCCTACGGGTTGTTGGCAACATGTGGGGAGACACAGTTCTGTACATTTGAAGACTATACAGCAATGGATCCCACAAGGATAAAGCCTCTCAATCACTGAGCTGTCAATCAACGAGCTTGTACTCTATACAGTATACGCTCAGAGACAGCTCAGTCAGCAGCCAGCCATAGTGGAGTGCAGAGGGCTGTGCTGGTCATCAGCTAGGGGATGAGTTGGAGGAACGGGATGGTGGGGCACTACCTGCTGGGGTGGGGGTACACTAGACCACCAGGGAATGTTATCTGTTATTATATGAGCATATTGACCACCATCAGGGACAAAAATTAAATGACAATTTAATAAGATATTTCCACACTCCTACAAGTGGTTTGCACAATGTTTCTGGGCTGTGCAAGTCCATAAATCATGCAAAGAGATTCCCTTAATCCATGTTACAACACAGTGTATGTGCTCACTGCTGTTAACCTAGATTAAGGGAACTGTGTTGCTCTAAAACTGTGCTCAAGCCTTACAAGCAGGATATGAGCATGGTTTTAGAACATGGATAGTAGCTCAATTTTTACCATGCTACAATCCAGATGCAACCCCCTTTAAAATGTTTTTACAGAGTTAAAATGTTTTAAGAGGCACAGTGTGTATAGGACCAAAGTGGGCATAGCAATTACAACAATACATAGTAAGCTGCAACAGGATCTTTATTTTTTTTGCTTTATATGGTAATTTTGTTAAAATGTTTTCCAAAATATTTAATTTTTTCTTCTAGTTTTTACTTTTTTAAAAGGGGACCCATTTTATTAGCACAATAAGACAGTCTGGGGCAGTGGCTGTTATGAGTTAATGCACTTTCAGGTGCCAAAGGCACTCGGTGCAAATGACATGTACCTTGCCGTGCACATGGGCATGCATTAACCCATGACAACCACCACACTGTCGAGTCTTTTTGCTTACATTACTACTTTTAACCACTAAAGGTTCCTTCTTCGTAGCTAAACCTCTGCATTCCCTTAATCATTTAAATTGCTGTCTGCTGTATTCTCTCAGCTGCTGCAAAATCCTTTTTATACTGCAGCAACTACTACTGCACCAAGTACTCCAGGTGTGGCCTTACCAGCCCCTATAAAGGGGTAGAATCATATACAGTAAGAAATTATATTATCAGATTATCATTTCAGTGTATTTCTTAGATAGAAAATTGGCATCCAGATCTTTTTCATTTATTGTAGTTTGAATACAATCTTTGTTTTGCTGTTAAAGACAAATAAACTTTTAAATGGAAAAAAGACCCAGAGAATTCTAATTTTTCAGGACCTGGATTTGAAACCTTAGAATGTCAAAGACTTGTAATATATATTTTGATAGCATGCTGAAAGTCCCCAAGGGAGGTTTGAGGTGGGGGTCTTTGAGTAGGCCATATTCTCTGTCATGTGACTGTTTTTATTGATGAATCATTTCCATGATGGCAAAGTTAAACTGATTATGTATAATTGCTATGACTGAAGTAGGCAGAAGTTATTTCCATGGGCTCTGAGTGACAGTTTAACTCCTGAATGTATTCCTGCATTTATTATACATGTATTTATATTTGCCATTATAAAATGGGTGATACATAAATGGTCAATTAAAGCAACAGCATTGGACAAACACCATCAGGTGACCGTGCGTATATCAGACGCAACCGCACACCTGTACTTTAACCCCCCCTAAAAAACAATTTTGACATTTTATAAGATAGACAAACCACTCTGAGGTGTGTGGTTGCACTCTGATATACGCACACCTTGAATGGTTGATGCACACCAAGGCGTGCGTATATCAGAGCGCGACTGCACACCTCAGAGTGGTTTATCTATTACTTGTACTGTGGTGGGACAATAAAGAAATTACTGACTGATCAATATTTTGTTTCACAAAATCTGATTCCCATACTTCTGTTTGTTTCCTCAGCACAGCTTGGATCTGGAAAGTCCCATGAGGACTGGTGGGCATATAAAGAGACCATCCATGGAAGCTTCGTACCAGGTACAGTGTTCAAACTGCTCTCTTAATTCTACTGATACTTGTCAGGTGTTCTGTAGGATAGGAATTTGATATTGTACCCTTCATGCACATTGTACCCCAAAGTGCTTTACAATATTTGAACAAGTGGCAGCAGCCTTTAAGCACAGGCAGCAGGTGAGACTAAGGGAGGATAAGGAGAGGGAAGTTCTGTACAGAAAAAGAAAGCAAGAGAGACAGTTTAAGCACTGCAAAGTCCCACAATGAGTGGTGGTTGTGGAATTCAGACCAGGGTCTTCAGAATGGACAGGTGGTGCAGGCCGGTAGTGCACTGAATTTAGTAAGCAACTAATCAGTATTTTGTTTGGTTTTCCTAAAGGATTTTCAACCACTGAAGTACAGTAAAGGTGTTATCCATTATTGCCATGGTTTTACATTTAGAGATGCATGTTGTATTTAGTACTAGGGTATCTTATATTGCCTGTAGCTGGGATATATGTTTTCAGTATTGTATATTTATATGTGTTTTGTACCATATTTTTTGCAATCACCACTTTGTTTCCAATTGTTGTGATGTCATCTGCAATGTCATTACCTGATTTATAAAGACCATGATGAACTGTTCCCATAGCCACGCCCCCTGAGGAAGCTCTTGCAGAGTGAAGCATTGGGCTCCTGTGGTTGGTGGACTCCATAATGTAGGATATTCTATCCTTTCATGTGACTTTAGAGGCTATTTCTGGACATTAGGTTGCCTGCTGCTGTCTGCTGGCTTGAGCTGAGTTTTGTCTGACATTGCTGTCAGCCTTTACTGTCTGCACTGTTTTGCACTTTGCCATCTATGGGTGAGAAAATTAAAGGACAACTACAGTAAACAGAATATTTTGCCATGGCACATATAAACTAATCCATACATTTTTTAGACTGAAGGGAGTTGGTTTGAAAGATGTAATTACTATATTAACCCACAGTTAAGTATTGATACATGTAGAAAATGTAACTTTTAATGCCAAACGCTAGCACAATAAAAAATGCAACACAGGGATTTGCTATTACAGTAGGAGCAGTCTCACTCAGATGACATAATTATGCCTGATGTTCATGCCAGTTGTCGTTGGCTCAGTGGTAGCAGGGAACCAGCGTTTTGTTATGTGTTCACATTTTGGGCCACTTTTAAACACTATAAAACAAAGTTTATTCTAAAAAACTGCAGGTAAATAATTACACTGTTAAAACCAGTTTGCTGTAGTCTAAAACCGTATGGGAGGATTACCTAGACAGGCTTAATCACATTTGGTCATGGTGGATAGACACTGG
This sequence comes from Neoceratodus forsteri, assembly GCA_016271365.2. Taxonomy (NCBI): domain Eukaryota; kingdom Metazoa; phylum Chordata; order Ceratodontiformes; family Ceratodontidae; genus Neoceratodus; species Neoceratodus forsteri. The sequence goes on along the minus strand of CM057449.1, from coordinate 245,589,540 downwards.
GAAAAAATGCTGCTCTTACCGCAAATGAAGTCAGACACCTCCCCACCACCTTGTAACCTCTAACCTTCTGCAGCCCCTCTGCTAACCAACCCTGAGCTAGATATGTCACCTTAGTGGGCTGGAGATTCATGCCGTGTCAGTTTGTGCTCCCGCATTAGAAAAGGCCACTGGAGTATTGGGCAGCCCACTACATGGCAGTAGGTGTCGATGTCTAATCAAAAGTTGTAGTGGATGTAATCATGTAGAGAGGCAGTGTAAAATAATAAATTGTGAAAGAATTACCGAGTCACCAGCTTTTAAAACTCTGAGCTCGAACCACTAGGCTACACTGCAGTAAGCATCCTATACCCTGGAACTGGCTGAGCCCAACTATGGTAGAAGCTCCTGAGCTGTCTGGTTCAGCTCTAGAACCCAATGATGACAGCTGAGTGGAGGCCCTACGCTGAAACGTATACTATGAACTGCAGATCAACTAACACCATAAGTAATTCTAAAAATGAGTATTAGGCAGAAAACCAAGGGCACTTCAACAAGAACCTCCTAAAGAAAAAGAAATTTGATTATTTCAATGGGAATAGAAGAAAAATTACAGTATGGAGAAGTAGACTGCCCATGTTTTTGGCTGGAGTTTGTTCATTTATCAGAAAATTTATTTTATTTCAATTATTTTCCTAAAATGAATACATACTGATACATTTAAAACAATAGAGTGTATTCAGTCGCTATATCAGTAGAATGCATTTGTCATAGGAGTTTTTTGCTTTATGCTTTATCTCCAACAATATGTCTAATGAGGTCATTCTGATTATGTTGATTTTTTTGTTTATAATAATGTAATTAAATGATATGGAAATTTATGGACTTGAATTATATAAATGGTGGACTCTCCTGATGCACACCAGACCTACCCCCTGACAAAGACCTGGATAGGGTTGAAGCACCAGGGCTTTGGACTCTAGATAGCTTTTCAACATAGAAACATAGACTTTGATGACAGATAAGGATCGCTTGGCCCACCCAGTCTGCCCATTTTCCTATCTATTCGATATGCTGCAGATCCTAATTAACTAACAGCCTACTTTCTCCGACCCCCACTATAATTACCTTATGTCTGTCCTATGTATTCTTGAACTCCCCCACTGTTTTTGACCCCATGACCTCTCCAGGAAGACTGTTCCATGCATCCACCACCCTCTCTGTGAAAAAAATACTTCCTCACGTTGCCACTGTGCCATCCCTCCTCTATCTTCAAACTGTGCCCCCTTGTTCTTACACATCTCTTTTTTCTGAAAGATGCTCCCCTCTTGGACTTTGTTGATTCCTTTGAGGTACTTGAAAGTTTCTATCATGTCCCCCCTCTCCCTCCTTTCCTCAAGGACATACATATTAAGCTCCTTTAGTCTCTCTAAGTATGATTTCTGGTGCAGACCCTGCACCATTTTAATTGCCCTCCTCTGGACTGCCACCATCCTATCTATGTCCTTGCAGAGATGGGGTCTCCAGAACTGCATGCAGTACTCCAGATGGGGTCTCACCAACTGTCTGAATGAGGAATGACAACTTCCTATTTTCTACTGGTGATGCCTCTCCCTATGCATCCCAGTATCCCCCCAGCCCTCCTTACTGCCTTTTCACATTGCTTGCCTACCTTTAGGTCATCTGATATGACTACCCAGGTCCCTTTCCATTTTTGTTGTTGTTAGTATCTTCCCTCCCGTTGTGTACTCTTCCCCTGGGTTTTTGTTTCCTAGGTGCATTACTTTGCACTTCTTTGCATTGAATCTAAGCTGCCATACGTTTGACCATACCTCCAATCTTGCCAAGTCCCTTCTCATCCTTTTCATCCTTTTTGTATATCAACCCTGTTGCAGATCTTAGTGTCATCTGCAAAAAGGCATACTTTTCCTTCCAGTCCCTCTGCAATGCAACTTTACAGACATTGAAGAGGACCAGCCCCAGTACTAAACCCTGCGGTGCCCTGCTGGTAACTCCCTTTCTTCAGAGTGGGCTCCATTTACAATTACCCTCTGCGTCCTATAGTTCAGCCAATTTTTTACCAAGGACACCACCATGGGACCCACTCCCAGGCTGGCAAGTTTGTTTATTAATCTTTTATGTGGGACCGTGTCAAATGCTTTGCTAAAGTCTAGGTAGGCAACGTCCACAGCCCCTCCCTGGTCTACTACTTTGGTCACCCAGTCAAAGAATCTATTAGATCTGTCTGACATGACCTTCCCGCTGTGAATCCATGCTGCCTTGGGTCCTGCGCCCTGCTAGCCTCTAGGTACTCCACAATTCTTTCTTTTAGAAGTAATTCCATAATTTTCCCCACCACTGAGATCAAACTAACAGGCCTGTAGTTACCTGCCTCTGCCTTGCTCTCACTTTTGTGAAGCGGAATCACATCTGCCCTTCTCAAGCCCTCAGGTGCCACACCATCCTCTCAACATGTTGCTACACAATAAATACACTTAAACTTCCTTTTTTGCCTGGACAGTTGGTGTTCTGGGTCCATGACTGCACAGCTGTTTCGGACTATCTGTGGTGATCTGAATACCATCAGTATTATTTCTAGGATAATTTTTATTGTTATTGACCCATAAGCCTATACTTTTATCCTTATTAAGTTTGGCTCTATCTACCCTTCAAAACTTTTCAAAGTACCATAAAGCACAAACCCATCTTCTGAATTCTTTGCCAATAAACAAATATCATCTGTGTGGCTGATTGCTTTAGTAATACTGCATAATGGCCCTCTGTGGCATGTTTTGTAGTTCTTTCTTGTTCAATGCATCTTAATACCAGGTCTGTACAAAAGGCACATAGTACCGGACTAAGTGGGCAACCTTGTCTCACCCCTCTGACCAGTTTGTAGGGCTGATCAATCCTCCCATTCACCAAGGACATAACCGTGGCATTTTTATACAGTTTTCTCAAAAAGTCAATGAACCATGGAGGCAGACAACAATGTTTGAGTACCCAAAACACAAAGTCATGTTGTACCCTGTCGAAGGCCTTCTCCTGATCCAAGGATAGGATAAGACATTCTGCTGCGCCTGTCTGTCTACTTTACAGTATTTCTCTCATTAAGGTAAGATTATCCCCAATTTTCCTCCCTGGGTAGCACAAGTTTGGGTAGGGATTATTAACTGTGATACTGTCAATGCCAGACATTTACTTAGATTTTTTGTAAGTATTTTGATACCTGAATTAATCAAGGTCAAGAGTCTCCAGTTATTGAGGTCATTCTTATCACCTTTCTTAAAAATAATAAAAGCATAATTCCCTTCAACATTTGGTCACCTTGGCGGTCGTCATTTAAGAAGGTATTAAACATATCTGTAAGGGTAGTCGCTAGCCCCTCAAGATAAGCCTTTTATAGTTGTCCCGGTAGTCGATCTTTGCCAGGAGCCACTGCAATACTTAGGGATTTAATTGCCTCTCCTCAACAGAGATATCATTTTGTAATACATTGCAAATCTCCTCTGAAAATGGGGGAATTGGCAAGGCTCCAAGAAAGTCTTTCATGAGGGCTGCAGTCCTGTGCAGCCAAATCTATGTTTAATATACCTAGCAACTACAGTTTGTATAGATTCTATGGTAATTGCCAGAATCCCATGTTCATCTTTTATACCTGTCATGCCCCTATGCACTATTCTGTTTGTGCATGTGTCACATGGGTTAACCTGGCCTTTTCTACCCAGTGTGCCTTACTTTTGTTCCTGTACCAAAGTGGACATCCTGTGATATTGATACTGTGCCATCTGTTTTTTGATCGGCAGAATTTGGGGAGTCTTCTGCCATGGTTAGAAGTTTTTTGTAAATGATGCCATAAAAACAAGGAGTTTGCTGGCAGCAGCCACGCTGAGCTTGTCGTCCATTTTTTTGGTTTCACCGTCTGCCTGTTTGTGACTGTGTACTGCTACATTCCGTTTTATGCCATTTTATGCCAGTTTTTACTTTTAATTTGCCACCGCAAGTGCTGTGTTTTGACTGTGAACCACGGTTTGTGTCTGGGGTCGAGTGTTGAGTTTTATTCGTGGCCTTGGACAAAGCGTGGGGCTGGGGGGCTGTGGTGGTGTTAATGACCCCCTGCTCCATTGAGAGCATGGAGGATTGAGCCCTTTTCACTTTTTTGCTTGATGTAATTGGATGTAATTGGTCTGCACCATGGACTACACCTCGGAATTTTCTGGGGTGTTGCCTGGCGGTATTCTGCTGGGCACCAGATGGTTTTGGTCGGGGATTGCTGCGGCGACTGCACTGCACAGGGCCTAGCAGTAGTGCCTATGGAATCATTCTCAATTATCAACTGAGGATCCTGGAGTGTCTTCCGGAGCATCTTTGTGCTCAATTTTAGGAGGTTTAATCATGAGTGTGCTCTGGAGGATTTATCTGGGAACTTATTGCTCTGGAATTCAGTCATGCTGGATGTTCTTATGGTCCGTGATTGATTGACTGACTTTGGACCTGTTCATTACCTGATCTGCAGGCCTCTTGAGGGGCCTCAGGAGTTAGTGTCTCACACAGGGGCGGGGAGTGGGGTCGATTGGAGGACCTGGCCGATTACCCCCCTCTTCTAGATTTCTGGGGTAGTCAACCAGGGGGGCTGGCTTGTCCGAGAATTGTAGTGGTGGACCACTGACTTACTGAGGTGATTCCCTCATAAACTGTGGAAGAGAGCCTGCGGCCTATTGATGGTCTTCAGTATTAGAAGCATGTGGCCGAAAGATTGGGACTTATTCGAGCCGCCGACTTTTTGATGACATTGGATTTGGCATAACGAATTCTGTATTTGATTGTTTATGATTGTGTGCTGGTTGGGTCTACAGCCAGTTCAAATCTTTCCTGAGAGCAAGTACTTTTTCTTTTTTGATTTATGTACATTTCTGGAAACCATATGAGCAGTGAGAGTGCTCAGTAAACATCGGTGAATCAATCCCATTATAGATATTTGTGAGAGATTTATCGGGAGGATGGTTTCCAAATCATTTCCTTAAATTTTTTCTTAGTTTGTTTAGTTTATTATGTTATTATTTTGATGTGTATTTATTTTTATAATAAGTAGTGGATGTTTTTGGTTGTAGTAGCACCGGGGAGTGAGAGACCCGTCTGCTATAATTTTGTTTTGTTAGTTTAATGCGTTTGGCCCCCAGGTAGTGAGAGGACCCGTCGGCTAATTATATTATTGTGGTAGGGAGGTTAGGTATTTAGTTGGTTTAAGTTATTTAATTTAGTTATTGGGTTTTAATTTGGAGTAGGTACAGATTATTTAGATGGAGGAGTGCAAGGAGAAGTTTAGGACAGGCTGTGATTGCTGGGGTTTTATATACTATGTATGATTGTTATACACTGAGCAGTTAGAGTTGTATTGCTTTGTTATGTTGGGGGCCTGGGATATTTGTTAGTTTGTTTTCCCCCAGTCGTGCGCTATTCAGTCTCTGCCCTCCATGCTCTCTGCCCTTTCTGCCCCCCTCCATTGGCCTTTTCTACCTATCAACAATGTCAGGCATTACGTATTGCCTGCAGGAGGGGGTGGGGTGGGGTGGGGATGAACAGTGGAGGCTAGAAGAGCAGGATGCTCCAATCAGGGTTGTTAAGCCCAGAAGACACCCTAGGGCAAAATGGAGTCTAGAGCGTGGGCCATCTTGTCTAGTCTCCACACCCAAGGGCTCCATCGTTGGGGATGGGCAGGTGGCCAGGACATCCCAGTAGTTCAGTCCAGCTCGGGCAGTGTTGTGCAATGCCAGATCGGCCAAGAATAAGACCGCAGTGATTGTGGATCTTGTTGGGTTGGCAGATCTGGCTCGCATCACCGAAACCTGGCTGGGTGATAATGCGGGCCCCATATTTGAGGCCACAATTCCAGACAAGTATACAGTGATACACAGCCTGAAGTTGGACCACGGGGGGTTTCAGTCTGTTTTAAGACAAATTGGATCTCACCATTTTCCAGTTGAGGAGGCCAGTTCATTTGAATGTGCTGTAGTAGCAGGTGTGGGCTATAGGATAGCTCTTATCTACCATCCACCTGGAGATGGGAAGCAATTCCTTAAGGAAGTGGAGGACTTCATGGTCAACATGACATTTGAGTCACCCAGGCTGATGGTCCTGGGTGATTTCAATGCCTGGATCGACGATAAACTCTCGCAATTTGGACAACACTTCCTCCAGTAGATGAATTCACTGGGTCTGACACAGGTGGTAACCACTGCTACTCATAAATGTGGCCATTCTCTTGACCTGGTTTTCCTCCTGACATGGGGGTGGAACCAGTCAGATGGTCTGATCACTACACGGTGAGGTTCAATTTTGGCTCCCCCCTTGTAGGCCGACCTCTGTGGAGATGGTCAAGTACCGACCTTTACGGAATGTTACATCCGATGGCCTAGCAGTGGTGCTTGACCTATCAGAACTCCCTGTGGATTGCAAGGATCCAGAGGCTTTGGTTTTGGCATATAACAATTCCATTTCCTTAGCCTTGGATTCTATTGCACCAGTTCATGTGCGTCCTCTCTCCCTTCGCCCTCGGGCTCCGTGGTGTGATAGAGCCTTGAGGGAGTTGCAGTGACTAGGTCACAGGTTAGAACATTGTTGGCAGAAATCTGGCTTACATGCTGACCATCTTAGACTGCTAGAACACTATCAGTTCTATCAGTCTGAAATTTCCCATAAGAAGGCAGAGTTCCTGTCCGGGTAAATTTATGCAGCTCAGAACCGATCAGCTCAGCTCTTCAGAACTGTGGACAGGCTGTGCAACCCAGCCTGTATGCAACTCCGAAGAGCTTTTTCAGAATTGCAGAGTGATGAGCTTGCTCGATTCTTTGCTGATAAGGTGGTCAACATCAGGTCGGAGATCCTTTCGACACATTCTATGCGAGTTGCTGATGATCAGGGCTGGGTCACTAAACTATCCCTCTATTCTCCTGGAGTGCTGTTGACTGTCTGGAAGTCATGGATGTTATGTAGATTGTCCAGGAAATGCACCTTACATGCTGTAGTTTAGACCTGGGCCCTACATCCCTGATAATGGGTTGTGGTGATCTTATCGGCCCGGTTCTGGCACAGATAGTCTGGTGCTCCCTTGACTCCAGTGAATATCCCTGCTCCTTGAAAGAAGCAGTTGTGACACCGTTGTTGAAGAAAGCTTCTCTGGACCTAGACTCTCTTGCAAACTAAAGGCCTATCTCGAACCTCCTCTATGTGGGAAGGTGATCGAGAAAGTAGTGGCTGCTCATTTGTAGAACCACTTGACCATCCATAGCATCTACGAACCTCTCCAATCCAATTTTCAAAAGAGGCATAGCACCGAGACAGTGCTGGTTTGGCTGGTCAATGAAATCCTGATGGCAAGAGACCAAAGAAAAAGGTCCATTTTGGTACTATTAGATCTGTCATCAGCATTTGACACCATTGACCATGGGGTTTTGCTTGAGCACCTGAGATTTATCTGTGGACTCTCTGGTTTGGTACACAGATGGTTTATATCTTACCTCACTGGAAGAACTCAGAGGGTAGTGTCGGGGTTTTTCTCCTCTGATCCGATCTCTCTGTCATGTGGGGTTCCTCAGGGTTCAGTATTGTCCCCCATGTTGTTTGCGGTGTATATGCTTCCCCTCTGAGACACTGTAAGACGGTACGGGTTGAAGTGTCATTGTTATGCCGATGATACCCAGCTCTACCTGTCTTTTGCGCCTGACCAGGAAGGAGCAGTCTCGGTATTTAATAACTGCGTCAATGAAATCCAAGATTGGATGCAGTCCAGTTGGCTGAAGTTGAACCCTGGGAAGATGGAGATGATGGTTTTGGATCCAGGTCGCCGGATAGGGGGGCTGGGGGCAGGCTGCTCCTTAGGATTGTTCCTTGGAGATGCTGAGCTTCAGGCCTCTGAACAGGTGCGAGACCTAAGGGTGTTGTTGGACGCAGGGCTGACACTTCGGGCACAGGTGTCGACTGTTGTCATCTTTTTATCATCTAAGAAACATCGCTCGGATCAAGCACCTTGTTCCATCCAGAGACCTGCCTACACTGATCCATGCCTTGTGACCTCGCGTTTAAATTACCGCAGCTCGCTTTACTTTGGGCTACCAGAGGCTGATATCCGCCACTTGCAGCTGGTGCAGAATTCAGCAGCCTGGTTGTTGGTGGGGATTTCTAGATCTTTCCATATCACACCGGTGCTGTGGGAATGGCACTGGCTGCTGGTTCAGTGGCGGATCACCTTCAAAGTCGGGTTACTGATATATAAAGCCCTACACAGGCTTGGCCCTGACTACCTAAAAGAGCTGCTGATCCCTTATCACTCTGAGTGACCACTCCACTCGGCTGACGAGGGGTTGCTGGAGATTCCGAAGGTGATGTCAAAATCTGCTGGGGCCCGGGCATTCATGTTCAGGGGCCCCTATCCTCTGCAATTCTCACCTCAAGGATTAGGGAGTGCACAACTGTGGGGGTTTCAAACCGGCCCTAAAAGCATTCCTGTGGAATAAGGCATACGATGTTGACAATGGTTAATATAGTTTGTACTTTATATTTTAATGTGATGATGATTCTGTTTTGTCTGTTTTAATTGTACTGCGCCTTTGTATTTGAAAGGCGCATTATAAATAAAGTATTATTATTATAAGTCCAAATACTTTAGCTAGGAGACATGTTTCATTTTCCTGGCCAAACAAATAAGGAAATATTTACATTCTAGTCTGAAAAGTGTCCACCAATCACCCAAAGATTCATACATATTAACTAATGTTAGTTTATCTTTAATAAAATTCCTAACTCTTTCTCTGATGGTTTCCTCTTCCAGTAAGGAGGTGCTGAGACTCCACAGTCCCTGCTTAAAAGTTTGAGGATAATCATTACCTATGACCAGTCTCACTATTTTATAATCCAATATTTCCAACATGGTGACTGATGTGGAAGTGCTCTGTAACCAAGGAGACACAAACATAAAATCAATTGTAGTGGCTAGCTTACCTTTATAGAATGTGCTGCTATCAAATTTGGGTCCAGCATTAACAGCATCTATTAATCCTTCGGGGGTGATCATGTTGGTAAGATAATGAGCATCACAATAAATCTTCTTTTTCCTATTTGAGGCTATTTGGTCACCTATATATGAACAATTAAAGTATCCTAAACAATTATACCCTGTGGAGTATATAAGAAGGGCTGAATGGCTTTAAAGACATCTATTCTCTCTGTCTTTTTGGGGGTGCTTACATATTAATAACTGTAAGTTTCTTGTCCCAATATAACACATCTAAAATCAGGACTTTTCCATTACCAGATAAATTAGTGTTTTCACTTTAACTTAAAAGAAAGAAAAAAGAATCCTTAGACTAGAACAGTGATCTTCTCATGTAGAACAATACAATTGACCCTGTGTCACAGTTTTCTTGTGTCAGATATGTAGCCCCTCTGGCACCATCCTAGAGAGGGCCACTACACCTACCTTGCTGGCCAGACCAAGATTAAGGGGCCTGGGTTCCCATACTAGCTGTTACATAGGGGTCCTTTCCCAAGGTTACAAATAAAATGGTGGTGCCTCCACCCAGAGAACATTTAGCAGGTCTGATCTCTACCAGTAAAACTCCCTGGGATGTCGTACCAACCCACCTCCCCAACAATCACCCCAAACATGGACTTACCAGGATCAGCAATCCCCAGTTCCAAACTTTTAAAATACTTTAACTTCAGCTGATAACATGTGTGTCAACCCACCTCTCTCTCTGGGCTGGAACAGCTTTTAGAGAGGTGTCTGTCCTCAGGTATTCGCTGCCACCAGCTGGGTTCACCCCCCAGCGCCAACCTCCCAAGTTTACAAAACTGGGTAGTCAAACATGCAATAGCACAGATCAAAGCCTGGTACTGTGTCTCTCTCAGATGGCGGATGCTAAACAGAGTTTACCTCAGCTAGTGGAAACCATGTATTACCTTAGAAAAAATGACATCACAGTCACAACCATTGAATAAATAAATAACTTTTCAAATAACAGATGGCAAAAGAAAAAGGTTGTTACTGAGATATGCTTGTATTAAACTTACCCTTCCCTATTCTTTCAAGAGGCACTGGACACTATCCTATCTGCCAGCTCCCACGGACATAGCTAGAAGGGTAGGCTCCAAGTTTATGTTTTTCCTTCCAGCTCCAAGAGTAACCCTCTACCTAACTGTCTTTCAGCATTTTATATTCTCTCTTGAGATTAGGTCATTCCTAGTCCCCCTTTGAATGCACCAGCCATCTACCATGTATGTATTTGTTTCAATCAGATTGAACACCTAGCAGTGACCAATTATATTCCCTTTTAAGCTTAAGTTTATATTTGAGTGAACCAATCCCTTTAAACTGTGAGTCTGTGTGGATGTCATTTATGGCCCACGTAGCCAGATGCTGATGAAGAGTGGAATTCCAGCCTGTGTGTGTTGCTGCTGGACAGTCCAGCCTAATTCCAGCCAGTGTGTGTTTTTTTTTTCAAACTGCTGAAAAAACTTTCTGGAGAATCCACACATTAACTCCTTCCTTCCTTCCCATTTCTGTCACAACATGCTTACCAAAATGAGGCTCTTGAATCATTGCTTTTCTGAAACAGTAACATCATAATTTTTTTACGTAGGGAAGGTTAGGAAGGGGTAAAGTGGAATAGAGGTTAAGCAAAACATTGCAATTTTCATTTAAATATTTGACACTTCCCATCAATCATTTTCCCCTTTTAAAATTCAAACTCACACTGTAATCAATGCAGCCACCAAACTACCTAACTATTTAACTGCTGAAGATATTCCAAATACCCAGACCCATTGGTACCAGTTCAGAACAATGCCCAAATTCTGTCCTTGGATACACAGATTTTAAGTTGCAGGCCCAAGGTGCAGCTGGCCGTCTGGCATTGATGCACTTACTTGAATTAGATAACTTTTTACATACGGTACTTTCTAATGATCTTTTTTAACTTTTCCCATGCCCTTGGGACCAAATTAAAGTAACTATATACATCCCCACTTGCAGGGTAATTCCTGCTTTTACTCACGGTTCTGCAACATAAGTCCTCGAGTGGGACATGTAACTGAAGTCCTGGGGGTTAGTGGAATCAGCAGATGCAGAACCAGGCTCAGTGCTTGAATACACTTGAAGGGGCAAAGAAGATGCAACTCGGATCTTCGGCTTGATTGAAGGTCTTGCAGCGTGTTGCCTTCAGCCTACTGAGGCCCATTGCAGAGCACTGTGCAAGGCCTGCTAGCCACAAGAGAACCAGACTTAGGAGTGGCCCCACAGTCCAGCTGCCTCACAGGTCAGAGTGCCCTAGCACTCAGGTACAAACCTGTGGTCCCCTGCAGCCAGCAGACCCCCATATGATGGGGGTTAGCAAGTTTCCCACCTGGCCCTGGATTTAGGATGAAAACTTTAGGTCATCTCTCTTCTGCAGAATAACCAGCTATGGTGAGTAACCAAAGCAGTCTCTGTTTCTTCCCTGTCTCCCAGACTCCAGGGGTGCCAAGTCTAAACTACAGGTTCAATGGCCTACATAACCAGTAAGTGTTATGCTTGTGCAGCTGTGTTACTTTATTTTGGCCGTTCGCACTCTCTATTCCATGAGGAATTACCACCAAAGGCAAAGAACCCTGGAAGAGGGATCCACCCCTAGAGATGTCGCAGGAAGGTTCCCTTGGCTAAAGGTACCTTAGGAAGAATCCCCAGAGGAGAGAGGCGATGCCGCTGGAGAAGGAGGGGAGGACAGAGGGGCAAAGAAAAAGTGCTTCAGAAGGAAGTGCTGGGAGGAACTGCTTATATAGGTCAGGAAGGGGTGTGGCTGGCTGCTTGTCCATTGAACTACAGGCATAGCCTCTCACTTCAATGGCCTACGCAACCAGCAAGTGTTATGCTTGTGCAGCTGTGTTACTTTACTTTGGTTGTTCGCACTCTCTGTTCCATGAGGAATTACCACCCTGTAGGGGTACCAAAGGCAAAGAACCCTGGAAGAGGGTTCCATCCCTAGAGGTGCCGCAGGAAGGTTCCCTTGGCTAAAGGTACCTTAGGAAGAATCCCCAAAAATATATTGTAGTAGCACTAAAGAACAGTAGCAATCAGAGGCCATAAAGCAAAGAAGTAGAATGACAGCAACAGCAGCTTGGTAAAATATGAGGCGTGCAGATTAGCAAGATAGTATGGGTGCTATGGAATACGTTGGTTCTGGAAGGGGCCTCCTAAGGAGAGAGGGAATGGCAAGTAGGAACACCATCCACCTCCATCCAACAGCAGAACCTACCTAAGGGAACTAGGGAATACTAACTAAGACTAACTAAGCATTATGACCTTCAGCATGAAGGGGAGAAAAAAAACTTTGAGGAGGAAATCTCTGGTGATCCAAGGCCTAGGTCGCCTTTCCTCCAGGTGTGGGATAATTTAGTTAGTGATGGTTCTGCTACTGCAATTTGGAAAGCCCAATAAAAGAGGGGTGGAAAATATTCAAATTTAGAGGGGAGCTCTCACGCTACTACTAGACATTTTTTTTCCTCCTCACCTATTAGCTTCAGGAGAGCTGCTCTCTTCTCCCTCAGTTCATCATCTAGCTGGGATTCTTCCAGTACTGTCTGGACAGCCCAAGCATCTGTCAGCTGTTGCCCCTGGCTAAGGGCTTCCTTGCAGGATATACCTCCTGAATGTGGGCTTACAGATACCGCCATCATCTCAGGATCCACTAGTGCCTGCACAGAACTCACAGGTACCAAACCATTTTTATTACCCTCAGCACTGGCCACTGCAGTTGTTCCAGATGTACTTTCAGAAATGTCCATTCCCTGAGCAAGTTCTGATTCAGCAGTAACTATACTATTGTAAGTATCTTCCTTGCTACTCCAGGTGAGGAGGGAAGCAGTCTCCACCTCCCAGTCTGCCACAGCACGCTTCTCCTCAGGTTCCTCAGTCCACTTAGCAGGGGGGGGTTCCCTAATGCTATATCCATCATTCCCCCATTAATAAAGGTCCATGCAACTGCCCCCAATGCACCTGGAAAACAAGCTGTCACAGCTTACTGTGCCCTTCCTGGTCATAAAATACAAATACAATGTATAAGTGTCTGTAAAGAATAAGGTTGCTATTTTGCCTCATGCAGCTAGGGTCAGAATAAACCACAAGGCTAGTGACCAAGTGGCTTAGTCTGTCTACAGCTTCACAAGATGAAATTATCTCCCAGTGCGCTTTGTAAATCAAAGCAGTCTGTGCTTCCCTCTTCAAAATCATGTATATTTTATTCTTTTATAAGTCAGTATAGCTTCTTATTTGAAAAACTGCAAGTGTGTGTCTTCTTAGAGCAACTGTTGAATGTCTGGTATGGTACAATTAGGCTTTTAATGTTTGTTTGCAGGCGAGTGCAAAACAAACATATTGGGGCCATTTCAGCAGTATAGGGGCCAGGGAGGTGTGTGCTCTACAACCAATGCAGCTGAGCCTGCATGAGGTGTGTGCGATTCAACACCCAATGCTGATATGGCTGCTGCTGATGTTGCTCTGCTGGCTTATGAGAGGAAGCGTCTCACATATGAAAGGATGCAGCCACACTTATCACAATGCTGCTATATCCATTCTTGTCACCATGATTAGGCAGTGAAGCAACGTCCCCCCCTCCCCCCACCCAGGCCAGCTTTACCCAAATGTCCAGTGGTGAAGCACCCAACCCTGCCACTGGAAAACTATGCTGTCACCCCTCCCAAACATCTGGCAGTCAGGTACCCAACCCTACCATTGGAGAACTCTGCAACCCTCCCAATTGAATAGCCAACAGGCAGGTAACCATCCCAGCTGCCAGAGAACTCTGCAACCCCCCCCCCAAAATGAATGTCTGGCACTTGGGTGTCTAACCCCACCTCTGGAGAAGTCTGCATTCTCCCCATCTCACCCAAATGTCCTGTGGCTGGCAGTCCAACCTCAGTGTCAGAGAACTCTACAAGCATGCCCCTCAGCTGGATGTCCAGTAGTCAGGTGCTTAACCCCACTGCTGGAGAAGTCCTAACATCCCTACCAGTATGTGACACCAGGGTGCCACCCTTGGTGCCGCCAACTAACACACAGGCACTGGGGTACTGAAAAAAATCATTCCCTCATTGTCTTCTTTGTTGTTTTTGAACCTGAACAAAAAAAATGATCCATTGATGTCTATTGCTCCCCCAACACTTTGCCTTACCACCCCCAACGCTGACCCCCCAGCACCCATCACTCCACATCATCGTCCTGCAACCTCAGTTACCTACTGTAACTGGCCCACTTGGGAACATCCTGCTGCTACTGGTGTGGACTGAACTGACTGCAAACAAGGTAATTCCAGTTAATGTATTTTTTTATATATTGCTTTTTATTCCCCTGCTGGCTCAGGCAGGCTTTCTCATTTCTGTCCCCACCCCCTCAACTAGAAACTGCCTGCCTTGTTACTCACCAGATCTATAGATCCCCTGCATTGTCCTCCATGGTGGTGCCAGAAAGGAGAGGGCTGTCCTCACCCTCACCAGGAGAAACATATTCAGCATTGATTTGGTGGTCCAGGTGGCAGAGTGGGCTGGAGTTGGGCTGGCAGGACTTTACGTAACCCATACCAACCTTTTCCACTTTTTATTCACAATTTCCCTGCCACAGCAGCATGTGAGCCTGTGTGTTTGGAGGCACACAAACATCATGGAACTGCGGCTCCTCCCTGCATTGTAGCTCATGTACCAGCACTACCCTCAGACCTCCACTTGGTGGCATCCAGAAGCAGAATTGGCATACCTCCTCACCCTGGGAGAGCAGAGTAATCCACTGGACTCTTAATCAATCAATCAATCAATCAATCAAAATCTTTATTTAACTAGGCGAACACCATTGAGCAGAGCTCCTTCCTCTCCCCCAGCCAACCCCCTGTAACCCAAGGTTGCTAGAGTGGCAGGAGGTAAGGTGCTTAGCACCTCAGCCCTCTGCACCACTGGGCCTGCCCAGTTAATGAATTTGTAATGCATTTTGAACTTTTATTCAGACCTTTACCATTTTTTAACATTTTTGCCCCAAAGTTTTAACATAGCCTTAACCCCACCTCATGAATAAGGGAAGAGTAATTTTTCAAATCCCTTCCAAAACATGTTTTGAAGTTGCTCTGTAAAAATCACTTTTTGGATGGAATATCAAAAACGTCCACCTGTCTTGATCATAAGATGGGACCATAAAAGACTATGTTGAAAATATGAGGCCAAAATGCCACAAAACAACAGAGTTGTGAAGAAATGTTGAATTTTTTCAACATCACTCAGAACTTTGTGATCTTTGTAGCTTTGGGCCCTAAATTGTCAACGTAGTCCTTTCATTACCCCATCTCGTGAATATGACAGGTGTCCGTTTTCAAACCCCTCTGAAACGTGTTTTTGTAGTTGCTCCGTAGCATCACCTTTTGGATGGGATTTAAAAAATTCCACCTGTCTTGATCGTAAGTTGGGGTCAAAAATAGCCAATGCTGAAAATCTGAGGTCACAATGTTAAAAAAAAAAAAAGAAGTTACAAAGAAACATTAAATTTTTCCAACGTTTACTCATACCTTAGTGATTTTTGAAGATTGTGTTCCCAAATTTTTAACATAGGCCTTTTTTTATCTCACCAAATGAACATGACAGGGGTGACTTTTCCAATTCCCTCTGTAACATGTTTTGCCAGCTGCTCTACAAAAATCACCTTTTGGATGGGATTTTTAAAAAGTCTCACCTGTGCTGATCATAAGGGGTGCCATAAAAAGACTATGTTGAAAATTTGGGGTCAAATACCAAGCCCTTGTGCTACTCCGCCTCATGAACATGACAGGTGTAATTTTTCAAATCCCCTCAAAAACATGTTTTTGCAGTCACTCCGCAAAACAGCCTTTTGAAGAGGATCTAAAAATTCCAGTTATCATGATCTTGACATGGGGTCATAAAAAGACTATGTTGAAAATGTGGGGTCATAATGTCAAAACCAATGATGTCAGGAAACATGAGTGAACTTATAAAGATGCTGTTTGGTTTGTTCATCATTTTTTCAGCTCTGTACCTTTTAACCTAGTGGAACCCAACATCAACTAAGCAATGATTGCTTTGGGTAAGAACGGTCTGCCCACAGCCTCAAGATACTGTTTTTCTTACATGTAACATCATGCAAGCAAACATGTTGGCATTGAGGAATGCGTGTTTATTGACAGGGTTACACACTAGTTTGAATTGTGTGAACCAATTTGCTGATTGCTTGATCATTTAATGCATTCATACATTTCTTCTTCAAATATTTCTCTAGTTTCTTTTATTTCTTTTTGGATTGTTATACGTTCATGTCATTTTTTTTTAGCTGGATTGCAGTACTGTTGATTATCAGCACTGTTTCTTTCTTTTACTTCTGCTGTGTTAAGTTGGGGTGAGGTCTCTGTCACTTTGGTTGTGCTACAGGCAGGTAACAGAGTGTGTTTAACCTCAATTTAGCAAATAACAGAGAGAGTAAATCAGGCCATTAATCCTTTATTATTCACAGATGTGACATCACTTTGGAGAATAACAGTGTTAATTAAGCTGTTAATCATTAATTATAAAATGGTCAACATTTTTTGACCAGTTTGGTTATTAGCCATACGTTAGAAATGTCTAACTCATGGAAAAAAACTAGTCCTGCCAGCCAAGATACAATCCCTTCTACAAATCCTTGAGCCCCAGAATTTAAAAAAATTAAACAGACACCATTTTTTCTCCTCCTTACCGAGAAAAACCATCATACAGAAATATAAGAACACATCACTCCACATCAAAAGAATAGAACCACTCCTAAAAAGTATCATAACCCTCCTTAATATTACAAAAAACACATTTTACTCTTCTCAATCACTTTTTTGTGTGTTGTTTGGCATGTAACAGAGCTGCTCACTGTCTCCCTGCTTTGGCCAGTCCTTCACTCGCTCCCCCTCTCACAGCCATCACACACACACACACACACACACACACACTCTAGTGACTACCATTGCAGCAACGAGGAGCTGGTTTAAGGTTTTTTTTTCATGTTATTTTCTTTGTCTTTTAAATTGACTTACCAGCACTTGTTGCTGTGCTGCCCTCGCTTCGTCATTCTGCTTCACCCAAATGTGCATGCTGGCTCATTCTTTACCAGCTACTCATCAAAGGTAACAGTTGAACAAGGGAAATACAAAAAAAAATACATAAAATAAAACATTCCACAGACATCCTCTTGTGTTTTTTGGGTTGCAGATGACTGTGAGAGCAGGGGAGAGTCAACAGTGTTAGGTGAGAAGCATAGCAACCATTTTAAACTACAGTGTCCACAGTGGGGCAAATGTCCAAGAGGCAAAAAAATATCAATTACAGAAGGAGGAACTATTTTATACCAAAATACATTAAAGGTTTCAAATTTTTTGTAGAAAAAGTAGCGGGGACGCAAGAGAAATGGTGGTGCAGCTCAGACGTTTTTGCAAGTTCAATCCAGAGTACACTCACCCCTTTCAGGAAAGAAAATCAACAGGCTTGAATCAGATCCAAAATATTTTGACTTTGCCTTCCTCATCAAGAAAAGCAGCATACAGCAAACAAACAATAAGTAGTGCAGCAGCACTACATCTTATGCTTTGCCCCCAAGATGAAGCCCTTGGGGGTGAAATGTAAGATGCAGTGCTGCTGCACTACTTCTCTTCTGTATGCTGCTTTTCTTGATGAGGAAGGTGAAGTAAAAAAATTTTGAATCTGATTTAAGCCTGTTGGTTTTCTTTCCCAAGAGAGGTGAGTATGCTCAGCTATATACTGGTTTTATTTTTTTTTCTATTTAGCTAAAAAAACATTTGACTTATACATGCATATAATATACAGAGGGACATTTTATAAGCCACTAAGTCACTCCAGCGTGTGCGTTAGACAGTTCTAATTCTTGGCTAGGGGGCTGCATGCACTCAGCCTCATGCCTCATGGCTCACTATGTCCCCTAGCTGGGCATTAGAACTAACGCAAACCCATCATGTCTTATTGCTTACTTAGTTACCAGAAGTGACATCAACTGTAGCAAATAATAGAGTGTTAATAGAGCTGTTAATCTTTTATTATTTACAGAAGGGACATAACTTTAGAGAATGACATAGAAAATACTGGATAGGCAACTATGCACAACCAGTGTGTTTGCCACAGAGGGGTTCTGATTCCCTCCGACCTTGAGAGTGAAGCTCGAGAGGTCCATGAAAATTAGAACCCCGAGGTGGCAGAACACACTGGTTGTGCATAAAGTTGCTCATCCTGTATTTTTATAGTGTATAGCACTATGTAAAATGTGGGCATTGTATTTTTTCTCTTTTGCAATGAAACTGACTTCTGCAGTCTCTACAGGTTCTAGAATGCTGTTCTACCACAGAAGGGTACAATCACATTCCATGCCCTTTGAACTGTGGTACAACAGCATTTTTAAAAGGATTAATTTCTATATAGAACAGTGCTCTACTATAAACAGTATAGAGAATAATGCATAGGTGACTATGAGTTATGAATTTTCTTTTACACATCTGAGGTGTGTGATGACCCATAAACCTCAAGAGTGAAACTTGAGGGGTTTATGTGGTCATCACACACTGATGGTGTATAAAAAAAAGTCATAAGCACACAGTTGCTTATGTATTGTGTAAAAAAAAACTTAAGCACACAGTTGATTATATATTATTTGTTATAATAACTGGTGCAGGGATACGAGCACAAAAATTGAGTTTCCCAACAGGAAAAGTGAAGTGTGAGCAATACATCATAATAACCAGATATGTTGTTATATTCGGTTATTACGGCATTTGATCACAGTAATAATCAGTGTAATAACAGGGATCACCAGTTATTATAGAGTATTAATTGCGACTCAGTCATCCATTATTTGCAGAAATTACATTATCAAGGTGGAAAACAAAGTTAACTTTGGTTATTTTCATTTTAATAATATAAGTTATAACTGTCTTTGCATATAATTGTTATTAATGTCTTTAGTTTCCCACCAATATACCCACTAATGTTCATTGCTCATGCTTTTTGATGACATGACAACTTGCACTATCTGCATAGATGCTAGTGCAGTTTTTGTACTTTGTTTTGTACAATTCTTTGTTATCTGTGTAGTTTTTTTCACCATCCTGATATCATTCCAAGCATCTTTAGACTGTGTGACCTACACTTCTTGTCTGTGGCATTCTTCTGGTCACTGCCTATTTGTATTGTTGTTATTCAGCATGTACTATGGTGTTTTGGTATTTGGTCTGCCACAGAGGACCCTTACCTTCATTGTAGTCTGCCTTGCCCATCTGGTGCTTCTGCAATGGTTGTCTTGCTGGTACCGAACAAACTGAGTCAGACACATAAAATAATAAACAAAACTAGTTTATTTAGGAACATAAGCAGATACATCTCATCAGCATGATGTACAGACTTAGACTGACTGTTAGGCAGGAAACTGGGATTTCCAAAGCCCCTGCTGGGAACAATTAGCATAACATGTGACCAAAGACTCTGGCTGCAACATTACTGTTCCTAGTTCAAGGGGCAGCAGCTATTCTTAAGCCCATGCTTAACCTGTACTCTACATCACCCCAGGACTGTGAGTACCACTTGAACAAGTAAAAGCATTGCTATGGCATGTTAAAAATAAAAATAGAATAACTGTAATCATTAATTTAAACATTTTAGCAAACATTAGCAAAAGACATTTCTGAGATATTGAGCAATATTCAGCAATACATTAGATTGATTACTGTGATTTGTTCTGATTTTCACTTTTAACCAAAACTCCACTGCAGGGAAGGGGAGAAAATAATCTAGACTACACTGGTGGCTAGTCAGTGTAGTGCCAGGAGAGGGGGTGCACCACAACACTTGAGGCTTGGCCATGACACAAGCACTAAAGTGTGTGGGAAGGGAAAGGGAAGAGAGGGAACGGGAGCAGCAGGATGCACTTAAAATATATGTCAGTATATTGCAAACCATCAGCCTAAGACCTAGAGGAAAAAAACGGTTAATGCAAAGCAGTAAATTGAACATTAGATACAATAGTTAAATGAACTATAATAATGCAAGATTAAATGAGCATACAGTTCTATAAGGAAGACAATAAATGAATGACCACACAGAGTTCAAGACATGACCACTGAGTTCAGAATTAAAGTTCACACTTTTTTGTGACTTTTGCGGTCAATGGGAATTGACTTGTGTGTGGACTGGACCAGTTCCTGACAGAACAGAATCAGGTCAGAAAAGGGGACCCAAGAGTTCTGTGAGCTGTCATAACCAAACCATTTGACACAGTATGTCCAGGATCCATTGACATACTTTTTGCGCAATGTCTTCTCGATCTGGTGTATGGAAGAGTTCTGAGAAGAAGATGCGGCAAAAGATTGAGAAGTTCCAGGAAGTCCATCAGGCTGAGCAGGTAAAATAGGATCTGGCTGATGAGTGTCAGGACTATGGGGTTCTGGAGAAACTGGTCGCAAACTGTCTGCAGGAATTTCAGCTTCTGAAAGTATAGCAGGTTCAAGTGCAGCTTCATTGTTGGGGGTACTGGGATCATCTGGGAGGATGTTATTTAGGTACCCATGTTTCAGTCTGTTGATGTGGATTTTATTGTGTACCAGCTTTCCATCAGACATGCAGTGCAAAGGAACATGAACAGGAGGTAGCTTTTCCACAATGTAGAAGGGACCAGTCCAAGGGCAAAGCAGTTTTTTGGTGGTGCCCAGAACAAGGACAAGTCGGTACAAGTATACAATGTCCCCAACAGAAAATGAAGGTTCATGTGACTTGGCTGATGACATTTTCTGCATTGCCCAGTTTGTCAATTACAATACATCTGGCAAGTTCAAGCTGTTCCAACATTGGAAAGATGAAGGATGAAGCTGACTTTGGGGCCTCTAGCAGGAAGAGATCCTTGTTCAGCAGTGTTCTTGGGTGACATCCATGGACTAAGAAGAAGGGTGTGTACTCCGTACTGTCCATAAAAGGAGTTGTGTTGTAAGCAGATTGAATGAAGGGAACAAAGCGGTCCCAGGTGTCACAAGTTTCATCCATGTACTTGGAGGGTGTTGAGAATGGTAGACATCATTCTTTCACTTTTTCCATTACATTATGAATGATAACTTGTTGTGTGAGTCTTTTTTATGTCGAAAAATTTACAGGTTTCTCGCACAATGGATGAAAGTTAGTTAGTGCCTCTGTCAGAATGCAGGTACAATGGTGTACCATGACAACAAATGATTGTGTTGAGGAAGTTACGTGCCACTGTGGCAGCTTTAATGTCTTTTAGGGGGATTAGTTCCAAATACTTTGTAAGATAGTCCACAAAAACAAGAATGTATTTGTTGCCAGAGTCAGGGCATGTAGGCAAGAGGCCAAGAATGTCCATGCTGACTCTTTGGAATGGTTCAGTGGTTACAGGCATTGGAATGATGTGTGTCTTTGTCAGTTTGGCAAGAGGCTTTCTTTAGGAGCAGGGCTGGCAGGATTTGACAAATCGGACAATGTCCTTGATCATGTGAGGCCAGAAAAAGTGAAGCCTTGTCTTTTCAAGAGTTCTGTGGATTCCCATATGACCTCCAGAAAGTGGAGAGGCATGAGTGGATTAAAGAACTTCGGTGACTAGAGAGGCTGGCACAATTAACTGTACAAGAGTTCTGTCCGTGTGATGGCCCTTGCTTTCCTTGGTCCAAATGTGAAAAAGCACACCAGCATTGAGAAAGTATTGTGACGCAAGGAATAGTACATCCAGGTGATGTTGCTTTTGTTGAGGTAATGTTCCAGTCTCTAAGTACATGATTATGTCTGTGAATGTCTAGCCATGGTATTTACAGTAAAACCAGGTCAGTGGTAGCCTCCCTAGGCTACAACAGCTTCATGCACATTTGCTTTTTGAATAAATAAAATATTTTGAAGTGAAGGAAACTAGTTTCTTGACATCTTTATTGACACTGAGTGCCAAGTCCTTCCATTGTTTGCATCTACAGTTCGGGACTTCTAAGCACCAATCCAGGTGGAGCGAGCCTTGTTTTCTGTTGTGCTGTAGGAATGTCCACAGGGAGCATATCTGTGTTGTGAAAAGGGAGAGCTTGAAGGCAGGATTCTTCATCTGGTGAGGATGATGTGGAGGGATACCATCTGCAGCTTACAACATCAGCATTAGAGTGAACTTGACCTGGTCGGTATTGAATCTCAAAGTTGTAGCATTGCAGTATGGCAATCCATCAGGCAAACTTTCCTACTGGCTCTTTCATTTCAAACAACCATCTAAGGGCAGAGTGATTCACGATAGCTGTGAAGGAGGAGTAGTGAAGGTAACAGTCAAATTTCTTTACAGCAAATACCATGGCTAGACATTCTTTTTCTGTGATGCCATAGTTTTGCTCAGCTGAGGAAAGAGAGTGCCTGGCATAGAAAACTACTTATTCTGTTTCAACTTGGATTTGATACAGCACAGCACCCACTGCAAAGGAACTAGCATCTGTGTAGAGTTTAAAGGGTTGGTCGAACCTTGAGTAAGCCAGTGCTGGAGAAGAAATAAGTTTTTCTTTCAAGGTTTCAAAGGCTTCTTTGCATTTGTAAGTCCATATGTAGTCATATCCCCTTCTGGTGAGGTCATACAGTGGAGCTGCAATCCTGGCATAGTTGCAAATGAACTTTCTGTAGTAGCCAGACAAGCCAAGGAAAGCTCTAAGGTCTTTGAGATTTTAGTTTCTGGATAATCTTTTACTGCTGAGAGCTTATCCGGGTCTGGGGAGATGCCTTGGGAACCAAAAACATGTCCCAGGTAATGGATTTGATGCTGTGCAAAGCAACACTTCTCTGGGTGAAGCTTCAGATTGGCTTGTCTGAGACGTTTGAATACCTCTTTAAGATGCCAGAGGTGCTCTGAGAAAGTTCTGCTGAAGACAATAACATCATCCAGGTAGACCAGGTAAGATTTCCAAGACAGTCCCCATAATACAGCT
Organism: Neoceratodus forsteri; assembly: GCA_016271365.2. Lineage (NCBI taxonomy): Eukaryota > Metazoa > Chordata > Ceratodontiformes > Ceratodontidae > Neoceratodus > Neoceratodus forsteri. Next base: position 245,566,570 of record CM057449.1, on the reverse strand, counting down.
TCCATGACACATTGCAATATGGCTGGACTGTTCCGAATTCCCATAGGCAGATGTTTGAATTGAAAAAGCCCCAAGTGGCAGTGCCAGGCTGTGTATGGATGAGAAGCTGGGTCAATAGTGACTTGATGAAATCCACTCTGATGGTCTAGAGTGGTGAAGTAAGCTGGGCTGGCCACTCCAAGGCTCTCTAAGGTGTCCTCGGTTGTAGGCAGGGGATGAGCATCCTGCACTGTGTAGGCACTGAATTTTCTGTAATCACCACAAACCAATATCCTTTGTCTTTCTTTACCATCAGCAAGCCAGATGCACCCCAGGGACTTGTAGATTCTTCGATAATGTCCTGGTCAAGCATGTCCTTGATGATGTCCTCCAGGATCTGTTTTTGTTTGTGTACCATTTTGTAGGATCACTGATGGACTGGCTGCTGGTTGGGCTGCATCTCAATTTCATTCATTCATTCAGTTCATAATTTATTCATACAAGTTATACGCATACAAAGTTATGTGAACATATAAAGCTATATGAATTAGGATTGACTCAATTGAGCTTTTGCTCATTTTCAATGAGGTCTCAAATAGTGTGGTCATGATGGTGTGTTGCAGGATATCACAGCGCCCGAGTTTGTTATCTGGACCAAAAAAGACATCCAAGAAGTTCTCCAGGAATTCTAAAAGTTGCTGTTTCTCTGTTGGACAGGTTGGATGTTATGAAAAGAGTAATTGCTGACTGAGTGGTAGCTCTTTGGAGACTGGAGTGTTTTTGATGGTACTTACAGGATGAGAGTTGATGGAGCCAGGTTGACGCTCTTGCAGGAGGTGAAGATGGTCCCCTGAAGACAAGCATACAAACTTTCTGATGTTGGCACCCTTTGAGATGACCACTGGCTCATCTGTGAAGTTGCAGCATTTTTGGAATACTGAACCATCATGCACAGCAGACAAGGTGTTCCCTGGAAAGAGAAGTGAGGGGTGCAGAGTTGGGGATCCTGTGATGATGCCAACAACACCTTGTAGGAGTGGTCAACGTCAAAGTTTGGCAATCAGAACCATCTCTGACTTAGGAGGCACAGTGACTGAGTCTATAACAGCAAGTTACCTTTGAGGGTCCAGTGACAGTTTGTTTGAGGCAAAATCCAGGATGACTTTGTGTGCTTTGAGAAAGTTCAGAACAAGAATCACTGCTGGTTGCAAATCAGGCACTAGGTAAAACTTAACAGTAGCTTGCTGTGAGCCAAAGTAGAGCTTAAGATGGACCATGCCAGTGATAGATGCTGTAGCAGTGCTTGCTGTGATAATGTACTTGAGGTCAGCTGGAGCAACAGTAAGTATGTGACGAACAGCTGGATTAGCTAGTATAGTGATGCTTGGACAGCTGGTTCTGATTACTCTATAATTTTTTTTTTTGTAAAATAAAAATGTAGTGTGATTGTCTGTCATGAGAAAGGCTGTGCTCCTGGATAACCCCCCAGGTTTCACTTCAAAGGGCAGGATATGTTAACAGCAGATCTCTGTAAGGTGATAAACTTGCAAAACTCACATTTTATAGCCTTATTTAGCATCTGGGTTTTTTGAAGCTAAGAACTAATATATCCATTTTATGACATCCTCAGGAAGGGCAGTTAATTTCAACTGGTGCTGGGAAAACTATGTTACAGCTAGGTGAGAAATCTGCCAAGTTGTAAATGCTCCTTTGATGTCTTTGTAAAAGCAGAAAACTGCTCCTGGATGAACGAAGACACTGGCAATTCACAAACTTGATTGGGAAGACATGTGGGGAAATGAGTTCTGCTGTTGTCACCTGTTTAACTTACCTTCTGAAGTATATGACATCCTGATTGTATAATTTTTAGCAAACAGAGGAGAAGCTGGGTGACATCATGGAGAAGGCAGGTTCAAGACAGTGTTTTAATTATGCTGTGAGTGACCTGTAGAGAGACATACATGTTTGGACTCTGAGGAAGAAACATCGACAGCACTATAAGAAGATAAGAATACCTTAGGTAGACAGGTCTAAGTGTATTATTAGTAGGAATTTGCACTTTTTAAACCTTATTGTTTTAAGTGATTGTATGTTTTTGTGATGTATGGTTCTGTGCTTTACATTTTACATTTTTATATATTTTTAAGTAAACATCTAATTTTAAGAGACTACTTGGTGTGCCTTTGAAATTCTTTCTTTAACAAGTGAAGCATATATAGTTAAAGCTGACACTGTGCAGAGCTTACTGGTAATACCAAACTGGAAAAAGGTAAGAGTTTATTCTGAGGTCTTTCATAGAGTTTTTAAGGGTTCATTTTGTGCACCTGGTTAGGTGCCCATAGGCGAAAGATATCTGGCATCCCCCGAAGAGCAGAATTATCTGAGCCTGTACACTGGGTATGCTAGCAAGAGGTTCACAGTTTGAATCCCTCCAGTAATGTGAGACCAAAGGTTGATTTGAACCCACAAAATAGACAGGAGGGTTACCCTGTTCTGTTAACTGTTCACAATACTACACTCGGAGGTTGGCACAATGACAGCAGAGAACCTGACCTGCTGAGTGGGGTTGTAACAGATTGGTTGGCAATGGTATGTATAAGTTTGATATTACAAGCTTTTATTGTTCAGAGGGTTGGCTTGATACTGTACAGCTCACTTGCAAAAAAAAAAAACGAAAAAGGCAGTGATTTATTTTTAAAAGGAAAAAGAACTATATCACTTGGCTTACAGTCGAGTTCCTCCCTGTTTTATTTTTTTTCTAAAGTGCTAGTCAGAGTAGCCATAGTTAAGGAAGAAGATGGCTTCCAACTACAGTGGGCACACTATAGACTACTTAAAGCAGCTGTGCAGGGACAGAGGAGTCCCATTCAAGATGAAAGCCACCAAGCAGAACCTCGTGGATGCCCTGATGGTAGCAGATACTCAGAGCATTGAGTCACAGACAGTGACTGTAAGAGATCAAACCTTGAATGTGGAAGGGCTAGTGGCCAGTGCGGTGTCCAGATCTGATAAGGAGGGCATCAGGGCCACTGCCAGTGAAGGGCCTCAGCAGCAGGGGAAGGTCACCAGTATCCTGGATCCAGAAGTACTCAGGCTGAAAATTGAGTCGTGCAGAATGAAGCTGGAGTTCCAGGAGAAAAGGGACCATGAACAGCAAGAGGCAGAGTGAAAACGCCAAGAGGCAGAGCGAGAATACTGAGAGGCAGAGCGGGAAAAGCGGGAGGCTAAGTGTGAGGAGCGTGAAGAAGAAGAAGAAGATTCAGCATTTATATAGCATTTTTCATACATCCAAAGTGCTTTACAAGCAATGCTAGACTGGTAGTGAAGTGACTGAATGTGTGGTGGTGGCCATATCACACATCATCACCCACACACAGCCTGGATAATTGCATGAACCAGTTTATGGGAAGGGGAATGTTGGCCAGGACACTGGGAATGTTCCCAACTCTTTTGCAAAGAGTGCCCAGGGTTCTTTTACTTCCACCTGGACACCCACCAGGACAACACCAGGATGGGCAGAAGGGACCTCGGTTTAACGTCTCATCCGAAGGATGGCACACCCCTGCAGTACAGCACCCCCCAATACTGCACTCGGATGCCAGCGATTTTTAGGTGCAAGTCCAATCCCGGTGTGGGACGAGAACCCATGACCTTCTGGTCCAGAGGCAGATGTGCTGCCAACTGAGTCACGCTGGCATGAGTGCCAGCAAACTGCAGAGGATAAGAGGGAACAAGAACAGAGGGAGGCAGAGCAAGAATGCCGAGAGGCAGAGCGAGAACAGTGAGACGCTGACTGTGAGCGCCAGAGGCAACACAAACTGGAAAAGCTACAACTCCAACCAGCGGCACCAGAACAGTTAAGTGGCTTGGGTTTAACTGGGACTACAGGACTGGGTTACAAATTGAATTCCAAATTGATAGCCGAATTTAAAGAAGGGGAGGATATGGATGCCTTTTTAAATTCTTTTGAAAAAGTTTGTATTCAGGCTAAAATTCTTAGAGAGTCCTGGAGCTTCCAGCTATTCCCCACTACTTACTGGGAAAGATCGGGATGCATTGGGTCAAATGGACAATGAGGACAGTGATGATTACAGCAAACTTAAAACTGCACTGTTAAAGAAATTTGAATTAACTGCTGAATCATACAGAGCTAAATTCCATAAGCTCAGGAGAAGCCCTGACATGAGCTACAAGGAATTAGCCATGAAACAATGTCAGTTTTTAAAATGTTGGTGGGAAGGAATTGAAGTAAACTCTGATGATAAAATTGAAAATGTGATTTTGTTAGAACAGTTTTTCTGGGCATGCCCAGCAGAGCTGAAAACCTGGCTGGAGGACCGAGATCCCAAAACAGTGCAAGAGGCTGCTGAACTCTCAGACCACTATGCCAAGAACAGACCTGCTCTGAGAGTGAATGGGGCGGGCATGGCAGCGCAGAAAGGGAAAAGCATGCCTTCAGGGCAGTTAAAACCCTCACTGCCTCCACCAAAACCAGTTAGCCCCAGGTTTGAGAGAAAAGATTTCTCTGAGAAAAGAAATGAATGTTGGTTTTGTAAAGAAATGGGGCATATTGCCAGACAGTGTCCCAAAAGGTGAGCAATACACAACAGGGGGCTAGGAAGGAAGCGGGTTGTTTGTGTGTCCCTGGAAGCATGCCAGTGAACATGAGGGAACACATACACCCAGTCATGGTGAATGGTGTACAGACACAAGGGTTTAGGGACACAGGGGCATCCCTGACATTGGTAAAAGGGGATCTAGTAGAGTCTGGTCAGCTTATACCCAATAAATCCGTCACTGTACAGGACTTTACTGGTGAGGCGAAAACATTGCCCCTTGCTAGTGTTCTCCTAGACCGGGTGAAACAGGGGGAACTGTGCAACAGGTGGCTGTAGCCAAAACCTTAGAAGTGGATGAGATCCTGGGCAACAATCTCAACCAAGGGATGGTGTGTGCAGTTACCCTTAGCCAAGCAGCAAAGGAACACTGTAGTTCCCTGGACCCCACAGATGCCATTGTGAAAACCACTGAGAGGCTGGTTCTCCAGCCTGTGTCTCCAGATGGGGAGAGTAATGAAAAAGAGGTAGAAATTTCCCCAGTAGCAGTTAACCACATACCTACAGAGGGTTACTCTGAGGAGGGAGGGGTGACCCTGTGTCAGAGGGTTGGGATTGACAGTGATCCTGAGTGCCCTGATGCTAGTGCTAGGGACCCTAGTTTAGCGACTGAAGGGGACCTGTCCCATGCCTTGGGAATGTGTGAGGAGTTTGCAGCTGCTCAGAGAAGTGACCCTAGTCTAGAGAAGCTGAGGTCTTGGGCAGACTCTGACAGAGCACAGGGAGGTGACGGCAGACATAAGGTTTATTGGAAAAATGGACTGATTTATACTAAGGCTGTGCAGACAGAGGGAGGGGTGCTAGGCAGGCAGCTTGTCATTCACCAGGGGTATCGTGAGCAGTTGCTTAAGATTGCATATGATATTACCTTGTCTGGTCATCTGGGAATTGCGTGCACTATGCAGCGGTTGGCCCAGAATTTCTATTGGCCAAACTTCACCCAGCAGGTGAAGGAGTATTATAGGTCTTGTCACTGGTGCCAAGAAATAGGTAAGGCGAGCAAGAAAACCCAAGCCACCCTTATTCCATTGCCCATAGTGGAGGAGCCATTCCAGAAGGTGGGAATGGATATTGTAGGGCCTTTAAATACCCCCAGCTCCTCAGGGAAGAAATTCTTCTTGACTGTGGTGGATTATGCCACCTGGTACCCAGAGGCAGTCACCATATCATCACTGAGTACAGACAAAGTGGCAGATGCCTTACTTGGGATTTTCTCCTGTGTTGGGTTTCCGCAGGTGGTTATCACTGATTTAGGGGGTTTCTTCACATCAGACCTGATAAAATGTTTATGGGAGAAGTGTGGGGTGGTGCAGAGATGGATGACACTGTATTACCCACAAGCCAGTGGGCTTGTGGAAAGGGTCAATGGTATCCTGAAGTCAGTGCTCCGGGCATTTGCTGAACAGCATGGGAGGGACCAGGAGAGATACCTTCCCCACCTGTTGTTTGCATACAGGGAAGTGCCCCATGAGTAGGCAGGATTTTCCCCCTTTGAACTCTTATATGGACGCTGGGTACATGGGCCCCTAAGCTTGATCCAGGAGAACTGGGAAGGCAAGCACACCACCCAAGGAACTCCCATTGTGGATTGCATCCTAAGGTTTAGGGAAAGAATGAAGAAGCATATGGGGACAGCCCAGAGCAACCTGACATCTGCCCAACAGAAACAAAAAGTGTGGTATGACTGCAGAGCCAGAGCTCGCTCATACATGGTGGGTCAGGAAGTCATGGTCCTTATTCCGGTCTGGAAAGACAAGCTACAGACTGAGTGGGCAGGACCATACAAAGTGGTTAGGAAGGTAAATGACAAGAACTATATTATAGAGTTGCCTGACAGAAGACAGACAGAAAGGATGTGCCAAATCAACATGATGAAGCCATATGCAAATAGTGCTGACATGGTGTTTACAGTGTGTAGTCCTAGGGAGGGAACGGATGAAGGCGACCCCCTTCTGGACTTGCTGAAAGAATGTAAGTGGAGTCCTCTGTGGAGGCAGGTAAATTGTCTCCCCAGCTGGCCCCGGACAAGATCCAGGAAGTAAGGGAGGTTTTAGCAGACTTTACCCCATTGTTTAGCGCCAAGCCTGGACTAACCCCCTTAGCGACGCACGATGTGGAGACAAGGACACAGACGCCCATACGGCGGACAGCATACTGGGTGTCAGAAGCTGTCCAAAAGGACATTAGGAGGGAAATGGAGGAGATGCTGGATTTAGGGTTAATCCAGAGATCCCACAGCCCCTGGGCCTTACCCGTAGTCCTTGTGCCCAAGCCAAATGGCTCTACTAGTTTCTGTGTGGACTATCGTGGACTGAATGCAGTCACTAAGTCAGACACCCACCCAAACTCTGGACGGATGAATTTCTAGACAAGTTGAGAGGGGCGACCTACCTTATGACCATTGACCTGACCAAGGGGTATTGGCAGGTAGAGTTGACAGACAGAGCTAGGAAGAGGTCAGCCTTCATCACTCCAGTAGGCTTATTTGAATTTAAAGTAATGCCTTTCGAAATCAAGAATGCCCTGGCCACTTTCCAAAGGTTGGTGAACTAAGTGTTAAGTGGTGCTGAGGAGTACACTGTGGCGTACCTGGATGACATTGCCATCTTTAGTGCCAGCTGGGAGGAACACCTATCTCAACTTAGGGAAGTGCTGTGCAGGATACAGAGGGCCAGGCTCACTGTCAAAGCCGGGAAGTGCCAGTTGGCCATGGGAGAAGAGGCATACCTCGAGCATGTGATAGGACAAGGACAGCGCCGTCCTAACCAAATAAAGATAGAGGTAATCCAGGCATGGCCCAGACCAGAAATGCAGAAGCAGGTCAGGAGTTTTCTTGGGACAGCAGGGTACTATAGAAAATTTGTACCCAATTACAGTGCCCTGGCTGCTCCCCTATCTGACCTGGTAAAGAAAAGGATGCCAAAGAAAATTACCTGGGGACCAGCCTGTGAGGAAGCCTTTACCAGACTTGAAGGAGGCACTGTGCAGTGCTCCTGTTTTGACAAGTCCTGAGTATTGCAAACCCTTTATAGTTCAGACTGATGCCTCAGACATGGGTATTGGGGCAGTACTGAGTCAGGCATGCAGCCAAGGGAAAGATCACCCTGTAGCATATCTGAGTAAAAAAATTACTTCTCAGGGAGCAGGCATACTCTACTGTGGAAAAGGAGTATCTTGCCATAATATGGGCCCTAAAGAAGTTAGAGCCATACTTGTATGGGCAGCATTTTGTGGGTCAGACTGACCACAACCCCCTGGTTTGGCTGACGCAGATGGGAAAAAACAATGTTAGATTGTTAAGATGGAGTCTTGCTTTGAAGGGTATGACATGACAATTCTACATAGGGTTGGAGCGAAAAATCAGAACTCAGATGGGTTGTCTTGCATCTATGAGGAGTGAACTGATTTGGGAAGCTTATCCCATGCAGGGGATAGAGTCCCCAAATTCAGTCCAGGTAGGGAGGATTGTGATGCTTGGACATCTGATTCTGATTACTCTATGATTTTTTTTGGTAAAATAAAAATGTAGTGTGATTTTCTGTCATGAGAAAGGCTGTGCTCATGGATGACCCCCCAGGTTTCACTTCAAAGGGCAGGAAATGCTAACAGCAGATCTCTGTAAGGTGATTAACTTGCAAAAACTCACATTTTATAGCATTATTTAGGATCTGGGTTGTTTGAAGCTAAGAACTAATATATCCATTTTATGACATCTTCAGGAAGGGCAGTTAATTTCAACTGGAGCTGGGAAAACTATGTTACAGCTAGGTGAGAAATCTGCAGAGTTGTAAATGCTCATTTGATGTCTTTGTAAAAGCAGGAAACTGCTCCTGGATGAAAGAAGACACTGGCAATTCACATACTTGATTGGGAAGTCATGTGGGGAAAAGAGTTTTGCTGTTGTCACCTATTTAATTTACCTTCTGAAGTATATGACATCCTGATTGTATAATTTTTAATAAACAGAGGAGGAGCTGGGTGACATCATAGAGAAGACAGGTTCAAGAAAGTGTTTTAATTATGCTGTGAGTGACCTGTAGAGAGACATACATGTTTGGACTCTGAAGAAGAAACATCTACAGCATTATAAGAAGATAAGAATACCTTAGGTAGACAGGTCTAAGTGTATTATTGATAGGAATTTGCACTTTTCAAACTTTATTGTTTTAAATGATTGTATGTTTTTGTGATATATGGTTCTGTGTTTTACATTTTTCATTTGTATCTATTTTTAAGTAAACATCTAATTTTAAGAGACTACTTGGTGTGCCTTTGAAATTCTTTCTTTGACAAGTGAAGCATACAGTATGTGGCTAAAGCTGGCACTGAGCAAAGCTTACTGGTAATACCAAACTGGAAAAAGGTAAGAGTTTATTCTGAGGTCTTTCACAGAGTTTTTAAGGGTTCATTTTGTACACCTGGTTAGGTGCCCGTAAGCGAAATATATCTTGCATCCCCCTAACAGCAGAATTATCTGAGCTTGTACATTGGGTATGCTAGCAAGAGGTTCACAGTTTGAATCCCTCCAGAAACTTGAGACCAAAGGTTGATTCGAACCCACAAAACAGACAGGAGGATTACCCTGTTCTGTTAACTGTTCACAATACTACGCTCAGAGGTTGGCACTGTGGGAGCAGAGAGCCTGACCTGCTGAGTGGGGTTGTGACAGTATACTGCTGTGAATAACTAAAATTTCTGCTCCAGAGTTGACCAAGGCATGCGTGGACCAATCTCCAGTGGTGAAAGGGACATAGTTCGCTAGGAGTGGTGACCTGATGGCAGGAACTTTTGTCCCTGGAGGTGAGATTGTGCCTTTATTAGCAGCACAAGGGTGCAATTTGTTTGAGTTGCGAGTATCAGAGAGGTAGTCAGTTGCTGTTTTCCCTTGATCTTGTGTGTAGTTGCCATTATCTTGCTGATTGTACTGTGATAGGTGTCTCAGCCTCCTTTGATGTCTGTTTTGATTCTGTAGCTTTCAGCAGACAGCAGCAGTGTGTCTGAATCCACACCATTGGCAAGTCACTGGTTCTTGTGAAGGTGGGGGTGGTTCAGGTCACTGTCAAAGTAGTCAAAGAGCATTGACAGAAGTTGCAGGGAAGCAGGAGCACTGAGGTGTTTGCTGATGACAGTATTGGTAAGCATCTCTATCATTGATTGCTGTTGCTGGATACAAGTGGCGAGGGCAGATAACTGCGATGACTGGGGCGCTTGCACAGTGGTAGCCTGGGACATTAATATGGACTCTTGTGTGAGTCGTGCTGCTTGAATTGTGTCCATCCAGGTTGTTGTTTTTTGTTGGATTACATACAAACAGAGTTGAGGAGGGAAACCTGGTACAAAGGTTGTGATTTACTCTTTTTCTGATTTTTGCAGCCATTTACAGGATGACTCAACTTCCACTAAGAATGCTTTCAGAGACTCAGAGGGTTGCATGGTACATTCCCACATTTGCTATTCCAATAGCCAGGGTGGATGTGCTTGGAGAAAATGGTCCTTTAAAGTTGCATGGAGGATGGCAGTGTCCTCTTTGACTTGTTCTGGAAGTGTGTTGAACCAGGTAACAACAGTCTCTCTCAGGAACAAGCGCAAGGCTTTGGAAATATACAAAGGATCAGTCCAACTGTGTAAAGAAATCTAGGCTTGCAATTGTTCAAGCCCGTCGACAGTGTCTTCGTGAGGCAATGCTGAGAAGGGTACTGGCTGTAGGGTGGTATGGACAGTGAACTGAGAGGAGTTAGTTTTAATGTAGACAAGGTCATCCTGGATAGCTTGCATAGTTGGCGTTGCTCAAGCTGCGATGGACGGCTGGATGTCGTGCAGGATGGATTCTGTTTTGAGGCCCCACATGCTTGAGGTGTGGAGATAGCTCTCTGGATGCTGCAGCACTCAAAGTGGCCTCTTCCTCAGACATCATGGTTAGAGACAAGCTTCCCTGTAGTGAACGAAGGTTGTAAGGATGAGAAGGAGCTGCCATGATGCAGGATACGAGACATTGTGGAGTTGATGAAGTGCCAAGAAGAAAATACTTTTTGTAGCCAAAAGCACAATTATTTGTAAGCAATTTCCATCAAATGACGTCTTAATGAACAATTCCCGCTCAGTTCTGTGCTGTCAGTTATTTAAATAAAGCTTTGCTGCAAAATAATTTATTTGTTGTACTGTCCCTTTAATTCTATAGTTTTACCATTGATTCCTTTGGAAAGAGGTAATTTAGAGCTTGACTGTTGCAAAATAGCACCACCAGGGGAGTTAAGGTCATAATTGCCTTTGTTATTGTGTGTGCTGCCACAAGATGGAGGTTGTTTGCTGTGAAAGGGATGAAATGGCGATTTGCCACACTGCAGGCCTTCCTCATCATCCACACACAGAAAAATGGCAAGCTTTCATTTTGTTGGGGTGAGTGGCAGAATGCTCTGTAAAATGCCTATATTTTGTATTATTTTATTCTGTTTTGCCTTCCCATTGCTTGGATACAGTGCTTTATTACTTTGCAGCTGCCCCCCAAGGTCTGTGCTTTGTTTATTCCCTGAGTTTTGTCATTGCCCTCTTATTTATGATATTGCCCTGCTTGTGCTTTGTTTGTTTTATTTTTTATTTATTTATTTTTTGATGCTGTTTAGTTATTTTTGCTGATTGTTTGGCCCTATTCTTTATACTGTGCCTTGCTTAGATTACTGAGTCACTTTAACATAGAAACATGTAAGGATTAAGCCATGAGAAAGCATGGGTCTACTGTGGAATTAATCCATGGTTGGGGGGGGGTTGGACCATGAGGCCGAAGTCCAAGTGGGTCCAACCAACCAACCATGGATTAATTCCACAGTAGACCCATGCTTTCTCGTGGCTTAATCCGCTTGTAACATGGCTAGCGGTTCACTAGGTTAGTGTTAACTAACTAGGGTAGAACTAAGGGTAGAACTAGTGACACCACTGACTACCCTTTTTAACAAATCATGGGAAGATGGGGTGGTACCTGAGGACTGGAGGAGGGCAGATGTGATTCCCCTTCACAAAAGTGGGAGCAAGGCAGAAGCAGGAAACTACAGACCTGTTAGTTTAACCTCAGTGGTAGGGAAAATGATGGAATCACTTCTGAAGGAAAGAATTATTGCGTATCTAGAGGCCAGAGGGCACAGGACCCAAGGCAGCATGGATTCACAGCGGGAAGGTCATGCCAGACAAATCTGATAGATTTCTTTGACTGGGTGACCAAAGTAGTTGATCAGGGAGGGGCTGTGGACATGGCCTACCTAGACTTTAGCAAGGCATTTGACACAGTCCCACACAAAAGATTAATAAACAAGTTAGCCAGCCTGGGAGTAGGTCCCAAGATGACAGCCTGGGTAAAGAATTGGCTGGAGAATAGAACACAGAGGTAATAGTAAATGGAGTCCACTCTGAAAAAAGGGGGTTAGCATTAGGGTACCACGTGAGGTTCAGTATTAGGACGGTCCTCTTCAATGTCTTTATAGCGACATTGCAGAGGGACTGGAAGAAAAGTATGTCTCTTTGCAGATGACACTAAGATCTGCAACAGAGTTGATACACAAGGTGGGGTGGAAAGGATGATAAGGGACTTGGCAAGGTTAGAGGAATGGTCAAATGTATGGCAGCTTAGATTCAATGCTAAGAAGTGCAAGGTAATGCACCTGGAAACAAAAACCAGGGAGGAGTACACAATGGGGGTGAGATACTAACAACAACAAAAATGGAAAGGGACCTGGGGTAGTCATATCAGATGACCTAAAGGTGGGCAAGCAATGTGAGAGGGGCAGCAAGGAGGGCTGGGAGGATACTGGGATGCATAGGAGGCATCACCAGTAGAAAACAAGAAGTTATTATCCTCTGTACAGACAGCTGGTGAGACCACATCTGAGTACTGCGTGCAGTTCTGGAGACCCAACCTCCATAAAGACACAGACAGGATGGAAGCTGTCCAGAGGAGGCAACTAAAATGGTGCAGGGTCTGCACTGGAAGACATATGAAGAGAGTCTTAAGGAGCTTAATATGTATAGCCTCGAGGAAAGGAGGGAGGGGGACATGATAGAAACTTTCAAGTACCTCAAGGGAATCAACAAAGTCCAAGAGGGTAGCATCTTTCAAAAAAAGAGGTGTGCAAGAACAAGGGGGCACAATTTGAAGATAGAAGGGGCGGCTCAGAGGTAATTTAAGGAAGTATTTTTCACAGAAGGGTTGTGGATGTATGGAACAGCCTTCCAGAGGAGGTTGTGGAGTCAAAAACAGTAGTGGAATTCAAGCATGCATGGGACAGTCATAAGGCAATTCTAGGGGTTGGGGGTAGGAAGAAGTAGGCTGCTGGTTAACTAGGATCTGCAGCTTATCCATCAGGTAGGGAAATGGGCAGACTGGGTGGGCCAAGCGGTCCTTATCTGCCGTCAAATTCTATGTTTCTATGTTTCTATGTTAACGATTATTATTAGAGAACCCTATTATGAATCAGAAAGAGGTGTCACAATAGCACTTTTCTGCCTCTCACTACTGTCTCTATAACCTTCTCCTGACTTGATAACGTGCGCGTGCACGTTCACGATTTAGTATCTATTTATATAGTGATGTGGTTGTCTGCTGCTATACTGGACCTGTGCTACATATGCACCCAGAGACTCACATTGCTCAGTGCACCTGCTTATTTTCCTATGTGTCTTTTTGTCTTCGTTTCAGCTTCAGTCTCAGCGATTTTACTCTTCTTTGCTGCTGCACTCTGGGTATTTGTCCCGATTTACATGTAGCGATCCATGGCACGGAACACCTGCTGCATGTGCCCACTTCCGATGCAGCTCACAGTAGTTCAGGGATTACAGGGACCTCATACTGTGCATCTCTACACTACTGCTGTGATTCTCTGTGGTTCTGCTGACTGGTCTAGTAAGACAGAGTGCTCTGTCTGCGATATCTCCTACTGGTGTTTGTCTCACGGTGCCCGCTTTTCCTAAGAGTGTTCAGTTGCTCTGTCTGTACCAGCCTATGGGTTCTGTGCTACTCGTTGGTCACTTGCCACTAGAGGGCGATGGAGCACAGCTTTTCCTGCTGTCCACTCTACCGGCCAGCACCAGCGATGTTCGGCTCGAGAGGCATTGCAGCCGTGCTCTACTTGTTTTTGCTCGCCCCCGCTCCCTACCGTGATCTACCATAGTATGAAACCGTGGTTTGTGTTGTACCACATGGCGGCTTTGCACCTATCTCAGTGCTGTATTTGGCCTCTGTTTTTTCTGCCATGTTACAAAGAAACATAGACTTTGATGGCAGATAAGGACTGCTTGGCCCACCTAGTCTGCCCATTTCTCTACCTAGAGGATAAGCTGCAGATCCTATTTAACTAACAGCCTATTTCTTCCTACCCCCTACAAAAATTGCCTTATGTCTGTCCTATGCATTCTTGAATTCTCCCACAGTTTTAGACCCCACAACCTCCTCAGGAAGGCTGTTCCATGCGTCCACCACCCTCTCTGTGAAAAAATACTTCCTCTCATTGCCCCTGAGCCACCCCTCTATCTTCAAATTGTGTCCCCTTGTTCTTGCACATCTCTTTTTCTGAAAGATGCTACCCTCTTGGACTTTGTTGATTCCACTGAGGTACTTAAACGTTTCTATCATGTCCCCCTTCTCCCTCCTTTCCTCAAGGGTATACATATTAAGCTCCTTTAGCCTCTCCTAGTATGGCTTCTCTTGCAGACCCTGCACCATTTTAGTTGCCCTCCTCTGAACTGCCTCCATCCTGTCTATGTCCTTGTGGAGATGGGGTCTCCAGAAGTGGACGCAGTACTCCAGATAGGGTCTCACCAACTGTCTGTACAGGGGGGATAACAACTTCCTGTTTTCTGCTGGTGATGCCTCTCCCTATACATCCCAGTATCCTCCCAGCCCTCCCTACTGCCTTCTCACATTGCTTGCCAACCTTAAGGTCATCTGATATGATTACCCCCAGGTTCCTTTCCATTTTTGTTGTTGTTACTACCTCCCCCATCGTTGTGTAATCTTCCCCACGGTTTTTGTTTCCCAGGTGCATTACTTTGCACTTATTTGCATTGAATCCAAGCTGCCATACTTCTGACTATTTCTCCAACCTTGCCAAGTCCCTTCTTATCCTTTCCACGCCTCCTTGTGTATCAACCCTGTTGCAGATCTTTGTGTCATCTACAAAGAGGCATACTTTTCCTTCCAGTCCCTCTGCAATGTCACTTATAAAAACATTAAAAAGGATTGTGACCAGTACTGAACCCTGCGGTACCCCCACTAGTAACCCCTCTTTCTTCAGAGTGGACTCCATTTACAATTACCTTCTGTGTCCTGTTGTTAAGCCAATGTTTTACCCAGGCTGCCATCCTGGGACCCACTCCAAGGCTGGTTAATTTGACTACTAATCTTTTGTGTGGGACTGTGTCAAATGCCTTGCTAAAGTCTAGGTAGGCCACGTCCACAGCCCCTCCCTGGTCTACTACTTTGGTCACCCAGTCAAAGAAATCAATTAGATTCATCTGACATGACCTTCCTGCTGTGAACCCATGCTACCTTCGGTTCTGTGCCCCACTGGCCTCTAGGTACTCAACAATTCTTTCCTTCAGAAGCGATTCCATCACTTTCCCTACCACAGAGGTCAAACTGACAGGTCTGTAGTTTCCTGCCTCTGTCTTGCTCCCACTTTTTAAAGGGGAATCACATCAGCCTTCTTCCAGTCCTCAGGTACCACACCATCCTCCCATGATTTGTTATAAAGGGTAGTCAGTGGTGTCACTAGTTATCTGCTTAATTCTTTTAGAATTCTGGGGTGAATTCCATCTGGCCCCATTACTTTGTCCACCTTCAGTTTTAGGAGTTCTTTCAGAACCCTTTCTTCTGTGAAAGGACTGGGATTGACCCCCCTCTCCAGAGTGCTTCTGTTAATTGGAGTAGACACCTCCCCCACTTCTTTTGTGAATACTGAACAGAAGTATTCATTCAGTATCCCTGCTTTTTCACTGTCACTCTCTGCCCACCCACCATCCATTCTGTTCAGCCTCACTATCTCTCCCTTTGTCTTTCTACGCTCCCTGATATACCTATAAAAGGTTTTATCCCCCTTCTTAACCGAGTTGGCTATCTTTTCCTCAATTTGTGCCTTTGCTATTGTGACTACCCTCCCTGCTTCCTTCTGCCTTAACTGGTACAGTTCTCTGTCCTGCTCCTTCTGTGTTTCCTTATACTTCCTAAATGCTATCTTTTTCTCCCTAACCTTCACCGCCACTTCTTTTGAGAACCATAGTGGCTTTTTCTTTCATTTTGATTTGTTTATTTGCTTCACACAAGGTTTGTTGCCTCTATGATGGCAGTTTTGATATTTCCCAGTGTTGCTCCACCCTCCTTCTAGCCTGTTTGCTAGTGCTTTCTAAGGCACTCTCCCATCTTGCCAAAGTCAGCCCTCCTGAAGTCCAGAACCTCACTTTTGTATGGCTTGACTCAGTAGCTGAGTTTATCGTGAACCACACTGTTCAGTGGTCACTTGTTCCCAAGGGCTACCCACTTCTAGATCTGAGATCCTCTCACTGTCCCCATTTGAGTAGCACGGGTCTAAGATTGCTCCCCTCATGAGTAGGTTCCAAAACTAGCTGTCTGAGGCATGCCACCTGAAGGGCATCAAGAATGGCCCTTGCTTTTGAATGTGGCTGTGCAGCACAGGTGCCTCCAGTTAACTTCTGGCATATTAAGGTCCCCCATCAACAGTATCTCCCCTTTCTCTGCCATCCTAAGTATGCCTTCTATCATATCCTTGTCCATTCCCTCCCCCTGACATGGGGGTCTGTATACAACTCCTGTGCGGATTGTGGTGCCATTTCCAGTCTCTAAGGTGACCCACAGTGCCTCCTCTCCTCCCTGTTTACTCTTTTGTTCAGTTGCTTTTATCCCTTCCCTTACATAGAGAGCTACATCCCCTCTTCTGCCCTCCCTGTCTCTCCTGTAGGTTGTGTACCCTGGTATGTTAACATCCCAGTCATGGTTCTCTGTGTACCATGTTTCTGTGACTGCTATGATATCCAGGCATCCCTCTTCCATCAAGGCCACCAGTTCAGGGAGCTTGCTGCCCAGACTATGGGCATTGCTACTCATTACCCTCTATTTCTTGATGGCCTTACCCCTTTTTGCACCATCCCTGTGCTTATTGCGTTTGTCACTTTCTCCATTTACCCCTGTGCTTCTCCCTATTGACATCTCTATGTTGGTGTCTACCTCACTTAGTACCCTGATTTTTTTGGGGGGTTAGGATTTCCCTGCTTCTTTCCAGTGCCTCCCCCCTTGGCTAATTTAAATGCTTGCCAATGAAGTATTTAAACCTATCACCTAGGATCTGGGTTCCCCTCCTGGACAGATGCAGACCATCACGCCAGTATAGGCCTGCATCCATCCAGGTGGACCCCCAGTCCCCAATGAAGCCAAATCCCTGAGCTCTGCACTAGTTTTTCAACCACTGATTGAATCCCATGGTGTGGAGCACCCTAGCATCATCCGTGCCATAGACAGGCAACATCTCTGAGAAGGTTACCGTGTGTGCTATTTGTCTAAGGCCCCTCCCCATCTACACAAACACTTCTTGCACTGCTCTGATCCCTTTCTTAGCCAGGTCATTTGTCCCTAGGTGAATGATGACATCCAGCTCCCTACCCTGTGCAGCTGCTCCTGTGATCCTGAGGATTCGCTCCCTGTCCTTCCAAGCCATGGCGCCAGGCAGACACCTTACCTCCCACTCCCCTTCCTTCCCCAGTTCTACCTTTCTAACAGTGGAGTCCCCCACCAGGAGTTGTTTCCTTCCCCTGTGGGATCCCATGCCACCCTCCTGTGGGTCTCCTTTGTGGAGGTTTCCAGCATCCTCCTTGGTCTCCACTGTGGGTGCCTCCATAGAGGAACCACACTTTTCCAGAATGGCATAGAAATTGTGGAGATGTACAACTGGAGGGATGTGCCTCTGTTCCACCACCCTCACCCTCCCTGAGCTCACTGTGGTTCAACCGCTCCTCTTTCTTGGCAGCCTCTGAGGCAACGGCAGTGACCCTGGTGGTCCCTGGGTGGGAGAGGAGGTCCTACAAATCCTGGCCAACTCAGCCTAGAGATGAGCAACCTCCTCCTTCAGCCCAGAGAGGTGCCCACAGATGGGAAAACACTGCACCCTCCAGAACGTCTCCCGGAAGACTGCTGCTCCACAGCCACTGCACTACACCACTCCCATCATTAATTTTTTCTGGTCCTGTAACTGCTGTTTGGAATACTTACTCTTTCCTCTGCTTGTTTATTTTCTTTTTTTTTCTTTTTTTCTTCCCCTACTTACTTACTGCCTCTGTGCCCTTTTAGCTCCAGAGCTTCCTGTTCTAAGACAAGAAGTTCCTATATTTGCTTTGCTTTCTCAGCTCCAATTGTATTTATTTATTTATTGTTTGTTTGCTTGATATATGACCCCCGTTTTGTTTTGAAAATTTCCGTGCCCCCAGTATTCCTTTTAGTCTGCCCATTTTATTTAAATTTGTATGACGCCTCCATTTTTATTTGTTAATCGCTTGCTGTGTGGCCCCTTTTATTGCGTGATCGAGTGGGGAGTAAAGCACTCCAATGCAGCTGCAGGCCCCAGAAGAAACTATGGTCAGGAGACAGCGGAGCACTGATCTGAGGCTTGGCACATGGAGGCCCTCCTGGGTAGCTGTCAGAAGCAGCTGAGACTAAGGTGGGGAAGCACCCCAGTTGTGGCTATGAAGGGATGCACCATAGCTGCTGGTAATGGAAGATGCCGCGGCTGTGTAGAGCTGCAGCGTGGCAGGTTAGGAGAGCAAAGCCTTCGTTTGGGAGCAAACTGTGGTGTAGAGGCTGTTTTGGTGGCTCTGAGTGGCAGGAGCAGGGCTGTTGGCAGAAACTGGAGGGCAAGGAGTAGCAGGGGAGATAGCGATGAGCCGCAGTTGCTGTGGGTGGCAGGACTGGTCACGTGTGTTTGTTTAGTCTGTGGAGCAGTCCCTTATGCAGTGGTTGTCCACAGGCTGCATAACTGAGCAGGGCTTGCACTGAACTTAATGTGGGGAAGCAAGGCAGCTGATTGTTGTGGGGCCACAGTCCAGAGGAAGCAATAGTTGCTGATTTAAAATTTTGGCACTCTTTACAGTTAACTGAGCTCTGCACAGGCCCTGCCATGCAGTAACAGTGGGGTTTACAATTATCAGCTCCGTGGAGTGGAGGGTTGTAAATAAAAGTTGAACTTCTACTGCTGCAAGAGAAAAAAATAGTACTGTCCCACATTCAAGCACATTTATACTCCTGAGGCAGATTGCAGGAGGATTAATTTAAGCAGGTGACAGTTCAGTTTTATGCTCCTCTCTGTTGCCAGTTTGAATTTTCCCAGCATGCAAACAGTTCAGGCACGCTTGGGAGATGACTCTGGGGTACCCAACAATGCAGATAAGCGAGATGGGGGTCTGGGCAGAAGAAGGGCAGCATTCTCCACCATGTGTGGTATTTTGGTATTTGATCTGCTACAGAGGACCCTCACCTTCATTGTAGTCTGCCTTGCCCATCTGGTACTTCTGCAACAGTCATCTTGCTGGTACCGAATGGAACTGGATGCATAAAATAATAAACAAAATCAGTTTATTAAGAAACATAAACAAGAACATCTGATCAGCCCGAGGTACAGACGCAGACTGACTGTTAGGCAGGAAACTGGAATTTCCAAAGCCCCTGCTGGAAATAATTAGCATAACATGTGACCAAAGACTCTGGCTGCAACATTACTATACCTAGTTCAAGGGGCAGCAGTTATTCTTAAGCCCCATGCTTAACCTGTACTTTACAGTACTGTATTTGTCCTCTTGTATGTTTTGTAATTCATCCAGATTGTGACAGAAAAGAGGCATCTGTCTGTCAAGTGCACTTACCTGGTATAAAAAAAAATAAACCACATAAAAAAATAAATGATATAATCTAATTTTATTTAGTCTTTTTTTTCTTTGTTAACCAGGTGGGACCATTTGACCTTCAGATACATCTCAACTCATGCTCAATCAAATCTTACCAGCTATGCAAACCCAGTTGTAGCTATTGAGATATGAACAATGATGGAATTACATTTTATGAGCCTTGGGAGCTATGGGGACCCATGAGGATCTTGTCTTTAAACTGAGCCCTCCTTCCCATTAAAAGCCAATAGCAGTGATCTGTCAGTGACCTGGGCTCACTTCAAAGCTATGGCAGTAGAGCCCTGGAATGCTTAGTAATTTAAACATAGATCAGTTTTTTTTTTTTTAATAATTTATTTCATTTGAGATGTCTTTGACTGTAAATATTCTGCTGTCTTTTGCCCAGATTGTCAGAGCCATATTACCAATTGGGCACACAGGGCCAGTTGCCTAAGTCTCTAGGTTTAAGGTGGGCCCTTGTAGAACGACCGACTGATAATGAATGGTACCTTCTCACTTTATGGAAGGTTAAGAGGCATTACTCTTTGCTAGTACTGTACACAATTTAAATTCCACCAGCAGAAATTTGGCAGCTACATATTCTGCATCCATAAAATTTCATGCCAATTCCCCAAATCAAGACATTTTATGATAAGTAAGTTATCTATAGAGCTCTTTCTCCCTCAGGGGCCTCCACCCCTTCTATCCCTCCTTCCCCTCCTCCCACCTCCTTCCCTCTCTCCTCTCCCCACAAACATCTCATAGACTCCTTTAAGCTCCTTATTTCCTTGTTGCTTGTAGTAGTAGGCAACACTGAGCTCAATCTCAGCCCTGTTCTGACATCTCCCTCTCACAAAGAAACATAGAATTTGATGGTAGATAAGGACCGCTTGGCCCACCTAGTCTGCTCATTTCCCTACCTAATGCATAGGCTGCAGATCCTAGTTAACCAACAACCTACTTCCTCCTACCCCCCACTAGAATTGCCTTATGTCTGTCCCATGCATTCTTGAATTCCCCCTCTGTTTTTGACTCCACTACCTCCTCAGGAAGGCTGTTCACCTTTCCAAAGTGTTGATTTTTGGCTCATATCAATTTCCACAGTCTCCTCCCCAAACCTGACCTATTGCAGTCACTCATGGTTACCCTCAATGCAGATGTCCTGGTGATCTTAGAGTCTTGGATCTCCCCCAGGATCCTGGATTCTGCTGTTTCCATCCCTGGTTTCTCCATCACCATACAGGATCATATGAAAAGGGGTGATACAGTAGCTATCTATCTTTCCTCCTCCATTAAGTGTGAACTTATGTTATCCCCCTCCTCCCCATCTGCTTACAAAATGCTTCTCCTCAAATTCTGCCTCCAGTTCTCTGTCCCTATTTTTATAGCTGGGGTTTAGAAACATAGAAGCATAGACTTTCACAGCAGATAAGGACCACTTGGCCCACCTAGTCTGCCCATTTCCCTACCTACAGGATAAGCTGCGGATCCAGGTTAACCAACAGCCTATTTCTTCATACCCCCCACAAAAATTGCCTTATGTCTGTCCCATGCATTCTTGAATTCTCCCACAGTTTTAGACCCCACAACCTCCTCAGGAAGGCTGTTCCATGTGTCCACCACCCTCTCTGTGGCAAAATACTTCCTCACATTGCCCCTGAACCGCCCCTCCTCCATCTTCAAATTGTGTTCCCTTGTTCTTGCACATCTCTTTTTCTGAAAGATGCTACCCTCTTGGACTTTGTTGAGTCCACTGAGGTACTTAAAAGTTTCTATCATGTTCCCCCCTCTCTCCTTTCCTCAAGGGTATACTTATTAAGCTCCTTTAGCTTCTCCTAGTATGGCTTTTCTTGCAAACCCTGCACCATTTTAGTTGCCCTCCTCTGGACTGCCTCTATCCTGTCTATGTCCTTGCGGAGATGGGGTCTCCAGAAGCGGACACAGTACTCCAGATGGGGTCTCACCAACTGTCAGTACAGAGGGATAACAACTTCCTGTTTTCTGCAGGTGATGCCTCTCCCTATACATCCTAGTATCCCCCCAGCTCCTCCTACTGCCTTCTGACATTGCTTGCTAACCTTAAGGTCATTTACTATGATTACCCCCTTGTCCCTTTCCATTTTTGTTGTTGTTACTATCCCCCCATTGTGTAATCTTCCCCATGGTTTTTGTTTCCCAGGTGCATTACTTTGCACTTCTTTGCATTGAATCTAAGCTACATTTGACCATTCATCAAACCTTGCCAAGTCCCTTTGAATCCTTTCCACCCCGCCTCTTCTGTGTCAACCCTGTTGCAGATCTTTTGTCATCTGCAAAGAGGCATACTTTTCCTTCCAGTCCCTCTGCAATGTCACTTATAAAGACATTAAAAAGGACTGGACCCAGTACTGAACCCTGCGGTACCCGACTAGTAACCCCATTTACTGCTGTCCTAGCATATCCCCACAGCCATGTCCTGAGCTCCTCATCATCTTCTCCTCCCATGCCCCTTCTGGTGAGTTACTTATCCTAGTTTACTTCAACCTCAATTGGCTGTACACCTCTCTTCACAAATTATGTCAAAACATAAAGTCCTTCCAGCTCTCTCAACTTATTTCCAACCCCACCCAGTTCAGTCAAATCCCTCAACCATTTCCTACTGGACTTGGTCCTCTTCTCTCTCACCCCCATTGTATTGTGGATGCTGTTACCCTTTCCAGTGCCCTCAGTGACCACAATATGGTCTACTGTGTGCACAAGATTCATTGCATCATAGGTTCCCCCCAAATATATCCAGACCCCGGTCCTTCCATTCTCTGGCCCTGTCCTCCCTTCATGTTGACCTGGTGACTCCTGACTGATCTCCCATATCAACTGCTAGCAACATCAGCACTATCCTCCAATCCTTTAACTCCAAGTTCATGTCTGTCTGTGATCTCCATGCCTCCCTGAGAAAACCTAGGGTCAGATGTTCTCACCTACCTTGGATGTCAGTGGAGCTGCTGGGTTGTTACTGTGTTTGTCACCTTTACTGGCAGACTTCTTAACCCACTGGTTCCTCAACTGACCTTACTAATTACAGAGCCCTTTGTAATGCCTCTGCCAGAGCTATTAGACTTGCAAAAGCTGAATTGCATTGCATCTACACTCTAGAACAAACTGAACCAACCCACTAAGTTCTGGAAGGTCATGTCATGCCCTCTTCTCCTCTTCAGTCCAGCCCTCCCTCTAAGTCATCAAGGTGAGTGACACTCCTATCACAGATCCCCCTGCAGCTGCCTCATCACTCAACTCATTTTTATGTTTACTTGTGCGCAAAGTGCACAAGAAACATAATGAGATAGTAGAGCATTGCAGAGATATGGCAGTGTTGTGGCCAATGCAGTGGACGCTTAAATGGGAGTGTCCCTTGGCCACCAGTTATTGCTGAAGCTGCCAATGACAGCAGTTTCAGAGCAAGTGCCACATTTGAAAGAAATCTGCTGCTGCAATTGGGGGCAGTTTCATCATTGCAGCAGCAGTCCCCCCTCCCTCCCAACAAGGCACACAGCAGTACAACAAATTTAAATATTAGCTCCCTCCCATTGTTGCTGCCCTCCCCACGCCCTCTGTTCTCCATCCCCTGCCGACATCAGGATGCCCAATCCCAATGTCAGCATATATCCCCTTCCCCTCATTAATGTGGCACACTGGGATGCCCACTCCTGGTGTCAGATGCACTGCCCCATGCCCATATGTTCTCAGCTAACCTCGGGGTGCACAATCCCTGGGTCGGCATTGGCCCCACCAAGTACTCTGGCACACTAGGAGCCCACCCCAGTGTGCCAAAATACAGTTTGTTTATATTTCACCTGTAAAAAGGAAAACAGTCCCACATCTTTTTTTTAAACCTAAAAAAAGGAAAACGGTCCCTTGTCATTTCCGCCAGCCCCCCTCCCCCAACTCGCACCCTTCCTCTGTGAACCCCACCTCCCCGTACCCCTCCTCACCCATACTTACCTCTGGAGGTCGGAAGCAGTGATCTTCTGTGGACTGGGAATACATCTGCACTTTTCAAAGACCTACCAGGAAGTGAAGAAATGACGGTAAGCCCTATCAGTCAATGGGGGTTTTCAACTGAGGTTGATATCTCAGCCAATTTTTGGGGTTTTGGTCCCAAATTTTCAACACTGGGTTCTTGAGCCCCCCACCTCATGAACACTGACACTGTCATTTTGTTTCTCAGTCCTGAAAGGTGATTTTGTGGTCACTGTGCAGAATCACTTTTCAGGACCAATTTACGAAATGACGGTGCCATTTTAATGAGGTGGGGTCCCAAAAAGCCTTTGTTTCAAATTTGGTGAACAAACTCAAAAAAATGACTGCGTTGTGAGTGTCCATTGCTCAGTTTCTACGCACGCTCGTAGCCTCATCAGTTTTCCCTCCAAATTTCCAACATTGCCATTTTTTCACACACCCTTATGAACAGCACAGATGCCATTTTTTGTATCCTTCCCAAAATGTATTTTTGCACTTGTGGCACAGAATGGCACGATTGCCGTGCAAAATCAACTTTTGGGACAGATTAATTAAATCACAGTGCCACTGTTCATGAGGGGAGGTCCCACAAAGGCCATGTTGAAAACTTGGTGAAAACATTCCAAAAAAACTGCATTACGAGTGTGCATTGCACAGTTTCTACGCACATTCGTAACTTTGCCACTTTTTTATATTTTCACTCCAGATTGTTAACATTGCCATTTCTTCACACCTCCTCATGAACAGTACAGCTGTCATTTTTCACATCCTGCCCAAAATGTGTTTCACATCCTGCCCGAATGGCACACTCACTGTGCAAAATCACCTTTTGGGATTGAGTAACAAAATGATACTGCCACTGTTCATGAGGTGGTGTCCCAAAATGTCCATGTTGAAACTTTGGAGCAAAAATACCAACAAACGCCTGTGGTGTTAGAGTTTCAACTGTAATGCCACCATTACTGGCAGACCAACAGGTATCGGCTGTGACTTGGGTCGTCAGCCATAATGCTCATGCCATTCCACCCCAACCCCCACCCCTACCCAGTAGCCACTGACAGACATTGAGGTGTGCCTTTGGGTCTTCAGACCGAACGTTTGCCCCATTCTCCTATACTGCTCCCATCTCAGCTTATTTCCTTATGGAATGGGGTGAGTGTAAGGACCAAAGACCTCAACGCACACTACGACACCTGTCGACGTCTGCAGGGTGGGGTGAGGTGGAATGGCATGAGTGTTATGGATGATGACCCAAAGGCACAACCCCAATGCCTGTCAGTCTCTGCAGGGTGGGGTGGGGGTTGGTGTTACTTCAATACTTCACTGCCATTCCTATTATACAACTCCTACTCTACCAATGCCAATACCAGCAAGTAAACATTCGGCATTCACAAATGCTTGCTTACCTCTTTGTACCCTCTCCCTCCATTCCTCCTCCTCCTCCTCCTCCTATTTTCCCCCTCCCCTTCTCTTCCACTTCAACCCTCCCAATCAACTCCCACCCTCTGCTTTTCCTGTTCCCCTTCCACTCCTTGGGTGTGCTGTCCCATGAGAAGCAGAACAGTCACAGATTCAGCACACTCAAATGAGGAACTCATAGATTAAAAATTAGCTGCAGATATCCAGTTTATTTGCCAAGTGACAAACTAAGATAAAATAAGCAAGTTAATATTCCCTGCTACTGCAGGCTAGACACCCCAGCGTTTTGACCAGGGGTCTTCGCCAGGGGTCAGCAAATTTTTAGTATATGAGTTTCTCATTTAAGTGCACTGGATCTGTGACTGATAAGCCCTATGTACCCTGCCTGCATTGCACATCTTGTTCACGTTTATTGCTACTTATTTGCTTGAATATGTATTTTTTGTTTCTCTCACTTGTAGCTATAAATTATTGCAGCACCCTCCCAATCTCCCACCCCCATGACACATCTGGAAATGAGCTGTTACTTCTTTGCTGCTACATCTTCTGAACTAACTAAATATAAAACTACTCAGCTGAATTTCTCCACATTAACATGTTGTAAGGCCCTCTGCTTGTCAATATTCTGATCTCCAGCTCTAGGGCTGGCTACATTATAAAAAAGCCACATATTTTGTCCATTTTCACAAAATTTCACAAATAAGTAAACTGCAAGATTTCAGCACCTTTAACTTTAAATATGCTACACCAAACATCACAAAAATTGGACAGATTCTTAGATAATTTCACAAAGCGTATGCCGGCTAATGTTTAGCTTTCTAGCTCTAAGGGAAGCGGAGTTATAGGCAGTCCAATATTTCAGAAAAAGTCACAAACATTCACAAATAAGTATTATATAAGATCCCGAGGCCCTAAAATGTTAACAGTGCCTATTCAAATGGCACCATATTTGGCACATTCCTAGATCCTGTTACAAAAGGTGAGCATGTCCATTTATACCTTTCTTGCTCGAAGGAAGGTCCAGTTATGAGCACCCAGTGTCATCAGTGACACAAAACCCCTCCACCCCTCCCACCTGTTCATGTATAATTTACTCCGTATATCTTGCTGCCAGTGTACCTTCATCATGTTGGTTAGGAAGGGGGCAGCTAAGCTAGCTGGGATTGTCTTCAAACCCCCCCCAAAAACATGGGTTGGGGGCCAGAGGGGTGCACAACTTTGCACAAATGTGAATTTGGAGAGTGGGGATGTCAGGCTAGGGAGGGAGGAGTCTCTTAAAGACAGTGCCCACTCCTGGCAGAGTGTCTGGGCTGGCTGTTTCCCTTCATTTCCATACTTTGACAGTCTCTTTCATCGCTTATAAAGTACTTGAGAATTCAGTGTGTGTGAAAACCACTGTATAAATGCAGATTCTTTTTCTGTTTAACTCTATCTGAGCATATGGGGGAGGGATTTACAAGATGGGAAATGGCTGGAGTTGGGAGATGATCTCTAAGGAGCTAGCCTGGCCACATGGGGAGGCTCAAGCCTTTGTTTTATATTTGTTAAACTTTTATTTTTTATTAATTCCCGATTACAAGTACCATGAATAGTAAACAATACACAATCAGTCCCAAGTACGCTGGCCTTAATAGTTGTGGTATCAGGGAAATAATATGTGGGTCCCCTAATGAAGGGTCATTCTTGACCCAAAGCACCAAGGCTGCTTGTGCCACATTTTTTCAAAAGAAATAGGAGTTCATTAACTTTACCTTGAATTTATTTTCAAATTGAATGCATCCTGTTGATGTTTTTCTGCGCTGGATTGTTCAGAAGTTGCACTGACTGCTACACTCTGAGTGCATGGACTTTATTAATTCCCATGGTGAGGAAGTCTGCAGTCCACCTGCCTGCATTATACCGGCGGAGTGGATAAACAGAGGGCTCAGGCTCTAGTGCTGTCACACCCTAACATTCACCCACACTGTATTCCCAGCAATGTGGAAACCCTGCACTGTCTTGACTGTGCTTGGCCTATAGCTAAACAGAGGGTTCTGTCTCTAGTGCTGTCAGCTCCTCTCCTTTCTCACCACTAAAGTCATCACAGAGCAGGATGGGTAATCTCCCTACCTATTCTTTACTTGGCCTGTGGAGAAACACATTCAATCTTCAGTGCTGTCAACCCTAATCTTTCACCGACACTGAAATCATTACAGAGCCACACCGTACATGACCTGTGGATAAGCAGAAGGCAATTGTCTCCAGTGCTGTCAGTTCATTACCTTTTCCCAACACTAAATTCAAAGACCAATACTTCTTCCTGTTATCCATCTTCAAGATGAGAAATGACAGGGCAGCTTTGAAAGTGAGCTTTCAATCTTGGAGTCTTTGAGGTGCTTTTAACAGCCAGCTGGGGTGATATCCCTTTGATAAGTCTTTCTAGCCATTTGAAATCTGTTCAGCTGTATACACAGCCATCCTGCTGCCTTAATTGTCTCAGAAGGGGGCATTTTAATTAGCTGGAATATGAAGAATCAATCCATTTCAGATGGTAGTGGACTCAGAGGGTATGGAGATATTGGCAGTCACCCAAATCTTTCTGGGGAGCCAGGAAATTCATTTTAGGTTTCGACTTTCCCAGTCTGCCATTTCATATAGTCTCCACCAATGTCCAGCAGGTACTGTATTATGCTCCCTCAGTCTGTTCTGTTCAGGCTTTTCTGCATCACTCCCAAGACTGCTGGCTAAGGAATTGTACACTAGTAACAGACAAGTAGTGAGATCCCACTCCCTCAGTCTGTTCAAGTTTCCCCTGTGACAATCCCAGGTAAAGACTGTGGGTTATTGAATTCTGTACTACTGTCATGCAGGTAGAGAGCTCCTTCAGTCTGTTCAGGTGTCCCGATATCAATCCCAGGTAAAAAACTGAGAGTTAATGAATTCTGCAAAGGTGTTAGGGAGGACTGGGGCACCATCCATCAGGGCTCTGTACCACAATCTTGGGAATTGCCACCCAGAGTGAGTGACGAGCTTAGTCTTGGCTACCAGTATGTTATGGTATTGGTAGGCTATCAAAGTGCATTTTTCTGTTGTTCAATATCTGGAAAAGAGAGTGACACTGCTGTAACATAACAGGTGAGAGAAAGGCCTTTTGTCAGCAATCCAAGTAGCACAGTTTAACCTGTTCCCTACTGGGAGCAAGCCAACTCACTGGACTCAGTAAATAGTTTATTGGTTGGTTAGCTGTCATTACAAAAGGAAAATATTAAAAACATAAATTACAATTATAAATTACATTCAGTATTCTGTAGAATATACAAGACAGATATATAGTAACAGTAGCATCAGTTCATCACTTGCAAATTTTACATTTCTAGTTTTGTTGATACAGTTTTTAGCAAGTAAGAATTTAAAATTGACCTTTTAGGGAATAAAGTGAATTAGGGTTTAATATTTAAGCTGGCTTTTTTCTATTGCACTGCCCCCCTTACTTCCCAAGATACAGCACATAACTAATTTCATGTGGCCTAAGATGGATCTCTGCTTGTTTGGACTTCCTAGCAAGAGTAACTGGCAAAACTACAAATTCTAGCGAAAAGAGGGTCTTGTACAAGTCATTTTTTATTGCAGATAAGTATCATTAATCATGATTCTAAATTAAATAATATTTATCAGTGTTGTTTTCTTATTTTGGTAATAATAAATATATTGCCAAATGTATTAAAATATCTTTATTTTCCACATTTAATAACAGGTCCAGGATAAATCTGCTGGGTTTATATTGTGATCCAATATTTTCACCCAGATACGTTCTCCATTGATTATTGTATCCAGGACAATGGAGTATGACGTGTAGAAGGTCCTCTTCTTCATGTAAAATACAATTACAATAGGGTGCTACAATTATCCATAATCTACCTAGCATCTAGAAGATTGCTTGGAAAGGCTTTAAACCTGTGCAGAGTAAAGATGTCCCTTTGTTCCTTATCTTTAATTGCCTCCAAATAAAATTCTAAAGAATGTTTCCTGGTATTGTTTGCCAGCCACTTTGAGACTCTCAGTGCTTTTATGGCATCTAGGTCTTCTTGTCTGGATTTATGTTGTACTTTGTTGCTAGTGTTTTTGTATAAACAGGGTTTAGATTGATATTCACATCTACCCAAGTTCTTAAATGCCTATAATCATATACCCTCACTGAACTCAGTCTAAAAGGACATGGCTTAAGCTGGGGTTGGGCACAAGCCAAGGAGGAGGAACAATCTGGAAAACAAAGACTGCATGCTGCTACGGTCAAGCTGCTCATCAGAGAGCCAGACTAACTAGCTAGATATAGGTGTTCAATCTATGAGGAGGAGTTGTGGTGAGTAATAGTGGAGACAGATGGGCCAGAGCTCCCGTGGAGTGACTGACTAGTGAAAGGAAGGAGGAGTGTTTCTTCAGAAGTGATCAAAGAACTGTTCTTAGCCAAGCAAATTAAAAAAAACCATATGATTTGGGTGTCCAGGCCTGTAACAACAGTTGCCAGATAGATAGACAAGTGCAGGAATCTTAAAGACCGGGGTAAATGGGGGTAACCTCTCCATGACTATGGGCATCGACAGAACTTACAAGTAAAAACAGAATCTGTTGACAGAAAGAGACTGATGGTCCATCAAATCTGCCCATATTATACTACTTCTCCCCCAGATGTAGTGTCTTGGGGGATTGCTTCTCTATCCCCCCACCAACAACCCTCCTCCCTCAATCCCTCAGTGGGACTATAAGTCCTCTTGCTCTGTCCCAGTTGTAGTTGAACCTATTAACAATACCTGCCCCACGACTTCTGCTACAGTCTGTTCCATAGATTTACCATCCTCTCAGTGAAGTAGAACTTCCACACATTCCTTCTGAATATACCCCCGACTAACTTCTAATCATGCCATCTTGTGACTGCATCTCAATTTCTAACAAACAGGTCTTCACTATTCACCTTGTTTATTCCCCTCAGAAAAGTATGTTTCAATCATGTGCATTTCTTGTATCTGGCCTTCAGTTGTTGGCTGTTGGTTAACTAGGATTTGCAGCTTATCCGTTAGGTAGGGAAATGGGCAGACTAGGTGGGCCAAGTGGTCCTTATCTGAAATCAAATTCAATGTTTCTATGTTTCAGCAAGTACATGTTTAGGGCCACCAGCCATTCCTCATAAGATCTGCCTTGTTGGTCCTGGATCATTTTGGTAATCCTCCTGTACTGATTCCAGCCTGTCTATGTCATGCCTTAGGTAAGAACTACAAAAAAGTATTCCAGGTGAGGCCTCCCCATGGTCGAATAACATCCTGTCCCATTTGTTATGCAGAAAGAGTTAAACAGTAGGATGTGTTCTATCCTCTCCTATTCTGTCTCTTGTCTCTCTGATTGCACAATCAGATTCTCTTGTGAGACCTAGGAACTGATCACTCTGATGGTCTCCCCCTCCCACTATCCCTCTCTCTGCCTTCACTTGCTGTTTCTGTCTTTTCTTCCTCCTTGCTTATCTGTGGTAGTAAAAGTATATGTGAATCTGTATGTGAAACTGGGATCCCTT
This sequence comes from Neoceratodus forsteri, assembly GCA_016271365.2. Classification (NCBI taxonomy): domain Eukaryota; kingdom Metazoa; phylum Chordata; order Ceratodontiformes; family Ceratodontidae; genus Neoceratodus; species Neoceratodus forsteri. The sequence continues at coordinate 245,536,093 of CM057449.1, read as the reverse complement.
TGTTTACCAGTGTATATAATTGTATTTTTGAAATGATTGTAAAAAGCTATTTGGAACTCAGGAAGTTAACCTTGAGATGCAGCACAAGTTCATTTGCAAAGTAGTCAACAGGAGATTAGTTTTAGGACACCATAATTTATTGTGTTCACCTGCAGAAAAGAAACTGACAAGAACTCTGATACATTTTGTTTGAAAATAGGATACCTCTTAACAAGCTCAGCATGTAGAAGGTAATTGCCAGGCAAAGACTTCCTATAAAAAGGCCAATCTTTTGTTAGACAGTGAGAAAGAGATTTGAATTTAGAATTAGAGATACCCTCAGAGGAAGGATTTTGTTCTGTTTGAACTACCTAAGTTAGAAAAACTTTGTGTACAATTTTTTTTTGTTCTATTATTATTGATAATAATAGTAATAAAACGCTACGTTAATTTTTTTAACTGCTCCTTGTTTTCCTATGCTTCTTGACCTGTGCCTTGATCACAAGGTGCAGTATTACTATGCTGTTCCCATTATCAAACCCCCTTCCCATACACCCAGTATCCTCGATGCCTTATTGTTTGCCTTAATGAATTGGCTGGTTTGCTTGAGGGAGTCACTGATGATGGCATGCAGATCCCTGTCCAGTGTTGTAGTGGCTAGCCTGACCCTTCCAATTCAATACTCCATGTGTGGGTTCCTTTCCCTAAGAGCATCACCTTGCACTTCTTTTGGCATTGAATCTCAACTGCCAGATCTTTGACTACCTTTCCAGCTTCTCTAGGGCCTTCTGAAGTTCCCTCACCCCTTCCTCACTGTCTACCATGTTGCATAGTTTGGGGTAGTCAATAAAGAGACACACTTATTTATTTATTTAAAATTTTATAACCGGGTAAGGCACACAGAGCAGAAGCTTGTTTCCAGGTGTGGCCCAAGGACAGGGGGTACAAATACACCACAGGAAGAGCAGCAAACAGGTACAGTGTAGTTACAGAATAATATTTACAGCTTAATATATACAGTATAATACAAGAATGTGTTGAATATAACAGTACAATACAATGAGTAGGTAAATGCACATTATGGGAATACGATGCAGAGTTACAAGAAGGAGATACATTGGGAAGGGAGGGCCTACAAGTACTAGCAGCAAGCAAAACAAAGTTGTAGCAACTGATTCAGAAAGTGGAGGAGGACAGGCATGGGGTGGGAAATTAGGGTCTTGGACAGTTGCAAGATGTTGCAGAGGAGAGCCTTGGGAGGTGCTTGACAGCAGGAAAGGAGGGGGTGAGATGAATTTGAGGGGGGAGATTTTCCAGATGGACAGGCATCTATAGGAGAAATCTTGCCCTTGATTCCCCTCCCTACATCACTAATGAACATAATGAATAAGAAATGCCCAGGACTGATCTTTGTAGCATCCCATTCGTAACCCACCTGTCCCAAGATCCGGCCCCGTTTACTACCCGTGTTGCCTTCCCCCAGCCAGTTCCCTACCAACTTGACTAAATCCTTCTCTACTCATATTTTTAAATCTTGCAGCTTTTTTAGCAGCCTCCCGTGTGCCACCAAATCAATGACTTTACAGAAGCCATAGCCTTTATCTAACACCCTAGTGACCCAGTCAAAAAACAGCATCAGATTGGTCTGCCATGATCTCTTGGACACAGACCCATGCTGCTTGTCATCCTACAGCTCATTAGCACCTAAGTAGGCCACCAGACTTTCTTTGACTCTGGTTTCCATTAGCTTACCTACAATGGAGGTAAGACTGACCAGCGTGGAGTTGCCGGGGTCTTCCCTGAACCACCCTCCTTAAGGTAAGGGACTACATCTGCAGATCTCCAGTCCCTGGCACTATCCCAGACTTTAGTTAGTCATTGAACTGCTGGGTCAAGAGTTAAGCTAGTTTTGATGCCAGTTCCCTGAATACCCACAGGTGCTGGCCATGCTGGCCATCCAGGCCTGGCACTTTATCCAGTCTTTTTTTCACTCAGTCAGTCATGATCACTACCCTCCCCATTTTCTGCATCCTGCAGTGAATGTCTAGATCCCACTCTCTGGTAGAAGCCCAAAATCCTTAAAAGTGATTAGAAAATGGGAGGCAGATTTTCCAGCCTCTGATTGGCTAAGACCCTTAGTAAAGGGTACATGTATATGCCAACATGAGACCTGGAAATAACTAGTCCTGGTACTAGCCTGCCCTTCCAGGAAAAATAGAAATGAGCTAACAGAATTTTCAAAAACGATCATCTGCTATTTGTTTCTCTCTTTTAGTGAGAGCTTGGCCACTCCCCCCCCCCCCCCGCATAGCTGTGTCTGTCAGATTCAACACAGCAAAACCTACTGTTGTCACCCCCCACACTGAAACCACTGCACACTCATAATACATTGCCCTCCAACCAAAATCACTGCACGGTTATGCTACACTGCCCCCCGAAACCACTGAAGACTTGCACTACATTGTCGTCTGTCTTCCTGCCAGTGTTTACAATCTGCTATGCTCCCAGTTACTTCAGCAAAATGATTACCTGCTAGCAAAACAGAAAGCATTTTTTTCTGCTGATTTGGAAAATTTGCACAAACCTGCTTCTGATCAGTTCCCCCTGCTCACCAATCAGCTCCTGGTCAGAAATTCGAACTCCATAAACCTTCTCTCTGCCACTTTCACTTTCCCAACCCAGTGTCAACGCCATCCTGTGCCTCATACATCTGCCCACCATGCTTACTGTTTGCTGACTTGGCTGACAGCCACCTCACTCTTTAAAGTGACAAAACAAATGATACCATTTAAGAGACAAAACTCTGTCTTCCTAACAGTACTGCTAGCAGTAGGTATCATCTACATAGAAACATGGACTTTGATGGCAGATAAGCAGGGCCACTGGAAAATTGCGGAACATTTTACCTAAAAATGGGGGGACTTTTTTGCAAAAATTGCGGGAAATTTGCGGGGGTTCACTATACATCCCCACTGCCCCTATTAAATATTTTATTGTTTGCTGCAGCATGTATTGGTCACATAAATTGTTTAGATAAATGTATTGCCTCTTGTAAATGCTTTTGATGTGAAGAAAGATGTGTGTTTTTGAGATGCACTGCAAATCAATCATTATGTAGCATATCTTCTAAAAATCAAGACATCCAAGTCATGCAGTGCTAACTAGATTTTATTCAGTAATTTACAGTTAGTCTATACTGAATGCATCCTGAAACAACATATCTTGCCAGTTTCTAGATGTTAAATAATGAAGCCTGTTTAAACTACTTGCTTTGGTGCAAGGAAAAAATAAGCAGATAACCAGGGTGCCTAATAAAGGTCTAGTAAGAAAAATGTTTATTTTGTTAAAATAACTACTGTTCTTAAGCAGCACTGTAAGTACATTTTAAAACCACAAGATAAAAGTATCAAATCATAAGAGTAACTTTTCGTTACATCATACAATAGTTTTCAATATATGGCACTTTTGTTCTACTCAGTTGCAATTATTTTGTCTATTTGAAGGTAAATGTTTAACTATACTTAACCTGTTCAGCATGTTTTCAGAAATGTTTGCTTTTTTGTAGGTTTTACATGTGAGAATGCAGTTGCGACGGATTGACATGAAAGGAATCTCTGTCACCAATCCCCTCAGAAGCACATTCAAGTTTATAATCAGCAAGGCCATCCAAACTCCTGACACATTTGAATCAAAATCCTTTCAGATTGAAAGTATTTATACAAGGAAAACCTACCCTACCATTCAAAAACAAGCATTGTGGTCAGTGCTTCATTTAGGTGAATGGGGCACTTTGCACCTCTTCTCACACCAATTGTTTCAGTCCCTGTGTCAGCAAAAAGTTCTCTAACAGTCTGCTTTCACACAGATTTTAAAAGTGTTCAAGTCTACATATGCATGACCAGAGGATTTTGAAGTCAAAGCAGGGAAGGGAATCACATGAAAGCAGAGTCACATTTGACCCCTTCTCACCTCACACTATATTGTTTTGGTCAAATCCACATCTTTGTGTACTAAATTGTTAGCATATCTGAGTAGAGTTCCTTGAGAATTTAAATATTTTTATACAATTTTAGTCAAAAATTCCATAAATGTAAGAAATTGCTAGAAATTGCAGATTTTGTGCGGGGAAGGGTGAAAATTGGGGAAATTGCGAAAAAATTGCACCTGCAATTTTCCAGTGGCCCTGCAGATAAGAACCCAAAGCTGCAGATTCTAGTTAACCAACAGCCTACTTCCTGCAACCCCCCTACTATAATTGCCTTATGTCTGTCCCATGCATGTTTGAATTCCCCCACTGTTTTAGACCCAATGGCCTCCTCAGGAAGGCGGTTCCATGTATCCACTACTCTCTCTGTGAAAAAAAATGTCCTCATGTTACCCCTGAGCTGTCCCCCCTCTATCTTTTAATTGTGCCCCCTTGTTCTTACACATCTCTTTTTCTGAAAGATGCTACCCTCCTGGACTTTGTTGATTCCCTTGAGGTACTTGAAACTTTCTATCATGTCCCCCCGTCCCTCCTTTCATCAAGAGTATACATATTAAGCTCTCTCAGTCTCTCTTCATATGGTTTCTGCTGCAGACCCTGCACCATTTTAGTTGCCCTCCTCTGGACTGCTTCCATCCTGTCTGTGTCCTTGCATAGATGAGGTCTCCAAAACTGCACACAGTACTCCAGATGGGGTCTCACCAACTGTCTGTATAGAGGCATAACCACTTCCCTTTTTCTACTTGTGATGCCCCTTCCTATGCATCCAGTATCCCCCTGCCTCTTCTTACTAACTTTTCACATTGCTAACCCACCTTTAGGTCATCTGATATGACTACCCTCAGGTCCCTTTCCATTTTTGTTGTTGTTAGTACCTCCCCTGCTATTGTGTACTCTTCTCCTGGGTTTTTGTTTCCCAGGTGCATTACTTTGCACTTCTTTGCATTGAATCTAAGTTGCCATATGTCTGACCATTCCTCCAACCTTGCCAAGTCCCTTCTCATCTTTCTACTCCCTCTTGTGTATCAACTCTGTTACAGATCTTTGTGTCATCTGCAAAGAGGCATACCTTTCCCTCCAGACCCTCTGCAATGTCACCTATAAAGATGTTAAAGAGGACTGGACCCAGTACTGAACCCTGAGGTACTCCACTAGTAAACCCCCTTTTTTCGGAATGTGTTCCATTCACTATTACCTTCTGTGTCCTGTTGTGCAGCCAGTTTGCTACCCAGGCTACTACACTGGGACCCACTCCCAGGCTAGCTAACTGATTATTAATCTTTGTGTGGGACTGTGTCAAATGCCTTGCTAAAGTCTAGGTAGGCCATATCCACAGCCCCTCCCTGGTCTATTACTTTGGTCGCCCAGTCAAAGAAGTCAATTAGATTCATCTGACATGACCTTCTTGCTGTAAATCCATGCTGCTTTGGGTCCTGTGTCCCACTGGCCTCTAGGTGCTCAACAATTCTTTGTTTCAGAAGTGATTCCATCATTTTCCCTACCACTGAGGTCAAACTTACAGGTCTGTAGTTTCTTACTTCTGCCTTGCTCCCACTTTTGTGAAGGGGAATCACATCTGCCCTCCTTCAGTCCTCAGGTACCACCCCATCCTGCCATGATTTGTTAAAAAGCGTGGTCAGTGGTGTCACTAGGTACTCCCTTAGTTCTTTTAGGATTCTGAGGTGCATCCCATCAGGCCCCATTGCTTTGTCCACCTTGAGTTTTAGGAGTTCTTTCAGGACTCTTTCTTCTGTGAATGGACTGGTGTCAACCCCCCTACCCAGAGTGCTTCTATTGTCTGGTCTAGGTAACTCCTCCTCATCTTCTTTTGTGAATACTGAGCAAAAGTATTCATTCAGTATCTCTGCCTTTTCACTGGATCCCTCTGCCCACCTCCCTTCCCCTTTATTAATCTTCATTATCCCTCCCTTAACCTTTCTATGCTCCCTAATGTACCTATGAAAGGTTTTATCCCCCTTCTTAACTGAGTTGACTATTTTTTCCTCGGTTTGGGCCTTTGCTGTTCTGACTGCCTTCCCCACTTCTTTCTGCTTTCATTGATACAGCTCCCTGTCGTGCTCCTTCTGTGATTCCTTATACTTTTTGAATGCAGCCTTTTTCTCCTTAACCTTCCCTGCCACCTCTTTTGAGAACCATAGTGCTTTTTTACTCCGCTTTGTTTTCTTTATTTGTTTCACAAAAAGGCTTGTTGCTTCTATGATGGCAGTTTTGATTTTTCTCCATTGTTCTTCCACCCCTCCTTTTTGGCCATTTGCTAGTGCATTCATCAGGTATTCACCCATTGTGCCAAAGTCAGCCCTTCTAAAGTCCAGTATCCTTGTTTTTGTATGGCTTATCTTCATGGTTGTGCTCACTGTGAAGCACACTGTGCAGTGGTCGCTTGTTCCCAGTTGTCTACTGACTTCTAAATTTGTGATCCTCTCTCCATTTGAGAGTACCAGATCTAGTATTGCTCCCTCCCTAGTGGGTTCCAATACTAGCTGTCTAAGGCCTGCCCCCTGCAAGGCATTGAGAATGACCCTGCTCTACTAGTATCACCCTCTACTGGCACCTGTGCTACTTAAGAGACTACTTTACCACAACTGCCTTAAAAATGTGATTATATTTCTTTTAACTTTCTCAGCATTTTATTTGTATTAGTGTTCCTTCCTGACCATTTTCTAAGTGCATTAATACCCTCCAGGGAGGGCAGTATGGGCTATGCCAGACATTCCAGGGGCTATTAGGCTCTCTGTCAACAGTGTCAGGCCTCATTACTCCACTGGGGTGGTCCAGTATACCCCCACCCTGTCAGGTATTATTGCTTACATACTGAGCAGAAGTAATTGTTTAGGACATTGGCCTTCTGCTCATCCTCCTCTACTATCCCCCAGCCAGCCTATCACTCCAGTTGTCCCTTTTCCCCCCTAAAATATCTAAAAAAAAATTACTTCCCCCTCATACCCTTGGCAATCCATAGTTCTGTGTCTGCCTTTCCCCTTCTGACTGCCACCTTTGCCTCCTTTAGCCTGGTTTGAATTGAACTGAATGTGTTAACCAGGTAAACAGCACTTGGCCACATGGCCCTTTTACAGGTTCAACTTGGGTTGCAAAAACATACAGACTAATGAATAAAATACAATAAATACAAGTACAAATGAACGTACACCCATGGGGCTATTTTGCCATAATCAAAGTATACAAAATACAACAATTATGTAGATTTGTTGTAATACAGTTTGTACGGTCTTTGAAAGTCATATTTTCACAACAAACATGGAAATTATGTAGCTTAACATGAGATCACTAAAACTACATGAAGTATTAGTCGGCAGTTGGGACAGATCATCAATAACAAACGTGCAGTTTCAGTTAACAACACATTTGCACTGTATATCTTTTTCAAGTAAAGCTTTCAAGGATGTCTTAAAGTTACATAGAAACATAGAAACATAGAATTTGACAGCAGATAAGGACCGCTTGGCCCACCCAGTCTGCCCATTTTCCTACCTACTGGATAAGCTGCAGATCCTAGTTAACCAGCAGCCTACTTCTTTCTACCCCAACCCCCCAGAATTGCCTTATGACTATCCCATGCATTCTTGAATTCCACCACTGATTTTGACTCCACAACCTCCTCCGGAAGGCCATTCCATGCATCCACAACCCTCTCTGTGAAAAAATACTTCCTTAAATTACCTCTGAGCCGCCCCCTCTATCTTCAAATTGTGCCCTCTTGTTCTTGCCCACCTCTTTTTTTGAAAGATGCTACCCTCTTGGACTTTGTTGATTCCCTTGAGGTACTTGAAAGTTTCTATCATGTCCCCCCTCTCCCTCCTTTCCTCGAGGCTATACATATTAGCTCCTTAAGTCTCTCTTCATATATCCTCCAGTGCAGACCCTGCACCATTTTAGTGCCCTCCTCTGGACAGCTTCCATCCTGTCTATGTCTTTCTGGAATTGGGTCTCCAGAACTGCACACAGTACTCCAGATGGGGTCTCACCAGCTGTCTGTACAGAGGATAATAACTTCCTGTTTTCTACTGGTGATGCCTCTCCCTATGCATCCCAGTATCCCCCAACCCTCCTTGCTGCCTTCTCACATTGCTTGCCCACCTTTAGGTCATCTGATATGACTACCCCCAGGTCCCTTTCCATTTTGTTGTTGTTAGTATCTCACCCCCATTGTGTACTCTTCCCTGGGATTTTGTTTCCCAGGTGCATTACCTGCACTTCTTAGCATTGAATCTAAGCTGCCATATATTTGACCATTCCTCTAACCTTGCCAAGTCCCTTCTCATCCTTTCCACCCACCTGTGCATCAACTCTGTTGCAGATCTTAGTGTCATCTGCAAAGAGACATACTTTCCTTCCAGTCCTTCTGCAATGTAAAGCATAAAGACATTGAAGAGGACTGGTCCTAATACTGAACCCTGCGGTACCCCGCTAGTAACCCTCCTTTCTTCTGAGTGGACTCCATTTACTATTACTCTCTGTGTCCTATTCTCCAGCCAATTCTTTACCCAGGCTGTCATCTTGGGACCCACTCCCAGGCTGGCTAACTTATATATTAATCTTTTGTGTGGGACTGTGTCAAATGCCTTGCTAAAGTCTAGGTAGGCCATGTCCACAGCCCCTCCCTGATCTAGCCATTTATAATATTATGCAAATTGTCTGGTAAAGAGTTCCATGTACCAATGGCAACTTGCTTGAAAGCTTTTTATTTTTTAGCTGATTTGCACAAGGCAATTGCTAGTGATGTTGAATTGTGGGATCTTAGGGATCTATTATATTGTTTCCACTGGAAAAAAGTTAACATGGGATTATCAAGAGCAAAGTGAAGTGTGTTGTAAACAAAGCATGATATTTAATATCTATCTTTCTGCTCAAGAGGTAGCCAATCCAGCTTGCTGTACCTATTACAGTGGTACAAATAGACATATTGCATTGTATAGGCAATTCCTCCTCATTTCCCCCCGTTATTACCATCTTTTTTTTTTTGTTTATGATCATTTTTAATAATGCTCAATACATCAATTAAGCATTTTTATGTTGATACAGTAATAACATATAGATGAACTGATACTCAGCAGTACACCTGATAGTATAAAAGCTTGAGAAGACTCATATAAATAACTCTGAATGATCAACTTCAAAACATATGACAGGAGTCAACATTATTCGAATTACAATGCCAGCAGTTAGAGTTATTAGCCAAACTGCTTTTAAGCAGCCTGCCTGTATGGAATAAAGTAAGCTGTGTTTACAATCTTATGTTGGATAGTTTTATCTCTGGTTGTTTTGAAATGTATGCTTGACATCAAGATAACCAACCAATGTCTATCATATTAAGAAATGTTTGTAACTATCTATTCCATTTTTTTTACTAATTTGTAGTGTTTGGTTGATTTTTGTGGACTAAGAAACTTTATAACCCAAAAACAGACCTTTCTAGATCTCTATATTTTCTAATAGGTCTTCTTTTACCCTTTTGTTTTCAGGATCTCTTTCCCATCTGTTCAAGTATTTTTTGTTTTTTTAATGTTACTTATTTGTATAAATTTGCTATAAAAAATTAATAATAAGACATTTACTGTTAATTTTCAGGTTTGGATTATACCTAATTACTCTAGAACAATCAATTATACAAAAGGAGGCACTGAAAACACTTAATAAAAAAGGAAGCCCAGGACCTGACGGGATTAATCCCAGATTCCTGATACAAACTATGGATACAGTATCCCTTCCCTTGACCATTATCTTTTAACAAATCCCTCAATGAATCAGCAGTTCCTACTGATTGGTTGACAGCTCATGTAACACCTATTTTAAAAAAGGGGAATAGATCTAACCCTGAAAACTATCGACATATAAGTCTAACCTCGGTACCATGCAAATTAATAGAAAAAAATTATCAAAACCCTAATAGAAGCAGAAGTTTCAAATCTAAATTTTCAGGACATTACACAGTATGGTTTTAAACAGAGACACTCAACAACTGCCAATTTAATTGCCTTTTATAACCAAATTCACCATGAGCTGGACGCTAGGACCCCTATGGACATTATTCTTCTAGATTACAGTAAAGCTTTCGACGGTGTATCTCATATAAAATTAATCAATAAACTGACCTTGTTAGGAATTTCATCAAGTTTAATTAATTGGGTGAACAACTGGATAACTAATAGGACCCAACAAGTAAGGATCAATGGATTTTTGTCGGACCCGGGTGAGGTGACTAGTGGAGTTCCACAGGGTTCTGTTCTTGGACCTGTTTTATTCAACATATTTATTTCTGATATGCAGACCAGTTCCAACACTCATTTATCAAAATTTGCTGATGATACCAAACTGGGAGGAAGGGTCGACACATTGGATAACAGGAGTCAATTGTGCACAGATTTGTGTAAAATTGAGGAAAGGGCATTATTAAATGGCATGGAGTTCAATAACAGAAAACGTACTGTACTTCACCTTGGTAATAATAACCCATGTCAGTCTTACAAATTAAATAGCATACCACTTAAAACAACCAATTGAGAAAAAGATCTCGGGATTACTGTCAATAACAAACTGTCCTTTAGTGATCATTGTAATAAATTAGCCAAAAATTTAAATGGATTACTTAGAAGAATAAACCACATGTTTGTGACTAAACTTGAAAATTGCATTATTCCCCTGTATAGGACATATGTTAGACCATACTCAGATTATGGGTCACCATTTTGGAGTCCATATCTGAAGAAAAATATAGCAACCATTGAGAGCATTCAGAGGAGAGTAACACAGATGATACCACATTTAGCACACTTATCATATGATGACAGGACCTCCTGTTTCTTTATAAAATCCTAGAAAAAATGACTCTTATGCGACAATGTGGAATTAACTTTACAACAAGGAAATTAGTCTCTAGACTGCACCCTAAACAACTTGCTATCCCCAAAGCAAACACCAATAAGAGATTACATTACTTCACACTTAGGGCCCCCAGAACATGGAATAAGTTACCTAACGACCTTGTTACTAGCCCCAATTTTGAAACATTTAAAACCAAATTAGATCGCTGGTTAGATACTATTAACAAATAATGATCCACAATATTGGGGGGGGGCACTCTCAGTGGGCATATTGCCTTCTTGTGCCCCAATCCACTAAGTAATACCATAATGGATTAAAAAAAAAAGTGCTTCAGTTTACTGTGCTGATGTATTTTTGATAATTTGACCAAAATTTGGTATTAAAGAACATTTACACTTACTTGAATGCTCTAGGTTAAACAATATATTTAGAAAAAAAATGTTACCTTTAATATTCATGCCGTTGTTTTCTACAGATAAATCAGTATTGCCATTATAGGTCCAGTTAAGTTCTATTTTAACTTTTATATACCTTTCATAAAATATTAGGTCGGGACAAGACTCCCCCCTATTGGGTAAGCATCATTTCTCCCAAGAAATTCTTGGACTTTTGAAATTTCAGATGTAATTTTTGAATAACTTTTTTCTTTTGTGCCATTTTTTCAGAACAGATGTTAGGAAAGTGTGTAATAAATATTAAATTATATGTATTGCTAGCCTCTTGATAATTTGAACTTTGCCCCAATGGAATAATGGTATTTGTTCCAGCCTTGACATTGTATCTTCATTTGTTCCATCAATGGTGTATAGTTATGTTTTAGAAAATTTTTATAGGTTAACTCGATTCCTAAAATAATCAATGATTTCTTCTTTTATTTTAGCATTACAATTATCAAAAATAACAGATTTGTTTTCAATATTAAATGTCAAACTTTCTGACTTCTGTTCACTTACATGATAACCTGTTACACTGGAAAAATGAGAAATAATATTTTTGGTCCCAAATTTCTCCACATCCAAAACCATACTCGGAGATACTGGGTTGTACTCTAAAGCACAAGAAGGATAAATTGATGAAATTCACTATAGTCTAGCCTTGCTGAGATTTTAAATCTTGGGGAAAATAAGTGAAGTCTTTTTCCAAATGCTACAACTCTTTGCAGTAATCTGTTAACAAATTACTGGATATAAAACCATTTAAGATTCATGATTTGTACTTTTCCCAGCCTATAGCTGGAGATGATCTGTCTAATTTTAGTTCCACAAAACAATTTAAGCTCCCTCCAAGTATGACATCTTCTTTACCCCAACTGCTGAAGAAGCAATCTACTGTTGCCATGAAGGAACCAGATCCCTGAGAGGCGCATAAATGGATTCTAATACTACAACAGTTTCTTTCTGAAGAGCTTTTATCATAGTTATCTTTCCTTCTTCATCTGATTGTATATCCAAAATATTTATTGGAGATTTTTCCTTGTCGTAAGTATTATGACACCATTAATATTTCTGGTATTGCTTGATGAAGAAAAAGAAATCTGTTTGATCCATTTTTGCTTTTTTAGCTTTTTGACTTCTAACTGCACTAAATAAGTTTCCTGCAATAATACAAAATCTAATTTGGATTTTTTAAGCAATTCAAGATTCTATGTCTTTTTACTGGAGAACTCATCCCGTTTATGGTCCAGGTGGTTTCCTTAACACTGTACAGCTAATATATTCTGCTTTGGAAATATTTCTTGGTCCTAACACTGTTGGCATATTTGCTGTCAGTAATTTTCACAGCTGGTGAGTAGCAATGTGACAGGTAATAAGAGTGTGCTGATAGTTTGACAGATGGAATAGGAGCAGCCTGTAGGAATGACAGTTTGAGAACTTGACAGTTTTTTAACAAGCAGCTGTTGCTGTGCTGCATTCCCACATTGCACTCCTTCATTTTTCTCATGCTGTGCCATGTTGTGTCCAAATTACATTTCCAATTTACATTCCTCTATGGGTTTTTTTTTGTATTTAAACTTCATAGCCACACATTACATTACTGCCTCCATCCTTCGGTGATTCCATCTGTTGCAAGCTGCCTTCTCTGCTCTGGTAACTCCATGTGCCAAAAGTCAAATATATGGTGATTCCATCAGCTGCAAGTTGTTTTCTCTCTGCTGCAGTTACTCCATCTACTGAAAGCCAAAAGCTAGATCTACAGTGATTCCATCTGCTGCAAGATGCCATCTCTGCTCCAGTTACTCTATCTGCCATCTCTCCTCCTTCTCATTGGTTTGTGTATGATGCTGCATGATGCTGGCACACCAAGACCATCTGCTTCAGTGACTTCCATCATGCTACTCTGCTGCTGAAGTCTCTCCTCCTCTGTGTCTGCCATCTTGCTGATCCAACTGTCAAGACTTGCTATTCTGAAATGTCCCTATACAACTGGCTAAGCTGGCCAAAGGCTGCCAACTGGGGGATAGCATTCATCAATGGTGTTGATACTGATCAGCTGGCTGACTGTGCTGGAGTGTCCAATCAGGTGGAAGAGTCGGTCATGAGTGAGTTACAGTCTTGTACAATTCCAGCAAACAAAAAAGAAGAAGAAAGCAAATATGCTTGTTACTCTCCAGCAACTAGAGTTGAATTTGGCCACTATGCCAGTGAGCATGGTGTCATGAACTCAGTGCAGTAATTTAACTTGAAATATAAACAGACAATCAATGAAATTACTGAAAGTAAATTTAAATAAGATTATCTGGCACAAGTGAAATTAAACCCTTAAATTTCTAAAATTAAACCAGACTTCCAAAACGACCAAATGGGAAACCACATGTGCTTAGAAGATAAAGAAAAGGAATTGAAAAATGTTATAAAACATTTAAGAGCAGAAGGGGCAGTTGTTAACACAAGGGACACATATGCAGTGGCAGTAGGGGTTATCAAAGCACACAGCCTTCAGCTACTTGCAGAATACTGGGGTAGTATTAACCTATTGCACCAGTGGGCATGGACTTTCCTTAATCACGTAGGATATTCAAAATGAAAAGGCACCAAAGCTGCTTGAAGATTACCTGCAGATTACCAAGAATTTAGAGATGCCTTTTTTGCTCGAAATCGACAGCACTTAAAAATGAGCTGATATCCCTACCCCAAATTAGTCCTAAGCATGGACAAAACAGGTGTAAATGTGATACCGGTGTCAGAGTGGATGAGGGAAGTCACTGGGGCCAAATAGGTTGAGGTCACCAACCGTGGTGACAAAAGGGAATTATCATTGGCACTTAGTGTCATCCTGGCTGGTGACTTTCTGAGCCCCAAGTCATCTACAAAGGACATACGGCTTGTCACCCACATTTTGAGTTTCCAAAGACAGTAAGAAGGACTGAAGACTGCTTCAGAGGGTTCTAGCAAGTGAGTATATAGGAGGCACATGCTAAACGCCTGGATTAAGTGACTTTTTTACTGTTTGCACAATGTACCATCAAGTACCATTGCCATCATTTTAAATGCCTCTGATAAATCTGTTTATTTACAATAATTTAGTAAAATTATTTAGTAGTAGGAAAACTTAGTAAAACTTTTATATACAGTACATCTGTCTGTGTTTCGCTTGTGGAGGGTAAATAATCATCAACACCAATCCATACAGGGTCAATCAAATACTTTTTTTAGTAAAATACTATACATGATCAAAATATATCACTTTCTTGTTATTTTCAGGGTATATGCCCATCCTATAAACATACTGAAAATAAAGTGAAAGTGAATGTATTAGTTCTACAGTAGCTAACCCCATTTTATTTTTGATTTAATTCTAACTACACATAAAGAAAATGGTCTGTGCTCTAATAGCATGGAAATAAAGGTCCCAATAATATTTAATATGAACCTTGTTGAGTATTTTACTTCTGTCACAAGAAACTGTGTACTGTACCAATACAAAACAGTTTGCACCAATTTTTATGTTTTCCAAAGACTCTGTAGCCCCACTTGCCCTCCACTACTCCCCCATCACCATCACCACCTTTCCTAGCATGCCAATGGGCATTTCCAGGAATTTCCTTGATTCCCCGTAGCCTTCTATCACTGAATGTGAGCTAGTGCCCCCCACCCAATCACCCCTATATAAAAAATATTTCTAGAATTAGTCCCCATATCTCCCCCCACCAACAGCACCACTACTCATCTCAAAGTATATTATGATTCAGTTAAAGCTCATGATGTTGTAGTTCCTGGAAGAAAGAACAAAACAGAACAAATAATGTAATCCTCATATTCAAATTAAGTGAAAATTTGAGGCAGCCTCAGATGTAAGATCTTGTAAAGTTCATTCTTGTTGTTCTAGAAAAAAGTTTGATCATTCAGGAAAACTTTTTGTTTAGAGAGATGTATTACAATTACTTTAATTTGTTTCTTTTTACAACATTTGCTGTACTTCAAAGAGTTGTTTCCTGCTTCCACAAGTCGGGTGAAAAATCTTGCCAAATTGGGATTAGTTGTTCTCTGAATTCTAACCCTTTGTTTGCTGAGATTGCCTTTATTATTTCAGTTTTATCTACACTTCTCATTAATTTAACAGTCACTGGTCTCATTTTGTTAGTATCATTGTCCAAAGTTTTTGAGCCAGTCTGGTGTTTTCTGTCAGTTTCTGGTGTTTCTTGTTCTGTTCCTAATAGATTT
Source organism: Neoceratodus forsteri (assembly GCA_016271365.2). Classification (NCBI taxonomy): domain Eukaryota; kingdom Metazoa; phylum Chordata; order Ceratodontiformes; family Ceratodontidae; genus Neoceratodus; species Neoceratodus forsteri. The sequence goes on along the minus strand of CM057449.1, from coordinate 245,520,607 downwards.
TTGAAAAATAATTTTAATGTATCCACTAGGGTGTTAGATTTTTTCCTGTTCTCAATTATTCCAAAAATCCTATTTTTTTTTCCTTCTGGAGTGATTTTCAAAGTTATAGTGTTTGTTTTTTAGCCATTCTTGTTTCTTTTTCCATGTACCAAAGGTGAGCCATTCTGTCACCCTAAGGACACAAGAGGTGACACTCTTACAGCCATAAGAGACACTCCAGAATATATAAATAAATTACACATCATCAGACTGTGCCTCCTGGATTATATAATAAGAAAGAGGTTTTATAAAATTATTTTAAATTTAAAAGAGTTAGTAGTGCAAAAAAATAGTGGGAATAACATTTTACTAAATTTTAAAAGTAATCCTTTATTATTTTTTATTACTGAAGTTTTTTTTATATGTAACCCCTTGTTACCCAGGGTTACTAGAATCCCAGTAAGACCTAGTGGTAGGCAGGGAAGGCAGCTTGTGAAACTCCAGTTAAATGGGTTTCACACTGTCTCACTCTGTTCTCAGTCTCAGCTGAGACTGAGAGATGACATCACCAATAGAACTGTCGCAGCTGCATAAGCCACATTAGAATCTTCAGCAGAGGGAGTTAGATAGAACGTTGGGAGTTTTCAAAGTGGTCTGTTCCTGTTTGCCTTCTGTAAGAGAAGGTGAGTCTCCTGTTTGCTTTCAAAGAGGAAGGAGCAGTTCCAGTTTTGCCTTCAAGTGGTGGAGACTGCTGTTCGGGTCTCAGTGCCCTTCCCTCCGGGGGGGGAGTAAAGATCCCCATGTAGATTCCAGGGGCAATCCCCTAAATTCTGCAGAAGAAAGAAAGCTGCCTATTTCAGTTTCAGTCTGTGTTCGGAAAGTGGGAAGAGTTGAAATTTGCCTGTGGGGCACCTGCAACAACAGGGTGAGTGTTTGCTTTAATATGAGAGGGCAAAAAATGTGTTTCTTCAGCCTGGGATATGTGAAGAAATCTAGGAATTGAACTACTATTTGGGAGGCCTATAGGACTAGGACAAACAAATCGAGTAGTGTCAAAAGCTAGAGTGCTGTGTGAATTCAAGTAATATGGTAGAGAGGGTGCGACAGTTCACCCACCATTTAATCTACATTCAGAAGTTTCAGTTTTTCCAGAGAAATGGCCGGGTATGGGCTGTGGGAGCTGGAGGTGGGAACACCCCCCCATCTTTAGTAACCAGGTCCACCTCTACGGATTTCTGCTGTGATTGCTACTTGCCTCATGTGCTTGGCCAGTGATGAGGGAAGTATCCAGACGTGGGTCGCAAATGGGAAAATCTCTCTAGGAGTCGCAGAGTCTAAGTGGTGTGGGGAGCCACAACAAGTGTGAAGAAAATTCTCTTTTTGAGATGGGAGTCAGAAGACGTAAGAAGGAAATCTCTCTAGGAGTTGCAGACTCTAAGTGGTGTGGGGAGACACAACAAGAAAATGGGTTCATTCTTCCAATGGACCACCATTCAAGTGGCCGGCAGGGGAGTTGGGCCAGTCGGGCTGTGTACCCAAAGCGCATGCAAGTCCAGGCTGTGTGCCTGGTGGGTCCAGAGCCTGAAAACAGTAAATTGGTTCATTCTTCCAGTGGACCACCTTGTAGTCTCTAATCTGCATTACCAGTAAATGTAGCCCCATGGGGGGGTCCATCTATGCTTTGTTGTGTTCAGCTAGTTGTGAATAAAAGCCACACTGCAAAATCCCATTCCTGGTTCTGGACATTACAGTTATTGCTTCCTGTGTTTGGATTTACTTGGGTGCCCCTGTGCAGAGTACCAAACCTAGGTCCCCTTGTGCCGAGTAACCTCATCCTCCTCGAACCCAGGTCCCCACCAGTTATTGCTGCCAGCGCCAACAGCATGCCACCTGTCATTCTGGTAAAAAGGCAGGGGTGAGGGGTTACAAAAATGGAGGCACCGCTTTGGATTTTGTTCGGGAAGGAAGGTGCTCAGGCAAGGGGGCTAGTGTGTTGGCTATCTGGCAGTGGGTAGTCCAAAAAGCTGAAGCAATTTCCCTAGTGTGTTGCTGTGTGCTGTGAATCTTGTGCTGCTGTTTAAAAATGCCAACTGTTTACCAAGGAGCATTAAAGCCAAAGGGTGTGCCCTTGTCCTGCATCAAAATTGTTTACAGCGTTTTTGCCTGCTTTAAAAATGAACTGTGGTAAATTAAAGTGTGGAAGACTAGGGGTAGCAACAGAGAAATTGTGCCCTGGATGTTTGAAATGCTTTTTAAAAATGAATTCTTGCGAAGAAAAGTGTGGAAGACTAGGGGTAACAACAGAGAAATTGTGCCCTGGATGTTTGAAATGCTTTTAAAATGAATTCTTGTGAAGGAAAATGTGGAAGATTAGGGGTAGCAATAGGAAGATTATGCCCTGGACATTGGAAATGCTTTCTGTGTAAATGGAGAGACTGCAGAGTTAATGGCTATGTTATATGGCTGAAATGGGCTCCCACCGTGGAGTCAGTTGAAAAAAAAAAGTGCATTCTGCAGTTTAAATTTGCCTGCTCGATGATCGCCATGAGGAGAAGAGCCCTCACAAGGAAGAAGAGGCTCATTTGCATGGCGTCGTGTGGTTGGTCAGGCTGCAATCAGTCCTGCCCCTCAGCCAGCTATACTGAGACTACCCCAGCATTTGAGAGGGAGTGAGAGTGCAGCGCGTGTACTGGCAGTGGAGGAGCATTGCAGAGTATTCAAAGCACTGTGAACAGTTAAAAAATAGACTTTTTAGTTTAAAATTGGGCTCAACCCACAAATCGATCATTAAAACAGCGAGTTTGGTGTATAAAACGACGATCGCTAGGACTGCCTACCCGTTTGTATACTGAGGCCTTCAAGAACTGACTGCAGGCCGTTTTACCCCATCACAGAAAATTGCTACTGATCACAGTAAGTAAACAACTCAAAAACTGCTCAATCAGTGATTTTCAGTTATGCCATATAAAATGTGTGTGCAGCAGTGTAGTCGCTTTGCAAGTAACGACTGTGTGAAGTCCTGCCAGCAAGTACAAGTCTGTTAAGCCATTGAATGTGTGCATGGAAGTGAAATTAGCCTCAGTTTAAAGTTTGCAGCCAGAGAGAGACTGTGGGTTGTAGCAAAATGCAACACTAGTAGAAGCAGGCAATCCTGAGCTAAAACCTGAAGCTTTAGAGGGACTGTGAATTAAATGAATGTTACCAGCTTGTGAAAAGTCCAAGGAAAATCCTGTAAATGTGTGTAAAGCCAGATCAGTGCAAGTTGTGCAGTTTGAGTAAAAGTTATCAGTAGCTGGTGTAAATCGGGTGCACAATGGCTTGACCCAGATTCTAAATGTTGATGCACAGGAGTGCTGCCGCCGCCATTACAGGGTGGGGGAGTAAAGTAAACACAGCAGCAGAGGAGCCATTTTAAAACTACAGAGTGTGTTCAGTAAAGTGGGACTTTCAGTTATAGTGAACTTTTGTTTATTTTTCTGCAGTTATGGCCTCAGGACCAGCTTGTTACCCGGATCATGCCCGGGTTGCAGTAACAGCAGCAGCAAATAGACTGAGAGATATTAAAAAAGTGGTGCTATGGAGGGCAACTGCCTCCTGATGTGGCAATTCCTAATTATCCACAGCGTGTATGCCAAATATGTTTCAGTGCTGGAAGGGACATCTTCATGATTCCTCACTGTGCTGGATGCCTACAAAAATATGGCTTATATAATGCGCTTCCAATTCGTTTGGCCCCCACATGGACAAAAATTCAGGAATCTGCAGTTGGCAGCACACAGCACCAGGCAGAGCCTGTGGAGGAAGGCCCCTCGGGGGAGTGTGGCACAAAGCTAGAGGGTGCAGAGTTAGAGACAGAATCAGAAGTTGAAGTTTTGGATGCTGGATCCCAAAAAGAAAGTTCGGATAAAGCATCAATAGACCCCTGGGTGGGGGGGCCTAGCCCAAGTCTCTTAGGTGAAGATGAGATGTGGGAAGCCTTTGAATGGGAGGTGTCGACCTCCGCGCCTAGTGATGAATGGATAGTCTCAGGGGTGAGAACGACTGCTCACTCCTGGGCACAGATCCTCAGTGAAGAGGAAGATGAGGGGGATCCTATGTGGCCTTGGGAGAAAGGAACGGGTACACAGCCTCAAGATCTTGCCTCGGAGGAATGTATTGAAGAAGGTGGTGATGCCACTGCCCTGGCTTTACAGGAGGAAGAAGTCAGGGATCCGTTTCTAATTTCCTTGAGGATGCGAAAGCTGGCAGAACCAGGACTGGCCACCCCCAAGCCAGGTCAGCGGTCTCAGATTGACCAAAGCAAGTAAAGAGGAGAGACTGGTTCGTAGAAAGGCAAATGAGATCTATGGTATGACCTTTCCTACCTTTCCTCAGAGAGTCTGGGAGGAGATTGAGAACTGCAGGAAATCCTGGATCTGGGATGAAGCAATGAAAAGTGTGCATTCTGGGGCCAACCAGCATGTAAAGAATAGACTGTTCCACAAAAAGTATACCCAGTGGAAGAGAGTGAGAATAGTGGATGGAGAGGGACGTGAAATCTCCCACTGTGTGAATTATGTGCACCCAGACGGGGTAATAATTCAAGCCCCTGACCCCCCGGTACTATTGGCCTCAGTGCAAGGACCTCCCAGCAAATGTGCCCGTGCCTACAAAATGGAGAGCCGAGCAGTGGTAGTCAATACTGCCACACCAGACTGTGAAGTGCCCTTATTGATCCGCCAATATGAATAACCAGGACTCAGGTGCCCCACATTCATCAGTCTACAGTGTACTGTCCTGTCCAGCAACCATCCACTGGCCCACCAGATGACTTCAGATCCAGAGAGGACACCATCCCAGCTGTTTCCTGTTCATCGCCTGGTAATCAGATGACGTCGGACCAGCTGTTTTCTTTTTGTTCCTGTTCTAAGGTTCCGTCTCCAGAAATGACATCAGCCCAGCTGTTTCCAGATGTGCCCTTCTGTAGTTCCCGGAAGATGTCCGCCCAGCTGTATCAGAAGAAATGCTGCCAGGGAGAGTCTTCGGCTGCGGTGCAGGTTCATGCAGAGTATTGTACTACAAATAGCTGGTAAGTCCAAACTTCTCTATCTTTATGACATTGCAGTACACACCCTACACTACAGACTTCAAAAATGTGTGAACTGTCCACAAAGACTCTCCCCTTTGGGACTTTGGCCTGTTAGAACTGTGCTTCGCCGGGCTCCAGCCCAGGAGAGACTCTTTATTGGACTAGCCTTCGGGTCTCGTGGTCACTAGTTGGGACTTTTAGGGCACTCTAGCCCCCCAAATGTGTATTGTAAATAATATCATTATTGTATTCTAATGTAAATACTGTTTTTCTACCTTTTTTCTAAAAAATCTTTCTGAGATGTTGCATTGTTTTGATGGTAGGGGTTTTAGGTAGACTGTGTATGCAGATTAGGAGTGTGTTTTGTTTTGTCTTTTTCTTACAGATGTTCCTGGGAAGACCGAAGAGAAGACAAGAAGAGGAGGAGGGGCTCATCAGAGTTCCTCGTCAGTGCTTTATTGTGTAGAAATTTAAAGTACTGTGGTGTTATTGTTATGGTTATTGCTGTATTAACCCTTTCCTTCCACAGGTGTGGTTGTGGGGGTAGGGAGGAGGCATTAATGTGGTATTTTAATGGTGTGGTTGCAGGTTGCCCAAGGTCGGGGAGGTCCCCGGGTTGTTTTTGTTTTGGAATATTATGTTAGAGGCAGATAGGTTTTCCCTAGAGGGTTAGGGGGGATGGACAGGCTGTGGCCCTGACCTGCAGTAGGGACCGCAGTGCTGATCTATCAGGGCTATGCTCTGGATGGTTCTACCAGAGCCACTGGGTGTCCATAGTAAGTGGATAGTGTAGAGGCTGATATGTCAGCTACAGGCCTCTAGGCCCTTAGTGTTGCCTGCCTGTGCTTGCACAGGGTAGGGGAGGGGCCTGATCCCCCCTCCGCGGAGTAGCACATAAGATGAGGATGGCCTAAGGCTGGGTAAAGCAATGATCTGGACAGTCATTTTCTCTGTCAAGGGTGAGTAACCCTGTTACCTGGGGTTACTAGAATCCCAGTAAGACCTAGTGGTGGCAAGGAAGGCAGCTTGTGAAACTCCAGCTAAATGGGTTTCACACTGTCTTACTCTGTTCTCAGTCTCAGCTGAGACTGAGAGATGACATCACCAATAGAACTGTCGCAGCTGCATAAGTCACATTGGAATCTTCAGCAGAGGGAGTTAGTTAGAACGTTTGGAGTTTTCAAAGTGGTCAGTTCGTTTCCCTTCTGTAACAGAAGGTGAGTCTCCTGTTTGCTCTCAAAGAGGAAGGAGCAGTTCCAGTTTTGCCTTCAAGTGGTGGAGACTGCTGTTCGGGTCTCAGTGCCCCTCCCTCCGGGGGGGAGTAAAGATCCCCATGTAGATTCCAGGGGCAATCCCCTAAATTCTGCAGAAGAAAGAAAGCTGCCTATTTCAGTTTCAGTCTGTGTTTGTAAATTGGGAAGAGTTGAAATTCGCCTGTGGGGCACCTGCAACAAGAGGGTGAGTGTTTGCTCTAATATGAGAGGGCAAAAAATGTGTTTCTTCAGCCTGGGATATGTGAAGAAATCTAGGAATTGAACTACTATTTGGGAGGCCTATAGGACTAGGACAAACAAATCGAGTAGTGTCAAAAGCTAGAGTGCTGTGTGAATTCAAGTAATATGGTAGAGGGGGTGCGACAGTTCGTCCACCGTTTAATCTACATTCAGAAGTTTCAGTTTTTCCAGAGAAATGGCCGGGTATGGGCTGTAGGAGCTGGAGGTGGGAACACCCCCCCATCTTTAGTAACCAGGTCCACCTCTATGGATTTCTGCTGTGACTGCTACTTGCCTCATGCGCTTGGCCAGTGATGAGGGAAGTACCCAGACGTGGGTTGCAAATGTGGAAATCTCTCTAGGAGTCTCAGACTCTAAGTGGTGTGGGGAGCCACAACAAGTGTGAAGAAAATTCTCTTTTTGAGATGGGAGTCAGAAGAAGTAAGAAGGAAATCTCTCTAGGAGTCGCAGACTCTAAGTGGTGTGGGGAGACACAACAAGAAAATGGGTTCATTCTTCCAATGGACCGCCATTCAAGTGGCCGGCAGGGGAGCCGGGCCAGTCAGGCTGTGTACCCAAAGCCCGTGCAAGTCCAGGCTGTGTGCTTGGTGGGTCCAGAGCCTGAAAACAGTAAATTGGTTCATTCTTCCAGTGGACCACCTTGTAGTCTCTGATCTGCATTACCAGTAAATGTAGCCCCATGGGGGGGGGTCCATCTATGCTTTGTTGTGTTCAGCTAGTTGTGAATAAAAGCCACACTGCAAAATCCCATTCCTGGTTCTAGATATTACAGTTATTGCTTCCTGTGTTCGGATTTACTTGGGTGCCCCTGTGCAGAGTAGCCAAACCTAGGTCCCCTTGTGCTGAGTAACCCCATCCTCCCCGAACCCAGGTCCCCACCAGGTATTGCTGCCAGCGCCAACAGCATGCCCCCTGTCATTTTGGTAAAAAGGCAGGGTTGGGGGGTTACATGTATTGTTTACTTGTTGATCAGATGGTTTTCTACCTAACAGTATTGGGTGTGATGTGAAAAGCAGTGCTTTTCCTGAAAGACCTAACTATATACCTCCCACTACATTATCAGCATCTAACTAGCAGCTCAGTCATTGTTACATTACAAGCCCTGCTGCCTAAGTGGTAACATGTGTTACAAGTTACAAATCAGGCAGCATGAGACTGACTCTTCTTAGTTACTCTTGGTGTCACTATGAGTGGCGTCACAATGCTGATGATGTATTGGAAGTAATAGAACTACAGAGTGCTAGAGTGTTGTTCCACACATCATATGTAGTACTGTCAGGTAGAAAATCTTCCAATCAGCAAAAGAGGGAACAAAAATAAAAATACTTCAGATATAAGAAGTGATGGCTGTCTGCTTCTATGAGTTATTATTATTAATTCCAGGCAGTAGGCTAGCTCTTTCAATAATATAATAGAGACTTACATCTCCTCTTGAAAGTGGAACATTCCACTTTTTCAAACGCTGTATGCCAGACACTCTTATATTGTTAAAAGAGTTCCTTAGGTGCAGGCAAACCTTTGGTGCCGATGATTTACTTCGTATTGATTTGGTCATTTTGCATGACAGGATGGCCATGTAGACGTGTAATACCCACCTTTCAAGTAGGCTCTGGGGTTACTAGTTACAGAGCAAGTACAAATGCAGTTGCCGATTTTGGTTTTAGAAAAATGCAAACAGGGTGAGCAATGAGTACAAATGTATACGGGCTGGGATCCCTTTATCTTAGCGAGCTTCTTGTAGCCAGCACCGATACCCATGTGTTAGGATCCTTAGGTGTGGGATTATTGGTTGGTCCTAAATCAAGTTTAAAATCTGCTGGGGACAGAGCATTTTCTGTTGCGGCCCCATTTTAAACAGAACAACCTTTCCATGGATATACAGTGTGCCCCCCTTCTGTCCTCACTTTTAAACATAAGCTGAGAACTTTACATTTTATACAAGCATTAATGGGTTCTTAACACAGTAGTATTTGCTAGTTACCATGTAGTTTTGCCTCTAATAATGTTGTTTCTAGCAAAAACATCAATATAACCATTTTTCATTTCATTTTCTTTCCTTCATGAAGTAAGATATGGAATTGAAGTTTTTTAAAAGTTCCTGTTCCTGTGCCATGAGAAATATAAATATCTTGGTTCAGTGTTGTGCTGTTTACCATCAGAAACAAATGATAGCACCACCCTGATATATCCATAATGTGAATCTAGTATGTACAGTCAACAGGTAACTGCAACAGAAGAAGATTTTAAAAATAGTAAGTGGCGGCCATCACTAATAATGTGAGTCATTAATTACAGCATTTTATAAAAGCTGTTTTAAACACATCTGAGAAACCTAAAAATATACTGTGGATGAATGTAAGGATGTCAGAAATGCATTTTTGCCAAAAAAAAAAGTTATGATGAAACTTTATTGTTGACTAACAAATACTGCTGCTTTATGTTCCATTGCCTTGTTGCACTGCCCATTTTTATAGTAGTTATTTATTTATTTATTTGAACACCTCTATGATGAACTGATCCACATTCTTGTGTTATGCATTGTTTTTTATTACTGAATTTTAAGTTTATGTTTTTCTTTTATTTATTGACTGCCTCTTAGTTTTTAAAAAAGCATATTTAAATAAGCATTATTGTGGTGCGGTAGTGCCACTATAGTTAGGGTTGAGCAGGGGTTTCTATGTTAAACCTCAAAGTTTGTATTTTAATAGCTTTGCTACTGTTCAACAGATTTGCATGAAATTGTGCATGCCTGGTCTTGGGGGGGGGGGTAGATCTCTTGACTTGCCAAGTTTTGTTCTGGTCGGATGTGTGGATTCTGAGATGTGTATAACAATAAAAGTTAAATAATTTGGGGGGGTGTGCTGTTTATTTGTCATTGCCTAGCACCCAGGTGGTTTGAAATTTTGGTCTGAAATGTTCAGGGTAGAAAGGGTTTGGGCCACAGTGGTGCCTTTTGCTGGTTTAGTGAAAAAATATTAATCCATTCCAAAGTTATTAGATTTTAAAATTTCAGTCCTAAGCATGCTCAGTACTGTCTTTTGGATAGCTGCTTGGAACGAAAAAAAAACTGGTCTGTATGAAAAAGAATCCTTTGTATGCATCCATACACGAATGGATGGCATTCCACTGGCAAATTGGGACCTGCATGAATGAGGATACGGTTATACTATCTCAAAAAGTAAGGAAATTTATTGCAAACATCTTCATTAATGCATCATTTAGGGTTAATGTGAAATGTGGTGTTAGGGTTCCCAACCCTAACACCCCATCCCCACCTTGCAGGCAGCAACAGGAAAAAAACATTATGGTTTCTCCTCTCCTGAGTCTTCACAAATCAGGCGTGGGGTTTACCTTGGGGTTGTCAACCCTAATGCTCACCCCATTCTCGTATACTCTACTCTTCTTAGCTTATTTACTGATGGAAAGGGATGAGCATTAGGGTTGACATCCCCAAGGTACACCCAATGCCTGATTTGTGAAGACTCAAGACAGGTGAAACCATATTGATTTTTCCTGTTGCTGCCTACAGGGTGGGGTGAGGTGTTAAGGTTGGGAACCCTAACACCACATTTCCCTACTTTTGTCACTTTAACCCTAACTGTTGTGTTTACAAAGTTTTTTTTTGCAGTTAATTTATCTATAAATCAGTAGTATGTACATTTTTACAAGCTGCATCAAGTAGGAGGTAATAAACAAAGAGATGGAAAGTGAAGCGAGGTACTAAAGAAGAAGCAGAATGTCAGGGGTATACACTACATTACTGGCTGGAAGAAAAAAGGCACAAGCTGATTGGCTGTCAATCTAGCAAATAGGAAGACAGTGCATCCTGGAGTGCTGATCATCCATGCTTAGGGAACCCATTGTGATGCCTGTTATTGGGTATTATATCCTGCTTTGTAACTTATAATGTATTTAACTGGATATATACATTTTTTGTCAGACTAGAATCTGTAGTGTGTGCTGCTTTTCTTTTTGCTAGCCTATGTGACTGGTGAAGCTAGCAAAATAAGAATTGTAAGCCAGAACCCTTTGGTGCCTCTGTGCCCCCCCCCCATAGTAGACATACTCATATTTGTTGTCTGCTCCCTTGCACACCCTATATTATACTTTATGAACTGCAAGAAAATACAGTAGTACTTAGTTTTATGGAATTATCGGAGTACAACATTCCAATTCTAACACCAGTTAGGCTACATTGGGGACTGGGGACCCACCTCAGGGCATGCGGACCTGTATGGGGAAGACAGTCCTCATCCTTCCAGGAAAGAGACTGATGTCCTCAGTGAATGGTTTAGATGCCTCACTAGCAAGCATTTAAACTAGCCGAGGGGGGTGAAGGAAGGAAGCAGAGTAAATCATACTGCCCACCCCCACAAGATTATGTAGCTAGCAGGGAGAATCATAACATTACAGAAGCACCAGGGAAGACTGAACAGGCCAAAAGGGTGGGGGGTGATAGGCTCAAGGGAAAAAGAGGTGAGGGCAGGAGGGGAGTATACAGAAAATGGAAGTCCATGTGTGCAAATGATCGCGGCCTGGGAAGTAAAATCCCAGACATGGCAGCCGTGATGGCAGAGGATGATCTAGATATTGTGGCTATTACTGAAACATGGTACAATGGGAACCTTGAATGGGACATATGTAGCTATTCCAGGCTATCCTTCATTCAGGAGGGACAGGAAGGAAAAAAGGGAGGGGGTGGCTGTTTATGTCAAAGAAGGGATAAAGGCAACAGAATCACAAGTACTGCAGGGGGATGTAGAGGCACTATGGGTCACCCTGGAGACAGGCAATGGCACAGCCTTCTGCACTGGAGTGATCTAAAGACCCACCAGCACAAGGGGAGGAAATGGACAGGAAGCTACTAGAGACCATACATAAAATGGTGGCAAAGGGGGAGGCAATGCTGGTAGGTGACTTTAACCTGCCAGATGTAGACTGGAACATCTCAACAGCAGCTACAGCCAGGAGCATAGACATCCTGGATGCCCTGCAAGGAGCAGGACTCAAACAGCTAATGCTTGAGCCAACATGAGTGGGAGCGATTTTGGACCTGGTACTAACAAATGGAGACAGAATTATAGATGTCAGGGTGGGAGACTACCCGAGGACCAGTGATCATCGCATGGTGTGTTTTGAGGTGAATGCAGAGATGGGGTCGAGCCACACAATAGTGAGGGTCCTGGACTTCAGGAGAGCAGACTTCGCCAGGATGGAAATATGCCACAGGGAAGCCCTGACAGGGAGAAAGAAAGAAATACATGGGAGTTGAAGACCAATGGACCCACCTAAAGGAAGCCATAATGGGAGTAACAAACCTTTGCATTCGGCAAGTACACAAAGGCAGGAGAAAAAGAAAATCACTGTGGTTCTCAAGGGGGATAGCCAGGAAAGTAAGGGCAAAAAGGGTGACTTTCAGGAAATATAATGACACACAGAAGGAGGACAGAGCAGTGTATCTACAGAAACAAAGGGAGGTAGGGAGAGCCATCAGGAGTGCAAAGGCACAGACAGAAGAGAAGACAGCAAAGGAAGTGATGAAGGTGGACAAGACCTTCTATAGATACATTAGTGAAAAAAGAAAGACCATGGGGAGGGGGAATAGTAAGGCTGGAAGGAGACCAGAAAAAAAACATCAATCCTGAAGATATATTTCTGTTTAGTTTTTACAGAAGAAGGTTTAGGGGAGGGACCACAGCTAGGGAAGAAAATTGGAAGGGAGATGGACATAGGACCGTTCACAGAGGAGAGTGTTCTAAAGGGACTCACAAAACTAAAGGTGTACAAAGCTCTGGGTCTGGATGGGGTGCACCCAAGAGTATTGAAGGAGTTGAGGGGGTACTAGTGGCACCATTGGCAGCACTGTTCAGTGAGTCTCTGCTAACAGGAGTGGTTCCAGAGGACTGGTGGAGGGCAGATGTCATCCCTCTCCACAAAAGTGGGAGTAGGGAGGCGGTTGGAAACTATAGACCTGTCAGCCTGACCTCAGTGGTGGGGAAAGTTACAGAAAAATGATAGTGGAGCATCTTGATCTAGCAGAGCACAGGATCCAAGGCAGCATGGATTCACATCAGGAAGGTAATGTCAGATGAATCTGATAGATTTCTTCGACTGGGTGACCAGGGAAGTTGATCGGGGGGGGGGCGGTGAATTTGGTCTACCTAGACTTCAGCAAGGCATTCAACACCATTTCACATAGAAGGCTGATAAACAAGCTGGACAGTCTAGGGTTGGGACACAAGGTAGTGAACAGGGGTGCAAGTTGGTTGAGGGATAGAAAACAGAGTGGTAGTAAACATAGCTACAGTAGATCCAAGGAGGGGAGGATGACTAGCATGGTGCTGCAAGGATCAGTTCTAGGACCAGTCCTGTTTAATGTCTTTATCAGTGACATTGCGGAGGGACTGAAGGGAAAAAGATGCCTCTTTGCAGACGACACAAAGATCTGCAATAGGGTAGATATGCCAGAAGGGGTGGAAAAAATGAGAAAAGACTTGGATAAACTGGAACAATGGTCCAAGACATGGCAGCTAAGATTTAATGCGAAGAAGTGCAAAATCATGCACTTGGGCCACAGGAATGCAGGGGAGGAGTACATAATGGGTAGGGAATTGCTATCGGCCACCAAACAGGAAATAGTCCTTGGGGTTATCATATCTGACAACCTTAAGGTGGCCAAACAATGAGCCAATGCAGTGGGAAAAGCCAGCAGGATGCTGGGGTCCATAGATCTCCCACTCACTCCTCCTTGGCAGTCTAATATCTGCTGGCCTTTCCAACTCAGCCACAAATTGGTTCAGGACCCACCTAACCGATAGGACCCAATCAGTACGCATAGCTGATTCCACCTCCCCCGCCCCCTTTAACTATAGCTACCAGAGTCCCTTAGGGCTCTATGCTAGGCCCCCCTGCTCTTCTCCATCTTCCTAAATGAACCACCATCCATCTGTTCCTCATCCTCCATCCACATGTATGCAGACAATATGGTCCTTTTTGCTACCGGCCAATCCCCATCTGATGTAGCTACCAGACTTCAGCTCAACTTCAACAAGCTTCACACTGGCTCAGTTCTCACCACTTTTTCCTAAATGCCAAGAAGACTGTCTCCATGACCTTTGGCACAAGGCAGAGACTCTCAAGGCTACCATCTATGCCCTCCATCCACACCCTCAATGGGACTATACTAGAGCACACATCCACTTTTAGGTACCTTGGAGTTTGGCTTAACCAACACCTCAACTTCTCTAGTCATGTTGACGCCATCCTAAAATAACTGCACCCCAAGCTAGGTGCCCTTTATAGGTAACAGAGCTGCATTCCACTCCTGGCTAGGCGTGAACTGGTCCAGAAGATGATCCTCCCAATTTTTGACTACTGCAACATAGTCTACAGTGCCACTCCCAGCTCCTCCCTAACCAGACTGGACACCTTCTTTAACTCCTGTTGCTTTGCTCTGGACACCCTTCCCCTTACACATCACTGTGACTTATATCGCTCACTGTCATTCCCTTCTCTTACAAACAGGCGTCTTTCACATTCTGCTAAATCTATCTTCAAATACTGGTTTAATACCCTCGCACCCTGTCTATCCTCCTCTCTATCTATCCTTCCTCCTCCCTCCTGCTCCTTTAGATCCACCAATACCCACACATTAGTGATCCCTCGCTGTCTCACAAATGCAGGACAAAATGCATTCTTGCATCGATTCCCAAAGCTCTGGAACTCACTCCCACATCAAATTCGTTACTCCTCCTCCCCTGCCTCCCTATCTGCAGCCCTAAACAACTTCTTATTGACTTACTGCACTTGCTCCTAATCTCTCACCCATCACTCCAGTCTCTTCCTCCTCTGACCCCTACTCACCCTACCTTCCATTCTCCCTACAAATGTCCACTCGACCCCTCTCTTCCTCCATATCAACTCCCCTTGCACTTCCCTACCAGGGCTACCCTATTCATCAAGCACTCTGACTATTCTGCTGTATGTCTGCTTAGCTGTTTAGCAGTTAACCTCTTACTGGTTCGCATTCATGCTACCTGTTTCACTCTACCCCATTGTATTCTCTGCAATGTACAACCATTTTTGCCACAATATATTGTGTTCTACACCAACAGTTAATAATTTCATCAGTTATTACCTAGTGTATTTGCCCTGCATCTACTGACACTTAATTAATGTAGGAATTGTGTATTACTGTGAATTCAACTGTTGTTACCACCTTTATTGTCTTCTGTACCAATTGTTTTGTAACTATAAATTGTATTTGTGTGTTGCTTCTCCTGCTTCTCCCTCCCCCCAGGATGCACCATGAGATGAGTAACTTGTTGCTCAGTGTGCCTTCTCCTGGTGAAACATTTCAATAAATAAATAAATAGGGAGAGGTATCAACAGCAGAAAGGAAGGAGATGGTGATGCTACTGTACAAGTCCTTGGTGAGACCACATTTGGAATACTGTGTCCACTTCTTGAGACCGCATCTCTGGAAGGACATATACAAAGTAGATGCAGTTCAAAGAAGGACAATAAAGATGATGCAGGGCCTTCGCCAAAGGTCATACAAGGAGAGGCTGGAAGCACTCAATATGTATACCCAGGAGGAGCAGAGAGAGAGGGGAGTCATGATTGAGACCTTCTAGTTCCTAAAGTGAAGAAACAAGGTTCCAGAGGGTAGCATCTTTCAAAAAAGGAGTTGCCCCAGAACAAGAGAGCATGATATGAGATTGGCAGGGGGTAGACTAACAGGCAATATGAGAAAGTACTTCTTCACAGAAAGGGTGGCGAAGGCATGGAACAGCCTCCCAGCAGAGGTGGTGGGGGGAAGGCAGTGTGGGAATTCGAAACTGCATGGGATAGTCAAAGGGAAATCCTACCAGTATAGAAGAGGAGATAAGGCCAGAGATATTGCAAGGATCAGCAGCTTTGTTTGGTAGATAAGGAAAAATAAGGGCTGACTAGATGGGCCTATTGGTCCTTATCTGCCATCAAATTCTATGTTTCTATGTTACATGTTGATATCCAATAGCTGCAGTAACGAAAATAATTAGTCAGGGACCTAAATGCCACCTCCTGTCCAGTCATTGTCTTACAGGGCACATCACTTAGGTTCACCTGGACAAACAGACAGACAACAAGCTTTGGAGAAAAATGGCCACAGGCATATATTTATTAGCCAATTATTCAACCAGTACAGTCAAAATCAGCATGATGTGTGCAGCAAGGTAGTCTTGGTCGGTAAACTCATCAATCTGCCGTTCTGATTCAGAATTATTGGTGGTCATTCCCCATACTCCAACGGGATCCACCTAACCAATCAAAAAACCCTGCAAGGTCACCAGCTGTGGGGCATGAGGGATGGCTCTTGACCAGAAACAGAAGTGTCCTCCCCAACCAGAGGATTCCATAATGTCATAGGTGGATGACCTAGGAGGCTACCCTTCCGACTGCTCCTCTTAAAGGGAGAAAACTCCAGCAGTCCGGCCTAGACCTCCTGTCAGCCTCAGGATATAGAGGAGCAAGATGGAGATTCTCTAAGGTGCAGCCCTTTTTATGGGCTATGCTCCTCCCCCTGGCCCCAACAATCCCTCCCCCTTGGAACTCCTAACCTGCCTAACCCTCCACCACTGGTGGGTGGCTGCCTCCTCCGACTACGTGATCACCCAGGTATCACTCCAGTCCATGCCCACATACAAAGCCCTGCCCACTGTAATACCTTGTAGACTCTCACAACTTGTAAGTCATGGCTTACTTGGAGTACGTGTTCTACACCCATGGTCTATATGACTTGGTCAGCAGCACCATGTTGAAACAGTTGTGTGCTCTTTATTTTTCTTTCCAGACTAGCTGTCTGCCAGCTATGTTAGTTATGTTAACATGTGCATGGGCTTAGGAGAAAGAGAGCAGTTTGGAAGGCACGTACGGTATGCTGCAGATTTCTATCAGGTTGTTTGTCAGTGAATTCTAGGTGTCTGGAGCATCTGTGTTGAAGTTTTTTCTACCAGCTGATTTTCACTGGGCCCTGGGGATATGGAAATGGTTTCTGGAGGTGGATCTTATGTGATGAGGCTAGTCTGGATCCAAATAAATTGCCTCCAGCAATGCTTTTTAACAACAAGACCTTGCAGTAAGCTCTCCCAGCACAAAACCCAGCTGTTTTGCTCTTCAGCAAAACCAGCCCTATAAGCATCTAGGCAGGTCAGCTGGAATATACAATAGTAACATAGAAACATAGAAGCTGATGGCAGAGAAGGACCGCAAGGCCCATCCAGTCTGCCCATTTCTTTTTCCACCTTATAAATGTGCCATCGTCCTTTTTCTGTCAGTGGCCTATCTATTCATACTCATCTGTATTGCTCCCTTATGCCTATCCCATGCTTACTTGAAGCCCTGCACTGTATTCATAGCCACCACTTCCTTAGGTAGGCCGTTCCATGCATCCACCACCCTTTCTGTGAAAAAGAACTTCTTCACATTACCCCTTAACCGGCCTCCCTCTAATCTCATGCTGTGTCCTCTTGTCCTGCTATTTTTCTTATATTGAAACATGTTAGACTCACCTTGTTAATGCCCTTAAGGTGTTTGAATGTTTCGATCATATCACCTCTCTCCCTCCTTTGCTCTAGGGTATACATATTGAGCTCCGTTAATCTGTTCTCATATATCTTCTGATGCAGTCCCTATACCATTTTGGTTGCCCTTCTCTGGACTGCCTTAATTTGGTTAATGTCCTTGTGAAGATGTGGCCTCCAGTTCTGCATGCAGTACTCCAGATGGGGCCTAACCAGTGTCTTGTAAAGGGGGATTATTACCTCCCTCTTACGACTTGTGATACCCCTACGAATACACCCTAACATCCCCCTAGCCTTACCTACTGCTTTAGAGGTCTGCTTGGATGATTTCAGCTCATCGGTGATGATGCCCAAGTCTCTTTCATCCTTTGTGACTGCCAGCAACTCCTCTCCCAGCCTATAGGTGGCTTCAGGGTTTCTCTTCCCTATGTGCATGATCTTGCATTTCTTTGCATTAAATCCCAGTTGCCTGGGTTCGGGAACGGACTCGGGTCGGTGGGGGTCAGCCGGGGGAGGAAGGATTGAGCGTCCCAACGGATGCTCTCCTCCCCCAGGGGTGGAATACCAGGGGTGCTATGTGCACCCGACAACCTAAGAGAGCCAGTGGGAACACGGGCTCTCGAGAGACTAGGCGGCTCCGTTCATGGAGTCGGGAGAGGGGCCGCTGTCAGGGCGCTTGGGGAGGCGTGCGTCAGCGCGTCGCCTCTCTGGACGTACGTCCTTGCGCCGGTGTCCCAGGGGGCGGGGTTGAGGGGAGCACAGAAAACGGATAAGCCCCTCAGTGGTCCTAGATGAAGACGGCTCCACCCAAGACCACCAATTCTGGGACAGACCCCGCTGTGCAGATAGGAGGAAGGAGAGAAGCACTCTAGGGGCAGATCCTGGAGCAGTGGCACAGAAGGGTATGAGCAGTCCGAAGGAGTGGACACCAAGGTAGGGAGGTGGATAAATAAAGAGTTAAAAAAAAATCCCAGTTGCCACTCTTCCTACCATTTTGCTAGTTTATCCAGATCTCTTCTCATTCTGCCCACCCCATCCTGATAATCTACTCTGTTGCAGATCTTGGTGTCATCTGCAAACAGACAAGCCTTACCCTCTAGTCCATCTGCAATGTCACTGATGAAGATATTGAAGAGGACTGGCCCCAGGACTGATCCCTGAGGTACCCCACTTGTGACTTGCATCTCTTCTGACTGCATACCATTTACCACCACTCTCTGTTTTCTGCCCGTCAACCAGTTTGCCACCCAGCTGACCAACTTCTGACCCACCTCAAGCCTACCCAGCTTGTTTATCAATCTTCTATGTGGAACAGAGTCGAAAGCTTTTCTGAAGTCAAGGTAGGTGACATCTACTGCTCCCCCTTGGTCCACCACTCTGGTTACCCAGTCAAAGAAATCTATGAGATTAGTTTGACAGGACCTTCCTTTTTGTAAACCCATGCTGTCTTGGATCCTGTGCCTCTATGGATTCCAGGTATTACACTATCCTTTCCTTAAGGAGTGCCTCCATAATCTTGCCCAATGCCCACTACTGAGGTAAGACTGACTGGTCTGTAGTTCCCTGCTTCCTCCCTGCTACCACTCTTGTGGAGCAGGATCACATGAGCCCTTCTCCAGTATTCTGGGACCTCTCCTGTGCTCAGAGACTCACTAAACAGTCACTAGGACCAAATGTTAAACAAAGAATATTAAATTAATGTTAATAGCCAACATACAGGAAGACAAAATATCTGTGAAAAGGATGCTTTACAGTTAAAAGTTACATATTTGGGGTTGGTTAAAAATAGTAGAATCCTCATATGATTAAATTCTCTGTTTCTTTGATATGGCTAAGCTATTCCACCAAGAAGCCAACCAGAAAATAGCAAAAAGATAATCAAAGAGGCCAGTTCACAAGCCCCTGATCTGCAGTAGGCCTCACTAGCTCCAAACACCCACAGTCCACTTGTATATTGTCCTGGATATACCTCTGTGCATGAGAACAGCTGACTGGATAGGAGAACTAACCAGGGGTAAGATGCAGGGGGACCAGAAGTTGGGGCACCGCAACTGGGTGAGGAGAGCATAGTAGCATCTTCTGCCTGGACACCACCATTATTTCCACACCCATGTTCAGAAGCATCAGCAACAATGTGGGGGATCTTCAGGCACTGGCTGCAGAAGCTCATTTGGACTTACTGGTCATTATAAACATAAGGGCAACCCTGTGCCAGAATTAGAACCTTGCAATACTGGGGCACTCTATCTTTAGGAAGGATAGAGCAGGGGCAGGGTGGAGAGAGAACCCAGTTCATTAGGGAGGGCATCAAGGCCACAAGGTATATAATAGTTAGTGAGACAGCAGAGACATAGATGCTCTGGTTACAGCCAGAATCAAAAAATGTCAGGAAGGTGAGAGTGGGAGTTATATGTAGGCCCCCAAATCAAAAGGAATAGGTAGATACAGTAAGTATTTGATGGATAAAATCAGACAGGTAGCAGCACTAGGGATGCAGTGGTCACAGGTGACTTTAATCTTCCCCAAGTAGACTTGAACATCCCAAGGGCATCTAGCAGCCGAAGTCAGACACTCTTGGATGCATTCCAGGATGGTGTCCTGGTCCAGGGGTTCAGGGAGCCAATGAGGGTAAAAGTGACCCTGGACTTAGTGCTGACTAATAGCTACTATGGGGCCAATTCCAAGACGAATGTCGCAACTCGCAAGTGTATGTGAGTTGACATTTTCTGCTATGCCGGGGACCCTGCGCTGTATTCTAAGAGCAGCAGGGTACCGGCACTTATGACCTGTGACTTGCTGCAGGCATAGGCTAACACCACGGGCTTGACACAGAAGCTCTGCTTGTTGCAAGTTGCAGCCCACTGCAAACTGCCTCCTCCGAGCCCCCCCCCGCCCTGGAATACCACAGCAAGCACCAGGGGGCATGGGGGGCTGGACAGGTGGCACAGGTATCTGGGGGGCACTATCATAAATGGAGCTGGGGGTCCCCAACATTTGGGGGTGGGGGCATGGGACATGTTCTGGGGGGCATGGGAAGCACAGCAGAACCTTTGCCATGGTGCTGCAGAGTGGTCATCTGTCAATTGGCACAGACAGATGCCAATGACACCACCTCCATATGGTGTAACTCTGCTGCACCAATACGCCTCTTGTAATTGCGTAAGTGGGTTACGGCAACCGCCCTTCTGGAATAGGACACAGTTGCTGCCGTTACCCACCCTTGCACCATGGCACTGCAGGTTGCGGTGTAGTGGGTGGCGTAACCCACATTTGGCGCAACCCACATACAGCATGGCGCAAGGCGCATTTTGGAAGATCACACAGTGTAACGCATGGCGCAACTGCATGTTATGCCATGGGGTTTGGCATAATTCAGCTTGCACCATGCATAAGTCATCTTGGAATCTTTCCCCATGTCAGGAACATCAAAAGAGGGGCGCCACTAGGAACTAGCAACCATCTAGCAGTGTGATTTGCTACTAAGCTTGTCAAGGAATACACAAAGTCTGAAAATAGGGATCTAGATTACAGAAAGACTAATTCTGAAGAGATGATGGGGAAATGTAAAGGTAGGTTAGGGAGGAATAGAGGAAGGCAGGGTGGTGGCAGAGGGCAAATGGCCCATCATCATGGATAGTCAACAGGAGGCCACCAGCTCCTGTCTGAGGCAGGTGGGGAAAGGGAAAAAGTACAGAAAATTGATCTTGTTCACAAGGAAGGTAGAAATGTAATTAGGTAGAAAAGACAGGCTTTTAAGTGATTTACAAAAAGTAAAATGCATGGGGATAAGGACACATAACTTGCAACAATAAAGGAAGCCAGCAAGGAGATGTGGATGGCCAAAGCAGATACACAGCTAAGGATTGTAGAAGAAGTTAAAAACGAAGGCAGAGCCATCTTTTGCTACATCAGGATGAAAAGAAAGCTGAAGGAAGGCATTGTGAAGTTAAAACAGGGCAAGGGATTCAAGGGATTGATGGAAGATAACAAGGGCAATTTGCACAAGAGTGATCTACAGACCTCCAGCACAGATGGGAGAGTTGGATAAGGAAACGATGGAAACAATCAAAGGATGGCTTGCAAGAGAGAGTTGTTACTAGTAGGAGATTTCAATCTACCAGATGTGGAGGGGTGCAAAACTTGATAAAAATACATGCTGCCTGGTGGCAAAAATAAAACCCTGCACCATGCCGGACCAGAACCCGATACCCCATGCCTCCCACCCGACCACTCTCCCCATGACATCAGCAATCCAGCTCGGCAGATGTTCACCACAACCCCTCCCACATGCCACCCCTGGGTGCCACCAGTTCATCACTCTCAATTCCCCTGTCTGTCCCAGATTCCCCCCCCCCCATAGAGTCAGGTACCTGAGTCTTCTCCAGAAGTGCAAAACTATTTATCGGAATGGTGTGGGGTTGGTTGATATCCTTTTGGCTGCCCTTCCAACCTTTCCCCAGCCCCCTCCCCACCATTCTTTACTCCCCTGATGAGGGTGGGGGCATGACTGAAACATTTACTGTACTGCAGTGTATAAAGGAAGTGGACTCTAGAGCAGTATCCACATCCACCAGCTACACTAATATCTCTGAAATAGCAAGAAACTGGTAGAGTGTAGGTTCAGGAAGAAATTATTTAGGAGAGGGTGGGAGAGGGGTGGAAAAAGCTGCCCAATGCACTCGTCATCACAGAATCACAGAAATAATATGAGTCAGGAGCCTGAAGGCCATATGGACTCATCCCTATTTACCTTAAAAGTCAAATTTCTTATTACCCATGAAATCATCTAACAATTTCTTAAAAGATTCCAATGTAGTGCAGCTCACTACATTTGTGGGAAATCAGTTCCATATATTAATAACTCTTTGGTTCAACCAATTTCCCCATAGGTTATTTATATATAATAACTGGGTCTCCCCTTTTTGACATTGGGAAACCATGGTGCAATTTGCTGTTAGAAAGGAGCATTTCTAACAGCAAACGTGCGCAGTTCTTCTCCCTCTGATCATGTGCCCACTGCAGTGTCTCTCTCTTCCTGCCTCACTGCTTCCTTCTCACCCACAACCCAGCCACCAAAGAAACACGGCAGTAAGTTAAATTAGAAAAAAGTGATATTTTTTACAGATGGGAGATAGAAAAATATTTTTTTTTAAATGGTGAAACCTCCGAGAACAAAATCTGCAGACCATGAAAACTGAACTGAAGCGCTGCACAGACTATTTTGCTTTGTTATATATAATTGCTGTGGCCAAAAAGGGGAGACCCAGCAATTATACAAAATAAAATATGGGGTAGTGTGTGTGTGGGGTAGATGCTTTGCACACACCTCTCAAGCTTTGCTCTTGGGGTTTATGTAGCCTGTAACCCCTCAGGTGTGTGTAAACTTCTCGTTACACACACCACCCTATACTTTATTTTATATAGGTTTCACCTCTTATCTAATGTTGATGAAATCTGCTGCATCTATCATTGTTTATGACAAGTCCTATAATTTTCCACAGATCACTATTTGATAGTGCCTTGAACACAGTGCACAAATTGCCCCTAAGCCTTCTGTACTCCATACTATATAAGCCCAGGTGCTTCATCCTGTTTCCATAGTCTGCGTGTTTCAGTTTGCTTATTTTTCTCATTGCTTTTCTCTGGACCCGCTCTAACAACTTCTTTTTTTTTTTTTGTATGGTGCCCAAACTTGAACACAATATTCCAAATGTGGCCTCACAAGTGAGGCATACAACTGATTATGACATTACTGTCTCTGCTATTGATGTTTCTAAAGACGGAACTCATTATCATCTGTGCTTTATTAGCTGCTACCCTACACTGTGCCATTACATGTAGGTCCTCAGTTATTAATGCACCTAAATCCTTCTCCATGTTAGATGCTGAGATCGGAGTTCCAAATAAGTAATAAGTAGCTCTCACATTTCTGTGGCCCATGTGCATAATTTTACACTTCCCAAGATTGAGAGTTAGCTTGTTTGCGGTAACCCAATTCGCCAAATTTTCAATTTTATTTTGAAAAAGATGGATAATTGAGTGTCATTTACTATGCAGGCTAGTTTACTATCATCTGCAAATTTAGTGCTCCAGCATGCCTGTGAGTTTTGCAGAGGAGCTATATAAATACTGAAAAGGGTTGGGCCTAAAACCGAGCTCTGCGGTTCCCCACTTGTTATTTCAGCCCACGGTGATCTGATACCTGGTAAGGCTACACATTGTTTCCTACCATCCAATCACTGTTTAATCCATCTAACTATAGTGAAATCTAACTCTATTTTTAACAGGCACTCAATGAGTTGTCTATGTGGCAAGGTGTCAAATGCATTCGAAAAATCCAAGTACAGTAGATCCACTGGTAAAGCATTATCTAATGCGCTACTGAGTTAAAAACGTTTAATAGGGTAGTCTGACATGACCGACCTGATCGAAACCCATGTTGATTTGCATCTCTTATACCTTTCAGCAATATGTGTTAATTGATTGTATCCCTATAATCCCTTCAATAAGTTTACTAATGATAGAAGTAAGACTAACTGGGCGGAAATTACCGCAATCTGATCTAGACCCCTTTTTGTATAATGGATTAATGACGGCATTTTTCCGGTCCTGTACTACAGAACTTTCATTCAGTGAGGTGTTTACTATGTCAGTTAATGGCCCTGTTAGAAATTCTGCAGCTGTTTTTAATAATGCTGGGTATAAGTTATCAGGGCCCAAGGTTACTTGTGTTTAATTGTTTTAATCTTTTTAATACATCATGTTTCTGTAATTGGTTTATTGACTTAGGTGCTGCTTCGCATATATGTGACCATTCTTCTTTCGAAAAATCTGTTTTGGGTTTGAACATACTTACAAAATAGTTATTAAAAGCTACTGCCTTTTCTTCATCCTCTTTTATTTCTATACTATCAACTTTAAGGGAGTGTACGATAAATTGATCTTTCATTTTACTATTTATGTAACTATAAAATGCTTTTTTATTGTCCTTAATGGATGCTGCTAATCGAAGCTCATAGTTTGTCTTTGATTTTTTTATTGTAGTTTTGCATGTTAAACTTTTCTTTCAATAGTCCTCTGTGTTTTTAGTGGATGGATTCCTCTTGGCTTTAAAAAAAGCCTTCCTGCAAAGTTTTATGAGTTTGGTGATTCTTATATTGAACCAATTTGGCATGTTTCCTTTGTTATTGTATTTAGTAGTTACAGGGACAAACTGGTTATGCAGTTCTCCATGTGTTCCACAAATTTTTTCCATTTACATTCTAATGATTGATTTTATTTATTTATTTAGATTTTGGTAACCTGGTAAGCCCACGAAGACCAGAAGTCCCCTTTTCAGGGGCGACCGGAGTTAGTTACAGCAGAAAATTATATACACTGGAATCAATTTACAGTAGTTTACAGTAGATACATACAATGGAATGGGTATTAAGCACTTACAGGGAAACAGCAAGCTCTCAAAATGTTAGACAGGTACACTGTACATGAAACAATTTTGCACAAGATTTTCGTTAAATTCCTGTTTCCAGTTCCACTCCTGACAGTACTGCAATATTTTGGTGTAGTCAGCTCTTCCATATCATCTTACTAGGGTCCTGCCACGCAGTGGTTTCCAGTTAGTTTTCAATGTCATTTTATCATGCTATGGTCACTATTGTACAGTGGTTCTAAGAACACTGTGCAAGCAAACCTTTCTGGCTGTATACTACTGTACTAAAAAAACAAATCAAGGGTATTCCTTCCCCTAGTAGCCGCTGTTAATAGTTGTTTTAGACTATTTGTTTCTGCATAGTCCATAAGCCTCCTTCCATTTGTGGATTTTGCTTGCATAGGTTCCCAGTTTGTGTCAGGGAGGTTAACATCACCCATAATGATGGAATCAGTTCCTGAATCAAGTAAATTAAGCCTGTCAAAGAACAAGCTATTTTCCTCTAATGTCAAGTTAGGTGCCCTGTATCCCACACAAACTATTATTTTTTCCTAGTCCTAGATAATTGCCTATGCTTGTTCTACATTACTAAACTGTAGTTCTGTATTTCTGGTATAACTGGAATCAAAATAATTTGAAATGTAAAGGGCCCCGCCTCCACGTTTTCCTTTCCTGTTCAGGTGATAGACTCTATAACCAGGTATGCCAATGTTCTAACTATTATCATTCCACCACGTCTTCATGATCCCACAAATATGTATATTATCAGTTTTTAATATATACTCAAGTTGATCCTTTTTCTCAGTCAAACTCCTTGCATTCAAATAAAGTACATAAGTATGTTTAAATTTTTGGTACACCACCCCCCCCAGCTTTATGAGTTTGATGAATTTGGTGTTAGGACCACTGCAATTTTCCTGCCCAGGATTTGCTTCCCTATTTTATTAAGGTGTAGGCTGTCCTTAGCATAGTTTTGTGATTTACCATAAAAGTGTTCCCAATTATCTATGAACAGTATATTCGCCTACCTACCTACACTTATGCTGTACCATCGCATTGATCCATTGTATGGTTAAGTTCCTTTCTGGGTGGCACTCACTTTGGGTAAGTATAACAGAGATAACAGCTGTGGCCCCTGTGGCCTTTATCATTTCTCCAACAGCCACAATTTCTTCTGCTATTCTTTTTAGTGTTCTTTCCCCAAATCATTTATCCCGCCATGCACAACTACTATTTTGTAAGTCATATCTTTGTTTAAGAGAGTCACTAATATGTTCTTAATATCCTTTATCCTAGCTCCTGGCAGGCAGTTTATTTCCTTGTTGAATTTATCATTAATGCGTATAATGGTATCACATCCCCCTGATGATAGAGTCACCAATAACTAACTCTAGTATGTTAGCTGAATCAGGCATAGTGTCAGTGCTTTGGCTTCTCAGAAGGAACTAGAAAGGGGACAGGATCAGATCTGTACAGTACAGTAGCTTCTTCTTGTTGTTTTTACATTGTTTCTTGTGGATTCTACTTGGTAGAAGGTTATTTATTTTCTTTCTTACTACTTCTAAGGGGCTAGCAGTGTATTGTTTGGGGCTGTTGGAATTTTGAAACCTGTTTTGGGAGCTATAAGTGGGCTCATTTGTTTGATGTTTCACTGTGTGGCAGGCTGCATTTGTAGAGGCCTATTTCTTCTCATTTAAAACATAATTGGTGTGATTTAACTGGGTCTGTTTCTTTGAATTGGAGACCTATATCTTCTAATTTCAAGCCTATTTTGATGTGCTGTTGGTGAAGCTGTTTGAATTGGAGTCATGTTTCTTTGGGTAGCAAACCTATTTTGGGGGCTTTGAATAAATTGTGATTCATTGTTGCTGACTTCATTAGCTGCAAAGTTTTAGTGCAGAGTGGGGGAAGGGTGCTAATGGTCTGACCAGAGGCCACAGCTACCTGATTGTTTCTGAGAGACTTGGGCTGGTCCCACCCCCAACCCCTCACCCCACCCACTCCTGGTCCATTATTTCCTTTATACCAGGGGTTATGACATCACTTCCTCAAACGAGGCAAAGGATATGCACCTGTCATAGCAGAAGCAGACATCCAGGAAAGGAGCAGCAGCAAGTGAAGAAGTGACTGCTGTCTCAGTGGAATGGAAGTAAATGCAAATCTAGGAGCTTTCATTACTACTTCTTCACATTGCTATTGCATTGGGGAAAGGAGGAGTAGGAGTTTGAAGAAGGTTGTGCAATGGCTACTTAAAGCCTCTTTTTGAGAGTGGATAGGAAGGATAGGAATATAAAAAGCAGTTGCTGAATATATCTAGACGTGTACAACAAAGGGGGTAAGGAAATAAAGAAAAGAATGTTTTGCACTGATAGAAGGGGGAGAGGGGAGACTTGGGGGAGTGTTTGCTATCCTGCATCTGGAAGGGTGGGGGGTTGCTGGACGGCAACAACAGCAATGGGTAGGGTGGTAGGCTGCAACAACTGTGGTGCACCAATCTTTCTAAAAATGGCCTGGAGTGTGGGAGGATGTTTAACCACATAGAAAAACTTAGAAAAGAGATCGAGGGTCTGCAGGAGGAATTAAGACAGGCAAGGCAGATTGGGGGTGGGTTTAGCCCAATACTGGAGGGAGGAAGAAGGGGAGATGAGGGAGGGCAATTTAAGCCAACTGTAGTGAGGAGAGGGTCAGAAGAAGGGAAGCAGAGACAAAGGGGCCCAGGCCAGGAAGAACTATTGCCAGGGAAACCAGGTCAGGAGACAAAAGACAAATGGAAGGAGGAAATAGGGACTTGTGAGGGGAGGCGAAGAAGTGGCTAAAGTCATGGAGTGGAAAGGAGAGAACAGGTTACTATGAAGAGAGAGGCAGCGGGCATTTGTGAAGGGTCTTCAGAAAATAGTTTTGCACTGCTAGAGAGGAAGAAGGTGGAGGAGGGAAATGATGAAATTAGAGGAGTAATTGATAAATGCCTGGACCAAACTGTAGCGGGGGGAAGTTCTGCTGGGAGAATTGCAACAGGGGCAAAAGGGGGAAATAATGTGCAGGAGGAAGAAGAGGAGCTGGAAACAAGACAGAGAGATGAATGGAAGCAAGCAGGGAGTAAGAGTGGTGGAATCTTAGTGCTGGGGGACTCAATACTAAGAGGAGTCAGGTGGGGTAGCAAGGGGGAGATGCATAGTCACATTTGGGTGGAGGCCATGCCAGGAATTACAGCGGAAAGGGTGGGACAATCTGCTCTGAAATATGCTAGAAGAGGTAGGGACAAGCCTCATTTAATTATACATCTTGGGACAAACGACCTGGCTGACAAGAAAGTAGATATAGTCCAGAGGAGGTTTGAGGTACTAGCACAATTATGTGAGGGGGCAGGAAGATCAGTAACTTTTTCAGAGATACTTCCGGTGCCCAAGGCAAGCACAACAAGAAAGCTGAGAATAGCAGAATTTAACAGGTGGCTAAGAACCTGGTGTTGTGCTAAAGGGTATGGGCTGTTGGGGTGAGTGGGAAGGGACCTGGGAGGACAGTAGTCTCTATGCCAAGGATAGACTATACTTGAATGAGGAGGAAAAGAAAGTGTTGAAACAGAGGATGGAGGAGTACATAGAGGAAGTTGGGAAATTAAACTAGGAGTGGGGGGTGGCAATTGGGCAAGAGATATGCAGTGACCACAGGTTGGGAAACCATATGAGCTTACCCCCCGTAACAGCAACAAAGGACAAATGGCAAGTACTGTTGGTGATGCTAGGAAAGGAGGGCAGGATGGGAGGGGGGAAGGGTGGAAGGTGGTTACCCTTAATGCTAGGAGCCTTGGGAGGAAAACTGCAGAGTTACAGGTGCTCACGGCAGAGGGAGAGGTGGACATTGCAGCCATCACAGAAACATGGGCCACCCAATACAATGACTGGGACCTGTCTGTACCAGGGTACAGGTTATTTTGTAGGGACAGGGTGATTGGGAAAAGCGGGGATGTGGCACTACATGTGAAGGAAGGACTGAAGTGTGTAAGGGAGGAAGGGGAGAAGGGTAGTAAGGAGTCACTTTGGATGCAAATCCAGGATTCCAAGAATAGGATTCTTAGAATGGGAGTGGTGTACAGGCCACCATCTCAGACGGAGGAGTTGGACAGGGAACTAGCAGGACAGATCAGGAGGACCTGCGAGAAGGGTAGTGTGGTGATTGTGGGGGACTTCAACATGCCAGGAGTGGACTGGAGTACCCCAACAACCAGGAACAGAAGGAAGCAGGTACTGCTGAATGCCTTCCAGGACAGCTTCCTGCTGCAAATGGTCAGTGAACCAAGCAGGTAAGGGAATACCCTTGACCTTGTGCTGGCAAATGGGGATTTTGTGAGAGAACTTACAGTGGAGGAACTGCTGTCAGGGAGTGACCACCACCCAGTATGGCTCACATTGGATATGGGCAAGGAAGGCGTGGAATCTGGCACAAGAGTGCTGGACTTCAGGAGGGATGACTTTGGGAGGATGGGGGAAGTGGTAAAAGGGTAACTGGCCAGAATTCAATCTAGTATGGACACTAACCAGAGGTGGGAGCTCATAAAGCTGGGGATAGTGGAGGTAACCAAAACCTGCTGCAAAGCCCAGAGCAAGAAGGCTAGGGCTAAGAAACCGAGCTGGTAGAGCTAGGAGGTCATGGATAAGGTAAGGAGGAAAAGAGCTGCCTTTAGGAAGTACAAGAAAACAGGGAGGGGGGAGGACAGGGAGGAGTGCTTGACAAAATTGAAGGAGGTGACAAGGGCAGTAAAGGGAGCCAAAGCATCTACAGAACTCAGGCTGGCACAAGGCATTAAGAAGGGGGAGAAGAACTTCTTTAAGTACATCAGGGAGAAAAGGAGCTGTAAGGACCACATAGTAAGGATTAAGAAGGAGGGGGTTGGGTGGAAGTAGGGTGCGATAAGGCAGAAGCACTAAATGAGTACTTCTGCTCAGTATTTACTAAAGAGAAGAGGGGTGACACCCAAGGGGAGAAATGGCAGAAACAGAGGGGGAAGGGGTGACAGATGGGGAAATCATGGAGGGCAGAGTTGGAGAGGGTTTGAAGGCACTGACGGTGGACAAGGTGCCAGGCCCAGATGGCATCCACCCCAGGGTACTGAAGGAGCCGGCAGAGGTCCTTGCAGGACCTTTGGCAGACCTATTTAATGCCTCACTACAGTCGGTGTGTGTACCTCAGGACTGGAGGATGGCTCATGTGGTGCCCCTCCACAAGAGTGGCCCCAAGGATGAACCGGGAAACTACAGACCAGTGAGCCTCACATCTATCGTGGGTAAGCTAATGGAGACTATCCTGAAGGAGAGGCTAGTGGCCCTCCTAGAGGCCAAAGGACTACAGGACAGCAGACAGCATGGCTTCATACGTGGCAGATCCTGCCAAACCAACCTGGTGGAGTTCTATGACTGGGTAACTAGGCAACTGGACAGGGGCCATGCAGTGGATGTCCTGTATCTGGACTTCAGTAAGACATTGGACTCGGTGCTGCATGGAAGGCTGGGAAGGAAGTTAGTAGGCACAGAGGCGGGTGCAAAGCTGGTGAGATGGGTAGGAAACTGGCTTCAGGGAAGGTAAAAGAGGGTGGTGGTGGGTGGGGAGCTCTCACACCCAAGGACAGTGATGAGTGGTGTTCCACAGGGCTCGGTGTTGGGACCAGTGTTGTTTGTGATATTCATTGCAGACATATCATGGGACATCAAGAGCAAGATCAGTCTGTTTGCTGATGATACCAAGGTAGGCACGGTGGTGGATGACCTAGGGGGATGGCAGGGGTTGCAGGATGATCTGGCAAAGCTTGAAACCTGGTCAGACACCTGGCAACTGGGGTTTAATGCCATAAAGTGCAAGGTACTGCATTTTGGATGAAGAACCCAAGGAGGAGTTACCAGCTGGAGGGAGTGCAGCTAGCCCAGACAGAGAAGGAGAAGGATCTGGGAGTGCTCATTACAGGATCAATGAACAACTCGGCACAATGTAGGAAGGCAGCTGCAAAGGCCAACAAAATGCTGGGTTGTATTGCAAGGGGTATATCCTCGAGGAGGGAGGAGGTGATTCTGCCACTGTATAGGTCATTAGTTAGACCGCACCTGGAGTACTGCATGCAGTACTGGCACCCGTATCTGAAGAGGGACATTAAGTTACTGGAGGGGGTGCAGTGCAGGGTGACAAAGATGATCAGGGGGCTGGGGGACTTATCATATGAGAGGAGGTTGAGTGAGTTGAACATGTACTCACTGGAGGAGAGGAGGGACAGGGGTGACATGATTGAAACCTTTAAATACATAAAAGGAATAAACAAGACAGGTACAGAGGGACTGTTCAAAGTAAGGAAGGGGAGGGCCACCAGGGGTCATGATATGAGACTGAAGGGAGGAAGGTTCAGGAGGGAGATGAGGAGACACTTTTTAACAGAGAGGGTGGTGGCTGGGCGGAATGCGTTACCTGCAGAAGTGGTATCCAGCAGAACAGTGGATTGATTCAAAAGGGGATGGGACAGGACAAGGGGGAGGGTTAATGAAGGGGAAGGGTGGAAGGGAGGGGGAGCTGCAGAATAAGGGGTGCTAGCTGCACATTTGAGCAGACTTGATAGACTTGTAGACCTCTAGGCCTTTATCTGCTGGCAAATTTCATATGTTCGTAGAAGAGCTATTGCTTTCAATTTCCATTTCATGTCCAGCATCTGTATTTTGCTCATTTGGCCTAATATTGTCTGTTTTTTCTGCTAGTATAGAATATCTGTTTTGTAACTCTAAGGAGGCAGAAACCATGGGAGCTTTAAGACAGAACTGGTCAAGGGATCAGGGAAGGTGGGGAGGGCTAATCATGATCCCCTAAGGAGGTGTGTGTCACCTCATTGAGCAGACTGGATAGATAGTAAGGCCTTCTGCCTGCAAGTTTTTTTTTTATTTAGTATGTTTTATGACCCCTGTCTCCTGACTGGCCCACATCAGTCTTGCCTGCTCCACACAGCCCTGTCAGCCACTATTCCCAGGGCTTACCTCCACTTCACATTCCCCCATGGATGAATCCCCATGGAAAGGGCTGCCTGGGGTCTGCCCATAATCCGCCTGATAGAGTTAGACCTTCAGTCTTGGACTGGAGAGCCCAGTTCATAGTGCGAGGCCTGCAGTTGGCATCAGATAGCAATCTGCACGGTTGGGGGTTTTCTCATTTTCTGCCCTCAGCCCATGGACATCATTGGCTGACACAGTTTGCGAGATGTCACTGACATCCCCCTTCTTCAGTCCCTGGCTCCAGCTTGCACTTCCACCTGAAGTCACCCAAGTGGCAGTATTGCAGCACAGCCCAGACACTCACCCACTCCCAAGCATGTAAGCTTGACCTTGGCCGCCACATTCAGAATACTTGCAAGACTGTAAACTGCAAACTGGGTCTGGCATACAGAGCAAAAAGTAATCTTACTCCAGCAGCTCAGATTGCACTTGCCAGAGGGGTGCTCCTACCCTCGCTCTGCTATGGACTCCTCTGGTTTGTCTGCTCATCCAAAGTCCACCTCACTAGGTGGTCCACTGCCTACAATAATGTCTGCCACTTCACGCTGGCTGCCCCCTGTCTCACTCACCATTGCGACCACTATAGCAGGCTAAATTGGCTCTCACCCGCTAACCACATAGACTTCGTCTTAGTTTGCTTTACCAGAAAGGTCCTTGGCACTGGCGCCTCTCCAGGGCTTGTGAAATTTCTTGTCCCGTCCATCTCCTCCTCCTACTCCCTCAGGTCCCAGGGACAGGCCCTCCTCAAGACACCGGCTACACAGACTCAAATGGGTGGGCGGAACTTTGCTGCATTCACTCCCAGACTGTGGAACTCCTTCCCTGCCCAGGTCCGTGCTGCGCACTCACAGATGTGTCTCCGTTCCTCCCTATGGAACCATCTCAAACTTGCCTCGGACTGTGCCTGCCCCCAAACCCCCATGAATTAATCCATCACAGCACTCCTCTGCTCTGGAGCTACTCCTGGACAAAAGACCAGACTCCAAGAGGTTGCTAAGCTGTATATAGTGTCACATCTGAAGGATTTCGATACTGTGCCCCTGGAACTGCTCTTCGCTTCCATAAGGAGTTTATGTTGTTATGTTAATACTGTATAATCTATGCCTTACGACGCTCGTATGCTGTGTTGAATCTGTAACATTACTGCTCTTATCTCCCTCAAGGTGTTTATTTTTGTTATGTTAATACTGTATAATCTATGCCTTACCATGTTTCATATGCTGTGTTGAATCTGTATCCTCACATGAACTGTAACATGTCTAATTTGTACAATGTTGTTGTATGTACCTAAATTTATTATTCCTGTACTCTCCCGGGTCGTACCCGAAAATAAGCAATTGTCTTGTCTAGTGTACCTACCTGGTTAACAAAAGCTAAATAAATAAACCCTTGATTCTGAACTGAGCCTGCATGCTCCAGATGTAGCAAAGTTCCCTTGTCCTAGTCTTAAAGGGCTGGATGGAATTAGAACAACTGCAGGGATGTGCACTGCTTGCATCAAAACAGTGATGCGTGTGTTGGCACTCTTTTGAGGCAAGTGGTGCCCTAAGTGCTGCAAATCACAGTAATTGCACCTGAACATTAAACTACCTTTTTGAAACGTGCCTCATCTCGACACGATAATTTTGAACATCCTGGCCTGCCACTTACACTCAATCGATTGGTAAGTGCCATTTTTACTAGGCTTCACTCTCAAACTTTCTGAAGTAATAATTTTCTGGAAATCAGATTTTCTAAAGTAAAATTATACAAGCCTAAGGTGTAAGACATGGATATGGGGAAGTGGAAAACTGACACACAGTTCTGTTGCTAGTTTATGAAAATAAGGAAATTGTGGTTTGGAAAGAGTTTAGGGAGTTTATACAATGAATTCCAATGTCAGTGCTAAGAAACAGTTGGCACCATCGGTTCCATGTGGTAATGGCAAAAAAAAAGAACAGCGATTTCAAACACCACGAGTGCACATCACCAAAGAACGAAAAAGGCAATGTGCACTACAGCTCCTTGCAGTAACAGCTACCTGCCCTATATTTTACATACTACATACAAGCCAACTATTTGTTTTATGCGGGGGTTACACCCCCTGAACACCTCTTTGTGAGGGCCATTTCCCCCAGTGCCCCCCAATCTTAAAATAATCAACTCGGGGGGGTGATACTGGGGAAGAGGGCCAAACTCCGAGGGGGCTGCATTGAAAGACAGATGTCAGCAGCAGGAGAACATTGGGGGGGAACCTTAAGGCAGGAGGAAAACAATGTCGGGAGGGCAGGGTAATGGGATGAAATACCGGACATGTATTACAATACTTTACATTTCCATAATATAAAAATAATTATATGCCTACAGCCAGTCCGGAACCCAGGTCACCCGACACAAGGGCAGTTACATTAATCACCACACCAGATGACCAACTCAGAATGAGCTTGACAAACAAACCCACACATACTCCTCTAGCTATACACTGAAACTGTGAGCTCAGTTTCACTGTGCTATTACTGTAATGGCACATACTGTAGCTGTTTAATAGCACGTAGCCATTTTTACTTTCCCTATTTTCATCACATCACTCAAAATCACTCGCTCTCATGATGGAATACCGGCACCATCAGGCCCATAAACATTGTTTAATCTCACACATTTCTCTTTATAAGCTAGTAGGCATTTAAAACAGAAATTAACTGTAGCCATGGTTCTTATCGATAGCATGCTGCCAGCACCTACTTGTTTTTTACAATATCCTAAGAAAAATGATTTTTATGTTTCCACTTTTTACTTTGTTTGCAATGGAGTTTATGTCAAACAAAATTAAACTGAACAAAACCTACAATTACTAGCACACGACTGTATGTATTTTATTAATTGTAATGAATGAATTAATTATTAACTAATTTACTGATCTATTTTATGTGGTAAGTGAACTGAGACAAGCCTATTTTTAGCCACGCCTGGGTGCAACATATGAGCAATAAACAGGAAAATGCTGGTATTCATATTATTACAGAATTATAAGACATGTACAGCTTATTTGTCCTAGCAAGTGATCATTCCCCTTTGATTTTAGGAAGTTTAGGGATTCAGATAAGTTTATGTCAAATGGCAGGTTGTTCCACAGGCTAGGACAATAGTGCTTCAAGTATTCTTCTTCTGTTGTTGTCCTGCTTGCTGTTTCCTTGTAATTTTTTATAGTGCTGGTTCTAACTCTATGTGGTTGCTCACGTACTAACACGTAACTGGATTGGTGGCCAGGCTGACTTGTTTTCCAGGTGTCAGCGACAAGTTTATGAAACCACTGTATCCTATTTCAGCATCCTGAGTCACACCAGTAGCAGGATTTAGCCAACTCCACCAGTCTGGAGCGAAATGTTTATACCCACAGAACTCCCTCCCACTTGGCACTGGGCAACAAGTGGGCAATCATGTAACACTTGAGTTTAACTCTCCCTCTTCCCCACTGATCAGGAGCTGTGTGTTCCTACACACAGAACTCCCTCCCCCTGGGCCATCTGGGGCAATCATGTTACAGCAGAATTTACCACCCCAGCCCCACCAGTATAAGCTGTGTCACAGCCTACTGGCAGAGGTGATAGACAACCATTAATGGGTTCTAACATGGCTGGGACAGAATAAAAGGCTTAACAAAGGAGAGAATGGAAGTAAGGCAGGGAGAGAGCAGGGGCAATGGTGAAAACTCTGCCTAGACAATAGGACACAGAGTAAAGTAAAGTAAAACTGGGCAGACTGAATGGACCAATGATCTTTTTCTGTCAAAATTGTCTGTTTCAATGTCTGTTACCCCTAGAACCCCTCCCCTTGGCCAGCAGTAGGCAATCATATAAACGGGATTTAACTACCCCTTCCCCCCACTAGTCTGGATCTGCATGTTCCTACTACCTACATAACTCCTTCTGAGCCACCAAGGGGTGATTATGTAAAAGCAGAATTTAACTCCCCTTCCCCACCTGTCTGGAGCTGTGTTTTCCTACCACACAGAATTCCCTCCACCTGGGTCTCAGACAGTAGTCATGTAATAGTAGGATTTAACTCCTTCCCCTGACAGTTTGGAGCTGTGTGTTCCACGCACAGAACTCCCTCCTTCTGGGCCATTACGGGCCAATCATATAACAGCAGGATTTAACTCCCCCCTCCACCTCCAGTTCTGGGGATGTGTGTTCCTATCAACAGAACTCCCTCCACCTCGACCACCAGGTAGTAATCAGGTAACAGCAGGAATTAACCCCACCCCCACCAGACTGGAGCTACATGTTTCTAGTCCCTCCCCATGGGCCACCAGGGGCCAAGAATGTAAAAGCAGGATTTAACTCCCTCCCTGTTGGTCTGGAGCAGCATGTTCCTACCCACAGAACCCCCATCACTATTGTGCAGTTATATAACAGTAGAATTTAACTCTTCCCCACCCCTGCCAATCTGGAGCTGTGTGTTCCTACCCACAGAACTCCCTCCCACTGGCTCCCAGTGATAAAACTACCAACACCCCCTATTTTCCCAGGACAGTCCCTATTTTAGGCAGTATGTCCCATTGTCCCCACAAGTTTTGCAAAATGTCACTTTTGTCCTGGTTTTTGCTTACTTATCCCAGTTTTGTCCCCTTTGTTTTGCTGACTGCTAATCTATGAGTGACAGTTATTTCAGCACCACTGTGGCGCTGCTCAGGCTGGACAGCAGTTTGCAACTTCAACCCCTACACCTGTGTTGCACTGCAAGCATGTCAGTGGGAGCACAGTAAAGCATGTTCTTTCCTATTAGATTAGACTTGGTAGTAGTGCAAACAAGCACATGTGGACGTCTGCCTGCCAGCAGCTGAGAGGGGCTCCAGACAGAGAAGAGACTGGCAGCAGTGGACTAAGGTACCTGAACCTGATCAACTGTAGGGAAGTATGTGAAACCAATCTGGTGTGGTAGTGGGACTCACTGAAGTGAAGTCTGCTCAGCAAATGAGGTGAAGAGACCGGCACCAGTGAACTAAGGTACCCAAACCTGATCAGATATAGGGAAGTGTGTGAAAACAATCTGGTGTGGTGGTGGGAGTCACTGAAGTGAAGTTTGCTCAGCAAATGAGGTGAAGAGACCGGCACCAGTGAACTAAGGTACCTGAACCTGATCAGATGTAGGGAAGTGTGTGAAAACAATCTGGTGTGGTGGTGGGAGTCACTGAAGTGAAGTTTGCTTAGCAAATGAAGTGAGTGTAAGTGGGTTGGATGGGCCTGTCAGGAGGAGCAATACATGCAGCTCGAATGTCTGATCACAGTTTAACGCAGGTTTGCTTCTAATGAACTTTCTGTACATCATGATTTAGAACTTGCAGCAGCAGAATGATGTATTGTTTTAATCTGGATGTTTGCTATTGGTGTTACTGTGGGGTGGCATGGCTAGAGCAAGCACCAAATTTTAAGTGATTGTGTACAGCACTGTCTATAGCAGTGCCGGAAGGAGTCTTGGTCAGGATGGACCGTCCTAGTTTTAGGCCTCGGTAAGTTGGTAGCTTTAACCAGGGAGCAATCATATAACAGCAAGGTTTAACATACACACACCCACACCTGTCTGATATAGCTGTACATTCCTAACCACAGAACTCCCACCCTCTGGGCCACCAGAGAGCCATCATATTACAGCAAGATTTACCCCACAGACACATACATACATACACCTGTCTGATGGAGCTGTGTGTTCCTACCCACAGAACTTCTTCCCCTGGGCCACCAGGGAGCAATCATGTAATAGCAGTGTAACCCCTAGGTGGCGCTATCCCAAAGGTTACTACCCCTGCCTGCTTGGCTAGTAGCAGGTTAAGGGGCCTGAGTTCTGAAACGGGTGCCTCCACCCGGAGGTCAGGGTTGGTAGTGGTCAAGCTAACCTGGGCACAGCCCTCCAGGACACTGTAACCCCCCTCTCTCCTTACTAGTGGCCAAAACAATACGCAATAATCACTTTTACAATACCCCTGATACACCGCACAAGTACCCACACTGTTTGCACTTACCACCAGGGCTTTCCTCTGGCTCAACCCTGAGGACCACCTGTAAACAAGGTTATACACAGCAAATAGCGTACAGTGATCTTGCACAAACTGGAACCACAGTCAGGGTAAATGCAAAAAAGATTTAGATCTGATTTATTTAAGGGACTTGAACAAGGCAGGGGCATAATCAGGCTAATTTGTCTAAAGGCTGCATAAATCAAACAGTTATGCATGCACTTCAGGGTCCACAAACAGTCACACACTCTGGGTACCCAGATGGAGAATGGTGGGCTAGCCAGGAATGTTGCAGCTGGTTGGGGCCCTGTGATGGAAGAAAACAACATGCACAACACACACTATTTGTAATCCAGAGCCGGAGGGCTCAGTTTGTGAAAAGAAAACAAGACAATCAGATGACATACTTTTAGATTAGGCTGTTGTTGCAGGAAGCTACCCTGATGATTACTCACAATACCCAAGACTGGACACAGGCTGGACGAAAATTGAGACTGCAGGTGGTTGATCTGGAGTACCAGGAGAAGCAGGGCCCACACAATTCGCCGAAGCATTGTTCATGTTTAAGCGTGGAGCGGGGGCTGATCCTCAGGCAGGTCTCTTGTCGATGGCTTTCTCTGTGCAGCGGGTAGACTGGCTGGGCCAGTGTGGCAAGGCCCAGGCCAAATGGAGATAAATTCAGATACACTCCATTTTGGGCTGGGTACAGCTTCCAGCAAGCAGAACACAGTTCACACAGTGGGGAACCAAATCACAACCCACTTTCAATACACAGCACATTTACATGTAAGGAAATTCTACTGTACCAGGCAAACCGCTCTCCAGTCGCGATCGCAAAGTCTCTGCACAAACTGGGGATTCAAAAGCAGCTGGAAATCCTGACAGGCCGATCACATTCAGCAAAATCTTCGGTCTTCTTCAGGTATGAGCCTGGTAAACAATCAGTGGCTTACTTCATTCTCACAAACTTGGAATTAGTCCAAAATAATTCTCTTCTGTCCCTCTCAGGGCAGCAGGCAGACCTGCAGCCAAAACTCAGGCCTTCCACAGAGACTGTCTCAAGCATCTTGCTTCTTCAGCTCCCAGCTTAGATCTGCATTAATCAGCAGGCAGCTTGGAGATTTCCCTCAGATCCAAAAGGTTTGGTTGGCTGATTCGGCTGTCAGTCAAAGCAAGAGCTCCCCCTTCAGTAGCAAAAAGGCACCAAAAGCCCAAAACTACAATTCCTACAGCTTTTGACTTCAGACAGCTCCTGTAGTCCAGCTCCATTTTTGGTCCCATCAGAACTGATTGGTCCAATTCACAGTCCCGGGCAAAATGGTGGGGATAAACAAGACAGTCCTTGCTGCGAAGAAGGCATGTTAGACAAACTACATTATCATTAACACTCAAAATGATTTTTAACAAATAGTTACATCTTTCAACAGAGCTCCCTCTCAGATTACTTATAACTGCAATCCAGGCAGCTCTTAAAGAGACAGTACACAGAGGCTATACAGGCACTCTCTGGCAATACATTTAAACTGCTAAAACGCAGGACACCAGCCTGGCAGTGAGCATTTAGGCAAGCTCAAGGAAGACTTTTCGGGAACCCCCATTTGTAGGGGGGGTTACATATCAAGGAGCATACAATCACTTAAAAGAAAACAAAGAAAACTACAGACAAACTCCTACCAACATACAGTTAGATACTTTTCTATCTAGTAATAATTAATAACACTTTATTTATATTGCGCCTTTCTGAAACCAAGGCGCAGTAACAGTATACTTCTTAAAACAATAACTAAAACACAAATACATTAGTACTAATACATAAAATATGTTAAAACATCATCCTTAAGACACCTCTAACTGCTTATCAGAGAGTTGTGTGTTTCTCTCTCCCAAGATAGAATATATCTGTCACAAAGATCAGACACAAGTCTTAGTTTAAACTGTGTCTCCCCACACCCCTTTCAATGAGTCATCTAGCTCCTCTTTTTAAAATACCAAAAATATACAAACAGCACGTCCTTTCAGGAGGTATATTAAATAAGGTTGCATCAGCAAAAACTCATTTCCCAAATATGACTCCTTAATTAAACATTTTCTCTGATCTTGAGCAGTTCCTGTTTTCCCAAGGAACATCAAATGTTTTTACAACTCTGCAGTTTGTCACCTAGATGAGCGATAGCTATGTTCTGTCCTGTAATAAACTGTATATTTAGCTTCCCAACTTCAAAGGCAGGAGGTCATAAAAGGCCATAAAATGCAACTTCTCAATGAAGTTAATTACATACAGAGATCTTCTGGTCATTTTAATATATCCTGTTAGCTTCACTGAAACCTGGTTGGGGGGACACCCACATCACAGGATGTCCCATGTGAGACAATCACACACCATCCTTCTACATTACAAATATCATAGAACAATCACAACCAGCTGGACAAGCATCACACTAACTTCCCCCATCAGTCTGATGGAGCTGCCTGTTCCTTCCCACAGAACTTCCCCTTTCCCCTGGACTACTAGGGGGCAATCATATAACAGCAGGAGTCACCCACCCTCCTCATGGCAGAAGGCATTATTATTTCGGCCCCCTTCCTTGATGAAGCACTTAAACTTTACTGTAATATCTGGCCACTGCTGTTTTATTGACAGCAGTGGCAAGTTTCGCATCACAGTTTCAGCTTCATTTCCCATGAAGCTTTGCAGCCTCTAAGTTGGGACACATGGAGAGCCTTCCTATCTTCCTTACTACGAAATTCTATTCCTCTCTATACACAGAGAGCTCCTTATCTGAGCTGACTTAAGATCAAGCTAAAGACCTATTGTACTTACTCAAGCATACCATTAACCTGGGATAACTGTTTGTGTTTACTCTGACAGCTTGCTGGTATTACTATTTAAGCATTGCACTGTTTCTGTACTTCTCATCTCTGATACAAATAGTGCAACTGTTCTGTAATGTGTCTTCTTGATCAATATTTTTAATCTTCTGCAAAACACTTAGAGATGCTGTTACTTATTTACGCTATATAAAATAAAGATTGATTGCTTGACTGTTTGCTGAATTAACTTGGCATTAAATAGCAATTAGGAAACCACTTCAAAAATGATGGAAAAATCTCCTTTGATGTCCTGTGCCATGTGAGCGTGGCAGCCGGCCTCTCTGAACCATTTCCAGACACCCTTTAAAACAGCTTTCCATGTGCTTTCAGACTATAGAAGTTTAAGAACCTTCCCCTTTAAGCAAAAAAAATGGCACTTCCTTTTAATGATGTCACAGAGGACCCCTCAACCATCTGTTCTAGCTCTGGATACTGTTCCTCAAGCTGTGCCACACAAAGAGGTGCCAGAACACTACAACAAGTGTTGGGGCCGAAGCTTTTTTTTTTTTTAACTTTCTTTATCTCCTTGCTCATGGTGGGGGATGTATCCCCCTGACCTGCCCTTTATGCAGACCCTCAATATTCAGCTGACTGGCCTCTGCCAGAGCTACAGGGACAGGGAGGACTGTGGCTTGCCCCCTGTGGAGGGGCCTCTCCAGACAGCGACGGAGAGGAGATCACATCACCCTGGAACCCCAGCTCTGGATTACACCGGACTTTGTTCGGTCAGCTGGAGCAGGATTCCATTGGGGGCAACATACTTTTAAGATGTTTGTATTTGTTCATCCTAATAGCTTGTGTAGTCCACTGTATTGTTTTGTGTAGTCCATTGTATTTATTGTCCCACTATGTTTGTTTACCTTACTGTTGTTTTTGTTCATTGTTAACTGTGTTAACTTGTTGCTGGTGAAAAGGGGCAGTTTTGCTCATCCAGCTTACAAGTATAAAAATTAAAAATGAAATGAAATGAAAATATTGCACACTCATGAGGGGTTTTGTACATAAGCCCTGAGGAGGATGACATGCAATGGTGTCAGCACATCAAGGTGCATGCTCCCGTGCAACCTGCATAGGCACCCGCTTCCTCCCTGTAACCCTGGTCTGATTGGTCCAGTCTGTAGGGGCATCCAGTCACCACTGGGTGCTGCTGAGGCACCAGGAACCAGAAAACCCTCCCTCTGGAGAGGAGAGCTTGCCAAGCAGCAGGTCAGTCCTGCTCACCCACTCCTCCCCAGCAACCCCCAATAACCCGAGCTTGCTCCCAAACCTGGGTCACCGGTGTGGCATGAGGTATGGCGTCCAGCACCTCAACCCTCAACGCCACTGGGCTGGTGGTGTGGGCGAAGCTTGACCACACACATAGAACTTATGGGCTGAATTTTAAAAGGGTTTTTAGTGCTTGAAAGGCACAAGTGTAAAATAGTGGAGGCGGGGAGTCATGCCCACCACCCCTTATCATTATGACTCCATCACCCATGTTAACATGGTTGGGGACCCTGCTGCAGTTGTGAGGTGGAGAATCCACAGGACACAGCATGCAGAACAGCAGGCAACAGGAAGAGACCTGGCTATTGGGACATCAAAGCTAGAGCAGATTGAATTCAATTTTTCTTGTGTCCTTCCAGGCCCTGGTAGCACTAATGTGGTACACTGTTTAAAATGCTTTCCATATGGAAGCCTAGCTCTGTAAGGGTTAATGGTTCCATAGCTAGGGATTCAGCAATCTCTCCTTAAGCAAAAAAAAACATTAAAATTTAACGAACTGTCTGTGCAAGCTTCTCCCCCCCCCTTCCCCCTTCCACAGCTGTGAGAAGCATCATCAGTAATGTACATCTCAAGTAGGGAGTGAGAGCGATAGAAAGGAGAGATCAAGGAAGAAAGACAGAGAGAGAGAGAGAGAGAGAGAGAGAGAGAGTATTGTCAAAGGTTGTCACGGTAGTAGAAGATAGGTTAAAATAATGTATTTACCACACCTAAGGTCATGCTTTAAAAGTCAGTATTTAACCTGGCAAAGGGAGGACTGACTTCTGCATTCATAGCAATGACGACAGGCTTAGGATGACAGTTCCTATAAAGGGAGATTTTTTTCCAATCAGAACTCTTTTCCAGCAGGGTGGGACTGAGTCATTGCTACTGTCTCACTTGATGCGGTGGGCCAGGGTGGTGCTGGGGCAGTTGCCATAATGTGTGTCTCTTCCCTGAGTTCCTGTTAAAAAAGGAACGGCCTGTGGTGCACCCTGCACTTGATGCTAAACAATTTATTTACTGGCACTGTTACAGAGCAAAATACATTCTGCAGAGAAAAAGCAGTCTGGTCCTTTAAATCACAGATGGTCTTGGTTAAATGTGTTGCGTGCAAATGCGCTGCAAGTACCCATTTAACATTCAATCCCCCAACCCCCACCTCCTGGGATAGACTTCTCAGTTGCTCATGTGCTCTCCATGCTAGATAAAAATCTATCACCTGTGAGGAGAACCCCAAATCCTTTCATGTCAAAATATTTTCCTGCAGGGGTTGCAACTGGAGCCTTTAAAGCCGCAGTGCAACGAAAAATATTTTTTTTCAAAAAGCTACTCACAGCTGCAATTAATACAAATATTGGCAGATCTGTCAAATCTACTTTCTAACCAACGTACCTTCTACACTGTGCACCATGAAATGTTTTAATTTCTCCATCCTAGCCATTGCCAGAACAACAATGCTATTTCTAAGCCAAATGTGGCAGCTATCTTTTTTTTCCTTGAGAAAAAAATGAAATGAAACACTTATAACATACTCACACTTTGGTGGAACTAGAAAATGTTACCACCAAATGAAACTGGAAGATGTCTGGAATCTTTAATACTGGGAAAAAAGGTAGGGTCAC
Source organism: Neoceratodus forsteri (assembly GCA_016271365.2). Classification (NCBI taxonomy): domain Eukaryota; kingdom Metazoa; phylum Chordata; order Ceratodontiformes; family Ceratodontidae; genus Neoceratodus; species Neoceratodus forsteri. The sequence goes on along the minus strand of CM057449.1, from coordinate 245,477,303 downwards.
ATTTCTTGCCTAGTTTCGTTGCACTGCTGATTTAGCTGTCAGGAGGTATACTCCCTCAATAGAAAATTAAGGCTTGAGATCTGGAGACTTTTGACTTATTTGGAAAGAGTTTGGTGGGGGGCTATCACATAAGGTAGACTCTGTTTCAACAAGGGAACTTTAAACCCTGAGAGTTTCCCCTGGTCCAGAATTGTTCTGCCTCTTAGATTTTTCACCCATCACTGTGCAGTGATTCTGCACCTCCTCAGAGGGAGCTGCTCCCTGTCAATTAGGTTCTGCAGATAATGTGGTTACTGTTCGCCCATATAGGGCATCGGAAGACCCACCATATATATTTTTTTATGGCACTAACCCCTTTTCCTTTTTCACACTGCATACCCTAACTAAAGTTGTGTTTTGCTGCTTAAAGCCATATTTCATTATTGAAGCCGAGGCCACAGAGTATGCTGTTCAGCAGGAACTGTTTTGTTTGCTTGGGATTTGCAGAAGGGATGGCCACTGTGGGGAAGTGGGTAGATACAGCATCCCAGGGGGTTGTACTGACCAGTCCCCAGTCCCACTTAAATCTTTCTCTGGGAAGAGGCACTGAGCTATTTCTTCTTTCTGAGCAGGGTCCTTCCCTCATTAGTGAGTGATACAAGAACCAAGAAGCCACAATAAACATTTATGATGACCCGGCAACAATGTAAGGTAGTGGTACTCTGACCCTTAAAGCAATTGAGAGTACATCCACACCACAGGGGCCTTACATATATTAAGATTGGATCACAAAGGGATGAGACTTTTATTCTCTTTTCTCCATCCCATCCCACTCCACCCAGTCCCAGCAACTAGAGTACCACTGCTTCAGTTGTTCTCCCACTGGGAAAGTGGGTGGCCGAGTGGGTGCTTTCCCATCTGATACAATGCAATTCCTCGGTTGACCAGTAGAGGACACATGAATGCTGGGCAGCTGATCACCACCATCCAGCCAACCCTAGGTGCTAAGCGTCTGCAACCTCTGTGTACGAGAACTGGCTAATCCGTGGCACAGTATGCATTTTTAGGGGCTTCGAGTGTCTGTCCTTTGACTCAATGGTTTTGGTTGTGTTTTTTTTATTTTAGGATTTTTGCCCAAGTAAGGCACACATAGGCAAAGTGTATTTCCAGATGTAGCCTGGGAGCACAGGGAGGTTAAGTGACTTGCTCAGGGTCACAAAGTATGCTGGTGATGGTTGGTGAGATTCAAACCCAGGTCTGCTGGCTCCCCAGGTTCACAGGTTACTGGTCTAGCCTCTAGGCTCAAATGAGGTGGTATATCCACCAAGGTAATGCCTTTTATAGGGCAAGCCTAGAGGTGCTGCCCCTTAGAAACAAATACAGTTGAGACATTAGCACCTGGCATTAAATATCACCTGGGAGGTGGTGTGTTTCAGTAACCCATACTTACAGACCAACTGGGCACTCTCTCACACTTTAGGTAACTGGCTCAAAACTTTATATGAAAACAGTTTCCTCATTTACCTTGTAATCTTCAGTGTCTCCCTTGGCACTTGCTTCGCTGTTCATTGATTTAGGCAGGTACTGTATAAACAGGGCACACAGACTTCAAGTGTCTCCGAACCTAAAACATGGTTGCTTACAAATCAGTGCACAGGCCTTAGATGTAATCACTATCTGGATGGTAAAACATAATCCAGACTGCACTTGATGGTATTTTGGGGTACTCTCCATACTGGAGTATATACTGTAACTTGGGTTGGACCTTGGAGATCACCATTTCCTGCTAGAGGCTACAATTCACAGCTTTGTTGGTGAATGCCAAAAGTCCATGAGAGAACTCGGGGGGGGGGGGTGTAGAAAGACACTTACGCAGAGCATCTCTCTACTTCTTGTCTTGGTTGGGGTATAGATGCAGTTCGTTCTGTGTAACTGACCTGTTTTAACCTGTTTTTTTAAGATCTTGGAACTGCTACTTTGTATGGCACCCCGAGCTTTGGCTAGGTGCCAAACAACTAAATTGCCTTGCCTCTCCAGATGTCTAGCTTAGGAAACTAAGAATCACCACTACTTATTAGGGGATGCAACTTGAAGTGCTGGTGGCGAATTAATCCATTGTGGAACTTAAGCATTGATACATACTGTGTGTACAGCTGTTCTCTACCTCTGTACTTAAGTTCAGCGGTCATTAGTAAACTCCATATATTTATTTATTTAGTTAGTTATTTGCTTTTTGATAACCGGGTAAGTGCACTAGACAAAAACCTGCCTATTTTTAGGCACAACCCGGGACAGTACATTACAGGCATCAAGAACAATCACAGTAAACAGGATTTTGTACAGAGCAGGAAGTTACAGTGGTACGGATTAAGTGCAGTAGAGTAGTAACAGCATTTGCAATAGACAGATTAACAGAGTTATAACTTTGGTTCATACATACAGTTTCAGTAAATGAGATCAGTGCAGACAGATTAAGGCAATGGTATAACAGCAATAACAATACAGCAGATAATCAGGAATACTGAAATTAGGACTATTGTACAGTACAGGCGATTACAGAATGGCTTGGGACAAGCTGAGAGAAAAGAGAAAGTCTAGAAAACCTACGAAGGAGTAGGATAGGATAGGATAGGATAAGGAGGGAGAGTAGGTAGAAGTGCAAAAAGTAACAGCTTTGTTTTTGAGCAGAATAGCTATAAGGAAACTATGTTTAGCAGCAGGAGGAACAGAGCAAGGTAAGAAGTGTGGGATAGGATCAGGAGCAAGAGCAAGTGTCTAATCCATTCAGGTATGAAAATAGATCATTCTTGAATGAATTGTGGGATTTAGAGACCCTAAGGTGATAAGGTAGGGAGTTCCATGTTTTAGGGGCAAAGTGGTCAAACACTTGTTCTCCCATCTTGGTAGTGCAACTGGAAACTGCAAGGAGGGTCTGGGCAGAGGACAGAAGTTGGTGAGAATGTTCAGCAGGGCAAACACTGAGGCCAGTGAGGCTGGTAGAGAGGACCTAATAATATTATCAGTTAGGCATCCAAGGGTATAAATTCGCCAGGAGGAGGGAGATAGCCAGTGTAAAGCTGAGTAAAGCTTGCAGTGATGGGTGAGATGAGGGGCAGACAAAGCAAAGCTGCAGGCATTGTTGTATGCAAAGTCCCATTTCTGAAGGACACTGGCACTGGACTTAGAAAAGACAGGGGGCCCGATTCTCGAACGGGGCTGCGTTCGGTGCAAGCTGCAGCAAACAGCAACTTGCATCAAAGCCCCATGCGTGAGACCCTGCACCAGATTCTGGTATAGGAGGGTCCTGGCCCTAAGTCCCAATGCTTGTGCAACCCCAGCCATGCGGCAACCACATTTCACATGGGAGGGTTCGCAGCAAGCCCCTTGGACCATCCGCTGCACAGTCCGTCCAGTTAGGGACCAGCCGCGGAGATGCGTGGAGGGCTGTGCCAGTCCCCTGCTCTGCCTGGGGATGGGGTAGGGTACTACCTGCATGGGTGGGGGGCACAGAGCACCAGTGAGAGGGTTGGTGGCATGTGACATGGTAGTAACAGGGACACTATCAATCAATCAATCAATCAAGTCTTTATTTAACCAGGCGGTCATCATTGAGCTATACATGCTATACGTGCCGAGGGGCACATCAAGGATTGAGTGGGTGCTCCTGCCCTGTTTGCCCTATGGGGGCACAACATGGATGGGGTGTCCACTATGTGGCACTTGTGGGGCACAGTGGGGTTGGGGAGGTAGGACACGCCGCACTACCCATAGGACAGCTCACCCAGGGGAGCGATGTCCAAGTCCTCTTACGCCAGCCCCGGCAGGTCTAAGGGGACTTAGAATTTCTCCCACTGGGTGCTGTCTGTAAATAGCTAGCTGCAGCTTGCATCGGTGCAGTCCACCTAGCACCATGTCACAGGGCAGTGCAGGGTGCAGGGCTGGCACAAGCCCTGTTTAAGGTGGGCGGACTGAGGTCGACGCAGGCAATCTTTGTGAATTGCATGGAGGCAGCCCTAGATGCAAGGTGCACCTTGCACCATATCTGTTTAGTGCAAGCACCTTGTGTCAGATGCAGGGCTTTGAGAATTGGGCCCAGGGAGTGCATAACATAGCCCCAGAAGTAAAACATGCTGGGCATCTGCAACCCTGGCTGCTGGGGGTGAGGGCATGGTGGACCTGATAAGCCATCATAATTTTGGAGTTGACAGATTTGCAGATATCATTTATGTGGAAGAAGAAATCCAGGGCTGGGTCGAGTGTGACACCAAGGTATCTAAATGAGGGGCTTAGAGACCTGAGAACCATCAAGGCATTGAATATGTAATTCTTGAGATGGGGAGCAGGACTTTCTGAGGGACCCAAAAAGCGTAGCTTGGGTCTTGGCAACATTTAGGACCAAGCCATTTGTAATGAGCTAAGTTTGGATGCTTTGAAGGTCAGAGGTGAGTTGAGAGTTAATAACATCCATGGTCCTAGAGGCAGTATAGAGTACAAGGTTGTCAGTGTATAGAAGGATCTGGCATTGGGAAGGAGAGGTTGGTATGTTGTTAATAAAAATAAAAAAAGCAGGAATCCAAGTATGGAGCCTTGGGGAACTCCTAGTGTTATTGAGGCAGGGATGGAGAGGACCTTATTGAAAGAGACAGACTTTATTTATTTATTTAGCTTTTGTTGACCAGGTAAGTACACTAGACAAGTTATATACCTATTTTCAGGTACAACCCGGGAGAGTACAATGAGATACAGATACAGTGAGATACAGGTTAATACAGAGGACAACATGACACAAGTTAGGCAGTACACAGTCAAAATAGAACCATGTGAACTTAACCAGTGGACAGTACTTAGAGCAGTTGTGGATGTAACTTAAGAACCATGACAGAGTAGACTGGGATGCCCAAGGGTTTCTAGCTTATGTAGGAGGAGGGAATGATTGACCAAATCAAACGTTTTGGTAAGGTCAGCAAAGACAGTCCCTGTAAGCATATCTAGACAGGAGATTGAAAAAGGGTTGCTTCCTCACCCTCTTTAGGTGCAGCTCTCAGAACTGACTAGTATGACTGATGACACAAAACATATTTAGGGTGTCCAGTGTCCCACCAAAGGACTGTGGTAGTGCCAGGTCCCCAGCCCCTAACATCTCACCCCACTGGCACCATTGAGTCGAGTTTCTCCTTACATAGGTCCAAAAACCCTTTGCATCATGTATGCATATAACCCACTCAAAGTGGGGCTCAACGGCCTTTATGAGCTAACCAACATGTTCAACATACTACCCGATTCTGAACACGTCATACTTAATGATTTCAACTTGGACCGGTTAATTAAGGCACCTGGTTACATGGGCAATGCCCAAGTTCTACCTTGTCTAAATAAGACACACTTTATCATCGGACGATCAGAATTATCACAGATGCGCCATATCATACCCATCACTGCACTCTTTACGCCATGGTTGACTGGTCTTCACTTAGTTTCAGACGCCATAGGAATGCAGTCTTTTGGACCTATAGGGCTATAATCAACAAACCTCCACAATACATTTCTGACTGTCTGCACATCTCTCCTGCTGGCTGCGACACACTGAGAAGCCTTTCCCTGATTTCCCTGGTTGTCCCTATGATCAGGACATGCTTTGGAGCAGCAGCTATAAGCCATACCCTTCCAGCGATATGGAACAACATGCAAAGGGTTTTAAAGCTTGCAATACCAGTAAACTGGGCCTTCTTTAGACTCTGTTCCTTTGTAAGTTCAGTGAATCCTGTGACTGCTCTAACTAGCTGAACCATGTATCTTGAACTCTGTATGCTACTTATAAAATTGTCTTCCCCTTGTACATCTTCAACACGTCGTGCCCTGATAGTCTTCCTTTGTCCACCCCATTGCCAACCCAGTACCCTCCTCTTCTTAAACACCCTATTGTACTCCCTTTACTACCTCCCCCCTTGACTCCCCCTCATCTCTGACATCTTAGCCCTCACCTTGACCTACTCTTCCACCTCCTCCCTTGCTTCTCCTTACCTGACACCCAGCCCCCCCGTCCATCCCATAAGTCTTGTTGTGACTGGTCAGGTATTGTTTATTTTGTAAATACTGATTTGTATTATTCTGTAAATATTTTTTGTTCTTGCCCCATCAATGTTGTATTTGAGTTTTTGAGGTCTACTGTACTGTTAGCCATATTGTATGCACTGTTATTTATGCCTAGCTTGTATTTGCTCTACATGGACTATTGTCTCATTGTATTATAGCAACATTTAGCGTATGTGTTTTTGTTATGACCTACCCTAGTCCAACTTGCAAATGAGTCTGTCTCAATGGTGTTTCGCCTGGTAAAATAAAAATGATTGATTGATTGACAGGGATGCACTAAGCTCAGGTCAATTCCAGCAAATCATACAATCCCCCACAAGGGCAAATCATAGGACTGGTAAACACACCCTCCTGGACTGTATCCTGGTCAAAGATACTGACAGAGTCCTCTCCTCAGGAGTCTTATGCAGCTCTTTCAGTGACCACCATGCCATATACTGCCAACGGCATAACAGCACCCCTAAACATTTCCCTCCTAGAATCATTTCCTATAGAAACCTCTCCTACCTGAACACTGACTCCTTTTTGACTGACCTGCACAATATCAACTGGTCCCACCTTGACACAGCCTCTGATGTAAATAGTGCACTCAAATTCTTTATTCACATCTTCTTGTCAATGCTTGATAAGCATGCCCCCACCCCGCGTACCCGCACAGTTAAAGTCAACAAGTCCCCGTGGCTCACAAAGGATATATTTACCCTCATGCATAAAAGGGATGCATTCTGGGCTAAATATAAGGCCACAAATTGCATCTCTGACTGGAACACCTACAGATATCATTGCAATAAGTGTAAATACCTAATGCGCAGTGCCAAATGCCTATACCTAAAATCCCAACAAACACAAAATCTGCATAACCCTAAAAAGTTCTGGCAGTCTGTTAACTCACTCCTTAATGGCCATCAGCAATCCCATACTATTTCTATTGAACAAAATGATAACACCCACACTGACCCCCCTAAAATTCACCACCCTCTTCAATTAATTTTTCTGTGACCTGTCCAAATATAGATCTAATGGACACGCCGGCCCAGTGGCGTAGAGAGCTGAGGCACTATGCCTTACCTCACGTTATGCCAGCAACCCGGGTTTGAGAATGACCTCGGGTCATCGGGCAGCTGGCATGAGGGGGAAGGGAGGAGCAGGATTGAGTAGCATAATAGTAGCTCTCCTCTCCTGGGGAAGTCGTCGCCCCCATAGTTCCACTGCCACTGGGTGGAAGTCCGGAGGTAGCGGAGGTGGAAGGGGGCGACAAGTAGTAAAAGAGTGCCCAGGAACATAGCATGAGTGTGCGCATCCGAGAAGAGGCAGGGAGAAAAGTGGGGAAAAATTGGGGGATAAAAAGATGATAAAAAAAGAAAAGGTCACGCCTCGTGAAGTACATTAACTACTACTCTCTCTCAATAGCAACAAATCTGCTAGACCCGACGGTCTTATCCCTAAATTTTTCAAACTTGCCACACCCTAAATCGCATTTCCCATCTCAAAAATCTTCAGTCTCTCCTTATCCTTCTGTTCTGTTCCATCCCTGTGGAAAACATCCACAGTTGTCCCCCTACACAAGAAAGGGAAAACTACCTCCATCGAAAACTACTGCCCAGTGACGTTCGAAAAGGCCACAGTACAGACATTACCCTTATAACTTTCCCTGACACCATTTGCCAGGCTATGGACACAGGTCATGTCACTGGTGCTGTGTTCATTGATCTGACAAAAGCATTCAACCTTGTCGACCACAATTTACTCATCTCAAAACTCTCGGCATTCAGGCTTGGGATCCCCACCCTAGCCTGGTTCCAAGACTGTCTGCACCATTGTCTACTGTCTGTCAAAACTGGCAATGGGAGGGCTTAAGCCCGAGATTCAATAGACAGAGCAACAACATCACTCCCCCATCGAGCTAAAAAGGTCACAACATCCTGGGCCTCCCCAGGATTCTTTTTCGTTGCAGCCGGAGGCCACGCTGGCTCCCCAGTCGGCAGCACCTTCTCCTGCTCCATTCTCAATTGCATGGCCTCCAGCTGCTGTCGCTCGCCTCCATGGCTCCTTTGCTTCTTTCTTTGTCTCCTGGAACCCTCCCATATTCAATTATGAGTGGTCTGCACTCCTCCACCTTGCCGTGTCTGCCGTGGGGCAAGTGAAGGATCACTTGCTCCCTCCTGGTTTTGCCGCTTGCTCGGCGGCTGTCCTTGTCCTTGTCTTTCCCCCGCCTTTCCTGTTTGTTGCCGCCGTCCCACAGCTCTCCTTCTGTTTGAGTCCCGCCCCCCCATGCCTTCTGTTGCTGTACCTGCCTCTCATTTTGCCAACTCCATGGTTCTCCTACCTCGTTCCTCACCAGGGTTCTCTGCTGCTGTTCTCTTCCCTCAGTACCATCCGCTGTTCATGCTCCTTCTTCCTTCCACTCCTTCACCTACTCCCCTCATGTTCAGACTGATGCCCCACCCCTCTCCTTGTTCACTCTCTCGCAATGAGCTGGGTGGGATGTCTGAACCCGCTGTTTCTGGATTTTGCTGCAACACTCTCACTCCTGCATTCTGCCCTGTACCGTACTTCCACCCGGATCGCTCCTGCCTCGATAGCCTGCACTAGCTGCAGCTGTTCTGCAGGTATGTGGGTTTGTAGCAGCATCATAGTCTGTCTTCCTTGTTTCTTTCTGCTGATCACTCCACAATGAACATAATTAGGGGCTTTCTGTGGCTGTCTGATTGCTTTGGTGCACACCTTATGGATTTGGCATCGACTCAGTGTTTGCTGGACCTCGTTTTTGGACTCTGGATGGTGTGGGAGATGGACTTGAGGTTGCTGGATGTATAGGACTTATTTAAGGTCCTGTGATTCCTCATCCTGCTGTGGCTATTTCTGGACTCGCCCTTATCTGCTCTGCTTCAAACATTTCCTGGTCTTCATTTATTATTTATTTTGGGCATGTCTAACTTGGCTCCTATGCCTTCCATCCTAGTTTATCTATTTACTTCTCGCTGCCTTTCTCTACTGCATCTGGGATGTCTACCCCATCGAATCTACTGGTTGCCTTCCTCCTCCTCATTAAACATTCTCCCTCCACACCTCGATCACTCGAGTCCTCACCTCGATCCGACCTGTGCATTTCTTTTTTTTTTCCCTATCCTACCATCGCCTTTTCCACTCGTACTCGTCTCTTTAGTGCTTATTCCTGTGCTTCCTCATCGAACCACTGCCCTCTTGAAGTTCTTACTGGCTGCCTTCTCTCATTCTGCAATCCCCATCATTTGGCTATCTCTGGTCCCTGCAGTTCTTATCCCGTCCTGGCCATCGAGGAGTCACTCCAATCAAGGCCAATCAGTATATATCTGGTTTCCTGTTCCATCCTTCACAGCTTCCCTCTATCATCATATTATTAGCCTCTGAGTCTCCTTACTTGTCAGTCTATCAAGCTCATCAACCTGTACCTTGGCTACCTCAAATTGATTCAATAGCCAATCCCCTCTAGGCTTCCGCTCACTCTTTCTTTTTGGGAATACCTATCATTATCATGCCATACTTTCCTACCATGCCTCGGCTTACTCAGTCTGGCCTGCATTCCAGTTTCCATGGCTTCAGTTCATAATCGTGCCTCATCCGTTCCTATGTTACCTTCCTCGGTCTAGCGCCTATTGTCATCCCAGCCTTCATGGCTTCTCTTCACTCATGGCTTTGCTCCTCATCGTACATCATCCGATTTGGCTCCTCTCGATTGCTCATCCTGAATGTACCCTCTGGTTCGCATACCCTCTGGTTCCAGACCTGCCTTCTTGGCCTCGGAGTCTACCTCCTCTCTAGGAGCCTCATTGCTCGCATCGCTCTCTCGAGCATACTACCTTCGTTCAAGTTCATTCCTGTCTCATCTTGTTCACATTCAGTTTCGGTCATCAAGGATTCATTCTGTTCCATGTTCCTTTGTTCAATTTCAAGTTCATTTACAGTCTCCTTTTTCCTGATCTGCTTCTATTGAACCGCTGCATTCCTGCAGCAATCATCATCATTGAAACATTCCTGTCTCCTCTTCTTCCAATTCTGTACCGGCCATCCAGGATTCACTCCACTCATGGCCTGCTATTGATATTTCTTTTTGGGCGTACCTATCATGACTCCTATGCCACTTTATCAACCCGCGGCCATCCTGCCAGATGTATCAAGTTCATAACTCCAGTCATCATTCACTCAGCATTACTTCAAGGTTTATCCATTTACATCGCTTATTCGAACATTCCTATCATTGAATCCTATGCTGTCTCATCAACTACAACCTTAGGGCCTAATCATTCAGGTTCTAATCATTCACATTGCGTAATCAAGCATGCCTCTTCAACCTCAGAGTCTGCTCGCTCTCATCACTCAGTCAAGTCAGTATTTATTATCCTCAGTCTCCTAATCAGCACATCTGGAATCTCCTCGTGAGCACATATGGATACCCCTTACTCCTCTGATCTACTATCTCTCATCGACTACTCGAGCATACCCTCCTTGGATCCCTGCTACTTCATGTTCTTCCTTTAATCTGTGCTTCTTTGGAGTTTTTCCCTATCCCATCATCATCCTCCCTACTTATATTTCTTATCTATGAACCATTCTCTTTACCAATATAGTCCTAAAATCTAATGTTGTCAGCCTGGAGGGAAGGCGACCTAGGCCTTGGATCCCCAGAGATTTCCTCCTCAAAGGGGGTTTTTCCTCTCCTCCTTGCCAATGGTCATAATATTAGTGTGAGTTAGTGCTTTCTTCACGTTAGTTAGTTAGGGTCTGCTGTTGGATGGAGGTGGATGGTGGCCCCGGCTTTCCCCTCTCTCCTTAGGAAGTTAGCCCTTCTCTTCACAGAATTCATTCATCATCCTCTCCTCTTCAAAGCTTGACATCTTTAGGTATTCTTCTTGGGCTTCTTCCTAACCTACCTTTAGCTGATGCATTCATTCCCGGCACCTGTGGGGGGGGGGGACCCTTCTCTAGGGTTCCTTGAATCGTACCCCTACAGAGTGGTATATCCCATGGATAGAGAGGCGGAAAGCCACAAAGCAAATCAAGTTACACAAGCATCATCTCATATTATCTCATCCAGTTGCATAAGCACATCGAATGGGAGGGCTTAAGCCCAAGGTTCGATGGGCAGAGCAACAACGTCACTCCCCCATCGAACTTAATAGGTCACGACATCCTGGACCTTCCCAGGATTCTTTTTCGTTGCCCACCATCCACCCCTCATCCTCCAGTGGCTCATCTCGCTTCCCCGTGTGCTTCTTCCTAACCTACCTTTAGCTGACGCATTCATTCCCAGCACCTCTGCGGGGGAACCCTCCTCTAGGGTTCCTTGCATTGTACCCCTACAGGGTGGTATATCCCACAGATAGAGAAGCACAAAGCCACAAAGCAAATCAAGTTACACAAGCATAATCTCATATTTTCTCATCCAGTTGCGTAAGCACATCGAACAACATTTCGGGCGTGAACCTTATCTCCAGTGGAGTTCCCCACTGCTCCATATTGGGGCCCCTCTTTTTCTTAGTTTTCATTAATGATCTCCCCATCATCTGTGGACCAGTTCAAACCCTTCTTTATGCCAATGATGCAGTCCTCTACACTCATAGTGATAACATCATCTCCATTAACAACTCTCTCGGCAAATGATTCACCAAGCTGCAAGCTTGGCTTTCTCAAGAAAAAAACGGTCCTGAACTTACCAAAAACACAGCCCATGCTGTTCAGGTCCAAGCAGAAACTCTTAAAACTATCCCCCCTGTTTAATATGTATACTGGTACTGGCTCCCCCCAAGACACCCTCTCCTTTAAATATCTTGGAGTACACCTCAACCCCTCCCTCTCTTTCAAAACCCATTTCCAACATATCATTTCTGCAGCACATAAAAAGTTGGGTTCTCTCTACAGAGTCTGACATTTCTTGACCCCCGACACCAAGGTGAAAATCGCCCAGGCTAATCTTCTTCCCATGCTCGAATATGGCTCGGCAGTCATCAGTGCTGCCGGTAAATCTGCCCTACATAATAAGCATACCCTCTATTATAACATAGCTAAACTTGCTTCTGGCTGCAGCCGTAACACTCACCATTGCAGAAAGCTTAGCAACCTCAAATGGCTTCCTCTCGAACTCAGAGCAAATCTCGCTCTTGCCTCCCTCATCAACAAAATGTTGTTCACTGGCAACCCACCTTACCTAGCCAGGCAGATCCCCCTCATTAACCTTCCTACTTCCCAATCTTTATCCCACAACAACATAGTTTTTCCGCTGTTTTGCACCAGTATGGGCCAGCGGTCCTTTTCCTACCGTGCTGCCTCCATATGGAATTCAGTACCTCCTCCCATAAGAATAATGACCTCTTACCCTGCCTTTACTATTCTTCTGAAATCCCACTACTCCTCCTCCTCTGTCTCATGTCAATGCTTCCACTAACCCTCCCCCTCTTTCCTTATACCCCCACTCCTCCCTGATACCCCAGACTACTTGTTCCTCCTTTCTCTTCCCTCTTAACATACAACTGTATTCTCTTTTTAATTGTATCCATGTAAATATAACCCTGTATATACTGTTGCACAATTCTGATTCATAGTTATGTAAATATGTTTAACGTCTAATCATGTAAATATTGTTCAGCACATATTGTACTGTATTTATTGCTAAAACCTGCTGTTCACGTACTACTACAACTGTGTGCTTTTGCACCCGGGTCATGCCTGAAGAAGACTTTTTTTGCCAGTCTGCTTACCCGGTCATCAAAATTAATTAAATAAATAAATAATAAATACATTTTAACCACGCAGTACTCTACTGTATTGCCCCCTTTAATAGCTCACTGAGACTATATGTATGAGATATCTGGGGCCCCACCAAGTGACCATGGTAAAGCTAGGATCCAGAACCCCAGTGATTCCAGTCCACCAGCCTCAGCAAAATGGATGATTGTGTGTATATTTCAAGGGGTGCATAGTGAAAGTTGTTTCCTTATGCATAACACAACTTGATTTAAAGGGTATAGTTGTTTCTTTTCCTGCAGTAATTAGGCTCAGAATTTCACTCTCTGGACTCCATATCACTCCTGTAAGGACTGGGTGATATACATGGGATTTATGCAGCGAACAAAGGATGCTCAACTTCTATTATCTTTAGTAAATATTTTTTAATTTCAATCCATCCTACCTTATGGGTACCATAAAGATTTATCAAGAAACATTGGGGATTAACATCCTCTTTTCTCTACTCCTTCACAGGAGTGGCTGCTTCACATTAATGATATTGAGTGCCTGACAGGGAATCCAAGCATTCTGAAAATAACCAATGGGGATTTTGCCAGCAGGCACCAGGCAAACGGCTGTAGTTTGGAGTTCTCAGTGTCCTCTTAGGAGTCATGCCAGGCCTCACAGTCCACAGGTCAGCCTCTTGAGGGGTCTGGCCCTGGCTCACCCTTTGTTTCTCACTCTGTATGAATCCAGAGCTAAAGAATCTCTCTGCTAGATCTGCCGGGCTTCCTTTTGCAGCCCATGTGTCCATAGCAACCTGTTTCCTGCCTGAGATCCTTGTTTACTTGCTACACAGAACAGGCCTTTCCTTGTACTTCCTTTCCTCCAAAGAGACATGATGCTGAAAAGATATTAACCCTCACCTGCCTATAGGGGTGGACTAAATGCTTCGCCACTGTTACATGGCCTGCCCCCAACTACCTGGATCCTGGTGCCCGTGTGTGGACCTCAGTTTCCCAGGTAGTTATGAGATGGCACTGCCACTGGGCCAGCCAAGTGGGTGGGATGCAACTGTTGGCAAAGATGGTTGTTTTAAATCTTAAAGTCTGAGCTTATTTTAAAATAATACCTTTTTAAAGGGAAACAGCTATGTTAAAATGCCCCAGCCAGCTGGATAGTCTATATTTCTGTAACCCTGGTGCTGTTATATCAAGGGCTACTACCCCGCCTGCTTCTCTGACTACAGGTTGAGGGGCCTGGGTTAGGATTTAACAGATACCGTGGTTTCCCTACCAGCAGCAGAGCTGAAATTATGGTGCCTCCACCCAAAGTGATTAAGTGGGTAAATAGTAGAACTAGTACAGCCCTCTGGGAAGCTATACCTACCCACAACCCCAGCTAGTGGCCCAACTCACAGACTGATAGTATACACTGAACTTGGACTGCAATAACACATCTAATGGCTAGCACTATTAATAGGCTCACCAGTTTCACACTTACCAACAGAGTCTGGACTTCTGGCATGCACCCTGTGTCCCCTGAAAAAAAATAGTTAACCAGCAACCACAGGGCAGCTTTATCTTTCCCCCACACGTTACTATGCAATAATAATATGCTCTCAGACCCAGTTAACAGGCAAAACAAATCAGGTTTATTTACAGGACTGAACACGTGGAGGGGGTGAGAATTTAGGTTAACTGCTGTGTTACCGTAATTAAGCAAATCACAGTCAATATTTATTAGATCTGTCCCTGAATTAATCAGTTTATCAAGCTACTGGGTGCCCAGGATATAATAAGGTGCAGGCCTGAAGCGTTGCAGCAGGTAGGCCAGCGTTGCAGCTGGTTGGGGCCCTTGATGGAGAGAAGGGTGTTATTAGACAGATAAAATACTTGCAAACAGTAGAATATTTATAATCCCAGGCCAGATGGCCTGTAACCACAGTTAAAACCCAATGAGGAATTATTAGGCAAAGCAGATGACACCATATAGTTATTTGGTTGTTGCAGGGGTCTACCCTGATTGTACTCACTGCACCCAGAGCGACTGGTGAAAAGGATAAAGACACCATGGAGCTGCTGGCTTGCCAGGATGATGGTGGGGACCGGGGCCGGCACAACTCACCTCCACCTCACGGCCTTTCCCTGTAGGTGGCCACAACCTGCAACTTGCTTCTTCACAGGGTCCGACTCCCGGAGGCTGCTCTCTGGCCAGGTAGGCTTTGGATCTGGTGCAGGAACAGTCTTTAGGGCTGCAGGTGGCACACGCCCAGTACATGAAGTTCGGCTTGGTATGCAGTTTGAAAACTCAGTCAGCTTGCGATTTACTGACTTGCTTAACTTTGTCAGGAAACAAACAGGAACAGCTAGTAATAGGTCTTCCCTGTTTCTGAATGCAGCAGGAGACAAACACAACAGCTACTGGCTCCAAATGGCACTGGAGTCCTTAACTCGAGAAATCCTCTCACAGTTTCCTTTCTAAGCCACTTCAGGCAAAGAGCACTTATTTGGCAAAGCGTTCTCTTTCTCTCAGCCTGGCAGCTGAACACTCAGCCCCTTTTCTGTTTTTCAGCAGTCTACAGTTCAGCAGGGAGGCAAGAGCAGGCCTTTCCCCTGCAGTTCTGCAGCTGAACCACACAGGCTACTTCTGTTAGTTAGTGCAGTGCAATGACTGTGGAGCAGCAGTGTTCTGGGAGACATTCTAGAGGCTGCGATGCTGCCCTGTTTGCAGGCACCTCTCTGGTCTGAGGGAGGAGGTTGCCCGTCTCCAGGCTAACCTGGCTAGGATTCGTGAAACCTCTTCCCCCACCCAGGGACCACCAGTGCCACCACCATTACCTCAGAGGTTGCCAAGAAAGAGGAGCGGTTGGACCAAGGTGGGTTCAGGGAGGGAGAGGGTGGTGGAACAGAAGTGCATCCCTCCAGTTGTAGCTCTCCACAATTCATATGCTGTTCCGGCAAAGAGTGGTTCCTCCATGGAGGCACCTGCAGTGGAGACCAAGGAGGATGCTGGGAACCTCCTCAAAGAAGACCCACAGGAGGGTGGCATGAGACCCCACAGGGGAAGGAAACAACTCCTGGTGAGGGACTCAATCATTAGTGGGGTAGACGTGGGGGAGGAACGGGATAGGGAGGTAAGGTGCCTGCCTGGCGCCATGGCTTGGAGGGACAGGAAGTGAATCCTCAGGATCGCGGGAGCAACTGCATGAGAGAGGGAACTGGATGCCATTGTCCATCTAGGGACAAATGACCTGGCTGTAAATTGGATCACAGCGGTGCAAGAGGAGTGTGTGGAGTTGGGGAGGGGCCTTAGACAAGTAGCATGGATGGTAACCTTCTCGGAGGTGATGCCTGTCTATGGCAAGGATGATGCTAGTGTATTTCACACCATGGGATTCAATGAATAGTTGAAAAACTGGTGTGGAGCTCAGGGTTTTGGCTTCACTGGGGACTGGGGAGCCACCTGGAGGGATGCAGGCTTATACTGGCGAGATGGTCTGCATCTGTCCGGGGATCCAGGATCCTAGGTGACAGGTTTAAATGCTTCATTGGGAAGCATTTAAACTAGCCAAGGGGGGAGGCACTGAAAAGGAGCAGGGAAATCCCAGCCTCCCTCCACAAAGCACAGTAGTTAGAGAGGTAAACACCAAGGCAGAGAAGTCAGTAGGGAGCAGGACAGGATAAATGCAGAAAAGGTGTTAGGACAGGGATGGGGCTAAAAGGGTAAGGCACAAAAAAATAAAATGGAAGGTGATGAGTACCAGTGCCGTGAGTCTGTGCAACAAGCTCCTGAACTAGTGGCTTTAATGGAAGAGGGATGCCTGGATACTGTGGCAGTCACTGAAACATGATACACAGAGAACCATGAGTGGGAAGTCAACATACCAGGATACACAGTCTACAGAAGGGACAGGGTGGGTAAAAGAGGAGGAGCAGTAGCTCTCTATATAAGGGAAGGGATTAAAGCAACAGAACTAAAGAGTAAACAGGAAGTTGATGAGTCATTATGGGTCACCCTGGAGACAGGAAATGGCACCACAATCCGCATGGGGGTTGTACAGACCCCCATCTCAGGGGGAGGAAATGGACAAGGAAATGATAGAAGACATCCTTAAAATGGCAGAAAAAGGGGAGATATTGTTGATGGGGGACCTGGATATGCCAGATGTTAACTGGAGTACCTTTGCTGCAGGCACATCCAAGAGCAGGGTCATTCTTGATGCCCTACAGGGGGCATGCCTCAGACAGCTAGTGTTGGAACCCACTCAGGAGGGAGCAATCTTAGTCCTGGTACTCTCAAATGGGGAAGGCAAAAGGATCTCAGATTTAGAAGTGGGTAGCCATCTGGGAACTAGTGACCACCAAACAGTGTGGTTCACAATAAACACAGCCATAGAGTCAAGCCATACAAAAACAAGAGTATTGGACTTTAGGAAGGCTAACTTTGGGATAATGAGAGTGCCTTAGAAAAGCACTAGCAAATGGGCAAGTAGGAGGGGTGGAGGAACAATGGGGAATAATCAAAACAGCCATCGCAGAGGCAACAAGCCTTTGTGTGAAGCAAATCAATAAAACAAAACGAAGGAAAAAAACACTATGGTTCTCAAAAGAGGTGGCAGGGATGGTTAAGGAGAAAAGGATAGCATTCAGGAAATATAAGGAAACACAGAAGGAGCAGGACAGAGAACTTTGTCAGTTAAAGTGGAAGGAAGCAGGGAAGGCAGTCAGGATAGCAAAGGCGCAAACTGAGGAAAAGATAGGCAACTCTGTTAAGAAGGGGGATAAAACCTTTTATCGGTACATTAGGGAGTGAAGAAAGACCAAGGGAGGGATACAGAGACTTGATAAAGGGGACTGAATGTGGGCAGAGGGTGACAGTGAAAAAGCAGGGCTATTGAACGAATATTTCTGCTCAGTATTCACAACAGATGAGGAGGGGGAGGTGCCTAAACCAAACAAGGGAGACACTCTGAATAGGGGGGTCGATACCAGTCCATTCACAGAAGAAAGGGTTTTGAAAGAACTCTTAAAACTGAAGGTGGACAAAGCAATGGGGCCTGATGGAATTCACCCAAGAATACTAAAAGAACTAAGGGTAGAACTAGTAACACCACTGACTACACTCTTTAACAAATCATGGGAGGATGGAGTGGTACCTGATGACTGGAGGAGGACAAATGTGATTTCACTTCACAAAAGTGGGAGCAGGGCAGAGGCAGGAAACTACAGACCAGTTAGTTTGACTTCAGTGGTAGGGAAAATGATGGAATCACTTCTGAAGGAAAGAATTGTTGAGTACCTAGAGGCCAGTGGGGCACAGGACCCAAGGCAGCATGGTTTCACAGCAGGAAGGTCATGTCAGATGAACCTAATAAATTTATTTGACTGGGTGACCAAAGTAGTAGACCAGGGAGGGGCTGTGGATATGGCCTACCTAGATTTTAGCAAGGCATTTGACACAGTCTCACACAAAAGATTAATATACAAGTTAACCAGCCTTGGAGTGGGTCCCAAGGTGGTAGCCTGGATAAAAAACTGGCTGGACAACAGGACGTAAAAGGTACTAGTAAACGGAGTCCACAGTGGAGAAAGGAGGGTAACTAGCGGGGTACCACAGGGTTCGGTACTGGGACCGGTCCTCTTTAATATCTTTATAAGTGACATTGGAGAGCACCTGGAAGGAAAGGTATGTCTCTTTGCAGATGACACAAAGATCTGCAACAGGGTTGATACACAAGGTGGGGTGGAAAGAATGAATAGGGACTTGGCAAGGTTGGAGGAATGGTCAAATACGTGGCAGCTCAGATTCAATGCAAAGAAGTGCAAGGTAATGCATCTAGGAAACAAAAACCCAGGGGAAGAGTACACAATGGGGGTGAGTTAATAACAACAACAAAAATCGAAAGAGACCTAGGAGTGATTATATTAGATGACCCAAAGGTGGGCTAGCAATGTGAGAAGGCAGTAAGGAGGGCTGGGGGGATACTGGGATGCACAGGGAGAGGCATCAATAGTAGAAAACAGGAAGTTGTTATCCCTCTCTACAGACAGTTAGTGAGACCCCATCTGGAGTAATGTGTGCAATTCTGGAGACCCCATCTCCGCAAAGACATAGACAGAGTGGAGGCTGTTCAGAGGAGGGCAACCAAAATGGTGCAAGGTCTGCACCAGAAGACATACGAGGAGAGACTAAAGCAGCTTAATATGTATACCCTTGAGGAAAGGAGGGAGAGGGGGACATGATAGAAACTTTCAAGTATCTCAGGAATTAACAAGGTACAAGAGGGTAGTATCTTTCAGAAAAAGAGATGTGCAAGAACAAGGGGGCACAATTTGAAGATAGAGGGGGGACGGCTCAGAGGTAATGTTAGAAAGTATTTTTTCACAGAGAGAGTTGTGGATGTATGGAACAGCCTTCCTGAGGGGGTTGTGGAATCAGGAACAGTGGGAGAATTCAAGAATGCATGGGACAGGCATAAGGCAATTCTAGTTGGGGGCAGGAGGAAGTAAGCTGTTGATTAACTAGAATCTGCAGCTTATCCATCAGGTAAGGAAATGAGCAGACTGGGTAGGCCAAGTGGTCCTTATCTGCCGTCAAATTCTATGTTTCTCTCTCTGTGGCTCGAGTGGGAATAACCCCTCCAAATACAGTTCCAAAACTGAAAATCAGAGCTTCTGTCATTCTATTGGCTGCCCAAGCCATTACTTACAGTCCCAGTCTTTTGACTGGTTCAGTTTTGGGCGCCTAAGCAATGTCCCTGTTTTATCCCCCAGAAATCTTTGGAACAGTCCCAGGAGTCCTGCATTAAATCCAGGCTCCTGACTGGCTAAAAGGCTGCCAAAATGGCTGCTGCTACACACAGTTTCTAAGCAGTGCATGCAGTCCCCATAAATAAAATTCTAGTGCAGCCAGCAGAAATGTCATTTATTTACACAAACCCATCAGTTTGTTAGCCCTTTTAGTGCCCTGGTAAATGTTTTCACTTATTTACATTTTATCTGAGCCCAGAGCCTATCGCTGCTGCTGCAATACAGTGTCCCTAGGTGGCAGGCAGCTCCCTCATTAATATGCATGAGGCTCATGCATATGCATGAACCCTCGCTTGTGCCCTGATTACAAGCTTTATTCTTTACAGTCCTCTGAGGCTTCTCAGCCACCTCCTTGAGGTCACCAGTCCCCATTTAGATGAACAGTGGCACCGGGACCACAAAAACACCTTTCGCTTGACCGCAAAACCAGAGTCAGCAAATCAAAGCGCCCTTGCGCATGTGTGATCGCTGGCATCTCAGGAAAATGCCAGCGGCTCGCAATTAGAGTTTTAAGCCCAGAAATGTGCTGAAACAAAGCACTGGGACTATTAGGAGGAATTGGGCACACTGTGGCACAGTTAAGGACTCTGGCCAGGTGGTGAAATGCTGGGGAGAAAGGGAACACCAGGAGGCAACCAGGAGAAATGGGAGCTTTAAGGTAAGCCCCATTTAGGGGGACATTACACTTGGTCTCGGTCTGACACAGGGTTCACTAAAGAACAAACCGGAACTATTAAGAGCTCAGGTTATTGCTTAAAGGATATCTAAACAAGCAGTTTTTTAAAACTGCAAACTCCAAAATATAGCTTCATAGCGAGGTAAAATAAAGGCTGCTGTTTACATTTATGCTAAAACTGCATTTATGTAAATAACGTAAATGCAGTTTCATAGCTTATGAAAAATGTAAACATCAGCCTTTCACTTTCAAAAAACAGCCTTTGTTTCTCCCAAAGATGGTTGCCAAGTGTGTTAAGTGATGAGTCATGATGACATCATCAGAGCCAGAGACAGAGATCCACATATATTTCTATAGTGCTAACTGGTTCTTCTTTCCCTCATTGTTTTGAATTGTTGTACCAGAATGATCAACACCATGTATTAACTTGTGGATTATTTTGATCAGTACACATGTTAGGCTATATAGTTTTGTTCATTTTGTTTACTTTAACTTGCAGAAAATGTTTTGCAATGACTTTTTCTTCGGCAAATTGCATTACAGTACAACACTTCAAATACTTGATGATCTAGTGGTTCTATGAGGCACCGAATTTTGTTTTGTGTTAACCAGGCGAGAGACACACTAAGCTGAAAGCTTGTTTACAGGTGTGGCCTGGGAGCACAAGGAAGTTTAGTGACTTGCTCAAGGTCACACAGCAAAGTACCGGTCTTGTTCAGTTCTAAAGCTCATGCTCTCTTGTTAATCCACAAATAAGGCTTTCTTTTTCCATGTGAACCCCCTGCACCTAGCCTGCCTTCTGTTGAACACCCCACCATCCATACCCTGTCCTTCGTTTAGAAAATGGGCTTTTTATTTCCTGGCATCTGATTGGCTAGTACCCTTGCTATGGGGGTACATTAACTTTCAATAGATGCCCAGGAAATAAAAAGTGCCAGCCTACAGTGCCCCTTCACCAATTCTAGTATTCCTGTGCCCACTATGCTTGCTAATTGGCTAGAATCACACTAAGAAATTCGAAATTGCCACCATTTTTTCTCTCACTTAGCGAGAGATCCTGCACCCTCCCACTGCCCAATTTAGTGCCAGCTACCACATGAACCCACACCCCACCTCCCCGTGCTCACATCTGGCTACATTAATAAATAACACCAAATGAATGAAAACATATTAAAGAAATGAAAAGCAAGCCGTCCACATGATCAGCTTCACCTCATCATGTTCAAACCCCAACGCGTGTGTCTCCATAACTGTAGTCAAACTGCTCCAAGCCATAAAGTCAGTACCTCACAAAACCAAAAAAAAAACCTTGTTTTCTATACAAATCAAGTTGACACTCCTGTGACTGCTTTTTCTATCGCCTCCCAATACCATTCACACCTTCCCCAAACATAGCTGAACTGTAAAGCAATAGCTGTACCACACACTAAAAAAAAAAAAAAACATGAACAAAGCAATAAAAAAAAAAAAAACCGTTAGACCAATCAGCTTCAAGTAAGTGGTGGTGGGCAGAGCATGCTGTTCCATGGCAACCACACTCACAGCATTACTTTTCGGTCTCACCTGCAGCCCAAATGTACCACGCTCTTCTCCCATACCAGAACATAATTACTGACTGCGCTTTCTTCTCCTCTGTCCCGATCTCATCCGCAACTGCTCCTGGCCCCAGTAATTAAAAGACAGAGACACAGACACGTAAAAAAAAAAAAAAGAAACATGTTATGTAATAAAAGTATGCTCTGCTGTGAAATGCTTTGGCTTCCGATTTTTAAAAAAATAACAAAAACCATTTCAGTGCTAAGACAGGGGTCAGTGTCACAAAACTAAACCACAGCACCCTCTGCTGACAAGTACATCATTAATGCAGTAGTAGAGGGACTACTTTACAAGAACCTTTATTTTCATACTTTTTTTTTCTTTATTATAATTCTTTTGAATCTTTTGTTTAAAATCAGTAAAAGTGTTACTCATGGCCCATTTTCTAAGCGCAATAATACCCTCCAGGGTGGGCGGTATGGGCAATACCGGACCTTCCAGGAGCTATCCAGGGCCTCATTACGCCCCTGGGCGGTCCGGTATTGCCCAATACCACCCACCCTGTCAGGTATTATTGCTTGCATTGCTTCGGGCCGCATGTGAGCTTTCGGTCTCATGAAGAGAATTATCACATTTCAGATTGTAATGTTGTACCTCAGAGAGTTGTGCACAACTATACTGATAACGCATCATCAGCTGGCACTGTTACAAAATGCCTCCCAAATCATTCTCCAGTTCACATTCTCAATGTTTGACTTCTGCTCCCACAGTAAACATTGAGTGGATCACCACCCTTCTGCACAGTGAAGGTAGTATGCACAGTTCTCTGTTGTGTTTTTTCCCACCTCATTAACCAATAACTAGGTCTTCCTGGAGGGCCAAGCAATAAGCATCATGACCCACAAGAAAAACTGCTGTTCATGCCCTCACAAAGACTGCACTTACAATGGATAACAATATTATTACTAGGAGAGGCATACTAATACCTTGAGCGAATCCACCTGACTTCCAGTGTCAGTCTACTCCTTTACCTGTGATCTGCAGAACCCCGCAGGACAGTTCCCAGCAATTCTTCTCCAGTACTTTTCTGTGCTCTACTCCACAATGCGAGTTGGCTGGCTACCACCCTTCCAAATCTTGAATGAGCTATGCACAACTCCCTCAATACTGTCCTACCAAACGTCAACATTCCCCCCTCACCCGAGGGTAATCTCCCTACACTGAATTCAAGTAACAGCTTAGGTGCAGCCCTGCTACTCTGAGTATTTGTCATCATTGGCTACTCTCATCCATAGTCAGGTAGTGGTCACGATACTGGCAGCCCCATATTTCAGCTCTCACAGTGATCTGCTCAACGTCCTCATTCATGTCTTCAACTAACCTGAATATAGCTGTACCCTGCTAGAATGGCCTCTTCGGTCCCTCTCTGGTATTCATTCTTCTCACCTGCTCCCCACACCAAAAACTGGTGAGTTCACTACCCTTCCGCATCATGAATGTGTTTAGTACACTCTCCCGTGTTACATTTACATATTAATAATAAACATGATCTTCTGGTAAGCCAGGCTGCTAGCAGCATGGCACAAGTGGAAATATAGGCTTTCCTACCCATATAAGATCTAAGCCGCCTATGATTAGGCACTATTAAATGACGTGCATAATGATGTGCACCCATCATTTAATAGTGCCTAATCAAAGGTAAGCCTAGATCTTTAAGGATAGGAAAGCCCTCATTCCCCTTGTTCCCTGCTGCTATGAGCCTGACTTACTGGAAAGATATGTTTATATTTGATATGTCAAAATAAAACGGGACTATACTACTTGCATTCATGATGCAGAAAAGTGATGAGCTCACCAATTTTCAGTATGAGGAGGAATAGTGAAGAATGAATACCAGAAGAATCTGAGAAGCCCTCTTACAGGTACTGCTATATTCAGGGAAGGGGGAAGACAGAGGAGAGAAATATGAGCAGATTACTGTGAGAAATAAGATGTGGGGCTGCCAGCACCTTGATCACTACCTGACCCCATTGTCCTGTTCAACATTCCCCTTCCCATAATACCAGTTCATGTAACTGTCCAAGGCTGTGTGTGGATATTAATGTATGAAATGGCTGCCACTACACGTTCAGTCACTTCACTACCAGTCTAGTATTGCTTGTAAAGCACTTTGTGATACAATGTGTATGAAAACCACTATATAAATGCTGATTCTTATTATTATTATTTCCCATGGAAAAAGAAGACAGGACAAGCATATATTTGAGTTTTGAGAAAGTATGAACTCTACCATTGGACTGCGCAAGAACTTTGCTACAAAAAAGTGGTGGCTCTAGGGAGTGGTAGATGGTGTGGCTGCAACCCCACCCACATAGTAACGTACTTGCTTGCAGCTGCTGCTGCATTTCACTTTGTTGAAAGTCTGATTTATTGATTGTATAAATGTTTACATTCAAACTATGGATTACATTTGTAGGTTCTGTCAAAAACGTACTAGAAAAGAATAATAGCAGAAAATATAAAGGTTTAATAAAAATGTTAAAAAGTGCATATTAAGCATGCACACCACCCCAGCACCCCCATTCTAGCATCCTGCATCCACCATAACCACTAGACCACCAGGTTATTCAAGATTTGTACTGCACTGTGGTTTGCCACAGAGAAAGTTGGTTGGATTAAAACACATTTTCAGCATGTTAAAGTAAATAAAATGAACAGAACCATAGCCTAACATATGCATTATATAAAATAATGCACATGGTTTTGACCATTTGGGTGAAACAATTCTATACAAAGGGAAAAAAGGGCTGGTTAGCACTCTAGAGAGCCATATATCTCTCTGAAATTGGCTCCAATGATGTCATCACATAACACATTTGGCAGCCATTTTAGGAAGCAGGTAAGACAGTTTTGTTGAAATTGGAAGGCTGATTTTACAATTTTCAAATGCTCTGGAACCACATTTAGGTAAGTTATGTAAATGTAGTTTTAGCATTAATGAATACAGCAGCCTTTCCTTTAGTCACCTACAGAGTCAGATTTTGGAATAGTTTGTTGTCAAAATGTTGTCCTTTAACACTGTGCAGTCTTCCACAGCTGATCTCCGGCTCTGATGTCAGCTGTGGAAGGTTTTGGTTTGCACCCCGACTGATGTTTGTTAGAAAATGCTGGCAGGAAGGATGGCAGGATCAGCCAGATAAAATGAAATTACTCCACAAAGTCAAAAGGTAACATTTTCATTTTTGGGCAGAAAGCCTAAACAGGGGCTGCTACACACAATGGTGTGGGGCATTTTAATATTGACATTTCCCTTTAAGCTTTTTACTTTTTTCCTCACCCATGGCAGCCAATTCTGAGTTGATACTATGCCCCGAGGCACTGCTAGGGGTGTGAAGTCTGAGCATGAACCCCAAATCTGTTTTGTGAAACCCCTAATGTTTGTTGTGTGACAGTGCACATTTTTATTCTTTCCATAAATTAGAGATATGCTTAGCATCATCTGGTACTAAAGGTACCATGAAATGTTCCTGTAAGGGACAGTCAGCTTTTTTGTAACTTGTAATGTAAAAGACCCAGCAGGGATTTGAATCTATGTTGCCTGTTTCATAGGTAACAACCAGTCACATTAGTGCAGCTCTGTGATGCACTGGATGTATTTTTAGAATAGCAAGTGAAATTCCCGTAGGAACATTACATTTTGACATTTTTATTGTTTTTATTTTACAGTTTATCTAATGTCCCTAGGATAGCCCAGCCGAGATATAACATCTTGTTTCCAGCGGGGTCCTGCTTGTACCCATTTCAACAGCTAGGTGGAGTAGAGTACTGGGAGGTTAAGGAACTTGCCCAAGGTCACACTGTCAGTATTTGTTCTAGTGGGACTTGAACCAGTGATCTCTTTGTGTCAAAGCTGCTGCTGCATAAACGACTACACCACACCAAGGTTCAAATCCAAACAGGAATTGAAACATTCTCTTCACAGTTTCTTTTTCAGTTCGGATTTCACCAGCGTGGTGATCTATGGCAGTGTGAAGTTGGACTAATAAATTTTATAAGAAAAAAACATTGCTAAGAACAACAATGGTGCATGTTGGAAATGTACATGTCCAGACATGTCCCTGAGAGCAAAATGTCCTGGTACATTTGCTACCCAAGTTTTGAACACAAGGAGGGAGGCTGGTCAAACAGTGAGTAAATAGAAGCTGTGGGATTCAAACTCGGGTCTCTAGGATTACAGCTCTGTGCTCTAACTGCTAGGAGAAACTGCCTCCCTAGGGACTTTAAAGAGGAAGTTATGCTTAACCATAATGAAAATAGTCTACTTTGACCAGGTGGTACTGATGTAAAGAAACGCTAGGTTTACACATTTTTTTATCAATTCATCATTCTGAAAATTTACCTTTTATCTGGTTGATCCTGCCCCAACCCCCGAACATCATCCAGATTGCACATATATCCCAAATGCACCCATGGCTAATGTAAACAAGGACTGGCCAATGCCAACCATGTTCACATGCTTGTATTGCTGTGTAGTTCTTGGGCATAGAGAGCACAGCAATTACGTTTAACAAATTAGTAACACAGTTTATAATAGTGAAATTGTCATGATTGGTAAGTGAAGAGGTTCAGACACAAAGAACAGTTACGTACTTACCATAACAGCAGATCTTCAAGAAAATATCCTCCATTAGTCCACACCTTTTGATCTATTCAGTAGCTGTCAGGCACTAGACCACATGGAAACATTTGCTAGCTGGGAAGGGGGGACCACAATGACATCATGCATCAGTGTCTATATAAACATGAATGTCCCCATCACATCTAAGTTCCCCACCAAAGATTAGACTCAGAGGACCTCCAGCCACGGGAAACCAGGAGATAAGACCATCTCAGACATACAAGGCAAGGCACAGGGCTGATATAGAATGCATATTAGGCGTGATTGCACAATATCTGTTTGAACCCTCCCGGAAGCAGAAGGAGGACAGAGGGTGGGACGGCATAACTAATGGATGAGATTCTCTCGAAGATCTACTGTTACAGTAATAAGTATGTAACTGTCCTATGTTCTTCCATTAGTCCACAACTTTGGAATGATTTCTAAGCAGTCCTAAACACCAAACG
Organism: Neoceratodus forsteri; assembly: GCA_016271365.2. Classification (NCBI taxonomy): domain Eukaryota; kingdom Metazoa; phylum Chordata; order Ceratodontiformes; family Ceratodontidae; genus Neoceratodus; species Neoceratodus forsteri. The sequence continues at coordinate 245,450,381 of CM057449.1, read as the reverse complement.
TGAGATGGTTACAGTCTGATAGATATTCAGGATAGCAGGCCTTACCTTACAGCAAACCCAAAACCAGCATATCTGCAAAAGATTCTGTCCAGTCTGTAATGTTTAGTGAAAGTGTGGACAGTACTCCATGTGGTTGCAACACAAATATGAGCCACAAAAACATTTTTGAAACAATCAACAGAAGTGGCCATTCCTCTGGTGGAGTGACCACAAACCACACCAGGAAGTTTCTTTCCTACAACAGAACGTAATGCAATGTGCCAGCCATTTGGACAAGCACTGTTGAGACACAGGAGCATTCTCTTTCCCATGGGTAAACTGAAGAAAAAGCTGAGAGGACTTTCTGTAGTCCTTGGTGTAATTCCCATAGTATCTAAGTATTCTATGTACACCTAAAGCGTGGAGCAGTGCCTCACCCTGATTGGCATGCTCAGGGTAATAGAAAGGTGTATCATTTGCTTCAGTGTAAGTTCAGATACCACCTTCAATAAAAACTTAGGATTTGTATGCAAAAGGACTCTGTCTTTGTGGCAAGTGCTGTGTGGAATTTTCAAATTCCGGCGGAACAAAATTTTGTGGAATTTTCAAAATTCTGCCAGAAACAGAATGGTGGAATTCTGTCGCAGACAAATCTGAAATGAGATTTTCTGCAACATTTCTGCATAATTTTATTCCGCAGATCTCAACATTTTCTGCAGAAATGGTTGCATAATGATTTTCCGTGGAAAAAGTGCTGTTCCATGGAATATTTTTCCATGGACTGTAGCAGGCAGATTTCCAAAGAAGAACCAGTGAAATTCTGGCAGAAATTCCACCAGCAGAAAGATCATTCCACGTTAATTTTACTGGCAGAATTCCGCATTCCACACAGCACTAGGCAAATCAAATAAGGAGACTCACAAATTAGAGCTTGAAGCTCTGATTGCAACTAAAATTAATGTTTTCCATGACAGTAAACATAGGCTACAACTCATGGCTGCTTCAAAAGGAGCCAGCGTCAGTTTCTCAAGCACATAATTCAAGTCCCAAGGTGGGACTGGATTGCAGATAGGAGATTACATATGAAGAAGCTCTAAGTGGGTCATCGTATGACCATCAATACATAGAAACACAGAAATTGTCAGCAGATAAGAGCCTTCAGCCCACCTAGTCTGCCCTATTACCACTAACAATTGCACTCTATCATGCACTGCTGGCATCAGGTTGAACCCCCTTCCCCCGACTACCAGCAATCCTCTATGCCTATCCCAAGCATGTTTAAAACCTGTAATCATTTCTGCCCCCACCACCTCAACTGGCAGGCTGTTCCACTTGTCCACCACCCTCTCTGTGAAGAAGTACTTCCTCACATTTCCTCTAAACCTCCCTGCCTCCAGTTTCATCTTGTGCCCTCCTCGTCCTTGAGCATCTTTTTCATTGGAATATAGTATTCTCCTGTACTTTATTCTTCCCTGTGAGGTACTTAAATGTCTCAATCATATCACCCCCTCTCTCTCCTATCCTCCAGAGAGTACACATTTAATTCATTCAGCTTATCCTTGTAGGGCTTGTGATTTAGTCCCTGCTCCATTTTGGTTGCCTTCCTCTGAACCGCCTCCACCCTATTTATGTCCTTACATAGATGAGGCCTCCAGAACTGGACACAGTATTTGAGGTGTGACCTCACTAATGTCCTGTATAGAGGAATTGTTACCTCCCTTTTTCTGCTGGTGATCCCCTGCCTATGCATCCCAGCATCCTGTTTGCCTTTCCTTCTGCCTTGTCACACTGCCTACCTACCTTGAGGTCATCAGAGATGATCACCCCTTGGTCTTTTTCTTGCCTGGAGCATGCTAGCCCCCCCCCCCCAAGTTGATATGTAGTGCCTGGGTTTTTGTGTCCTATGTGCATTATCTTGCATTTTTTGCATTGAAACCTGGCTGCCGGTCCCATGACCAATCCTCCAGCTTCTTTAGATCTCTCCTTATTCTATCCACTCTCCCTGGTGTGGCCACCCTGTTGCAGAGCTTAGTGCCTTCAGCGAACAGGCACATTTTCCCTTCCAGTCCCTCTGCAATATCACTGATAAAGACATTGAAGAGGACTGGACCCAGCACTGATCTCTGTGGTACCCCACTGGTCACTTTACCCTCTGCAGAGTGAATGCCATTTACCACCACCTTCTGGGTCTTATTATCCAGCCAATTCTCCACCCACTTCACTACCTTCTTCCCCACCCCCATGATCCCCAGCTCGTTTAACAGCCTTCTATGCAGCACAGTGTCAAAGGCCTTGCTAAAATCCAGGTAGGCCACATTCACTGCCCCTCCTCGATCCACCTCCCTGGTTACCCAGTCGAAGTACTCAATAAAGGTTAGTCTGGCACAACCTCCCTCCGGTAAAGCCATGCTGCCTTGGGTCCTGTAGACAACTGACAATGAGGTGTTCTACTATTCTTTCTTTTAGTAGTGTTTCTGTGACCTTTTCCACTACTGAAGTCAGGTTGACTGATCTGTAGTTCATTGCTTCCTCCCTGTTTCCACTTTTGTACAGAGGGACCACATCATCTCTCTTCCAGTCCTTGCATACCTCCCCCTGTTTCCAATGACAGGTTAAACAGGGTAGTCAGAGGTTCTGCCAACTCTTCTCAGTTCTTTCAGTATCCTGGGGTGTACTCCATCTGGTCCTATAGCCTTATCAACTCTTGTTGAATCCAGTTCCCTGAGGACCCTTTCCTTTGGAAAGGGACCTGTGTCCATTTCTGTGCCCTTCCTGCCCTTATCATTTATTGCTGGCCCATTTCCTGCCCCCTTCTTTGTAAAACTGAACAGAAGTATTTGTTCAGTATATCCAATTTCTGGTGGTCATCCTCTACACCAGCAGTTTTCAACCGAGGGTCCGCGGCCCAAAAGGGGTCTGCAAGCACATTCCAGGGGGTCCACGGAACAGTCTGTAAATTGAAACGCAAAGCACGGTACTTTTTACATTTTACATTTGCCATCGCAATTTCAATCATAAGCAAGTTGGTAAAAGCTCAAGCACTGAATAACTCCCTGACTGTCTCTCTTTCTCATATCTATGTGCCTCCTTCTATCACCTCCCCATCTGCAGCTCATTCAGACTTCACACACAGCACAGTTACTGAGCCGATGAGTGCTGCCTGAACACTCGTAACTTTATGCTCCAAGTGCATGGTTCCTCTCGCTGCTCTCTCCCCTCTCTCAGCTCTCACCTCTCACCTCTTACTGTCGCCTTCTGTTTGCTGTAAGGGCTACCTGCCTACACTGATCAGCATGAGTGAGATCTTCGTTTATAAAGAACCTAAGTCAGTCTCGGTCAGCTGCTTTGATCGGGCACCCACTTAATTTATACACGGTATTTAGATTTGGAGCTTAGTGCCATCTGCACATTATACTATACTCATAACTTTATCCCCAAGTGCATGGTTCCTCTCGCTGCTCTCTCCCCCTCTCTCGGCTCTCACGTCTCACCTCTCACTATCTAGTTTCAATATATCCAGTCTCTCCCTCACGAATCATGGACTCATGGATATCTGTCTGGGTGTGTACACTATATATGTGCTATTATTCTGTGGTCTGTGTTATAGTAGTGAGTTCAGGGGTGATTGCTTATAAGGACAGTGCTTAAAGTGCATAAAGCTTAAAGCAGATAATTTGCTTTTAAGGACAGGACTACTAAGCCCCCCCCCAGCAGCTAACAGTTAAAGAAGTACCATTACTACTAAGTGATTTTTTGTTTTATTTACTGTTGGTTGACATTTACTCCCCCAGCACATTAATTTTTTTTTTACGATTGTCAAATACTTTTAAGTATTTTTTTTTTGCTTCTGACAATTTCAGAACAGAAGTGGTAATAAATATTAATATATATTTGTATATTTTTTGTATAATCACAAAGATAGTATTAAAAAAAATACATTGTTTTATGCAATTCTCTTGCTGTTGTGTTTTGCGCTGCAGTATAACAAATGCATGTTTTTGGTAGGGGGTCCCTGACAAGGCCGAAAGGTGACCAGGGGGCCCCAGACCAAAAAAGGTTGACAACTACTGCTCTACACTACCCCCATCCTCTCCTTTCAGTCTCACAATCCCTCCCCTTGCCTTCCTTTTTTCACTGAAGTACCTGTAAAAGGTTTTGTCCCCCCTTACCACTGAGTTTGCTATGCATTCTTCTGTTTGTGCCTTGGCTTCCCTAACTGCCTTCCCCGCCTCCCTTTGTTTTTCCTGGTATCTCTCTCTATCCCCCTCCTCATATGTTTGTTTGTATCGCTTAAATGCTATTTTATTTTGCTTTAACCTTTTCTGTTACCTCCTTAGAAAAACATAGTGACCTCTTCTTCCTCTTCCTCTTCCCCTTGCTGATCTGTTTGACATAGAGTTGTATTGCTAGTGCAATCCCTGTTTTGATTGTCACCCATTGCTCATTTACCCCCTTCTGCTCCCCTGCTCTGACCAGTGCTTCTTCTAGGCATTTTCCCATCTTTCTGAAATCCACCCTCCTAAAGTTTAGGAATTTTGTCTTTGTGTGGTTTGGTTCCCCCCCATTATTTCAAACCACACTGTTCAGTGATCACTGTTCCCCAGATGTTCCCCTACTGTAATCCCTGTCACACTGTCCATGTCTATGAGCATCAGGTCCTGTAGTGCCATCTTCCATGTGGGTTCTATGAACAGCTGTTTAAGAATTGTCCCTGCAGAGAGTCCAAAATGTTCCTGCTCCTAGCTGTTGCTGCCTCAGGGAGGCTCCACTCCACATCCGGTAGATTGAAATCACCTACCAGCATAACCTCTCCCTTGTGTGCCATCCTTTGGATTGCTACCATCATCTCCTTACCTACCTCTTCCTCCTCCTGAGATGGTGGTCTGTATCTTACTCCTGTGTGGATGGTTGTCCCCTTACTCCTTTCCAGTGTAGCCCACAAAATTTCGCCTCCTCCCAGTTCCCCTTGAATTTCTTTGGCCTTTATATTTTCCCTCACATAAAGAGACACTCCTCCCCCCTTCTTGCCTACTCTGTCCCTCCTAAATAAAATGTAACCTGGTATGGCCACTTCTCAGCTTTGGTGGGGGGGGGCATATTATGTCTCTGATCCTTCCTTCATCCCCCTCCGCTAGTTTAAATGCTTGCTAGTGAAGCACTTAAACTTTTCACTAAGGACCATGGTCCCTGCAGGCTGTCACCTTTGTACAGGCCCACATCCCTCTAGGTGAGGCCCCAGTCCCCATGAAACCAAACTCTTCCTCTCCACACCATTCCTTCAACCATGAGTTGAACTTCTGGATATGGAGTGTCCTAGCCTCCCCCTTGCTGTGGATAGGCAGTACATCTGAGAAGGACACAGAGTTTACTACCTGCTTTAGGCCTCTTCCCAACTCTTTGAACTCCTCCTGTAGTCTGTTGAACTCTGCCCTATCCCCTGCTAGGTCATTTGTCCCCAAGTGGACAATGACATCCAGCTCCTCCCTCTGTACTATTGCCCTTGTGATTCTCTGGATTCACTCTCCATCCCTCTGAGCTGTGCTTCCTGGAAGGCACGTGACATCCTTCTCCCCCCCGCCACTTGTCCCCAGTTACACTCCCCACAGTAGCTGTGTGCCAGAAACAATCAGCTAACTGTAGGTAATAAAAGAAGAACACAGCAGGGTAAACCACTCCTCTCCACTCAGCAGACACACACTGCAATTTAAATGCAATCACCTGAAATCTGATGCCTGATCTTCCTGCTGCTGAAGGTACAGACACACCCAATTAGAAACTGCCAGAAAGTTCCAGAACATTTTCAGCAAACAGAAGCCCCTACTTCTGTTCAAACAAAATGGCTGCAGCAACTAAATTCAAGTTAAGAAAACACACAGCAATTTATAGGCATGGAATAGGGGCATAGAAAGCTGATATAGTGGCTAAATGCACCTTAAGTGAAGAATATCATGGACCAGAGTCTGACAGGGACAGCAAGTATTCCAGCACAACATTTACAGGACATGTAGATGGGTCCAGATTCTTGGAAGCAGCCCACAGAGTGAACCACTTGTATTTCAAGGAATAGGTACATCTGGTAAAAGGCCTTCTAGCTGCAGCCAGCACATCAGTAACTTTCAGGGATACCCCAGAATGTGCAATAGCTTCAGGAATCCTGCAGCAGCCTTAGGGGCTTAAGTTTCAGATGGACCTGAGATCTCTTGTCCTGTGACAGCAGGCCATGACACATCAGTAGGGGAACAGGAGGATCCACTGTTATCTGGTGCAGAAGTGGAAACCATATCTAACTAGGCCATAATAGAGCAGTGACAATGAGAGTGCCATTGTCACGTCACAGCCTGAACAGGACCCTCTGTATTAGTGGAACTGGGGGAAATGCACATATGAATCTCCCTTTCCAGAAGAGGGGCAACTCATCTTGCCAGAAAACTCCAAGCCCTAGAGCAAGCAAGCAGAAATGCTGCAGTTCTGCAATGTGTGGGGATGCAAAAGGGTCCCACTCTGGATGACCCATCATGTGAAGAGGTCATTTACCATGGAGGTCAATAGTTCCCATTTGTGAATTTGGAACTGTGACCTGCTTAACTCATCTGCTAAGTTGTTATGGAAATCTGGGAGGTGTCTGGCTGACATACGTAGGCCATGGAACAGATCCCAATACCATAGTTTCTTTGCCCGTTGGGCCCTTAGTGTCCACTGAGGGATTCTTGTATAAAGAGTGGCCAGTGGCATCTCGTCCGTGACCATATCCAAGAGACTTAGGAAACTCCTGTATACCAGCTGTGCTGAGGCAAGCAGGTTGTCTGCCCTGTCCCATCACAGAAAAGCATAACCCTTCTCTGTGTCCAAAACAGCTCCTATGTACTGTAGTTACTGCTAGGGATTCATCACAGTCTTTGGCACAAGTACTGTGACCCACAAAGCCTCATACAAGTGCCTTGTCCGAGACAATGTATGTAGCAGATGTTTCTTGGAACTGGCTTCCAACAGCCAGTCATGCAGGTAGGGAAAGACATACAGGCCTTCTCTTTGAAGGGCTGCTGCTGCCACTACTGCCAAGCAGTTGGTAGGACCTGTGGCACAGAAACCAAGCCAAAGGGCCAGACTTTGAACTGGTAGTACTCTTCCCCCAGGACAAAGCAGAGGTATTGCCTGTGAGTTTGTCTAATCTTAACATGATGGAATACCTCCATCATGTGCAGGAAACAAAATTAGTTCCCTGTTTATGATGAGGAAGGATAGTTTACAATGTTATAATCTCCTTCTATTGTTTCAAATACAGGGAGAGTCTGTCCTCCATCTCCACTCCTTGACATAACATGTGGAGTGGGGGTATATCCTGTAGTCATGTGAAACCAGTGGTACCAGTGCCATTGGCACCTACCATTTTGAGTGCTTTTTTATGGGTACCTTGAGGAAGGGGACCTGTGAAGGTGCCACCTCCCCTACCTGTGTCTTGCTGATGGTAGGCATGACCACCTCTGGCAGCAGGCTGTTAATAGGAGCCTCTCCCATGACCCCTACCTAGAGTGGGATATAGGGACTTAACAGACCCTGGAGTCATTTTGGATGCCTGAAGACCTCTCAGGGCTTCTTCTACATCATAACCAAACAGCTTTGTCCTTCTAAAAGAGTATTTAGAACTGCTTGTTGCACATCAGTTGCAAAACCAGCAATCCTGAGCTAAGAATATCACCAAATAACAAGCATTTGTCAATGCCGAATGTTTGCTTGCTGACATTGGCATTGTTAGTGTAGGAGTTAGAGAGCTGCATAATAGGAATGGCAGTGAAGTACTGAACTGAAGCCAACCCCACCACCACCCTGCAAAGACTGACAGACACTGGGGTGTGCCTTTGAGTCATCAGGCATAACGGCCTCACCATTTCACCACACCCTACCCTGCAGACACCGACAAGTGTCACGGTGTGCCTTGGGGTCTTTGGCCCTTATGCTCACTCCATTCCATCAGGAAATACAGTGAGATGGGTGCTATATAGGAGAATGGGGTGAACTTTGGGGTCGAAGAGTCCAAGGCACACCTTGATGCCTCTCACTGGCTGCAGGGTGTGGAATGGTATGAGCATTACTGGTGAGAATCCCAAGTCACACCCCTGATGCCTGTCAATCTCTACAGGGTGGGGTGTTATGGTCGGAAACCCTAATGCCTCAGGCGTTCATTGGCATTTTCACTCCAAATTTTCAACATGGGTTTTTTGTGACCCCCACCTTATGAACAGTGGCAATATCAGTTTGTTAGCTGAAAGCTGATTTTGCAGAGCGACTATGCCATTTGGCACCACAGGTGTGAAAACACATTTTGAACAGGATGTGAAAATGACAGCTCTACTGTTCATGGGGAGGTGCAAAAATGGCAATGTTGAAAATCTGCAGTAGATATTAAAACTATTGAAGTCACGGCGTGCGTGAAAAGTACACAACGCACACCACCACAATTGGTTGGGGATTTTTACAGATTGTCAACAGAGGCATTTTGGAACCTCCGCTCATGAACAGTGTCACTGTGATTTTCTTAATCTGTCCCGAACAGTGATTTCCCACAACGACCACGCATTTCTGCGCTGGAAGCGCGAAAACACATTTCAGCCATGGTGTGAAAAATGACAGCTGTACTGTTCATAAGGAAGTGTGGAAAAATACCAGTGGTGAAAATCTGGACTGAAAATATTAGAAATCCATGAACTTACGAGGGTGCGTGGAAACTGCGTAATGGTCGCTCGTAACACAGTCATTTTATGGACTTTTTTCACCAGATTTTTAACATAGTCATTTTAACACCTCTGCTCATGAACAGTGTCACTGTGATTTTTTGCTCTGTCCCGAACATTGATTTTGCACACCGACTGCGCCATTGTGTGCTACATGCTCGGAAACACATTTTGGGTGAGATGTGAAAAATGACAGCTGTACTGCTCATAAAGAGGTGTGGTAAAATGGAAATGCTGAAAATCTGGAGTGAAAATATTGAAAATTCGTGAACTTACGTGCATGCGTAAGAACAGTGCGACGCATGCTCGTAAAACAGTCGTTTTGGGGAATTTGTTTCACCAAATTTTCAACATAGGGTTTTTGGGGGCCTACTTCATGAACTGTGACACTGTCATTTCATAAATCAGTCCCGAAAGGTGGTTCCATGCCGTGACCACGAAATCCCCTTTCAGGCCCAATTAACAAAACGAGAGTGACAGAATTCATGAGGTGGGGTCCCAAAAACCCCATGTTGAAAATTTGTTGAAAAAAATTCCCCAAAATGCCTGAGATATGCATCAAAGTTGAAATAAACCTATTTATTCCATTATACAGCTTACCGGCATTTCCTTAGTTCGCGATCGGTTTGAAGAGTGCAGACGTGTTCCCAGTCCACCGAAGATCATCGCGCCAGACTCCAGAGGTAAGTATGGGGTGAGGTGGTGGAGTGGTGAGGCAGGATGCACAGAGGGTGGGCGCAGGTGGGGGAAGGGGGGTCAGGACAGTCAGTGAGGGAAGGTTTTTTCTTTCAGGTTTTTTTTTTCCTTAGACAATGCAGGACTTGTGCCACGCTGGGGTGGGCTCCCAGCATGGCAGCTGGAAGCTTTGAGGGGCAGGTGGAGCCGACAGGAGATTGAGCACCCCATCAGCTGATACGGACTGTTGCCACGCTGGGGTGGGCCCTGAGCTGGCACCCTGCTAGTCTGTTGGGGAGGGAACAGGAGCCGACGGGGATTGGGCACCCTGTCGGCCATATGGACTGATGCCATGCTGGGGTGGGCCCCAGCGTGGCACCTGGAACTCTGGGGGAGGAAGCGTACAAGTATCGCATAGGGGATTGGGCACCCCAGTCGACCACAAAAGTGTGCGCGGGGGGGATGATGATGCATGAGCACGCAATATGCGTGAGTGTGTGTGGGGGGAGCGCATGAGCATGCACTATCTTATCGCTGCTCACTGAAGCGGAGCTCTCCCTTTCAACTGTAGGGCACTGCATTTTGATCTGCTGTCATAGACAGCTGCAGCATTCATTGGTGAACTATGGCTGTGCCTGCAAACACACTGACTAAACTGGAAGACAGGGTGCCACACCTACAAAAAGTCGGATGATGGCACTATGTTTCTTGCACATGCGTGCAAGCAAACATAAAAATGCCAGAAGCAGCCCAGGCAAAGCTTGTGCTGCAGCATTCATAGCTTTCTACAGACTGTTTTGATACTTGATTGTATGGGCCTGGCAATTTGCAATTCTAAGGCCTAGTGAGGCAGAGGCCTACATGCCCATCATATCCAGCTTCCTAGATTCTTTATCAGGAGACAAAGTACTCATGTGTCTAGGTGCTTTAGACCTATCATGAGCAGCCATTATGACTACAGAGTCATTCAAAAATGGTTACTGCAGAATTATATGGTTTTGGATTTCAAAATAAAAGGTTATGGTATTTTCAAGCAAACAAAACAGTGAGGATGTTATCCACATTACTGACTTGAATGAGAATTTCATTGAGCTAGTTGACCATTTCAAGTATTTGGGGCCGTCATTAGACTCTAATTTGTCCTTTGAAATTCATATAAATAACGTGAGGAAAACAATTCATCAAAGATTGGGTGGTTTGTATCGAGTGAAATGGTGTTTGACCCCTGAATCTAGGGTTTTACTTGCCCATAGTTTTTTATTCAGCATGTTAGATTACGGAATGATAGTTTATTCTGCCGCCAGTAACAATTTCTTAAATCATCTTCGGGCCACTTATAATACTATTCTTAGGTATACAGTATGTTAAATGCCCCCTTTCGTATGCACCACTGTTCCCTTTTTCAACAGTCAAACAGCTTGCCTTTGGATAATAGAATTCAGCATAAAATATGCATTTTTATGTTTCAAATCTTTTTAACCCTTGCATGGCCACAGACTGATATATCAGTCCAAACTTCCTATATGTTCTAATTCTGTTGGCAGCCTAAGGGGTAAGTAATCTTCTAAATTCTACTTCTAGTCTTTTTTCTAGGTTTGTAAATGATTGTGGCACTAGATCCCAGTACTGATACACATTTAAGCTTCCACTGTTCCATAAGGTAATAGGTCAAAGCTCTATATCATTTAGGGCCCCAATTTTTTTTAATACATTACCTGGTGAACTGTTGAATCTTAGATCAGTTATTCATTTCAAACAGGGATTGATGCTGTTTTTAAAAGATCTACAGCTTTGTGACAGTAAGAAGTGAGGTCTTTTTTTTTTTACTGTTTGTTTGTTAGTATAAGTAATGTCTATTTATACTGTTTGTACTTTTATAGTGTGATTTTGTCCGTCTTGTACTTCGTGATTTAATGCATATTGTTATGTTGTATCTCCCCTCTGTTTTCTGTATACTCCCACTTGTCGCCTGTGAAAATGGGCAATCTGCTCATCAGGCTTACAAGAATGAAAAATAAATGAAATGAAATGAGAGTCAGAATCTAGCTGGTTAGCATAATTAGTCTTAGCAAATGGAACTGGATACTGCTTATCAGCCTTTCTGGGCACTGCAGACAGTGAGTTTGGTCTGTACCATGCAGCAAAGGTAGCATCTTCTAATGCAGGATATATAGGTGGAATTATAATGGAGGGGGAGCAAGGTGCCTCCAAAAGTTCCATGAAGTTTCTTTTGTGTAGTCTTCCTTAAAAGTAAGAGTATATATACCATGCCCCCATTAGAAATAACTGTGCATTTCTCCCCCTGTATTTGACCTTTGACATCACTCGTGTCATAAGGTCAAACTACAATCAGGAGAAATATCACAGATATTTGTAATGCAGGCATGGCATATGTCTTATCATTAAGGATAGGAGAAGGAGCAGCAGGCTAGAGCCCATATAGAACTCCTGTCATTTACCCATAATATCATAAAGAGCAATCTGAAAGCATAAAATGGTCTAATCTATTTTTAAATGTAAGCTTCAAGTCACTAATAGCCACATTTGTGGGCAATGAAGTCCATGGTTTGATAATTCTTTGGGAAAAAAGTTGGCCCGCTTTGTTGAGAAAAAATGGTTTTGTCCCAACTGTAGAGGATGTCCCCTAGTATTGATGTTAATTTGTTTAAAATCAAGACCCATCTCAACCATAAGGTATTGCTCGTTAATCACTTCCCATGTTAACATAAGATCACCTCTCATCCTTCTGGTTTCTAATGACATTAGACCGAATTTCTTAAGCCTTTCTTCATAGCTAAAACCTCTGTCCCCTTGCACATATTAAGTTACTTTTTTCTGAATGTTTTCTATATGAGCAATGCCCCTTTTTTAAGGGCACCAGAGTTGTGAGGTGAAGTCTAATAAAGGGTGCATATAGGCCCTATATAGTACAAGGAGGATCAATTTATCTCTTGATTTGATATTACACCTGACAGACCACCACACTTTGTTTGCTTTATTAAGATTTTTGGTTATTTGTTTATTTATTTATTAGATTTTTGGAATGACACCTTTGAGCACAAACGCTCTTTTCCAAAGGTTCCATGTCAACTGAGGTAACAATACGATTAGGGTGCATAGTCTGATTCAGGAAAGCCTGGTCAGTGATACATTCAATAAGAAAAGGACAATAACAATGGAGGCCTGGATAGAGCCTGGTCAAGTTCAGATAAAAGTGCAATTAGAATAAAGCTTGGTCAACTGAACATCATTTTAAGAAAAGGACAGGAACAGTGCTAACCCAAGTAGAGCTTGGTCGTTATCAGACAATAAAGCCGTATGATTTTAAACTTTTCAGTTTTGGGGGTAGCAGCCGAGAGGTGGTGGAGTGGTATACAGGCTACAGACAATAGTGGGTAAACATTTGTATCAAGGTAAAGTTTGTCAGATGTAACAACAGCAGGAGGCTTTCTGAGTTCTTTCTTCAGAGGACTAAAACTGGGAAATTTTGGGCAGGCCCCATAAGTGTTATGAGAGATCGTTCATCCAGCAAGCAGCTCTGGGCGCAAATGAGCACTTCCCTAGACTGGTTTTCAAATAAGGGACTTCAAGTGCTTGTCTAGACATACTACTGGTTGCATAGTTATTTTTCACTGGGTGGAGAAGGTCACTAATGGCAACTGGGGTGAAGCCCAACTGGACTTTTCCTGCCAAAAGGCAAGTCTGATATTGCAGTCTTTCTTGAAGTGGAAGCCATCTAGTTTGGGAGTACAGGGAGCTTTTGAGTGTTAGTCTATCTGCCCCACTAACAAAGCAGCAAGCATTGAGGACCAAGCATATTAAGGACAGTCTCACAGGTCACACCATAAATGGGAAGACCATAGACAATGAGGGTAGAATTGTTCCTGAGACTGCCATAGGTCTTGCATCACCAGTAAGGCTCAGTTGTTGCCTGTAGAGCACTCCTAATTTTTGATTGGTCTGGGAAGCTATGTTGTCAACATGGGAGGCAAATGAAAGAGTATCATCCAGGGTGATACCCAGGTACTTAAAGGTTTCAACTTGTTCCAAGGCAGCACCATGTGCATTCAGGATGACCAGAGGGGAGACCTTCTTTTTGTAATGTTGACCCACAAACAACATGGGCTTAGGTTTTTTTGTAGTTAAGTACAAGTTTGTTCTTTGTAAACCAATCTTCGAGGGACTTGAAACTGTTTTGGAGACCACTGGAGAGATCAGCCATCTGAGAGCTGCTGTTATAGATTACCGCATCATCAGCATAAAGTAGCATTTTGGAATGGGGGCAAGCTTCTGGAAGGCTGTTGATAAAAAGACAGAAGAGGAGAGGGCCAAGTATTGACCCCTGTGGGACCCCAACAGAGACACTTTTGGTATTCGAGAGCACACCTTTGATCCTGACTCTCTGTGACCTCCCTGAAAGGTAGCATCTAAACCATGAGAGGGTTTCAGTTGAGAAGCCAAGTGCGAATAGATTTTCCAGTAATAATTGATGGTTTATGAGGTCAAATGCTTTGGTCAGGTCTATGTACATAGCTCCAAACATGTATCCCTTATCATGCGCCGTGTGAAGATTGTTGGTGTGCTCAACCAGTGCAGTTCCGGTGCTATGGAGTTTTCAAAACCCACGTTGTTGCTTGCAGAACAAGTTATATTTATTTAGGTAGGCAACCAATTGATCGGAAGCAATTTTCTCCAAGGTCTTGAACAGGGAGGATAGGATGGAGATCAGCCTATAACTGGCTACACTGGAGCAATCTCCACTTTTGTTGACTGGAGCAACAATAGCAGCTTTCCAGGTTTCAGGTAACTAGGAGAGTTGTAAGGACATGTTAAATATTTTAGCCAGTGGAATTGTTAGCACGTCCAGAATTAGGGCCAGAAGCTTCATATCTGCCATGTCTCCACCAATTCTTGTTTTCCCCATGACATTTTTAATATTGTTGCCAGTTTCCTTTATAGTGACATGCTTAAAATGGAATTCAAGGGGATCCATTTCTGTACCAAGTGTATTGTTTTGTTCTGTATGCTCAACTTTGTTGACCCTTGGTGCCTGATCTTGGGGGGGAGGAATGTGGTCAGGTCTGTCAAAGCCTCATTGAAGATATCTGCTATTTGCATGGGAGTGACAGTGTTTTTCCCATCAGAGTTAAAGAGCAGCTGATGCTTTCAGGAGAACTTTAACAAAATATAGTATGCAAACAAAGTTCAGCATGTATTTCACATTAGTTCAGTATTTCTCCTCCCCATTATTTATTAATGAGGTTATTAGTATGAAAACGGGATCTTTGCTCTTGAAGATTTCTTCTGTTCTTGTTGCTTTCTCCCTACCTGAAGTCATAATGCACTCCTTGTGACATCACAGTTACTCTGGTGGCAACAGACTGTGATGTCACAACAGAGGATTATGACTTGAAGTAGAGGGTAAGTTGCAGAGGCAGATGCACTCTAAGGGATAAAGATCTTGCATTCTTGCAAATTTCCTGAATAATAAACAATGGTGATGAGAAATCTATAGAATATATATGGAATGCAAGCTGAATTGTACCTAAATGTTATGTTTTTCAAACATTTATTTGAGGCGTTAGCAGCTCTTTAAGTATAGTAGGGAATGCTTTGGTGTTATTGCCAGAGGTCTTTTTAGCAGTCCTAGAATTTCTTCCTGTTTCTCCAGTTTTTTACCTGTTTTTCCTATTTATCAAAAGAGAAGTCGTTTGATATTATAATCCCTAAATCTTTCTCAGATTGAGATTTATTTATCAGGTGGCCATTTAGAATGGAACTGTGTTCAAGGTTATGGGGGCCGAAATGCATAACACTGCATTTATTTATAATAAAGAACATGCCCCAGTTGTTAGACTAATTTGACAATTTATCCAAATCCCTTGAAGTTGGTTAATTTCTTCTTGATTGCTGCAAGGACCACCAATTTTACAACCATCTGCATATTTGATGACACAACTGTCTAAGTTTAATGACAGATCAGCTATAAGAAACTGAAAGATTAAATATATATATCTACACATACATATACTGCATATACATATATATATATATATATATATATACACATACACAGTGGTGTCCCCCAGGATTCTGCATCATTTTGCAGCACTCTGCAGAATGCTACAGCAGACCTACTGAATAAAGCAGTGTAATTTCAATGGCAATTAGTCCATTTTGTCATTCAGGAAAATGTGACATTGCCAGAATGAAGTGAATGCCATAGTTTCCTGCATGATAAAAGGGTCTAATTGCCATTGAAATTACATTGCTTTGTTCAGTAGGTCTGCTGCAGCATACTGCAGAGTGCTTTAAAAGTGGGTTTCATCCTGGGGGACACCACTGTAAATTAAAGGGGCATGGTTGCACCCCTGTAGTTAGGGTTGAATGGCCTGCTTAATGTTAAATCCCATTTTTTGCACCTTATAACTTTTGCATTCTTTGGTAAAATAGCCCAGACTTTGACATGCATGGTCAGGCTGCCAGAATCTCAAAACATGGAAAGTTGTGTGGCAGAATCTTGTATGGTTTTCGAGATATGAGCACCAAAAAACAGAAAAAAGCCATGCTTGGTTTCCCTATACTTAACATTGTGGGTGGGATATTTAGACATGCGCCAGAGGCAGGCGCAAGAGCAGTGCAGCTCAAGTCCACTGCGCCATGGCACACAGAATGCGATATTCAACGGTTGCTCATGACAGCAAGCACCAGTGCAACACGGCTGAAAATCACAGGGATGCACCATAGTGCAAACAGGGCTGCACCAGGGAGCAAACCTACATGCACCATAGTGCAACCAGGGCTGTGCCAGGGAGCAAGCCAACATGCACCATAGCGCAACCAGGGATGCACAAGAGGCAGAGGTGCATGTGACAGGACACAGAACAACAGGCACAGCAAGGAGCATGCCACCGGGGTGGGATGGACCTCTACCAGGGTGCAGAGGGTGCCAGGAGGGAGGCATGGCAGGCAGACAGCAGCAGGCCTCTGACCATGTGCCCCACAGTGGTGCACGGAGGCACGGTGGCACCAGTGGCCACTGGCAAACAGCCACCAGCAACCCCCTACAGGAAGGCACATGACACGCCACCTGGACCACAGCTGGCAACACACAGACCAACAGCACACAACGCACATGCCACACAACACAAACAGATAGCCCATGGCTGCCCCAGGGCACAGCCACCATCCAATGGGTGGAGACTACCAGGCACAACCCCCAGTCCACCCCAGTCATACCACACAGCCACGATGCACACCACTGCAGCATGGCTCCACACGCCAGCCACAAAGCAGACACAGACGCAGATGGCTAACCTTATAAAAGTGTATTAAAACAGGCATAAAACAACTATATACATATTAACAGGTAACTGGGTACAGGGAGAAAGGAATTGGGAGACCACATACAAACTGGGAGGTCAGGGAAGGAGGCAGGGGGACAGGGGACATGGCTAGACAAGGGGACAAGGGAGGGCAAGGGAGGGTGGACAGGGAGGGGTAACAGTAGCAGGTCAACGGGCCCTATGGCAGTCCACACCCCACCAGATCCTGACACCGACATCTGCACTGCGGCCTGCGCAGTGTCCATTGCAGCAGCCATGCCACCTGAATCATGACAGTGGCGACCCGAAGGATCCGCCTCAGGAGCCTTGTGTTGACATCAGGGCAATGGACATCTAGGACAAAGGAGGGAACATGGTATGAGTGCATGTCTGTATGACCGTAGCCCACCCACCATGCTCAGTGGACAGTGGTGACATGCACCCCTGAGATGGCACACAGCCACCCACAGCATGTGCACCCACATGAGCCACCAACCTGACAATCCACAGCCATGCAGAACACTGCACACCAACACCACCCATGTGCAGCACACCACAACCATGGCAGCCAGGCGACAGGGCTAAGCGGTGGGATGGTAGTGGTACAGCTGGAATCCAGGTGCACCCATAGTCCACCTGTGGCAGCCACACACATGTGCGATAGCCACGGCATGGTGCAATGGATACCACGGGCAGTGCACAGCTGGAATAGCCATGTGCACAGGGGGCTGTGGCCCACCCCACCCCAACTTCCCATCCTGCACAACATCATACTTTGGAGCAGTGCCTACCTGCATGCTGCGGCACACTCTGCGCCTGTCCGGAAGCACCACCCATGCGGCCTGCATCCTGTGCCTGAGCCCCTGCAGTGGCCCACCCTGGCCCACCCACAGTGCCAGCCAGCCGTGCCCTCCTTCTATCCTCAGGGCCTAGGAGGGAAACATGGAGAAAGACACATCAGTACCTGGCAACACCACATGCTCCCCAGCACAGCTGCTCCCTGGGCCAGTGCAGCTGCAGTGTGGTGTCACAGTGCACCCATGGTGCGCTGCCACGACCAACTAAACGTGCAGCCCCAGCCCCTCCCGCAGCATGGTGTGCCACCCTGCTGGCCCCACAGAACACTGGATGGGCACGGACATGGGCATAGTGCACTTACCTGGATGTGGCACAGCGCCCCTCTGGATGCGTTCCAATAGTGCCCGTAGCCTCTCAGGGTCCCTCCGCTGCAGGTCCCCATAGCAGTGGTGGCATTGCTCACTGCTGCACTGTGTTCTTGTGGCCTCCTCCAGCTCCTCAGTGACCTCCTGCCACATCTCCGTCTGTGGTCAATTCAGGGGCACCTGGCCAAATAGACTGCCTGCATGTGGCTCCACAAGGGCCACAAGGTTGATCAGTTCCACCTGCAACCAGTTAGGTGCCCTTGCACTGCTGCAGCACAGCATGGCTGTATCACAATAGCACAACCAAAATGGTGCCCAGTAGCACGCGGGCCACACGTGCTGGGGATGCGTGCCTTGCACGGGGATGTGCTGCCATCACCAATCACGTAGACACGGGATGCGCGACACGGCCAGTGCAGCACTGGCACATGCTGCAGGGCACCCAGAGGGTCAAAGGGCAACTGTGAGGTCAAGAGTCATCACGCGCACCATGCGCAACAGCACGATTGGGCTCACCATGCATGGGGCGCAATAGGGGCATGTGGGCACTACGATCCATGGGCCAATAATGTGTGGGTGCCACAGAGCATACAGCGCATGAGCGCCACATGCCCAATAGCAGCAGAGCACTGTAATGTGTTTAGCGCAGTGTGTGTAGGCTGCGCCAGTGACGTACGCGACAGCACTGCACACATGCATACTGCCAGGACTATTGCACATGTCACAATGTTGCGCCACAACTTGTGCATGTGCAGTACCAATGCACCATGTGCAGTTTCACGATATTCAGCCAGCATATGCAGATTAGCCAATCAGCATATCCACGGTGCATCGGAGGCATTTGCATCTCATTACAGTTGTGCATCCTCTCATTTGCATGTGATGCGATACAAAGGCGCCATGGGACTGCACAGGCTCTAGACCAGTATTGCATCCTTCAGAGGTAAGACACCAGGCTGTGGGGCTGTCGGGACAGTGGAATGGGAGGGCAGTGTGGGTTGTAGCCATCAATGACCACATGTTAATTCCCACAGGACTAAGCATGATGGATCATGAGGAGGTTGAGGAGTGTGGGCCTGCACGGAAGCGCAGGCCCAACTTCACGAGGGCAGAGACTGATGCCCTATTCGAGGCCTACCTGTACCAGGAGCCTCTCCTGAGTGGCTCAACAGGCACCCCACAGGCCTGGTCAACATCATGGGAGGGTGTGACCAGAGCCATGAACCAGCAGGGCATCCATCAAAGGACTGTGCAGGAGTGCAACAAGAAGGTCGGCACAGACCGAAGGCAGATAAAGGAGAAGGTGGCTGCCATCTGGGCTGCACATGCTGCCACAGGTGGTGAACAGCCTGACGTGCCACAGCTGTCATCGCAGGAGGAGTTGGTGGTGGCGTCCATGTGGCACAGCACCATCGATGGGGTACCCGGTGGCCGCTTCCAGACAGGAGGCAGCCCATCACTGCATGGCAGGTATGGCAGTGCCTGGGGCAGGAGGGCAGGGGTGTGTGCCAGCAGCACTAATGTGACTGTGTTCCCTTTCAGCTCCGGAGCGCCTGCATGCAGCAGCAGGGGTGGGGTGTCCACCATGGGGGGGGTGACCCTGGACCCGGAGGACCATCCTTCCACCTCCACCGATGTCCGGGGGCTGGAGCGCAGGCAGCTCAACACCATTGTCCATCCAGATGCCTGTGGCATGATTGCAGACGAGGCCCTTGTTGTGCTTCAGCATGATGCCAGCCATGGCGTCCAGTATGCCGAGACACAGATCGGGGTGGGGTCCGGGACCGATGGTGATGTGGCCATCATCCTGGATAGTGGTGTTGTCATTTAGGGGGACGCACCCATACCACACGCCCGTCACGGCAGTGCAGACAGTGCCCTGGTAGCGGTTGTCCGCCTACCAGCCCCCTCCCCTGGCATTGCCATGGGCACCATCGGTGCGGCGCCGGGCTGTTGGGGGTGGTGGTGGTGGTGGTGGTGCAGCTGCACCAGTGCTGCTCGGTGCACAGTGGCTGAAGGGGCAGCAGTGGCAGCCGGACAGTGCCGAAGGGGGGCCGGGTGCAGTGCCAACCAACAGTGCACCACAAAATGAGCAGCCCCAAGAGGGCCCCGCTGTGCAGCCCCCACCAGCGTGGGGGGCTGGGCTACAGGGTCAAGCACCACCCATAGGTTGGCGCAATGCCCATGCCCTCCAGGGCGCCTACCCCTTGACAGAGCACACCAGTCTGCTACGGGCCTCCATGGAGCAACAGGTGCTGGTCATGGCAGGGGTGCAAGCACTCCACGCAGAGCTGTGCCAGGCCACAGGGAGGCATGACAGGGACTTTGAACAGCTCCTGGCTGAGACCACACATATGCAGGAGGACACGACTGCAGCCCTGGATCGGCTTACTGCTGCGGTCATGGCCGGCCTAGCAACACTGGCTACCCTGGTGTGTGGCCATCCACTGCAGACCCCGTGGAGTGCATTCTCCATGCCTCAGTCATGGTATCGTGCGACCCCCTCTGTGTCAATGCTGGTATCAGCTGTGGGCATTCCAGGCACACCTGGAGCGGGCATGTTCAGGAGCCTGCAGACACCTGTGAGGAACCGGTCGCGTTCCCACAGTGACACACCTGGGGGACCGTCACAGACACTGCCTGTGGCCATTGCACAGCCCGTGTCTGCTGGGCGGTTTCAGTGGGGCCGTCCACATGTCCACAGTGGCTGTGCAATGGCACAGTGGTCCTGAGCTGCCCTCCTCCCCGTCTGCTGTCTGCCGCTGCCCTGTGTGCACATTGGTGTGGCGTGTGCATGTGCGTTCCAGGGACGTGGCATCCATGGTTGATGCTGCACACAGACCTTTTGCACACATGGCTGTTGGCCACTGTGGCATGTGCATGATGATGCCAACACAGCACCGACCGCTACTGTGCACCGATGTTCAGCTTCTGACACACACCTGATGGCGGCCTCTGGGCGTGCGCATGTTGGTACCCTTGTGCATGTGCGTGTGTGTGTGGGGGTGTGGGTGGGGTGTGCAGTGCTGTGTGGGGTGCTTCCATGGAGTCCAGTTCCACGCCTGTTCATACTCCCCTCCAGCCATTGCTGTCATGGGGCCCACCCTTGCATGCCTGAATGCTGTGCCATGGTCCCTGGGACATGCATGTGGTCATGTTCACCTACCTGCATGCACCATAGTGCTCCTCTGCAATTGTGTCCCAGTGCTGCTGGGCCATCCTGTTCAGCCATGGTTCCCTTCACCTGGTGGGGGCTGCTCACCACCACCTGGCCCGGCGGCTGCGTCATCCCCACTGCTGATCCCCTCTTCAACCTCGACAGCTATTCTACAGTCAGTGGCCATGATGTGTAGTATACAGAAGGCCAGGAATAGACCGCAGGCCTTTGAGGGGCTGTACTGTAGGGCACTGTCAGACCTGTCCAAGCAACAGAACCATGCCTTCAGCAGCCCAAACACACGCTCAATGATGTTCCGTGTGCTGGCCTGTGCCTCATTGTATTGCTGCTGCACTGGGGTCGACGGGCACCGTTATGGGGTGAGCAGCCAGGGCCGGAGTGGGTAGCTGCTGTCACCTATGTGTTGAGATGTGTGGTTAGCATGGTGGTTTGTGTTGCTGCATCACCCTGCCTTCCCCAGTGACCTAACGGCAGTACTGGATCTATCGGGCTTGTCGGGTGAATGCATGAGTCCAGACGATCTCGTACTAGCGTATAACAAGGCTGTGGGAGATGCTCTGGACAAGATTGCTCCTGTTCGTGTTCGGCCTCTCACCCTTCATTCAAGGAGCCCTTGGTTTGATGGCTCCTTGAAGGAGTTAAGGAGAGTTGGCCGAAGGTTGGAGCGAGCCTGGCAGAAGTCCGGCCATGATGCTGACAGGCTTAAGTTGATGGCACATTATGATGGCTATCAATCAAAAATCACCCGTAAGAAGGCAGAATTCCTGCCCAGGGAGATTTCTGCTGCACAGAATCGACCAGTTCAGCTTTTCCGGACTGTTGACAGATTGTGCAATCCAATCTGTCTCCAGCCCAGAGAAGCTTTTTCTCAGCTGAGATGCGAGGAGTTCACTGATGTTTTTGCAGATAAGGTTGCCAGCATCAGGTCTGGCATCGGTCCGACCTCCCCTATGAGGGATTGCAGTGGTCGACAGGAAGTAGCATGCACTCGGTCTGTCTGGTCAGATTTTCGCCGACTGGAGTTCACTGACATTGTGAAGATCATCCAAATGTTGTGACCAACTAGTTGTAGTTTGGATCCGGGTCCTACACCTCTTTTAGTGGGATGTGTAGAAGTTATCTGCCCGATCCTTGCTGACATTGTCTGGAAGTCTTTGGAGAGGGGGGTCTTTCCTGACCTGCTCAAGGAGGCGGTCGTTTGACCACTCCTTAAAAAACCCTCCTTGGATCCAGATTGTCTAGCCAACTACCGGCCTTTCTCTAACCTGCCATTTGTTGGTAAGGTTATTGAAAAGGTGGTTGCGTTGCAATTCAATGATCATCTTACAACTCACAATGTCTATGATACTTTCCAGTCTGGTTTTAGGAAGAAGCATAGCACGGAGACTGCCCTTGTCCGGATATTGAATGACCTCCTAATGGCTAGAGATCGAAAGGCACGTACCATTCTGGTCCTTCTTGATCTCTCTGCTGCATTTGACACTGTTGACCATGGTGTGCTGTTGGAGCACCTGCAGTTTTTTTGTGGGCTGTCTGGTACAGTCCTCAAATGGTTCCATTCTTACCCCATGGACAGGTCTCAGAGAGTTGCCACTGGAATTTATTCCTCTGGCGCTCACTCCCTGCCTTGTAGGGTACCGCAGGGTTCCATTCTAGCCCCCATGTTGTTTGCAGTGTATATGCTGCCATTGGGAGATATCATCAGGCAATACAGTCTGGGTTTTCACTGCTATGCAGATGATATTCAGCTGTATTTGTCCTTTCTGCCCAGACAAGATGATGCACTCTCCGTGCTAAATAACTGCCTTACTGAGATCAGACTTTGGATGGGTTCCAGCTGGCTGAGACTGAATCTGGATAAGATTGAGGTGCTGATAGTGGACCCAGGTCATCCAGGGGCGGGTTTGGGAGCTGGACAACCATCAGGCTTATTACTTGGTGGTATGTCGCTCTCTACCTCCAATCAGGTGCGTAACCTGTGCGTTATTTTTGATGATGGTTTGACCCTAAAATCTCAGGTGTCAGCTGTCGTCAAATCGTCTTTTTACCATCTGAGGAATATCGCCCGGGTGAAACACCTGCTTCCTCCGGGTGATCTTCCAACATTAGTCCATGCGTTTGTCACTACCCGTCTTGATTACTGCAATTCCCTCTACCTAGGGCTACATGGGATTGATATCCACCACCTGCAGCTGGTGCAGAACGCGATGGTCAGGCTTTTGACTGGGACTTCTAGAGCCAGTCATATTACACCTGTGCTCCGCAAACTGCACTGGCTGCCTGTTTGGTGGCGGATCACCTTTAAGGTTGGCTTACTAACCTTTAAAGCCCTACATGATCAGGGACCCGGTTACCTGAAAGATCTCCTGATACCCTACTGCCCCCTCCGTTCTCTCTGTTCTGCCAATGAGGGATTGCTAGAGATTCCCAGGGTTCGATTAAAGACATCAGGATCTCGTGCTTTTGCTTTTTCAGTGCCAACCCTGTGAAATTCTCTACCTCGTTGGTTGAGAGAATGCCCAACTGTCGATAGATTTAAAATGGAGTTAAAGACATATTTATTTAGTTTAGCTTTTTCTAGCTATGGATGATTTGTTTTAATGATCGTTTTTAAATTTTATCTCTATGTATATGGTTTTTATGTACAGCGCCTTAGTTTTGAAAGGCGCTATAAAAATAAAGATGATTTGATTTGATTCCCGGCCACACCCTCTGGTGCCCCTGGCCTACCATCCCCCACACCCTGCCCTGTTGTGCCAGGCTGCCCGTTTCAACAGTATGCTCACCTACTAGGTGGCCGGTGGGGATGTCCCCACTCTCGAACCTGTGGCACAGTGCTGACTGGTGCCAGATGAAGGCATCATGTGCTCCACCAGGGTGTGTGGCACAGACATTGATTATGCACCATCTGGCATCACACACCACCTGGCAGATGATGCTGGGGTAGCCCTTTCTGTTGATGTAGGCTACCCCCTCCAGGCCAGGTGGTATGTGGATGCCTACATGGCTGCAGTCGATGGCCCCTAGCACGCCAAGCATACGTGCCACCCTGTGGAACTCCTGCATGTTCGCTGTAAGCTCTGCCTGTGTGCTAGGGAAATGGATGTATTCCACAGCATGTGGCAACAGTGTGCTGAGGAATTGTGTGAGGAGCCGTGACGCGGGTGACTGGGTTATGCCTGTGGTGTCCCCTGTTGGTCTCTGGAAGGTACTCGTGGTGAGCAGGCACATGACAGCCGTGACATTGGTCTCCACCGACAGAGCACGGCTCTGTCTTGTGGATGCTTGCATCTCGTCACTGTACAGCTCACAGAGCTACCACAGGATTGCCCTGTTCAGGGGGTACCGGCTCACAATCTCTGTATTACTGTACTGTTCAAAGGTGGTGCGGGCACGGTACCACCTGTTCCAGGTATACCGCCGACGGGCCCTTCCACGGCCGCGCCACTCTGCCTCCTGCCTCCTCACACCCCTCATTACTGCCTCCATCTGGAAAATGGCACTGGCCATGGCCTGGGCTGTCCTGCCCCCCTGGGCAGCTGTCTCCCCAGGTACCCCCAGCTGTGTGCTGCTGCGTGTGCCCCTGCGCTGGGTGCACACCTGTGTTCGGGGTTCCCAACTGGTGGCCTGTTGACTGTAGCCTCCACCTCCCACCCATCTGGGCACTTTTGCTGCCCCTCCTGTGCCAGGTATCACAGGCACACACTGCAGATGTTGCCTCCGCACCTGTCTCACACACACACACACACACACACAGTCGCTCACACATGCAGCCACAATCAGTGTCACATGCCCAGTCCCACACTCTGTTGTACTCACTGCCCAACTCTTTCTCTGTCTTGCACCCCTCCTGCTGTACAGCCTGCCCACTCACTCTCCCTTTTTATTGCTCCCCTGTGGCGCAAGCCTCCATCCCTTGCTTGCTCTCTCTTTTTATGGG
The DNA here is from genome assembly GCA_016271365.2 of Neoceratodus forsteri. NCBI lineage: Eukaryota > Metazoa > Chordata > Ceratodontiformes > Ceratodontidae > Neoceratodus > Neoceratodus forsteri. The sequence continues at coordinate 245,425,392 of CM057449.1, read as the reverse complement.
CTCAAGTTTGCTTCGTGCATGTCCCTGTTGCTCCGCGCTTGCGCCGTTTGCTTGCTGTTGAATATTGCACTGTGCCATTTATTCATAGCTACACCCCCTGCACTTGTGCATACATTCATTAGGGTTGCGCATTGGTGCACTGCCAATTGCACAGTGCAATGGCTCCCACTGAATATCGCTCCTTGGCGCATTTCTGCACTTGTGCCAGCACAACTCAGTTGCACCATGCGCAACTGCTTCGAATATCCCACCCTGTGTATTTTTTGCTCTCACCTACAGCCTAGAGGGTGTGGAATTTTTTTTTATGAAGTTTTCAGGGTTGAAGGGGACCATGCAAAGGGTGTGCCTTTGGAAGGTTTGATGAAAAAAATATTAAAGGGTTCCAGAATTATAAAACTTTTAGACTTAACGTTCTGGTGTGACTAGTAATAAAATTATCACAAAAGGTAAAAAAAAACTATCAGGAAAGGTAACAGAACATATCACGAGTGGTTATTTGCATGAATTACTTGTCCTGCAGGAAGAACAAAATTGAGATGGCCGCCATTTTCTTTTTACTATTTAAACTTAACGAACATTAAAAGTTCATACAAATTACATCTTTAAAAAAAAACACACCTCAACCTAACTAAACGGGACCACTTTAGCTAGATTCTGGTGTTTTTTCCTAGAAATACCTTTTCTGGGAACCCAAAATCCAGAGTGCACAGCTTAGCAAGAGGAGCCGTTCACCCACATTCTCTGTATGAGAACAATGGGACTTTATTGACTTCTGCAGCCACGGCTGGCACTCGTGCTGTGGGCTGCAGTGAGAGCAGTGAGCACCCAATCCCCCATTAACCTCCATACTATGGTTTTAATGAACACAGCCAGTTTTCTTTCTTGTTACTCATTAGCTCACCTGGGTGGGGGGGGGGCAGCTCACCTGCACAGTTAACTAGTCTCAGACACTTCCAAAAACCAAGCTGGAAAAGGGTATTTTATGCAATGCAGATTGCAAATGAGTACCTCCATGATTTATCAGTATGTTGGTTCCATTTCTCATGCATTTATTTTTGTAGATAATTTTCAGCAGGGGTGAATTGCCAATGACACCCACCACAAACACCAGGGAGGAAACCACAGTGTTGCTATCTTTGAATGTGCTCTTGATCTTGGTCTGCCCGATCTGGGTCTTGGTCTGTAAGTCAAGCTTCTAGCATGGTAATCTTTCCTTCCTTATAGACAGAAAAAGAAATGCTGCCAATCACAGAGAATGACTGCTGACTTATTTTCTTTTATCTGCTCTTTGATGGTAATTCCCATCACTCTGGAAACAAGCGACTATCGCACAAGTGTTCAAAAATGGATACAAGAAGCTACACACAAACTACAGGCCCATCTCCATCCTCCCCCCCTTATCAAAAGCTCTCAAACGTATAGCCTCTGATCAACTTGTGGAGTTCCTGGATAAGTATGAAATCCATTGCCCTGAACAACATGGTTCCTGGAAAGGGCATAGTACCACTACCACGGCACTGCTGGAGTTCACCAGTTTCCTCCATGACACCATCGACCAAGGCATGTGTGGTGGGGCGGCATTCATTGATCTAATGAAGGCCTTTGACACCATTAACCACCCGCTACTTCTTGATCAACTGTCCGCCCTTGGCCTCTCCAAACATGCAGTGAGCTGGTTTGCTAGTTACATAGGGGACAGGGCCCAACATGTCAGGATCGCTGGAGTCACCTCAGATGAAAAGCCAGTCCTCTCAGGTGTCCCCCAAGGGTCAATATTAGGACCACTACTCTTTTCTCTCTCTTTCTTAATGGTCTCCCTAGCATCTGCCAACAGAGAATATTTCTTTATGCAGATGATGCAGTACTATTTTCAAGGACCCGTGATACTAGCCTGCTAGAGAGTCATCTTCAAAGCGACTTCAGGTGTGTTGAAGATTGGTTCCACTCACATAAACTGGTTCTGAACTTTAGCAAAACTAAGACTATGACATTCTACAACCCACGGAACAAGTACAAAACTCTGCTCCTCAACATCAAGAACCATGCAGGGGCCTCACTTGAGCATGTTCCTGAGTTCAAATACCTTGGCATCACCCTGGACTGCTCACTTTCATACTCACATCATATAGGTAATGTAGCAAGAGCTGTCAATATACGGATTGGCCTGCTCCATAAGCTCACGCATTGCCTGACCCCTGAAGCCCTTAGGCTAGCTATCTATAGCTCTGTCGCCGCCATCATTGACTATGGTGTTGCCATCTACGGCTCTGCCTCCCCTACGGCTCTCCAGAGGATATCTGTGACTCTCAACAAAGCCTGTAGGCTCCTTACAGGTGCTCCCCGCCTAACTCACACCTGTGACCTATATGCCCAGGCTGGATGGCTACCTCTCCAGAGCAGAATACAGTACCAGATCTGTCTACTCACAAAAAAAATTCTCCTTGGGCACATGCCACCTGGAGTTGCAAAACTCCTCACTGCCCACAGCAGCACCCAATCTACACGGAGAGCTCTGCAACAGACGTTCCAGGTCCCCAGGTGCCGGACCACTATGGGGCAGAGATCTTTCTCACACAGGGCACCCCAGTACTACAATACCCTTAACAAAGAAGCACTTACAACTACGACTCTTGGTCCCTTTAAAAGGGAACTACGACGCTCCATTGCCTCAACCACGCAGTGTGACTGCCTCTCCTAAAGAATGGTCTTCACATTGTATCATTGACAGTGGTGCTCTGGGTTCCTGCCTCCTGTCCTTCTTTTGTTACCCCCCCCGCACTTCTCCCTTTACCCATCCCTCCCCTCTCAGCTGACACTAGGCCTGAGCCACCATGACCGATCTCACGACACCCGCCACTTCTACCTGACAATGGCATTGCCTGCTCATTCCTTTCTACCTCTCTCCACTCCATATACAGTTCACCATCAAAACTTACTCATACTGGCTATTGCTGTCTCTCTCTGCAAACCACTGTACATGCCACGCTTAATTCAACTTTGAAATGTAATATATGTATCTATTGCTTCCTTCGTATTGTCGTTCCCCTACATCCTTTGACGTGGAACCTTTGTAAATGAGCAGTCCCTGCTCAAAGGTACTTGTAATCCTAGAGTTTACTAAATAAAAATAAAATAAATAAAAGCCTGCTTCAAAAGAAAGGTGATGATCTGTTAAATGTCCCTGTCTGCAGACAAGGCTGAATTCCACTGCTGGCTACTAAACCTTTGTTAGGTATAATTTTCCCGAGGTCAGGCTGACCCCCAGATGGTGTAAATGCTAGTTCAACCATAAGCAGATAGAACTGGTCATATGGTAGCAGAGCATAAATAGAAACATGACCAGGCTTGATACTGCATACAGACTAGTCTGAGCTAAAAGCCTTCAGTTTCGAAATGCATGTCTGTGTTTACATCAATTATGTCTAACTCTGAACAAATGTTTTACACACAGGCAGCTGTAATAACTACAAGGTGTCAGTAACAGCATTCATTTTGAACTAGACGTTTTTTGCTTCTGATCCACACTGTCATTTGTAATAAGAGCAACATGAAGCATGAAGAAAAAAATGTTCATGCTGGCTAGTGTAAGAAAAGTGGTTATTGCCACTTTGGGTTAAATTAAAAAGGAATTTACGGGGTGTGCTAGAGAGCCATCTTCGAGGCAGGTTGTTTCCCAACCAAGCTCTGCCTTGTGTCTCCAGAAAGCAAAGAAACTCCTTTTTAAAAATAAAATAAATGCAATATTCTTGTAAGGCATCCGATTCCTTGGCATCTAAGGAAGTGAACAATACCAAAATCTAATGGGGCGAACCAAAACTCAGCAGCCAGGCTCCTCGAAGACTTCGGAGCAGCAGCATGGCAAGACAAGTGACACCACACCTGGCACTACAGGGTGGCCTGCGAGTGCATCATCCAAACCTCCATGGCAGGCTATGATGGAGTCCATGAGGGCCATGGTCTTCAAAATAGAGCACACCTTGAACAAGCTGGAAGTGCAGGATGCCACAATTAAAGAACTAGCTGGAACAGTTGCTGATGTCGGCAAACAATCGCCAACAGCCCAGGCAGTTGTTAATTCCCTAACCAGGGAGAACACACAACTTCATGGCAGAATGGAGGTGCTGGAAAACGAGCACCGATCAGGCAATGTCCGCATAGTGGGGCTACCGGAGGATGTGGAGGGCATTAACCTTCTGAACTTTTCAAAGAACTGGTTGCAGGAAGAGCTATGCCAACCAGGCGACTCGGTTTGGCACTTACTCAAAAAAGCCTACCGTGTTAACCCTTGTGTCAGTCCCTTAACTTCTGCCCAACCACACACTATCCTGTTACGCACCTCTGGGTCCCATGCACAGTATGCAATTGTGGTGGCAGCATGAGCTTCTTATCCACTGATAGTCAACGACGCAGATGTCAAAGTGTTCCCGGACTTATCATTCCAGACCAGGGCTTGCCGCAAGCAATTTGATTCTGTGTGACAAAGACCCTGCACCCCGGGCATCATGCACTCCTTCTTATTGGCAGCTTGTTTCAGAGTCACATACGATAGGAAGACATGGCAGTTTATTGACCCGAAAAATGGGCCAAAAAAACCAGAAGAGGAATTCGCTGTGAGAGCTGTACCTTTCCTGTCGGTAGCGTCACAGAGGATACTGATAGCGACGGAGGGGACCATAGACTGACTCACTAAATGTGGGCTGCCGGCATATTTGTTTTAAGGCCAGGTTTGGTTAAATGCTCGTTAGTAGCATAGTTGCGATGAAGAGGCATAATCTCTGCTCTGGCAATTTCAGGAACACTGGACAGCTTTTCGCTAATATTTGGGCTCTTGTGTGTAGCAGGCTGGGGGGGGGATATGAGTTTAATAATGTTAATATAGTACACGTTGGTTTACAGACCCCTATAGCTACTAAAGAACGAGCTTTATCTGTTTTTGGAATTACCTAGGTTTTTTCAAAGCTATCACGAGTAGTCAGCATGCTGACAGGGAACTTTCACTTTCATTAGAATGTTATAAAATGTATTAAGATGTCCAGGAATATCTGATGCTGTTAAATGACTAAAGAAAAATCATTTTCATGGTTTTATCTTTGTTTTTCATGGATTGCTGTAGGAGTCATGGGAGGGAAAGGTTGGGAGACACAACCTACCTTTTAATGTCTGTTTGCTAACTGGTTACTAGTGAGCATAGTGCCCATGTGTATTTCCCTTTTCTATTCTCCCTAGTTAAAGATTCATACCACAGCTACTGAGGAGGCTAGCAATTAGTAGAAATAAGTGAGAATTATTTTTAAATCTAATGGATCCCCCTATCTCCTTCTGTACCAGACAATGGGGTGCACTGTAGTGTATATCACATATGAAGGATTTTGTACTTTGAATACCTTTACAATGTATACCCTATTGGAGTATGTAATGTACTTGTTGTTTTGTGTGAAAACAATAAACATAAATTAAAAAAAAAAACATTTTCCTGTGAAACTATTGGAACTGCCCCCGGGACTCATCGCAGAACCAGTAATATAAAATAATATTATAATGTACGGTAGAATGCTGTTCTGCGTCGAAATTCATGCCTGGAACAGCACTGTTGTGCTGCACTCGATGCGTCATGATCTTGTTGTGCAGCACTGAGTAAGTCACCAGTGCGGCACAACAAGATCGAACGCATTCGCGCATATGTAATTGACCGGCCCATGGCAATGAGGAAGTAAGCGGTGCTGATACAGCTGCTGAAGTAAGCCTAATTTTTTCTGGGAGACTTTTTTTGGGTATCACGGAGTGCTGCTTATGGTTGCCCATACACTATAAAAGATTGTGTATGAGCAACCATACACAAACAAGGCAGTTGTAAGATCTCAAGGTTTCTGTGGTAACGGACCTCTCAAGCTGCATTCTCAAGGTCTCTGGTCACCATGGAAACCTCTCGATCATACAACTGCCTTGTTGTGTATGATTGCTCTTATACAATCCTCTATAACACATATCACTGTCCATTAAAATCCACATGACTTTAGCATCAGGAGGTTGCACAAAAGCAACATATGTTTCAGGCAATCCATTTGGCTTGGAATGAGCTCTACGGTTAAAATAATGTAACCTACTACAATGTGGCAACCAGTGTTGGGGTGTCCCAGAGTGCCCCCCAAGCGCACACACACACACACACACACACACACACACACACACACACACACACACAGGCGATATCTGTGACTCAAAGCTATTTTGTGTTTTTTAGTCACTAAACATAATATAGAGAATAAAGTATGGGTCTGGGTGTATAACGAGAATTTACACACACCGGCTGGGTTTATGCATGCACAACCACAGCAGGTAAATTGAAGTTTACACACACCCAGACCCCATACTCTATTTTATATAATTGCTGGGACGCCCTTTTTCCCCACAGCAAGTATATAAAATAAAAAAGATGTTCTTGTGCGACTGAGGCAGTCTGCTTAGCTGTGAGTGTGCACTCTATGTCTGTTGGTAGCTCGCTTTTTATTTTTTTAATTTCATTTTGTGTGGAGCCAACATTTTGAGGGTATTTCCTTCATTTGATTCATTTCTGCCTGCCAGTACTTACCACAGTTAGAGTAACGGTCCAGAGGGGGAAAGATGAGGAGGACAGTGGCTATGAGGAAGACCGTCAGAGGTGAGGGCACCTGCGCAGTGCGAGGGAAACTGGGCGCGTATTCACCATTATAAATGCTCCTTTATAACAGTGACTTACACCACGGTTTCCCTATGGGAAAAAGGACTTGACGGTTATTATTATATACTTACACTGAAGTTATGATCCAAGTAAATATCCCTCTGTCTTATTATAATTATTATGCATGCTGTTTACTATAATGCTGATATAGGGTCCCACCAGCTGGAGGGTGGATCAGCTCACTCTCCCTGCCAAACTACCCAATCACGGTGCTGTGTGAGACAGAGAGAAAGACCGCTAAGTTCCACATTTGCAGTGTGGTGCTGCAGATAGAGATCAGTCAGGACGGGAGACACTTTTTATGAAGGCTGCCTTCCCCCATTAATCAAGGACAGAATCCACCTGGTGGAGCAGCAGCAGCCTCTTGTGTGAAGGTAGGAGTTGGGCAGTATTGGTGGTGGGGGGGCAGCCAGCTCGCTGGCATCAGACTGGGGGTGGGAGCTCACTCTTGCAACAAGCTACACTGCAGGGTAGGAGGAGGGTGTAACACAGATCTCAGCTGGGAGTAGCATGCATCCACAAAGCAAAGACATTGTTGCAGCTTATGATTATTCTGTTTTATCAGCTGTTGATTGAAAATTGCCAGCGATCTAAGTGGAACTGTGTTGTTTGAGTGCAGTCTTTCTTCAGTTTCTGTTTCATTACCTCTACAAATGTAGACCAGATGGCTTTATGCTTGCAGTTTTTCATGTTTGCTTGCACGCATGAGCAAGAAACATAGTGCCACCATATGAGAATTTATAGGTGTGCCTCCCTACTTCCAATGCCCTGCTGCCTTTTGCAGGCACAGCCCCACCACGCCAATGAATGTAAGAGCTGTCTATGACAGTGTTTGCAAATGTAGCAGCGTACAGTTGAAAGAAAGAACTACAGCGTGTAGGCAATTTTCATACTACTGCCGCTGTCGGCAGTATGCAAAGTGCCTACACTTCGTTACTACAGTGAAAGAGCTGTCAAAGACAGCTCCTCCCCCCTCCCAAGAAGTAACACGCTGACAGCCCACCCCAGCATGTTCTCACACTCCCCACCATACACACAGTATGGCCGACAGAGGTGCCCAATCCCATTTCGGCTGTGCTGTGCTCCCCCCAACAGAGTTTGAGGTGCCACGCCGAGCCCACCCAGCGTGGCAACAATTCAAGGCCAACGGGGTGCCCAACCCTCGCCAGCTCCACTGCCCCCAAACAGCCTTCCAGGTGCCATGCCTGGAGCCCACCCCAGCGTGGCAAACATCCGTCTGCTGCCCCCCAACACACTTCCAGGTGCCCGCATTGTCTTCCTAAGAGGAAAACAAAACCTAGAAAGAGAGAACAGTCCCTCGCTGACTGTCTTTTCCTCCCCCGCCACCCTCTGCGCACCCTGCCTCCCCACACCCCCCCATCACCCCATACTTACCTCCAGAGTCCAGCATGACAATCTTCGGTGGACCGGGAACACGTCTGCACTCTTCAAAGCCAACCACGAACTGAGGAAATGCCGGTAAGCTGTATAATGGAATAAATAGGGCTTTTTCAACTTTGATGCATATCTCGGGCGTTTTTGGAAATTTTTTCACCAAATTTTCAACATGGGTTTTTTGGGACCCCACCTCATGAATTCTGTCACTGTCATTTTGTTATTCAGTCCCGAAAGGTGATTTCTCGGTCACTGCGTGAAATCACCTTTCAGGACTGATGCATGAAATGACAATGTCACAGTTCATGAGGTAGGCCCCCAAAAACCCTATGTTGAAAATTTGGGGAAAAATTCTCCAAAATGACTGCTTTACGAGCGTGCATTGCACAGTTTCTACGCACGTTCATAAGTTCACAAATTTTTAATATTTGCACTCCAGATTTTCAACATTGCCATTTTAGCACACCTCCTTATGAGCAGTACAGCTGTCACTTTTCACATCTCGCCCAAAATGTGTTTCCGAACATGTAGCGCACAATGGCGCAGTCGGTGTGAGAAATCAATGTTTGGGACAGATTTAGAAAATCACAGTGACACTGTTCATGAGCAGAGGTCTTAAAATGGCTATGTTAAAAATTTGGTGACAAAAGTCCATAAAATGACTGTGTTATGAGTGACCATTGCGCTGTTTCCACGCACCCTCGTAAGTTCATGAATTTGTAATATTTTCAGTCCAGATTTTCACCACTGGCATTTTTCTGCACTTCCTTAATGAACAGTACAGCTGTACTTTTTCGCAACATGGCCGAAATGTGTTTTCACACTTTCTACGCAGAAATGCATGGTCGCTGTGGGAAATCACTGTTCGGGACAGATTAAGAAAATTACAGTGACACTGTTCATGAGTGAAGGTCCCAAAATGTCTGTGTTGACAATCTGCTGTAAAAAAAAACAAATTGTGCGTTGCGCAGTTTCTATGCACGCTGCTGACTTCACCACTTTTTTTTTACTAGTTTCACTGCAGATTTTCAACATTGCCATGTTTTACACCTCCCCTGAACAGTACAGCTGTAATTTTTCACATCCTGCTCAAAATGTGTTTTCGCACCTGTGGTGCCAAATGCCGTAGTCACTGTACAAAATCAACTTTCGGCTAACAAACTGATATTGCCACTGTTCATAAGGTGGGAGTCACAAAAAAACCATGTTGAAAATTTGGAGGGAAATTACCAACGAATGCCTGAGGCGTTAGGGTTTCTGGCCATAACGCTCCACCCTGTAGAGACTAATAGGCATCAGGGGTGTGATTTGGGATTGTCACCTGTAATGCTCATACCATTCCACATCCACTCACACCCTGCAGCCACTGAGAGGCATCGAGGTGTGTCTTGGAATCTTCAGCCCCAAAGTTCACCCCATTCTCCTATACTGCATCCATCTCACCATATTTCTTGATGTAATGGGGTGAGCATAAGGGCCAAAGACCCAAGGCACACAGTGACACTTGTTGGTGTCTGCAGGGTAGGGTGTGGTGAAATGGCTTGGCCGTTATGCCTGATGACCCAAAGGCACACCCCACCAATGCCAATGCCAGCAAGCAAACATTCGGCATTGACAAATGCTTGTTTTTTTTTTTTTATATGTGCTTTCTGTACCAGTTCCTCAGCTGGTGGGGGTTGTACCTATGGCCCCCCCATCCATCCAGCTTCTCACTTTGGCAGCTGCCCCAACCACAGCTTGAGCTCTACCCCTATGTCCTGCCCCTTTCTGTTGCGGTGGGTGCTTATCCCACACACTGCGGAAGACCAGGGGGCAGACACACCAGGGGAACTACTTGGGTGTGTCTGTTGTGGTGGCATCAGATCCTGCCTTCAACATGCTCATAGGGGGACTGGTATGTTTTTCCAATTTTTCCACACCTTGACACAGGCATGCAATGACACCAAGGACTCTCCACACATGAGTCTGTGCGCGGCACATCCATCATCAGCCTGCATCAACACCACCTCATACCATGCCCTGCACCAGTCCCCAACCACCGCCAGGAGCCAGTACTACCGCGGTCATCACCTCCCATCCTCCCTGGAGGAGGAGAGCTGTCCCTGGGATGCTCAGTCCTCCTCCTTCCCAGCTGACCCCCCAGCACCCAAGGTCGTTCCCAACCCCAGGTCGCTGGTGTGGAGTGAGGTGTGGCATCCAGGGTCTCAACCCTCAGCACCACTGGGCTGGCTATGCTTACTGTTTTTTATCAGAATGTTTTCACAATTCTCCTTTCAGAAATCATCCCAGTAGGGAAAAAAACAACTCGGCATCTATATAAGCCCACAGGGAATTCCTACAGGGGGGTGAAGAAAACTTACTCAGATCTCACCCATGACTGCTCCAGAGGTAGAAAAACAGAGAAAAGAGAACAACAAAATCTGATTGACTGTTTTCTGAGCCCAGGCAAGCAGGTTAGATTGGAGGTACTGAGTGGCTAAAGGAGGGAGGTGCTAGGACCTCAGAGCTCACAGTAACACAACCACAAAGTCCTGGACCTGAGAAGGCTACTTCAGTGAAAAAGTTACAAATTTGAAGAAGTAAATTATTCTTTTCATACTCTGATGAGAATCATGGACAAATTGACACTAAACTAGATTTGTTGATAAGCAGTAATGAAAAAAGAGAGACTGTAATTATTAAGTTTCAGCAGCAGCTGTTAATTAAAAAAAAGAAAATTCAGAAATGAAGCAGAACATGGAGACTGTCAATACACTGGTCTGACATAATGTAGCTTTGAAGAAAAGAGTTGAAAATCTTGAGAACAATGCACAGAAAAGGAATCTCCATATAGCTGATATGCCACATTTAGAAAATGAACACATTAAGGGACATTTTGAAACAGTTCTTCGAGCACCTCTTGGTATGTGCATTCTGGATACCCTGAAGACCACAATTTAGACTCCTGCCTTCAAACCTGGCAACCATAATTGTAACATCTCTGCATGAAAGTGAAGGAGAGTTTGCCAATAATACAGTGAGACCGAAGAGGGCAATTCCATTTAACAATACTAAAGTATATTTTGACTGGTTCACCCATATTGCTGTGACAGTCATTTTGTCAACACCGATATGGGCGCAGGCAATATACCACCGGCATTTCTGCACCAGGTATTGCAGCTCCTGGGATGGAGAGCACCACAGCCCCCCCCCACACCCCCCACAACAAAATATAACCTCCTCCGGGGTGGGCATGCCCCCAAGGGGGGGGGAGACATTGTGTGAGTGCAAAGGGCATAATGCCTGAGGGTCGATCTAAAATCAAGACTGCCCCTGTCATTGTCGCCCTTATTGCAGCACCCTAATTGTGGCAACAAAATTCAATCACCATTCTAACGGTATACAATTTAGACTCAGGTCCAACGATGATGTTTCTCAATTACAAGAAGGATATCACATATCAAAAGCCATGTCATGCTCAGTGTGGCAGGATGAGATATAAAAGCATTATAGAACTCAGATTAATATTTTCTTTTCACTCTATTCTCTCTCCCTAAACTCTGTTTCGTTATCTATCTTTACCTTTCATGTCAGGGTGGCCAATCTGACATTTACTTTCCCTGCTGTACTATCCCTCTATAAAATGATTCTTTATGTGAGTTCCAAGCACCTCTGCCCATTATTTGACTCTCCCATAGAGGATTTCCATATGCTTAAAAGGCAGGATTAATGTTTTGCCTTTTTTAAAATGCAGCTCGTATGTGTAGCGCTATTGTGTCTTGAGCCACTCGCTAAAGCGAAGGATGTGCACATGATTGCACGATCGGATGTTTGCACATGAGCTGTGCGCACGTTCGAGAAGGGATAGTTATCACAGAGCTGTAGAGCTCTGTAGAAGTGGACCGCTTGCTAGAAAAATGGATAAAAGCAAGCACGGTCCTGAAAGCTGTTGCCCAGAGCTAGTCGGCTGTTGTTATGGGAACAGTACATACTCCCTGCAGCCGCTCACTGAAAAAACAGATCCGCTCCCAAAAAAGGGATTAAAATTTAAAAGAAGTGCTGCAAACAAAAGTGCAAGATCTAAAACATATGCCCTGTAGTAAAATTTAGGAAGATTGCTAGTTCTTTTTGTAGTAGAACTTGAAAGGAAGTGTACATGCCTTGTGGGGAGTGGAAAATGAAAAGTTTGCCGATGGCTGAAAGGAAAGTCATTGGGTTGCATTACTAAAAGTGTATTCCTTTTGAAAACAGTGCTAGCAAGTCAGACACAGTGCTAGCAGGATAGAAATGTGTACTAGACTGTGAAATCTGTTTAAATAAATGGAATAGACATGTTTGTGGGAGAAATAAGAGGTTTCTCAAAATGAAATGTTATAGCAGTTGTACATAAGTAATGGAACTCTCCTACTTAGCAGGGTAAATAGATGGGGAGCATGCCCCTAGTCTGTTTGTATCTGAGAAGGCTGGAGTTTTCCTAATTTTGGAAAGATATAATAAATGAATCTGTTCTTTGCCTGAAGTAGCCCTGGTTAATTTTGGAAGGTCCTTCTAAAGGCATGGCAGCCCAGCAAATGGCTGTTTATATGGGGAGGATATGGTGATGTCACAGATAGGGGAGGAGCTTGAAAAACCCCTGATGATGTTCATGTACCTAATTAAGGTTTTACGTGAAGAAAGACAATACTTTTGTGTTTGAATCTTATTATCTAGGTAGCGGGATGAATGTGACATGTTATTAAGGAACCCATATTATGGTGGACCTTCTCCTAAATGGCAGAATAAGGTTTTTAGTCTTAACTGGAAGGTCACATGATGATGAAGTCATAAGAAAAACACTATAAAACCTTCCCACCAGTGGGCTACATGGATAGAAGAAGTTGAAGGTTTTGTCAGTGTCTTCTGATTAGCAAGGAGTGAGGAGGTATGAGTGGTTACACATCAAAGAATTATTTTGGAAAATATTGTATGTACAGAGAAGAGCAGGAAGTTAAGAAGAAGACTTGCCTGATTATTTACTTTCATATTTTCTCTTGGTGTGCAAGATTTAACACTGTGTTTTATTTCTTTTCTGTAAATATCTGGACATTTTCTGTTGTTATTATATCATTTTTAAAAATAAAATGATAAATGCTGAAGAAAGCATTTTTTATGCACTAAACTCTATGGCTGGTGTCTGTTAGTAGAACCCACATGTCCACACTCGGGTTATTCTGAATTGTCAAAAATATCTTTTCAATCTTGATCAAATAGCCAATCTTATGAAAAGGCAAAGGAGGAAAAGCAGCAGATGCATCATCTACTGCTGACTCAGATAAGGAATGTGACACTAGTAATGATGATGCAGAACTGGAACAAGGGTCCTCTGACTTGATTGAGTCATTCATTGCCAAAACTCCTTAAAAAAATGACTTCTGAGAAGTGGAATGCTCAGCTGCTGAAATAGGCTGCACAGAGAAATCGGATGGAACTGCAGCAGGGCAGCCAGCACCAAAGGATTAGGATTTGTTCATAGTTACAGATTCTTTGAACCTATAGGTCCTACATTCAGCCTTATAAACTGGACTTCAATAAAGAAAATGGTCCCTCACTGATCTGAAACCCCCAACCCCAAGCTCCCACTCAGCTCCCACCACCTCAAACACACCCACAACCCCCACACACCCTCACTCACCTGAACACGTTCTAGGGTAAAGATCTACTCTCCTACTGAAGACCCATCTTGCTGTTAGACCTGCTGACTGCAATATGAGAAACTAAGGTAAGCGCAGGTCAATGTATTTCAATGAGGTTTGGAACTTTGATGCATAACATTGTCATTTTTGCATATTGTGACCCTACATTTTTAACATGGCCTTTCTGGGACCCCGCATCATGACCAATGATGATGGAATTATGCAAATCAAGCCCGAAAGGTGCTTTTGCAGTCACTTGGAGAAATCATCTTTCAGGAAAGAATTTGAAAATTTTCAACACCCTTATTCATGAGGTGGGGTCATAAGAATGCTGGGTTGAAATTTTGGGGTCAAAATGTGTAAAAATGGCAACATTATGTGCATACATTGAAATTTTATTATGCTTGCTCGTAACTTTGTAATTTTAAATATTTTCACCCCAAATTTTCAACATAGCCATTTTTTACACCATCTTACTGTATGAACATGACAGTTGTCATTTTTAAAATTCTGGTCAAAATGTATTGTCACACCTGTGGCGTGGAATGACATTTTGATGCCGTGGACTGACAATTTCAGTGAGGATTTGAACATTTTCAGTATGGGGTTCATGAGCACAAGGCTATGCTGACAGTTTGGTTGCTGTTTTGGGCCCAGAAGGTCCTGCGCTCCCACAGGCAAATGAGGATACTATTGTACTATCCCAAAAAAGTAAGGAAATTCACAGCTGGAGTCAGGATAGACTCCGAGAAAGTAAGTGCATTGAATTGGGATGAAGCTAGTCATAGTGAGGCAGCGAACAAGGGGAGCAAACAGAAGGGAGGGGGGGCTAGGGTCAAGCACAATTTACAGAGGGGAAATTATGAAGAGTTTGGTTAAGGGAGCCAGGAGAGGAAGAGTCTTGTATTTGTGAAGGAAGCACATTCCAAAGTTTAGGGAGATGATAGGAAAAGGAGGCCTGCCCACTAGAAGTGGATCTCCAAGGGACAGTCAGAGTTCTGTGGTCATGGGATCGTAGTAGTCGAGAGGGAGTGGGTAGGGGGGAGATTAGAGCATTTAGATAGGAAGGGAGAGTACCAAACCAGGACTTAGGGATGAATTTCGTGCAGTGGTGCAGTCATCTATTTGTTAGGGAAGGGAATGCTAAAGCTCAGTACAGGTGGCAGTGATGGGTAAGGGGAGGAGCATCCAGTGCAAACCCGGCAGAAGGAGTTAAAAAAGTGTCCAAGTTTGCTAGGGAGGTGGCAGGAGCAGTGCAGTAGATGATATCACAATAGTCAAAGATCAGGAGGATCATTTTTTGGATCAGTTCACATCTAGCCTGGTGCGGGAGGCAGGAGCGGTTTCTATAAAGGGCGTCAAGCTTTGGTTGAAGCTTTTTTATTATGGCATCTATGTGGGTGGAGAAAGTGAGATGTTGATCCAGCCATTAAGAATTTATTGGTGCCAGTGATTGGTGGGGGGACCACTAGATACCAGGGATTTAATCAAGATGAATAAGAAATTATTTTTTACACTGGGGCCAGTGATTGGCAGGGACCACTAGACACCAGAGATTTAGTTAAAAAAATAATTAATTTTACACTGGGGCCAGCGATCAGAAAGTGGGGGGGACCACAAGGCACCAGGGATTTAGTTAAAAAATAATTAATTTTACACTGGGGCCAGCGACTGGCGGGGAGGGTACTAGACACCAGGGGTTGAATTAATTAAAAGGATTCACCATTTCTAACTTCTCTGCAAACTTCCATTTGCTCATCAGCTGTTTAAAGCCTGCAGTCTGGGGATTTAAAGATCATTTGCTTTGTGAACTGTGTATTCTGTTCATTTCTGCTGTGTGCTTAATCTGTGCCAGTGCTTCACTTCTCTGAGGGTCAGTCCTGCAACCTGTCTGCCAAAGCTCTGGTAAACCGGAGAACCGTGACTTTAACATCAGAGGCAGTGTGTGGGAGGAGAACCAGGGTCCTGCAGCAGAGAAGAGAAGGGGCAGAGTGCTATAAAAACTCCTGCAACTCACAGCGCGAGTACTGTGGCACGAGCGTGAGACTCCACAGAGAAAAAAGGCTGTCTTTAAACTGGGAGATTTTTTAGGTTTAAGTTAGTTTGGTATTCTTTGAAAATGTGTTTGTTTTAAATTGTTTGGTTAGAAGCATCCAACTTATTTATGTGAAATTTTTTGTTTATAAGAATAGGGGTTTTATTTTCAGAAATTATTTTTTAGATATATTTTTTTCTGTGGAATTTTCTTTTAAGATGCTGATGTTTAATTTCTTAGGTTGTTTATTTCTTTGCTGTTTGCTGAGTGTTGTAACTCAGAAAGAATTAATTTCAGCAAAGAAATTTACAAATGAAAAACATTTGGTAAATTGGTTATTTTTAAATCAATCACAAAAAAACAATTGTAATAAACCAAGAAGGAACACTTTTCAGAGAATATTAAGAAATCAAACCTTGGCAGGATGTCATAGGCCTTTGAATCCTTTCATGCCTAACAACGTTATATCTAACTTATCTGGGGCTAGTTGTTTCTTATTAATCCTGGGGGGAGATATTGAGGTAAATCCAGGGCCTTCTAATTTAGAACTTAAAATTTTTCATGATAATGCACGTAGCATTAGTTCCAAATCTGATCTTTTAGCAATTTTATTAGAAGATAAAGATCCATATATCCTAGGGTTAAGTGAAACGTGGCTTTCTAATAAACACCAAGATGAAGAATTTGGTACTCAGGATTACAAAGTATAGAGAGCGGATAGGAAAACTAGAGGGTGGAGTGTGATGCTTTTATTAAAAAAAAACTAGGTATCTCAGAAATTATAATTCAGGGTAGTGAAAATAATATTGAGTTTTTAGCTGTACATTTGGGTCACTTAGGACTAGTGATTTCAATCATTTATTCACCCCCAAGGGTAAAAATGTCTGATTTGGAGATAATTCTAACTAAGATAGTAGATAAAGCAGGAAGTAGACCATTAATCTTGATGGGAGATTTAAATTGTGATTGGAAAAATATAAGAGGGAGACAATTAAAAGATATAGTAACTAACCTTGGACTAAAACAACTTATAAAAAACCTACTAGGCATACATCAAATATGACAAATGGATCTATATTAGATTTGATTTTGGTATCTACCCATATTGAAATTGGAGCAGTGGGTGTTTTATCCCCACATCTTGGAGATCATAATTTGACTTGGGCTAGTCTGCCCAAGTCTCAGTTTAATCAAAATTGGGCACACGCTAATAAAAACTGGAACAGAGACCTTAGAAGATTCTCAGAATCTAGGTTTTTGGACAGTATTAGGAAAATAAATTGGGATAGATGTAAACTAATTCCAGACATTGATACGTCAATTAAATACTTTACTTAAACTTTTGAAGAACTATGTGATCTTCATGCACCAAGAATTAAAGTTAAAAATAAATTAAATAAATTACCGTGAATAAATGATAGGCTTTTGAAACAAATACGAATCAAAAATAGAATTTTGAAAAAAGCATTAAAATCAAAACTAGAAAAGGATTGGATTTCTTTTAAGGTGGTTAGAAATAAATGTAAAAGGTTAATTAAGGCCTCGAAAATTTCATTCTATAGAAATAAAATTGATTCAAGTATAGATCCAAGATAGTTTTGGAGAGTAGTTAAGACATTAACCAAACCAGGATATGACTCCTCAGAGGATATATTAAGACTAAAAAATGGTGGTATTATCATTGAAAATCCAGAAGAAATCTGTAATGTTTTAAATGATTTTTTTGTTGATCTCCCAAACTGTGAAATTCTTTGTAATTTAGATTTAGAACAAAACTATATAGAGTCTACCCATAATAAATTTACTCCATTTAGATTTAAAATATTGACAGTTACTAAAGTATACAAAAGTCTTCAAAATATAAATGTTAATAAAGCTTTTGGAAGTGATGGTCTGGAAGGCAAATTCCTAAAATTAGCTGCTTTCCATATAGCACCAATTATCACTTATTTATTTAATTGGAGTCTTCAAATTGGATATTTTCCCTCACTTTGGAAAGAGAGTAGAGTGAAACCTATTTTTAAGGGGGGGGTATGGTAGAAGTTAATAATTACAGGCCTATAGCCTTGTTACCTCTTTTGTCAAAATGTTTTGAAAATCTTGTCTCTAACCAGATAATGGAATATCTGGACACATACAGTCTGTTGACAATTAAACAATCTGGTTTTTGAAAAAACTATTCTACTACTACAGCCCTTTTGGAATTTTATGATCAAATAAATGGGTCTTTGGGGGAAAATAGGAAGACAGCTGTTGTTTTTGTAGATCTCTCAAAGGCCTTTGACCTGGTGAACCACCCTTTACTAATAGACAGACTTTACGAGATAGGCATGCGGGACGATCCCTTAAATTGGTTAAAATCTTATTTGGATGATCGTTTCCAAAAAGTCGAGGTCCAGGGATGTTTATCAAGAAAGAGGAGAATTAGTAGAGGGGTCCCTCAGGGATCAATTTTAGGACCCCTTCTGTTACTAATATTTATAAATAATTTGCCATCGACTGTAGAAAAATCACAGATTCGACTTTATGCAGATGACACGGTTATAATTACGTCTGGAAAAACAAAAGAGATTTTACAATCTAATTTGCAGTCTGATTTTCGAAAAATTGAGGGGTGATTCGCCAGGTCAGGGTTGATAATGAATACAAAACAAAACAAAGTGTATGCACTTTCCACTAAATAAAAATGGTGAATCTGTTTACGATTTATCAATTTATACAGGAAATCAAACCAAACTAGAACAAGTTAAAGAATATAGTTATCTAGGGATTATATTTGATGAACAATTGTCTTTTCAAATCATATTCTTGCACTGATAAAAAAAAGTAAATAGAAGGGTAGGGACATTAAGAAGAAGTACTGATTGTTTATCTTTTCTAGATAGAAAAAAAATTGGCAGATCAACTGATTATTCCAGTTCTAAGATACGGAGAATTAATATATAGAAATGCAAACAAAGTATTATTGTCTAGACTAGATAGAACTCATTATCTTATAGCAAGATATGTGTTACAAGGAAATTATTGGATTCACCATTGTTTATTGTTGAAGAAAGTAAATTGGTCACCTCTAGATATAAATTATAAGTGTCATTGGTTATCTTTAATTCATAAAATGAAATATTTTTCTGTCAATCATCCAATTTCTTTAATATTATTTACAGTGAAAAACTGTCAAAAATGGTCATTGACAAGATCAGTTCATTTAAACAAGATAGCTGTAGGCAAATATTACAATAAATTCTGGGATAGGACTTTGCTTTATCAGGCTGCTGGTTTTTGGAATTCCCTTCCTGATGAGATGAGAGAAATTCCAAATTACTCTTTGTTTACTCAAACCATAAAGGAGTTATTTACTCACATATGTGTGTGTGTTAACTGGTCTATCCGAAATTTTCTTGGACTTTGTGATTTTTATAATCTATTTATTGTAAGTTTTCTAGGCATTTGTGTTGTTTGTATATTTGTGGTGTTTGTATTTTATACATTCAATATGGAATTTATTTGTATGAAATTAGATAGGAATCTACACAGGTCTGTCTTGTAAACTGGATTATGTCCAAATGACATGTATTACCTGTATAAAAATAAATTTTACCTACCTTCTCCTTGCTTCGGGGGTTTTTAAGCACAATTTGCACTTAAAAAAACAAAAGCAAGGTGAAATTACAAATGGTGAATTTTTCAATAAGCAGGTCAGCTTTGCAAAGTGATCTGCAGAGGTGAATTTGGCAACTTTGTCAAAAATTCACCAGTGAAGTAAAACTTTGTTGCATCTCTAATATGAACCCACCCATCTCACCCCCACTGAGCACCCACCATTCCACACACTGTAACTCACGTAAACATGTCCCTCGGTGTAAATCCACTCCCCAGTCAAAAACACATCTTTCTGCTCGATGTGAGACTGTGATATGAGAAACTAAAGTAAGCCTCGTTTAATGTATTTCAGTGGGGTTTTACTTTTACTCATAACTTTGACATTTTTCAATATTTTTACACCAGGTTTTCAACATGGCCTTTTTGAGACCCCACCTCATGAACAAGGGTTGTGGAATTTTTCAAATTTGGCCCCCAAAAGTGATTTCATACTCACTGTGCAAAATCACCTGTCAGGCGGGATCTGAAAATGTTCACCTACCAGGTTCATGAGATGGGGTCATAAGAAGGCTATGTTGAAAACTTGGGGTAAACAAATTTAAAAAGCACTATTACTTCTTTCTTTTTATTTATTTAGTTTTTGTTTACAGGGTAGGTGCACTAGCCATAGAAATGATTATTTTCAGGCACAACCTGGGAGGGTACAGAAACAAACATCAGAAAAAGTAACATTACATTAGAGATTTGTCAAAAGCAATTTGTACATACAAGCAGGTAAACAACACATGCAACAAAGTAGTAAAATAACAAATAATTATGAACTTAAGTTGATTTTTTTGTGCGTTTGCACATAACTCTGGTCATTTTCAGTATTCTGACCCCAAATTTTCTACATAGCCATTTTTTTCATATCACCTCATGAACATGACAGCTATCATATTTCAAATCCTGGCCAAAATGTGTTTTTTCACCTGTAGCATGAGATGATGTTTCAGCAGAGATCTGAACATTTTCACCTACTGGGTTCAGAAGGTGGGGTCATAAGAAGGCTGTTTTGAAAATTTGGTGTAAAAATATGGTAAAATGGCCAGGTTATGAGTGAACATTGAAATATTTCAACGTTCACTCATAACTTTGCTAATTTTCAATAGATGACACTGGAAGGTTTGATACCTTTTATTGGACCATTGAAAAGTAGGAGTAGGTGCCAGAGGAATAAATTCTAGTGACAACTCTCTGAGACCTGCCCACGAGGAATGCATGAAACCATTTGAGGACTGTACCAGACAGCCCACAAATATGCCACAAATACTCCAACAGCACACCATGGTCTATAGTGTCAAATGCAGCAGAAAGATCAAGAAGGACCAGAATGGTGCGTGCCTTTCAATCTCTTGCCATTAGGAGGTCATTCAATACCCGGACAAGTGCAGTCTCTGTGCTATGCTTAAACATAGAAACATAGAATTTGACGGCAGATAAGGACCGCTTGGTCCACCCAGTCTGCCCATTTCCCTCCCTAATGGATAAGCTGCAGATCCTAGTTAACCAGCAGCCTACTTCTTCCTACCACCACCCCACAGAATTGCCTTATGACTGTCCCATGCATGCTTGAATTCCACCACTGTTTTTGACTCTACAACCTCCTCCAGAAGGCCATTCCACACATCCACAACCCTCTCTGTGAAAAAATACTTCCTTAAATTACCTCTAAGCCGCCACCCCTCTATCTTCAAATTGTGCCCCCTTGTTCTTGCACACCTCTTTTTTTGAAAGATGCTACCCTCTTGGACTTTGTTGATTCCCTTGAGGTACTTGAAAGTTTCTATCATGTCCCCCCTCTCCCTCCTTTCCTCGAGGCTATACATATTAAGCTCCTTAATTCTCTCTTATATGTCTTCCAGTGCAGACCCTGCACCATTTTTAGTTGCCTCCTCTGGACAGCTTCCATCCTGTCCACGCTCTTGCAGAGATTGGGTCTCCAGAACTGCACACAGTACTCCAGATGGGGTCTCACCAGCTGTCTGTACAGAGGGATAATAACTTCCTGTTTTCTGCTGGTGATGCCTCTCCCTATGCATCCCAGTATCCCCAACCCTCCTTGCTGCCCTCTCCATTGCTTTCCCATCTTTAGGTCATCTGATATGACTACCCTGGTCCCTTTCATTTTTGTTGTTGTTAGTATCTCACCCCCATTGTGTACTCTTCCCTGGGTTTTGTTTCCCAGGTGCATTACTGCACTTCTTAGCATTGAATCTAAGCTGCCAACATTTGACCATTCCTCTAACCTTGCCAAGTCCCTTCTCATCCTTTCCACCCCACCTTGTGCATCAAGTCAATCTTTTGTCATCTGCAAAGAGACATACTTTCCTTCAGTCCCTCTGCATGTAAGCTATAAAGACATTGAAGAGGACTGGTCCTATCTGAACCTGCGTGTACCCCACTAGTAACCCCTCTTTTCTTCTGAGTGGACCCATTTACTATTACTCTGTGTCCTATTCTACAGCCAATTCTTTACCCAGGCTGTCATCTTGGGACCCACTCCCAGGCTGGCTAACTTGTATATTAATCTTTGTGTGGACTGTGTCAAATGCCTTGCTAAAGTCTAGGTAGACCATGTCCCAGCCCCTCCCGATCTACTACTTTGGTCACCCAGTCAAATAAATCTATCAGATTCGTCTGCGCATGACCTTCCGATGTGAATCCATGCTGCCTTGGGTCCTGTGCCCCTCTGGCCTCTAGATACTTGATAATTCTTTCCTTCAGTGATTCCATCATTTTCCCAATCACTGAGGTTAAACTAACAAGTCTATAGTTTCCTGCTTCTGCCTCTCCACTTTTGTGAAGGGGAATCACATCTGCCCTCCTCCAGTCCTTGGGTACCACCCCATCCTCCCATGATTTGTTAAAGAGGGTAGTCAGTGGTGTCACTAGTTCTACCCTTAGTTCTTTTAGAATTCTGGGATGAATCCCATCAGGCCCCATAGCTTTGTCCACCTTCAGTTTTAAGAGTTCTTTCAGAACCATTTCTTCTGTAAATGGGCTGGTATCAACTTCTGCATCCAGAGTGTTTCTATTGTTTGTTTTAGGTAACTCCTCCTCCTCTTCATTTGTAAATACTGAGCAAAAATATTTGTTTAGTATCTCTGCCTTTTCACAGTCACCCTCTGCCCACCCTCCCTCCCCTTTATTAAACCTCACTATCCCTCCCTTGGTCTTCCTTCACTCCTGATGTACCTATAAAAGGTTTTATCCCCCTTCTTAACTGAGTTGGCTATCTTTTCCTCAGTTTGGGCCTTTGCCGTTCTGACTGCCTTCCAAGCTTCCTTTTGCTTTAACTGATACAGTTCTCTGTCCTGCTTCTTCTGTGATTCCTTGTACTTCCTGAATGCTTTCTTTTTCTCTTGAACCTTCACTGCCACTTCCTTTGAGAACCATAGTGGTTTCTTACATCATTTTGTTTTGTTTATTTGCTTCACACAAAGGCTTGTTACCTCTGTGATGGCAGTGTTTATTATTCCCCATTGTTCTTCCACCCCTCCTTCCTGCCCATTTGCTAGTGCATTCCTTAGGCACTCACCCATTTTGGCAAAGTCAGCCCTCCTAAAGTCCAGTACTTTTGCCTTTGCATGGCTTGACTCTATTGCTGTGTTTATTGTGAACCATACTGTTCGATGGTCGCTAGTTCCCAGATGGCTACCCACTTCTACATCTGTGATCCTCTATCCATCTCCATTTGAGAGAACCAGGTCTAAGATTGCTCCCTCTCGAGTGGGTTCCAATACTAGTTGTCTAAGGCATGCCCCCTGTAGGGCATCTAGAATAACCCACTCTTTGAAGTGGCTGCTGCAACTGCACTCCAGTTAACATCTGACATACTCAGATCACCCATCAGCAATATCTCCCCTTTTTCTGCCATTCTAAGTATACTTTCTATCATTTCCTTGTCCATTCCTCCCTCTGAGAGGGGGGATCTATATACAACCCCTGTGCGGATTGTGGTGCCATTGCCTGTCTCAAAATTGACCCACAGTGCTTCTTCTCCTCCCTGTTTACCCTTTTGTTCTGTTGCTTTGATTCCTTCCCTTATGTAAAGAGCTACTCCTCCTCCTCCTCTTTTACCCTCCCTGTCCCCCTGTGATAGTGTGTCCTGGTATGTTTCACGTCCCAGTCATGGTTTTTGTGTACCATGTTTCTGTGACTGCCACATATCAGATGTTCCTCCTCCATCAAGGCCACTAATTCAGGAAGCTTGTTACCCAGACTACAGGCATTGGTACTCATTGCTCTCCATTTTTTGATGGCTTTACCTTCTGTTGCAGCATCCCCCACTGACCTTTCTACCTGGGTCTTTTTCTCATTTAGTACCCTGTTTTGTAGGAAGAGACTGGGATTTTCCTGCTGCTTATCAGTGCTTCCCCCCATGACTGGTTTAAAAGCTTGCCAATGAAGCAATTAAACCGATTACTCAAAAGACTTGTTCCCTTCCTGGACAGATACAGACCATCCTGCTAGTATAGGCTGGTGTCCCTCCAGGTGGAACCCCAGTCCCCAGTGAAGCCAAGCCCCTGTGCTCCACACCATTTTTTCAACCATTCATTAAACTGCATGGTGCAAAGTACCCTCACCTCACCCATGCCATTAACAGGGAGCACCTCTGAGAAGGATACTGAGTGTGCTACTTGTCTTAGGCCCTTCCCCAACTCTACAAAGTCATCCTGCACTGCTCTAATCTCATGATGAGCCAAGTCATTTGTCCCTAGGTGGACAATGATGTCCAGCTTAGACTCCTGTACAGCTGTTCTCGTGATCCTGAGGATGCGCTTCCTGTCCCTCCAAGCCATGGCCCCAGGCAAGCACCTTACTTCAGTTTTCCATGCTCCCCTCAGTTCTGTCCCCCTAATAATTGAGTCCCCCACCAGGAGCTTCTTCCTTTCCCTATGGTGTCCTCTGCCTCCTTCCTGTGGGCCTCCCTTGTGACAGTTGTCCTCAGCCTACTTAGTCTCCTCTGCGGGTGCATTCATAGGGGAACTATGCTCCCCCAGAATGGTGTATGGATTGTGGAGTGGAACAACTGACTGGGTGTGCCTCTGTTCCACCATCCTCACCCTCTCTGAGCCCACTGTGGTCCAACTGCTGTGCTTTCTTTGCAACCTCTGAGGTAGTGGTGGTGGCTGTGGTGCTCCCTGGATGGGAGATTCCCTTCCTACTGTCCAGTGTGGCCTGGGGGAAGGTTCCCTTACTACTGTCCAGTGTGACCTGAAGACGGGCAACTTCCTCCCTCAGGGCAGAGGTTGTCTGCAAATGGGCAGCATCTCAGCCTCCAGAAAGACTCCCGAGAGACTGCTGCCCACAACCATTACATTGCACTACTCCCGCATGTTTATCTACTTTTTTTGTGTGTGTGTGTGTGTGTGTGATTGGTTTTATATAGAAATATATATATTATACAATGTGTATGCTTATATTGTCAGTGCAGTGTGCTAGAGAGATATGACAGTGATATGCACCTTGCACTCTTGAGGAAATGATGTCAGAACCCCAGGTATAAAGGAACTATTTCCAGGGGTGGGTGGGGTGAGGGGTGGGCAGGGGTTGGGCCTAAACTGTGCCCTCACGAAACAATCAGCTAAAAGCTCTGACCCACCACTGCGATGAGTGCCTTCCTGTCAGCAAGATGCCCTACATGACAATTTGACAGAGAAAATACCCTGCTAATCAAACAGATAAAAATCCAGACATCCAAGTCACACACAGGTAAACCTCCCCAGCCACAAAACCAGACTTCTTCCTAAAACCAGACTGGAGAGTATCATAGACATTGTGAGTTGTAAGATGATTGTCCAATTGCAGCGCAACCACCTTTTCAATAACCTTACCAACAAATGGCAGGTTAGAGATAGGCCGGTAGTTAGCTAGACAATCTGGATCCAAGGAGGATTTCTTAAGTAGTGGTCAAACAACCACCTCCTTAAGGGTGTCTGGAAGGACCCCCCTCTCCAAGGACTTCCAGACAATTTCAGCAAGGATCAGGCAGATGACATCTACACATCCCACTAAAAGGGGTGCAGGGCCTGGATCCAAACTACAACTGGTTGGGCACAATGCTTGGATGATCTTCACAATGTCCACAAATTCCGGCAGGCAAAAATCTGACCAGATAGGCCAAGTGCATGCCACTTCATGCTGATCTCTGCAAACCCTCATAGGAGAGGTTAGGCCGATGCTAGACCTACTGCTGGCAATCTTATCTGCAAAGAATTGAGCAGACTTCTCACATCTAAACTGAGAAAAGGCTTCTCTGGGCTGGAAACAGATTGGATTGCACAATCTGTCAATAGTCCAGAAAAGCTGAGCTGGTCGATTCTGCGGAGCAGAAATCTCCCTGGACAGAAATTCTGCCTTCTTACGGGTGATTTCTGATTGATAGCCATCACAATGTGCCATCAACCTAAGCCTGTCAGCATCAAGGCCGGACCTTCACCAAACTCTCTTCATCCTTTGGCCAACTCGCCTCAACTCCTTCAAGGAACCATCAAACCAAGGGCTTCTTGGGAGAAGGGTGAGAGGCCGAACATGAACAGGAGCAATCTTGTCCAGAGCATCTCCCACAGCCTTATTATAGGCTAATATGAGATCATCTGGACTCATGCATTCACCCGACAAACCCGATAGGTCCAGCACCGCCGATAGATCACTGAGGGTAACTCCCCTTAAAGGGCAGTACTGAACCATCTCCATAAGGGCAGCTCTATTAGGGGGAGCCTTGAAGCTGAACCTTATGATGTGATGGTCAGACCAGCTTACTAGTTCCACCCCCAAGTCAGCTATCTCCATACCCAAAAGAAAGATCAGCTCCAATGAGTGACCCCCTACATGGGTCAAGGAGGTAACTACCTATGTAAGGCCCAGCATCATCATCAGCTGGAGGAGATTTTGACCAAAATGCAAGAGTTCATCATCAGCCCAGGCATTTAAGTCCCCCAGAATTATCCATCTGGGGGACCTCAACACCTTGTCGATGATGAAATCTGCTATCTCCTACAGGAATTCTCCACCATCTCCTGGTGGATGGTAGATGAGGAGTATTCTGCAGCCTACACCCTCTCCCAGGATATACTCAAAGGATCTGGTACTTCCCAATGGCACATCCACAAGGCCCAATTCAGTCTTAAATATGATGGCCACACCCCCGCCCCTACGATCCAACCTGGGACGATGTATCACCGAGAACCCATCCGGAACTGCCAAGGCCAATACAGGGCCTGCATTTTCATCCAGCCAGGTCTCGGTGATGCATGCCAGATCAGTTGCTCCAACAAGATCAGCTATAATAGCAGTCTTGTTCTTAATAGATCTGGCATTGCATAACATCGCCCAGGTAGGATGAGCTGTCGGGGAAGACCTCGGCACCTGCCTGCTAGCCTCGGAACCCTTGGGTATGGAGACAAGACAAGAAGGACCTCTGTCCTGGCTTCATTTTGCTCCAGGGTACCTCCTGGACCTCACAACTCCAATCCGCCCTCCCCTTTCCTCTCCCCCACCAGGCCCTGCTCTCCCCCTTCTTATACACTTTCTAATTATCCCCAAAGCATGACACCTAAAATAAGTGTTGGATGATAATGGGGGACATTCAAAGGGATGTAGTTCCCTGAGCCTGGTGGGGGAATAATGCCTGACCATCGCTAAACTTCCCCAACACATTTTATACAAAGCAGTAAGACAAAATCACAGCACTCTAAAACCTAACTTCCCACCCCAAAACAAAACAAAACTCTTATGACCTAACTAAAAATAACCAAAATCAATAAAATCAAACCAATCATATCCCACCCCAAACTAAACCCATAAACAACTATCTAAAAGATTAGGACAGCCAAAGTTCAAATTTAAATCACTTATTATTGTCCAGAAATATATTGTCAAATATCTTTGTATAAAAACTGCTTCAGGGATTTGACAAGTCCTTTAAAATTGATACAACAAGGGTAGCTCTCACCTAACCCTTGTCAAGATAAAATGTCCAGAAAACGTGACCCTCTCACTGCCACAAGAACTAAATTTATGACAAATTAGATTCCACCGAGGCACTCTCACTGCACCAAAAACAAAAATGATTACAGTACCTGCCAATGATATAATCCGGAATAGAATGGAAAAAGCAGCAGACCTGTTGAGAGTCAGACCAAAAGGTTGGATGTGAATATTTCTGGCCCTAACACAGCTCAGGGATAGGGCCTTCAGCAAAAGAGACACCCCACTTAGCCCACCAATGCCACCCAGTAAAACCAGGAGCAGGCAGTATGGCACAGGAGAAAGAGTTTTCCTTCAGCCCTCCAGCTGATATACTCTATCCCCATGGGGAGCCCTAAAGATCAGACACCCACCACCATAGCCAGCAAGATCAGTCCACAATCCACACTCTCATCTGGCAACTCAGCCAAGATGATAGGCTCCACAACAGTTTGCACCAGACTCATCCGTAGACTATCCCAGGCCGGGCATTCGGGCAGCAACACAAATGACAGTCAGCCCGAAGTTATCAAAAGCTGATGCAATATCCTCAAAAAGGGGAATGACAAGAAACAGCTGCAAATTGTCACCACACCGCTAGAACATCCCAACAAAGGTGGTGCTAGTAAGAGCCTCCAACCAGCTCTGGCATCAAGAGCGGTCCGAAAGCTGTTCCAGATCCAGGTCCAGATCCTAACAGTAGCCAAGA
Source organism: Neoceratodus forsteri (assembly GCA_016271365.2). Taxonomy (NCBI): domain Eukaryota; kingdom Metazoa; phylum Chordata; order Ceratodontiformes; family Ceratodontidae; genus Neoceratodus; species Neoceratodus forsteri. Next base: position 245,397,271 of record CM057449.1, on the reverse strand, counting down.
GTCAGCTGACCCCAGTCACCAGCAGTGAGCCCTCCAAACAGGTAATCCACCATTAATCCAACAGCAGGAATTTTTTTTTTTTAAAGGAATATAGCAAATCCCACACAGACTGTATCCGAGTGTGTCCAAAGTAAAGGGCACTTAAATAAAGTTGACAATATGGCAAGACGACAAAACATCCAGATGCGATGATCGAATAGAAAATGACCATCAAAATAAAATGAACTGTAGCCATCACGAAGCAGCAGAAATAATAAAAATAAAAATAAAACTCAGTTACAACTTCGTATAACAAACTAGAGCAGCTAAACTTAAGCTAGATAGGACAGCAGGCCCAGCGTGGTCGCCATCTTGCATGACATACACACACAGATAAGAAAGATTTGTGATACAAGATGTTAGCAGGAAGGGCAGGAGGTAGGAAATGTTAAGAAATGAAAGGAAGCTATGAAGGAATGAAATAATGCAAAACAACAAAGGCCTGAATAAACAAAGTGTAGGGTTAGTATACACAGTGAAGTGTGAGGTGGGAAGAGGGTGGGCAGGACTGAAGCTGAAAAGAATATGTAAGAGAGGCAGGAAAGAACAGATAATTAGAAACAGTAGGCAGGAACACAGAAGAAGAGAAAAAAAACCTTGGTTAACAAATAACAAAAGAATTACAGTTTACCATAGTGTGTCATAAATCCAATGTCCCGATTCAGTCCACAAATATTAGATTTAAATTGATTAATATATTTAAGTTCCCATGTCCTTCTGTCCTGTGTGTTTTTGAAATTGCCTCTTAATAACAGGACAGTTAAGCCAGAGAGAGAATGATCTGTTTGTGAAAAATGGTGTCCTACTGGTGTGCTGCTAATCGTGTTTACTATTGTGTGTTAGTGGTGATTCATCCTGGTTTGCAGTGGTTGCCTAGTTTCCCCAATATAGCATCCATCTGTGCACTTCTTGCACTGAATTAGGTAAACCACATTGCTGGATTGACATGTGTAGGGCTGTTCTGGCTTGTCTTGATGGTGGTCTGTGTGCATATGTGGGTGCAGATCTTACATCTTGTCATGTTGCATAGTGTTGTCCCTCTTGTTTTCTGGTTACTTTGATTTACTGTGAGTTTGTTATGAATTATTATGTTCAAGAGGTTGGGGGGCTGCTTATAGGCAATTACAGGTGGTTCATGGAAGATGCCCTTAAGTGTTTCATCTTCACTCAGTAAGGGTTGCAGTTCTTTAATAATGAGGGGTTTTAGCATGGGGCTGTAAGTGACAACCAGGGGTGTGCAATCAGTTGATCTTTTTGCCTGTATTCCAGCAGGTTTTCTCATGGTATTTGTAAGGCCCATTCAAATTCTTTGTCAATTTGTCTTGGGGAGTGGCCCTGCTGGATCAGGGAATTCCGAAGTGAGGAGAGCTGTCTGTCTTTTGTTCTCTCATCACAGCAGATTTGATGGTATCAAATTGTCTGGCTATAAATTACAGATTTTTTTGTATGCCTAGGATGGAAGCTGGAATTATGAAGGTAGTGATGTCTGTCAGTCTGTTTTCTGTAAAGGGCAGTTTGTATATGTCCATCATTAGAAATACTGGCTTTGGTATCTAGAAAATGTATGTTGGTGGTGGAGTATTCAACAGAGAGTTTTAAAGAGTGATGAGAGTTGTTAAAATCATGATGGAAGAGGGAGTCTTCACCTTCTGTCCAAATCAGGAATATGTCATCTATATATCAGAGATAGACTGATGGTTTATAGAGGTGTTGTTTAAAAAAATCTTCTTCTAGACAGGCCATGAAGAGATTGGCATATTAAGATGCCATTTTAGTGCCCATGGCTGTCTCCATGATATGCAAAAAGTGCTTGCAGTTACAAGTGAAATTGTGTGTCAGAATGAATTTTATCAGGGTGCTGATGGTGGTTCCAGGAATGTCTCTTGTGGATGTGTTGTCCTGTAAAAATTTCTGACATGTTGATATGCCATCTTCATGTGGGATATTAGTGTAGAGCGCAGTGACATCCATTGTAGCTAGGATAGTGTTGGGTAGTAGTTGTCCACTTTTCTTCAGTTTCCTGAGGAAATCTGTGATGTCCTGAATAAAACTGCTAGTAGCTCTTACTAGGGGTTATAAAATGGATTCAATGAGTCTGAAATGTTCTCAGTGAGTGTGTTAAGAATGTCTTTTTACCTAATTTTCAATACTTTGATTCTAAACTTTCAACATAGCCATTTTTTCACACCACCTTACAAATGTGACAGGTTTCATTTTTTGAATCCTGGGCGAGATGCGTTTTCGTACTTGCAGTGCAAAATGATGTTTCAATGAATATACTATAAATGCTACATGTCATATTTATAAGGAGAGTCATAAAATGACTATCTTAATAATTTGGGGACGACAGTAAAAAAAATAATTATTAAGAAATGTTATGTGTAGTGCCAGACATTACATAGATACATAGATACATAGACAGTGTCGGCAGATAAGGGCCTATGGCCCACCCGGTCTGCCCATTTGAGCTTGTAAGTTCAGTTTATGTTTTCCTAGAAGTCTGTTGCTCCTTACCCCTGACCTCCAGAATTCCTTTATGTCTATCCCATGCATTCTTAAATCCCATGATTGTGTCAGCCCCCACCACTTCCTCTGGCAGGGTGTTCCACTTGTCTACCACCCGTTCTGTGAAGAAATTCTTCCTCATGTTTCCTCTGAATCGTCCTCCCTCCAACTTCATCCCATGCTCTCTAGTCCTGGAACATCTTTTTCACTTAAAATAGTGTATTCCACCCTGTTCCTCCCTGTAAGATACTTGTATGTCTCTATCATATCCCTCTCCCTCCTCTCCTCCAGGGAGTACATGTTCAGTTCCTTCAACCTGTCCTCATAGGACTTGTGATGCAATCCATGCACCATCTTTGTTGCCCTCCTCTGAACCTTCTCTACCCTGTCTATGTCCTTACGTGGGTAAGGTCTCCAGAACTACCACACTGTACTCCAGGTGGGGCCTCACTAGTGTCTTGTATAGTGGAATTATGACCTCCCTTTTCCTACTGGTGATGCCCCTGCCTATGCATCCCAGCATCCTATTTGCTTTATCTGCTGCCTTGTCACACTGTTTCCTACCTTGAGGTCATCAGAGATGATAACCCCAAGATCCCTTTCCTGCTTGGTGCATGCTATCCTCGCCCATAACTGATATATTGTGCCAGGGTTTTTGTGCCCCATATGCATTATCTTGCATTCTTTGCATTGAATTTCAACTGCTAAACCCTGACCATTCTTCAAGTTTCTGCAGGTCCCTTCTCATTCTGTCTACACCCTCTGGTGTGTCTACTCTGTTACAGAGCTTTGTGTCATCAGCAAACAGTGAAATTCTGCCTTCTAGGTTCTGCGCAATGTCACTGATGAAGATGTTGAATAGAACTGGTCCCAGAACTGATCCTGTGGTACCCCACTGGTCAATCTTCCTCTGTGGAGTGACAGCCATTTACCACCACCCTCTGTGTCCTGCCACCCAGCCAGTTACCCACCCACCACACTACTGTCCTGCCCACACCCATATTCCCCAGTTTGTGTAATAGTCTTCTATGTGGCACAGTGTCAAAGGCCTTGCTGAAGTCCAGATAGGCCATGTCCACTGCCCTCCCCTGATCCACCTCCCTAGTCACCCAGTCAAAAAATTCAACAAGGTTGGTCTGACATGACCTCCCCCTGGTGAAACCATGCTGCCTTGGGTCCTGTAGTCCATTGACAATCAGATGTCCCACCAATCTCTCCTTCAGTAGTGCTTCCATGATCTTCCCCACTACCGAGGTGAGGCTGACTGGTCTGTAGTTCCCCGCTTCCTCTTTGTTCCCACTTTTGTATAAGGGGACTACATCTGCTATCCTCCAGTCTTTGGGTACCTCCCCTGTTTCCAGTGATCGGCTAAACAGGATAGCCAGAGGTTCAGCCACCACCTCTCTTAGTTCTTTAAGGACCCTGGGGTACATCCTATCTGGCCCCATTGCTTTATCAACTCTTATTACTTCCAGTTCCTTCAGGACCCTTTCTCGTGTAAAGGGACTTGTGTCCATCTCTGCACCATTCTCACCCCTTGTACTCCCTTCAGACCCATTACCATCCTCTTCCTCAGTAAAGACTGAGCAGAAATACCTGTTCAGTATGTCAGCTTTACTGTTGTCATCCTCCACGCGGCTCCCATCCTCCCCCTTCAGTCTCACTATCCCTCCCTTTGCCTTTCTTTTTTCACTTATGTACCTGTAAAAGGTTTTGTCCCCTCTACCCACTGATTTTGCAATGTGTTCTTCTGTCTGAGCTTTGGCTGCCCTTACTGATCTCTCTGCCTCCCTTTGCTTCTCCTGGTACTTCTCCCTATCCCCTTCTGCCTGTGTCTTTTTGTATTGCCTGAATGCAATCTTTTTGGCTTTCGCTTTCTTTGCTACCTCTTTGGAAAACCATAATGGTCTCCTCTTCCTTTTCCTCTTGCTAACCTGCTTAATGCATAATTCTGTTGCTCTTGTAATCCCCATTTTAAATACTACCCACTGTTCCTCAACCCTGATTCCTGCCCCATTCCCTTAATGCCTCTTTCAAGTATCTCCCATTTTCCCAAAGTCTGCCCCTAAAATCCAGGATCGTGTTTTGTGTGGTTTGGTTCTGCTCTTTCTGTGATTTCAAACCACAATGACTGGTGATCACTGTTCCCCAGGTGCTCCCCACTGTTACCCCATCACACTATCCCTGTTTGTAGAGCACAAGGTCCAGTATTGCCTTCTGCCGAGTTGGTTCCATGACCAGTTGCTTGAGAAAGGCACCCTGAAGGAGTCCAGGATAAATCTGCTCTAGTTGATGCTGCTGCTGGGATGCTTCAGTCCACATCTGGAATATTGAAGTCTCCAACCAGTACTACCTCACCTTTGTCTGCCATCCTTTGGATGGCTAGCATCAACTCCTATCTGTTTCTTCCTCCTGGGCTGGTGGTCTATAGACCACACCTGTGCAGATGGCTGGCCCCATTTTCCTTTCCAGCTTAACCCACAGTATCTCTCCCCATTTGTTCCTCCCGGATCTCTGTGGCCTTATGTCATTTTTTCACATACAGTGCCACCCTCCTCCTTCCTGCCTGCTCTGTCTCTTCTGAATATGTTGTAGCCAGGTATGGCCATCTCCCAGTCATTGGTTATCATTATACCAGGTTTCAGTGATGGCCACAATGTCCAGGTCTGACTGCACCATGACAGCCTCCAGATCTTCCATCTTGTTGCTAAGGCTCCTGGCATTTGCACACATGGCGTTCCATGATTTGACCTCCTAGACTGTTTTGCTGTTCTACTCAGCCCTTCCTTGGTTGTCCTTTATCCCTGGTTCTCCTTGCTGTCTGCCCTTCTGCTGAATCTTGCCCCTTTTCTGCCTATCCACCTCTTGGGCGCTAATCTCCATCTTTTGCACACTGCTTTATAGAGATAGCCACTCCTCTGGTTCACTAGTTACACTGCTAGCTGTGGGGGGTGAGCAAGTAGGTACCCTCCTTGCTGGCCTGCCACCCCCCTTTGCTAGTTTAAATGCTTGTCAATGTAGCATTTAAACTTATCATTGAGTGCTTGGATTCCCCTCCAGGATGGATGTAGGCCATCAGGCTTGAACAAACATCCATCCCCCAGCATGTAGTGCTTTCTGATCTCATGCTGGTGAGCCCAGTTTGGGGGGCAAGCTCAGAGAGCCAGATGGATGGAGCGAGGGTGGTGGGATGGTGTTATGCAACACCCCCCAACCAAGGAAGGAAAGGTGAAGGGTTACCTGCATGGGCCCAGGCACCATATAGTGAAGACAACTTCTTCTCTTGGCATAGGGCCCTGTTTCTCTGCACCTGTGCCTGGCAGAGGGCTCTGTGAACTGGTTGAAAGATGGACTTTTTGCTCTGTGCATCTGTATCTGTGGCCACGTGGAAGCTCAGGACCCACACGGCCCTGCATTTTCACAGCCCATCAGAATTCTTAATATCTGTCATTGCACAGAAATGCAGGGCTACCAGGACCCTACACTTTTAAAGGTGGATGGCATCATCCCTTGGTACAGGGCTCAGAGGACTCTGCATGTCTGCATCTGTTCACACAGGTCCCAAGGGGACCCACAGTAAATGAATGAGGCTACAATTCCACTATCTCAAAAAGAAATCACTTCCTTGCAAAAAACTGTGTTAATGGACCAGTTAGGTTCAACTTAATGCAACAAAAGTAGGGAAATGTGATGTTAAGGTTTCCAACCCTAATTCCCCACCGTCCCAAAGCAGCAGAAGGACAACACCACATAAGCAACCACAGATGGCCATCATCAGGTAAGACATCAACATACAACTATTTCTAGATGACATAAATGCAGTAGTACTAATGTGCTACCTTCATCAATTTGTATCTGAGGCTGCATAAGCACTGGCCCTGCAGGGGTCTGTGCTTATGCAGCCACACCTGTGTGTGTGTATGCCGTACTATGTACATGAGTATGTGAGATTGCATAAGCACAGTCCCCATGGGCAGCTGCCCTTTTGGAAACAGAAGGCCCCATGGGATCAGTGCATCTGCAGCCAGAGGTACAGTGGGGCCAGCCATGATACAATGCAATAATGCTGCAGTATATCACAAAAATGCTGCACTATGCTGCAGGGAACAGTATAATTCAATAGCAATTAGACTCTTTTTTACTGCAGTTTTTTGTGACATGCCAATTACTGCAAGTTACCACATTGCATCATGGCTGGCTCTGTTGTACTCATGCTCACTGTACAAAGTACCTTGCTAGTTAACATGATCCGTTAGTGTGTGCTTTTCTATATGCATCTGCTTAACTGAAAACTACTATCCCCTTGAACAATTTCTAAATCCACTGCTGAAACCATTATATTCATATTGCAATAGTGCTTCTGTCTGCATAACTGCAAGCCCCACAGGTGCCTGCTCCTCTGAAGCCAGAAGTTGCATGTGTATGTCTTACAGCTGTGGCTGAACATGCACAGACCCCTCTGGGGCCTGTGCTTCTGCAGACAGAAGTAGTGTTGTAATTTTGGTATCATGGATTTTGTGGCACCTGAGCTTCTGCAATCAGAGGTCTGTGTATATGTCTTATACCTGTGGCTGCAGAGGCGCAGGCACATCAAGTGTGTGTATGTCTTATAATGTCCATGAGTACCTGAGGCTACAGAAGCACATGCTCCATAGGGGCGTGTGCTTCTGCAAACAAAAGAACTCTTGTAATTTGGGTATTGTGGATTTGTGTCTGTGGCTGAAGGGTCCTGTGCTTCAGCACACAGAAGCAGGACTGTGATTTGCAGATCATGGATTTGTATCTGAGGGACAAATGAGTGTGTATGTCTTGAGGTGTGCATGTAGATACAAATTCATGAAGGTAGAGCATCAGTGCTACTGCATTTGTGCCATCTGGAAACAGTTGCATGTTGTTTGTCTTACCAGATGATGGCTGTCTGTGGTTGCTTGTGTGGTGTTGTCCTTTTGTTGCTTTGCGGGATGGGGAGTTAGGATTGGAAACCCTAATGCTACATTTCCCTACTTACGGTATGTTGCATTAAGTTGAACCCTAATGGCAGATAAGGACTGCTTGGCCTACCCAATCTGCTCATTTTTCCCTACCTACAGTATCACCGCAGATTATACCTGAACTCCAGCCCATTCTCCCTCCCCCTTCCTTTCCCCTAAGAGTACCTTATGCCTATCCCATGCATTCTTGAACCCCACTATTGTTTTCACTCCATCCCCTCTTTTGGAAGGCTTTTCCAGGAATCCATCGCTCTCTCTCTGAGAAGACATGCTCTTCACATCCCTTCTGAATCCACTCCTCTCCAGCTTCAAGTTCAAGTTCAAGTTTATTGCAGGAAAAACTCCATTGAGCAAGCTCATTCACAAGGAGGTCCCAATACATATAGACAAGCAATGTACAATACAGATAGGTAATAACAATATATACATGAGATGCGCATTAAATGATAGAGGCTGAATATACATACATACATACATATATACATACATACATACATACAAGGTTCCACAATGATGAGCGCAGGTGGCGAACACTGATTTAACACAGGTGGATGAATTTTTTTTTTTATTTAGTTGTTATTTAGTTGTTTAACCAGGTATAGCACATACATTATTACAGGTTGCATTCTGATAATGAAGCTGATGTATGCAATACAAACATTATGGGAACTAGGACAAACAGAATACACTGATAATGGGGGGGTAGAAGTAATTTGGTAGCGTAGTATTGGAACTTATTCATTGGGAGGCCAAGAATAGGTGGGGAGGAAAAGCAGTTAATATGGTAAGGCAATTATATCATACCCAAGTATAAGAAAGTAGCACCCCTGGGAGGGAGAGATTTAATGACAGTTACAGGTGTCTTTATTTTGGCTGAACTTAGCAATTTGTAAAGCTAATTGAAACTGTGCTAGTTAGTTTCAGTCGGATTGCAATTGATTCCAAATAGCGGGAAGGGCATAAGCAATAGCATGTTTACCAAAGGAGGTCCGCGTCCTTGGTATATCAAGCATAATAAAGTCAGATTTCCTTAACGAGTAAGCACTATAGAGATACTAATGAGGGATAAAGGTAGCTTGGCAATTTCTGCAATAGCAGTTTGAGGTCCATAACCCAGCATGGAGCAGGCGTCTAGTAGTCAGGGATGTCCAGCCGACAGCTACATATAAGTCACAGTGATGTGAGCAGTAAGGAGTTGGTAATGAACCTTAATGCACGGTGATAGAGGACGTCCAGTTTACTTAGGTTTGGGCAAGTGGTAGAGGAATAGATTATGTATCCATAGTCGAGCAGGGGGAGAAAGGTGGCCTGGACAAGTTTGTTCTGAATTTCAAGAGGAAAAAGAGGCTTATTTCTGAAGTAGAAACCTAACCTGGCTTTTAACCTTCTAGAGACATCTTCAATGTAGTCATTGAAAGATAATTTATTATCGATCCAGATACCCAAGTATTTAAATTTGGTTACTACTTCCAAGGGCTCATTTAGCGTAGTGACAATGAAGTCTTGGGCTAGGGTATTGGGAGGGCCTATAACAGCACTGCGGGAGAATATCATCGCTTTAGTCTTTTTTGCATTAAGCAGAAATTTTGCCTTTATTAGATTATGCTCAAGTTGTGCGAAATCCATTTGGAGCACTCCCTTGACTTCAGATAGCGATGATCCAGAAGTATACAACACAGTATCATCCGCAAAAAAGTGCAGATGGGATGTAGTTATGTTAGCGTCTAAGTCATTGATATATATGGAAAACAGGATAGGGCCTAAGATGTATCCTTGAGGAACTCCTCTTACAACAGGCAAGGCAGCAGAGAATAAGCCTTCTGCCTTTACTTTTTGGGATCTCCCAGTCAAGTAGCTAGAGAACCACTGTGTGGTGTGGTATGAGGAACCAATCTTCACAAGACAATTGACTAATAGCTTATGATCAACGGTGTCAAAAGCTTTGCTTAAGTCCAGAAATACAGCGCCAGTTACTTTCTTAGCATCTATAGCAGAGATCCAATCATTGGTTACTTTCACTAGAGCAGTGATGGTGCTATGATTGGCCCTGAAGCCGGATTGCGCTGGGTTAATAAAAGAGAAGGTTTCCAAATGAGATTTAAGCTGAGAGTGGATCAGTTTTTTGAGTACTTTAGAAAGGATAGGTAAGATGGAGATAGGTCTATAGTTGTTTACATCGCGGGTCACCAGATTTAAATGAGGGAGGACATGTGCTGATTTCAAACAGGACGGCACAGTGCAGATGTAATGGAGAGGTTGAAGATATGGAGAATGGGGCCATGAGATGGGCGTAGCCTGTCCTTAGAAAAAGGGTTCCAAACCATCATCCCTTAACTTTTTGTGTCCAAATTAAGAAGAGAATCTTCGACTTCTTTGTAAGTTATCTCTACATGATTGGAAATGGCTAGAGTGCTAGGCTAGAGTGAATGGGAAGGGATGTGCTGACACACCCTTGGAACCAGCATAAGGTGACGAGTAAAAGCTAGTCCTGCTGTGGCAAAGTGGGAGTTGAGTTCCTCCAAGATTAGGGACTTGTTTTCCACAATCTTTCCACTAGCAAGTAACTTTGTTGGGACCGAGGGGGCCAGGGGTTGTCCTTCAAAAGATTTGATAGTCTTACATATCTTATGTGGGTTACCTTTTGCTTGTTCAAGAGTAGAAATATAGTAGTTGGTTTTGGCAGAGCAAATTCTTTTGACACAAGTGTTCCTGGCTGTTCTAAAATCTTGCCAATCCAATGATTCTTTGGAATGTCTAGCTTTAGCCCAAAGCTTATCTTGTGCTATAAGGGCTGCCTTAAGATCCAAGGTGAACCAGGGGTTGGAGTTTTTCCGTACCCTTACTTTGATAAAAGGGGCATGCTTATTTATTACTGTAGTGAGTTTATCATTGAAGGTGTAAACTGCCTCATTGACATCTTTAGCTAAATAGAGATCTTGCCACCTGATCACACTCAGGTCAGATAGGAAGTTTGCTGCACTGAATTTGCAAAAGGAACGTTTTGTTATAAAGATGGGCATCGGACGAGTCTTAACTTGGGATCTTATGCAGGCGACAATTGCATGATCACTCAAATCATTGTGTAATACTGCCGAATGAGATTTTTTATGTGGGTGGGTGGTTAATACCACATCTAATAAGGAGCTATTGGCAGGATTTAGTTTGTTGTTCCTAGTAGGTTCACTGACTATTTGCACAAAACCTAGCTCATCGCAAAGGGATTTGAGGCCGAGTGAGTTAGGTGACAACCAGTCCATATTTAAATCTCCTAGAAATATTGTTTCTGATTTTGCATCTGCTAACATGGAGTTCAATATATTAAGGACTTTATCACCACCAGATGGGGGTCTATAGCCACCTATGATGGTGATGCTTTCTGAGGAGGGAGATGAAGGCTCAGTGAGACTAACTCAAATTCCTTGGCTAGAGATTTACAACTAATATTAAGCGACCACATACTTAGATTTCGTGTAAATAACCGCCACACCTCTAGTCTCTATCAGCTCTATATAATTTGTAGCCATGCAGTGATATTTGGTGGTGATTTGTCTTTTTAGTCACGATTCGGTGACTATGATAAGATCAGGCTTAACATGTGCTACCCAGGCTTGCAGCTGTACAAGTTTTTTTGGCAGGCTTAAGATGTTAACCATCATCATTTTGAGACCTGTGGCCTCAGCAAAATCGATAGGCGAGCTAAGCTGAAGGGAAGGGCCAGGGTTAAGCTCCACATTTCCTGAGCAGAGAAGAAGCAAAAGTAGTACTTTCTTTAAGGTACTTATAAGAACGGTGATTGCTTTTTTATTTCTACGAGGTGACTCATATCGTTCAGTGTAGGTGGCGGCACCCCTAAAACGACAGTTTAACATGATCAGTGTAAGTGCTTGAATGGACATAGGCGAGTACAGCAGCAAGGGGGAAGGGGCTAACCGGGGAGAATAGGCCAAAAGGGGAGAGGAGAATGACATGATGTCTGCGCGGTAAACCGTTATAGCATTAGGTATTATTAAGATACAGTGGGGAACAGAATTGCACTGATGTCATAATACACTACTTGGCTACCACCATATATGGGGAAATACATGATGCTCCCAACCACAGACATGCTGCTCCTTCCCTGCTCTCCGCTCATTCTTGAGTGCCTTTTTCTCTAAAAATACAGTATTTCCCTCCTGTACCTTATTTACCACCATGAGGTATTTAGCAGTCTCTACAGAAAAAGTCATCATGTATTTCCCCATATATGGTGGTAGCCAAGTAGTGTATTATGACATCAATTAGCTAATTACACTGTATTAGTGTGTTACTAACATATTATTAACACATTAATACACAACACACTACAAACCATCCCAAAATCACATGTAACAAGCCCCTTAATAACACATGTAGCAAGCTCCTTAATAATGCATGCGACAGCCACTTTGTTAAACTATAAAACAGTCACCCTTAAACCTCTACAGCTCTGCTTACATAAAGATACCCTAACCTACACTAAAAACCCACCCATCAACCTCCCTCTAACCTCACTCAACCAAACAGCGGTCTCTCAAAGCTGCAGTCCTCTCATACAGACCCTAGTTGCTGTTATTCATTGCTGTTCCTCCCTCCAAGTCCCACAAATGATGCTCCCAACCACAGACATGCTGCTCCTTCCCTGCTCCAGACTGCAGACATGATGCCACTCCTCCTGCCACTTCTTCCCAAACTGCCCCTTAAGGCACCACACCACAAACTGCTCCTGACTGCACACTATGCTGCTCTGCATCCTGACAATAGGGAAAGACTGCAGGAGCCATACTTGCTTTTATAGAAGTCCCTGCACTATGGAAACTCTAAAGAGACAAAACAGGCAGTCTCTGCAAAACTACACTACACTACATAAAAACACTAGCACTACAGTATCACTACACTACAGAAAAGTCCTACACTAGGAAAAATATTAACTATATACCAATACACACTGAAAAATACCTATATTATGGAAAAACAGGACACTGCAAATATTGATCAATCTTTTGCATTATATAAAATTGAAAAATGGCAAAGTCCAGCATTTAGTTTTTGTTTACCAGGTAGGTGCACTAGACAGTACAGTGCCTATTTTTTGGCACGCCCCAGGAGAATACACAGAGTCAAAACAGTTTTACATAATGGTGAAGGTTACAAAACATATGTGACAATGATACCAGAGGATCAAAAACCATTTTTACAAAATGGTAGAGGTTTCAAACATAATGTGACAATGTTATATACTGTAGATAGATTTAATACATATTGCAAGAAGAAGGCAGACAGTCAGCCACAGCACAAGCAGTCACACTCAATTAGAATAGGTATTTGTGAATTGGTAATCAAGAAACAAGACAGTATTTCAGTTACAGGTGCAGTTATCTGGGGATCTAAGGTACTTATGTAACTCTCTTTTAAAGTGAAAATGGGACTGAGAGAGCCTAAGGTTAATTCAATCCCATTTGCACTTTAGAAGGGAGTTACATAAGTACCTTGCAGAAGTATAGTTTAATTGGTGTAACTACTTTGAGTAATGCTTTAATACTTTGATCATCATGGAGATAGAATTAGACATAACCATCCATTTGTCTCTATCTCTCAATTAGATATTCATTTAGAGTACTACCATCCATCCAGTCATCAAGTTGTTTTTTAAACATTTCTTTATTTCTGCTGTTTATCATCTCCTGTGGTAAGGCATTCCATAACTTTATTAAACATTGACTATAACATAATTTTCTGTTAGCTTTTGAAACTTATATTTTATTCATTTTGAATGATAAAACAAAGTATCATTCACAGTTAGGAAACATGGTACAATCACAACATATGTAGTACATTATACACTATAAGTATCTCCTAACTAGGTCCATTTTGAAGGGGAACCTAAACTTTATATTCTTAACATGAATAGTACTTTATCTGCTATGGAACGTTAGCCCAAGAGCACATGGCTTGTCACTATAAAGTTCAATAGTCCAGCTGATTGTCCAGATTTGCCCACCCTTAAAAAGTGTATGGTAATATGCATAGAACTAATGTATTTGATTATCGCTAGTAGTGGTGCTCAGAGAGTGCTTTTGTGGATCCAACTACCCTCTGTTGGATAGTGCTGCTATCCAATCTAGGATCTGACCAAAGTTGGATTCTGGATCCATAGTCAGATAGTTGGTTCCAATGGTCGGATACCTGGATCCGATGGTCAGAGCTATCAGATCCTATGGTTGAATATTAGGATCTGAAAGTCGGATCCGATGGATCCTGATTGGATACATGGATACCTACTGTGGATCCTAATAGGTCAAATCCTTGGTCAGATGTTTATGTCATCTGAGACTATTCGACATCTGACCCAAATGATAGTATATGATTGTATCTGATCTGGTACAGTACAGTACAGTGCCAGGTTAACATGTCAAATGGGAAACAGCACTGGTAAAAAATGCAAAGCCACAATAGCAAAGAGAAAAACAGTTACAGGGGCAGAACAGCTACAGGGACATAAAACTGAAGATAAAGTCTAGCGCTATCCCTGTAGCTGCTTGGGGACAAAGCTTCTGCTGTGGGGTGTGCTGCTGACCAGCTGCTGTGGCATGGAGGGTAGGACACAGGCAGCGGAGGTCGTCGGAATGAAATTGCTGCATGGTTCGAGTCCCACGGCAGGTGAATTTTTTTTTTTTTGTGGGACTTAGTTTCTCTTGTCTCCCTCCTCCCAACTCAGGGCTGGGTTCCACCTCCCCTCTTCAAAGATTTCCCTCTTCCCATGGTACCTTCCCCTCCATGAGTTGCCTCCCTCTCCGTGGAGGTGATTATATTTAGGTGGGGGGTTCAGGGGTGGAGCCCCCCATAACAGGAGGTACGAGGGACAGAACCCCCCCTTGAACACATAGTCTAGCACTTTGTTTTCTATGGCACTGTTACAGTGCTTGGGTGTTTTTGTCAGGTGTGTTTTGGTTTTTGCTGTATTCATGCATACTTTTTAATCTGTGCTGTTTTCTGTTCGGCAGTTTGACCCCGTGCCGTACAACACTATCCGAACAACACTGATCACTAAGTAACCAGTGTAGGTCACCTGATTACCGAGACTGTAAAAAACAACTCTGTTAAACTCATTCAACAGTATGAGAACCAGGGCACAATTATACCCCTAGGCAGAACCAGGCAAGAGGTACAGTTTAACATACAGTGCTAATTAGAGTTGGGGATGCATACTACAAATAATCAGTGATCTGAGAGGACACCCAGACCTGCTACTCCAAGAAATAATGTCCTGAATAGTAAGACATCATGCAGCCCTGCAGTAGCCAAGTATCCTCCCCATGGTATCTAAGGAACTATAGCTACATATAAAACCATTCTGAATAATGTATTCACCCCAATCTGGAGCACCCCAAGAGAACAAAAACACAGTGGAAAACATTTTAAAAGTCTGTTAAAGAGCTCTATAGGACCAGTTTTGATCCCTAGGAGTAAATATGCCATCTGTACTATTATCAAGCCCAGGCACCCCTCCACTTATCGTGGGTAGGTGCAGGATAGCACAAATCACAGAATCTTTCAGCCTCCTTCCAGTTCTTCAGTTATTGCAGCCTGGTCCCTCTCTTGCCATCATTGGAACCTGCCACCCATTTCCCACATCTGAAAGGTCTGTAAAGATATAGACCTTGTCTTGGTGAACCATGCAGAGTTTAACAGGGAATAAGAGAGTGTGTGGGAACTCCATCTCTCTGAGCACACTCCAAACTCTATCAAATTTATTTTTGCACTGACACGTGGCACACAGTATATCAGGGAATGCCAAAATTGTGTTGCCATTGAACAATAAGAGATGATGCCTTCTAGCCAGCTGGAGCTGCCATGACTGTACGAAGTATGTCACATTTTGCCTGCCACCTGGGCACAGTTTATAGGCTTTAGGTATAGACCATGCTGTAGTCTCTGAATGTTCCTTCAAATGTTCACTGAACTAGTCTTTAAGGAATAGTGACAAATGGTTACCCTACACTCCCTCTGGGCTACCCAGAAAATGAGTATTCATTGAACGGATTTGGTTTTCCAATATTTCCAGTAATTTTTTTGTGGGCTTTTAGTCCTTTGTATATTAAGTTGTATATTGAGCCAAAGCAGCACTATACTGTTCTGACTGCTTCTTAACATCCTCCACCTCCATTCTCAGAACATCCACTGAGCTTTCCACTGTCACCATTGTAGTGGAAAGTGAGTCGAATTTATCATTTATGGCAAAGACTGATGCCAGGAGCTGATGCATAGTGTGGCCTAAGGACTGTAAAGCTTTCTCCTGTCCTGTTTCTGCTGTACCATCGAATGGCATTGACCAAGTGCTGAGCCTAGCTGTCCCAGACTTTGAGTGTTGTTTTTTGCTCTCGTCTGACGGTTGGGCTGATTTTGGTTTACCCATTGCAGTCTTTGTGTCTTCCTGTAATAGCAGTTGTAAAAATTTCTTAAAATAAATCTGTTTAAAAGTAAATTTTTGCAGTTTAAAAGCATCCTAATACAGAGCTCTGTATTCAGGCTCCCTCCTCGCTCGGGCTCCACAGTACCCCCAAGCTCTGTTGTTAGTTTTTAAATGGTATGCTTTGGCCTGTTTGTTGTGTCTTCTTGTAGTATATAAGGTATATAAATCATGTCTGATCGTCATGCAGTAGAGCTACGTGCCCTTAGGGCACTACACCAGCCACTAAACTCTCCATTTTTGCTTTACTTTCTAGGATCCTGAGGGTAGCTCATGCCTGCATCCTCTTACCACCCCCTCACTGACACAGTCGATGGCCAGCAGGAACTCCAGCCTTTTCTAGGCTCCTGAGGGTAGCTTGTGCCTGCATCCCCTCACCGCCCCCTCGCTGACACAGCCAATGGTCAGCAGGAACTCTTGCCTGTTCAAGGCTCCTGAGGGTAACTTGTGCCTGCATCCCCTCACCGCCCCCTCACTGACAGGTACCAATGGCCAGCAGGAACTCCAGCCTGTTCAAGGCTCCTGAGGGTAGCTTGTGCCTGCATCTCCTCATCGCCCACTCGCTGACACAGCCAATGGCCAGCAGGAACTCTTGACTGTTCAAGGCTCCTGAGGGTAGCTTGTGCCTGCATTCCCTCACTGCCCTCTCACTGACACAGCCAATGGCCAGCAGAAACTCCAGCCTGTTCAAGGTACTGAGGGACAGATTTGAATTTTGAACTTGGCGCCTTAGCTGCTGCATTCAGGATAGGGATTTCAGTAGCAACTGTGTTCTTTAGGAGCTACTACCACTGCATTCTTGGCAGTTTTTTGGCCCACCCACTCACCCCACCCCGCTCTCTATTAAGTCCATTTTTGCTCCATCCCTACGACTCCTATTGGAAACTGCAAAGGGAGAAGGTTACTTAATTGCCCTCCTGCTTCTCTCTTAACCCTTCGTACATGACACTTTTTTTTTCAGCTGAAATCCTCCTGACTATCAAATGAAATCTTGAACAAACCTGCCTGTCTCCACCATCAGGTAACAATAATTAGTAGGTCAACTCACTAGTTCTTCTGGTTTTGTAACCAGTACTTTCTCTTCAACCCTCAATGTGAAACAATTTTGGAGATTAGCTCTCTTTAGCACTTCTGGTTTTTCTTTAACCAGAAGTAGGTGGTATTTACGTGACCCTTTCCTCTCCCTGCTTAAACCCCACTCCCACTTGCCTATCTCTGCTATCGATTCATAATGCTGTCACTTCAATTCGTAAAGGGTCTACTCATATACTGCTCCTTTCTATTGTGCATTTGGCTGGATGTGTCAATCTCAGGCAGGACCGGCACCACTCCTCAGTCCTTAAGCTTGTCAATGCTGCTCCCTACCCACTGCCTAAGCAGTACCACACCCATATCGAGTTCCTCCTTTAGTATACTTGCCCTGGCCCAGCGTAACAAAACCATCCTACTCATACCTCACAGCAAGAGAATCTCTAGAAGGTCTTTCCTTCCTCCTCCTTCCATTCACTCACTTCTGTGATTATTGCTCCCATCTGGGGACATAGAGCTAAACCCAGAACCCATAAAGAGGGCTAAGATACTCCCCCTAACAGCAACCCCTGTATGATCATGTGTAAAAGGTCTCAACGTTGCCCACGTGAATATACAGAGTCTCAGGAAGAAAATGACCGAGCTCAAGTCATGGGTCCAGCATTACAAGCCTGACATCCTCTGCATTACTGAAACCTGGTTAAAACCCTCTATTTTGTCCCATGAAATAGCCCTCTTAGGCTTCTCCTCCTTCAGGAGTGATCAGCTCTCTAAGAAAGGAGGGTGGGTACTGATTTACACCAAGAGAGAGTTGGCAGCCTGTGAACTACAGAATTTAAAATTCACCACAATTGAACATCTGTTTCTCACAATTACCCTTAGGCAAGTCAAAAAATTAGTAATAGGATGTGTCTATCTAGCCCCCTGTATAGCTTCCTCTTCCTATTCTGAACTTTTCTCAAATTTAGATACTCTTCCTCACAAGGACATTCTCATCTGTGGTGACTTCAATCTAGACTGGCTTGGAGCTAACAAAACCCAATACCTAGCCACACTGTCAGACACCAACTTAGAACAAGTTCTGGACCAACCAATGCGACTCAGTATGAGGCTGGGTAATCATACCTTACTCAACTGGATGCTAACTAACAACAAACACCATGTCAAATCAGTGGGAATCTTCCCCAATACTTTAAGTGACCACTCCCTCACCTACTATGTCTGGAAGAATAACCTCTCTCACACACCCCCCTTAGAATTATAAGTTCCCGGAACCTAACCATGTTCAACTCGACTGCATTCCTGAGAAGCCTGAACTCCATCGACTGGGCTCCAATAAACACCCTCGCAGATATAAATCAAGCCCTGGACTTCTTCATTAACACCTTTTCCTCCATCTTTGACTACCATGACCCGTTCAAATTAAGAAGGACTAAGGATATCCACTCTCCCTGGCTATCCCAGGAAATACAGCATTTAATGTGCTCCTGTGACAAAGCCTGGAAAATCTTTAAGAAGTTAGGCCTTAGTGCAGACTAGCCAACCTATCGTCAATTACAGAATGCATGTAAAGCAAAACTAAATAAGTCCAAGCATGACTACTTCCAATCCTTACAAGTCAACAATCTTGCTAACCCAGAAACCTTCTGGTCACAACTCAATGCCTTACTGAAGGGCAAGGAACGGTCCACCCCCCCCCCCCCAAGACCATGATCAATAATGGCATAACTCTATCCACCCCTTTGAAAAAGCAACCGTATAAATAACTTTTTCACTGACCTTGATAAATACAAAAATGGCTTACTTAATGAGCCACCTCACCCCGACAGTGCCAGTTCTGCGACCCCTTCCACCTCCTTACGTCTAAGAGTTACCACCCGCACAGAGGTTCTTAAGCTACTAAACAGACTAGCTCCCCTGGATTTGACTCCCTGCCTCCCAAATTCCTCAAGATTGGTGCCACTGCTGTAGCTTAACCAGTTGCACTATTGGTCAATAGGTTCTTCCTATCACACCATACCTGATAAATGGAAAACAGCAAAAGTGGTCCCTGTCCGCAAGAGTGGCCTAGCTAATCTTACTAAAAATTATAGGTCAATATCCATACTGTGTCTCCTAGCCAAAATCCAAGCAAGAATAATATATAATATATAATCAACTATATTAATTTCTAGAATCTACAAATGCCCTCACCATCTCACAACATGGTTTCCGGAAGTCACATGGGACTGAATCTGCTCTCCTAAGGGTCACCACAAATATCTTTCAAGCTATGGATCTAAAGTGTGCTACCAGGACTGTCTTTGTTGATCTCACGAAGGCATTTGACCTTGTTAATCACCAACTACTACTAGCAAAACTCAACAGACTCAGTCTTGAAACTAACATCCTTTCGTGGTTCTGCAATTATCTGTCTAATCAGCTACAATGCATCAAAGGGGCTGGTGTTACCTCTCCCCTAGAACACATCTCGGACAGGGTCCCTCAGAGGTCAATTCTGGGTCCTCTGTTATTCTCCATATTTATCAATGAACTACCCCACAACTGTGGTGGCACATTGGTACAACTTTACACAGATGATGCTATTCTTTATAGATCTGACAAAAGTGTCTCCTTCACCAAATCGTGCCTTGAGAAGGATGTCTGGCTGCTCGAAGACTGGTTCAGGCAAAACCTACTGGTGCTCAATGTAAAGAAAAAAAACAATGTTGTTCCATCACACTTCCTTTGACTTGCCCTCCCAACAACCCCTAGTAATCAACACTTCTCTGGCATGGCTCTCGAAGGAGTGGGCTCCTTTAAATACTTAGGACTAACCCTGGATGTAAATTTATCCCTTGAAGCTAATGTTCATAGAATTATCACATTCACACACCAAAAACTGGGCCTATTATACCGAATGGTCCCTTACCTAACCCCTCAATCCCAGTGAATGCTTGCCACTGCAACTCTTCTGCAAACTTATTATAAAAGTTATTTATGTTAGTCCCCAAGCAGCAATGTAAATATCAAACAGTACTGGCCCCAACGCAGGCCCCTGCAGGACACCACTCATGGCCATTCCCTCACTAGATAGGTAACCATTTATTAGTATCCTTTTGAGTATAATTTTTCCAGTCATGCAGAGACCCGGTTTACCATGGTTATTTTACCCCAAAGTTTTTCTTTTTTTTTTTGGTTAGACATCCATGTGGATTGGCATCAAATCCCTTACTAGTCTAGGAATATGATGTCCATGGAACTCCCTTCATCTAGAAGTTTATTTATAGGCTCTTAAGAATAGAATAAATTTGTAGTATAAGATCCCCCCTTTTTTAAAGTCAAGCTGTAGATAATCTCTAATGTTCTTACTTTTACATTCCATTTCAATAAGTTTTTTTAACTCTCATCTCCATGATTTTACCCACAATGAAAGTTATACTAATTAGGCAATAATTATTTGGAAAGTGTTTATTCCTTTTTTTGAAAGCAGGCACCACTTCTGAAACCCTCCAAACCAATCGGACCTCCCCATTCCTTATAGAAAGATTGAACATGAATGTGCTTGAAATTTCTGTTATTATTTTAATACTCTGGGAGATATTCCATTAGGTCTTGCATCTTTATTTGAATGAAGCTCTTTTAGATTAGTTTCTACCTCAGCTTTTGTAATTACATCTATGATTTTCCTTGGTTCATGTTTACAGGATGGATTGCCCTTGTTGGAAAATGGAGCAAAAATACTTATTAATGGCTTCAGCTATTTCAGTTTCCTTTGATATGTAAGCAATAAGACACTCCAGGGTGTGTGTTAGACACTTTAACACACGGCTAGGAGGCGTAGTGAGGCACGAGGCCACCGGCCGAGTGCGTCCAGCCTCCTAGCCGTGTGTTAAAATGTCTAACACACAGACCCTGGAGTGGCTTATTGCACTTATGAAATGGGCATCTACATTATACAGTGGTGTGAAAAAGTATTTGCCCCCTTCCTGATTTTCTCTATTATTGCATATTTGTCACACTGGATGTTTTCAGGTCTTTAAAGAAAATGTAATATTAGATAAAGGGAACCTGAGTGAACAAATAACACTTGTTTTTTTTTTCAATTTCACTTATTTAATGAAAAAAGTTAACCAACACCAACTGGCACTGTGTGAAAAGTAATTGCCCCTTACACTTAATAACTGGTTATGCCACATTTAGCTGCAATGACTGCAACCAAACACTTCCTATAATTCAATATCAGTCTTTCACATTGCTGTGGAGGAATTTTAACTCACTCTTCCTCACAGAACTGCTTTAATTCAGTAACATTTGGTAGGTTTTTGAGCATGAACTGCCAGCTTCAGGCCCTGCCACGGCATCTCTATTGGGTTTAAGTCTGGACTTTGACTAGGCCAATTCAAAACTTTAATTTTACTTCTTTTTAGCCATTCTGATGTGGACTTGCTTTTGTGTTTTGGATCATTGTCTTGCTGCATGACCCAACACGCTCAGCTTCAGCTGACGGAAGGATGACTGGACATTCTCCTTAAGAATTTCTGGTACAGAGCAGAATTCATGGTTCCTTTAATTATGGCAAGTCATCCAGGTCCTTAGGCAGCAAAGCATCCCCACACCATCACACTACCACCACCATGTTTGACTGTTGGTATGGTGTTCTACTGTGGAATGCTGTGTTTGCTTTTACGGAGACATTATGGGATCCATGTTGTCCAAAAGTTCCACTTTGACTCATCTGTCCATAGAACATTTTCCCAAAAGGCTTGTGGATCATCCAGGTGCTTCTCTGGCAAATGAGAGCGAGCATTTATGTTCTTCTTTGTTAGCAGTGGTTTCCGGCCCTGCTACTCTCACATGAAGCCCATTTTTGCCCAGTCTCTTTCTGATTGTGGAGTCATGAACACTGACCTTAGCTGAGGCAAGAGAAGCCTGCAGTTCTTTGGATGTTGTTTTAGGATCCTTTGAGACTTCTTGGATGATTTTACACTGCGCCCTTGGGAGTAATTTTGGCAGGCCGCCCACTCCTGGGAAGGTTCACTACTGTTCCAAGTGTTCTCCATTTGGAGATTATGGCTCTCACTGTGGTTCGATGGAGTCCCAGAGCCTTAGAAATAGCTTTGTAACCCTTTCCAGACTGATAGAGGGCAACAAATTTTTCTGATCTTTTCAGGAACTTCCTTTGATCATGGCATAATGTGCTTGTTGAATCTTTGTGCTGGCAACGTGACTCTGATGGTAAGGGCCAAAATAAGTGAGGTTTATATTGAGCAGGGCTGGCTGTAATCAAGCCTGGCTATGTTCAATCAGCTGACTCTAATTATCCCTTTAATTGGGTTGATTTAACTAGGGGCAATTACTTTTCACACAGTGCCAGTTGGTGTTAGTTAACTTTTTCATTAAATAAATGAAATAAGTAAAAAAAAAGTGTTATTTGTTCACTCAGGTTCCCTTTATCTAATATTATATTTTGTCTAAAGACCTGAAAACATCCTGTGTGACAAATATGCAATAATAGAGAAAATCAGGAGGGGCAAATACTTTTCACGCCACTGTAGATGATTAAAAAGTAAAAAGCAGCATTAAGTAATTATAAATACAAATCTTTTCTTTAATTAAAATAAAATAGTTCCTCCGCCTTTAGTTTGCTGTGTTTTTGTGGGGAGTTGAGGACTTTTTGACCTGGGAAGGCTGCTGTAGTTGCATTTTTTTTTACTTGTGTGCTTATCATAGCGATACCCCCCAATTCCGTTTCATTTGTGAAGGTGGTAGTGAACGCGATACTTGCTTTTCTTCCCCGATGTGTCTATTAATTTCTACATTGTTAGGGCAGCAGGCAGCACAAGGGAGGACAGTTTTAGCATAAAAATCTTATTGAGTGGGAGGCACGAGCACATGATGTTCCTTGAAAAGCACTGTGAGCGAGTGGGCGGGCCGGCAGAACCGGAAGAAATCTTGATTTTTTTTCCCCATTTAAATGTGTTGCGATCAAACAAACATTGTCATCTGTGACTGTGCGCACAGTACACGGGGATGAAAATCTGTTGAATGGGAGGAACAGATGGATATAGGTAGTGGCTAGCAGGTTGGTCATTGTGGAGAACTGTAAGCAAGAGAGGTGAAAGGTTGGCATGTTCAGAACAGATTGGGGCACTCGCAAGAATGGGAGGTCAGAGGTATTACTTCTTTTGTTAGGCTGGCACCACTGTTGGCAGAAAACAAGATGGCTACATTTTCGTTTCTCAAGGTTCTGAATGGGCAGCATCACTCATATCAATGTCCACTTGGCAAACCTGATCTTTTTCCTATGGTGTTAGACATATTAGCACACTCGTAGCAGCCAATCAGAATGCTGCTTTTCTACCACCCATTTCATAAGATATTATTAACAGCAGTGCTACATTGATTTTACCCCTTTTTTGGAATGATATAACTGTAAAAAACCTTGATGTTATGATTGTTATATACCAATTTGATCTCATGATTTATCTTAGCCCTTCTGATTTCCCCTTGTTATCACATTCAGTCTCACCTTATATTTACTTTCATTCCACTGACATGGGTATTTCCTTACAAGTTTGCATGCTCTCTTTTTGTTACCCTATAATCCAGATTTTTCTTTTGTGTACCATGGTGGCAGTTTTCCTTTACGCTCATATGCTGCGATGCTAGAACGCTTTTGGGAGAGTGCACATTTTGGAGGTGTGCCTCCCTTGCAATCCACTGCTCAGTTGAGCAGGCATGGCAGTCCTGCACCAATGGGTGCGGGATGTGATGACAGCCGGGTCTCAAAGAAAACCACCGCCATACAGAGCACGCGTCACGCTGCCCCAAAGCTTTGGTACCATGCTGGGGCCACCCCAATGTGGCAAACATCAGCGTTGTTTGCCGGCCCAGGGGTGCCCAATTCCCATCGGCTTCTCGCTCCCCAGTTATCTTCTGGCCATGCTGGGAGCCCACCCCAGCATGGCAACGCCCCGCGATTGTCAGCCGACGGGTGCCTAACTCCCGCCGCCCACGGCCCCTCCAGCCATCTCTGCCACACTGGGAGCCCACCCCAGTGTGGCAAACATCCCGCATCTTCAATTGTAAAAAACCTAAATTAAAAACCGTCCCACGCAGTCTCCCACCCTCCCACAACCCGCACCCACCCACTGCACACCCTGCCTCCCCACACCCCCCTTACCCCATACGCCGGGCGACGATCTTTGGTGGACCGGAACACGCTGCACTCTTTCAAAGCCGACCGCTAATTGAGGAAATGCCGTAAGCTGTATAATGGGCTAGATAGGGGTTTTCAACTTTATTGCATATCTCAGGTATTTTGAATTTTTACTACTAACATGGATTTGAGACCCTTTCATGAATGACATGTCACTGTCATGAGATTGGCCCGAAGGGTGATTTCGCAGTCAGTGCACAGGCACTGCACAAAATCACCCTTCAGGCCTGAATAACACCATGACAGTGACATCATTCAAGAGAAGGGGTCCCAAAAACCCCATGTTGAAAATTTGCTGCAAAAATTTGAAAAGATGACTGTTTTACGAGCGTGCGTTGCGCAGTTCCTACGCAGGCTCGTAAGTTCACGAATTTTCAATATTTTCACTCCAGATTTTTAACATTGCCATTTTACCACACCTCCTTATGAACAGTACAGCTGTCATTTTTCACATCCTGCCCAAAATGTGTTTCCGCCCATGTAGTGCACAATGGCACAGTCGGTGTGCAAAATCAATGTATGGGACACATTAAGAAAATCACAGTGACACTGATCATGATCACAGGTCTTAAAATGGCTGTGTTGAAAATTTGGTGAAAAAATTCCTAAAAATGACTGTTTTACGAGTGTGCGTTGCACAGTTCCTACGCACGCTCGTAAGTTTGTGAATTTTCAATATTTTCACTCCAGATTTTTAACATCGCCATTTTACCACAACTCCTTATGAGCAGTGCAGCTGTCATTTTTCACATCTTGCCCAAAACGTGTTTCCGCCCATGTAGCGCAGAATGGCACAGTCGCTGTGCGAACTCAGTGTATGGGACACGTTAAGAAAATCACAGTGTCACTGTTCATGAGCACAGATCTTAAAATGGCTATGTTGAAAATTTGAACAAATTCTTAAAAATAACTGTTTTACGAGCGTGCGTTATGCAGTTCCTATGCACGCTCATAAGTTTGTGAATTTTCAATATTTTCACTCCAGATTTTCAACATTGCCATTTTACCACACCTCCTTATGAGCAGTACAGCTGTCATTTTTCACATTCTGCCCAAAATGTGTTTCCGCCCATGTAGTGCACAATGGCACAGTCAGTGTGCAAAATCAATGTATGGGACACAGTAAGACAATCACAGTGACACTGTTCATTAGCAGAGGTTTTAAAATGCCAATGTTGAAAATTTGGTGAAAAAATTCCTAACAATGACTGTTTTACGAGCGTGCATTGCACAGTTCCCACGCACGCTCGTAGGTTTGCGAATTTTCAATATTTCCACTCCAGATTTTCAACATTGCCATTTTACCACACTTCCTTATGAGCAGTACAGCTGTTATTTTTCACATCCTGCCCAAAACGTGTTTCCGCCTATGTAGCCCACAATGGGGGTAACAAAAAGGTCATGCTGAAAATTTATTATGCAAATACCAGCAATCGCACAGGGCATTAGGGTAAAGCACCATACGTGACAAACACCACTGCAAATACCTGCAAGCGAACGTTCGGCATTGACAAATGCTTGTTTATTATACATGGACTTATGTGGAATGTATTTATTTTGAAGTGACAAAACATAGAAACATACAATTTGTTGGCAGAAAAGGACTGCTTGGCCCACTCAGACTGCCCAGATGCTCCCTGCCTAATCTCTCTCTGCAGACCCTAACTGGTTGCTGGTGAACCTTCTGCCTATTTTCTAATATAGCCCTCTATTTATCCCACCCAAGTTTGTTCCTGAAGATTTCCCCACATGTATTTACCTTATGGCTATTCACGTCTCCCTCCCAATCCCATGTAAGTATGTCCTCTCTCATATTATAATCACCCTGGTTGTAGTTGTAAAATATTGTCTTCCCCTAGTTTGGCTATAATTTCTCTCTGTTACTATATTGTTGAATGATTGCTGATACAAAGAGGTTCCTCCATTTTATACTGATATGCATCAGTGCAATTTGTAAGCATGATATCAAGCATATTTAAACCTCTTGGTTCCTTTATTATCTGGGTTAGGTCACTTTCTTTCATGGTATCTAGAAATGTGTTACCCATGGTTCCTATTGATCTTTGTCTGGCCCATGTCATTGTGGCACAGGTCAGGAAGCATAGGCAAACCAGGAGAAGTTGTAAAATTCACAAGTAACATTTTATTATTTTTAGTAACAAAATAAAAAAAGTAAAATTGTGCAAGATAACTCTTATACAGGCAGTTCAAACAAAACAAAGTCCTTCATCTGAGGGTATCTCTAATTCTAAATTTCAGTCTCTTTCTCTCCCCAGCAAAAGATTGCTCTCTTTGTATATAATGTATTTTCCTGATAATTAACTTCTGCATCCTGAGCTCATTAAGATACTTCCTGTTTTTCACAAAATGTATCAGAACGTTGTCAGTTTCCTTCCTTGCAAGTGCAGCAAAATAGAACATTGTATCCCAGAACTAATCTCCATTTGACAACTCTGTAAATGAGCTTGTGAAAGTCAAATTGCATCTCAGTGTTAACCCCTTGAGTTCCAAAAAGCTTTTCTGCAATCATTTCAATAATATAATTATATACATTTTCAAACCAGAGAACCCAGTTTCACATAAAGATCCACATACTGTATATATTTTATAACTACAGATAAGCAAGGGGAAGAAAAGATAGAAATAGCAAGTGAAGGTAGCGAGAGAGCGGGAGGGGGAGAATCATGAGACTATCACAGTGATCAGTTCCTAGGTCTCACAAGAAAAAGTAATTGCGCAATCAGACAGACAAGAGACAGAAAAGAAGAGGATAGAACAGATCCTTGCTTTTAACTCTTTCTGCATAACAAATGGGACAGGGTCTTATTCAACCCTGTCACAGCCCAGTTTATTTCTGGGAGATTAAAATCCCCCCAAATCAGCATATCCACTTTTTCGGAGTAGTCTGTCATTTCTTTATGGGTTTCCTGAATGTTTACTTGCTAATGCCTGGTGGGAAATAAGAGGTTCCTATAATTGGTTGCCTTCATGTAAGTTTATTTACTGATAGCTGTACTGATTTGGTGTTTGCTTCATTTCCTTTTGTAAATAATGCCTTACTTACAAGGTGTTCTTTTAAATGCAAGGCTATGTCTCCCTCTCTTTTATCAACTCTATCCTTGTGTGTTAGGTTGTAACCTTCTATCTCTTGATTCCAAATATCCTGTTTATAAACATAGAGACATAGAAGATGATGGCAGAAAAAGACCAATGGTCTATCCAGTCTGCCCATATTACCCTATTATACCCCAGAATCTATTGTCTCTGTGGGGTCTTCACTTACTCCATTCACCTCTGCCTTCCTCCTCCTCTTTCTCCCCCTGTCTCTGTTAATTGTTTTGAACCCTAACCATTGTAATTGTACACTGTTATTGTTTGTAACCTGTATCATCTACAATTATCATTTGTCTTTTGTCTCTGCGCTTGTACTTTATACCTTGTATAACCTAGTTCATTTATTGTATACCTTACACCACTACCTGAGCGGACGTGCCTTGTACTGCATTTTGTATGTATTATTTTATCTGTTACTGTTGTTGCCACCTTTGTGGCCTGGGTCATGACTTAAAATGGTCCTCTGAATCAGTGCACCTACCCGGTTACCAAAGACATAAATAAAAATAAATAAATAAAAACCTTTTGTTATCTGTGTTTCTGCCCCCACGTCTTGTTGAGTAACTAATATCCCCTTGACTCTATCCCAGCCAGATTTGAAGTCATTTATGGTTTTGGCACCTGCCACCTCTGACAGCAGACCATTCTGTGGCTCAACCACTCTTTTTGGAAAATAATACTTCCTCACATTCTTTTTCCCCCCATTATCCTCCACTTGTGACTCCTGGTCCTGTCTTGTCTGTTCCTGGTAGATAGCTCCTCGCAGTCCACCTTGTTAATTCCTTTCAGGAATCTGAAGGTCTGTATCATATTGCCCGTTTCTTTTCTAGTATTGAATGAATACACATTTAGTGCCTTTAGCCAATCCACATAGGATCTGCCCACCCAGCACTGAATCATTTAGGTCATCCTACACTAGCTCGCCCCGGCTAATACACAGATATTTTATTGAATTTCTTATACATTTTTCTTAAATTTCTGCAGGGGTGTTCCTGATGTGTGGCCAAGTCAGAATCAAATAGTTATAGTACAATTACCCCCAAAAAAGCTGTTTAAAAGCCTGCAATTTATATAAGTTAATTCAATTTTCTTACTTTGTCTTTGGTTCATCATTTTAACTTTTAAAAGGGATCTTGGCCTCATCAGTTGGCCAAATCACAATTAACCTGACCAACGCAGACAAGGTGACCCTCTCATTGGTCCGGTATCTACACTGTAAATTTTAATATTCCCATATGAACTGCAGTCCCACTGCTTTCTCTCTTTCTTGTGCGGAAACCAATCTCTGGTTTCATTATCTACGCTGAAAAGCTTAACATGCCAATATGAACTGCGGTCCCACTGCTTTCTCTCTTTCTTGTGTGGAAACCAATCTCTGGTTTCATTATCTACGCTGAAAATCTTAACATGCCAATATGAGCTGTGGTCTCACTGCTTTCTCTCTTTCTTGTGTGGAAACCAATCTCTGGTTTCATTATCTACACTGAAAATCTTAACATGCCAATATGAACTACGGTCCCACTGCTTTCTCTCTCCCTCGTGTTTTGTGACTCTCTGGCTTCATCTTTTATATACTGTGCTCTAGCCCATATGGGACTCACAGGTGACCATTGGGAAGTTCAATAATTAAGAGAAGGTTACACCTGTCCTGCTTCAAATGTAATGTTAAAGGTTTAGCAAGCTCAACCCTGTCTAATACACAGAGATTTTATCAGATTTCTTGTTCATTTTTCTTAATTGTTTTTGTGGTCATCCTATGCTGTACCTTCTCTAGACTGTTCCTGTCCTTTTTTAGGTGGGGACTCCAAAACTGGGCACAGTACTCCCGGTGTGGCCTCACCAGTGACCTACACAGTGGTAACAGTATCTCCTGCCTTCTACTGTCAAACCCTCTACTGATGCAATGCAGCATCCTGTTAGCCTTGCTGAAGGCCTTGTTACATTGGTTGGTTTGTTTAAGGGTCAAATGATGACTTCTAGGTCTCTTTCCTCTGATATTGTGTCTAGCTTAACAACCCCCTTCTCATCCAATACTTTGTTCTGGGGTTTTTGTTCTCTAAGTGCATAACTTTGTACTTTTTATAACTGAATTTCAGCTGCCGGACTTTGAACCAGTGTTACAGCATTTTCAGGTCTCTCTGCAGCTTACGTATCCTCTCCACATTGTCAAGCCTACCACAGAGTTTAGTGTCATCTGTGAATAGACATAACCTGCCCTGGATTCCCTCTGCCACATCACTGACAAACATACTGAAGAGGACTGGGCCCAGAATAAATCCCTGTGCTACTCCACTAGTGATCTCTCTTTCTTCTGCTCTGACCCCATTCACTACAACTCTCTGTTTCCTCCCCTCCAACTCCCTACCCACCTTATTATTTCCTTAGCTGTTCCCAGATCCCCCATCTTCTTCAGCAGCCTTTGATGTGGCACCAAGTTGAATGCCTTGCTGAAGTCAAAGTAGAGTAACTATACAGCATGGCTCTTATTAATTATCTTGGTTACCCAGTCAAAGAATACTATAAGGTTGGTCTGACAAGACCTCCCTCTTACAAATCCATGCTGTTTACTAGCCTGAAGACTGTTTTTATCCAGGTGTTCCATTAGATCAAGATTAGTGTCTCCATCAGTTTCTCTCCCATGGACATAAGGCTGATGACTCTACAGTTTCCAGGCTGCTCTTTGTCTTCCCCTTGTGTAGTGGAACCATGTCCGCCATCCTCCAGTCCCTGAGTACCACCCCTTGCTGCATAGGGCTGGTGAATAGCCCTGCCAGGGTTCGGCTAACACCGATGCCCATTCCCTAGCACCTCAGATGTATCATATCTGATGCCAGGGCCTTGTTTCATTTCAGCGCTGCCAGTACATTTTTGCAGTTTTATTTTTGGGACCCCTCTATCAGCTGCCTTTATGCTGCTCTCTGTCAAGGACTTGCTATTCTCCCTAGTGAATACTGAGCAGAAGGAGTTGTTTAAGCACAGTTGCTTTCTTTTCATCCTCCTATATCACCCTGTCTCCTCCATTAGCCTGACAATTCCCCCTCCCATCTTTCTTTCTTCTCTTATATATTGAAAGAGCTGTTGTTCCCCTCCCTTGACCCTGTATGCAATATGCAGCTCTGTTTCAGGCTTTGCAGTCCTGACTGCACTCTTGGCCTCTCTAATTTTCTTCTGGTACTCATCCCATTATTCATCCTCCTGCTTTTCTTTTTACCTTATAAAGGCCCTCTTTTTAGCCTCACTGCCTCCCTGACTCTTTTAGAGAACAAATTGGTCTCTTATACTTTCTTCTCTTAATAACTGTTCTTGGGAATGTTTTTGTTGCCTTGAGAACAACCCCTTTTTAACCCTCATCTTTCCTCCACTCCCTTTACGCTGTCTATCCCAGCTAACCTGTGTAGCACACTTTCCCTCATATGGTTGAAATGCGACCTCTTGAAGTCTAGAACATCAGCCCTAAACAAGGTTTTTTGTGGTTGCTGGACCCCAGTGGTTCCCAACCCATACTCTACCTATTGTTTCTGAGTTGTGAATACACATCTAGAATGGAAAACAAAAAGAAACCAGTAACATCTATGTGGGTCCAATAGAAGGTATCAAACCATCTGCTTCTGGATCTGTTCTTACAAGGACCAAAATGGCAACTAAACTAATTCTGTATGTCATCTAGAATGGCTAACTGTCTAGTAGGATTACACAGCAAAGATGGCCACTCAGAGTGAAGGGCAGTGCTGCATGTAAGGTCAGTCATGTGAAAAACAAAGAAACTATGCACAAGTCACGCCAAAAACTGCTGAGGACACTCAATAGCTTGAAAGGTGCTTTATTTCATATCATTCAAGGTTTAAGCAGCAACAGCTTAGGAATGTCAGGGTAGGAACATCGTCTCTTTGTCGCCTTCAAGTCTAAAGTGTTTTTTGCCAATATGGGGAGAGAAAACCAAAGTCAAATTGATTTGACTTCTAAAAGTGCAGCAGAGATTCCTGACACCAGTGCATTGCATATTTCAGCACCAGTTGTGGACTATACACAGATTCTGGGTATGGACAATTCAAAAATAAATCAAAGTTTATTCCACCAACAAAACTGTTGTATGTTTTTCTCTCGAAGTCTGTAGATGGAATGTAAATGATCTGGTTCAAAGGAGTGATGGAAATTACTTTGTAAACACGACTTGTTTAGAATTTAAAGACATGAAAGATCTAAACTAGCTGACGGGGGTGGGGGGTAGTATAGTGATCCTGGATAACTGGGTACAGTTGAACTTTTATCTGGCAACACCCAAGTAAGCACTGGTTGGACTCCCCAAGCATCGGCGGATCTCACTGAAATATGACAACAGAGCCTCATCAACCAGGAACATCAGGTAGTGTGCAGTTTGATATCATAAACAGCTTGTTAGTGAATCCTGTTTTTTCTGAGCCATGGAGGAGGGAGGGGAATTATGGGAATCAGGAAGCAGGTAACGGGCAGCTGGCAATATACCTCTGAACATTAAAGAAGTGCTTTTCTGGTACGAAAAAGCAGCACTTAAGTTAAGGTGGTTGTTGTGGCAACAAGTTACCTTAAAAAGATATCTGGAAATAAAACATGTTCTAAGGGGTCTAAGGATTTTAAAATTCCCATTATTTGGCAAAGGTCGGCCAGAGTTCTTCGAGCACTGGAAGACAGAATTCCATGTATTCTCTCTCAGACTTAAACAGTTAACTGTCAAAGACTCAGTTAACAATAAGAGAAATTAACAGAACAGCTGAAGGAAAAAGAACTAATCTAAAACAGTTTTTCTGATCTCCCTAAATTTGAATTACTCAAGGGCAAACTTAGACAGTAGCACAATTAATAAGGAAACCCAGGCTGTTAGGCAATGTAAATTCCTGAGAGACAAGGGTGATTAAACATAGAAACATAGACTTTGATGGCAGATAAGGACCACTTGGCCCACCCAGTCTGCCCATTTCCCTACCTATTGGATAAGCTGCAGATTCTAGTTAACCAACAGCCTACTTCCTGCAACCCCCCACTATAATTGTCTTATGACTGTCCCATGCATGTTTGAATTCCTCCACTGTTTTAGACCCCACAACCTCTCCAGGAAGGTGGTTCCATGCATCCACCACTCTCTCTGTGAAAAAGAATGTCCTCATATTACCCCTGAGCCATCCCCCCTCTAACTTTAAATTGTGCCCCCTTGTTCTTACACATCTCTTTTTCCGAAAGATGCTACCCTCCTGGACTTTGTTGATTCCTTGAGGGTACTTAAAGGTTTCCATCATGTCCCCGTCCCTCCTTTCATCAAGGGTATACATATTAAGCTCTCTCAGTCTCTCTTCATATGGTTTCTGATGTAGACCCTGCACCATTTTAGTTGCCCTTCTCTGGACTGCTTCCATCCTGTCTATGTCCTTGCTTAGATGAGGTCTCCAAATTGCACACAGTACTCCAGATGGGGTCTCACCAACTGTCTGTACAGAGGATAACCACTTCTTTTTCTACTTGTGATGCCCCTCCCTATGCATCCCAGTATCCCCTGGCTCTCCTTACTGACTTCTCACATTGCTTACTCACCTTTAGGTCATCTGATATGACTACACCCAGATCCCTTTCCATTATTATTATTTAGTACCTCCTCCTACTGTGTACTCTTCTCCTGGATTTTTATTTCCCAGGTGCATTACGTTGCACTTCTTTGCATTGAATCTAAGTTGCCATATGTCTGACCATTCCTCCAACCTTGCCAAGTCCCTTCTCATCCTTTCTACCCCCCTCTTGTGTATCAGCTCTGTTACAGATCTTTGTGTCATCTGCAAAGAGGCATACCTTTCCTTCCAGACCCTCTGCAATGTCACTTATAAAGTTGTTAAAGAGGATTGGACCCAGTACTGAGCCCTGAGGTACTCCACTAGTAACCCCCCTTTCTTCAGAATGTGTTCCATTCACTATTACCATCTGTGTCCTGTTGTGCAGCCAGTTTGCCACCCAGGCTACCACCCTGAGACCCACTCCCAGGCTGGCTAACTTGATTATTAATCTTTTGTGCGGGACTGTGTCAAATGCCTTGCTAAAGTCTAGGTAGGCCATATCCACAGCCCCTCCCTGATCTATTACTTTGGTCACCCAGTCAAAGAAATTGATTAGATTCGTCTGACATGACCTTCCTGCTGTAAATCCATGCTGCTTTGGGCCCTGTGCCCCGCTGGCCTCTAGGTACTGAACAAGTCTTTCTTTCAGAAGTGATTCCATCATTTTCCTCACCACTGAGGTCAAACTAACAGGTCTGTAGTTTCCTGCTTCTGCCTTGCTCCCCCTTTTGTGAAGGGGAATCACATCTGCCCTCCTCCAGTCCTCAGGTACCACCCCATCTTCCCATGATTTGTTAAAAAGTGTGGTTAGTGGTGTTACTAGGTCCTCCCTTAGCTCTTTTAGGATTCTAGGGTGAATCCCATCAGGTCCCATTGCTTTACCTCAGTGGGTGTGTATTTGACTGGAAAATGAAATTAAAAACACCCAGTGCAGCCCAAACTACAGACAGTGACTTAGGGGGCATCATTTGTTTTTTAGAGGACAGTTTATCAGCATCAGAGGTGGAGGACAGTCTACCTCAATGCTTCAGATGCAACCCCTGAATCTGGTTTTAGCCCCAAGATGAACAAGAAGGGGCAAGAGGGGCACAAAGAGCAAACTCACAATGTAGGCACAGGACTCAACAGCAAGACAAAAGGCAGGGCCAAGGGAAGAACGGATGGCAGTAACACAGCAGCAGAATGTGATGACTCTCTCCTCACTTGTACTAAGTAATGAAGAGCTGGCAGTTCTGAATAGAGGTCTGAAATTTGTACCCACGAATGATCTGAACCACTTAGAAGCCACTATTGATTTAAACAGATTTGCTAGACTTTTAAATCTGAAGTGCTTCTTTTGCCAATGTGGGGAGAGAAAACCAAAGTCAAGTTGATGTGCCTTCTGACATTACAGCAGAGATTCCTGACACGAGCGCATATTTCAGCACCAGTTGTGAACTATACACAGGACTCTGGGTATGGACAATCAAGAAGCAAATCAAAGTTTATTCCCCTGATGAACCCATCTGTAGAGGTTTTTCTCAAAGCCTATGAGTGGGATGTGAACAATCTGGTTCAAAGGGGTGATATAAATTACTCTATAAACATGTCATGTTTAGAATTTAAAGCCATGAAAGATCTTGAAGCTAATCACGACATGGCAATCAAATCAGCTGACAAGGGGGGGGCAGTGTAGTGGTCCTGAATACCTCAAATTATATAAATAAAGTAAAAAGGCAGTTGTCACATACTAAACTTTATTGAGCTCTGTCTAGTGACCCTACACTGCCTTTCAAGGAGCAAATAGAGAAATGTATCATCACTGCATGGGAGAATGGCATTATTAAGCAAGGCCCAAAGGAGTTTTTGATTATATTATTTCCTGTAACACCCATCATATATGTACTCCTGAAAGTACATCAGAGACTGGAGTCCACACCAGGGGCCAAGTAATATCTGGGATAAACTCTTTGACTTAGCCCCTCTCCCAGTATGTGGATTCTTTCATCAAACTGCATGTTGGGGGCTTTCAGTTATATTTAAGAGATTCTGTGGAGGGCTTGGAATCTGCCTAGGGATAGCCTCAGTGAGAAACCTAATATACTGGCCACACTCGATGTGGAATCTTTGTATACTAATATCCCACATAGTAAGGGACTCCAGGCTTTACAGTACTTTCTGAATCATAGAAAGGAGAATGCTATATCTCCAACTGCATTTTTGGTTGAATTATCAAGAATGGTGCTTGAGACAAATATCTTCATATACCTAGGGGAATTTTTCCTCCAGATAAGCAGAATGGCTCTGGGGCAACATTTTCCCCCACCTTCACAAATCTATATTTGGAGAAATGGTAGCAGACCTTTGTATATGATCCCACTAACAACCCCATCTTCACAACATTTCCTTCCACAAACATTTTGTGAATGATATTCTGATGGTGTAAGGGGGGACAGTAGAAGTGCAGAAACATAAAATTTGAAGGCAGAAAAGGACTGCTTGGCCCATCCAGTCTGCCTAGTTCTCTCTACCTACAGTACACTACTACATCAGACTGTGCCTGATCTACAGCTCTTTCTGCCCCCCCTTTCCACTATTTATTTATTTATATTGTAATTATAAACCTTTGAGTCATAGACTCATTTCCAGAGGCTCAATGTCAGCATACAGAAACACTGGATATAACATTAAGGCAGGGCACAGAGGGTGGGGAAGCACAGTTACATAGATAAAACACAGTAGAGACTTAGAATGATGTGGCCTATACATATTGTTAGCTAAGCAGGCCCCTGTAACATAGCGACTAGTTATTGTCAAAGGTAACAGTGCAGTCCAGAAAAAAATAGACTTTGTCAAAGCAGTTAAAACTGATAGCATGCTGTGGATTGGGCACAGGCTAGTAGGTAGCAGATAGTTCAGCTATGAGCAGCTGCAGGAGTGGGAAGCGAGGAGGTGTCTCCTGAGGGTTCTTTGAGGGGACCCAGCTTGGTGAGGCTGGTGACTGATGGAGGGAGGGCATTGTAGAAGGTGGGGGATCTGACCATAAAAGATCTCTGTGCCAGGGTTGTCCTCACCCTTGGGACTAACAAGGAGGCAGCGTTAGTGCTGCTGGTGTTTACTGTGTGCTCTTTGGTATTTAGGGACGCTGATACTGCAGGAGGTGTTAGCCTTAGGAGTGATTTCTTGACTATGAGACTGGCCTGATACTGGAGCCTCTTGTCAAAGTTGAGGATCTGTGTGAGGGGGTAGAGGGTGCATGTGTGCGTTGTCCATCCTGCACCTGACAGGAGCCTGCAGGCTTTGTTAATGACTACTTTAATTTTGTTGACAGCTGTGGTGTCTGCAGCACTATAGATTAGTAAACCATAGTCGATCAAGGACTGGGCAGACTAGGTGGGCCAAGCGGTCCTTATCTGCTGTCAAAGTCTATGTTTCTATGTTTCTAAGGACATGACAGATGAAGTAATGGCTAGCCTCAATGTTTCAGGGGGTAGGCAGTCCTTGTGATGATAGAGGAGGCCGATGCGGGTGCTCACTGCAGATGTGAGTGTGTGTATGTGGGCATGGAAGGTGAGACAGGGTCAAGGAAAACCCCTAGGTATTTGTAGGAGCAGACTTGTTCTAGGGGTGGAATGAACTGGAGATGATTTGGAGGGGTGAATTCTTTAGCTTGCTCTGATGGTGTGCGAATAGTAAGGCCTTTGTTTTTTTCAGATTTATGACCAGCCTATTCTTACTGAACCAATGTTCGGCCAGGCTAAAGGAGTGCTGGTGCAAGGCCTGCAGGCTGGTTGGGTTTGAGTGGGAGGCACAGAGGACAACATTGTTGGCACATAAAGTAAGATATTTTTCCAGGGCAGAGGGAGGGGAGGACATTGAGAAAGAGACTAAAGAGTTGCAGCCCCAGGATAGAGCCCTGGGACACTCATGAGAATATTGGGTGGGAGAGGGATAGTGTGGTATTGATCCTAACACACTGTGACCATGATGTCGGGTACCTGGAGAGCCAGCCAAAAGGCTCTTTTACGAAACCTATTTTAGAGAGAGTGTCCAGCAGGAGGGGGAGGTTGACCATGTCAGAGGCCTTGGAGAGGTCTATAAACACAGCTCCAGCTAGTTGTCCCTTATCAAGTGCAGCGTGGATATAGGTTGAGAATTCCAGGAGGGCCATGGCTATGCTGTGCCCAGAGCGGAAACCATGCTGTTGACTGCAGAGCAGGTTATGAGTGTCTAGATAGGTTGTTAGCTGATCAGCCACCACCTTTTCTACAGCTTTGGGGAGGGGGAGGATTGAAATTGGTTGGTAGTTACCTGTGAATAGGTGGTTCCCACCTTTGTGGATGGGCATCACTACTGCATTTTTGCACTTTTTGGGAAACTGACCAAGGCATAGGGAGCAATTCAAGAGGCCCGTAAGGGGGAGGAGCAACACTTCCACTGCCAGGCAGAGCAGTTTAGCATCAAGCAGGTCATTCAAGGGGCTGGAGCCTTTCAGAGCCTTAGCTAGGTATGGCTCAGCTTCCTGAGGGGTGATTGCCCTTAGGTAGAATGGTGGGCAAGAGATCGGGGGGGGGGCTGAGGTGGGGATGGGGCTGAAGAAATTTTGGGAGAGGACTGAGCTCAGGTCAGTGAAGCTGGTGTTGAGGGCATCGATTATTTCCTTCGGGTCAGTGGTGACTGAGCCGTTTATTGAGATCTGCAAGAGGGGTGGGGACAGCGATTTGCCATTGAGTGTTTTTATGTTGCCCCAAAATTTTCGGGAGGATCCCCAGGAGGAGGAGGTAAGTTGGGCCCTAAAGTGTTCAGCTTTCACCTGGCAGATGGCCCAGGTACATTTATTCCATTCTGCTCGACAGGCCTGTCTGTCAGCAGGCTTTGCAGAGTCCCTAGCCTTGTACCACAGGTTGTCTCTGTGCTTTAGTTGCTGGATGAGTGAAGGAGTTATCCAGGGTGCATTTTTCTGCTTGCGGTGTTTTTCATTTGAGGGGCAAAGGTGTCACAGGCAAGGGTAAATGAGTTGTGGAAGTAGTGTAGTGCAGTGTCCATGCTAGTGGCCTGATAAATCAGAGACCAGTCCCTGTGCGAAAGGTGTTCCTTGAATTTCATGAGGTTCCCCGGGTGGAGGATGCGCCGCAGTGTAGTAGTTGTCCCAGGGGCAGGTTGTTTGCCCGGCCAGTTGCAGACAACTGGAGAGTGGTCACTCAGGGAGTCTGGAAGGACAGTTATATCCTTTATTTTATGGGGCCAATTGGAGATTATGACATTCAGCAAGGTGTCCTTGCCTGTGGTGGGGTTATGCCTGGTGGGCTGAGTCACCAGTTGGTGTAGGTCTACAACTGTGAGAGCATCCTTGGAGGCAGTGGTTGCATTGGAGAGCCAATTTAAGGTTGAGGTCCCCCAGGATGATATGTTTAGATTTATGAGGGAGGCCGGTGATGTATTCAGTAAGGGAGTGGAGTGCATAGGACTGCTTGTGTGGTGGGATGTATGCCACAGGGACTGTAAGGGAGGCCTTGGATGGGTCGGGGGTGATCTTAATAGACATGGCTTGTGCTCCATGGTCCAAGGTTGGTGGTGGTATGGCTTGGGCAAGCAGGGAGTGGCACAGGTACAGAGCACATCCCCCACCCCGTTTACTCACTCTGTCGAGGCAGTGTAGGGAGTAACCTGAAACAGATACAAAGGAGTCTGGGGTGGACTTAAAGAGCCATGTCTCCACCAGAGTGAGGACGTATGGCTGGTGCTGGGTGATCCAGCATTGTAATGCAGCAGTTTTTTTTAGGATGTTGCAAATGTTCATAGAGGCAATCCAAAGCCCAGGGGTAGCCGTGGGGTGGGTTGGGGCAGGGGTCCCCGGGCCTGAGTTGGAGTGGACATTCCCAGAGAGTAGAAGGAGCAATGTGAATAGTCTAACAAGGGATTGGAGCCTTTTGGAGCAGGTGGATGCAGGACTACTTCCAGGTCTCATGCGGCACACACATGGGGCAGGTAGGGAGAGTATAATGCTGACTGATGGCCAGACTAGGGGCAGGAGGTTGCTGATGAGTGAGACCAGTATGAGCAACGGC
Organism: Neoceratodus forsteri; assembly: GCA_016271365.2. Lineage (NCBI taxonomy): Eukaryota > Metazoa > Chordata > Ceratodontiformes > Ceratodontidae > Neoceratodus > Neoceratodus forsteri. The sequence goes on along the minus strand of CM057449.1, from coordinate 245,358,284 downwards.
ATGGGTGGGAGGGGAGAGGGCAATGCAGGGGTGGATGTAATGGGGGAGCTAGGATTGAGTGGCTGGCATATACTACTTGGCGAGGGGGGTAGAGGGTATTGCAGGTGTGGGAGCAGACTCACAAGTAGGGGCACAGCCAGGCTAAGGAGGCAGACCATGTTGGGCAAAGAGCCTGAGTTGGGGTCTTTTGTGATGTGAGATATAAGGGTGGTCAGGCTACCTTCCACTAGTGTGGGAGTCTTTGTGGCTTAGTGGCAGGGTGCTGGACTTTGGTGCATGGTGTACCAGGTTCAAAACCGGGTGGGACTGCTCAAGGAAGGTCTGGCCAGGTGCCAGAAAGGGAGATGCTCACGGCAGAAAATGCCGTGGGAAAGAGGGGGTGCGGTGGAGATGGGGCATGCTTCAAGTGGGGGAAAATAGTAGAGGTGAAGGGGGTGAGCTAGAGTGGTGGGGGTAGAGAGAGGGGGAGAGAGGGAGGACAGGCAGTGGTGAAAGCTGGAGAGGAAGAAACGCCCTCAGGTGGTGGGAGTGTATAATCTGCAAATGGGGAGATTGTTAAAAACAGCACAGGAAGTCAAGTGACGTGGGAGGACTTTAAATTAAGGATCGGGTTTAGGAGGGTGGCTGGGGTGGGTGGGGCAGTCGATGCACAGCGTTGACGGGCCAACAACCCTAGCAGAGATGGTGCAGTGAGGAGGGGTTCATTTACCTCTTGGCACCTCTATGCTTCCTTTGTGCTTATCCCATGCATTTTTTATCCCCACCACTGTTTGTCCCCTCACCACCTCCGCTGGAAGACTGTTCCAGGAATCCATAACTCTTCTATAAAGAAGAACTTCCCCACATCTCTCCTAAATCTACCCCCCCTCCAGCTTCATAGCATGTCCCCTTGTATTTGAGTACCTTTTCTTCTGCAAAATACTCCCCTCCTGTACATTATTTACCCATGTGAGGTATTTAAAGGTCTCTGTCATATCTCCTCCTCCTGTCTGTGTTCCAGGATGAACATATTGAAGTCCTTTAGTCTCTCCTCATAGGGCTTTTGATGCAGACCATGCACCATTTTAGTTGCTCTCCTTTGGACTGCTTCCATTCTGTCTATGTCCTTCCAGAGATGTGGTCTCCAGAGCTGGATACAATACTCTAGGAGGGGTTTTACCCTTGATCTATACAGAGGCAACATTGCCTCCCTCTTTCTGCTGATGATACCCCTCCCTAAGCACCCTACATCCCAATAGCCCTCCCTACTGCCTTGTCCCACTGCTTGGCCACCTTTAGGTCATCCAATATGATTACCCCAGGTCTCTTTCCTGCTTGGTGGTCATCAATACCACTCCACCCATTTTGTACTCCACCCCTGGGTTTGTAGGGCTTTTTCATGATATGATAGAGAGCGAAAAGAGAGAGAGAGAGAGAGAGAGAGAGAGAGAGAGCACCAGTGAGAGCAAAAGTGCTAAGGCAGACCATACAATATTCAACTTGTATAGTGACTCATAAGATTCCCCCACTATTGCTGGCACTTGCACAGTCAGGGGCAGTTGGTTATAGGTGTGGGATTGGAAATGCACTGCCACTGCTTAAGGTTTTGCATATGCCCCGAGAAAGCATTAAAAATGCTTTAAAACTTATAGAATAGAATCCCACAGGCAATCTCTGGGTTATAAACTATCAAACGTGGTCCACGCAGGACTTTTACTATACCAGAACATGTTGGAGGATGCCTAAGCTCTAAGCAGTTCTCTCCCAAGTCTGATCAGCCCCTTTGATCTTGACAAAGATATACAGAGGCACAAGAGAATACTCAGTCCTTTTTTGTAGGCTTTTTTGATTTAAAAAGAGAGAGCACCAGTGAGAGCAAACCTGCACAAGTAGACCATACAATATTCATCCTGTGTTGTGGCTGATCGGATTCCCCCAGTACTATAACTGCAGAGGTATACAGCTTTAATTAGAGAGGTATACAGGGAAATAACTGATAATGGGTTGAAGGTGGCAAAAATTCCATCTACTTAATATATTCACCGCAAAAAGATTACTTTAATCCGTATTCTGAATTAGGGTCACAAAGCCACAAAAGCAGGGAAGCATGGCATTAGGAGACTTTCAACTGAAACACCCTCCCTACCTCCTCCAGCCTCTAGCCTTGTGACCCACAACCAAGTTACAGAGGTCCAGGACAATGACCCACAGGTCTGCTGCTTCAGGCTTCAGGTCTGGAGCCATGCCCCACAGGTCTGCTGCATCACGTAAGGCCTGCTGGATCAGTCATACCTTTTATTGCACAGGGCCATGTGGGCCCTGCACAAAGCAGGAAGTCAACTATAAGCTTCTTCCTGCAGATGCACAGGGAGCCATGACTGGGACATCACTATGCCAGGGTACACATTGGTTCAGGAAGGATGGGAGGGGTGAGGGAGGGTGGAGGAGTTGTGCTGTAGATGATGGAGGGTATCAGAGTGACAGTAATGCAAGGGAAACTAGGAGCAAAGGATGGGTTGGAGGTGCTGTGGGTCACCCTGGAGACAGGAGATGGAGCCACTATTCACACTGGGGTGATATACAGGCCTCCAACACAGGGTGGGAAGAAGTGGCTAAGGCAATGGGTACCATCAGCTCGATGGCAGAAAAAGAAGGAAGTGCTGCTGGTGGGGGACTTCAGTCTGCCGGAAGCAGATTGAATCCTGCCATACCTCTCAACCTTCTAGCATTAATGCATAACACTGACCTTCAAAATGCAGAGTAAATGGATAGAACGCAGGACAATAGAGAAACAGTACTCACCTCCCGTTCTTGAAGACAAAGATACTCAGATACCAGGAGATTCTTCCACCATAGATTCCTCCTTTATTAAAGTGCTGGCATGGGTATGTAAGTTAGCAGAAGAAAAAATACTAGCATTTACAGCAGTCTTTCAAGATACTGGGTGGCACCCCTGAACTGATGTCTCTTGCCTTTCGCATCCTCAGAACACATGTCAGTACTTTAATAAAGGAGGAACCTAGATGTAAAATAATCTCCTAGTCTCTGAGTGCCTTTTCTTTAAGAAGAGGAGGTAAATGCAGTTTCTCCATTGTCCTGCAGTATTACGTTCCGAAGTTGACCTCCACCAAGCCAGGGAGTGCCCTCACTCTGTCCTAATTCCAAATGGCTAGAATGTGCAGCACTTTCTTATTTTAAGGAATACTATATAAAATATAGTATTATGCAATACTGATATTTAAGGCAAGGAAAGGTCTAATTAAAGGAAATCTAAGTATCCTGCAAGAAAATGAGAGGCGACAATATCAGCTTAGGGAAGTTACTCACAGAGGCCTCAATATTCTGAAAATAAGAACCAGATTTGGTTTAATGGCCTTTAAATATTCAGCCTCAGTTCAGTGGAATCAAATTCCCACAACAATAAGAAATCAAGCCAGGCTTACCATCTTTAATACAAAAATCGATGTTCTGTACCATCAAGAATGTACATACAGTATATGGTTACCCTTTGTTATGGATAAAAATCAGCCTGCTCAGAATCCTTGTTAAGCACATTCTAAACCGTTATGCGCATTCCCAAGTGTTGTTATGTGCATTCCGAACAGTTGTTATGCACAGGTCAAAGGTCATACAATTTTAAATTTCTCATTTATTCTACACATAGTTACTTACTAACCACCCAGTGCTCAAAGTCATACCTTTTACCTTTCAAAAGTCTGGAAATTTGATTTTGTTATGTGAGTAGAACAAAGAAATGGCAAGATTTTTTGTTTTCACTTCATTGAGGGTCTGTCGCTATAGTGTAAAAAAAACATATACTATAAAAAATGAAATATGGTCAACCACACACAACTCGGCATGTGTTTCCATCTTGGGGTTGAGATGACAGCATGGACCTCTCAAGCTTCTCTCTCGAGGTTCATATGCTGTCATCTCAACCCCTCAATGAAAATACAGCCTTGTTGTATATGGTTGCCCATACATTATTCTCTGTGTTACTGATAAACCCATCCTGTTCTCAAAATGCCATGTAGGTTGTTAACAGTTGTGTATTTTTGATATGTTAAATGTATTAATGTCACCTTTTATTGATAACTGTCTGTTTGAATGCACACAGGACAACTTTGTAGATAGGCCCTATTTTGTACCTAAAGTTTTATCCTGTCTAAAAATAACATTTTAACTAACTAACTAAAAGAATAGTGGGCCCCATACGTTTAGTGTTAAGGTGTGTTTATATGAAGTTAGTTACATTTTTTAATAGTTTGTGTGTCCAAACATAGCTCTAACATTATGAGGAACATCAGCAATCCTTCACTGAACAAGGGTAAATGTGAGGGGAAAAATCATAGCGAAATTCATAGTCGTTGAGAGGTATGGAGCAGCACAGCTGTGGCCAACACTAGGAGTAGGGCCATCCTAGACTTTCTACAGGGAGTATTTCTCAGGCAACTAGTTAGAGATCCCACTCGAGATGAGGCAATACTGGACCTTGTGCTCACTAAGAGGGACAGTATTACAGACATCAAGGTGGGATGTCACCTGGAGCCCAGCCATCACTGTATAGTGTGGTTTAACATAAGGACACAGCAGAGGCAAACCACACAAGGATGAGGGTTCTGGACTTCAGGAAGGCAGATTTTTTTTAAAATGCACGAATGCCTCAGAGACAACTTAGTGGGAAGGTTGCCTGTGTGAGGTGGAGGAACAGTGGGCCAAATTAAGGGATGTAATAGTGATGGTAGCAAACCTCTGTACGAAACAAGCAAACAAAAACAGAAGGGAAAAAGAGACCACTATGGTTCTCAAGGGAAGTGGCTGTGAAGATAAAGACTAAAAGGGTAGCATTCAGGAGGTATAAGGAGACACAGATAGAAGAGGATATTGCAGGTACCATGAAAAGCACAGAAAAGCAGGGAAGGTGGAAGGGGGCACAAATGGGCAAAGTAAGGAAAGGCTAGCCGAAAAGGTAACTAAAGGGGACAAGACCTTTTTTAGATACATAAGCAAAAAGATGAAGACAAGGGGAGTGATTGTGAGGTTACATAGAAACAGAAACATAGAATTGGATGGCAAATAAGGACCACTTGGCCCAACCAGTCTGCCCATTTTTGTTTTCCCTACCTATGCTGTCACCGCAGACCCTACTTAATCTGTTGATCTCTAGCTTCCCTCTTGCTTTCCACTAAGATTCCCTTGTGCCAGTCCCATGCATTCTTGAATCTCACCACTGTTTTCACCTCACCACCTCCACTGGAAGACTGTTTCGGTCATCTGCCACTTTTTCAGTGAAGAAGTACTTCCTCACATCTCTCTTAAATTTACCCCCTCTTTGTAGATGACAAAAAAATCTGCAATTGGGTAGTTACTCCACACCTGAAAAAACTCAAGGAGTGGTCAAGGGTATGGCAGCTGGGTTTCAATGTGGAAAAAGTGCAGAATGATGTACCTAGGGCACATAAACCCAGAGCTGGTGTGACCACAGGTGGCAGTGCAGTTGGGGGTGGTTTCATCGGCAAGAATGACACAGGCTGATGCTGTGCTATACACACTTACATGCTTGTGCATGTACAACCTCACCACTAGTATCCTGTGGGTCTGGGGACCAGAAACACTGAAACACCCCAATCAGGAAGAATGAAATCCAGCCTCCCAAAGGCCCTGCACTGCTCACCTTGGCACCTTCTCTGATTGGATCCAGACTGCAACAGGAGTTGGGGAGCCCTTCCATCCATGTGACAGGGGATAAGCCATGGAAAACCAGATGGTAGGGTAAGCCTGGGAGAAGCTGGATGATGAGGCTGGGGAGGCCAGCAAGAAGGCAGCATGATTGTCATAAGGTGAAAAAAGAAAGCAACTGCAAAAAGGTGTAGTAAAAAAAAATGTTTCTGTTTTTTTTTTAGATAGGTGTTTATACTCCCAGCCTGGAGGGAAGGTCAGGCTAGCAGCTGCATCTCTGCAAGCCCCTGACCAGCTGCCACCTTCCACAAGGACCAGCCTGGAGAGTCCCCCACTGATTCCCAGCTGTGGCAGGACAAGGAGGGGGAAGGCCATTCTCCCCCATGACAGCACAATCCAGATTGTGGGTCCGAGCCCCAGGTGGTGGCACAGGTCATGGCGGCAGGCATGGCTTCACAAGCCCACTCAGCCATTTCTCCACATTTCTGCCTGACCTCTGCTATGGCCAGCAGATGATAATGCATGCTGTTTGGAGGTACACATGCACTGCATCAGTCCACAGCCCCTCCTTTCATGCCATCCCATTTGCACTGCCATCAGCTCACCACCTGGTGGCAATCCACAGCAGAGCACCAAGTCCTCCCACTCCCAGGAGAGGACAGCAGTCCCTGGGATGCTTAATCCTCTCTTCCATCTGACTCACCAGAGACCCGAGTCTGCTCTCAAACCCAGCTCACTGGCATGGCAGAAAGTGAGTTGCATGGATCCACAGCCCTAAATGCCACTGAGTTTTGACAGAATTTGTAAAATCAGTGTGGAGCAAATACCTTGTCCATTCATAAAGCACACTAGCCCTTCACGTACTAACAACTGTCTCAAGATGACTGGCGACAGAGCATTATGTCACTGTGGACCTTTACAGTCTAACAGACTCTCATCGCCTGGACAAGCTTTTTGACTTTCAAAAATAATTGAAGAGATTCTGTTATGAATATTCTTGAACTTGGTATAATTAATAAATATGACACTGTCAGTGTGTCTTGTTCCCCTTGCCCCAGAACAAGGGTGAAAACATGGCTATTAGTCTCAGACCATTTCATCCAATTATCAGTAAACTCAATTAGTAAATACACAACACATCCTCGTCAGCAGATGCCCTCATCCATAGCCAGGGCTGCTAGAGATTGTAGACTTTAACTAGTACAGTATAGCAGGAAAAAAAGCACACCGATAAGTGCTCCATACAAGGCTAATACAAAAAAATCTAATATTGTACAGCAAGTGCTAAACCTGCAAAACTGACTGAGCCAGATTGGATTAGCAGAGCCTTAGGACTCAGCTGATCCTAATTTTACGCAACCTAATTGTAAAATATTCTGCCGCAGTCCCAGTGAGAAAGATTAAAGTTAAATTAATATGGGCCCCAAGGGGGGAGCTATTTTTTTCCTCCCATAATAAATAGGGGGCTGCATCTGACTGCAGAGTAAATAGTATTTTCATCTTGCCTTTAAAGGGAGTGAATGATGACTCTGTCAGAAGGGGAAGCAGCCCTTCCGTCTTCCTGACTCAGACCAGTCATCTGTCAATAAGATGGCACAGCGTTCGTAAAGGTACCGTAAGAAAGCCCTGTTAGGAACTTCCTGTCCTGACAGCATAACTTTCTGCCTGACAAACTGTTCTTAATTAAGCTGGTTTTTAATAGTATTTACTAATCAGACTCCACGCTGCCATGGATGGCTAATCAACTGAAATTCCAACTGAATAAAAAAATGGAAAGGTTGCAAGCTATCACAAGTATCCACAGCAGTTAAAATTAACAAGTTAAAATTAATAAACTATTAACATGAGTTACAATAGTGAAATTGTAATGTTTAAGAAATAAAAAGGTTCACACATAACACTGCTATTTTCTTAGATAGTGACCCTGAATTGTCAAAATAGTATTTTATATTACCCCAGCAAATGAACATGATAGGTGTCATTTATCAAATCCACCATAAATGTGATTTTGCAGAATGACCATGAAAACAGGCTTGGGAGTGGGATTTGAAAATGATACCTGCCATGTTCGTGAGATGGGGTAGAAAAATGATTATGCTGAAAATGTGGGTTCAAAACGTAAAACAAGGAGTGACATTCACTGTGGCAGTGTAAGTGGGATCCTGAACAGACAGCTTACGCTGACCAGTCTTTTTCCCGACAAAATGTAGTGTCCTGATCACTGTGATGCTTTGTGGAGGAGTTCCTATACAGTACAATATCAGTGTAATATAAAACTGATCTGAGCCCAGATATTCAAAAATACTCAAAGTGGAGCGCAAACATTAGCGCTTCGCCCTGCAATACCACAGGTGCTAAAAGATACTACATTCGGAGGAACAGCGCCAGGTGCTATTTGTCTGAATATAGGTCCATTGTTGCCCAGTGGTAAGCCACTCAATGCTGCCTGATAGCACCCTAAAATAGTGCACCACAATGGCTAGTGCCAGGGCAATATTTGCTATTATCTAAACCTCCCATGCAAATCAGATTATTGGGCATGTAAGGCACTAAGGGGCCATTTGCATGCCCATTATGGGCTCATTTGCATGGAGGCTGAGGACAATTTCCCTTGCACAGATCCCCCCCAATTGCCCCCTCCCACTGAGCTGTCCCTGGTGTTAGTGGCATCCCCCCTCCTACCAATCCCAGCTCTGTTACTGAAGATATATCCCTGGCATCCAGTGGTGCCCCCCTCCCTCCCACTGATCACCATTTGCCACCCAATAATAAAATATAAGATTTTCCTGCTGTTCAGTGGTCCCTCCCCACCCAACACCCATCCCTGTATTGTTATAATAATTCCTGGTGTTCAGCGGTCCCTCTCCCCACCTGTCACCCATTCCTGTATCATTATAATAATTCCCTGGTGTCCATTGGTCCCTCTCCCCACCTGGCACCCATTCCTGTATTTTTATAATAATTGCCTGGTGTCCAGTGGTCCCTCCCCCCACCTAGCACCAATCCCTGTATTGTTATAATAATTGCCTGGTGTCCAGTGGTCCCTCCCCCCTGCTGACACCTGTCCCCGTACATATGAAAGCCCCACCAAACCCGGTGTATCACAACCCCCTCAACATAGTCACAGCTGGCCCACCACAGCTGTGCAACTCCAGTGTCAAGTAGCCACCCTAGCAACAAAGCCCAGGCCCTGTTTCTAAGCCATAGCCATGCCCGCACCCCCAGCCAATCCCCATTGGTGATAGTGGTCCTCACCACCTACCCGCAGCACTGACAACCCCCCCCAAGTCCCCCTTACCACATAGTTGATGCTGCGCTGAAATGATTGGCGAGTGACATGTTTTCACCATACGCCTTCAGCTACTTCATCACCTGACAGTAGCAGGGAGCACGCTGCTTATTTATAGGGAGATGCACCCTATGAACAAGCAGCACACTCCATGCTACTGTCAGATGGTGGGTGTCTGAGGTGGTGTGTGATGGAGCTGTGTCACCTGCTGTCATTTCAGTGTGGCATCCACTTTATGATAAGTGGGATGGGGGGGTTATCAGTGCCACAGGTGAGTGGAGAGGACCACTACCACCAATGGGGGATTGGTTGGGGCTCTGGGTGTGGCTATGGCTTGGAAATGGGGCTGGGGCTTGTTGTTGGGGAGCCTTCGACACTGGAGTTGCACGGCTGTGGAGGGCCAGCCATTGCCGTGGTGGAGGGGGGATTGTGACACACTAGGGTGGGGGGTTTTGTATGTATGGGTACAGATGTCAGGAGGGGGGAGGGACCACTGGACACCAGGGAATTATTATTACAATACGGGGACAGGTGTCGAGAGGGAGAGGGACCACTGGACACCAGGGAACGCTTTTCAATATACTGGGCATGTGGTCGGAGGGGAGAACACTGGACACCAGGGATATTTCCTAATGAGACTGGGATTGGAGAGAGGGGGCACCACTTGCCACTAGGGAGTACTGTGTTGGGGTGGGGAACACCAATGCACTACCTATGGCAACTTCTAATGTTGCACTGGATTAAAGACTAGGGTTCAGTTGGTGGTATTTCTCCATGTAAGGGGACCACACAAAGTGCCCTTGCTTGCAGCTAAACACTCTGAATATCGGACAGTGCCAATATTCAGGTCCCCAACACTCCCCCCCCCCCAATTTGCATTGTTTTGCCTTGCGCACCCCTCCTCTGGTTACCCTGGTGCAATCCCAGTATGTCTGCACAAACCAATCTTTTAAATATGGAACTTCCACACAAAACTCAGTTTGTGAGGGCAATCTGGGTTTTGTGCCGGGGCAAACCTTTGAATAGCTGGCTCCTGGTGCTATATTTATATAGTAGACCTAGATTGTAACACTTTTTGTCAGTTTCTTTACACCAATATCAGGTCCTCTTGGGACACTGAGCTCTTGACAGCCAGCGTCTAAGCAGTCGTATTCACACTGTGAACAAGAAGCAACAATAACAGTCTAAGACCACAGTGTAATTTTTAACTTATCATAATATTGTACTGTATATGAACTGTTCCACAAAGCATCACAGTGATCAACACATTAAATTCTGTGGAGAAAAACACTGGTCAGCACAAGCATTCTGTTAGGAACAGTTGACCTCACTCGTGCTACCACACTGAACGTCACTCCTTGTTTGACATCAATGGCAGACTCAAAAGGAGCAGGCAGGGCAGAAAATGAAAACGTGGAGATTGGTACAGATGGAATCAAAGGATTCTTATATACACGTGTAAAGAGTACAAAGATGACAGTAGCCTTATAAATTTGAAAACATGAAAATTTTATGAACATGTAATGAATGAAAACTATGCTCAATCGGTTAAAAGTATCACCATTGATCTAGTGTAAAGTTTTTTTTTGCAGAATAACTGCATACAGTTTGAATTATTTTTGGTAATTTATATTTATGTTCCGGTATAATGGAGAGCATTGTATTTGTTTGGGTAAGTAAATGGGAGGACAATGCCAGCATGTTGTGGGGAGACAAGATTGGAAGGGGATGGAAAGCAAGTGCTGAGAACCATTAATATACAGTGATAATAGCAGAATGTTAGGGTTGAAGGTAGAGATGGAGGAGGGAAGAGATACAGAGGAAGTGGAACAGAGGATAATGTGAAGTACTGTAGTGTTGAAAGCAGTGGGATAAGGGGCAGAGGTGGTGGGGAGAGAAGAAATGGCATACAGCAGGTACTGTAAAGTATGGCAAATGGCAGAAGGTGGGGGAGGGATCAGTGAGAGGTGGAGACAGCAACTGCTGGAAAGCGTATGATGTATATTGCAAAACAAAGAAGTGCACACACGGATGGTGGTGCTCTCTGTAAAATCAAGATACTCAACCTTTAGGAATGGCGCACTCACCAGCCAATAGAGATGGACACCACAGCGTACATTAATTTCACATAAATAATTTATTGGGAGGTGGGGACATTGTTTAACCAGGAAAGGCACACTAAGCCGAAGCTTGTTTCCAGGTGCAACCTGGGAGCACAAGGAAGTTAAGTGACTTGCTTAGGGTCAAACAGTATGCAAAAGGTGGCTGTGGGATTCAAACCTAGGTCTCCAGGTTTGCAGCTCAGAGCCCGAAACCTCTGAGGTATACTGCCTCCTTAAACATTAGTATCCCATGATGGAGGTGTGTACACAGATTTTACTGTTTCCATCATGGGATCCTAATAAATTATTTATGTGAAGTGAACATAAGCTGTGATGTCCATTTCGACTGGCTGGTGAGTGCCCAGTTCCTGAAGCGTATGATGTATATAGAGAATGGCAGTATGCTGGCGTGGGCTGAGAGATGGGGGGAGATCAGGGAGGGTGCAGAGAGACAGTACCACAGAGCAGCTAAAGCATATGAAGAATGGTAGTTATTCGGGGGGGAGGGAATCTCAGATTGGTTAGGGGAAGGATAGTGATCAAGTGGTGAACAGCGGATAATTTGAATCCTCCTCATGAACAGTCACAGTATACATTTGTGGAGCGTATGTATGATAAAGAAATGGAAAACAAAACTAAAATGTAATTTGTGAGAATGCCAGTATCATTTGTACAATCTAGAGCTCAGTGAAAATTTATAATGAGGTGCACAAGACAGTTAAAAAGCAATATAAAATGAGCTAGAAATTTCCAGTGATCTAATTGGTTGATGGTGCACTCCAGTCATGACCTAGTTCAGCTGAATGCATGGTAAATATATATGGGATATACAATGGGTCTACTGGAAATATCATTGATATCCCCCGGGAGTGGAGTCTGACCTTTTGACCTCACGAGTGGCATTGTTTTAATTGTTTTTTGTTATTTATTTTAGTAATTTGCTGCCAAAGTATTGTTTCCATATTTGTAGTGTGTAAGGATGCTAGCCTGGTTGCTAGGGCATCTACATGGCGCCGTCCGGAATGTGCTGTTTGATTGGCCTCAATTTTTTGTGGTTGGGCTGAGCAGGTTTATAAAACATGGTAGCAGCACTACCACTTAGCGGGGAAGTGAGAGTGTGGCACGATAGTTTATTTTTTTCTTTTATTTTTGGAGGCCAACGTTTATTTCAGCAGTGTTCTGTATCTGGTTGATCCTGCCTTTCATTTTTGAGATTCTTTGGGTGCAGCGGACATCCTTGCCAGTATGGAGTTATGGAGTCACGTATAGAGTGGTAGATGGATCTGCAAAGACAGCAAGGTATTAAGTGTTGTCCGTGATTTTTTCTCTGTTTTGTTAATTTTTCCTGTGAAAGCTGTTAAATTGAGAAACAAGAAAAGTGCCTCTCAGTGTGATTGCCGGTTTCACACTGAGGAGGTTATGAGGCAGTGCTGTTCTATGAGTGAGTGAGTGAATTCTGCGTATATAGAGAGGGTGATTTCTGTAAGGGAGAAAGTGAAAGTGTTCTGTGTGGTGTTACAGTGAAATGAAGCTGACAGTGAGAGCTGGCATGCAAGTGAGCAGGTGAATTCTAATTGTACTGCTCATGCTGCCAGCTCCCACCAATCAAAATATTTTTGAGTAGTTGTGGTGAAGTGCAGATCATGCCTGGTTATTACCTACAGTGAGAATAAATGATCTACAGTGAGAATAAACGTGATATTCTCACTATAGGTCTGACCAGGCAAAAATCCTGCAGTTATTTGCCACTTTTTATCCTCACCCCCATTACATATCTATATATTCATTGCAAAAAACTCTGTTGATGCATCAGTTAGGGTTGCTTCCACAGTGACAAAAGTGTAGAAATTTGGTGTTAGGGTTACCACCCCTCTACCCAACCACCAGCCCCCCACCCTCCAGACACCACCAGGCATTGGGATGTGCATTGGAGTGGTCGTACCTAACTCTAACCCCATTCCACGTGTAAAGAATCTGTGGTGGTGCATTATAGGAGAATGAGGTGAGAGATAGGCATGACCACTCCAACACACCCCCCCCCCCCGATGCCTGGTAGTGTCTGAAGGGTGAGGGGCTAGTGGTGTGGTGAAGGGGTGGTAACCCTAACACTGAATTTCCACACTTTTGTCACTGTGGAAACAACCCTAACTGATGCATTAATGGAGTTTTTTGCAATGAATTTCTCTTGTTTTTGAGAAAGTGTAATGTAAGCGGTAAATGGTATGTGTTAGTGGGAGTGCGGGCCTTCCAGGCCCTGTGCTCCCTTCACATTGTCCATTTTATGCATAATGAGATACATATGTGTAACTGTGGGCACTCTGTGCCCTGCGCTCCCACTCACACTTCACAACGAAGCCATACATTAGCCATATAGGACAAGAAACCCTTGTAACACAAAGTTGCCGATATCTCAGGAACCATAGGAACTACCAAAATAATTCAAATGTCCCTGTAATCATGACAACAAGCACTTCATGCAGCAAGGGGCTGAACCTGTATCTCACATAATTTATGAGCTATGGGCACTGGAAAGTCACCATTGTAACCTTTGGAACATGTTTTTGTCAACATCTCTGTAACTGCAGCAAGTAGGAAAAAAATTCCACTGCAGGTGTCATCTACTATTTCCAAACTAATTTCAGCAAATTAGTTCACTTAAAAGCGAACCAAGCTGCCAGTAGTGAAAACTCTGTATCTTGCTTAGTTTTCGAGATACGGGTGCTAAAAGGCGTGACTGGCACCGCAATGTTATCCTGTGGGAAATTGCTCAACTTCGGAAAGCTGTAACTTTGGGCCCCTTGAATGTTCTGGCACCAAACCACCAAAAGGCACATCTGTGGGACCAAGGCTTGCTACCCTGCAAATTTCAGCCCAAAAGACCCAACTGTTTGGTTGCAGGAGGCTGGCAAAGATTTGCAGTCATTTTGAGCATACTTTTGCAAAATACTTTTGAAAATCACAAACATTTCGCAAAATAAATCATGAAGCATTCACATTTGCGAAAGTATTTTGTGAAAATATTTTTTGGAAAAAGATTAAAAAACGTATTCTGGGGGATTTAACCCCCCAAAAAGATACAGCTAACATCTTCAGGACCCGGCTAGGTAAACACAGTGATCAGTGTTTACCTAGAGGGTCCCAATTTTAAATGCCAGGCATTTTTCTCTGTCACTAACTGTAAACAAGATGGCCAACTCACGAAAGTAAAAGGGCCATTTGCGACAGTAAAAAAGCATCTCATGAAAATTTTGTGATTTTTGCTAACTTTTCCCATTGACTATAATGGAAAATTTATTTTTTGAATAACTTTTGAACGGTTTAATATTTTTTCACCGAATCTTCGAAAGGCACATCAGTGACCAAGGCTGCATCTTCCCTGACGTTTTTGGACTGAACAGACAAACCATGCAGGCTGTGGGTGTGAGCAAAAAAACACACAAAAAGTTAATTTGTTTGATTTGTTGCTGTTCTGTAGCTCTGCAACCGTACATCTGACCATAACACAACTTGCCAGATCCAGAGATATATGGTGCCAGACCATGCATGCAAAGTTTCAGGTAAATCCATCTTACAGTGGCAAAGTTATTAGGGTGTAAAATTTGAGGTTTTGCATTAAAGTGACTCCTCAACCCTAACTATAGTGGCACAGTATATATATATATATATATATATATATATATATATATATATATATATCAACATATATATATATAGATATATATATATATCAACATATCCCAGTTAGGCTGGCCTCAGAGTGATGGTTCCACATCATTGCCTTATTCTGTTTTAGAATCTTAAGTTCTAGGGTTGTGGATATGTTGTTCATCCACACTTATTGGCAGAGTCCCGTTCCCTTTAAATCAGCTGGAAAGTCTTCAAGCTGGCTCCTCCCACCCACCTGGGTGGTATAACCCTAGGCTCTGCACCATGACACCAGATCTTTCTTTCTGCCAGAAGATTCAGGTTGCCTCCTTTGTGCTCTCACATTTTGTAGGCCCTGGCTTCAGAACCTTTGGTTATTCTGAAATTTCACCGTGTTTGTGTTAACGATTGCGATTACTTTTCTTCGATCATGGAAGACAAGTCTTTCCCCGGATTTCACCAGTGTTCGTGCAGCCAGAAGATGTTGCACACTGACCCGCATGCCGCGTGCTTTTATTGTTTGGGTGTCAGCCATGACATGTGAGTTTTGCCTTGCATTCCAACCCAACTTCCTCAACAACTGTCTCGCACTCCTTCATCTGGGGAGGCCCGAAAAATGGAACCTGCTGGTGAAATCCAAGGAAGACCGGTGGGCAGTTTCCACAGCTGTGGGATCCACCAAGCAATTGGAGTGCATGCAAGCCTTTGAAGAGGAAGTGGCTCATGCCATGGGATCTTCCTTTCAGAGCTGCTTCGTTTCTCTCAACCTGGGCTCCACATTCTCGGGTTCCTTCTGAGAGTTGTACTATTCTCTCCTGACTAAGGGTGAGAGTCCTGCTGACATGCACTCCTATTTATCCCATAAGCGGGGAGAAGGACCTGGGATCATCTTCGTCTCGACATAGACGCTCTTGGGATCGAGAGAGATCTCGGTCTCAGGAGCCCACCATTTCGACCTCAGTCGAAATCGCCTCTTTGGCCGCTGGCTTCTCAGCCTTGCCATCTGGCTAGTCTACTAAAGTGTTGATCGACGATGTTGAGATAATTTTCTACCTGATCGACCCCTTGTCGCCAACTTCTGTTGATGACTCTCATGCTCGGACTCCGGTCCTTGTTTTCCCCGACGAGGAGACCTAGCCTGCTGGAAATCCCATCAAGGAAGTGGTCCCCGACCACAGGAAGTCACCAGTCCCACTGGTGTCTCCCGAGCGACCGAGTCAGCCTGGCCAATCTTGATCGAGGTCTCGGACTCCCTCAACCGATAGGCCGAGGAAGGGCCATAAGCGCTCAAAAAAGAGGCGACACCATCGGTCGTCCTCATCCTCATCTTTCTTGGATGAGGAGAGGCTCCGGTAAAAGCTCCATCGGCCTATGAGGACCCCATGTGACAACAGCTAATTTTGTCTGGGCACAAGCCTTCCCCGGCTCCTACCCTGGCCATTACTTGGCTTTTGCCTTCCAGGTTGAAGCTGACTCCTCTGGAGTTGATTAAGTTGGTTCCTCTGCCCGCAGAGCCAGCAAAATCTCAGGTTCAGCCTAAACCGGTCTCTCCACCAATTTTGGTGTAACCACAGCCCAAGCAGCCTGTGGGAGGGGCTCCCTTCTAAGGAGGCTAGACCAGACACCAGGCTTCCCCGGCATCTCTCGGTCACTGTCACCCCTGACTACCCCTGGCAGGTTGAAGGTGATGTGGGCAGTCGACTGCTGTATCCGGATTCCTCGGATTCAGATGAAACTGGCCTCCATTCTCATCTAGCGGATGATGAATCAGCTGGCAGGATAGAGATGGAGGAAGGTCCTTCGTCCTTTCAGGGCATTCTTCACCTCATCTCTGAGTCCACAGGGATGCCCCTGGAACCTATCCAGAAAAAGGCAGAGTACCATCTCACTGACATCCTCAAGAGAGGGGATACCCCAACAGAAGCCTTTCCCATGGCCGAGGCCATTGTTGGCCTGGCCTTAGAACTTTGGCAGCACCCTGCCTCCTGTCCAGATCCATTTGCTCGTATGGCCCACAAGCATGCGGTGCCCATGGGGTCTCTTGTGGGGTTCACAGAGCATCATTTGGCCGAGAGCCTTGTGACTACCTCTGTGTTCAGGCGTACTGGTAGTTCTACCAGTACTGACAGACCTCCTGAAAAGGAATCCAAATATTTGGATCACTCTGCCCAGAAGGTCTAATGTGGCCTCATCTTTAGGCCTCCATCAGGCAAGCTCAACCATCATCATAGCACACTTCTCCCATATCCTTTTGGGGTCCTTGGATGGAGTCCTCCCTCATCTCCCCACGGACTTGCAAACCACAGTCAAGCAGGTCTGGGACCAAACCCGGGCTGTTGCCAAGCAACAGCTCCAGACAACTCTGGATATCGGGGACTCATGTGCCTGCTCATTGGCAGCCGCAGTTACCTCTCACTGCAGGGCTTGGCTGAGGCTCTCTTCCTTTCCAGTGGATACTCAGCACAAACAAGTTGATGTGCCTTTCCTGGGCACTGATCTGTTCACCCCAAGTGTGGCTGGTCACCTTCAGCGCATTGAGCAGTCCAGTGCCACCTTGGACACCACTTCTGCTAAGGGTTCTTTTTGGCCTAAGAAGCAGAGGAAGCCTTATTGGCACTCTTCCCCTGTGGCCCAGCAGTCCTCCTTTCAAGGAGGCAGAAGCAGCAGGCTTTAGCTTGGCACCCTTGGCCCAAGCCCAGACTCTCCTAGGCCCGTAAGGGAGGCTGAGGTTCAGACCCTGGATCCTCTGCCTCCAAGCCTGCCCAGTGACAGGGTGGGAGCTGCCACCCCTACTCCCATCATACCAGCTCTGGGTCCTCCTGTGGTGGGTTGGCTACACCACTTTCTTTCCACCTGGTCCACTGTCACCACAGACAAGTGGATCTTAGAAGTGGCCAGCCAGGGACTGCCTCTGGAATTTGAGCAGTACCCTCCCAGCCGAGCCCATGCCCCACAGGAGGAGAGTATATCCGCCCACACTCAGTCGGCTGTCCAAGACGACATTGCTCAGCTCCTCCTCAAGGAAGCAGTAGCTCCAGTGGTAGATCCTCCAGCAGACCAAGGCTTTGTTTCCAGATATTTTCTGGTTCCCAAGCGGACGGTGGGCTGTCGCCCTATTCTAGATCTGCATGACCTGAATCAGCATCTCAGGTCACGCACCTTCCCGATGGTCACTCTGTCTCAGATCATACCATCCCTGGAGTGAAACATGTGGTTCTTCTCACTGGAACTCCAGGACTCGTTTTTTCATGTCCCAATCTGTCCAGCCCACCAGCGGTTCCTCCACTTCAGAGCCAAGGAAACCCTATACGAGATCCGAGCCATGCCATTCGGCCTGTCATCAGCCCCACAGGTCTTCACTAAATGCATTGCAGTGGTGGCAGCCTACCTCAGGCATCGGGGGGGTCAGAATTTACCCATACCTTGACGATTGGCTCTTAGCAGGTTCCACCCAGCAGGAGGTGGAAAGGTCCAGGGACCTGGCCTGCCAGACCTGCTCCCAACTCAGCCTCCTGATCAATGAGGCCAAGACAGACCTCATGCCTTCTCAGGTGTTGTGCTTCATCGGGGCAGAGCTCAACTCTTGTCAAGCCAGAGCTTGGCTCCCAGCAGACAAGGTGGAGGTTCTCTCCTCATTTGCCCTATCATTTCTGGTTGGGCAATTGCACCCTTCCCTGGACTTTCTGCACCTTTTGGATTACATGGCGGCATGCACCTCTGTGGTCCATTGGGCCCCGTGGCACATGCACCCCCTCCAAAGGGAGCTGGCGCCCAGTGGACTTAGTGCCAAGGGGCATTTTGACCAGCTGATCACTGTGACCCAGAAGATGTGGGATGCTCTCCAGTGGTGGACCATCCCAGGCTGGTTGCAGGAAGGGATCCCATTTGTCCACCCTGAGCCAACGGCCATCCTTATCACCAATGCCTCTCTCATGGGCTGGAAACAACAGGGCCCATGGGTTCTGGACCCCTGAGGAGTCCTGTTATCACATCAACCTGTTGGACCTCAGAGCAGTCAGACCGGCACTGTCAGCTTTTGCTCCTCAGCTCTGGGGTCAAGTGGTTCAAGTCCAGATGGACAATACCATGACCATGTGCTGCCTCAACAAACAGGATGGCATGCATTCCTGTCTGCTATGCAGAGAAGTGCTCCGCATCTGGACACTCATGAGCCATCTGGAGACAGATCTCCTAGCCATCCACATGGCAGGAGCCTCAAACCAACTGGCCGATGCTCTCAGCCGCATGGGTGAGGCATCCCATGAGTGGCCTCTCCATCCAGAGGTAGCATACACACTGTTCTCCCTCTGGGCCAAACCGATGGTGGATCTGTTTACCTCCAAGGAAAACACCAAGCTGAAGCTGTTTCATGCCTGCCCCCCCCTCAGCAGGACTCGCTGCAGGGGGATGCCTTCTCAAGGCCATGGACCCCAGGCCTCTTTTATGCCTTTCCTCACTTTCCCTTGATCTATAGGGTGCTCCTCAAGGTGAGGAGGGACAAGGTGCAGGTGATTCTGGTAGCCCCAGACTGGCCACACCAGTTCTGGTACCCAGATCTCTTCAGACTCAGCAACAGGCCCCCAGAGTGGCTTCCAGCACACCCAGACCTGATCACAGTCTAGCAGGGGAAGGTATTCCATCCAGACCTTCAATTCTTGCACCTCACAGCCTGGTACCTGAGCAGCTAGAGTTCCAGGCTTTGGGTCTTTCCGAGGATGTCCTCACAGTGGTGGAGGTATCCAGAAAGGAATCAACCAGGAAATGTTACGCCTTCAAATGGAAAAGGTGTTCCATTTGGTGTCAGGGCAAGGGTCTGGACCCTCTGTCCTGTCCAGTGGCTAATATTCTCGACTACCTTTGGTCTCTATCCAAAGGGGGTCTTTGGTCATTGACCCTTAGGGTGCACCTGGCAGCTATCTTTGCTTACCAGGCATGGGCTGGTCAGCTGATGTTGGCACAGGAGACAGTGGTCCGGTGCTTTTTCAAAGGCTTGGATCACATATCCCCTCCGGTGCGTGAACCTCCACCTCCATTGGATCTACTGCTGGTACTGGCAGAGCTCAAAGGCAAACCATTCGAACAAATACACAAGTGTGAGCTGTCACACCTGTCATGGAAAACAGCCTTCATGTTGGCTATCACATCTGCCAGAATGACAGGAGAGCTCCAGGCACTCTCAGTGGACTCCCCTTATCTGGTCTTCCACAGGGACAAGGTTGTCCTGCACCCCACCCGAAATTCCTTCTGAAGGTGGTGTCAGAGTTTCACCTTAATCAGGTGTTGACCCTGCCTGTGTACTACCCCAGTTACACCTCTGAGGCCGAGTACAGGCTCCATACTTTGGACCTGATATGAGCTCTCTCCTATTATGAGGAGAGGATGGCGGAGACTAAGGGAGAGGTTCGCCAACTGTTTGTCACCTACGCTGAAGCCGCTTTTGGCAGACCTGCAGCAAAGCGAATGTTTGCTCGATGGATAACATCTTGCATTAGTTTGTGCTATGAGTTGGCAGACAAGGAGCCTCCCAAAGGGATAAGAGCTCATTCTATCCCCCATACCATTGCATTGGTGGCTGCTTCCAGGGACATCCCTATCCAGGAAATCTGTTGGGCTGCTACCTGGAAGACAGCAAACACCTTCATTACCACTACCACATCAACTCTGAGTCATGCCAGGATGCTGGTTTTGGGGCCTCAGTTCTCCAATCTCTGTTTCCCAAGTAGGGGATGTGCACCTTGCCTCCCTCCTCCTGGAGAACTGCTAGGAGTCTGCCAGTAAGTGTGAATGAACAACATATCCACAATCCTATAAAAAAGCAGGTTACTCACCTGTAACAGTAGTTCTAGGACCCACCCAACCTCCCCGGCTGCGGATGCACAAACCTGGCTTCCAGCGGGCTAAGATCTGGCATCATGGAGCGGAGCTGAGGGTTATACCACTGGGTGGTGGGTGGGAGGAGCCAGCTTGAAGACTTTCTGGCTGATTTAAAAGGAAAGGGACTCTGCCAATAAGTGTGGATGAACAACACATACCACTCCTAGAACTAGTTACAGGTAGGTAACCTGTTTTTCTCAAATGGTAGACATTTTTTTCTCCACTAACAGTACACTCACAGACTACCTTTCCCTTAGTGTTTTATCTGAAATGCCATTACCAGATTCCCTGCCCCCAGCCACTCTAGAGAGCCGGTTGCTTTTCTCTCTTTTAAGCACCTCAACTACACACAATAGTGATTTGTGAAAAGACCTGCAAAGTAATTTTTGTAGTTATTTCCCCATCCACATATCACATTTTCATTTCAGGGTCAGATTCATCTTTTTATTGTTTATACTGTTTAGAGATTAAAGGCTGCTGTCTCACCTGCTAGCTCCACACCCAGCAATCCTCTCGCTACCACGATCATGATCCCTGTCCATTGTATGCATCCTCTTTTTCTTGTGTAGTTGTTGTTCTGATGATCCCAAGACTGGCCAATCACTGTCTCTCCCTCCCACCCTAGCTGTTCACACAAATGCAAGCTCAAATGCATGCAACACTGCCTGCCCCCGAGCACTCACTCATCTCCAGCTGCCCACTGTCAGCTTCTTCTAGTGTCTCCACCAGCAGGGCACCTCCATCTGCGGGAGCAGAAACTGAGGAAAGATCGCTGTTCTCCTGCTGGGCTGGCCTGCTGAAGGTTTCCGACTAGGCTTGTTGGATAGTCTGAGACCACTTGAGAGAGGGGAAAAAGTGCATGTTCTCTAATTATCCCTGAATGTAATTTACTTTATTGTATTATTTAATCGAGTTTATGTATTGTATCTTTCAGTATAACAGGTCTGAGGACTCGTGTAGGTGAAAAAGACATGTTTAACACTTAGGGAATTAAACAAGAAGGCAAAATAGATTTTGGACTGTTCAGGAGGAGAGAAAGAGAAACAGTATAATGTTTTCTATTATGGGAACAAAAATGAATGCTCATACTTCTTCCCTGCACCCTGAGGTGCAGACAGGAATTATAGTGATTCTTGGTGGTACCCAACAGGTGGATAAGAACCATTTTACTGTTATTTTTAATGTAATTTTTTTATTTAAGTAAAAACCCTTTTTATATAAGCAATAAGCCACTCCAGGGTAATGGTTTGTGCAGGGTTTACTGCATGCCCAGGGGTTGAAGGCACTCCACCTGTGGTATTCATGCCTCACAACACCAATAGGCATGCAGTAAATCCTGCACAATCCATGCCCCATTGTGGCTTATTGCTTAAGAATGCTGCACTACAATGGCCATCGCTTTTAAAATAATCATACTATATCCTGTGATAGGTTTGTAATGGTATTATTAGTAAAGCTGTGTACTTAGACGATTATACATGCTTACATACAGGACATGTAGCTTATGAGAAGTAATATAGAAATGGTGGTGGTTTGTATGGCAATTACATTAAATAACAAATAACAAGAATGACATTTGGTGCATTGGAACAGAATTATTGAAATAATGCAGAGGTTATGAAATTGCATACTGGTTTGTAATTCATTCTAGACCTATTTTATACAAGTTCTAGACAAACTTTGTTATGAAGAAATGTTTGGGAAGATAATAACAAAGGAGGAGGGAGGATTAGCTGAGAGATGTGGTGGACAGAAAAAAATGAAATATATGCATCTTTTATTGATGTTTTCTTTATTTATTAAAATTTATTGTGAAAAGGATCGGGTTGCTAGCAGAGTAATGAGCAAGATTAGTTCAGCTTTTGTAGTTGGATAAAATATGTAGGGTATGCATATTGTTCCATGAACAGAAATAGAACACTTAAATATACATAAACCCTTTCTTTACACATTTTGTTTAAAACAAACGACTCCATAGACTTGTAAAGAAGAGGCGGTTCTTTACATGTATGCTGAAACTGCATTTCTTAAAGTAGGATAAATGCAGTTTCAAAGCATTTGAAAATTGTAAACAAAACCTCTCCTGATTAAAAATCCCACTATGTAAAAACCCTAAAATGGCTGCTGACATGCAGCGTGATGATGTAGAGGATGAGAGAGATACCCAACTCTGTCAATGTATACACACATATACAGGAAAGTTTAAACAACGTATGCCCATTTTAATGCCCAACCATAGAAATCATCACTTAAGTTGTGTATTATTTACACAAATACACAAGTTAAGTAATGATTTGGAAATACACACAGTGAAATATTTGTGGCAGTGCCGTACATATCAGAGCTGCACTCTGCTGTGCAGCAACTCACGCAGTTCGTTCGAATTAGCTCCCGTCCAAAAATAAAAAATAAATATCTGGTGATCCAGTGAGTAGTCTATCCCTCAAATAACTGAGGTGGCCCCATGCCATCAGGAAAAGTAGCCCCCCATACTGACTGCCTTATCACTGTAAGTGTACCTACCAGCTGCCGGTGCCCCAGGAGTCACCCAATGAGTCAGACATGACTCTGGTCCAGTTGATTGATTCCCTTAGCAATGCCTGGTGGTCCAGTGGATGAAGTCTGTCTTCCTGTCCTGACCACAACTAGATAGCAATCGTGCACACCCCTCCATTCCATCTACCAATCTGAATTAACCTAAGTGCAACCCAGGTCCTGAGGATGCTTAAAAAGGATACATCCTCTGAGTCTTCAGTCCGTGTTTGATCGTGTCCCAAAATCCAGATTCCACTCACAGACCCACACTGAATCTGTTAGAGCCAGTGCCCCAAACTACTGAAATGCTCACCTCACCTAAACTACAACTGCTGACTGACAGCCAGGTCACATGTAGAGCAGACTGTTCTGAGTCTGCAGTTCATGTTCTGAATGTCAGAAAGTAGCCCCGGTGACTAAAATAGACAGGGTGCCCCTGGTGCCCCTACCTTTGATGGATGTGCCTTTTGAGAGAATTGCAATGGATATGGTTGGCCCCTTAGGCAAAAGTAAGAAGAGTAATTGATTAATTTTGGTAATATATGACTGTACTACTTGATACCCAGAGGCAGTTCCAATGTGTGCTGTCACAGCTCCAAAAGTAGCAGCAGAGCTTCCCAAAATTAAAAGCAGGGTGGGCATACCTAAAGAGATCATTACTGATCAGGATAGTAATTTTGATGCTGCATTGCTGAAGGAGCTGTACCAACTCTTAGGTATCACTGCTGTAAGAACCTCCCCTTATCACCATCAGACAGTCTTGTTGAGCATTTTTTTTAATTTATTGTACTTTTTGCCACCTGCTACCCCTCCTTTGGCTCATTCCCACCACCTGCCTTGCTCCCCTATCACCATATCCCCTCCAGTACCCCCTGATGTGCCCCTCAGGGTGGGGCCACTGCTTTGATTCAGCCAGTATACTGTGGGAGAAGGTGTTGGTAGCAACCAACATTATCTCACTGGATTCTCCCCCAGGTAGGTGTTATGGGCTGGTCAGCGCAGCAGAGCTGAGTAAGGTCAGCAGAGAGGCGGGGAGCCATTGAGGCCAGGCACCAGGTGTGCTTCATCTTGGTGGCCAACAAGCTTTTTGAGCTGCCCCAGGGGTGGGGACATGCAATGATGTCCAGTGTCCACCCTACCCCTCAATTTTAAGGGCTGGTCACCTGTGGTTCGCCCAGCTTCTGCCAGGAGTCCCTCAAGCACCAGGCACACTAACCCTCCCTCCCCCCAGAGAAGGACAGCAGTCCATGGGACACTCGATCCTTCCTCCCCGGCTGGCCCTCCAAGTCACCAGTGCTGCAAGTGGAAATCTAACCACTGTGCCAGCAGGCCGTCCCGTCTTGTTGAGCATTTTATCCAAACCCTAAAACACATGTTAAAAAGGTTTGTGAAAGGTGAAGGGAAAGAATGGGACCAGTACTTACCTTACCTGCTTTTTGCTTACAGAGAAGTGCTACAAGCATCAACAGGTTTATCACCCTTTGAAATGTTGTCTAGTAAAGACAACCTAGTGGGCCACTAAGTATAACAAAGGAAACATGGGAATATAACCGTACTCAGAAAAAATCTATTACATCTTATATGTGTGCACTGAGAAAGAAACTGGCAAAATATGCTGAAATTGCCCACAGTAACTAGGAAGAAGCCCCCAAAACAGTAGAAGATGTATTATGATCATGAGGTAAAAGAAAAAGTTTTTGAGCAGGTGAAAAGATTTTGTTACTGTTACCCCTACAGAAAAATATTTTTGTTGCCGTGTGAAGTGGCAAGGGCTTTATAAAGTTGTTAGATGTACTGGTACAGTTAACTATGAGACTGAGTCCCCTGATAGGAAAAATCCTACCAAAATATACCATGCTAACCTCCTGAAGAAATGGGTTAAAAAAAACACCAAAGGCTGCTTTGCCAGTCTTACCAGAAACTGCTAAAGAAGATATTGATATAGCTTATGACAGACTGCAACAGACTGTAACTTCTGATGCTGTAAAGTTGAATGTTTCCTTACCCACAGAACAAACTGTAGAATTTTATACTTTGGTAAAGACATTTAGAAGTACTTTTACCATGGTGCCAGGCCAAGCAAAAGGGATCAAGCACATAATAGTGACAAAGAATGCACACCCTATCAGACAAAAGACATACAGATTACTAGAGCAGTTAAGAGCAGATGGGCAATACAAAAAAATGAAAGAGTGGTGTATTATAGAGAAATCAAGAAGTGTTTGGGCAGCACCAATGGGTGGGGGGGAGATGACAGATATAGGGATTACAGAGAGCAGGATACTAGATGGGATGAGGGCATTAAGGGTGGACAGAACACCTGGACCTAATGGTATTCACCCTAGGGTACTAAGGGAGTTGGCAGAGGTTCTGGTGGGGCCACTGGCCAACCTGTTCAATACCTCCCTGGACACAGGATGTGTACCACAGGACTGGAGAATGGCCCATGTGGTGTCCATCCACAAAAGTGGCCCAAAGGATGAACCAGGAAACTAAGTTCATGGAGACCATCCTGAAAGAGAGGCTAGTGAGCTTCTTGGAGGAAAACAGTCTCCAGGATGGTTAACAGCACAGGTTTGTAGCGGGCAGATCCTGCCAGACATACCTTGTAGAGTACTATGACTGGGTGACGTAGGGACTGGACAAGGGCCATGCAGTAAATGTTCTGTATTTAGACTTCAGGAAGACCTTTGATTCAGCGCTGCATAGGAGGTTAGGAGGAAACTGAAATATGTGGGTGTGGGACCAAAAATGGTGAAATTGATCACAAACTGGCTAAAGGGAAGACAGCAACAGGTGTTGGTGATGGGGGACCTCTCACCACCGAGAGTAGTGGCAAGTGGGGTAACAGAGGGATTGGTACTGGGACCGGTGCTGTTTGGGATTTTTATTGCAGATATCTCACACAGGCTCCGGAGCAGGATCAGTCTGTTCACAGATGATACCAAGATGGGAACTGTGGTTGACAATGTGGAGGGGTGGAAGGGGTTGCAGGAGGACCTGACTAAGCTGCAGGAGTGGGAGAAAAAAAAAACTTGGCAGTTGGGGTTCAACGCCAAGAAGTGCAAAGTTCTGCACTTCGATGCCAGGAACCAGGGGAGATATTATTACTTCAATAGGGTACAGTTGTGGAGCTCCACAGAGGAGAAGGACCTAGGAGTGACCATTATGGGGAGCATGAACAACTCTGCTCAGTGCAGGAAGGCAGCAACAAAAGCCAACAAAATGCTGGGGTGTATTGCAAGAGGGGTCTCCTCCAGAAGGATGGAGGTTATCCTGCCCCTGTATAGGTCATTGGTCAGGCCCCACCTGGAGTACTGCATGCAGTACTGGTGCCCATTCCTGAAGAAGGACATCAGATTGTAGGAGGGGGTGCAGTGAAGAGCCACAAAAATGATCCAGGGATTAGAGTGCAAGCCCTATGAGGCCAGGCTGGGAGAGCTGAATATGTATGTATTCGGTGGAGGAGAGGAGGGATGGTTGGGATATGAACAAGACCTTTTAATATCTGAAGGGAATAAACAAGACCAACACAGAAGGGATTTTCCAGATGAGAAGGGAAAGGGACATGAGAGGGCATGGACTGAGACTGGAAGAGGGAAGATTCAGGAGGGAGATGAGGAGACATTTTTTCACTGAAAGAGTGGTGGACAAAGGGAACACCTTACCAGATGAGATAGTGTCCTGTAAGATGGTGGGCAGTTTCAAGAGGGGTTGGGACAGGGTAAGAGGAAGGGGAAGGGATACTGGGAAGAGGGGGCAGGAGGGGCAGCTGTGAGATGAAGTCCTAGCTGCACACTTGAGCAGAATCAATAGAGCATGAAGCCTGTTTCTGCTGGCAATTTTGTATGGTCGTATGTTTGTAACGGTGATTGTAACTAAAAAAAAGAGGGTATAAGAATCTGTCTTGATTTTAGCAAAATTAATCAACTGTCCATATTTGACAGCTATCTTCTGCCCAGGATAGATAATTTGGTGGACCGACTGGGAAGTGTCAAGTACATTAGTACCCTCAGTCTCTCCAAGGGTTGCTAGAAAATTTCCCTAGCTAAAGAATCCAGAGACAAAACTGCACTTTCCACTCCAATTTGAGTCTATTAGTTCACTACCATGCTGTTTGGTTTACATGGTGCACCCGCTACATTAAATCAGTACATGAATATAATTCTAGCCCCGCACATTGGTTATTGTGTTGCTTATCTGGGTGATGTTGTGGTGTACAGTCCAGACTGGAAAAGCCACCTGGAACACCTACAAGCAGTTATCCAATCTATTGAAAATGCAGGTCTGACCATTAATCCTACCAAGTGTGCATTGGGCATGCAGGAAACCAGATACTTGGGATGTATTTTGGGAAATGGAGAAGTAAAGCCAGAGATTTCCAGGATGGAAACTGTAGTTAACAGTCCTGTCCCTAAAACAAAGAACATGTGAGGTCATTTTTAGGTCTGGCTGGTTACTGCAGATTTGTTCCCAACTTTACCCACTTAGCTACTCCCCTCTCTGAACTCACAAAAAATGGTACTTGAATAATGTAATCCCAGAGTGTAATGAGGCTTTTCAGGCCATCAAGGTTGCATTATGTTTAGCCCCTGTTTTAAGAAGTCCAGACTTTGAGAAACAATTTCTGTTACAGACATGCATCAGAGGTAGGCTTGGGTGCAGTCCTTAGAATATAGATGGGCAAGAACATCCCATTCTTTATATCAGTAGAAAAGTGCACAACAGAGAGAAAAAAATACTCCACTACTGAGAAATAATGTCTTGCTGTGAAATGGGCAATGGAGGTCCTTAAGTTTTATTTGCTAGCAGCTGACTTTTTTTGTTCTTATAACAGATCACAGTCCTCTCTGTTGACTTATTGAAATGTAGAATAAAAATCCCAGAATCACAAGGTGGTACCTGGTACTACAGCCATTTAAATTCAAAGTAATGCACAAATCTGGAAAAGAAAATGTCAGTGCTGATTTTCTGTCAAAATATGTTTCAGGAATTTGAAATTCAGAAGGTTGAAAAATGTGTGTGTTTAACTGAAATGTTTGCTGTAAAAGACATTGCATATGCAAGGAACTGTAAATGCTATAAGGTAATATTAATAGAGAAAAAAAGAAGGTTTGGAAACCTGTTTTTAAAAGAACAAAAAAAACAGATTCCCTCTAAAAGAGGGGGTATGTGACAGGATTGGATAAGATCCTGTCCCATTTGTTATGCAGAGAGAGTTAAAAGCAAGGATCTGTTCTGTCTTCTCCAATTTGTTCTACTTCTCTTGTATTTTGCCCATCTGATTGTGCAATTAAATTTTCTTGCGGCACCTAAGGAACTGGCCACTCCAAAAGTACACACACACACAATCTTCCTGCCTTCACACGCTATTTCTTGCTGTTTCTATTATTTCTGTCCTCCCTTATTTCTCTGTTGTGAAAAAATATATGTGAATCTTTATGTGAAACTGGGATCCCTTGGTTTGCAAATGTACATACTTATACTGTTGAAAAGACTGCAGAAAGCTATTTGGGTTTCATTTTCAGAGTTGTCAACAGGAGATCAGTTCTGGGGCACAATGTTCTATTTTGTTGTATCTGCAGGAAAGAAACTGGCAAAGTTCTGATACATTTTGTGAGAAACAGGAGATTACCTTAATGAGCGCTGGACGCAGAAGTTAGAGCAATATTTTGTTGGGGAGGGGGAGAGATTGAGATTAAGATTTAGAGATACCCTCAGATGAAGGACTTTGTTTTGTTTGAACTGCCTGCATAAGAGCTAGCCTGCACAATTTAAATTTTTTATTTTATTGTTATTGATAATAAAACACTACTTGTGAATTTTATAACTTCTCCTGGTTTGTCTATGCTTCCTGACCTATGCCTCAACGGCAGTGGGAAACAGTAACTGCTGCAGAGTGGCTAATGTGTAGGGACAATGCTGCCATTTTTTTCGGGGGCATTTATAAAGGTGGAGAGGATTACAGAGCAAGTGCTGCAGAGAATGTGAATAACAGTGAATGGCAGCATTTTGGGGGTAGAGACTGAGGGGACAGCAAGTTCTGCAGAATGGCTAATGTATGTTGTGGAGGGGGCAGAGATCTGGGATGGATGGATATAGAGTAAGTGGCGCAGAACAGGTAACGTGAATTATAGTGAATGTTGGCAGTTTGGGGACAGATATCGAGGAGGGGAGAGACAGCAAGTACTGTAGAGCAGGCAATGCGAATGCTTGGGAATGGGGGCATGTTGGGGGTAAAGATTGGGGAAGGAGGAGAGGCAGTGCCACAGAGTGGCAAATGTATACAGAGAATGGTGGCATGTTTGGGGCCAGAGATGGGTAGAATAGGGATAAAGCCAGAGACTGCATCATGTATATGGAGAATGGCAGTATGCTGGGGGGGGGGAGATTAGGGGGAGAAATACAGAGCAAATGGCACACCGCTGGTAATATGAAGTACTGGGAGTGGTGAGTTGTTTGAGGGTGGATGGGAGAGAGTATGTTCTGCAGAGCAGCTAATGTGTAGGGACAAAGCCAGCATTTGGGGGGGGGCAGATATTGGAGGAGATGAATAGAGAGCAAATGCCACAGAGCAACTAATGACGATGTACTGAGTGGCAGCATTTTGAGGGGGAAGACGCTGGGGAAGGGGGTAAGAACAAGTGCCACAGAGTGGCTAATGAAAAGGGAAAATGTTGCCATTTGTGGGGAAGGCAGAGATCGAGAAGGGAATTTGATACAGAGCAAGTGGCACAGAGCTGCTAATGTGGATTGCAGTGAATCCTGGCAGTTTGTGGTGACAGATATTGAGGAGAAGGGAAAGAGCCAGTGCCACAGAGTGGCAAATGTATAAAGAGAATGGCAGCATGTTTGGGCGGTCAGAGATGGGGTTGAACAGGGACAGTGACCATGTCATATATATGCAGAATGGTGGTATGTTAAGGGCGAGATAAGGGAAGGGAGGAATAGACAGCAAATGGCACACAATGGGTAATATGAAGTACTGGGAGTGGTGAGACGTTTCATGGTGGATGGGAGAGAGCAAGTGCTACAGAGCAGCTAATGTACATGGAAAATGGCAGCAATTTAGGAGGTGAGCAGGGGTCGTGGTGGGGGGAGGAGTGCGAGAGGGAGTGGGGACACACTACTGTTAAGCTACTCTATGGTGCTGCTGCTGTAAACATCCAAGGGGTACCCAACTAGAAACAAAAGAGAGGCAGTGCACTCAAGGCCAAGTACAAAAAAGCTTATTTGGTCGAAAGACTCAACTAAAGTACATTACAGTGCAGAAAAATCCAAATTACACAAAACCCTTAGAGGGTTGCTGGCCAGGCTCTCCAGCCACCCCCAGGGGCTTTCTGTGGATTTTTGTGTGTAAGCCCCCTAAATTAGCTTACCTGGTGAGGTCTACGGCCCTCTGTCCTCCTGGCATGTCTCTCAAGTGGCTCTGTTAGAGCTCGAGCCATATTGGTTCCTCAGTTGCTCCACAGCGGGTAGCCACTGACATTTCAGGACCTCAGCCCAGAAACAGAATTGGGCTGAGATCTGATCCACATTTCTTCCCACCAGTAAAGGGGGAGGCATAGTTTTAGCCATGGTTAAAAGGCTCAATTAAATAAATCAGGGTTGGGTAGAATAAAGAGCCAGCATTGAGATTAACAAAATGGCAGCCCCATAAAAAAACTACAGAATGGGGCTGCTAGGTAAAATAAAGAGCCAGCACTGAGATCACATGGGAGATGGCAGCCAATTGCAGGGAGGCTGTTGGAAGGTGATAAATTAAACTGTTTGCCAGGAGAACACAAGAAGGGGCACCCAGAGGGAGCTGAATGTGGCTGGGAAGAGAGAGACTTGGAGTCTAACTTTTGGTAGTTTGCCTTGCTACTTCTGGACCGCAACTCTAAAGAAATATTATTAAGTGTCTGCAGGAGGATCAGTGGGCTGTGTCAGCTGATGAAAGTGGGAAATTGCTCCCTATCAGCCCCAGTTGTTGAACACTGTTCCTGAGCTTGGAAAAATAGTTGGACTGCAGATACTGACTGAGCTACTGTGCCCCTCTGTGGAGAGACTGTTTGGGGAAGGAGACATTTCAGCCAGGGAAGTAAGGAAGAAAGGTTTTGACCAGTGTGAAAGGACATGAACAGTTCTGCCTGAGTGAAGTCTGTCTACAAAGGCCCAGTGCTGAAGTTGGCAAGGCTGGCCAGGTGAAGATCATCACCCCTTGAATTTCATCCAGCTTCAAGGCCTTCAACTTGTGGTGCACCACCAATGGAGACCATACATGGTGCCATGTAACTTGCTCAGCTGACAGGCCCCTGTGTGAACTGCAAAAACTATGAGTACCCTGAGCTGTGGCTCTGGGGAGTCTATTAGTTAGCCAGTTAGGATTCAGGGGGGTGATTTCTGAACAGGACTCCGTGGTACATCAAAGTTAGCAAGATCTACTTGTCCTTGTTTCATGACATGGAACCTTTGTAAAAGAGCCCGTAGCTCAAAGGTGTTGTTCCGAAATCTTAATAAATAAATAAGAGATCGAGATTTCAAGTTTGAAAGTGTGTTCGGTGTGTTAGTTGGGCCCAGACGAAAGACCTGCAGGCCTACATCACCATCAGATGAGGTACCCTCCATTAGAGCTGCTCAGATAACATCCTAGAAATTGGGATACTAACAGATACCTCCCATTTGACCAGATATTTGCTGAGGTAGGATAGTAGTACTATCTGACCAAGGATCC
Source organism: Neoceratodus forsteri (assembly GCA_016271365.2). Taxonomy (NCBI): domain Eukaryota; kingdom Metazoa; phylum Chordata; order Ceratodontiformes; family Ceratodontidae; genus Neoceratodus; species Neoceratodus forsteri. The sequence goes on along the minus strand of CM057449.1, from coordinate 245,326,465 downwards.
TACCCTCTAGGATCCAGCTTGGATCCTAGCTATCTGACCTAGGATCCCTGGATCTGACCTAGGATCCATCTGTAACCCCCCACAAATGAGGGTTCCTTAAAGTCTTCCTCGAGCTTGCCTAAATGCTCACTGCCAGGCTGGTGTCCTGCGTTTTAGCAGTTTAAATGTGATTGCCAGAGAGTGCCTGTATAGCCTCTGTGTACTGTCTCTTTAAGAGCTGCCTGGATTGCAGTCATAAGTAATCTGAGAGGGAGAGAAGATAATTATTTCGGACTAAATCCAAGTTTGTGAGAATGAAGTAAGCCACTGATTTTTTTACCAGGCTCATACCTGAAAAAGACTGAAGATTTTGCTGAATGTGATCGGCCTATCAGGATTTCCAGCTGCTTTTGAATCCCCAGTTTGTGCAAAAACTGCGATCGTGACCGGAAAGCGGTTTGCCTGGTACAGTAGAATTTCCTTACATGTAAATGTGTTGTGTATTGAAAGTGGGTCGTGATTTGGTTCCCCACTATATGAACTGTGTTCTGCTTGCTGGTACCATAGAGACCTTTACATGTAAATGTGCTGTGTATTGAAAGTGGGTCGTGATTTGGTTCCCCACTGCGTGAACTGTGTTCTGCTTGCTGGAAGCTTTATCCAGCCTAATCAGACTGAATCTGCGTTCATCTCCATTCAGCCTGGGCCATGCCACGCTGGTTCTGCCAGACTACCCCACTGCACAAAGAAAGCCACCAACAAGAGACCTGCCTGGGGATCAGCCCCCTGCTCCACGCTTGAACAGGAATGATGCCTCGGCGAATCATGTGGGCCCTGCTTCTCCTGGCACTCCAGATTAACCACCTGCTGTCTCGATTTTCATCCAGCCTGTGTCCAGTCTTGGGTATTGTGAGTAATCATCAGGGTAACTCCCTGCAACAACAGCCAAATCTAAAAGTGTGTCATCTGATTGTCTTGCTGTTTTCTTTTCACGAACTGAACCCTCCGGCTCCAGATTACAAATAGTGTGTGTTGTGCATGTTGTTTTCTTCCATCACAGGACCCCAACCAGCTGCAGCGTTCCTGGCTAGAATACTATTCTCCATCTGGATACCCAGAGTGTGTGACTGTTTATGGACCCTGAAGTGCATGCATAACTGTTTGATTGATAGAGCCTTTAAGCAAATTAACCTGATTACGCCCCTCCCTTGTTCAAGTCCCTTAAATAAATCAGATCTAACTCTTTTTTGCATTTACCCTGACTGTAGTTCCAGTTTGTGCAAGAGTACTGTACTGCTGTTATTTGCTGTGTATAACCTTGTTTTACAGGGGGTCCCCAGGGCCAAGCAAGAGGAAAGCCCTGGTGGTAAGTGCAAACAGTGTGGGTTCTTGTGTGGTGTATCAGGGGTATTGTGAAAGTGATTACTGTGTATCCTTCTGGCCACTAGTAAGGAAGGAGGGGGGTTACAGTGTCCCGAAGGGCTGTGCACAGGTTATCTATACCACTACCAACCCAGACCTCCGGATGGAGGCACCCATTTCAGGACTCAGGCCCCTTAACCTGCTACTAGCCAAGCAGGCAGGGGTAGTAGCCCTTGGGATAGCACCATCTAGGGGTTACACATCACTGTCTGATCCCAGATCTGAACTATCTGACCTAGGATCCATCACTATCTAACCCTGGATCCTACACATGTCTTTGGTAGGATTTCTAGTAGGATCCAAGGTAGGATACCAGCACTATCTGACAGATAGTGGTAAGATCCACAAAAGCACTATCTGAGCAACATTACCCACCATATGGGGACATTCTGAGTGCACCCAGTGGTGGGAGAAGGGGTTGCTATGGGCAATGTTATTTTCTAACTAAAGTGTGGTGGTGTTTGACTTTCTCCTCCTTGTTCCCCCTCCCCAAACAAATAAGTTCACTGTTTGCATTTCATCCACTGTCACTGTGTTATTGAAAGTGCGCTGCTGGGGGTGGGGGTGCTACTGTGTGGGAAACGGTTACTGTGTGGGGAAAAGTGTTAAGGGGGCAGCTTACTCATTTTCCTGGGGGGGGTGGTACTCTGTTCTTTATCCACAGGTATTCCCTGCCATTTCCCCCAGGTGGAGGCACTGCGCCACATTCACTACCACTGTGGAACCCTGGCCGGCCCCCTCGGAAGTGTGTCCTGAGTTGCCCCAAGGGCCTCGGTGCAGCCTAGGTGAGTCAAAGGGCAGTTATACGTGTAATGCGGATTTTTCTGAACTGTACTTAGCCTTGAGTGCACTGCCTCTCTTTTGTTCCTAATTGGTGAGGGGAGGGATACAGATCAAGTGACAAACAGCAGATAATGTGACTTGGCAAGAATGGGGGGACATTGTGAGGGCAAAGATCATGGCTTGGGAAGAAGGAGAGCAAGTAATGAGAATTATGGGAAATGGCAACATTTTAGGGTGGGGCAATAGATTTTGGAGTGGGGAGAGAGAGCAATTGCTGCAGAGAGGCAAGTGTGTATTGGTCATGGTGGTATGTTGTGGGGGGTCATTGATCATGGAAGGATAGAGAGCAAGTGGGGAAGGGAAGATCTTGTGTTTAACTGAAGGGGGGTGGTAGAGATTAAGGAGGATGTAAGGAAAAAGTGTCGAGCGGCAAATATAAAGAAAAATGCTGTTCAGTGTGTTAATCACTGCAGTACAGTGTGTGTTCAAAGCATGGGTAGAAACGCAGAAGCAGAACTGAAAGCAGGGACAAGGTTTTGTGTAGGTCTTAGGAACTGCACAAGAAAACCCTCTACTTTCCATTTTCCAGCCTTGTGATTTGGCAAGGTCTTCAAAAGGAATAGAGTGCTAGGTGAAGAAGGGATATGCCCTCAAAAGCTCCTCATAGTTCAGACTGCTATCAATGTTTTCATAAGATTTACAAGCAAACATGTCCAGCTTGCCTTCTGAGTATGTTGGTTGACCATTGTTTATTTATTTATTTTGTAATGTCCAAAATGCTTCAATTTTAGTGTTCAAAAGACAGGTAAGCAGAGTAACACAGCTCCTTACCTAAACTGATCAATGAGTGGAGGAACATGTTAGAACATATTTTACTTGGTTTCTACCATGTATGAGAATACATTAATTCAACGAGTTGAAACACTGCATCATGGGTATACAAATGAGATAAGTTGTGCAACATCTCTGCCATTCCCTGACAATTAAAAGCATTAAACTGGGTCACATAGGAAAGAAGTAAACAGTAGCACATATGTGGAACTAGAAGCAGAGGCAAGGTTTCAAGTAGTGCTGCAAGTTCAGTTCTACCAAAGAATTGAATACCTCGAACATTGGGTATTAGAGTCTTTCAGATGGTGGCAAATCTTTAGGGTGAATAGGCAGACTTATGGTTCAGCTGGTTTGACCAAGTCTGAATGATGTGGACTTGCTGAACCAGTCAAACCGTGAACTGCAGTTCGCACCTGAAACATTACTCACTGTGACTGTGAGTCACACATTAGTCCAGCCTCCTTTTGGACGCAGCTATGCAGCTCAACAACCCCACTTGAGCCAGTGGGAGAGCTCACTCACACACTCAGCATCAGGCTGATAAGTAGCTCAAGCAGGGTGTTGTACAAATCTATTCTGATTAGCTAGGGAAAAAAAAGGAAATGTATTTCTTTCAGCACTAAAATTTCAATTAGATACAGTAGTTGGCTGAACAGCAGGGTTGCAACTTGGGGTTGGGATGAAAAGGAAGAAAAAAAACAGCAGCAGCAGCAGTGTTGCAGCCTGCAGGCTTGTAGCAGGCCTCTGGGACCAGGGGCTTTCCTGACTGGTGGGACTGGAGGAGGAGCGTGCTTTTGGCTGGGCAGTGGGCAGATGGGGCACGTGAGGTGGCAGTCTGCCAGTGCCCATTTTTTGTTGAAGTAGCATTTTAGCAGGGCATTATAAGCCCCTAGCAGAAGCCTTTTGGGACTTGCTCTGTTAGGAATTTTACTGCGCTGGGCATTGAGTGTGTGCCAGCCGGCAGCAGGACAGTGTCTCTCCACAGGTAGTTGGCACCTTGGTGGGATCCTCTTGATCAGTTTCAATTATTTTTATGGCAGTTTTGTAGTAATCAATCTTTCTCCTCCTTCTGAATCCTGAAGCAGCCTTTTACAATGTGATCTGGGCAATATGAGCCAGCTGATCTAGCAGTGTGCTAGTGCCCAGACCCTGGTAGGTGGCACCTTGGCAGCATCCCATAAAAAAGACAACAATATATAGTTTATTCCTCCTCCTCCCCCTCCTGAGTCCTGAAGCAGCCTTTTGCAGTGTGATCTGGGTGGTGGGCAGCAAGTGTGTACCAGCTGGCAGTGTGCCAGTGCCCAGCCCCTGGTAGGTGGCAGCTTGGTGGCATCCCATTAAAAAAAAGTAAAAAAAAAAAAAAGATGGTTCCTTCCTCCTCCTGAGTCCTGAAGCAGCCCTTTGCAGTGTGATCTGGACAGTGGGCAGCAAATGTGTACCATACCAGGCCCCTGGCAGGTGGCACAATGGTAGCATTCCATTACAAAAAAAGCAGCCTTTTGCAGCGTGATCTGTTCAGTGGTCAGCAAGTATGTATGAGCTGGCAGCATGCCAGTGCCCAGCCCCTGCTAGATGAAACCATGGTGGCATGCAAGAAGAGAAAAGAAAAGAAAATGTCCACATTTGTGAAGTTCCTTCCTCCTCCTCCTCCTCCATCCTGAAGCAGCCATTGCAGTGTGATCTGGTCAGTGGGCAGCAAGTGTATACTAGCTGGCAGCATGCTAGACCCTGGTAGGTGGCACCTTGGTGGCATCCCATAAAAAAAAGAAAAGAAAAAGTTCCCCACATTCCTGAAGTTCCTTCCTCCTCTTCCTGAGTCCTGAAGCAGCCTTTTTCAGTGTAATCTAGGTGGTGGACAGCAAGTGTGTACCAGCTGGCAGGGTGCCAGTGCCCAGCCCCTGTTTCAGCTGGTAGCGAGTTGGTGCCTGGTCTCTAGCAATCCTTGCTGGCATACCATTGATAAAATAAAATAAATAAATAAATAAATAAAAAATAACATCACAAAAATAAATAAAATATAAAGACCTCCTCATTCTCATCACCCAAGTGGCTGAGTCCTGTAGCAAGCATCAGGAAATGGAGCAGCTGACAGGTCAAGCAGATGACGACATGGGATCATCTGATTCCAGTCACATCAAAGAAAAAAGCATAGTGGACTTGGTCATAGATCCTCTGGCTCAGTGGGAACTACAAGTACAGAGTAAGATGACAGGTGTAGCCAAAGCTATAAGTTAGCCCTCAAGACCTATTTATTTAGGTTAGCTTTCCCTGACAGTGCCAGCTGATAGTCTTTAGTTATTAATGGTATGTTGCTGTAGGAAAGTACATCAAGGGAATAATTTATTTTAACTGGATTGTATGGAATGTTTAAAAGACGTTATTTTTGTATGTGTATTATATTTTATGTTCGGCTGGAAAGGTGCTTTATAAATAAAGTTCATTATTATTATTATAAATAGTCCATAGAGTATCACACATTGTAGGAACCACTCACAGTGGCATTGCAAGGGTTGCAACATGATAAATCATTGTAGAAAAACAAAAAAGGAATAAGAAAGGAGTGTATCAGGTAATGAGACAGGTAGAGGAGAAGGAAAGTGATGTGGCAGAGCTTCTTGGGGACAGAGATACAGACTGTGATTATATACCTGATAAAAGTTATAGCAGCAGCAGCAGTTTTCGGGAGGAGGAGGAGGAGGTAGAACTGGTGGGAGTTCAGCTTGGGGCAGGTGCACATAAGAGATCCAAAAAGACTGAAAGTAGTGGTAAAATCAGAAAAAGAAAGGCCACAGCAGATGAAGAAGATGCAGGCAAAACTGGTGGCCCAGCACACATGGTAGAGAAGGAAGAAGAACCATTCCCTGCCTCTAGCAAACTGATGGAGGAAGAGGAGGAGGATGATAATGTGGAAACAGCCCCCAGTAGCCCACCCATTAGGCAACAACAAGCAGTGCCAGTAGTCAAGACCAAATCGGTGATGTCGGTGGTGCAGGATTTCTTTAGAGTGGACAAAGAATCATGGTGTGTCTTTTGTGTAAAAACAGGATGAGTTGGGGTAAGCAGGGAACAAGGCTGGGGACATCTTCTATGAAAAGGCATTTGCTGAAGTCTCACTGATTTCAGTATGAGAAAGCATGCCAACGCACAGCGTCAGCAAAATAACAACCAGGCGGTGAAGCTGATGTTGATGATGATGGCCAAGGAGAGGAGAACATTAGGACTCCTAGGAGACCACGTAGAGAGGAAGCAGAAAAAGTCCTTCAGGCAGTAGCCGATGCACAACTGCAACATCTTCCATTCATCACTTCTTTAGCCCACTGATTCTTACACCTCTGAGGGGCTGCAAATCCCCAGCCACTTTCACTCCCCTGTGTGGCAAAAATAGTAGGCAGCTGACATGTCCAGAGGGGGAAGCGCTCAATGCTTATTGGTCGAGTCCCTGGAAAAGGGCCAGAAGTATTAAGCCAACACACTAGAGGCAAGAAAGTTAACAAGCACAATTGTGGAAATGCTATCCACTGACTTGCTGATTTTCTGTTGCTTATGCAGGTTGTAGTGCCAATGTATCAAGTGCCCAGTGATACCTGCTTTTCCACAGTGGCACTTCCTGATTTGTATCAGAGTGTCTACAAGACAGTGTCACATGCCCTGAAATCATTATTTGTTCCAGCCATTCACATCACCACTGACATGTGGACCAGTGGTCAGACTACTGATTACGTGGCAGTGACTGCTCATTGGGTCAGTTTCCCCTCTTTGTTCCCCTCCTCTTCCTCCTCCTCATCCTCTGGGTTAAGTGCCAGCAGCAGCAGTTGCAGTAGTCACAAGTCACTGGGCCCCCCCCCAGTGTCCACAAGAAGACAGCTTTATGTATTACTAGCTTTGACAATGACCATCATGCAGAACACTTGTTACATTTCCTTCAACAGATGTTTGAGGAGTGGCTGACACCACACACATTGACACCAGGTTTTGCAGTAGCAGATGACGCAAAGAACATTGTGAAGGCAATTGATGATGGAGATTATACACGTTCCATGTTTTGCTCACAGTATAAATCTGGTAATTCAGATTCCTAGATGAGGAAGGCACCACTGTGCAGACATGTGTAGGTCTGGCCAAAAACATTTGTGGTCATTTTAGTCATTCTGTAAAGGCACATAAGCTAGTAAGAAACATTCAAAAGCAGAACCACCTACCACTCCACCACATGAAACAGGATGTGGCAACATGCTAGAACTCCACCTATTACATGATGGGACAGCAGCTAGAACAACAGTAGGCTATTCACCAGTATGCTGTTGAGCATGATATTGGTAAGGAAGATGTCAACATCAATTCAAATTAGTGGCACCTGATGGAGACCCTCTGCACTGTGCTGAAGCACTTTCAGGAGGCCAGAAGGGTGGTAAGTGCTGATGCAGCTGGTCTAAGCCAGGTACTTGCCCTCATTGTCCTCTTTAACCTGTGACTTCTTCATATGAAAAGGAAAGGAGGATACCACTGCTGTCAGCCTCGTAGAAAGGATAAGACCACATTTCTGGAATGACACATGCATTTCAAAAATGCGTACTGATGACCACTACATCCTGACCACTTTCTTGAACCCTCAGTTCAAAGACACATTTGAGACATTCTTTGATGCACAAGAATCCAGTAAGGATCAGCAGTCCTATAAAGCCTGGCTTAATCCATGGGGTCTCTGTATGTATGGCACAAAACAAGAACAGGAACATGAATAGAGCAGAAAAACAACACTGATAACCACAATGACAGGCCAGGTGGAGGAGAGGGAAGAAGAAGAATCCCCATCTGTTTCCACTGCTACTGCTGCATGCCACAGGAGTCACTTATTTTTGTTTCAAAGTCAATCTGCTAGTGCTGCTACTGCTGTTACTCCTGCTGCACCCCCAGAAAGACAGCCAACAATGACAAACCACTACAGGAGCAACTGTCTGACTATGGCTTGATAAAGAAGCATGGCAGTTCACTTTCTGACACAGTGGTGCCTGAGATGCCTGCAGACAAAATGGTGCAGGATTACCTGGATGAGGATGTGCCACTAGCAGATGATAAGCCTCTACCGTACTGGTACCGAAAATAGTTTGGCCTTCTTTGACACAAGTAGCTGTTGGGCACCTCAGCTGCTCACCTGCAAGTACACACTCAGAGAGAACTTTAAGTGCTGCAGACAATATTGTCACCAACAGGAGAACATGCATTTGAACTCAAAAGATAGAGATAAGCATAGAAACATAGGAACTGTTGGCCGATAAGGACTGCTAGGCCCATCTAGTCTGCTCATAAGCCCTCCTCTTGATTGCGGCCTCTGACCCTACTAGGTCAATGGCTTTCTCCTCAGATGCTCACCTTTTTTTTTTATTAACCTGTCCCTTTTTCAAAACACCTTTTTGAAACAGCTTATGGAGGATAAAATCTCCTACACTTCCAGCTGGCCCAACAGCGGTGGATGGGGAGGACATCCATGTCCATTCATTTTTTTTTAACCACACACACACACACACACACACACACACACGAAAAGTGGGATGCTGCAATGTTCTCTTCTGCACTTGAACCTTTAGTTTCTTCTTATATATAGGCTCCTTCAGCCCCCGAGCAGATATATATAATATAGCGTGTGTGTGTTACTGTGTGTATATATATATATATATATATATAGAGAGAGAGAGAGAGGGAGGATACATGATGGGCGGGGGTGATATGAAAATATTCTCACTCACTGCAGAGGTGATCTCTGGATACCCGCGCCGGGCAACAGTGAGAGATCCAGAGCCCACTGGTGAGTGAGATATTTCCATAGCACACAATCTGCACACATCATGTGCTATTTATACAATAGGGGTGGGAGCTTTTGAAATACTATTGCTGTGTACTTTTTCTGTGTGCTTTCTGCTCTTTCTGTGTGTGGTGTGAGTGTGTGTGAGTTTTTCTGAATGGGCTGGGAGTCTTAGAAACACCATGGCACACAGGTGAGTTTCCTTTTCAATGGTAATTGAGTAACTTGCAGGCCTCAGTGAAAAAGAGAAACTGAAGCAGTTTCATTTAGAATGCAGGTTGTAGTGATGAAGTGGTGACATCGGCACAGTATGGATAAATGGAATTTATCATCACAGTGCTGATGTCATCGTCATTTATCACACTCCAGTGAAGATATCTCCATTTATCATACTCTAGAAGCTCTCACCCCTATTGTATAAATACACATACACACATATACATACATACACGGTCGTGCCCCTATAGTTAGGGTTGAGTAGCCTGTTTAATATTAAACCTCAAATTTTGCACTTTAATAACTTTGCAACCAATCAATGGATTTACGCAAAATGTGGTATGCACTGTTCTGTGGGGGTAGCTCTCTTAATGTGGCAAGTGTCTTTCTAGTCGGATGTACGGATCCTGAGATCCAGATAGTGATAAAACCTTAAAAGTTGCCTCTTTTTTTGCAGTTTTTTCCTTATTGCCTTGTGTCCACACGGTGTGGATTTTTTGTGTGATTTTCTTATGGTATAACCAGCTTGGGTAACAGAACTGCCATGCTTAGTTTGGTGAAAAAATATTAATCTTTTACGTTATAAAATTTTTAAGTTTCCAATTGTTTTCAATGGGAAATCTCCTGTTGGTATAGGGATAAAGTTCACCCAAGGATTGACCTCACAAAAAAGGAATCATTCTCACAAAACCAATTCCTTTTTATGCGAGACCAAAATTCTTTTTCATGATTGAAAAATCCTTTTTCATGAGCCATCATCTTGTTTTCCGTTTAAAAAAAAAATCTAAAGCCTCAAAAATGGCATCCTGGAAAGAGAACACCACACCTAGTTGGCTAATTGGGACCCCTTAGCAGCAATCTGCACTTCGATGTTAGGCATATGCCTCAGAAATGTGTTTTAATTATTGTTAGGAATCCTTTTTCGTGACCACATGATATAAAAAAAGAACCCTTTTTCAGATCACGAGACGTGAAAAAGGATCCTTTATCATGAGTTCTGTGCTGTTCTCCGTGCTGTAATGTATTTTCCTGGTGTCTAGTGGCAGCCCCTTTACCTCTCTGTTTTTTTAATGACATTTATATAATCTGACACCAGGATGCCCACCTCCGGTGTTGGATCCCTCCCCCCCCCCACCACCTGTTGTTTTATTAATGTTTGCTGACATCAGGGGAGCCCAATCCCCCATATCGGCATTCAGAATTCCCTATCCTCAAGTAGAGTGGGACACTGGGGAGCCCACCCTCCAGTGTCCCAAAATAGATTTGTGTTATATGCACCTGCAAAAAGACGTCTTATTATTTTGCTTTTTAAACCTCAAATAAAGAAAACGGTCCCTCATCATCCCCGCCATCCCCCTCCCTCATCCTGATCCTCCCACTGAGCACCCACCCTGTACTTACCTCTGAAAGTCATAGGCTGCCATCTTCTGTGGATCGGGACACATCTGCACTCTTTAGAGCTGAACCGCAAACTGAAAAATGGAGGTAAGTGCCATATAATTTATTTCAATGGCATTTTGAACTTATGTTCATAACTTTGCCATTTTTTTGACTTTTTTCACCAAATTTTCAACATGGCCTTTTTGGGACCCCACCTCATGAACACTGCCACTGTCATTTCATTAATCTGGCCCAGAAGGTGATTTTGTGGTCGCTGCATGAAATCACCTTTCAGGCCAGAAAAATGAAATTTTATCACCAGTGTTCATAAGGTGGGTTCCCAAAAAGGCCATGTTGAAAATTTGGTGAAAAAGTTCCTAACAATGGCAGAGTTACACACGTTCATTGAAATTTTCTACACAAGCGCATAACTTTGATAATTTTCAATAGTTTGACTCCAAAGTTTCAACATGGCCTGTTTTTCACACCAACTCATGAACAGTACAGCTGTCATTTTACACATGTTGTCCAAAACATGTTTTTGCATGTGTGGGGTGGAATGGCATTTTGGCATGTATTTGAAAATGTTCATCTATGGGGATTATGAGGTGGCATCATAACAAGACTATGTTCAAAATTTGGGGTCAAAATATGAAAAAAATGCCAAAATTAAGACAATTTGTTGCAATTTCGCTATGCCTGCTCATAACTTCGGATACGTAGAATATTTTTACCTCAGATTTTCAACATTTTTTTTTTCAATTGTTTAACCAGGAATGGCACACTAAGCTGAAAGCTTGTTTACAGGTGTGACCTGGGAGCACAGGAAAGTTAAGTGACTTGCTCAGGGTCACACAGTATGCAAGTGGGGGCTGTGGGATTCAAACCCAGGACTCCAGATTTGCAGCTCAGAGCCTTAAACCACTGCACTATACTGCTTCCAAACATAGCCTTCTTATTATCCCACCTCATATATGTCGCAGCTGTCATTTTTCAAACCCTGGCCAAAATGTGTTTTCACACCTGTGGTGCGCGGAATGGAGTTGCAGTTGTACAGAATTACGTTTTGGCAGGGATTCAAAAATTTTCTGTAACGGGTACATGAGCAGAGGTAATAAAATGGCTATGCTGACAATTTGGTCACTGTTGTCCTATAAATGGAAGCGCAGGGCCCAGAGGGCCCTGTTGTTCCACAGCTACAGTACATACATATACACATCCATGGAGGGATGGGAGCACAGGGTCCCACAGTAAAATAAGGATACTATATCAGCTTATTTAACCTTTTTTCCCCAATCCAGCATTGCCTGTGATATCTGGTCTGTTTTAATACTCAGTGCTGAATTTCTTCAGTTTAAAGTTGTTGTCTTTTTTTTACTTTTTCATTTGCAGATTATACTGTAAAGCCACTAGAGGGCAACAAGATGTGTAGGCTGCAATCCTCTTGCCACTGCTCCCCCCCTAACACTTCTGTCCTGCGTCATTCATACCGAAATGCTCTGCCTTTTGCCTCTCTCTGTAGTGTCCCTTGCACTGTCTCCCAGGCTATCGCCAGGCATACAACGTGGCATCCAAACCAGGGTTCAAACCAGGTACCTTTAGCTCCAAAGGCAGCAAACCTGCCACTGCACCACTGTGTCTGCCACAATGTTAGGTGTCAACAAGACCCACTTATACCTGCCCATGGTCACATCTACCACCACTGTACTCCTTCACAACACCCACCCACACAAACTAATCATACTACTGTTGCTAACCGCGTTTACCCTGCTCAGCAGCAAACCCCCAGTTGCCTCTGGTATGTACACACCTTTGCTTCTGGGGGAGCATCTCACCCCTCATAGCCTCTCTTGTCACCCTGTCTCTCCCCATAGCCCTCCCTGCACCCCTCCCCTCTATCCCTCCGCCCATCTCTCTGTGCCTTGAGCCCTCCTTGTCTGTTCCTCCACCTGGCCATCCCAGCCCTCACCCAACTTCTCATTCCCTGCTCATCATTTTCTAAGCTTGCCAGCCGCTGCTACCTGGCAAAATGCCACCAATTCATGGCCCTTGTCAAGATATTCTACTTGCTTCTTCTACTATCTGGCAATGTTCACTCCAATCCTGGTCCAGGAGCGCCCCCCTAACTGCAGTCACCCACGGGGCTTCTAATAACTGTTATTAATATCTGCAGTCTGCCTAAAAAAATGGCACCCCTGCACTGCTGGACAGCATAGCACCGACCAGACATCCTGGCTTTAACAGAAACCTGGCTATCAGCCAAGCCCTCAGACTCATTTGTCTCTATTCCGGGCTACTCTCTCATTAGGCTTGATCGTAACGGCAAGAGAGGCGGTGGCTGTGCCTTCTATGTAAATGACTCACTGCATTACCAAGCCCTGCCTGCACCCTCCCTAAACCATGGTGCCCAAGCTCTCTCAATAAAACTCTCCCCTGACCCAAACCATGCCCCTCTTACTCTCACCGTCACCTACATCCCACCCCACAGTCAATCCCCTGCCTGTAAAGCATTCTCTGACTATCTAGCCAGCCACCCCCACAAAATGGAACAAATCCTGGTTGGGTATCTCAACACAAACTGGCTGGTGAGCTCATCAACACACGCCAAAGATACCTTTGCTGCATTAGATATGACCCAACTGGTATCCCAGCCTACTAGGGCCAACACCACTAATGGAACCCACACCCTACTAGATATCCTGCTCACTAATTGTCCCCACCATATTACCGACCTGGGTGTGCTACCCAATGCCTTAAGTGACCACTCCCCAATCATCTTCAGCTGGTCCTGTCAACTACCTAAACCACCACCAAATATCACCTTTTGTCATCGACTACACCCAGGAGGCACAGCCAAACTCAAACAATATCTAATTAACTAGGACTGGTCCCCTATTTCCCAAACCCAGCACATAGATGATGCATTGCACTACTTCACCACCACCTTTAATACTGCCTGTGATGCTTTTGCACCGACCATCAAAGTGACCACTAAGAAACATAGTGCCCCCTGGATCACCCCAGAACTCCTACAACAGTTCAAAATTCGTGATAACCTCTGGCATTGTGCCACTGCCTCCAGTTTGCTAAGCGATAGGCAGGCCTATAATCAAGGCCCCTGGAATTCTGCAGTTCTGCGGTTGCAGAATTTGCCTCAGAATTTGCATCATGCTGCAGAATATATATAGTGCCGCAGAATTCATTGGTTTTGGTGAATTTTCATATAAATATACTGTTTTTCCATAGTGTCAGACTTTCTTTCCCACCTCATTTATCCTGAAGCCCCTCCTCTATGCTCAGCCTATGTCATCGATGACATCACATCATATTTAGTCAATGACAGGACTGCATTCTGCTACAGAAATGAATAAATCATGCCACAGAAATCAGAAAATGCTGCCGCAGAACACCAAGGTCCCTGCCTATAATGCTGCCTGCAATAAGAGTACCTGGGCAATCCGCAAGGCCAAGGTGGAGCACTATAGAACCACCCTAGCCACCTCCTGGGGTAGTACAAGAAAGTTCTGGGATAACATCAAGGAGCTTAATGGTAAATCCCACTCACCTCCCCACCTCACAACTTAGTGTTAATGGTACTACCACCAGAAACACACTTGACATAGCTAACTGCCTCAACTCCACCTTCTCAGACCTCAGCTCAGTTCTCCCTATCAACTTTTTTGATCCAGTTCAGCCTACCCCACCACCTGAGCTCCTCTGCCCCCTTCAAACTCAGAGTCATTACCCCTACAGAAGCAAAAGCCTACCTGTCCAAAGCCCTCCAGAGCTCCAATTACTGCAAAGACACCTTCGATATGCTTATCCTATGCCTCGCGCTAGACTCGGTTATCTCCCCACTCACGGACCTTCTAAATCTGTCCCTGCACCTGGGCCAGTTCCCAACCTCATGGAAAATGGCAGTGATAACACCAGTATTGAAGTGTGGTGACAGCTCCCTCCCAAACAACTACCAGCCCATCTCAATTCTCTCCCCACTCTCTAAAGCCTTTGAAAAGATCATGGCCAATCAGCTCACTGACTACCTCCTCACACACACTCTCTTATGTAGGAAGCAGCATGGATTCAGAGCTGGTAATAGCAATATGACCGCCCTCACAGAATTTGCTAACTCCCTGCACTCCACACTTGACACAGGGCACCTCACAGGGGCCATGTTTATAGACCTCTCAAAGGCCTTTGACACGGTTTCTCATCCCCTCTTTCTTAACACATTAAAGGAAATTGTGGTCTCTCATTGTCCACTGTAATGGTTCTCCAGCTATCTTTCATCTAGAACCCAATGTGTTAAAATTAATAATACCATATCTACTATGCTGCCTGTGTACTCAGGAGTTCCTCAGGGATCTATCCTGGGTCCCCTGCTATTCGGCATCTACCTCAATGCCCTGCCTAAATCCTGCCCCGGCAACCTTCTCCTCTACGCAGATGACGCTGTTCTTTATGCCGCACATCCTGATCCTCTCTCTCTTTCTCTCTCTCTCTCCAGTGTACCTTACATAACTCTTTCTCTCAGATTGAACACTGGTTTGCTGAACACAGATTGGTGGTCAACAATAAAAAAACTAAGACAATGCTCTATGCCCACCGCCAAAACAGATCAAAGGATTTCCCTTGGGAAATACTCTCCACCTCTCTCATCCCACTGGAACTGGTCCAAAAGTATAAGTATCTAGGTATTACGTTTGACTCTTCCTTCTCATTCCATGAACATATAAAAATCCTCACCTCCGCCACCAACACCCGCATTGGTCTCCTTTACAGACATAAGACTGCCTGCCACCTGGAAGCACTCTCTCGCCTAGCTGGCCTCCTTAGTCTTATCAGCCAGGACTATGGCCTCACAATCTATGCTGCTGCCGACCCCGCGGCGCTTCATCAAATACAAGTAGTCATCAATAAGGCCTGCCAGCTCCTCTCTGGTGCCAAAAGGAATACACATACCTGCATCCTATACGTGTTCATCAATATCAGTCCTGTAAACAAGCTCAATATCAGTCCTGTAAACAAGCTATCAGCTTAGTGTGCCACTCCTGGTTAAACAGCAAAAAAAAAAAATCCTCTCCCTTGAGGAAAGACTATTATGCCAGACCTGTCTCTTCACCAAAAAAATCCACCCGGGTTTAACCCCAATAGGTGTCTTGGCTTCTCTTCAGGCAGCCACCATCTCAGCATCCACATGGGCTGCCCCAAAAAACTATCTGGAAGGTGCCTAGGGTCAGGACCACCCAGGACCATCGATCTTTCCCCCTTAGAGCTCCATCCTGGTACAATGCCCTCCCACCAGCTGTCACATCAATCGCCAATCTAGGTCCTTTTAAAGCTGCCTTAAGGGCCCATATCCTCTCCTCACATCAATGCCAATGTAACTGGTAACCTGTGGATCCTGCACCACGCCACTAGACCACGCACCCGCCCTTGGCCAGGCAGTGGGGAGCCCTCACTATTTCTAGCCTACAGGCTCCTCACTTCCCTTAGTTGCCATTTAGTTGCACTGAACTATTAATGCATTGTATTATGTATAAGACAAGGCCTCCCTGAGGCGGCTTACTACCAACTCATATCATGCATTGCTTTAGCTACCAATTGTATATCTTAACTGCTCGTTATTCATTTTTTTTATTTATTTAAATCTAGGATTACAAGTACC
Source organism: Neoceratodus forsteri (assembly GCA_016271365.2). Taxonomy (NCBI): domain Eukaryota; kingdom Metazoa; phylum Chordata; order Ceratodontiformes; family Ceratodontidae; genus Neoceratodus; species Neoceratodus forsteri. The sequence continues at coordinate 245,310,386 of CM057449.1, read as the reverse complement.
TTTGAACCAAGGCTCTTTTACAAAGGTTTCATGTCAGTTAGAGACAATGCAACAGTACATGACAGAGCAAATACAGTTTTAGGCAGAGTAAACAGAACAAACACACCATTTTATGATAGTACAATGCTTACTTAAGGCTATAACAGGTAGTGCAGGGAGGGAGGGAGTACAGGGGGTAACAGGAGGGACAGTGGTAGGTAAGAGCTGCCATAGGTGATTGTCGACACACAGAGAAGTGCTGTTTGTGGGGCTAGGAGGGGGTGGTGGAGGAAAGGGGAGGAGGAAAGGGGAAGGTGAGGAGAAGGAGGTAAGTGCTGTGTGGGGTACGGCAGAACTAAGGGATAGATGGGAGAGCTGGTTAGGTGTGGCAGTCACAGGTGCTCAAAGCAGTAAGATAAAGCCAGAGCCTTGTTTTGAAAAGTCCTAGCATGGGAGCGGAGATGATCTTGATATTGAGGCTATTCAGCCAACTAGGGGTCCTGTAGGCAAATGATAGTTGACCCAGGGAGGTTCTGCAGCATGGGACCTTCAGAAGTTGAGATTCAGAGCCTCTTGTGTGACAGGGATTATTACTTGCGCAAAGGAGAGATTGGACCCCTGGAGGGGCAAGACCCACAGTTATCTTCCTAGCCATAGTGCAGGGTTGGTATTTTAGGCAATTGGAGAGTTGAAGCCAGCTAGTTTGTGCATATAGATCACACGTATGGGTTAGTCGATGGGATCCTGTAGTAAGTCGGCAGGCTTTGTTGAGTGATATTGAAATGCGTCTGAGGGCAGTTGATGTAGCCGAGTCATATATGATGAGGCCATAGTCAATTATGGAGACAATAGAGCTTTGCACTGTGATACTTAGGGCTGCTGGGGTTAAGAAAGACCTGTGCCTGTAGAGAAGGCCGAGTCGTGTGTTAGCAGCATTAGCAACGTTGTCAATGTGGGCCCCATAGGATAGGTTACTGTCAAGAATGATCCCTAGATATTTAAAGGTTTGCACCTGTTCGAGGGTTGTTTCAAGTTGGCTTGTGATGTTCAGGGGGGCAGCATGTGCTTAATGTGGGAGTTACTGAAAATCATGGCCTTTGTTTTTTTATAGTTGAGAATGAGTCTGTGTTTGCTGAACCAGTTCTCCACTGAGGCAAAACCAAGCTGGAGATTATTTTGCAGGGATTTGGGGTCCTTGTGGGTGGAGTGAATTACGGCATCATCAGCAGAGAGTATAATTTGTTCTCCATAGGATTGAGGGAGTTTATTTAGGAAGAGAGAAAATAGGAGGGGGCCCAGGATAGAGCCCTGAGGAACTCCAGAGCGGGCTGACATAGCGTTGGAGAGAACATCAGCAATTTTTACCCGCTGCGTTCTGTTTTCCAGGTAGCTTCTAAACTAGGCAATGGTGACAGGGGAGAGCCCAGAAATTGAAAGCTGGTCCAGTAGCAGACTGTGATGAACTGTATTGAAGGCCTTGGTTAAGTCAATGAAAACTGGTCCAGTTAGGTGACTGTTATCTAGTGAACTGTGGATGGCTCCAGTTAGTTCCAAGAGGGCAAATGTGGTGCTATGCCCTTTTCTGAAGCCAAGCTGTTGTGTACATAAGATGTTTAGTTTAGTTTAGTTTATTATTCTAGGAATTACTACCTTTGAGCCAGAGGCTCTTTTACAAAGGTTCCACGTCAATTAGGTACAGTACAAAAAAGGTTACATAAATAACACAACAATTTGTGCTGTGTCAAGAGCGAGAAAACATGTTCAAATACATATCAAATCATTTGTGCAAATGGACATGAGATATCAATAATCACATTATTATTAGAAGAAAGAGGTCATGCCAGATTAGGAGAAACAAATAGGGAAAAAGTCCAGAACAGAGAGGGTAAGTGAAAGGTGTGGGGAGCAGACAATAGCAGGAGAAAAGGTTTCCCAAACATGTCTTTGTCAAATAACGGAACAGGGTGGGTAGTGATAAACTAGGAGGTTTAATCAGGGCAGTCACAGGAGCTGGAGGTGGCAAGGTGAGAGAACAGCCTTGATTTGAAAATACCTAGAGAGGTGGAGGCAGTAATATGAGTGCTGAGGGCATTTAGCCAGCTGGGGGCACGATAGGCAAATGATCTTTGTCCCTGAGAAGTCCGCATCGGGGACTTGGAGAGGCTGGTGTTCTGATCTTCTGGCAAAGCGGGTGCTAGCGCTCCGGGCATAACAGGTCTTGGATACAAGGTGGAGTGAGGCCCAGAGTGGATTTTTCACCATCAGGCAGGTAAGGTACTTTATCCGGTTTGAGAGTTGCAACCAACCTGAGTCAGCATAGAGTTCACATGTGTGGTACGTCAGTGCACCAGTGAGCAGCCGACAGGCTTTATTTAGGATGTTGTAATGCGACTAATGCCGTAGTAGTGACAGATCTGTATATAACTAAGCCATAGTCAACGACTGAGATGATAGAGGATTGGATGGCAATCCTTAGTGCAGAATGGGTAAGGAGCTGTCGGTTCCGATACAGAATCCCAATTCGCTGATTAATAGTTTTTGCTGTACTATCAATGTGAGTTGCAAAGGTTAGGCCTTGATCAAAGTTGATTCCAAGATATTTGAAAATTGGCACTTGTTCAAGGGTATTTCCCAGGTATGTATTAATGGTGAGTGGGACTTGCCGTTTCTTGTTTTGCAGGTTAGAGAAGAGCATGGATTTAGTTTTTTTGTGGTTAAGAACCAGCTTATGTTCAAGGAACTACATCTCAACTTTGGAAAAAGCATGTTGAAGGTTGAGGCATAAGAGGTTCAGATCTTTATGAGTGGCAAGAATCACGGCATTGTCGGCATAGAGGATTATTTGTTCAGGGCAGGATTTGGGGAGGGAGTTTAGGAAAAGGCTGAAAAGGAGGGAGCCCAGGATGGATCTCTGGGGAACTCCTGAGCGAACCAGTTTTGAGTCTGAGAGAACTCCAGCTACTTTTACAGACTGAGAGTGCTGAGCAAGGTAATTTTTTACCCAGTCACCAGGACCCTGCTAGAGCCCTAGGGATAGTAGTTGTTTGGTAAGTAGGCCATGGTGTACCGTATCAAATGCCTTGGTTAAGTCAATGTAGACTGCTCCAGTTAGGTTTCCTTTGTCCATGGCATTGTGGATTGCTCCTGAGAATTCAAGTAGGGCAGTCAATGTGCTGTACCCTTTCCTAAATCCATGCTGCTGAATGCATAGGATGTTGTGCTTTTTCCAGGTAGTCTGAAAGTTGGTCCGCCACCAAGCGCTCAAGGGCCTTAGAGAGGTGGTAGTATTGATATCGGGCGATAGTTACCAGGCAGTGACTTATCACCACTTTTGTGCACCAGAGTGACAACTGCAGCCTTCCATTTCCTAGGGAATTGGCTGTAGCAGAGGAAGAGATTGAAAATTTTTGTGAGGGGGAGCAGTACTTCCTCCAGAGTGAGGGACAGAAGTTTAAGGTCAATAGTGTCGCTGCTTGCTCAGACTTAGAAATGGCCTTCTTTACATATTTATAAACTTCATGTGCCTTTACTAGTTTGAAATGGAAGGGTGGTTGTCAAGGTAGTCAGTGAGTTGGTCAGCGACAAGGAGTTCAAGAGCTTTTGAGAGGGGAAGTAGTATGGAGATTGGTCGGTAGTTTGAGTGGTTGGTCTTATTGTTATTTTTGTGAACCGGGGTAACGATAGCAGATTTCCATCTGTCTGAGAACTGGCTGAGGATGAGGGAGAGGTTGAAGATCTCAGTGAGTGGACTAATAACTTTGTCAAGAGTAAGGGACAGCAGTTTTAGGTCCAGAGAGTCCCCGCTAAATCTTAATTTGGCAATTAATTTACTAATGTTTTTGTAGGCTTCATGTTTCTTGACTGCTTTGAAGTAGAAAGGTGGGAATGAAGGAGAGTGTGGGGTGTCAGTAGAGTTATCAGAGGTGTCGATTTCATTGAAGTAGTCAGGGGGGAGAACAGTGCTGATGTCTGTGAAGGCAGTATTGAAGGTATTTGTGATAGCCGTGGGGGTCCAGGGTTATATCACCATCAATAACGAGCATTGTGGGGGATGTTTTTGGCTGCTTTCCAGTTACTTCTTTGATATTATTCCAGAACACTCTTCCATTTCCCCATGTATTAGTGAGGGCCTCCCTATAGTAGCTGCTTTTGTGGAGTCTGAAAGCTTTTGTGCAGTTGTTACACGCCGTTTATAGTTCTGAATATCTGTTGGCGACCCGGTGTCACGGGACAGAAGCCAGAGGTGGTTCCTTGATTTTAACTGTGCTAATAAATCAGTGGTATGCCAGGGATGGCACAGTGACTTGACTTTATGTTTTTTTGTGGTGGGGGAAGTAGGTGTCACAGACTGCGTTGAAGATGGAGATGAAGGAATCCAAGGCCGAGTTGACATCCGTTGCATTGTAAATAGAAGACTAGTCCAGCTGCCTGAGGTAGGATTTAAGGAGATTCAAATTTCCACAGGGTAGGATTCTGCTATTGAAGACTGATGGTGGTGGTGGTTTGTAGAATTTGTTAGACCATTCACCGATAACAGGGGAATGATCACTAAGAGAGTTTGGTAGGATGGAGATATTAGAGATCTGGGCAGGGTGGCTGGTAAGAACCCAGTCCAGTAGTGAGCTGGTTCTGGTTCTGTAGTTGTGCCTGGTAGGGGAGGCTACCATTTGGGTTAGGTTTACAGCGGAGATGGCATCCTTGAGTCCACCAGGATCTGGGGTAAGCCAGTTGATGTTAAAGTCACCAAGCATAATGAGCTCTGTTCCAGGTGATTGTGCTTGGGTGAAGTCTAGAGTGGCATTGAGACCTTTCACTTGCTCCTTTGAAGGGATGTAGACTGCAGAGATAGTAAGGACTTTGCCATGGGCTCCAAGGATGATCCTAATCAGAAGAATCCGTGCAGATGAATCAGTGGGTGGGGCGGTTGGGGGTGGCCCAGGAGGGACTCTTTGAGGTATATTGCACAGCCCCCTCCTCTTTTTGCCTGCTGATCAAGCCTGAAGACAGTATAGCCTGGTAGGGCAATTGCCACATCAGGGACTTTAGCTGAAAGCCAGGTTTCAACAATCGCGATGACATCAGGTTTATGCTAGTTAGTGAAGACTTGCAAGGCATCAAACTTAGGGAGGAGGCTTCAGATGTTCAGATGTTCAGATGGTCACAAATGAGAGTGCCCCAGGGTGGTTTACTTTGTTGGTTGAGCCAACAGTTTTGGGCCCTGGGTTAGGGTGAATGTTTTCAGACAGCAGTAGCAAGAGGAGCAGTAATTTCAGGGAACACAAGCGTAGGTCCCTAAGGGATAGTTTGCGGGACTGCACCATGTTGTTAGGTAGCGGGAGTTGCTGGTGCTGGTCCGAGAAAAACGTTGTATAGCCCAAGAGGGGGAGAGGAGGTGGGAGAGCCCAGGATCCTCTGTCATGGGTTCCTGAGGGCAGCCATTTAGAACCTGTAGTAGATGAAGGGATGTGGAGAGGCACATGTGAGCAGGTGCCTAGGTGGTAGTGGGTGAAGTAAGATGATAATTGAGTGGGGGGGAGGGTAACAGGCACCAGGGAGGTAGAAAAGTGGGAGTAGCAACACGGAAATGAAAAGTTGTACAAACATGACAGAGTAATATTAGAGCTGCCAGCAGCCAAGGGTGGCAAGCAAGGAGAGGACAGCAGGGGGGCCCAGAGAGTGGTGGAAATATGAAGCCAGGAAATAAAAAATAGCAGGCACTGGGGATGAATGGAGGGGGGTAGGGAAGGGTCTCGGTGGTAATTTGACAGGGGAGGGTGAGAAGAGAGTGGGGAAGGGGAAGGAAAGGCTAGAATTAGAGTGGGCAAGGAGAGGGAAGGTACTAGATAGAGGCCCAATAGAGTTAAGCTAGGGAGGCAGCTCAAGTAAGGGGGAGGAGCTAGGTAAATATGTTGATAGCTCTGCCCTGTTTTAGCTACCAACTGTATAGGCATTAACCCGTGCGTATTGTATTTATACTCTGTATGATTGCTCACCGACATTTATTCTATGTATGTACTGTATGAATGTCTATGTTTTATTCTGATGTGAAGCCTTTGGAAATGAGTCTATGACTCAAAGGGTTGTAATTCTGATTTCCTAAATAAACAAAATAAAAAGTAAAGAAATAAGTTGCAAAAAACTTTGTTAATTCTCCAGTTAGGGTCAAAGTGACAAAAGTTGAGATATGAGGCATTAAGGTTTCCCTAACACCCCATCCATGCTAACCAGGCAGGAGAGCTGATGTGGAGTGTGCCTTGGGCTTCTCATGCCTAACACGCACCCCATTCTCATAATGGTGTTAGGCTTGAGAAGCCCAAAGCACACCCCACAACTGCTCTCCTGCCTGGTTTGGGAGGGTGGGGTGTTAGGCTAACCCTAACACCTCATTTCCCAACTTTCGTCACTTTGACCCTAACTGGAGCATTAATGAAGTTTTTTGCATATATATATATATATATGTGTGTGTGTGTGTGTGTGTGTGTGTATATAAATGGGGGATACATCATGGGCACGAGTGTGATATGGAAAACATGTTCTCTCCTTTAGAGTGACCTCTGGATTTTCACAAGTGGTAAAGCCACTCATGAGTATCCAGAGGTCACTGTCCAGGAGTGAAAATATTTTCCATATTACACGAGTGCACATCATGTATCCGTTTTATACAATAGGGGCCCCTATTAGTGCAAAAGTTACCATTTGCATGGGTTTGTGCGGATTGAGCAGTTTGCGGGGTTTTGCATGGGTTTGTGCCATTGAATAAATGTCAATATTTTCACTGTGGTGACATCAGCAGCAGTTATTCTCACTCCAGTGAGAATAACACATGTTGTCTCACTCATTTATTACTCACCACTATTGTATCTATACATATATATATATATATATATATATAGTTATGCCCAAAAAGTCAGTTAATGCATTGGTTAGGGTTTATAGCACAGTGACAAAATCATACCTACCACCCCCGCACTCCCACACCCTCCACACACCAACAGGCATCGGGGTGTGCATTGGGTCTTCGTGCCTAACTCTCACCCCTTCTCCTATACTGCACCACCTCAGCTTGTTTACGCATGGAATGGGGTGAGAGTTAGGCCGACAGTCCCAGCGCATGACTCGATACCTGTTGGTGTGTGTGGAGGATGAAAGTGAGGAGTAGTGTGGTAAGTGGTAACCTAACAGCACATTTCCATACTTTTAGTCGCTGTGCTATAAACCTAACTGACGCATTAACGGAATTTTTTAGACATGGATATATATAAAATACAAAATCACACATGCCCACACAATGCAAAGCATCATGGGATACATATGCAAATCACCACAGAATGTTATGCTGGTCCAACTTTAAGCAGAATTGCATGGTGCCGAAAGGCCTCTCACACAGTTTGCAAAGGGTGCTAACAGAAGACATAGACACGTGTTTCGTCCTACCCGGACTCATCAGTATGCCTCGTCTGTTTGACACCCCAGTGGAATGGACCAGCTACCCTTAAGGCAGTGTGCCTTGGATATATTATGGTGAACCCATTAAAGTAAAAACTATTTAAAAGACAAGACCTCTGTGCAGTGCCTCCAGTGTTTGCACACAGAGGTTCTTTGTCTTTAAATAGTTTTATTTTAATGATATATTGTGGTGAACTCTATTAAATAAAATTATTTAAAAGACAAAGAACCTCTGTGTAGTGCCTCAGTGTTTGCACCACAGAGGTTCTTTGTCTTTTAATAAATGTTTTTATTTTAATGGGTTCACCACAATATATCCAAGGCACACTGCCTTAAGGGTAGCTGGTCCATTCCACTGGGGTGTCAAACAGACGAGGCATACTGATGAGTCCGGGTAGGACGAAACACGTGTCTATGTCTTCTGTTAGCACCGTTTGCAAACTGTGTGAGAGGCCTTTTGGCACCATGCAATTCTGCTTAAAGTTGGACCAGCATAACATTCTGTGGTGATTTGCATATGTATCTCATGATGCTTTGCATTGTGTGGGCATGTGTGATTTTGTATTTTCTTGAAACTTGGCTTCCCAGCCAAATGCCCTTTGGGTAACCCTTGCCTCAGTGTTTTGCGACAGAGGTTCTTTTGTCTTATGGATATATATATATATATATATATATATATATATATATATATGATATGACATGGCCTGACTGAAGATATCATATTTATCTTCACGAGAGGCCAATGATATCATGATATCTCACGAGTGGCGAAGTCATGAGAGATATCTTGATGTCATTGGCCTCGAGTGAAGATAAATATGATATCTTCAGTCAGGCCATGTCATGTTCTGTTTATAAAGCTTATGAGCTGGGCCCCCAACACGACCCCCAGATATGTTTTGGAGCTCCTTCCATCCCAAGACAAGGTACCAAATCTGGGACTTAAAACAATACTCTAGATATTTATTAGGTAGAACTAGCAGTGCCCCACCCTCCCCATGGCTCTTGTACTGCCATAAGTGGTAAAAACATAGTTATTAAAAGTTATCTAGTTGATCCTGCCATTTCCCCCAGTCTCACAGAAGGAGTTTCACCTTTGATGTTATTAATGTGTAGCATGACTGAGGGTTTTCAGTGGTTTAAAATAAGGATCTGGCAGACATTTAAAATATTACACTCTCCCTGTTCACTGACAGAAATGTCTGTGGCTTTTTGACATTTATTGTATTTAAGTCATTACAAAACTTATCGGGTTGATCCTGCAGTTTCCCCCTTGTCTCACTGAAAGAGTTTCATTTGTGATGTCCTAGACATGGAATGCAGCGTGACCGAATGCTTTAATATAGTACATTGACTAACTCAACAGACATTTAAAATAAGGTGCTGTCAGTGGAAACTGTTTATAAATCCCCTTCATTCTTATTGATCTTGCTGGGCTTTGTTAGAAAGAAGTTGCTGACAGTAGAAAGAGAGAGATCCTGCCGTTTTATCCTAGTCTCACCAATAGTGTTTAATTTCTAATGTCCTATATTTTCAGCATGATCGAGCGCTAGCAAGAGAGTACATTGACTACCTCAGAGACTGAAGCAAGGGTTACCCCAAAGGACATTGACAGTAAAGCCAAATTTCAAAGGAACACAACATCACATGTACCCCCACAATGCAAAGCATCATGGGGTGTATATGCAAATCACCATGACATTTTAGGCTGGTTCAGCTTAAAGCAGGAATGAATGGTGCCAAAGGTCCTCTCAAACAGTCTGTAATTTACATGCATTTTAAATAACACAACGTGGGGTTTCCGATATCTCCACCCAGTAACTCAACCCTTACAACACAGTCGCTTAGTAACTTTTTATCTTTTTCAAAAGCACCTAATGCCGCGGTATTTTCAACATTTACAGGTTTCATACACGTAAGGCATAACCGTCAAGGTATTTTATGACGTAGTGCTATTGCATACCAAACCCAACAATGAGGAACACAGCCTGTTGCTCTACATCAGCTTGGAGGTCACCACAATAACCTCCCTGTATTGCCATTCAACAGGGTAGACATCATGTGTGGAGAAGGGGAGCAAGAGAGAGTGAATGACCTGCACAGAATGTCAGTTTGCAGTGCGGCAACATTTAGTGAAAGGTGTTGCTGCAAGCTCTGCAGAATATTAGGAATTGCCCTGTTGAGGGATTGGTTGTTCAAGGATGAACTTCATTAAGAATGGTCCTTTTGGGCCGGCCCAGTGGCCCTGAAGGTTGAGGTGCTGGATGCCACACCTTGTCCCATGCCAGCGATCCGGGCTTGGGAGTGAACTCGGGCTGTTGAGGGTTGGCAGGGGCAGGAAAGGCTTGAGCATCCAGATGACTGCTCTCCTTTTCTGGGGCTGGGTGAGTATGCCTGCTGTGGTGTTAGTGGCTCCTGGTGGTGACTGGAGGTGGTGCAACTTGCGGCATGCTCTTCCAGGGCTGGGAGTGGCAGCGGATGCCTTACACGCAGGTGCAGGAACACGCCCATTGTGTGCAGGGCATCATTACACATCCACACTCCAGGGGACCATACAGCAGTAAGGAAAAATCCCTGGCCCCACAGATGGGCAACGGCAACCTCCAGTGCCTGCCACCACATACCCAACACCGAACTTGTCTTGCCAGCTCCTCTGATCCCCTGCCTTGCCTTGGGTCCAGTTCGGGAGTTGCCAGATTGGGGTACAGTAGGGAGTGTCTGTCCCCGATTTTCCAGTGAGTGAGGATCAGGCAGGGTGGTAGAGCAGTTGAGGCGAGGGGGGTCTGCCTGATAGAGTTCTGTGGAGGGCAGTGCAGAAAGAAAGTCTGCAAAAAAAAAAAGAATGGTCCTTTTAAAGGTTAGTTGCAATGGGGACTATCCAAACAAAAAAACAAGCATTTCATTACTTTCTTTGGAGGCAAGTTGGCTGCAACAGCATTTCAAACTCCAGGAATCCCTTACTGTTCTTACTAGTTAATCAGCCTGAAGGGTTGAGTTGCCCCGGAGAGTGTAATGTATGTCAATTATGGAACTCAGAATGCAGTTTAAAATCTCTGCCATGTGATGGCATTTTACCCTGCTCTCCAATGTCAGATTTATTTCTCTGCCTGAGGAAGCAAGTCACCCCGAAGAGCTGTCTTCGTCTGACTTGAGTTATATGGTTCTATAGTTTTACAAGTATTTCATTTAGTATTTTTCTAATCTCTGCTGTTCTAGTTAGTTTAACATAGCTTAGCCTTTCTTTTTAGTTTTTAGTTGCTTTCTCCAATTCCTCAGTGCTTCCCAGGAACCAGAGGAAAATGCCTTTTTATTGCAGTTTTCTTTTTAACCGCATTCATTTTACTTAATTTTTTTCCCTCTTATTTTTATTTCATTTTCTTTCTAAAGTGTTTTGGAACTGATTCGTGCTTCAGTTTCCAATATTCAGAAACTGAGGCATGTTCTTGTAGTTTCCTATTTATCTGAGGGAATCTGTTCTTATTAGTAAACAAACAAACAAACAAAAAAAATGTTTTATCCTCCTTAGTGTCAGCAGTTCACCCCTTTTAGGGAACCAGACTGTAAACGTTACTGTTCTTTATTAGGAACCACTTTTTTTTTCGCGGTCTTGTCAGAACTGGCTTGTATGACAGACCCAAAAAGAAAACAGGATCCACAGGTCTCAAAAATTGTGCTAAGTGCTACGATCTCTTGGCGAAGGCAGACTTGCATGAGTTGTGTTTAAGGTGCCTAGGTCCAGAGCATTCCTTAACTGATTGTGAACTTTGCAGTAGGTTTTGCCCTGAAACTGACAAAAAAAGGGCCAAAAAGAAAACAAAAAGAAAAACATATCCCTGTCCCTCTTTCTGAAGAAGGAAAGGAGCCATCAATAGACAAAACAAAAATGCCCTCTATGGAGGAGATGACTAAGGCTTGGTAATTTTTCCAGGCTTTTCAAGCCATGGGATCATTAATGAGCATGTCAGTTCTTCCTCCAGTTCCCGCCCCAACCCCCAGTTCCTGAGAACCAGGGAGCCGAGTTTTACTATAATGAGGAGGAAGATGAAGGGGAAGCCATTGAGCCTGACAGTTCCCCTGAGCAGGAGTTTGGTTCCCCTTCCTGTGGTCAGTAGGATTTTTCCTCCTACTATGCCTCTGTCAGGCAAATGGTGAATACTCTCGACCTCTCCACCCAGGAAACTGTGGAGGATGACAATGAGGTGGAGTTTTTGGATATGATGGGGTTAACTCCAACCAAGAAGTTGCTCCTTCTGGTACACAAACCTCTCAAGAAAGCAACCTGCAGATTATTGCAAACTCCTATATCCACTCTGGGCATTGACAAAAAGATTGAGAAGAAGCACCAGATAGACAGATGTAATGCTGAGTACCTCTACTCACATCCCAACCATGAAAGGGTAGTCCAGGCTGCAGCCTGCCATAAGGCCAAAGTTCTCCTCTCCATCCAGCTTCCAGACAAAAATTCCAGGAAGGTGGAAAATATGGGGAAAAAGGTTTATACCTCTGCCTCCCTGCTGCTGAGGCAGGCTGCCTATGTGACCTGTTCTGCGCAGTACCAGAAAGCCCTTTGGAACTCTGTACTGGCGATGAGTGATATGGCTTCTGGGGATTTGCCACAAGACTTGGCAGATACTGACAAATCTGCCCTCAGTGCAACCAAATATCAGTTTCATATGGCAGGGGATACCAATGACACTGCTTCCAAGAGTTCCTTAAGGAGATTTGCCTGGCTCAAAACTATTAACCTGTCCCAAGGCACTCAGGCAAAGGCCATGGATTTCCCTTGTGAAAATAACTCTTTATTTGGTGACATGACAGAGTCGCACATGAAAAAAGTGGAAGAGTACAAAGCCACCTACAAAAGCAACACTGAGAAGGAAAAGGTCTCCACTTCCTATAGGCTTCATGGAAGGGGAGGTAGGGGTAGGGGTTATTTCCCCATGCCTTTCTGCCCTTTGATTTCTCTCAGATGAGGGGTTTCTTCAGATGCAGGGGCAGAAGAGGTTCCAAATGTGCTGAGCCACCCCCAGCACCTAAGGCTCACCCCAAGCAGAATCCCTGATGAGTCGGTCCAGGCCACCCACCCATTACCAGTGAGAGGTAGACTAGGTCAGTTCTTCCAGGAATGGAAAAACATCACCACGGACAAGTGGGTCCTGGAAGTGGTGAGCCAAGGCTCACACTGCAGTTCAAAAGACTCCCCAGCCTACAGGTTCACAGAAACATCAAACCTTCCACCACAACAGAAAGGATTCTGTTGGAGTTGGAGGTCAAAAAGTTGCTGCAGGTGAAAGCAGCAAAGAGTTACTCCTTCCCAGTGAGAAAAGGGTCTTTACTCAAGGTATTTTCTCACTCACAAGAAAAATTGGAGTGGCGACCTATTTTGGATTTCAGATTTCTGAACAAGCACCTGAAAAAGGTTAAAGTTCATAGAAACAAAGAAGTTGTCGGCAGATAAGGACCTCTTGGCCCACCTAGTCTGCCCAGTTTTCCCTGCCTACTGTACCACTGCAGACCCTACTCAATCTCCGGTCCTCTCCTCCTCTTGCCTTACTACTGAGGTCCCCTTGTATCTGTCCCATGTATGCTTGAATCCTGCCACCATTTTGGCACCCACTACCTCTGCTGGAAGGCTGCTCCAGGTGTCCACTGCCCTCTCCATGAAGAAATATTTCCTTACATTTCCTATGAGCCTCCTACTCCCTCCAACTTCATAGTGTGATGCCTTGTCCTCGAGCTTCTTTTTCTATGGAAAGTGCTACCTTCCTGTACCTTATTAATGTCTATTAGGCATTTGAATATTTCTATCATATCCCCGCTTTCCCTCCTGTCCTCCAGAGAATACATATTCAGTTCCTTGAGTCTCTCCTCATAGGGCTTTTGATGTAGGCCTTACACCATTTTGGTAGCCCTCTTTTGTACCACCTCCACTTTAGCAATGTCCTTCCAGAGGTGGGGCCTCCAGAACTGGACACAGTACTCAAGGTGGGGTCTTACCATTGATCTGTACAGGGGTAATATTACCTCCTTCTTCCTACTGGTGATATCCCTCCCAGTGCAGCCAAGCATCCTGCTAGCCTTCCTCACTGCCTTATCACACTGCTTGGCTACTTTCAGGTCATCAGAAATTATTACCCCAGGTCCCTTTCCTGTTTGGTGGTTGCCAGCACATCCTCTTCCAATTGGTACATAGCCCCCAGGTTTCTGTGCCCCAAATGCATGAATTTGCACTTTTTTACATTGAAACCCAGCTGCCAAACCCTTGACAATTCTTTCAACTTTTTCAAATCATCCCTCATCCCCCGGTGTGTCTACTCTGTTGCAGATTTTTGTGTCATCGACAAACATGCATGCTTTCCCTTCTAGCCCTTCCACAATGCTGCTAATAAAGACATTGAAGACCGGGCCTAATACTAAGCCCTGAGGCACTTCTCTGGTCACCTTGCCTTCTCCAGAGTGGACAACATTTACCATCACCCTCTGACTCCTGTAGCCTAACCAACTTCTTACCCAGTTTATAACTTTTTGATCCACTCCCAGACAGGCCAGCTTGTTCACCAGTCTTCTGTGTGGAACAGTGTTGAAGGCCTTACTGAAATCCAGGTAGGCCACATCTACCGCTCCTCCCTGATCCACTACCCTGGTTACCCCATTGAAGAACTTGATCAGGTTTGTCTGGCAAGACCTCCCCCCTGTGAAACCATGCTGCCTTGGAGGGTATTCTGATCCTTTCCTTCAATAGAGTTCAAAATGTTAACTTTAGCTACAGTCATACCATCTCTGAAGCAAGGGAACTGAATGGGTTCCTTGGACCTGAAGAATGCTTATTTTCACATTCCAATCAGGCCCAGCCACAGGAAATACTTAAGGTTCAGGCTGTCATCTGGTCATTATTAGTTCGCAGCCCTCCACTTCTGTCTCTCCTCAGCCCCCAGGGTATTCACAAAGTGCTTATCCATGGTGGCAGCACACCTCAGTAGGCAGGGGATGCTGTTTATTCCCTACCTGGATGACTGGCTGGTCACAGGAAAGTCACACCAGCAGACCAAAGCCTCTCTCATCCAGACCCAAAGCACCTTGGAAGGTCTGGTGTTTCTCATAAATGCTCAAAAGTCCCAGATAGAACCAGTCCAAGTCCTAGAGTTCATACGACGAGAAAAGTTGGATGCCACCCCCCCCCCAGTGGAGGGTGTTCCTGCCTCAGAACAGGATGGAAAGCCTTGTAAGCCTGGCAAGGTCCTTCGTCTCGGGTCAGCCCATACCAGCAAGGCACTTCCTTCAGCTGCTGGGTCATATGTCCTCCACCACAGCTCTGGTGGCAGGGGCCAGATTTCAAATGAGAGACATCAAGTACCACTTAAGGGCCCATTTGTCCCAAAAGCAAGATTCCCTTTCAAATCTGGTACCTGTGACAAAGCCTTTCTTAAAAGCCTTGGACTGGAGGAAAAAAAAGAAGGCAACCTCAGGAAGGGAATGCCTTTTCAGCAGCAGTTCCCCACAGTCACCTTGACAACAGATGCCTATCTCCTAGGCTGGGGAGCTCACCTGGCCAGCCAAACAGTAAGCAGAGTGTGGTCCCCTCAGGAATCCAGGGAGCATATAAACCTCCTGGAGCAAGATCAGCCAGGGACATCATGAATGGTCTCTGAACAAGCAGGTGCTGGCTACAGTATTCAGGAGGTGGGGTACACCAGAGATAGATCTGTTTGACTCCAAAGACAATTACCAGCTCCCTCTCTTTTGTTGTAGGCCTCCAAAAGTGGGCTCGGTTCTCATGGATGCCCTGACCTTGGACTGGTTGGGGAGGTTCCTGTACACCTTCCCCTCATTCCCTCTACTGCTACGAGTACTGCTGAAGCTAATGAGCTAGTCTGCCACCATGATACTAGTGGCTCCAGACTGGGCCAGGCAAGCTTGATACTCCCTTCTCCTTGCCCTTTTCATCAAACAGCCCATTTGTCTCACACAAAGACACAATCTACTAACCATATCTCAGGACAGAATAACCTTTCCACACCTCAAGTCGCTTGCTTCAAGGCCTGGTTTTTGAGCAGCTAGAGTACTCTGATTTTCACATTTCAGAGGAGGTCCTCAAATTCCTCAGGGTCTCCGGGAAGCCTGTTACCAGGAAAACATGCTTCCAAATGGAAAAGATTTTTCTCTGTGGTGTGTTCATAAGCAGCTCAATCCTTTACAGGCAGACCTGCCCATACCTTTGGATTACTTGGTTCACCTTTAGACATTGGGCCTCAGGCCTTCACTCCTTAAGGAGTACCTGGCTGCAATTTCTGCCTATGTCTCAGCAGGCAATGAAAACACGGTGGCTTCACACCCCATTTTCAGGACATTCTGTAAAGGACTCCTACACATGTATACCCCACTTAGGGAACCAGTTCCTCCCTGGGATTTGAACCTGTGTATAGCCAAGCTCATGGAATTTCCTTTTGGGGCTATGGTTACTGCAGACTTGAAGTGTGTCACCTGTTTTTTAGATGACCATAACTTCTGTCAGGACAGTGTGCAAGCTGCAGGTCCTCTGCACAGACCCTAACTACTACATTATCTTCCACAGAGACAAGGTTGTCCTAAGGACTAACAAGAAATTCCTCCCCTAGGTGGTGTCTGAGTTTCATCTGAACAAGTCCATCACTCGTCCAGTGTTTTTCGTAGCAAAGTCCAGTTTTGGTGAGCAGAAGCTCCACAGTCTGGATGTTAAGAGGGCACTTAGCTACTATCTGGATCTCACTACGGACCTCAGATCTTCCCACTCACAGCTGTTTTTCACATACAGTGAAGTGGGCTAGGGCAGGCCAGCCTCTAAGTGAAACATTGCTCTCTGGATAGTCTCCTGCAACCAGTTTTGGTACAGTAAAGCTGGCATGCTACCACCAGAAGGCCTCAGGGCACACTCCACACATGGCACTTCTGCCTATGTGGCAGCTGCAAGGGATGTCCCATTGCTAGAAATTTGTAAAGTAGCTACCTAGAAAACTATATACACCTTTACAAAGCACTATTGCCTGGATGTGCAGTTCAGAAGGGATGCCAGGTTTGGCACTACTGTCTTGCAGAACCTCTTTCCTAAATAGGTTCAATACCCAGCCTTCCAAGGTATTGCTTTGTAGTCTGCATTAGTAAGCATAGTGAGGGATTCCTGGGGTTTTGAAGAAAAAAAATTACTTACAATAGTAATATTGTTTCTTCCAGGAGATCCCTCACTATGCTTAACTTTCCCACCCTGCCTCCCCTTCCAGAACCTGAAAAAGGTTCTCCAAGAACCAGTTGTTGTTTGGTATTTATTTGCTTGAGCATTACTTATTGCATTGTCTGCAGTGTTGATTGTGTGGTTATTTACTCTTAATCTGTCATAGCTTGTCCTGTGGGACCAGTCTTTGGTTGTTGGGTTTTTTTTTTTTTTTTTTTTTTTTTGCATTTTTCACTTAGATTTTATTAGGTTTGGTTAGTGAGATTAGTGGCCACTGCCCTACTAGCTCTCAAAGTAAATCTGACATTGGAGGGCAGGATAGAATGCCACCACATGGCAGGGATTTGAAATTGCATTCTAAGTTCCATAATTTACATACATTCTACTCTCTGGGACAGCTCAGCCCTGCAGGCAGATTGCACTAGTGAGCATAGTGAGGGATCCCTTGGAAGAAACAATATCACTATGGTTAGTAACTGTTTTCTTCTCTGACAAGCAGTTTGTTGGGTATAAGTGGAAAAAAATGTGGCAGTCTTGTTAGTCCAGTCGATGAAGTAGAAGGAAAAAAAACAAGTATGCTACAGGTAATATCTTTTATTAGACTAACAAAATTGTTTCTGAGACTAGGTTTCATCAGGTCAGTGGACGCATAGGTGAATTATACATGCCAGATATATAGGTTGGATGTGGATTCAAATGAGACATGGTGTCATATTGTAGCTTGTATAAACATTAAAACCCTAAAAAGTCAATTCTGATTTGTGAAAAAACATGCAGGAAGAACTGCAGAATATCCCATTGTCATTTAAGAGTGCCTGCTGCAGAGACTGCTTCAAGATCAAAGTGATAGTTCCTTTCTGGTTGGGAGGGATTTGTTGGGGGGAGTTTGAAAGGAAAGAAGAGAAAAATCTATTGAAGCATGTTTTGTTTTTTTTGAGGATTGGATATGAATTCGTCTCTAATAATGTGTCAGAAAGCCAACATCTTTACTAAGTCCTTTTCCTTTAGTGTCAAAAATTTGGATCATTTTCAGCTCAAATGTTTGTTTGTGGTGGTTCATTCTTATATTGAGCTTATGTCCAATTTCACCAGTAAAACAGCCATTCTAACATTTTGTACATTGCTAGAAGAATAGGAATATGAGTTCTGGATTTCAAATGTTATTCCAGTTTGACTGAAAGATATCTCAGGAGAGATATGTGTGCATAGACTGCAGTGAGGCTTTTTGTATGGCTTAATACATTTCTTGCCTATCTGGAGCTCTGTAGGAAGTTTGCTTCACATCAGTTTCAGCTTCAGGTCTGGTGGTTAGTGAAAGGCAAGTGCTAGTGGTGTGGGAAACATTTTTTAAAGTCTCATCTTCAAGTAATAGCAGCTGTAAATCTTTTATTATTTTTGTAGATTTTTTTCCATTTCTAGACTGCATGTTAGTACCAGAGGTGTACATTCAGATTTGTATTTGGCTTGTACTAAGCTGTAGGGAGGTGGGGATTGTTAGGAGACATGGTGGTCAGATGCTGGGTTGGGGAAGAGCTTATGGAGAAGGCACTATCAGGACAGTGAGGACCAGGAGATGCTCTGGGGCAAAATGGGACCAAAAGCGAGGTCAGACATGGCTGGTTCCCATACCCAGGGCTCCCACCAGACTGAGAGGGCAGGTAGCTAATGGGCTAACTGCTGCTGCTTCCCATCCCCTAGGAGATGTACTATATAATGACAGATCAATGGGGAAAAAGACTGACTCTTTTGTTGATTTTATTTTTGTTTCCTCAGTGGATCTAGCTCACACATTGGAGACCTGGCTGAGTGATGATGCCAGCACAATTCTGGAGGTGGCTGTCCTAGCCAGATTCTCTGTGATACATTGCCCGAGGAGGTATTGTGGGGGGGGGTGTCCATCTACGTTGGATCCAAACTGAACTTCAAAATGCACCAAGTGGGGAAGTCTCATTGTTTGAATGCATGGATATGAGTGGGGGGTCAGGTGCAGCTTGTAGGGTTCTCTTTGTATAATGACCTCCTGGGCATGAGGGGGGAATTCCTGCAGTAAACTGCAGACATCATCACTGACAGGATGTTGGAGGTGCCCATATGGTTGATTCTGGATGACCTTGATTGGTGATGAACTTTTACACTTTGGGCAAACTTTCGTCCATGAGATGGAATTAACAGACCTTGCACAAGTACTTCTGTGACCCCTCAACACAAACATGCCCTGGACCTGTTTTTTTTTTTCCTGTACTTTGAGATTGATATAGTCAGTTGGTTGGATCACTGCACAGTGAAGTTCTCTTTCAGGGTCCTCCTTGTAGTCCATCTCCTGTGTAAATGGTCCAATACTGTCCTTTAAGAGAGTTACAGCCAGAAGGACTTCAGGCAGTGTTGGACATTTTGGGAAGAATGGCAGTATGTGACCTGAGCTTGGAAGAATCTGTGGTAGTTTATAACAGGGCGATCTCCATGGCTTTTGATACCATCAAACCCTTTCATGTATATCCCTTGGTCTCTGGCCAACACTTCCCATGGTTTGACAGGGAGCTGAGAGATTTGAAGGCCAAGGGGTGGAGGCTGGAGCATTTTTAGAAGGAGATCTAGGGCTCCAGAGGACAGACTGGCCTTGAGTATTCATTATGATGAATACCAAAGGGCAATCACCTAAAAAAGGCAATGTTTTTGTCTTGGGAGACTGCTGCTGGGAGGAACCCACTATCTCAGTTCTTACAGACTGTAGACAGACTACTTAATATGGCCTGTCTGCAGTCAATTAGGGCTTGTTAATGCACCACAGTAAGTGTGAGGAGTTTGCTCGATTCTTCACGGACAAGGTGTTCTCCATATGGGCTGGGATTCTCCAAGCAGGCTGTGGTAACCATACAGAATGGATGCTGCTGTCCACCGATGCACCCATCTGTCTTGGAAATAGTTTAGGCCAGTCACAATGTAGAAGGTCAGTGGGGTGATCTCAGAGCTGTGGCCTCTATTCTGTGAACTGGACCTGGGTCCAACATGGCTATTGGTGAGCTCTGTAGGACAGCTGGATCCAGTGTTTGTGGGGATTGTCTGGTGCTCCCTGTTGTAAGTGATCCTTCTGACTGCATTAAAAGATGCTTTTGTGAGGCCTGTCCTGAATAAAACACCTCTGGACCTGGATAACCTTTCACTTGTTCTACTTATCCCTGACCTTCCCTTTTTGGAGGAGACTGTGGTGCTGCATCTTGAGGCACACTTGACAGCCTTTGACATCTATGACCCTCTTTAGTCCAGTTTTAGGTCAATGTACAGCACCGAGACTGCATTGGTCAGGGTGCTGAATGACCTCCTCAGAGCAAGGGGTAGAGGGGAATAGCCAGGTCTCATACTCCTTGGGAACAAAGAGGAAGCAGGGAACTACAGAGCAGTCAGCTTGACCTCGATAGTGGGGAAGATCATAAAGCACTACTAAAGAAGAGATTAGTGGAACATCTGGTTGCCAACAGACTACAGGACCCAAGGCAACATGGTTTCTCTGGGAGGAGGTCATGCCAGACCAACACCATTGAATTTTTTGACTGGGTGGCAAGGGAGGTGGATTAGGGGAGGGCAGTGGACATGGCCAATCTGGACTTCAGGAAGGCCTTTGACACTGTGTCACATAGAAGGCTATTAAACAAACTGGGGGATATGGGAGTAGGCAGGACAGTAGTGCAGTGGGTGGGTAATTGGCTGGGTGGCAGGACACAGAGGGTGGTGGTAAATGGCTGTCACTCCACAGAGGGAAGAGTGACCAATGAGGTACCACAGTGATCAGTGCTGGGACCGGTCCTAGTCAACGTCTTCATCAGTGACATTGCACAGGACCTAGAAGGCAGAATTTCCCTGTTTGCAGATGACACAAAGCTCTGTAACAGACTGGACACACCAGAGGGTGTAGACAGAATGAGGAGTGATCTGCAGAAGCTTGAAGAATGGTAAAGGGTTTGGCAGTTGAAATTTAACACAAAGAAGTGCAAGATAATGCATATAGGGCACAAAATCCCTGGAACAACATATCAGTTGGAGGGTGAGGATACAGCATGCACCAAGCAGGAAAGGGACCTTAGGGTTATTATCTTTGATGACCTCAAGGTAAGGAAACAGTGTGACAAGGCAGCAGATAAAGCAAATAGGATTCTGGGATGCATAGGCAGGGCATCACCAGCAGGAAAAGGGAGGTCATAATTCCATTATACAAGACACTAGTGAAGTCCCACCTGGAGTACAGTGTACAGTTCTGGAGACCTTACCTATGTAAGGACATAGACAGGGTAGAGAAGGTTCAGAGCAGGGCATCAAAGATGGTACAGGGATTGCATCACAAGTCCTATGAGGACAGGCTGAAGGACTTGAATGGAAACTGGGAACTTACAAGCTCAAATGGGCAGACTGGGTGGGCCATAGGCCCTTATCTACTGACAGCATCTATGTATTTGTGTATCCTCAGCTTTTGACACGGTAGGCCATGGGTTGCTGGTGGATCAACTAAAGGAGTACATGGAATTCACAGGCAAAGCCATCTGCTGGTTTGAGTCTTACCTCTGGGATAGGTCACAGAGGGTGGTGGTGGGGAACTTTCTCCTTGTGCCCTTTAACACTGCTCTGTGGGGTACCCCAAGGGCTGGTCCTATTTTTCATGCTGTTTGCAGTGTATATGTTGTGTTTGGAGAGGATCATTAGATGATACAGTGTGTGTTTTCACCGCCATGCAGATGATACCCAGCTGTATCTGTCTTTTGCACCGGGATGCCTGATGCAAGGGATGTGCTTAGTTTGTCCCTGGCTGAGATCCAGGCTTGGATGGCATCTAGCTGGCTGAGACTCAGCCTAGACAAGACTGAGATACTGGTGATAAACCCAGACTATAGGGAGCATGTGGCAGCTGCTGAAGAGGTGATGTAAATCCAGCTCAATTCCTCTAGGCTGGAGGCCTCCACTAAGGTGAATAATCTGGGGATCACTCTTGATGAAGGGTTAACACTTCAGGATCAGGAGTTAACAGTAGTCCTAGAGTACCTTTTACCATCTTCAGAACATGAGCCAGATTAAATCCCTGCCTCCTTCCCCAAAGAACTGGCATCACTGGTGCATATATTTGTGATGTCCAAGCTCGACTACTGTAACACCTTCTACCTCGGGAACAATGGTGGTACCCTGCAGCACCTATAGCTGATGCAGAATGCTGAAGCCAGTTTACTGACAAGCCTTCCTAGGTCATACCATTTGACTCTGGTCCTACATGAACTGCACTGACTGCTGGCGAAGTGGTGCATCATCCTTAAGGTCAGATTACTGACCTAAAAGGCCCTACATGGCTTAGGCCTGAGCTAGCTAATGGATCTCTTGACTCCTTACTGACCAGCCCACCCTGTCTGCTCCACTGGGGTGGGCCTTCTATTACTATCCAAGGCCTGATTAAAATTGTCAGGGGATCAGCTTTTGAAGTGGCAGTCCTCTTTTGTGGTACTCACTTCCCAGTGCCCTGAGGAAGAACCCTTTGGTGGAGGCCTTCAAAAGAGGTCTCAAAACTTACCTCTTCAAATAGGCTTTTGTTAACACTTGATGTCCCAATTTCTTATCCATTCTATGATTGATGACACTTACTACAGGATAGGGAGATTTCAGGAACAGAACCTCATGGTATTGATTGATCAGGATATCCAAGACAATTTATTGTCTAATCCTACTCTTGGGATCCTTTGGGACACAGTTAAGGTGACAGTCAGAGGTAAATTAATTGCGACAGTAAACATTAAAAAGAAAAAACAGAGGCCTAGACCATCTACAGTTAGAGATTAAGATTCAGGAGTTGGAGGCCCAACAACAGGCTACGATAGATAAGAGGGCAAAGGGAATTATAGGACCTTAAAAAGGAGATAAACCATATTTTACATTATAAAGTACACCAAAATCTTAAAGGTTCTATGTGATGTGGGTGACCACGGAACGGCGACCCGCAGGAGAGCGACGTTAGGGCGGCAAAAACAATTTCACCACCCTGACAACCTCGGCACAAGGAAAAATGCCACCAGGGACTAAAAATACTTGCTTTCTGTTGGGGGGGCTGTGCATCCCCCACACCTCCCATGCAGGGGGCTTCAACCCCCTCACTGCCCTACTTGAGGATTCTCAACTCCAGCGGGGTGCATGTCCAGAGAGGGTGTGAAAGGAAAAAAAAATAAGATTCTGGGCCGGGCACAAGAAAAGCATAGTACCACCCGGACCCAGAACCGAACCCAGAACCCCAGCACCACAAGTGGAGACCAACCCCCCCGACACCACAGCGCAGCTCAGCAGATGACCACAGCACCACCCCCTACATCCTCTCCGCCCCCTCCCAGTCCACGCTTGCCATGCTCGCTCCCCCCACTCGCGTGTACACGTAGCGACATCCTGTTTCTAGGGTCGCCCACCCCAACACATCCGGTCACCCTCCCTGCCCATTTGCCTTTGGGCTTTCACCGTGATTCAGGCACCCACCTCATGTGCTACCAATCTTAAATATCTCCACCAGAGATATTGTGAGGAAGATCCAAGGTCTCTAAAACTACTAGCCTGCAGATTAAGGGCCCAGAGAGCTAAGGCATATATAGCGAGAGTCACATGCCATAGAACACAGGGCTCGAATTTAGTAGTATTCCGGTACATTTTAGGTACCAAATTTCATGCTGGAATAGCAAAATTCAAGCCCTGGTATCCCACTTAAAATACTAGATTTTTTTCTCATTAACAGCATGTAGTACCAGCTCCTGGCCACAGGCTAATAGAGAGAGAGAGAGCGAGAGAGAGAGGCATCAGTGGAAGTTGGCAGATATCGAGGCATCTGGAAAACACCTGTATGAGCACCACTTCTAAAGGTTGTCACACCATTCATCCCCCAAATGACACTGCTGCACCAGACTCCATTATTTTCCTTATTCCATTGACAGAAAAACACTGCACAAGGAACTGGGTGCTGCTGTAAGGGACTGCAGATTAATTCAGGAAAAATGTCTTTCTCCCCTGGGGTCCCCGGTCAGCCTTAATATCACTGCAACCTTCCATCCTGCCACCATCCCAACCCACGCTGGTCTCCAGTGAGGGCAACCACCCAATTACCCCATGGCTTTAACCTCCCATGGCGGGGTTGCAGGGGTCAACTAGCTCCCCCACCGAACCAGATCTGCACTTGGTGGTCCCCTCCGGAACCAGCGCAGCAACATCTCGGACAGCCATCAAGCCGCAATGACTGGATACCCCCTTTTTTCCTTGTTCTGCTTCGGAGGCAGGGCGTGCAATGCCGACAGGGGGTGTACCTTGCATGCATCTGCATGCAATACGCCTACCAACTGCCCCGCCTACTTCCCCATTCTAACAGGCAGGACGTGTCAACACCCAGCCTCTGCTAGGTGTCTGGCCATGCCAATCTCTGTGCCCCAACCCACCTCAGGAGAGGAGAGCTGTCCATCGGATGCTCCATCCTCTCCCTCTCCTGCAGACCCCCAGCAACCAGAGCCCACTCCCGAACCTGGGTCACTGGCATGGCGCGAGGTGCAGTGACCAGCACTTCAGCCCTCAGTGCCACCAGGCTGGCCATCACCTTTTAAAGAGTCCTTTACTGAGTGTTACAAAAATCAGATTAATCTGCAGTCCCTTACGGCAGCACCCAGTTCCTCATGCGGTATTTTTCTGTTATCGGAATCAAATAAATAATGGAGTTTGGTGCAGTGGTGTTATGTGGGGAATGAGTGGTGTGACAACTGACAACCTTTAAAAATGGTGCTCCTACTGGTTTGTACAAGTCCTCTCCATATGCCCGCCTCGATGTCTGCTGACTTCTTCTCTCTCTGTCTCTCTCTCTCTCTCTCTCTCTCTCTCTCTCTCTCTCTCTCTAGTTGCCTTCGTGACCATGACTGTGAGACCAAACAAAAAAAGCTGCAAACCCACTCTTGCTCTTTATTTCTCTGCCCTCTTACAGCAAGGTGCAGTTCAGAAATACAGTAATATAGCAGAGAGAGTTGATGTGACTCTTTTTTTTTGTTAGAAAAGTAACTTTCCCAGATAGAAGACTCTGAGCAGGGAACCTCCAGCATCCTGATAGCTGTTACTGGGGTGGGAGGGTGGGGAGAGAGAGAGAGACTGTGACACTGTGAGTGGGTGGTACAGAGACATAAACTCAAAATCATAACACACACATACATACACACACACACACACATGCACGCACACACATGTGCACACACACACACACACACACGCGCGCGCGCGTGCACACATACATACATTCCAAACTGGTATGCCTGCAGCCAAAAACAGCATTTTAACTGAAACCACCCGTTATATGTCAACTGAGAACATAATAAATTGAAAAAAAAGACTAGAAGAGACATACAAATCATTGCCTTTTGTCAAATGTGTTTATTTTGAGGGTTTTCCTAAAGAAAGTTGGTGTATTTCAAATATTCTAGCTTTAAAAATATAAAAATCTATGGAAATTGGGCAGAATACCAAATTTCCTGGCAGAATATCAAAATTCTGACTCTGGTATTCTGTCACAAATATCACTTTTTTTCTTAAATTCTACCTCTGGAACAGGAGAGAAGATGATTAAGGTGAAGGAAATAACGAAACCCTGTATAAAGCCAAAGAGAGTCAACTGACAGCTCAAACTGACACATACCTATAGCATCTTGATCTCCCTCAGTTGACGAAGGAGTAAAATGATAGCCTCTTAGACTCAAATGAGGAGGCTGAAATTTTACAAGTGATTTTGGATAGTAAAGCAGATAAGTGTCCAGGTTCAGACGGGTTCCCAACAGAATGTTATAAACGGTTCATTGAGGCTACTGTACCCCAATTGAAGGAGCCCTACAATGCTGTCATGGCTGAGGAAGGCACTCTTGCCCCCTCATGGAATTATGCTGTAATTCCATGATTCCCATGTCAGGCAAGGACCCTACCCTCTGCTCATCATACTGTCCAATTTCAATCCTAAATGTAGACTACAAATATCTAACAGCCATTTTGGCTAGAAGGCTGGAGAAACATAATCCACGGTTGGTTAATCTGGACCAAATGGGGTCTGTGGGTGGTAGGCAGGCTGCAGACAATATCAGGAGAACGCTGCACATTATAGGCTACCTTACCAGAACAGAGATAGTGCTGTAATAATGAGTATGGAAGCTGAAAAAGCATCTGTCCAGGTTAACCAGATATACTTCTACAGGGTCCTTGCCAGGTTTGGCTTCTCTCCTGCCTTTATCCAGCTTATTCAAACTTTATATCAAGTCTCACAAGCAATTGTTAGAGCAAATGGATACATATCCCACAGAGTTAATTTGGCTACAGGAACGAGGCAAGGCTGTCCCCATCCCCAGTTCTGTTCACCCTGTACATAGAGCCCCTTGACCAAAAGGTGAGGATGGCTAGGGATATTCAAGGGGATTTGGGTCAGCAGGCAGGAATATAAGATTGCATTACATGCAGATGATGTGCTTCTCTACCTGCAGGACCCACAGACTTCTCAGTCACAGGCCATGACATTGACAGAGGAGTTATCGCTATCTGGGTATACATTGAATGCAATTAAAATGGAAAACCTATCAATTACTCTCCCGCTCAAGAACTGCAGCAGAGGTTTCTGATAAATGGGCAGTTATGATAATAAAATATTTAGGTATCTGCATGAGGAACAACCTAGCCCATCTTTACCAAGATAATTATATCCCTTTGACGTGACAGCTCAAAACGGATATCACCAAGTGGTCTGCTCTCCCACTACAATTGTATGCCGTATACAATCCATTAAAATGAATGTGTTGCCACAATATTTATACTTGTTTCAGTGTGCACCAATATATCTTTCCAAATCTTAGTTGCTGATGCACAGAAGCAACTTTATAAATTTGTTTGAGATAGCCAGGGATCCAGGGTTCCTGAATGGAGTTGGACTTGATACCTCTTGCTATACTTTGCAGGCCACCATTTTTGGAAAGAAGAGACCCCAGGTACCATAATCAAGAGGCCTGCTCTGTCACAACTCTTGTACGAGTTGTAAAATTCATTGAAATAAGTACAACCTGAATGAAAAATATGAGAAAAATCAGGAAAAGTGAAAATTTTACCAAATATGATCTAGAACCTTCAGTATTGCTCAGATCGGTCCATAATTTGTACCAGTTATGCACATTGAGGCTATACATACAAAACAAGTAATGTTATCATCATGTCTTTACAGTACGTACCAGTATATGCAATTATTGTAGGAACACATTTCCAAAAATGCTGATTTTCTAGCTAAATATTTGAATAGACTTCATGGCGTTTCCTCTGACAAAGTCTTAATAATAATAATAATAATAATAATAAAGTTTATTTGATTAAGCGCCTTTCAAAGTTTTCAAAGCGTTGTACATAAAAAACACAAGCATAATCAATACATACAATAGAACTACACTAAACGAGTATTACAAAACTAAGATAATCAATTACAGCAAAGCAGGAAATGCCTTCTCCTATAAAAAAGTCTTTAGTGCCTTTTTAAAATTCCCCACCATCGTGCTGTCTCGGAGCTGATGAGGCAGAGAATTCCAGAGGGTAGGAGCAGCATATCCAAAAGCACGGGCTCCAGAAGACTTCAAATTTACCCTCGGAATCTCCAGCAACCCCTCGTCAGCCGAGCAGGGCTGTCTCAGAGGGGTGTAGGGCACCAGGAGCTCTTTCAAATAGTTGGGACCTAGACCGTGTAGGGCTTTGTAGATCAAAAGACCCACTTTGAAGGCGATCTGCCACTGTATTGGCAGCCAGTGCAGAGTGCGCAGCATAGGGGTAATATGAGACCTTCTGGATACCCCAGTCAACAAATGTGCTGCTGCATTCTGCACTAGCTGCAAGTGGTGGATATCAACCCCAGAAAGTCCTAGGTAAAGGGAGTTACAGTAATCAAGGCGAGATGTTACAAAGGCGTGGACCAAAACCGGTAGGTCGCAAGGTGGAACCAGATGCCTAATCTTGGCAATGTTCCTAAGGTGAAAAAATGCAGTCTTGACAACTGCAGACACCTGATAATGGAGGGTCAGACCAGTGTCAAGCTCCACGCCCAGGTTACGCACCCATTCGGAGGTGAGGATCTGGTCTACCCCCAGGATTAATCCAGAGGGGAACTCAGTCCTCACACCCTCAACCCTGTGACCCGGGTCCACCACCATAACCGCAGTCTTTCCCAGATTCAACTTTAGACCACTGGTATTCATCCAGTCTTGGATATCAGTGAGGCAGTTATTCAGCACTGAGATAGCACTAACCTGGTTGGGTGCAAAAGACAGGTAGAGCTGGGTATCATCAGCGTAGCAGTGAAGCCTCAGCCCAAACCATCTTACAATGTCTCTGAGGGGTAGCATATATACTACGAATAACATGGGGGGGAAGCACCGAGCCCTGAGGTACCCCGCAAGGCAGCGAGAAGGCCCCGGATGAATGCAAAACCGAGACCACTCTCTGCGTTCTCCCTTCAAGGAAAGACGAAAACCATCTGAGGACCGTACTCAATAGTCCACAAATGGACCTCAGGCGTTCAAGCAAAACCCCATGATCCACAGTATCAAAAGCTGATGACAGATCAAGGAGAACCAGAATAGAGTGGTATCTCCGATCTCCCGCCATCAGGAGATCATTGAGTACCCGAACCAGGGCAGTCTCGGTACTATGCCTCTTAGGAAAACCTGACTGGAGAGGTTCATATAAACTATGGATGGTCAAATGGTCATCCAATTGGGCCGACACAACTTTCTCAAAAACCTTCCCCACAAAAGGGAGGTTAGAGATTAGTCGGTAGTTTGCTAGGTCATCCGGGTCTAAAGAAGCTTTCTTCAGTAATAATCATTGCATTTATATTACATTATACCATATCGTTATCTTCTACAATGTTTCTGCTTTCATTTAAAAGAGACCTGACTCAAATATCATGATTTATGACTGAGATATTCCATTTTGTGTGCCCATACCACCAAATGGACCCAGTCAAAATTTGTAGACATATGGGTAAATAAAGCATTTATTTATGCACAAAAACACTTTTTTTATTTTGTTTCATTGATGTGAGGAAAGAATCAAAACAAGGATGCATCACACTAAACAGTGTTAAAATTACAAGTTCAATACAAACAGTATAGTTTAGAATTAAGGAAATAATTATGATTAAGATTTAGTTAACTGCATATATAAAACTTATTAGTCAATGATCTAAGGCTGTAGAATTTCCTGTTTAGTACTACACTGATAATGGCTACTTATTCAGTTACATGAGATCCTCACTATACTAATCATCAAGTTCATGACTCTCATCAGTCTTATACAAATGTGACTTTCAATGTCACTTAATCACTGTCACTTTCTTCCAAAGTTAGACTCATTTGAACTCGACTATATTTTATGGGATCAGCATTACACATACATGCAGTAGCACATTTGACAGTTGCCCTAGAACAAATGAAGCCTTGTTGGCATTTGTTTCTTTGGCATTTGTAGTACTTGGTTTGAGCGGGCACTTTTGGCTTTGGTTCCTTTGTCATCATGTGCGGGACTAGCCTGCCTTCTTGAAGAGTTTGCCCAAACAATGTTGGGTCAGGAAGCACTGGATTTGACTCATGAGCCCTTTTACTGACAGCTATCTGCTGCAGAGCGTGTGACATGTGAAGTCTAAAGGCATCATCTGCTGGTGGCAGAGTCTGTAGGTCACCCTTTGATGTCACATACAGGTGAGGTCGTAGTGCATCCAGGCCACCACAGAACTCGTCTCTGTAATATAATTTCATGAAGAACTCACGCGCTGCTGAAATGACCTCGTCAGTGACATCTAGACTTACTCCAGGTCTGCCATAATCTGCTAATGCATGAAGGTTGGCTGCATTTTCAAAGGCAACTTTTAGAGCACACCTCTTCCCTCTTCTGAAGGGATAGCTGACAGTATCACAGCCACTTAAGATGTAAGCACTAAGAACAACTGATGTGAGTTGTGATGTGTCTGTGTTGCACATAGTGCTAAGAGAAGCTGCTACTGAATAGCATGGCAGGTACACTCCCATCTTCTGAACCCATAGCTCTTCCAGACCAGCCATCTGAGTGCTGTAACAGATGTACATTATGATCACATCAGTGTCCATGGATGCTACTAATAGTCTCCTGTATCCAAGTGTGTTTACTCAGTATGCTGCTTCTTCATGTTTTGTACATGACAATTCAAGAATTACTACCATATTGTCTTTTGAGAGAAGAATGGAATGACCTGGGTCCTTGAACAATCTACCGAGAGTCAATATGCATCCCTTTGGTAGTTGAGTGTTGTGCTTTACCAAAGCACCTCCCATGAAATCAAGCAGACTGGCCTTGTTTTGAGATTTGACAATGAAGTCTTTCCAATAGGGGATGGGCTGGGATTCCCGAGGTTCATATGCTCTGCTCATTGCTCGATTAAGCTTTTTCCATTTTTCTCATTCCTCAATTTTCCAGTTTACTGATGGACTAACATCATACCTATCTCCTACAATGTTGATGCAGTTGCAGCTCCTGGCCTTATTCAAAGTAGTGTATCTATATACTTCTCCTGCAAGTCAACAATGTACGACTATCAAAGCCTTTGTATTGTTGACAAATGCCATTGCATCAACAACTAGTACAGTAGGTTCATCTGAAGATAGCAAGTTACCTTCTTCTTGCCACAGTTCACCAAGGCAACTTTTTAGGGCAGTCGGGTAATCAGCTTTGTTGCCTTTGTGCATGGTATAGCCTCGAGGAAGGTCAGCGTATGGCTCAAAAAGAGCCGAGGGATATTTTATCCATCTGTGACTGAAGGCTTCTACCTTCTTGTCGTCATCCAGACCTCAGATAAAGTACAAGTTCCTGACCACATTGCTCTCCTCTTCATAGACCTCTTTCATTTTCTGAATATGTGAGGGTGATGTGGCTTTACTCACAAATGTCTGAAGCTTTACAGTTTTAATGTTTTCACTATCACTCTGTTGTACTGTGGTTAAAGCTGCAATGCTCTTTTCCTTGGCTTCAATGAAGTCATTTGATGTGGCCTTTTGATCAGTAGAAATGTTCAGAAGATCATTGGTATCACAGGTGAATGAATTGATCATTCTGCCAGTGACCACATTCATCATTATTTTAATTGCTGTACTGTCCATCTGTGCTGTATACCCAGAGTCTCCATGGTGTTTGTGATCATCAGTGCCATGAAGGTGAGCCATCACCTTAGTTTGTTCAGAGACTGCTGTCAGTGTTGGTAATGAATGCAGGTATTTCTCCATAGCGGCAGGCTGACAAGTTATGCCATGGAAAAGCTGGGTCTTGGCATTTTTGTTATACATCTGCTCAAGGGCCATATCAGTCCACACACCATTAAACTTACAAAATGTTCAGCACATGGTGAATGTGCCAAATCTGGATGCTTCAGTGATTTCTGGTGCAGTGGTTGGCAGGTCTTTCAAAGCAGACAGGTAATGGAGAATGCAAGAAATATATTTGTGATGACTAGCAGTCACAATATATAAAAGCATTTTCTTAACTTCAGACAGGTGCTGCTCCCAGTGTCCAGCTTCCTCAACATAGATATAGTGATTCAAAATCTGAATCATGTCCCTGTACATAAGCCAGAGTCTTGTTGTTGGGGATTTGCACTTTGCCTCATGGAACTCATTCATTAACGTGTCTACTTCTTCCAGTTGCCTAGTTGTTTGGATGTATGAAATCATTTGCATTTTGTGCATCCATGGTATCTCACAGTCTCTGAACACTTTCTGAGAGCAATGCTATACACTCCATGTCTTTGTCATATTCGCCAGTGAACCACCTTTCAAATGCATTCCAGTGTAGCTCATACATGGCAGCATGAACTAGGCTATGGGCTCTCAGCATAGCATAACAGTCTTTGCCTGACATGATTTTGTTGGCAGTTCCACAGAGGCAAACATCAACTTCAATAAGGAGATCCTCTATTCCAGATTCTTTCATTGAATACTTGATTGCCCCCTTGAAATTCAGTGCAATGTGGAAACCACCCATACGAAGAATGACTTTTGCTAGACTTCTCTGGCTTCTTTTTCTGAATGCCAAGAGCAATCTTATAGACTGCTTCATCATAGGTAATTATGCAGAATTTCTGCCCAATTTTCTGAGTGGCCTTCATACAGTACTGAACTGATGGTTCCACCACATCAGGGTTTATAGTAGGTTCTGGAAAGAAAGGCCCATACCCAATCACAGTCACCTGTACATCCTGTTGGGTAACTAATTCATGAAAGGTGAACCATGTAACAGGTTTTGATTGTTCTATGACATCTAAATAAAGTGTGGTACCCATATTCACTAAATGCCAAAGCCAGTCTACAGGATGAAGTGGTTCTCATGTCTGCTGTGGTGCTTTTGCCATGCCAGCAAGTGAATGACTCTTCTGGCAGTCTTTGAGGATGAGATTGCTTTTCCCTGTTTGAAATTGTTAAAGATATGTGTGAGAAGACTTGTGTTTTTTAACCAGGGGCACTCTAAAAACCATTGACTGTTGATCCTCACCTTCATCAGCATACTAATATATTGCATGCAATGTTTCATGCATAGGTTTACCATCCTTTGTAATCTCATAGAAGTCTAGGTTTTCAATTGCACTCTGTGTGAATCAACCTGACTTCAGATCATGGGTATGAAAATCCCATCTTGAGCTTCCTGCTTATCAGCAGCTGCTGCCATGATAGCAATATAACATTGGGCATCTTGGTAGCTAATGTTATTTCCAAATCTATTTAGCATGGTTATGGTCTCCTTGCTCAGGGTGGCCATTAGTATGTGTTGGGCAGTACCAACATGTTTTGGTGTTGGAACAGCAGCAACAGCTATGCATATGTCTTATCCAAGATTCAGTGCCTGCTCATGTTGTTTTGGGTTTGAACTCTCCCATTATTGCCTATTTCTAGAGTAGCATTGGTAAGCATCCAAGCCACATGATTGTAGAGAGTAGTACCCACATGTTTTGAAGGTGCTTCATTAGACGTATCCAGGTTTGTTTCACACATGTTTTGGTCTTGTAATGTGCACTCTTTAGCTGATGGACTCCTTTGACATTCTTCTCTGCCAGGCTCTTTCAGTTCAGACCTTATTCATTTTGCTGCATTGTAACTGAACATATTTGTATCCATTTGAGTCTGAGTAACATCAGGTTCATCTTCACTTTCTTCTGTATATTCTGATTCTTTTATAGTTAGCTTTAACCTGGTGACTTCAGAAAGCAACTGTCCAACATTCAACTGCGCTGAACACAAGACAGGACAGGACAGGAATCAGGGGTTGAGAAACAGTGGGCAGTATTTAAAATGGGGATTACAAGAACAACAGAATTATGCATTAAGCAGGTTAGCAAAAGGAAAAGGAAGAGGAGACCATTATGGTTTTCCAAAGAGGTAGCAAAGAAAGTGAAAGCCAAAAAGATTGCATTCAGGCAATACAAAAAGACACAGACAGAAGGGATAGGAGAAGTACCAGGAGAAGCAAAGGGAGGCAGGAGGTCAGTAAGGGAAGCCAAGCTCAGACAGAAGAACACATTGCAAAATCAGTGGGTAGAGGGACAAAACCTTTACAGGTACATAAGTGAAAAAGAAAGACAAAGGGAGGGATAGTGAGACTGAAGGGGAGGATGAGGGCCACATGGAGGATGACAACAGTAAAGCTGAATATTTAACAGGTATTTGCTCTAGTCTTTACTGAGGAAGAGGAGGGTAATGGGTCTGAAGGGAGTACAAGGGGTGAGAATGGTGCAGAAATGGACACAAGTCCCTTTACATGAGAAAGGGTCCTGATGGAACTGGAAGTAATAAGAGTTGATAAAGCAATGGGGCCAGATGGGGTGCACCCCAAGGTCCTTAAAGAACTAAGAGAGGTGGTGGCTGAACCTCTGACTATCCTGTTTAGCCAATCACTGGAAACAGGTGAGGTACCCAAAGACTGGAGGACAGCAGATGTGTCCCCTATACAAAAGTGGGAACAAAGAGGAAGCAGGAACTACAGACCAGTCAGCCTCACCTGGTAGTGGGGAAGATCATGGAAGCACTACTGAAGGAGAGATTGGTGGAACATCTGGTTGTCAATGGACTACAGGACCCAAGGCAGCATGGTTTCACCAGGGGAGGTCATTCAGACCAAACTCATTGAATTTTTGACTGGGGGACTAGAGAGGTGGATCAGGGGAGGCAGTGGACATGGCCTATCTGGACTTCAGGAAGGCCTTTGACACTGTGCCCACACAAGAAGACTATTACACAAACTGGGGAATATGGGTGTGGGCAGGGCAGTAGTGTGGTGGGTGGGTAACTGGCTGGGTGGCAGGACACAGAGGGTGGTGGTAAATGGCTGTCACTCCACAGAGGGAAGAGTGACCAGTGGGGTACCACACGGATCAGTGCTGGGACCGGTCCTATTTAACATCTTCATCAGTGACATTGCACAGGACCTAGAAGGCAGAATTTCACTGTTCACTGATGACACAAAGCTCTGTAACACAGTAGACACACCAGAGGGTGTAGACAGAATGAGAAGGGACCTGCAGAAACTTGAAGAATGGTCAGGGGTTTGGCAGTTGAAATTCAATGCAAAGAAGTGCAAGATAATGCATATGGGGTACAAAAACCCTGGCACAATATATCATTTGGGGGGTGAGGATATAGCATGCACCAAGCAGGAAAGGGATCTTGGAGTTATCATCTCTGATGACCTCAAGGTAGGGAAACAGTGTGATAAGGCAGCAGGTAAAGCAAATAGGATGCTGGGATGTATAGGCAGGGGCATCACCAGTAGGAAAAGGGAGGTTATAATTCCGCTATACAAGACACTAGTGAGTCCCCACCTGGAGTACAGTGTACAGTTCTGGAGACCATACCTACGTAAGGACATAGACAGGGTAGAGAAGGTTCAGAGGAGGGCAACAAAGATGGTGCATGGATTGCATCACAAGTCCTATGAAGACAGGTTGAAGGAACTGAACATGTACTCCCTGGAGGAGAGGAGAGAGAGAGGGGATATGATAGAGACATTCAAGTATCTCACAGGGAGGAACAGGGTGCAGGAATACACTATTTTTAAGTGAAAAGATGTTCCAGAACTAGAGGCATGGGATGAAGTTGAGGGAGGGCGATTCAGAGGAAACATGAGGAAGAATTTCTTCACAGAATGGGTGGTGGACAAGTGGAACACCCTGCCAGAGGAAGTGGTGGGGGCTGAAACAATCATAGGATTTAAGAATGCATGGGATAGACATAAAGGAATTCTGGAGGTCAGGGTAAGGAAACAGACTTTTAGGAAAACATAAACTGAACTTACAAGCTCAAATGGGCAGAATGGGTGGGCCATAGGCCCTTATCTGCCGACACTGTCTATGTATCTATGTATCTATGTATAAGAGACTTGCTGTACCTTTCTGAGGAACTATAGTTACCCTACAGCCACTGAGATTAGTGTAGTATGCCAGTAGGTATCTTTTCAGACTTGCTGACCTGTAGGATGCTGCATCATCCACACCATGATCTTCTAACCACTGGTGATATCTGTCACAATGTTTAGCGATATAAAAGATACTTCCATTATTAAACATTGGCCTATCAGTTTGAGAAATTAGCTGACAGAACCCTACGTCATAGATGTCATCACCTTCCATGACTGTTCTTCTATTTATATAGTTATTAAGACGTGATCTATGGTATAAAAAAATCATGTGCAATCAGATCTAGGCATTCATCCCCAAACCCTTGCAACTTATGTAACATGGTACTGTCGTTGAGTTCTTCGGCTTTTTGCCACACAGATTTTTGACAACAGTTGTAATCAACAGTTTCCTGTTCCCAGGCTTATCCCACTCCTTTTCACACACAAAACATTTATTCTTGCAATCAAATAGGCTGTTGACTGAAGATCGTGTGATCAAATGAAACGGACCTGGTTGCTCACTGTTCTGTTCTAAAACTCTGCGGCATTTTTGTTCAACAGGTTTTTTTGGTTTTTGTTGATCTATGCGTTGCAATAACTTGCATGCATTACTTGGGTCTTTGTTAGGAATTCACCTTTACATAACATGTCCTTTTTCAATCAGAAAGCAACATCATCAGCACGGTTCTGACTTGTATACAAGAAGGTGGGATATCCAAGTTCTGTCAGTCTTTCTAAAGAGCCGCATTTTGCATCTTGCTGACGAATGAGGCAGCGGGAGTAATTTGTGCTTGGTCACCACCTTTTAGTGCCGACTTGGAATGCTGGCTCCATGGCTCATCAGTCATAAATCTGAAATACAAAAATACACATTATAAATACTTGGCACAAAGCATCAAATTGATTACTTTAAGAGCATTCCCTAAATAGGCAGATTACTAATATCATAACACTCATATATAATATTTCAAACTATAACAAGAAATGAATATATGGCCAAAACTGACAGATTCTGAGTATGGTGGTGACTGCGTCCATTTGGGGGTATAGGTACATTAAATGGAATATCTCAATCATAAATCATGATATACTTAATAATACTTGGTAAGATAAGACAAAGTAGACTACAAGGCCCATTTAATTGTCTCCCATTCCAAGTGGGGTAACCTACCCAGCTGATTTTGAATCAAGTAATTGTCTAATCTAATCTTAAATTGCTCAAAGCATGGTGCCATTACAATGTTACTAAGTGGGGAGTTCCATAGTTTAGATGATCTTATAGTAAAAAAAAAATTGTCTTTTGACAGTTTTTACCCTTGGAACATATAATTGTCTCTTATGTGATCTTAAATCCATCGATGATATACTGTATATTTGTTAGAGAAGTCACATAACCTCATCAAATTAGAACTTTGCAATATCTCATAGGTCAGGAGTAAATCACCTCTCATCCTTTGAGTCTCCAGAGTAAACAATTTTAATTAATTTATTCTAGACCTATAATCCTTATTTTTAAAACCTCTAGGGATTTAGTTAATTTCCTTTGTGTTTTTTC
Organism: Neoceratodus forsteri; assembly: GCA_016271365.2. Taxonomy (NCBI): domain Eukaryota; kingdom Metazoa; phylum Chordata; order Ceratodontiformes; family Ceratodontidae; genus Neoceratodus; species Neoceratodus forsteri. The sequence continues at coordinate 245,273,745 of CM057449.1, read as the reverse complement.
TAATAAATTAATCTCCTTTTTCAAATATGGGCTGTATAAGGGAGAACCATAATCAAGGTGAGGAATGATATAGGATTTATATAATTTCATTAAACACTCCTTATCTCTAGTAATTAAAGTTTTATTTATAGTTCTTAGCAATCTGTTTGTGATGTTGGAGACATAGAGAGAATGACCAACATAGGCTAACTCAGTATTTACCTAAATTCCCAAATCTAGCTCCTTCTTGGAAGATTTAAGTGTTTTTCCATAGAGTTTATATTTATATTTTGGATTTTTCTTACCAAAATGCATAACTGTACACTTTGATTCATTAAATTCCATTTTATTTCATCTTCCCCAAGATTCAATTAGTTCCAGGTCCTGACAAAAATCTAGATAGCTCTGTATGGAATCCACTACATGTCATATCTTGGTATCATATTTGAGTCAGGCTTCTTTTAAATGAAAGCAGATACATTGTAGAAGATAGAAATATGGTATAATGTAATATAAATGCAATGATTACTTTGTCAGAGGAAACGCCATGAAGTCTATTCAAAAATTTAGCTGAAAATCAGCAATTTAGGAAATATTTTCCTACAATAATTGCATACACTGGTCTGTACTATAAAGACATGATCACAATGAGACTTATGTTATGTGAATAACCTCAATGTGCATAACTGGTACACATTTTAGACAAATCTGAGCAATATTGAAGGTTCTATGTCATATTTGGTAAAATGCCCACTTTTCCAGATTTTTCTCATATTTTTCATTCACATTGTATTTATTTCAGTGTATTTCACAACTTGTACAAGAGTTATGACAAAGCAGGCCTCTTGATTATGGCGCTGCAGGGGTCTTTTCTTTCCACAAATGGTGGCCTGCAAAGTATAGCAAGAGGTGTCAAGTCCCACCAGTTTTTGAGGGCTTTCGTGGCTCTGGATCCCTTACTATTATTTATTTATTATACAATAGCAAGACAGAATGCTGGTACCTGATTGGTCAGGCTGGGACTGGACCCGGGATGTTATCCCAGCATAACATCCCGGATCTAGTCGCAGCGCACAAACAACTGAATTACTTTGAAAAAATCACTGTCCAGTCCAATTTGACTGGCTTCACTGGCCCTGCAGACCATAACTGCTGATTGCACAGTCCACTGTTGCCACTTGCTTCAGGTAAAGTGGAACACCATATCTGGTCACGTGAGCACTACTAGAATAGCTCCACACTATATGGTACTAGTCTGATAAGTGCTCTCACAGACAGTGAGTGGGGTTTTACAGTGCTTGCTGTAAGCACTCCCCTGGTCACTGTCCAGAACAGGGGCTGCAAGGAATGGGAGGCTGGCCGAGCTGCTCCCGTGGCATGGAGGGTTGGGGCATGGAGCAGCTCGGCCAATGGTAATGGAGACCAGGGTTCTAATTCTGGTCTCCCAACTTTTGAAGACATTGTAACAGCTTTTTTTTTTTTTACCAAGGGCCATGAAAACACTATTCCAGATTTTAACTTTCCCCGTGGTCTGCTCACCCTGGAGTGAGAATCCTTAAGTCTCAGGGTGTGGGGGGCAAAGCCCCCTGTGTCAGGGTGTATGAGGGTGCAGCACTTTTATTACCACATGCACCAAGCCAATGCTATTCTTGTTCGTGCTTAGTAGACCCAGTGCCATGGAACACATCCTCAATTCCTGCTTTAGCCCTAAGTAAAGAAACCAGCTTTAGCATTCTCCTGCCCCCTCGCAAGATAGCAGCAACTTAGCCGACCCACTTACCACACCAGAAGTCTTGCTCCATCTGACCTGGTTCAGCAAGGGGGCAGCAATGCTCCATGAACCCATTTTCAGCATATCTCAGAATTGTGCTCACATTTAATAATAATAATTTTAATAACACATTTTATTTAATATAGCACCTTTCTCACTTCAAGGTGCTGTACAATAAGATAAAAACAACAATCAATAAATACAGATAAAAATCACAGCAATTCAGGGTACGCTTTCCCCCACAGATAGGTCTTCAGTGCCCACTTAAAGCTCCCCATTGTCCTGCACTCCCGTAGCTGATTGGGCAGAGAATTCCAGAGGGTAGGTGCTACAAACCCAAAGGCACACGCACAAGATGACTTTAAGCTTACCCTTGGAATCTCCAGCAACCTCCCGTCAGCCGAGCGGAGCTGTCGCAGAGGGGTGAAAGGAACCAGGAGCTCTTTCAAGTAACCAGGACCAAGTCCGTGTAAGGCTTTGTAGGTCAATAGACCTACCTTAAAGGTGATCCACCACGGAATAGGCAGCCAGTGCAGATCACGCAGCACAGGGGTAATATGAGTTCTTCTCGAAACCCCAGTCAACAAACGTGATGCAGCATTCTGCACTAGCTGTAAGTGGTGGATATCAACCCCTGGAAGTCCTAGGTAAAGGGTGTTGCAGCAGTCAAGGCACGATGTCACAAATGCATGGACCAGGACATGTAGGTTGCTGGACGGAACAAGGATCTTGATCCTAGCAATGTTCCTAAGATGGTAAAAGGCCAGCTTGCCGACTGCTGACACCTGATGATGAAGGGTAAGGCCATCGTGAAGCACCATTCCTAGGTTGCGTACCCATTCAAAGGTGAGAATCTGTGCACCCCCCAGGACTAAACCAGAGGGGTGCTCATTCCTCAACCCCTCTGTCCTATGGCCCAGGTCTACTACTAAGACCTCAGTCTTTCCTGGGTTCAACTTTAAACCACTGGCACTCATCCAATCTTGGATTTCTATGAGGCAGCTGTTCAGCAGAGAGATATCACTAACCTAGTCGGGGGAAAAAGACAGGTAGAGCTGGGTATCATCAGCATAGCAGTGAAACCTCAGTCCATACCATCTTACAATGTCTCCGAGGGGCAGCATATACACAGCAAATAACATGGGGGGCAGCACCAAGCCTTGAGGTACCCCGTAAGACAGAGAGAAAGCCTTGGAAGAAAAAATACCCGAGACCACTCTCTGCATTCTACCAGTGAGGAAAGATGTAAACCACCTGAGAACTAATCCAGTCAGCCCACATACAGATCTCAAATGCTCGAGCAGGACCCCATGATCTACAGTGTCAAAGGCTGATGATAGATCAAGGAGAACCAAGACGGAACGGTGTCTCTGATCTCTCGCCATCAGGAGATCATTGAGCATCTGAACCAGAGCTGTCTCAGTACTATTCCTCTTACAAAAACCCGATTGGAGAGGATCGTATAAATTATGGATGGTTAAATGGTTCTCCAGTTCAGCTGCCACAACTTTCTCAATAACCTTCCCTACAAAAGGAAGGTTAGAGATAGGCTTATAGTTTGCTAGGTTCTCCGGGTCTAAGGAAGCTTTCTTCAGGAGGGGTATCACCACCCTCTCCTTCAGGGAGCTAGGAAACTCACCTGAGTACAGAGAGCACCAGACAATCCGAGCTAAGACCGGGCCTATGATGCCACTACAACCCAAAATCAGGGAAGCAGGGCCCAGATCTAACCTACAGCAAGTGGGACACATCCCCTGGACAATCCTCATAATATCCACGAACTCCAGCAAATCAAAGGTACTCCAGGAAATTCCGTGCTCTGCGACACTGCACCGACCAACAGCATCTCACATAGAGTGAAGTTGGCGGCACCCTTGCCTGATGTCGGCCACCTTATCCATAAAGAAACAAGTGTATCTCATCACACTCCCTTTGTGAAAAGACTCGACGGGACTGCTGACAGGTTGGGTTCACAACCTGTCAACCTTTCTGAAGAGTTGAGCTGGTCGGTTCCGTGTGGCAGAAATTTCCCTGGACAGGAACTCTGCCTTCTTATGGGTAATTTCTGTTTGATAGAATTTATAATGTTCTAACAAAATAAGGTGGTCGGCATCTAAGGCCGTCCTCTGCCAGCGATGCTCTAACCAACGCCCCTGTCTCCGCAATTCTCTAAGAGCCCCATCAAACCATGGGGCCCTTGGGCAAAGTGGGAGGGGGCAAACACGGACAGGAGCAATCAGATCGACAGCTGAAGAGATGGTCCTATTGTAGGCCACAACTAACTGTTCAGGATCTGAGCCGGTCTCATCAAACAGTGAGAGGTCTGTCACCACCATCAGGTCATCAGGGGACACATCCCTTAAAGGGCGATAACTGACCATCTCCACAGGAGTTGACCTACCTAGGGAGGTTGAAAAATTGAACCCAACAGTGAAATGATCAGACCAACCGACCGGTTCCACCACCAAGTTGGAGGGCCTCGATCCCCAGGAGGAAGACCAGATCAAGGGAGTGACCACCATTATGGGTAGTTGAGGAAACAACCTGTGTGAAGCCCAGAGATGTCATCACCTGGAGGAAGTGTTGTTCAAAAAGCTAGGATTCATCATTGACCCAGGCTTTGAAGTCACCCAGAAGCATTAGTCTTGGAGACTCCAACGCGATGTCGGCGGCGAAGTCTGCTACTTCCTGCAGGAACAGCTTCTTGTCACCTGGTGGATGGTAGATGAGAGCAATCCTGCACCCCACACCAGCTACCGCAGTACACTCAAATGACCTGGACTCCTCAACTGGAACACCAGTTAGGCCCAATTCGGTCTTGAAACAGACTGCAACCCCCCCCCCACCGTAGTCCAATCTCGGGTGATGTATAACCAGAATACCTGGTGGAAATAGCTGCCTCCAAAATAGGGGCGGCATTCCATCTAACCAGGTCTTGGTAATGCAAGCCAGATCTGCTGCACCCACAAAATCTGCAATAAGAGCAGTCTTGTTGCAGACAGATCTGGCATTGCATAGCAGTGCCCGAGTTGGATGAGGTTGGTGAGCCGTCCCAACTACTTGCCCTCCAAAAACGGAGGTGCCCTTGGGTATGGAAACCAGAACAGGATCCCCACGTTCCAGGCACCATTTCACCCCAGGATGTCTTCTGGTCCTAATCACCCCAATGGGAGAGCACCACTCTTTCAGCCTCCGCTGTCCGCAACCCCACACCCACCCTGACACCCACACCTGCAAGCAATCCCCAGGCCAGCAGCTGATGAATGAATGCAGATTGGAGAAGAAAGAATGGGCAGAGGGCTGGAGAACGGAGGCCTAATAGCACAGAACGGGGCAAGCAGACACATTCCACCAATAAATTATGACCAAACGAATAGAGAGAGAGAGAGAACACAAAACCCCAAATTCCTAAAACAAAACCATGAACAATTAGAATCTTAAAACTCCCCACAACAATATAAACCATAATCCTACTCCAAAAAACATATAAAAACTGCCCTCCTCCCACAATTGGATATAATTAAACCCCAGAAGATAAAATAAAATCCCCTCTCACAGGATATAAATAGACAAACAAATTTAAATTCGCCCACTCCCACAGCCCTCTCACAGCCAAGGGAAAAGGCAGAAAAATTCTAGGCACTCCCACTGCCCAGAAAACGCAACAAAATCAAAAATGAAAATACACATAAACATCAAAATAAAATCAAAATAAATATGGACCCCTGATCCTCTCACCACCAGACCAAAAATTAAAAATCTGTGAAAGAAGTTATCCAATACTAGGCGAAGTCATAAAAGAAATCAATTCAATGTAAATCCAATCAAAAGCTTCAAATAATCGAACATAGATCAAGTCCCTCACAGCCAAATCCAGGTCAGCCCACACTTCAGAAATTCGAAGTCCAGAGCGTCAAAAAAAGCAAACCTCCTGGTACCAGTATTAGTAGACCGGCCCTCACAGATCGCTTTCAAATTTATCCAAAGACATCCGAAGATGAATATAGTAACAGCAAGACCTACAGGGCTTCACTGCACTTACCCAAGACATGGAGTCCCTCCTGCTGGTCTAAAATCCTCACAGACAAAACAAAATCCACCTATACCAAGAACACACTGATGGTGACCATGCTTGGGGGGCCGGGGGCTCACAGAGCAATACACTAAAACCAAGGAGAACAGCGGCTCAATGTGGGATCAATATGTGGCAGAAGCACCATCTTCTGGATGCAATGGAAATAGTGAACTTTTTTTAATTAATACACCTCCACAAGCAAAAAATCAACTGCAAATATAAATAAAATAATATTCATACTTTTTTTCTAGTTTTACAAAAGAGCCATTGTATAATAGGAATAATGCACTCCACGGTGGGTGTTATGCTGGGATAACAACCCTTTTCTGGTGGTGGACTCACTCGGCTTGCGGCCTTGTGCCCAACCACCCAAGGTGGTATGTTATCCCAGCATAACAACTACCCTGTCATGCATTATTCCTTTATTTGAAAAGTTTTACCAGGAAAGACATACTGAGTGACAATAGCTCATTTCCAGATGTGTCCTGGGGAAAAGGGAAGTGGATACAATATGATACAGACTCAAGTAAAAATGCACATAGAGCAAGTCTGTGTATACAGCATTAAAGCAACAACACACGTTATTATTTTCAGTACTAATATACATTAACATATACATACCCACAAACACTTCAACAGAAATGTCTGCTTAGAACACTTGGGGGAAGAAAGTGAAGACCATGACATAATAGAGGGATGGGGAGAAGGCTGGATAGCAGATTACGTGCACCCCTTCAAGATGTAAACCCCACAAGAGGAATTGGCAAAGGGAAACAAACAAGGGATGGCCTTGGGCCTGCACCCCTCTGGGATCTAAACCCTGTAAGGAGAATGGCAAAGGGGAGTAAATAGTGAAGGATTAGGAGACAAAATAATAGAATATAAAATAGGTGGAAATGGCTAAAACAGGGGAAAAAGGTAGTTGATGTATGTGATCAAGAGAGGAGAGGAGAGGGTGAGGATAGGAAATTGCAAAAGGGAAGAATTTAAGAGAAGTAAGGAAGTGAAGGGGGAGGCAAGTCTTACCCACAGGAACAGAACCCCCAGGGGAATGAAACACTAATCGATGCAAACCCAGCTAGTGTTATTAGGACAACACTAAGCCTAGAGTAAGGGGTACCTTGCTTTTGGCAAAGAAGAAGGAGGGGGGGCTGGGTCCTGCCATACTTGGTGGATTATTGGATGGCAGTTCAGATAAAAATGGCCATATTGTGGAATAACTCAACCTATCTAACCCACTGGAAACAGATGGAAGAGGACTCTTCTGAATCAACCCCTCCCTGACAGCTCTCCTTTATGGACCTGTCCTTAATAAATACAAATATACAAACATACGAATGTGCCAGCAGAAAGAGACCACATGGTCTATCTCAGTCTGCTCGAGTGTGCAACCAACACCCCTAGTTTGCAGCTGCCCAAACCCCCCTTCCTTTTGTCATCCCACTGCCACCCCCACCTTCACTCTCTGCTGTTCCCGGTCCCATGCCCTTTTGAAGCTGTTCACAGATTTACATGATACCACCCATTATGGTAGGGTGTTCCATTTTTCTACCACCCTCTCTGTGAAATAATGTCTCCTCATTTCCTTCCTAAATCATCCCCCCCTCCATTCTTAGTCCATGCCCCCGGTGACCCTTCCCCTCCTTAACTTAAAGACCCCATCTGCCCTATCCTTATTGATTCCCCTCAGATACTTGAATGTCTCTATCATGTCCCCTGTCTCTTCTATCCTCCAGAGGTGTACATATTGAGGTCTCCCAGCCTGCTGTCATAGTCCCCCCCCCCATTCCACATATCGTCTTTGTTGCCCTCCTCTGCATGCCCTCCAGCAGCCTGATATCATGCTTTAGGTATGGCCTCCAAAACTGCACACAATACTCTAAGTGTGGCCTTACCAGTGACCTGTAGAGGGGCAAGATCACCTCACTTCACCTGGAAGAACTCCCCCCCTCGCTATGCAGCCCAGCATTTTGTTCACTTTTGCAGCTGCTGTCCTGCACTGGGCAGTGTTGTTCATGGTCCCCGTTACCCCAAGGTCTTTCTCCTCCTCAGTGATCCCCAGCTTAACCCCCCGGCTTGTATTCTAGGATATCTTCACAGTATACAACCTTAGAAATTACTTTCTGGGCTTAGGCAGATTTATTAAGACACCACAGGTACAGGTACAGTTATGGTGTTGGCGCTGGTTTGCCTTGGATACAGCCTGCCCCCTAGTACCATAGACCCTTGATACAAATGACAAGCTAGGAGAGAGTTTAAAGTACTGACCAACTAGTAGTAGGAAATATGCTTAAAACATTTCAAGAATGTAGAACACAGTTTGGATGGCAGAATAGTAAGAGATTTAAATATTTCCAGATCCAAAATTATGTCCAGACATACCTACCTAGCCTGTAACAATCCCTGTAGAAGGAACAAGACCCCTGTTTATCACAGCTCATGAAAATTCTGCACCAGAGCAATCACTAGGATCCAGCAGTTTCTCTTTTCATTTAAAAAATAGTGCAACCCAATATCTTTCATTAAAAAAGAGTGCAGCCCAATATCTTATAAATAGATGACAGGGGGAGACAGGCCTTCACCTGACAACCAAAGTGTAGGCTAGGATATGGTGTGGTTCATTCCACACGTCATTCTCATGCAAATGGTACAAATATTCTTGGAATGTCAAGGTGTGATTGTCTATCGCATCTTGCATAAAAGCGAAGTGAGATGCAGCAGCTACCCCTGAATGCCGGCAGAGATGTGGGGAGTTGTATGTTGACCACATGCATATATTTGCTATGTGTGGGTTATTAGAGGCTTTTTGGAGTGCAATAAAAATGAAATTGAAGCAGTTGTGTATCATTCACTCCCCATTACAGTTCCAGCATTTTATTTTGGAGATGCCTCTGGCAGGTTTGAATGGCAGGACTAAGCTCTGTATGTGGTACATCTGTATAGCAGCAAAGAGTAAGGCAATTACCTGGAGGTGGCTCCAGGCAAGCCCCAAGCAGCAGTGGAATGATGTACTATTGTTGAAGAAATAGCAGAAATGGAAAGATTAACATTCAGGGCAGGAAAGATAGAAGTGTACACAGAGAGGTAGACCAGATGAATGATGGACAAGGAGGTTGACTTAGATAGGGGAGAGGATGAAGAGGGCTCACACAATGTTAGGGAGATGCTCACTGTTTGATGGTGGGATTATTTTTTTCTATTTATTTATTACTTTGTTAACCAGGTAAGTGCGCTGATCCCAGGGACCGTTTTTAGGCATGACCCGGGCCATAACACATGGCGCAGGGTGGCAGTGAATACAAGGTAACAATAATATACATGCAAAGATTAGATACAGATACAACAATGGTAAGCACAATGTACAGGTATTGTACAAAGTTCAGTGTGAGACAGTGGATACAAGGTTACAATATGATGCATGAAGAGATTTGATACAAAAACAGCAGTTGTCAGCACATGTACACGGTATGATGCATAAGTCCAGTGGGCATGTAGTGCATAGAATATACAGTAGGAAATATATATACAGTATGTGCAAGGCGATGGAGTCACAAATGCAGTAAATATACAATATAAACAAGGCAGGAGGTCATACCTGTAGGCCAGGGTTCAGTATTAGGACCGGTCCTCTTCAATGTCTTTATAAGCGACATTGCAGAAGGACTGGAAAGAAAAGTATGTCTCTTTGCAGATGACACTAAGATCTGCAACAGAGTTGATGCACAGGGTGGGGTGAAAAGGATGAGAAGGGACTTGGCAAGGTTAGAGGAATAGTCAAATGTATGGCAGCTAGATTCAATGCTAAGAAGTGCAGGTAATGCAACGGAACAAAAACCAGGGAAGAGTACACAATGGGGTGAGATACTAACAACAACAAAATGGAAAGGGACCTGAGGGTAGTCATATCAGATGACCTAAAGGTGGGCAAGCAATGTGAGAGGGCAGCAAGGAGGGGGGGATACTGGGATGCATAGGGAGAGGTATCACCAGTAGAATACAGGAGAGTTATTATCCCTCTGTACAGACAGCTGGTGAGACCCCATCTGGAGTACTGTGTGCAGTTCCGGAGACCCAATCTCCCCAAAGACATAGACAGGATGGAAGCTGTCCAGAGGAGGGCAACTAAAATGGTGCAGGGTCTGCACCGGAAGACATGAGACAGACTTAAGGAACTTAATATGTATAGCCTCGAGGAAAGGAGGGAGAGGGGGACATGATAGAAACTTTCAAGTACCTCAAGGGAATCAACAAAGTCCAAGAGGGTAGCATCTTTCAAGAGTATGCAAGAACAAGAGGGCACAATTTGAAGATAGAGGGCGCTCAGAGGTAATTTGTTGAAGTATTTTCACAGAGAGGTTGTGGATGCATGGAACGGCCTCCGGAGGAGGTTGTGGAGTCAAAATCAGTGGTGGAATTCAAGCATGCATGGATAGTCATAAGACTAATTCTGGGGGTGGGGTAGGAAGAAGTAGGCTGCTGGTTAGCTAGGATCTGAAGCTTATCCAGTAGGTAGGGAAATGGGCAGACTGGGTGGGCCAAGCGGTCCTTATCTGCTGTCAAATTCTATGTTTCTATGTTTCTAGGGAGCTGGCTGGTGTGGGTAGGTGGGCAACCCCTGGGAGCAGCGTCAAGATGAATTTGCCAGGAGCCATATTTTGAGGCGGGACTTGAAACAAGAGTGAGTGTCACTGGAGTGGACTTCAGCCGGCAGGTTGTTCCACTGCAATGGGGCAGCTGCAGACCAGGCTCTGCTACCCATGTTGGTGGATACTGTAGGAACAGCTAGAGGGGGAGCGCCATTTGAGTGGAGGCTGCAGTGAAGAGTACGGATTTTCAGGAGGGAGGTTGGGGGGATTCTAAACCCGTGCAGATGATATTGTCCACCATGCAGCAGAGGGCTAGGTCAAAGTGACCTTGCGGTGGTAGCCATCCAAGGGTATTATAGAGTGTACAGTGGTGGGTGGAGAACAGGGTCAGTAAAGCAAAGTAACAGGCACTGTTGTAGGCAGTGGAGAGTTTGACCATGGCAGCAGCAAAGGTCCTGGCATTTGCAGGAGAACAGTAGTCGAGAATAAGGAGGAGATTACCCTGGATAATGGCTAGTCTGGCTTCAGGGGTAAGGTATTGCCTGAATCTATAAGCGGCACCCAGCTTCTGATAGAACCTTCTGACTAGGGAATTCGCTTGCTCAGTGAAGATGGGGGAGGGGTCAAGCAGTACTCCTAAGTATTTGTAGGTGACAACGTCCTCTAGGACTGTGCTGTCAGGGGAGAGAATGCTTAAGGGGGAGTAGTTTTTAGATTTAGCAAGGAAGAGCTTTGGTCCAAACAGCATGGATTTATTTTGGCATTAACTAAGAGGAGGTTATTAGAAAACAGTAGTGGGCCGCAGCATAGTTGTGTGAGAGTATAGAGGAGATTGCGGCCTTGGATTTGTTGCTGTGGAAGAGGACAAGGTCGTTGGCATACAAGAGGGAGTGGCAGTTGAGGCAGAGGAACCCTGAATCCAAACTTACAATACGGGAAGGTCCAAATTCACTTAAATTAAGGGCAAGATAGATAACGGTGAACCCTCTGAACCCCTCTGTCTATCACCTAGGCACCCAGACTTGAGATGTAGTGAAACATGGGAACATGGAAAGTTATGACATATCTCTCCCAGTTGTGTTGATGCTTTTTTACTGTTGGTGGTAGTTATATTGACTATGTTTTGTTATTAACCAACATCAAATCTTTAGTTATAGAAATTGCTGTGAAATACAGCTTTTCTTATTGTAACAACAAGCTGTGAATTTTAAAGCATTCAAAATACTGTAACTGGACAAAATACAAAACTAACAATGAAAGGTTAAAAATGGACTCCCCTCTTTATGTTCTACTTGACTATAAAACTGAAAGTAGGCAACTAAGATCCACAAGAAAGCATATGGTATCAGTTCCAGGCACTTCAACTGCCATGGGCGAACTTGCCTTTTCAGTTTGCACTGCCAAATGTTGGAATAATTTACCAGAGTCATTTCACGTAGCAAAAAGTCACACTGTTTTCAAGCAGCAGTTAAAAACTGATTTTTTTAAAGTAACTGGATTGTAAATGTGTTACGTAGCTTTATTATGATTGTTGTTATGAAGTCTATCCTGCAAATGGCACGTATGCATCGAGTATTCTTATTAACATCTTGGCTGTTTGCAAATATGGCCCCAGGTCGTACATGAAAAACGGCCTTTGGCAAATTGTTTTTACCCAGTGAACAAAAGTTAAATAGATAAATGGTGTCTAATCCTGGAAGCAGCATCTCAGAAACGACATAGACACACTGGAGGCAATCCAGAAGAGGGCAACTAAAGTGGTGCAAGGTTTCACGAGAAACCATATGAGGAGAGACTGCGGGATCTCAATATGTATACCTTGGAGGAGAGGCGAGAGAGAGAGAGGGGGGACATGATAGAGACCTACTATGCAAGTACCTCAAGGGGGTGAACAGGGTGCAGATGAAGAGCCTGTTTCAAATGAGGAAGTGCAACAGAACAAGAGGGCATACAAAAAAGCCAGAAGGTGGGGTAGTTTAGGAGGGGTGTGAGGAAATAGTATTGCACTGAAAGAGTGGTGGACACCTGCAACAGTCTGCCACAAGAGGCAGTAGGGGCAAAATCTGTGGGGGTTCCAAGCATGCATGGTATAGATACAGGAAAAGACTAGTAAATAAATGGGGAGGGTCACCGGAGACCATTTAGGGTCTGCTGGAGCAAAATAGTCAGGGAAGAAAACTGAGCAGAAATCAAAATTCCAAAGGCCATGTAATTGCTTAAAGCAGCAGTGCAATGAAAAAAAATATTCCAAAAAGTTAATTTTCTTCTATGATTATGAAAATATTAGCAAAGAACTGCTGATTTTGGTTTTCTGGATGCTTCCTAAGCTGTGTACAGTACCTTTGCGTTTTTGCCTGGATTCTTACCCTCCTCAGGTCCTCAGTATTATTTCTATGCAAAAATGTGGTGACCATTTTTTTTCTTGAGAAATAATTATTTTAAACTTTCATAACATTCTTAAATGATAATGGAAACTGAAAATGTTACCACCAAAATAAATTGAAAGATATCTGGCATCAGTTAGGAAGAACAAAAGGTGGGGTCAAGTTTTAGCCCATATTTGTTGCAGTGCTGCTTTAAATGACAACCTTAATGTATGGTACTTGTAGCTCCTGGCGTGATGGGCAAACTGAAGTTTTAGTGGCAAACTGTGTACACTCCCAAGTTACAGGGAAAGCCCTGACAGCACTCACAGTTCTGGTATTACCAACTTTCTCACTATCTGGGCTCCTTTTCTTCCACCTCTGCAAATGTAGATCTCTCTCAGGCAGTTGACTAGATGGTCAGTTGTTTCATGTGATTAGATCATTTGCAGAGGCTTCTTGGCTGGAGTCAAGCCTTCTGCTTCAGCAATCATCTGGGCCTCTCTGGCTCCTCTCTCTCTCTCTGGCTCTCTCTCTCTCTGGCACTCTCTCTCTCTCTCTCTCTCTCTCTCTCTCTCTCTCTCTCTCTCTCTTTCTTTCTCTCTACTGGTTAGACTAGTCACACAGCCTCCACTGGTTAGACTAGTCACACAGCCTCCACTGGTCAGACTACTCACAGAGCCAGGGGCCACACATCCAAAACACACATCCAGGCTTCCAGACCCCAGTGTGAGATGCTAGCCAGTGTCTAGCCGTAGCACTGACCATCCAGTTCCCCAGACTATCTGCAGCCTTGATTCTGGCTTCACCAATCAGCAGCACACACAGTCTTTACCACACTGCAGGATGGCAGTTGTGACGCTAGTGCTGGATTAGCACACTTTTACCTCCTGTTCTCTGAATGCAGGAATTAATCTCTCTTCTATTTTCTCCCCATTGCTGTCATTCTGGCACTGGCAGTAAACAGCACTTAAGGCTGCAGAAATCTTGTAAATACCTCCTGTGAAGTAGCTGTGGAAGCCCCAGGCAGGCTTCCTCAGATGGATTCGGCCAGCAGCTACTAGCCCTCCTAACTCTCTGAGAGCTAACTCCTGACTCCCAATTTTGGAACTGCCCTCAGAGTTTCACTGGAGTCAGAGCAGCTTCGGATTGGTCTGTGGGGGCTGTCAATCAATCCTTTCAGTCTCTCAGACTTACACTTTATGCCTTATTAGTTGGCACCCTTGGTCTAGTGTGGTTTTCCTGGTTAACAAAAACTAAATAAATAAATAAATAAAACAGCTTCAAGCAGCCTGCACTGTCCTTCTCGTAGAATCCTCCTGCATTAATGTAGACTGCCAGGATCTCTGACTTTTAAATGGCTGCTGGCAAGGTCAGGGGGTTTCAAAATGGCAGCGTCTGTATCTGACAGGAGCAATGGCTCCAACCAAGGTCACCCCCCAACCAAGAGTTGGTTAGCAAGGTTGCATTTTGTGTTCTGGTTAGGGTTTGGTGGCTGAGAGGTACTCTCTGTTCAGAGCAGCAGATGGTTCTTTTGATATGAGGCCAGGAACTGCACAAACAAAAGCTATACTCAGTGCCAGCAAACAATTCTTCGTCTCCCCCTCCAACCATGTCTCAGGGCACCTTGGAAGTATACCAAAGTCCCTGGGGCTGCAGCACACAGAGGGGACATTACGGGCAGTCCTTTTTGTGGCAGTGAGTGATCCCCGGTGGTGGCACATTCACTAATGAAAGGTACTCTGTCAAATCAAGGAAAAGGGGGTGTTTAAAATTAGCAGCAATATATAATGAATAGGAAAAAATAAGGAATGGGGTACTTATTTTCAAAAATGCAGACGAGCATGGTTATCACTTTATATTTTTAGTGCCACCGCCGGGGAGTGAGCAGCATATGTATCACCAAAAGCAAACAGCCTCTGCAGCTGCAGCACTGCTCCTCCAGTCCCCCATTAGCCCATGTAAGCCACACCATTTGGGGGGGATAGTAGATAGATAGATAGATAGATAGATAGATAGATAGATAGATAGATAGATAGATAGACAGACAGACAGACAGACAGACAGACAGATATTCTTCCTTGTAGTCCAAGAAAGACCAATGAAAAGAATGACTTTCAGGCTTGGTGAACACAAGTAAATCAATCAGTGTTGATTCATTTAGTGAGACAAAGCAGTGCAAGCAGACAGACAGACAGTCAACAAGAGAGAGATATATACTGTACAGACAGGGACAGAAACAGACAGACAGATGGCGAACAGACATCAGTTTTCTAGAAAAGAAGGCATCATGTCTTATTGATCACGCAAACTTCCTTTATAGCCATTGTCCCAAATCTGCCTTAGCAAAGTTGTTGGACACGCTGTACCATAGAGCTCCTACAATACCCAATATAACACCCATCACTGCTCCCTATATATGCAAATGGATTGGACCTCCCTTGCCACTAGGAGATGGCAGAATGCCCCCCTCTCGGTGTACAGAGCAATCACTAATATCCCCCCTTCTTACATCCCTGTCCTTTTCAAATGTACCCCCTATGCATATTCTCTTTGAAGACACACATTTATTATGTTTGATGTCCCCAGGATAAGAGCCCACATTGGTGCATCAGCCATTAGCCATGCTCTATCCTCCCTATGGAGCACACTCCAAAATTCCCTAAAATTGATGCATCTTATTGGGATTCCCTCCTTCAAGTCATTCCTGAGACATACCCTGAAGGAAAACTGCCACTGCTATTCCTAAATGGTTTTTGCCTACATGGGATCACCATATGGCCCTTACTTGTCAGCACTTGCCCAACTTGTCCTCCCCTTGATGCCTCTCCCAACCCCCTTAACCCGTACCCTTAGTCATGTCTGTTTCCCTCCTCCCTCTTCCTCTCTATCCTTCTTTAAGCCTTCTTCTCATTATCTATTTCACTCAGAACTGCCTTCCCCTTCCCTCCCTTCTGCTCTGTCTCCATATCACCTCTGAACGTTTATGACCTACTCCTTTGTATTAATTAATTTTTGTTAGCATAGATGTTCATTGTTATAGTATGCCTCATGTACAAGACCTTTTGTTATTATATTTAACTGCACTGCTTTGCTATGTGTATTTTTTACTTGACATCTTTACTTTTTTGTTTGAGTCCCCCCAGGACCACCTTGTAAATGAGTTGTTCTCAATGGTGTATTTCCTGATAAAATAAAAACTTAAAACTGAAAAATTGAAAAAATGTCCTAGAGGTTAGAGCACTGATCTATGAAGGATCTATGAAACAGATGACGCCATGTTCAAACCAGCCAAAGCCACTACCTCACAATGTGACCTTAGGCAAGTCACTTGACCTCCCGGTGCTTTATGCTACCCAGCAATAACATTGGGTAGAGATAAAGCAGGACCACACTGGAAATGAGATGCTTCATATAAGTTTTCACATCCTTGGCAGATAAAAAACTCCCTTCACAAAAGGGT
Source organism: Neoceratodus forsteri (assembly GCA_016271365.2). NCBI lineage: Eukaryota > Metazoa > Chordata > Ceratodontiformes > Ceratodontidae > Neoceratodus > Neoceratodus forsteri. The sequence continues at coordinate 245,257,508 of CM057449.1, read as the reverse complement.
GCGTAAACATTCAGCCTTGTCTCACCACTACAGCAGGGCTCTTGTCCAGTTAGGTCTCAGTATTATTTATTTTAAGGAGCTGGGGATCCTCCAAGACAAGAGTAATTCAGAGTTTATGAAGACAATGCTGTCACTGTCAGAGAGTTGTTTATTTTCTGCACTCTGTCCCCTTCCCCCTCACTTCCAGTCAATGCAATAAAACATTATTGATGAAGACATTTGATGGAGGGCTTCACTGGTTTTGAACAGAAGATAAAAAGTGACAAGCTCTGGTGTACTGTCACAGTGACTGACCAGCATTAACCTTCCCCATCCGCTCCCCAATCCATCAGTGTCTGTTTATCTGCTCGTTACAGATGCAGAGAATGCTTTGGCATCCATCTCTGTCAGTCCTGCTCTCTGGAACTGGTCATTTCTCATTCACCATCTTCTATTCTATTCTAGGAACCATGTTTCTTCTCTTCACTGTCCTTCCCAAAACATGCCAGCAACCCCTGTTAAGGAAGCTCAACAAGTTCAAGTGCTGTATCCTTCTGTTCCTACACTAACATCGACTACTGTGCACCCCTCAGATGGAGTTACAGATCAGGTGCAAAACCCATTCACAAGAGGGTTATTGGAAAGATAACTCACTCACAAAGTTCTCACAAAGCATTACAGAACTTATTGCTCCTCGGAATGGAACTCAGCTTCTGTGTGACTCCTGATGTTGCTGTCACTAGGAGCTCCTAATGACAGGCACATTCATGAGCCACCTAGACTCTGGGTTCCCTTGTGAGTTGCAATAAGACTGCATGTGGGGCACAGAGGCAGGAGCCGTGAGTACTTTAATAAGTGTAGCCCTTTTCACAATTGGGGGCTCACCTTTAGCTCCAGGTGTGGTGCCACTGCCATCCACTCCCCACCAGCTGCATTGTCTTTTCTCTCCAAGCCCCATGATGGCAGCATGGGGCCAGGGATTACAGGCGGCTACTATAAGCAAGGTCACTAAAATTTTGCAAATCCACATCCATGGAATTTTCTGCAGGACTGGCATGCAGCAACAGAATATATGTGTTGCTGCAGAATTCCTTTTGCTTGGTGATTTTTCATTAAAATGTAGTCTTTCTATAGCACCTGGCTCCATTCCCCTCATTTATCCCAGATCCCCTCCTCTGTGCACAACATATGATGTAATTGATGACTTCCCATCGTACTTTAGCCAATGGCAGGGATACCTTCTGCCACAGAAATAAATAATGCCACAGAAATTAGAAAACCCACTCACAGAAGGCTAAGAGCCCAGCCGCAGAAATCACAACTGAAGTGTTGCAGACAGATAGTGGCCCTGACTATAAGCATGCACTCCCATTTATTCAGACAGTAGTCAGATGAGGTGATTAAAAGAGGATCAGGGGGTGGAGGGGGGTGGGGGAAGTGGGTGTTGTCTTTCCAAAGAGTTGGGGTGGTTAGGGTGGCTGGGTACGGCTGAGTGAGTGGGTCCAGGAGGGGGATGTTTTATCTTAAGTCATGGGTGGAGTGTAGTGGGTGCTGAATGGATGGGAGAGGGGTGTTAGGATGTATTTTTGAGGGGTTGGAAGGAGGAGATTGGCTGGGTGCTGCTTAGTGGGTGAGTCGGGGAAGGGGTGTTTTATTTCATGGGTGGAGGATAGTGAGGGGTGAGTGGGTGGTGTGAAGGGTGTTATGTTGTTTTTTTAAGGGGCTGGAGGGATGAGGATGGGCTAGTGCTACTGACTGTGTGGGTCAGGAGGGGTGGTATTTTATCTTATTGCACCGGTGCAGGTGAGGTAGGGATGGATGGGGTATAACTGAGTGGGTCGAGGAAAAGGGTTACGTTTCTTGGTGATGGTGGGAGCTGGAGGGAAGGGGTGCGATGTGGGTGCTTCTAGAGGGTGGGGAGAGAACTTTTTTTAATCAGAAAACTGTTCTTGGGGGGAATACTTTGCGCAGCAAATTGGTGGCAAAGTGCCAACTTCCTGTTACACCTGCTAAGCATCAAGTTCGGCACTTCAACAATTTTAAAAAGGGTCTCAGAAATGCTGCAATCTGATTGGCTGTTAGCATTTCAACAGCCTTACATTAATCCCTGTTACCAGTGGTGGCTCCAGCTTCTTTTGGTTACCAGGCACAGGGTGGGCACCACAGTGGGCAGCCAGAGCATCTACAGAAACCTCAAAGGAAAAAGTGTGTGCATGTTCATTAACTATGCACTACACCCAGGCAAGTAAAACAATCTTAAAATCGACCTCTGTGCTTTAACACACATACATTATACACCAAAGCACATCGAGTGTGGATACTGAAATAGATGTGCAACACAACGTGCACAAAACCCAACATACTGCTTAATTCATTCATAATGCAACTATCTACCCATTTTTGTACAACGTAGGGTGGATAATTGAGAGTGACTAACAATAGGGTGGCAGCAAATCGAGGGAGCACTGTAGCCATTTAAACATTGTGGTGACTTAACTTTTTTCATGCTGCTACTGGACTAAAATACACCTTTCAGTACAGTGGGGGCCCAGCAACATTACATTAACCGTAGGTAGCAATAAGATTCCTAGGCTAGAATTGGCATTTCTTAATTAGGATTAAAGGTCCAGCACTGCAACCTTCAGACATTAAATTTATTTTATTCTAGCACTGGAAGTGAAGAGAGACTCAATGGGCAAATTGGCGACACATGCTGATGCACCCCGCCAGTTTTTCAAAGTCTTGGAAAAGCACCAGGGAGATAGTGGTGCATAACATTGATGACAGAATTGCACCACGCAAAATTGTTTAAATCTCTGATGGTAGTTTTTGCCTTCTTTGGACTGGAGTGCTGGACCTTCTATGCTACTTTTTTAAATATACACTTCTCCTTCTCCAGTTCCTTACTCCGGTAGTGGAAATTTACTCAGTAACTGCATCATAATGCCTCATCTTCCCTTTTTTCATAACCACTCACCCCCACCCCACCAACAAAGCCATAATTTGGGTCCATCGGAATCAGATATATATGGAATCGGATACATTTGGATGTGGGTGTTTTACTAGCATGTACACACACACACACACACCCCCCCAGATCAGCATCCATATGTCCCAAAATGACCTGCTGTCAGCAGGGTAAGTGTGTTGTAGCCTACCTCGACATCACCCTGGCATCTGCCCATTAGGCACATCACTCAAAGGATGGTGAGCCATGGCACACTGACGCAGTAGCAGCTGGTCATTCTAGGACATGATATCACTGAGGGACATGAAATCATTGATGGCTGGTGTGTGTGCATGTGAGTATATGCGCGTGTGAGTGTGGGGATGGATCCACGCGGATCACGCAGTGTACAGAGGATTTATTTTAGCTTTTAAAACAATCCACCACCACCAAATGACTGCAACAAATCTTTCTGGGGGTTAGACCACTCAGAGTCTGGGAGGGACCATTCAAGTCTGGCAGGGTGGGGATGCCTTAAGGTCAGTGAGACAAAAACCATTATTTTAAAAAGTGAAAGAGGAGGGCTGCACAATGCATTTTATAATTCTAGTATTCTACTCTTCTCAGGACTGTTTACACTCAGGAAGGAATAGGACACTGATGCTCAGAGTTCCACATTTGCTCCCAAAACAGAATAAAAGCTGGTGCTGTGTGCTGCCAATAAGCAGGGACAATGGGACAGTCGTCTCATCACTCACCTCATTGCTCCTTACTTGGTGGTTACTCTCGATCGGGGAACGGGGATGCTCCTAGTCAAGCTGGGCTCTGAGTATGTGTCCAGACTGCATTGCATGCAGAAATCCTGCTGCCTGCTCCCGAATGGGCCGACCCGCCTCCATAATTTGAATGTCCTGCTTGAGAGGCTTGGCTGCGGATTGGTAACTTAGGCACAGCAGCAGTGCATCATTTATAAAGAAATAAAAATAAAATAAACTGGTTGCTTGCTGGGAAATCATCGAAAGAAGGCAGCAGCTGCTTGCTTGCTTAAACAGGGACTGGCAAACTGAAACAGCGATTGTTGCCAAATGCAGCTGCAGTCTCAGCAGTCAGCTGAGTCTAGTTGCAAGAGGAAATTACCTCCAGGCAGCCAGTCAGATACTAGTACAGTACATTGTTGGAGATGAGGGAGAAGGATCAAGGATAAATATAGGCATCGCATGCATGCCTTCCTTGCCTCCCCTGTCCTCTCAGCTCCCATATGCAGATTTGACTGACTGCAAACAACTTGGAGCAAAACTTGAGCTGGCAGGCAGCATATACTTTATATAGAATAGTGTATGGTACCCCATACACGTACCAGGTCATAATGTCGTATGCTTAATAGTGTTCGGCATTATGGGCATAACCGGACCTGTCGGCTCTCTGGGTTGGACCCCTCCCGAGTTGGAATCCTAGTGGGGGTTCAGGGGTGCAGCCTCTGTAATGGGGGGTGAGGGTGAAGCCCCCACAGAAAAGAAAATAAACCAGAATTGCATAATGCGACAGCCGCATGCCGCCTGCCGTATGACATTATGACCCCTGCCCCCATACACAACAAGGGTATTTTACACAGTGGTTTCTGATGAAGAGGACCTCGAGAGCGAAGCTTGAGGGGTTCCTCTGTCATCACAAAAACCACGTAGTAGCAACCAGCAGCAACTCTAAATTTTGAGAGAACTTATTTATTTATTTATTTATTTATTAATTAGCCTCCTAAAAATTAACAAGTGGCAGTTTTAATCATGGTAGCTGGCTGCTGCTGAAAAAGAAAGTAAGCTTCAAGCCCTAAATAAACAGCAGTCCTGTACCCATGCACGTATTCGCTACTCTGTGGAACAGTTAGTTCTCTTTCCCTCAGCAGACAGCAGGTTTTGAAAAAATTTCCTGTGTAACAAGTGTGTATTTACTGTAGCTAAACCATACACTACATGTCTGCATAGTCTTATCCCATTCAGTTGAACTGGTTTTCGTTTGTGTGTGTGTGTGTGTGTGTGTGTTTTTCCCCTCAAACCTTACCTACATGGGGGTGGGGAGACGCATGAGGAAAGGTAGATGGTGACTTTGTTATCCTCCTCCTCCTCCTTTTCTGGTTTCTCCTTTTGCTGCTCCCCTTCCCCTTCTGGGCACCGCTGCCACCATCCACCTCCTCCTCTTCCTCATCCACCTGCTGTAGCCGCTGGTACCGGACGCTGGTCCCAGGCTTCATGAAGTCTTGCGCTCGCCATGCTCACCACACGCTCAGTCCATTGTCGGGCTGAGGAGTGTCCACCCCACCACCGGTCGCTTATCTCTGCCCTCTCTTTTGGGTTGTGAGTGATTAGTCCATACTCACGGATGATGTCTTTGCCCTAGCTATTTTCTGGACTCTGACCCTTCCAGGTTGACCTGTCAACACCCTTTCACGGTATCCCCCTTACAGGAATTCGCCCTTGACTGGGCGCCCTCTCCTCTGCAGTGACTGCAGTTCAGCCCTCTGCTGACCAGGCATGCTACAGCAGCCTGCTTGCCCACCAGCTTCAGAAATCAGGAATTCACCCTTGACCAGGTGCCCTCTCCTCTGCAGAGGCCACGGTTCAGCTCTCTGCCAACCGGCTGTGCCACAGCAGCCCACCTGCCAGCTTCAGATATCAGGTACACCACTGTTCTTCAGCTCTTGGGGATTCAAAAGCCTGCAATTCAGTTGGCTCTGACTGTTTTCCAGCAGGCAGGCTAGGCTGCAGTACTCAGCTGCACTCTACCAACTGGATGATCCTTGATTGCAACTTCTGTGCCTAATTTCAAACCTTTTGACTCTACCACTACTGAGGACTGAATTTAACTGAAATTCCTACCCAAAATTTTCTGAGGGAACAGTTTTATTTTTCTTATAACTGTAACCTGTAATTCATGATCCAGAACTGTTAGGCCCAGTTGGAAGCTTGAAAGGCTTTATTGCTAGCAGCAGGATTTAATGCCTTTCCAGTACTGTTAGCTATATTATTTGAAACTGCATGATTTAAGTCTGCCTCCTAGATTTGATTGCACAATTCATTTCCAGCACTGTTAGCTATTTTATCTGTAAACCACATGTTGTAAAGTAAGCCTCTTAGACTAGATTGCACGATTATCTGAACTGCCTAGCTATTGTAACTTTTGCTGAATTTCATCCCACTGTCATTTTCCGCCTACCCCTCGCTGCATTCTATGTGAGCCACCTCTCTCTCCCCTACCCTGCCTCTGAGCCTTACTCCACATGCTTGCTCCACTGCTATCTTGATCTACTACTCTACTATTTTTTTCTTTTGTCCACTCTCCCAACTTGTCTCCCTCTCTTGCATGTAAGAGCCATTTCTAGCTTTTCCTTTTTCCTTCCTCCACCCTGCCACGGGCTCTACCAGCTAATGAGCCCATTCTGAGCCACAAACACTCATTCCCCTCTGGTGCCATCTTGGCCAGACACCCCCCCTTCCTGCCCATTCTCAGCTAAACCCCCAACTTTCTTTTCTTTTTTTAATCCCCTGACCCGACCACCGATTAACTTCCTAGCCGATCCTGCGGTAAATTAAAAATTATCCAACTCCCTTTCCTCTCTCCCTTACAGGAATTCACCCCTGACTGGGCACCCTCTCGTCTGCAGTGGCTGTGGTTTGGCTTTCTGCTGACTGGCCATGCTACAGCAGCCCGCCTGCCCACCAGCTTCAGAAATCAGGAATTCACCCTTGACCGGGGTGCCGTCTCCTCTGAAGCGGACGTGGTTCGGCTCTCTGCTGACCGGCTGTGCCACAGCAGCCCGCCTGCCAGCTTCAGTTATCAGGTATGCCGCTGTTCTTCAGCTCTTGAGGATTCAAAAGCCTGCAATTCAATTGGCTCTGACTGCTTTCCAGCAGGCAGGCTATAGGCTGCAGTACTCAGCTGCACTCTACCGACTGGATGCTCCTTGGTTTCAACTTCTGTACCTAATTTCAAACCTCTTGACTCTACTACTACCGAGGACTTCTGAATTTAACTAAAACTTCTACCCAAAATGTTCTCCCTCCCACCCTCACCCGACCACGGCACTCTTTAAATCCACTTTCTGACTAGAATGGCCCACCCCCCCACACTAACTTGACAGTGCAATTGGCAGAGTACCACCCCTCTTAAAGTGCACACACTGTAGCTTATGCCCAAAGAGTCTGTTTCCACCTACACCTAAGTGATATTAAGAGCTTCCACTCTTCTAAACTTCCCATCAGCTTCTTTCCTAAACTTCTAATCCTATCTGTGTTCTATAATTTGTTAGCAACTATACTCTCCCTTCTACCAGCCTTCCCTCCTCTGGTCAGGCTATGCATTTGCTACCACTCTCCACTCTTCTTCTCCTCATTTTCCTCCCCACCCACTCCTTTCCTTCCTCTCCTTACACAAACTCCATTATCTCATACAAGATTTGCTTTACTGCATCTTGCACCTACCCCTATAATCATGCTACCACCTCCTATCCTGTATGCTGCCCGCAGCCTGTCACTCAACCACCCCCTTGTCGGCCCCCGCATCCTACCTCAACAGATGATTACTTTCACAACCATAATCAGGGCTGTCAGACCTGCCCCCAAAAACCTTTATACCAGGAGATTCAAGTAAGTTCCCTACTACTTACTCATTCCTCATCCTCATCCTTCTCCTTGCGGGCGACATTGAACCCAACCCGGGTCCTATGGCCAATCCTCAACCATTAAGCTCCTACAAAGGCCTTTCTATCACCCACATTAACATCAGAAGTCTCCTGCCTAAACTTGACCAACTAACATGCTGAATGACCGAGCACTCTCCAGACATCCTATGCCTGACTGAAACTTGGCTCTCCTCAAAAATCCCCAACTCCTCCCTCAATCTCCAAACTACTCCATGCTCAGACAGGGTCATGGCAAGTGAGGCGGAGGAGTAGCTATCTACACAAAACAGACCCTCTCATGCTCAATCACTCTCAACAAATCTTACCCTAGCTCCCACAAAATCCTCATGGTACAACTCGCCCTACCAGCCTCACTCTCAATATACATAGGTGTGCTCTACGCCTCGTCTAGCTCGAGATTCCCTCTTCTCTACTTTAGCTACCATACCTGACCTAGCCTCCAAAGGGAAACTGGTTCTTTTAAGAGATTTCAGCTTGGACAGGTTAGCCTCCTCCTCCAAAACCCACACTTCTAAAATTGAGACCCTTAATCTAACCCAAATGAACAACGAACCTACCCACTACAACCCTCACTCCCAAAACCACTCTTTAATAGATTGGATTCTCATTTCTCACCCACACAGAATAACTTCTTCTGGTGTCCTCACAAATGTGCTAAGCGATCACTACATTACATACTGTATCAGGAAAACACACATGCCCAAATCTGCCCCCAAGTACATAAATACGCGCCCCCTGAACATTCTTGACACTAAAGCTCTACTTACCAGCCTCAGCCAGGACAACTGGCAACAAGTGTACTCAGCCCCTGATGTTGACACTGCCCTCTCCTGCTTCCTGCACACTTTCACTAAAATCTGGGACTCCCATGCCCCCTGGAAAAGACCAGGGTCAAGAAGCAACACCACATATGGATCACTGCACCCATCCTCGCTAAATGCTAGGCCAGGGATATAGCTTGGTCAGTCTTCAAATCACACCCAATCCCTGAAAACAGACAAGCTTACAATGCCCTCCAAAATGCGTGCACCAAGGCCATAAGACAAGCTAAGGCAGACTACTTCAGATCGCAGTTCTGCCATGCCCAACCTGCCAACTTCTGGAAAACAGAGCATTCACTTCTTGACCCTCCAGCCCTGCCCTGGACCCCTGCTTTTAAGCTACATGGCCAGCCACTTACCGACCCAACCTACTCCACAGAAATACTCGACAAATTTTTCACATCCTGCGCCATACCGCAAGGTCTCCCCACCTCTATCTCTCCCTCTCCCCCCCTTAATAACAAATGTAATTTCTCTCCCATTTCTGAACAAGAGGTCCTCTCCACCCTCTGCTAACTAAATACCACAAAATCTAGACCTGATGGGATCCACCCAAAGCTCCTGCTGATCTCAGCACCTGCAATTGTCAAGCCTCTCACCCATCTTCAAAATCTACTCGTTTACCTTAGGTTCGGTCCCCAGAGATGGAAAACAACCTGCATAATCCCCCTTCACAAAGGTGGTGACCCCTTCTCACCAGGAAATTACAGACCCATCTCACTCCTTCCTGCTCTAGCAAAACTTCAAGAATCCCTGGCACACACACCAGACTGTCGGATTACCTCACTGCAGACAACCTCCTCTCCCCACATCAGTCAGGTGTCAGAAAATATCACATTGCCCTCATCATTAATATTGGGAGGGGATTGGAATATCCTGCCATCCCAGGATCTAGACAGGTCATATCTGCCATTAAAACCCTTATCTTCACCACAAAAGGCCTTAGCGGATTTTATGGATCTTCTGGGATTATGTGATCCTTGGCGTCTTCTCAACCCCTCCCACCGCCTTTTCTCCTTCCCCTCCCAGATTCATCAGTCATGGTCATGCCTAGACTATATTCTAATTTACACTTCCCTTTTACCCGGCCTGTGTCAGGCAGGAATTGAGCCTATCATTATATCAGATCACTCAGTGGCATGGATACTGATCTCTCCAGCTTCAGATTTCCAAAGAGACACCACTTGGCGGTTAAATACCCAGCTCCTTAAAGAGAAACATATAGTTTCCCATATTAGGACATTAATCCCCTCATTCATGGATATTAATAAGGGATCCACATCAAGGGAGGATATTCTCTGGTGTACTTTTAAGTGTTATCTTCGGGGGGAATTCATTAAATTAGCGTCCAGAAGGAAAAAACAAAGAGAGGTGAGGGCGATCTCCCTGCTTGTACAAATAAGAGACGCTGAAAATGCTTTATCAGCAATTTCTTCACCAACCTCCCTTGAAACTCTATTAGGTTTAAGGAATGAATATGCTGAACTAATACGGGAGAAAGCAGAGTACGCCATCTTAAAAACAAAATCTAAATACTCGGACCAAGGGGAGAAAGCGGGCAGACTGCAGGCACTTAGACTGAGGAAATTAGAGAGTTCAAGGCTAATCCCTTCTTTACTAGCTCCAGATGGCACCATCAAAACCTCCACCCGGGACATAGCCCAGGTCTTTGAGAGCTTTTAGAGCTCGCTCTATAGTAACAATACTGCCCCTGTTTCCTCATCTAGTACTGAAGGATACTTAGAGGCTCTCGATTTGCCCTGTTTACAAGATGCCCACAAGTCTTCCTTATCTTTCCCCATTACATTACAGGAAGTTGAAGAGGCAATCATGGGTCTTATACTAGATAAGGCACCAGGGCCTGACGGTTTCCCCTCCAATTTTTATAGGACCTTTTGTAAAGAATTATCTCCCTTGCTTCTTAATCTATATGAGTACATGTTTAGGGTTGATAAGTTCGATCCTACTTTGTTGGAAGCTACAATAGTTTTACTTCTCAAACCGTATAAGCCACACACTGATCCTGCCAGTTATAGACCAATCTCTCTTTTAAATTGTGACATTAAAATATTAACAAACATTTTATCCCTTCAGATAAAAAGGATTTGGTCCCACTTATTAAGCCCTGAACAAGTAGGCTTTGTAGAGGGCCGTTTGTCAGCTGACCATCTTAGAACCCTCTCATATATTTTCCGTACAGCCCAGTCCTCCCAGATTCCCATGGCCCTGATTTCGTTGGATGCTGAGAAAGCTTTCGACTGGGTTAGCTGGGATTTTCTGTGGTTAACTCTTAAGAAAATGGGATTCCCCTCTTCTTTTATCCAATGGATACAGGTGGTTTATAGGTCTCCCTCAGCATAAATTTACTGCAATGGGGTCTTTTCTTCCCATTTCTCTCTGTACTCAGGCACCAGGCAGGGCTGTCCCTTATCTCCTTTCTTGTTTAATCTATACTTAGAACCTCTTCTTCTTCACCTCAAACGCTCCTCCCAAATACAGGGCATTTCAATATTACAGCGAACCTTGTCTTTCTCAGTCTATGCTGATGACATCCTTCTCCATATCGAACACCCAGATACATCTCTAACGCAGGCATTAGAAATTATAACACAGTATGGATCTCTATCCAACTATAAGTTGAATTTAGCAAAAACGTAAATCTTCCCCTTAAACGAACTTACTTATAGAGCGGACTTTGCCCACCTTCGGATGAAATGGTCCCCAAAATTAATTAAATATCTAGGTATATATCTTACTAAGGATCCACTGACTTTCAGGAAACTTAACCTTGTTGATCTACTGGCAACTATTCAACAAGACCTTCAGAGGTGGATAAAGCTCCCTTTCTCTTTATGGGGCCGGATAAATATTATTAAAATGAATGTTCTACCCCGCCTCTTCTACCCATTAAATTTAATGAACTTGTGGCTCCCATTATCTTTTTTTCAGTGTATTCACACAATCATTTCCCAATTCATTTGGCAGGGCAAACTTCCCAGACATTCTTTTCTTAAGCTCAGCCTCCCTAAAGAGTTGGGGGGGGGGTCTCCGCCTCCCTAACTTTCTTCTATATTACTGGGCTAATCATTTATTCAAAATGGGACAATGGCTCTCGGTCGAGAAGAATGAGTATACTCCTGTCTGGCTCCAACTCAAAAGACTATGGCTGGAATTGCATAACCTCAAGTCGTCTGTTATATTCTATCTCCCCTACTCAACGTTACCTATCCCGTTACATGACTCGGTTATTGCCACCTCTCTTAAAGTCCTGTCCCAATGTTGGTCCTATTTTAAGATTTCTACTAAATTCAATCTTGGCCAGCCACTTATCTACAACCCTAATATTAAAATAGGTGGGTCACCGCTTTCCTCAGACTGGCTTCTTCAGTTACAAGGAGCCCTTATAGAAAATCTCTTCTTTCAGGGCACTCTTCTCTCTTCTCCTGTTATCCTGGATAGGTTTAAGATTCCCCAGAAGGACACCTTCAGAGTCTTCCAATTGAGACTTTTAATTGGCTTACTCTTTAGTACTTCATCCAAAGACTCCCAGGCTAGGCATATTTTAACTCAGTTCCAGGAATACACTAACAAGGCTCATGGGGTCTCAAGAATATACTCCTACCTGTTGGATCGCTAGTTCCCTGAGGCCCTTCCAGGTTCCAACATCTGGAGGACTCTTATGCCGGACAGTACCCCTAATTGGGGTCAAATTTGGAGGGATCTTCATAAATACCTCACACAAGACAGACTTAGGCTCGCCCAATATTACTTTTTAAATAATGTGTATTACACGCCAGTAAGGTTAGCTAAAATGGGCAGACTGCCAACCTCTAGGTGTACTAGGTATGGCAAGGAGGAAGGGAATCTGATTCATATATTTTGGCATTGTGAAAAAATTTCCCCTTTATGGCAAACAATTTGATCCAGGCTAGATCCAATACTTGGGTTAGGGGATCTGTTCACTAAAGAGATTTGTGTCTTGGGAATGTTCTCCAGTATTGAAGTTAAAGAAAACAAATTCCACATGGCTCTAATTTCAATTGTAGTTAAGAAATTGGTATTTAAACTCTGGATGGATCAGCTAGTTATCTCATATTCTGAATGGCTGACGGATATGTCATCGTTTTTCAAAATTGAAAGTCTGGTGGCTAGTTCCCATAACAGCAAAGAAGGATTCACCAAGAAATGTGGCAAATTATATGCCCTATATATATTCTAATTATGAATTTATTTTTTATGTCTCTAATTATGTTTGTGTATATTGATTATAGCTTGTATACTGCTCACTGACTATTAGCTGTAGAGTGGGTTTAGTTGGCACACTCCGGGGGGGGGTTAAGGGAAGAGTAGTGGGTTGGGGAGGGAAGGGGGTTCTATTAACTCCTTTGTATAGTTTATCTGAGGATAGTTTATCTCGTACAAGATGCCTGTATGTTTGTTAACAATTTGACCAATAAAAAAAGATGTTGAATTTCAGAAAACATCACAATTTCCTCTCTCCTGCACATCACTAACCACATTCACACAGCCTCCGACCAAGGCCTTCTAACAGCCACAGTGTTTGTCAGTCTGGTCAAGGCCTTTGATTCCGTATCCCACCCTCTCCTCCTGTCAAAATTCGAGGTAACTGAACTGACCCCAATCACTGTAAAGTGGTTTTAATCCTATCTATCCAACAGAACTTAGTCACTCAGAATTGCTGATGCCACATCCCCCCCATCCTTGCAGGCATGCCTCAAGGCTCTGTCCTTGGTCCCATCCACTTCTCCCTCTTCATAAACAACCTTCCCTCCTTCTGCACAAAATCAAGCATACACATGTATGTGGATGACACCATCCTCTTCACCTCAGGCCCTGTACTACACGAAGTCCAAGCTACCCTACAAAATGATTTCAACAACATTCAGCATTGGTTCAGACAAAACCAATTAAAACTAAATGCCTCCAAAACTGTTTCTGTGATTTTTGGCACTGCCCAGAAACTCAGCAGAACCTCACCCTCACCCCCCCCCATCACTTCTCTGGACAGTTCCCCACTTGACCCGATCACAAAATACAAATACCTGGGCATTTGGCTGGACCCACATTTAACTTTTTCAGCTCACATTGAAGCCACCTAGTGTTGCTCAGATGGATCCAGACAAATCCGGATCCACAGACACCTGCCCTTTGTGGCAGGATTGTGGCTCTGCCAGATATGTCCACTATCTGCCTGCGGATCTGGCATTTGGAGCTTAACTGGGATCCATCATTATCTTGCCCTGGATCCTAACTATCTGCCCTAGGGTCCATGGATCCTAACCAGGATACCTGGATCCTAACCAGGATCCATCACTATCTGGCCCTAGATCCTAACTATCTGCCCTAGGATCCATGGATCCTAACTAGGATACCTGAATCCTAACCAGGATCCATCACTATCTGGCCCCAGATCCTATCTGCCCTAGGATCTCTGGATCCTAACCAGGATACCTGGATCCTAACTAGGATCCATCACTATCTGACCCTGGATCCTGCATCTGTCTTTTGGAAGGATATCTGGTAGGATCCAAGTCAGGATACCAGCACTAGCTGACAGATAGTGGTAGGATCCACAAAAGCACTCTCTGAGCAGCACTAATGCCACCACCTCTAAACTACACCCAAAACTAGGTATGATTTACATATCAGAGATTCCATCCCACTACCCTCCAGGTGTGAAATCTTAACTAAAATTATCCTCCCCATCTTTGATTATGCAAACATGGTCTACAGCTCTGCCCCTGTAACTTCCCTGTCTAGGCTGGATACCATACTAAACTCTTTCTGCCACTTTGCCACAAACTCCCCCCTTCGTATCCACCACTGCAATCTTTACTCCCTTCTAGGTCTAACCCCCCCTCTCTCACAGACGCTATATTCACTCCCTCATTCTCATATCTAAATTCTGGTTCAATCTGCTTCCCTCCTATCTTAAGAAATGACTATCCTGGGTCTTTCATTCCCCCTATGAGCTGAGGCACAGAAATGAAAAGTCCTTCACCTTGCCTCATCCTTCCTCCTCAGCGGACAAAGCTGCTTTCTCCTACCAGCTCCTCTTCTTGTGGAACAAGCTTTCCCCTTCCATCAGGAACACCTCCTCTCACTTCACCTGTAAACAACAATTACAACTCATCCCACCTACCCTTCTTGCCTTTGTCAAACTTGAGCCCCTCCTGCTACCTCTCCTGGCTGTCCAAACTCTTGTCCTCCCAAGCACTTATTAATCAAGCACAAAATGTGGAGCACTTACTCATGTTTTTCTCTTTGCAAATGTCTCTTGAATAGTAATTGCTATTTACCACTGTATCTAATTGTTGTTTACTGAATCACATTGAATTGTAACTTACTTTGTGCATTTATGTTGTACTTCCCTCCACCCTTCCCCCTGGGTCGCACCTGGAATCGAGCCTTGGCTCAGTGTGCCTTTCCCGGTTACCACATGTTTAAATAAAAAAAAAATGGCAACCGAAATGGACAAAAGAACCTGCCTTTGTGGCTTACACAGGACATAATTTATGGCAAACCCAAAGGGATAAATTATTCTTAAAGGGGTGAAAAAACATCCCAAGGCGGACTCAGAATTAGCACATGTAACCCCCCCAACAAATGGGGGTTCCCAAAAAGTCTTCCTCGAGCTTGCCTAAATGCTCACTGCCAGGCTGGTGTCCTGTGTTTTAGCAGTTTAAATGTGATTGCCATAGAGTGCCTGTATAGCCTCTATTTACTGTCTCTTTAAGAGCTGCCTGGATTGCAGTCATAAGTAAGAGGGAGCTCTGTTGAAAGATGTAACTTTTTGCTGAAAATCATTTAGATTGATAATGATAATGTCGTTTGTCTAACCTGCCTTCTTTGTAGCAAGGACTGTTTTGTTTATCTCCACTATCTTGGTACTGGACTGCCGAATTGGACCAATCAGTTCTGGTGGGACCTAAAATGGAGCCGGACTACAGGAGTTGTCTGGAGTCAAAATCTGTAGGAGTTGTAGTTTTGGGCTTTTTGCACCTTTTTGCACCTGAAGGGGGAGCCTTTGTTGTGACTGACAGGAGGATCAGCCAACCGAACCTTTTGGATCTTGGAGAAATTCCCAAGCTGCTTGCTGTTAGAAGCAGATCTAAGTTGGGAGCTGAAGAAGCAAGAGCTCAATAAAGTCTCTGTGGAAAGGCCTGAGTTTTGGCCTGCATGCCTGCCTGCTGCCCCTGAGAGGGAGAAGAGAATCAGTTCGGACTGAATCTGAGTTTGTGAGAACGAAGTAAGCCACTGAGTTCTGACCAGAATCAACCTGAAGAAAACCGAAGATTTTGCTGAATGCGATCAGCCTGTCAGGATTTCTAGCTGCTTTTGAATCCCCGGTTTGTGCAGAGACTTTGTGATTGTGACCGGATAATGGTTTGCCTGGTACAGTAGAATTTCCTTACATGTAGATGTGCTGTGAGTTGTTAGTGGGTCATGATTTGGTTCCCCACTGTGTGAACTGTGTTCTGCTTGATGGAAGCTGTATCCAGCCCAAAACGGACAGTATCTGAATTTGTCTCCATTTGGCCTGGGCCTTGCCACACTGGCCCAGCCAGACTACCCGCTGCACAGAGAAAGCCATCAATGACAGATCTACCTGGGGATCAGCCTCCTGCTCCACAATTGAACAGGAACGACGCCTCAGCGAATTGTGTGGGCTCTGCTTCTCCTGGCACTCCAGATCAACCACCTGCAGTCTCAATTTTCATCCAGCCTGTGTCCAGTCTTGGGTATTGTGAGTAATCAGGGTAGCGTCCTGCAACAACAGCCTAATCTAAAAGTGTGTCATCTCATTGTCTTGTTTTGTTTTCACGAACTGAGCCCTCTGGCTCCGGATTACAAATAGTGTGTGTTGTGCATGTTGTTTTCTTCCATCACAGGACCCCAACCAGCTGCAACATTCCTGGCTAGCCCACCATTCTCCATCTGGGTACCCAGAGTGTGTGACTGTTTAGGGACCATGAAGTGCATGCATAACTGATTGATAGAGCCTTTAAGCAAATTAACCTGATTACGCCCCTCCCTTGTTCAAGCCCCTTTATTAAATCAGATCTAATTCTTTTATGCATTTATCCTGACTGTGGTTCCAGTTTGTGCAAGAGTACTGTACTGCTGTTATTTGCTGTGTATAACCTTGTTTTACAGGGGGGCCCCAGGGCCGGGCCAGAGGAAAGCCCTGGTGGTAAGTGCAAACAATATGGGTACTTGTGTGGTGTAACAGGGGTATTGTGAAAGTGATTATTGTATATTGTTCTGGACACTAGTAAGGAAAGAGGGGGTTACAGTGTCCCCGGAGGGTTGTGCCCAGGTTAGCTTGACCACTACCAACCCTGACCTCTGGGTGGAGGCACCCGTTTCAGAACTCAGGCCCCTTAACCTGCTACTAGCCAAGCAGGCAGGGGTAGTAGCCCTTGGGATAGCACCACCTAGGGGTTACACACAGCATCTAGCCAATACAGATAAGCATTTGTCAATGCCGAAAGTTCAGTTGCCACACCACAGCTATTGTAGAAGTCGGGGGAGGGAGGATTTTAGAGGAGCGAGGACCAGGGGGAGAGAGAGAGAGTGTGTGGGGGTGGCAGAAGCCACCAATAAGTAAAGCTGCACCGCAGCTAAAGTTGAAGCCTGGGGAGGACAGAGGAGTGAGGACCGGGGGGGGGAGTATGGTAGGCAGCAGGAGCCATGTATGTAAAAGCTGTAGCCGTAACTCCAGCCATGCACATTAGTGTCAACTCTAATGCACATGGCCGTCGTTATGGCTACAGAAAGAAATGAAGCACTCTCTCATTGGAGCGGTTCATTTCTTTCAAATACAGAATATGCCACATCAGCAAGCAGAACTGCTGTCATGACCAGAGTGCCTGGTCATTGGTGTACACTGCCAAGCCCATTGCAGTTTCAGCTGTAATTGGCTTGGCAGCGATACACCTTTCAAATGCTGTTAGTAGCAAGACGTTCCTTGCGCAAGCTCAAGTGAATGTAAAAAACAAAAAGGCTATCACTAACTTAAACATCTTTAATTGTGGCTTACAGCCCTGATCTAGGCCCCTATGATAAATTATCAAAGATGTGCAAATAATATTCGGTGAGGATGACACCCCAAAATGTATTTTACATGAGACACATTTACTTGGTTTCAAACAAACACCAAACTTATCCAAACTACTTGTCAGGACAAACGTACTCCCAACCAGAACAGCAGAATACATGGATGAACTAACTCTGCAACTGTCCTAAATGCAAAATGTAGCCCAGGCACCATGTGCCAGTGGGCTGCTACCCCTGCCTGTTGGCTCTCTAACAGGTTAAGGGGCCTGGGTCCTGCTACAGTGATGTTCAATGGTCCTAACCAAAAGATAATAAAAATAGCGTGGTGCCTCCACCTAGAGAGAATGTGAAGTGGCTTAGGTGACTGGCTGGCACAGCCCCCTGGGATGCTGCACCTACCCACCTCCCCTACCAACCACCCCACACACTACATGCCAAACAATTCAGTACCACCATGAACCATGAACAGTAATGCTTGGAGAGACTCAGAGAATTTCTGTATACACTTGCACAATTGCAAACAGTAAACCACAGCTTTATTTGGGGGATAAGACTAGGGAATGAGGTATCGGGACCAAGGATGGCTGTGGATAGAAAAAAAATGGTTAATGAAATAGTGACACAGCAAACATTGGGGCCTGCTGGCCGAACCCACCCCCACTAGTATCAGTGTTTTTTAGATATTCTTAGGGGTACCCACTAGATGCAGGCCCGGTACAGTGTTGCAGGTTGGCCGGCTGTTGGGACCCTGAAATATCTTAGAAACTTAAAGATGATTAACAAGCAAGTCCCCTTTTTCCCTCCTAGGAACCAGGTCCTGGGTACTCATGGTTTGAAGATCTCAGCACCAGGGGAAATGGAGCTCTGTGGAGCTGTGCAGCAAATCGAGAAGCTGGCTGGCCAGGATCCCTCTCTCTGGATGGAACTTGCTCGAGGATTTTGCATCTGGTCACTTTGATTGTAGTTCTGGCTGCTTGTCACCTTTAGCCCTTCTGCTCTGTTGCAGAGCACTGTGGCAGGACAGCACCAGCCCCAGAAGGCCCAGACCTGGGAGAGGATCCACAGCCTGACTCCCACAATTGGAGTGCCCTAGCACTTGGGTACAAGATCCATGACCTCCTGAGACAGTGAGTCCCACTTGGGAGGGGTTAGCAAGTTCCCTTCCTGGCTCTGGGTGAAGACTCCCAAACAGTGGGGGTCCTCCTGCAGGCCCTGCACTGAGCTCTCAACAAGCAAGATTTTCCAGGCTGCCACTCCAATGAAGTCCATTGCCTATTTTGGTGGGAGCTAGCCTTGGTTTCAATCAGTACCAGTGCAATCCAGCAGGGGGGAAACTCAGCAGCAACAAACCCCCTGCACAGTGCACACCAGTCCACACTTTCAGTTTAACAGCGTCTAACTCCTTTCCTCAGCTGCAGCAAGACCTTGGCTGTCAGCCACTTTAACCAGTTCACTCAAGACATGCACAGTTTCTGGCTAGCACCCCCATGACCAGAGATGCATTTCTACCTCTTCAAGAAAAATGCAATTGCAGTCCACACAAGCAAATGACCTTTCAGCAGCAACTGTAGCACTCAACTAATCTGCTCAGTCCTTTCATCTAGCTTAATTTCTCCGTGCAGGGTGTCTGCCACATTTCGTTTCTCCCAGCACTCATTAAGCAACTTCTCAGTACCTGGAGAAACAGGATTACTGTTCAGTCTCTTTTTCTCTTTTTCCCTTCACAACTCAGTCTTGCATCAAGCACTTTGGGAATCCTTTAGCAATCACAATCCTCAGAATGGGGCCTGGGTAAGCCCCTGAAGTCCAATGTCTGCTTTTACAGCACAGTCCTGACTCACACAGAGCCCAGCAACAGACTGAAGAAATCCCAGAAAGTCCACACTTTCAGCCGAAAACCCAGGGTCCTGATTAGCTGATAGAGCCTATCAATAGTTCATATCCATAGAGATTAATAGTTCCTGCTTGTTTACTGGAGCGTGATCTAGGCACCAGAATTAGTCCCCTCTTTTTCTTCAGGAGTCCCTTTGCCCAAGATTTGGGCACCTAGATCACTGATTGGCAGTAATAGGGGGGTTAAATGTCACAAACATGTCAGCTCCCATCAAGTTTTGTGGAGTCCATACATCTCCCCCAGCTTCGCAATATGACTGCAGCCCAAAGCTGTACTTTATTTTTACAAACCCCCCAGCAGGTTGTAGCCCCAACTGTCCCCTTTTAAATGAACCTACTAACAAAAGAATAACCTCCACAGCATAGCTGCCGCTGAAACTCTGTACCCCTCAGGCAGCGGGCAACAGCCTCATTAATATTCATGAGGGCTCATGAATAATTAATGCACCCTCGCTCATGCCCCGGTTCAAACTTCAATTTCTAAACTGTATGGGGTGTTTTTGCTCAACTCCTTCAGATCTCCTGTCCCCATTTAATACACTAGGGGCACCGGGACTGACAAACACCTCCCGTTTTGACCACAACGGCTGTCAGACATAGTAAAGCGCTTCCTAGTGCATGTGCGATCGCCGGTGGCTCAGGAGAATGCCAGCAACCCGTGATTGTTGCTCTGTGAGCCCAAATGGGCTGAAATGAAGTATGGGGTGGTACATGGGGAATTTCGAGAACACCAGGAGCAATTGGGGAAAACGGGGATGCTAGTAGGCAAACAGGAGGTTGGGACAACGTGGGGCAATTCAGGTAATCCCCCAAAGAGGGGTTACACTCCCCCCCCTTAAATGCTTGGCTTCCATGCCAAGCCTAAGAGTAAAATGATATAACATGGCAATCAAGTAAGCTTTAGCAGTAACACTCATTAAAATTTCTAATTATACACCTGGGGCTGGATATTCAAACTGCGCCATTCATAGGAGCAAGCCCTTGAGCTGCGCAAAATAGTTGCACAGGGGGTGTGTCCTGTGTCCTGGACGATATTCAAAGAGCGGCGCATTGAGCAACTCCTTTGAATATCACCCCAGCCACAGTTACTGTGCATGGCGCAGTGGAACTTGCGCCACTGCAAGTTGACAGAGTGGAGCATTCAACTCGTGTGGCGCAAGGCACCATTGCGCCATGCACAAAATCACGATATTCAAAGGTGACATGCAAATGGGGCTATAATTCATGCAAGGCACAGGGGGCCATTTGCATGTGATTATGTCCTCATTTGCGCTACCATTAGCATGTGGAGTCGCGATCCCGGACTTGCGCTTGGCGCCCGCCAGGCAGCAGCCGTCGGGACCGACGCCTGCAGCCGATCGCTGGCATAGTATGCCCCCACCAGCCCGATCGCGGCATCAATGTGGTTCCCCCCTCCTCCCGACATATCCCTGGTGGTCCAGTGACCAAATGCCCGATCGCGGGCGGTATGTATAATACCATTCTCCGTTATCTTCGGTGGTCAGTGGCACGCGTGTGTATCCCTCATTCGTCATTCGGGATCAGTGCCATCGATCGGGCGGTATGTGTGATAAAACCACCTCGAACATAGCCCCTGGTGGCTGATGTTCTCACCCTCCACAGCCTGCCACCACCCTGCTCCCCCGCAGCCGGCGGGCGGCAGCATCCACCTCGCTTGCCCGCCCGCCGAGCTGATACCGTTCGACGCTTATTGAGAGCAAGAGCTAATGGCGCAGTAGCTCATATCAGACATGATAGTCCAGATTTGTGAATGACATTCCAAATCTGGACTGTCATGTACGGATGGGCTGCACGCCCATTGGCTCTTGCTCTGCACCACTGGGCGCAGACCCCACCGGCAGCAGTCGGGCGGGCGCTGGGCAGGCGGGTGGATGCTGCCGCCCGCCAGCCGCCGGGGCGAGCGGGGTGGTGGGGCTCGTGGGTGGATGGGTGGGGACACTAGCCACCAGGGCTATGTTGGGGGGGTGGTTTTATCACACATACCACCCGCGATCGGGCATTTCGTCCACTGGACCACCAGGGATGGAACGGAGGGGTGGGAATTATTATACATACCGCCTGCGATCGGGCATTTCGTCCACTGACCACCAGGATATGAACGGGAGGGGAGCTACATTGATGCCCGCGATCGGGCTGGTGGGGAGTACACTATGCCCGCGATCGGGCTGCGGGGGGCACAGGGACTGGGTTGGGAGCCAGCCACAGGTGACAGCTGCTGTGTTGCGCCCTGCAATACAGCAGCTCACCTGTGGGTGGCCCTCGACTTAAGCCTTTTTTTTTGGCTCAAAGTCCTGCAGGCGCAGGTTGGGGGTTGTGCCTGCACAACTCTGCACAGCCCGGCTGAATATCGGGCTGTGCAGTTTATGCATGGTTCCTCCCCCTCCAGTTCAGCATGCATTCATTTGCATTGCGCTGTTGCTCAGCATGTTTTCTGTGGCGTAACTGCCTCCTGCTGAATATCGCAGAATGGAGCAAGTTTGGACTTGCACAGGCGCAACCCTATTGCACATGGCGCAACCCTTTTGAATATCTGGCCCCTGGTTTCTAACTATTATAACATCAACCATTTAAGAACAGGAAAACATTATATACAGTTCAGTAAAGACTTTCCCCTTTAATTACCCCACTGGCCACGTAAGATGTGACGCCCATATGTTTAACCTTCAGAACCACAGGAACTTTAGTATCTCATACTATACTTGTACCCACTTTCCCTTTGTACTCTTTCACCTCCCTCTTTTCCTTTTAGCCACCTTTCCTTTGGGTCTGGGGGGTCTAGCACTAACGAGGCACATGAACACCCTTTCCAGGGACCTGGGTGTGATATATACCTCCTTGTGTACTACAAATAAGGGCAGGTCAATGGGAACTCCCGGAGCATCGTAAGTCAACTTTAGTAGGGGCCGTACAGTCCTCTCTGACCTTCTGAGGGTTTCTTGTACTTCAGGTCTAGTGGTTACCTTGTGCTTGGAGGCAGAGTCTATGTCACTTTTTCCTTGGCCTGTGCCCTTTTTTAGCAGGGGCAGGGTGCTGTAGCTTTGCCTCTCCTATGCCACTTTGTCCAGGAGTGTTGTCTTGGGGCCATTTAGAGGACCCAGTCAAACTAGTATTTAAGTTCGATGTGGGCTCCCCAAAAGACATTTTTTGGGCGGACTGCTCTGGACCCACTCAATTGGCTCAACTGGACTAATATTCCAGTCTGAGGTGGTCCCTTTGAGTGGGGTAGAAGAAGCAGTCTCCCCTTTAGCACCCTGCTCCCCAGGCACAGCCAAGTCCACCTCTTTATGTCTGTCAACTCCAGGGACCTCCATGTCACTTGCACTGAGCCCTTTTATCACAGGACCAGTCTCTAACGTCAGGGGCACTCCCCATAATAGTCTTTCCAGTTTAGGTGTAGGGTAAAAACATACAGACATGTCCTCAGCCTCTTTGTCTGATTCATCAGTTGAATCTTCTTCCTCAAGTACCTCCTGTAACTGAGCAGATCCAGCACCTGTAGCATCTTCATCTTTCTACTGCTGTCATCTGCATGCAGCAGTTTGAGTGGTTGGAGTGGTTGGAAGTACAGGTGGCTCTATCAAATCAGTCTCTGATCCAACAATCTTATCTCCAGTGGGGAAAAAGGTGGTTCCTGTGCATCACTTTGCACCCTCTGGTTTGTCCCTCTGGTCAGATCTTGTATACAGGTAGTACTTCCAGCTTCTCAACTGCCACATACGGTGTGCTTCTCCACCAGTCGGCAATTTTATGTTTCCCAGGTATGCCCAGACTCTTGAGTAGTACTTGATCACAGGGCTCCAAGTCTTGTGCCCACACTTTTTTATCATACCTCTCTTTATTGGTCTGATTTTGCTTGGTGGCTTTCTCTGAGGCTAGTTGATAGGCATCATTCAACTGTTGTTTCAGCTTTCTCACATATTACAAGTATTTATTTTCTTTGATGCCATTTGCTGACACTCCGAAAAACAGGTCCACAGGGAGGTGGGCCTCCCTCCCAAACATCAGATGGTAAGGCGAGAAACCCATGCCTGTGGAGCAGGGTGCTAAAGGGGAGGCTGCTTCTTCTACCCTCGTGGAAGGAACTGGAAGGGGACAGGATCAGTTGTGTTCCAGGACAGTAGCTGTTTCTTGTTGTTTTTACAGGATTTCTTGTGGATTTTACTTAGTAGAAGGTTATTTCTTTTCTCTCTTTCTTCTAAGGGGCTAGCAGGGTATTGTTTTGGGGGCTGTTGGAAGTTTGAAAACTGATTTGGTGGCTGTAAGTGGGCTCATTTGTTGGATGTTTCACTGTGTAACAGGTTGCGCTGCTGGAGGCCTATTTCTTCTGATTTAAAACCTATTTGGTGGGATTAGCTTGGTGATGGTTATTTGAATTGGAGACCTATATCTGTTAATTTCAAGCCTATTTTGATGTGTTGTTAGTGAAGCTGATTAAATTAGAGACCTGTTTCCATTGGCAGCAAACATATTTTGGGGGCTTTGAGTTGAATTTTGATTCCTTTTTGCTGACTCCGCTAGCTGCAAAGGTTAGTGCATAGTGGGGGAAGGGTGTTAATGGTCTGGCCAGGTCTCACTCAGCTAATTGACTGGAGGCAGAGCTGAATCAGGTTTGTGGTGTTAGTTGCTTTGTCTTCTCAGAAGGAACTGGAAGGGGACAGGATCAGTTGTGTTCCAGGACAGTAGCTGCTTCTTGTTGTTTTTACAGGATTTCTTGTGGATTTTACTTGGTAGAAGGTTATTTCTTTTCTTTCTTTCTTCTAAGGGGCTAGCAGGGTATTGTTTTGGGGGCTGTTGGAAGTTTGAAAACTGATTTGGTGGCTGTAAGTGTGCTCATTTGTTGGATGTTTCACTGTGTAACAGGCTGCACTGGTGGAGGCCTATTTCTTCTGATTTAAAACCTATTTGGTGGGATTTGCTTGGAACTGGTTCTTTGGCTGCCGGGCTTGGAGGGGCAGACACAGGGCTGATACACTCGAGAGAGAGTCAGGTGTAGGCCCAAGACCCACCCTTCCCCACGTCTCCCTCCCCAGAGCTCTGCTAATTTATAGGGGAACACCTGCCCTGCAATTGGAGGAAAAGGATGCAGGTGCTGCTCATGTAGTTCTAGCCACTGGGGGTTGGATTTAAAGGCTGGGAGAGAGGAGCTTAGGGAGTTGTTCACTTCCCTTATAAGTTTACTGTGTTGTACTGCACCTAGTAACAGGTTTACTGGTTTACTGTGGGACTGTATCTAGGATTAGTGGGTGACCTGATTAGGCAGTAAGGGAGTATCTTGGACTAGTGGGGAACCTGGTGGCTCACCCAAGGAAACCTACTTGGAGGGGGATGGGACCACACGTCATTAGGGCCGGCATCTTTGGGAGGGTGGTGGGGTGCACAGGGTGTGGAGCAGCCATGATACTGGACTGGGCTTGGAAGTTCGGTGGTTGCCCAGTGTGCTACCAGCTGGCACAGCTTAGGGAAGAGGTTGCGGGGATTAGGAGACAGCCGGGGGAAGGGGGGAGGTATGGTTGGGGAAGGGGCAGGGATCTCCCAAGGGTTGCACCAAGCACTAGGGGCAGGGGCATAGGAAAAGGAGTGCAGGAGAATACTCGGGGGTCACATAGGGACCCTGGCAGAGGGGGCCCAAAAGGAGGACTCTACCAAGGACGCAGGCAGGTAACTGGGGACCCTCACAAAGGGGGGCCAGAGGGACAACATTCTCAGGGAAGTAGGCAGATGGCCGGAGCTGGACAGAAAGAAGCAAGGCGTGGAGGTGGATCAGACCTAACGCTCAGTAACCACTTCAGTTCTCTTCTTCTCCTTGAGGATGGGGGGGGTGATGTAGCCACGACAGGGGTGGTTAGAGATGGAAAGGTAGTGGGGGGCAGGAGGCGGGGGCCAGATAGCAGGAGGAAAAGGGGGGGAACCTGGAATGATGGAAAATGGGGGAAGCAGTGAATCAGAGCAAGAGGGGCAGGGGGAAGAGGGAGGAAAGTGCAAGGAGAAGGACCAGTTGGGAGGAAAGGGCAAGGAGAAGGAGAAGGACCAGAAGTACAAGGAGGATACAGTAAAGGGAGCTGAGGGTTTAGGCCAGGGGAGCACGACAAGCAAGGAGGGACTAAACGGAGACAGGAAGGAAGGGAGGATGAGCCAGGCTAGTTTAGCGGATGGGGGAGAAGGACCAGTCACGAGCAGTAAGGGGGAGTTAGCGAGGTACAGAAGGATACTCGGGAGGAGGAGAGGCATAGGATCAGAGGGGAGGGGGTGGCCAGGGTAAATAAGGAGGGGGCGGCATGTGACACCCAGATAGGGGGAGGAACAAGGAGCCGGCTGGGTGGAGGGGCCAGTAGAAAGGATGAGGACATGGAAGGAAATGGAGGAAAGGGAGGTCAGAGTGTCTCCTGTTGGGGATCTATGATCATGGGTATCAAATGGGATAGGAGGGAAGCCTGGCCAGTTAGAACAAAATGCTTCCCTGATTAACAGTGCACAGGGCCAAGCACGTAGGTATATCAGCTGGCAAAGGATTGTGGGGTTCCCCAGACATACTGGTCCACCTGGGTACAAATGACATTGAGGGAAATAGCAAGCTAGAGATACAGGCAAGATTCAGGGAGCTGGCCAGGGTCTGTCATGATATAGGATGCACAGTTTCCTTCTCAGATATCCTGCTGGTGCCAAGGGCTAGTGGGGAACACAAAAGGAAGATTAGGGAGATAAACCAGTGGCTCAGGGAGTGGTGTGATGCCAGAGGGTATGGGTTGATGGGGGACTTGGGGGAGACCTGGGAGGATAAGGAATTGTATGCTAGAGATAGGCTCCATCTCAATTTGGAGGGGAAGGGAATCCTTAAGTTGAAATTAGACGGGTTTGTTGGTGAAAAGTGGGGTTTAAACTTGTGAAGGGGGGAGGGATGGGAGAAAAGGCTGTCGAGGGGGTGCCGATAAAGGAGGGACTCTGTCTCCACCCCCCTTGGGAGCTGGAAGAATGCGGGAAAAGGTCGACTGGTAAAGTGCAGACCGGGAAAACAGAATCCCCATGGGAACATGAGCAGGGGAAATGGAAGTATAGTGAAAGGGTGGAAGGTAGTCCTGCTAAATGCCAGGAGCTTGGGCAATAAAATGCCTGAGCTCCAGGCGATGCTAACTGAGGGAGCGGTGGATGTGGCAGCAGTTCACTGAGACCTGGGCCACCGCAGGGCACGACTGGGACCTGAACCTGGAGGGTTACACTATGTTCAGAAAGGACAGGGCGAGGGAAGGGGAGGAGGGGGCAATGATAGTCAAAAACTGCATTGGCATAGGGGGAGTAGAAGAGGCGGAGGGAACCGTGGAGGCGATTTGGGTCACCTTGATAACGGGGGGGGGGACAAGAGAGTAAAAATAGGAGTGGTGTATAAACCCCTTGCAC
Source organism: Neoceratodus forsteri (assembly GCA_016271365.2). Classification (NCBI taxonomy): domain Eukaryota; kingdom Metazoa; phylum Chordata; order Ceratodontiformes; family Ceratodontidae; genus Neoceratodus; species Neoceratodus forsteri. The sequence goes on along the minus strand of CM057449.1, from coordinate 245,230,681 downwards.
TGGCGGAGGAGCTGGAGGACAGTCTGGTGGCAGATGTTAGGAGACACTGCAGACTGGGCAGAGGAACGGTGGTGGTGTTGGGGGACTTAAACATGCCAGGAACAGACTGGGAGACTATGACATCCTCTGTGACCAGGGAACAGAGGTTGTTGGATGTCTTTCAAGACGCGTTCCTAACTCAGCAGGTGAGGGAACCGACCAGGGAGGCACGGGTACTGGATGTGGTCCTGGCAGACAGTGACCAGATTGGGGGCCTGGAGGTAAGGGACCCATTGGCGGGGAGTGACCATTCCACGGTCTGATTCTGCCTGGACCTAGGAGGGTGAAGAAGCTGCACAAAGACGAAGTAACCGACTTCAGGGGTGGATTTTAAGGAAATGGGAAGGATCCTTAAGGAGCATTTGGATGGGATTGGGTCAGACATGGACGCTGATAGTAGGTGGAAAATCATCAGGAGAGGTGTGCAGGATGCTACCAGCACCTGTGCAAGAGTAAGACAAAAATGCTCTAGGGCCTGAAAACCCTGCTGGTGGACCAGGGAGGTTCAGGAGGTGGTGCCGGGAAAGAAGGCAGCCTATAGGCAATTCAAGTGCTCAAGGAGTGAAAGGGATCAAGGGGAGTACGAGCTGATGGCTAGAAGGGCCACTAGGGTGGTGAGGGCAGCTAAGGCAAGGAAGGATCAGAACCTGGCCAGGGAAATTAGGAGAGGGAACAAGGGGTTCTTTAGATACATTGGGGAAAAACGAAGGGTGATGGGGCAGATTAGCAAGATTAAAACAGGAGAGAGATGGGCACAAGACCCGGGGGAGCAGGCTGAGGTACTAAATGAGTACTTCGCCTCAGTTTTCACCAAGGAAAATGGGGGAGCTGCATCATACATGGGAGGAGACAGTGATACTGAGGAAGGGGGAATCCTTACCGATCGGCGGGTCTGGGGAGAGGGGGAGGCATCATTGTCAGGAGGGGGGAAGGTTAAGCAAGGAGAAGAGGTAGCGGAAGTGGAAATCACAGCAGCGAGAATGAGGGAAGCCCTCAGGTCCCTGAAGACAGAGAAAGCACCGGGGCCAGATAAATTACATCCCAGAGTGCTGAAGGAACTTGCGGATGTCCTGGCGAAACCCCTGGCGGAGCTTTTCACCATCTCTCTGAGGACAGGGTGGGTGCCCCAGGACTGGAAGGTGGCGCATATAGTGCCTATTCACAAGGGGGGATCAAGGGAGGTGACAGGGAACTACAGGTCTGTCAGCCTGACATCGTGGTGGGCAAGGTGATGGAGGGCATTGTCAAGGAGAGGCTGGGGGGGACCTGGAAAAGTCAGGGTGCCTGGACGATAGACAGCATGGATTCATCCCGGGGAAATCATGTCAGACAAACCTTGTGGAGTTCTATGACTAGGTGACGAGTGCCTTGGACCTGGGTAGACCAGTGGACGTCCTCTTTCTAGATTTCAGCAAGGCATTTGACTCTGTTCCTCACATGGGACTGTTGGATAAGCTGGGAGAAATGGGGGTGGGGAACCAGATGATCAGATGAATAGGCAATTGGCTCCAGGACCGGACCCAGAGGGTTGTAGTTGGTGGGATAGTCTCATCCCAAGGAGTGTCATTAGTGGGGTCCCACAGGATCAGTCCTTGGGCCCTTCTGTTCAACGCCACGCTCTGACATAAGGACAGGTATCAGGAGTGAGATGAGTCTCTTTATGGATGACTCAAAACTGGGGGCAGTGGTGGATGGGAGGAGGAGGGTGGCCCTACAGGGGACCTGGAGGCTCTGGAAAGATGGTCTAGAAAGTAGAAGCTGAGGTTCAATGCAGGAAATTCAAGGTACTGCACCTGGGAGCCAGAAACCCGGCCAAGTGTACACCCTGGGGGGGCAAATGCTACAAGTCTTGATGGCTGAGAGGGACCTGGGGTGGTGGTGGATGTCAAGATGAACAACTCAGAGATTTGTAGGAGGCAGCAGCCAAGGCCAACAGGATGCTGGGATGCATCACTAGGGGATCACTCAGAAGGAGGAAGTGATACTCTCTGTATAACTGCTTGGTGAGGCTGCACACTGTACTGCATGCAGTTTTGGAGGCCACACTTAAAGAGGGACATTACACTCCTGGAGAGGGTCCAGAGGAGGGCAACCAAAATGATTTGGGCTTGGGGACAGGACCTATGAGGAGAGGTTCAAAGAGCTAAATATGTACACATTGGAAGAGAGAAGGACTGGGGACATGATAGAGGTCTTCAGGTACATGAAGGGGGTAAATAGGGAGGAACACTCAGGATGCTTCAAGGAAGGAGGAGGGGCCACTAGAGGGCATGGGTGGAAGCTGGAGGGAGGAAGATTCAGGGGAGAAAGGAGGAGGTGCTACTTCACTGAGAGGGTGGTGGAGCCATGGAATGTGCTGCCTAGGGAGCTGATGGAGGCAGAGATGGTGGAGGGGTTCAAGAGGGGGTGGGACAGGTACAGGGGAAGGGTTCTGGAAGCAAAATCCAATGCAGTGAGAATATCTGGAACTGGGAAGGAGAGGCTGTGAGAAGTTATGGGGTGCAAGGTCAGCTCTCAGGGTGGGGGCTGACCAAACGAGCAGACATGAAAGACCGTTTGGCCTAAGCTGCTGGCATTTTAGTATGTTAGTATCATTTTTTGTGCAATTGTATACGTGGACCAAAGTGCTTACTTGTTGGCTCTAGGTATGCTTGTCTGTTGAATCCAGGGTGCCCAGCATGTCTAATAGGGTTCTGTTGAATCTCTCAGGCTGAGGGTCACCCTGGGGGTGGTAAGGCATGATTTGGGACTTTTTGATACCCCACAAGAACAAGAGCTCTTCTATTAACTGGCTCTCAAAATCACATCCCTGGTCTGAATGGATTCTTTGAGGTGCTCCGTAGTGGACAAAAAACTTTTCAGCCAACACTTTGGCCAAAGTGGAGGCCCACTGGTCCTTAGTGAGGTAAGTTTGAGCGTACCAGGTGAAATGATCTGTAACTACCAATATACTGGAGATATTCCTATAGTCTAGTTTTAACGTGAGAAAATCAATGCACACTAATTCTATCGGTGCACTGGTACTGGTGTTAACTAACAGGGCAGCTTTTTGGGGAAGTGCTTTTCTCTGGATACACAGGTGACAATTCTTGCAATAGTACTCTACATACCTTCCCATCTTGGGCCAATAGAACTTGCTCTTTGCCAGTTTCAGGGTGTGTTTACTGCCCAAGTGGCCTATATCATTGTGAAGAGTTTTCATCACCAGGCCTTGGAAACAATCAGGTAATACCAACTGCACATGGGGCACCCCCTGCCGGTCCTGAGTCACTTGTTGGAGCAAACCTTTCTTTAGGTGCAACTTCATCCATTCTCGCAATAATTACCTGGCATGTGGATCACTAGCTTTTACTTGGGCTGGACCTCCTTTTCTCTGAAGCACTTGAATGATCTCCCCCATGACAGAACTGTTTTGCTTCTCTTTTTGTAAGTCCTGAGTAGTCAGCTGTGTCAAAGACCTCATGCCCAGGGCAGTCAAATGGCAGTAAACTACTGGAAGGCCACTCCCAGTTGCTCCTAAACAGTCCACCAAATGAGGGGCATCTTTGAGAGAAGGGGACTTGTCACCATTACATTTTTTACACAATGCTTTTACTACTTGTTCAGGTATCTTGACCCAGCTGGAATGCTCAGCCCCCTGAATTAAAGGGCATCGGGACAAGGCATCCACATCTATATTATTCAACTCAGGCTGGTACTCTACACTGTAGTCACAGATAGACAGAGCCAACAACCACCAGTAACCAGCTGCATTTAGTTTGGCTGTAGTCTGTACATAAGTAAGTGGGTTGTTGTCGGTCTTTACAGTAATCTTTGCCCCATATAGGTAATCATGGAATTGGTCCACAATAGCCCACTTCAACACTAAAAATTTCAGCTTGTGGATGGGATACTTTTTTTTTGAAGGGCTGAGACTCCTGCTTGCATATGCCACTGGGCGCAGACCCTCTGGTATTCTTGATGCAATACTTCCCCATGGCCACTAAAACTTGTATCTGTATTTAGGATATAGGGCTTCTGTGGATCGGCATAGGCGAGCACCGGTGAGTGAGTCCGGCAGTATATAATGCCCTCAAATGCTTCATCACACTCCCCGGTCCACCAGGAGCCAAAAGGTTTAGATAATCACAAATATTTAGGCTGTTCAGCTTGGTCTCCAGGAGAATGGGTCTTCTTGCTTTTATTTGTTGGAGGATACCCCTGTAGTAAATTCACAAGAGGTCTGACTATTCTGGTGTAGTCCCTCAAGAATCTCCATTAATACCCACAAAAGACAAGCAGCCGTTGTGGTTCTTTCAGATTTCTGGGTTTTGGCCAGGTGGTGAAGGCCTCCACTTTACTGAGGTCAGTCTGAATGCCCTTGGCAGAGACAATGTGTCCAACAAATTTGACCAAGGCCTGAAAGAATTGGCACTTATCAACAGAGAGCTTTAGGCCAAATTCTTCCAGATGGTCTAACAAACTTGAGCAGCTGTGACTCATGCTCTTCCAGCATCTTTCCAAACATGATAATGTCGTCTAAGTAAACCAAGCACTCCAGCAGGTTCATGTCCCCAACGCCCTTTCCATAAGGTGCTGAAACATCATGGGGGTGCCTGAAATGCCCTGAGGCATTCTTAAAAATGTATAAACTCCTAGGGTGCATATAAAAGCTGTCTTCTCCTGATCCTGCGGGGCCATGGGAATTTGATAATACCCACTTCTTAAGTCCAAAACCGAAAACCACTGGCTGCCATTTAAGCACTCTAGAGCATCTTGTATTTGTGGCATCATATATTGATCTGGCACAGTGCACTTGTTTAAGGTGCGTTAGTCCACACACATCCTGATAGCTTCACTTTTTTTCCCTCACCACCACTATAGGCGAGGCATATGGATTTCAGGACTCCTGGATGGTACCTGCAGCCAGCATCTCCTGAAGGTGTCTTTTTACATCATCTATGTCAGCGAGGGAGAGACGTCTGGATCTCTCCCTGAAAGGGGACTCATCTGTGAGCCTTATGCGATGCTGCTCTCCCATAATGCAGCCAACATCCTACTCATGCAAGGAAAACACTTTTATCCTGACAGCCAACTTCTTCTGGACATGCTTCTTCCACTCCTCCAGGATGGGGGAGTTACTTAAATTAAACAAGGCAGGGCCAATACCACCATAATCACTTCTTTCTCGGGAAAAGGGCTGCACCGCTGTGCTGGCACAGTAAATCCTGGCTAGTGTCCGGCCCCTTCTGACAACCACTTCTCTGTCAGTTGTGTTTTTTACTCACTCGGTCACTCTTCAAACATAGGCATGCGTCCATGCTGGTAAGACACTAATAATCCAGCTGGCAATCGTGTTCCTCAGGGGCATCTAACATTAAAATTTGTTTCTTGACTGCCTATTTTAGCCGCACTACTCCACTGATATTACACTCTGCATTGTGGGGCAACACAATCTCCTCGGCATCTGTCTTTCAGACTATGCCCACAGATTTATCTACATCTTTGTGGGGGGTGCCCTTGTCTTTTATAGGCCCCCTGGACCACTGGATGAATGGGTAATTTCTTTTCTCGATGTTCTGCTTCTTTCACTTGGCAAAGCTGAGTGAGCCTCCTGAACATGTTGGCATTTGTGCCCACCAGCACCGGTATCCCATCATACACACCAGTCTCAGGACAGATTAAAGCCAGGGTCTCAACTGCATCTCCCACTCCAGCTACATTAGTGGTGAAAGCCACCCATACTCTGACATATATGAGGTAGGGGTAAGACTTTTACTAAGCCCCCACATGTGTAGTCCCTCCAAAGGCTGCAACTTCAGGTGGGATAAGTGTCTGTCATACCAGGTCTTGAAGATGATGGTGACCTGGGAGCCACTATCAAGGATGGCACGGGTGGGGACTACCTCTATGGTGACAGTGTCAGTGGCTCAGTAGGTAGCACACTCGCCTCTGAGGCTGGGAGATCAGAGGGCTGTGGGTTCAGTTCCCACATCTGGCATTTGGGTTAATATCCCAGTACTGAGACTGTAGTGCAGCATGACAGGGATGCTGCACTTCTGAGGTGCCATCTTTCGGATGAAACATTAAACCGAGGTCCCATCTACCTAGACTGGTTGTAGTTCAGGTGGATCTTAAAGATCCCATGGCACTTATCGAAAAGAGTAGGGGAATTTTTATTGAAATCAAAACAAAAACATAATGAAATATGTATAAATCAATAATAAATTACACAGAAATATAAAAAAGAAAGATACAAAACATCAATAAGTATAAATTCATACAAAAACCTCAAATCATAAAAATAACTTCTAACTAACCCCCCTTCCCATACAATAATCTACTTAAACAAAAATATACAAAACAGTATTTCATCATACAAAACTGAAATAAAGAAAAAAGTAAAAAAAGAAAACAAAGAAAAACCTTTCATATGAATACTCTATATTAAACCAACTCCTTCCTCCCAACTTTTTAGTTAATGATCATAACAAAAACATTTTTTTCTCTTTAAAAAAAAAAAAAAATTAAAAGGAAAACATGGAAGAAACTTAAGAACAAGTTAAATGTTGATTAGTATAGAGAAATAACCCCTCATACCCAGGTAACATTAAATAAACCCATGCATTCCCCATAAAGAGGTCCAAAAAACAACATTGTATTTTATATGTTCTGTTTGCTTCAAATGGCGTTAATCTGAACATAACATAAAAAATAACTCTTCAGTAGAAATCAATTGTTGTTGTAATAACAACCTGCATCTGCTGATCCACAACCAATATAAAAAATGGCCATGTATCACTCTTAAGGTACTAAGACTATCTTTAGGCAAAAAACCTTCATGAATGCCATAGAACAGTAATTCTAAAGATGGCAGTATAAGAAGCATATTTTTCCATCAGTTTTTAACCACATCCCAAAAATTAATTGCATACGGACACTGAAAATAAAGATGTAACATAGTTTCCAGTTTTAATTGGCAACATTCCCTTGGGCAATAATGATCCTGTAAACTTTTATGCTTCTGATTGCTACGGACATTCACCCTATTATGGAGTCCTAACCAAACTGTATCCCAAATATGTTTGGTATACGGTCATCCGTTATATAGGCCCAAATTTCTTCTTGGTGAATCAAAGAGAACCCAGAAAATGATGAATCAAAAAAACACCTTTGTAAAGCATCCACATAAAGGGCTTTCCTAGCAGTATGTCCAACCGAGAACCAACTTATATGCCATAATTTTATTTTATCAAACACACCTTCCCATCGCATAGCCAATCTTGGGCATCTTTTATTCTTATGGTGAAAGGAATTTAATTTCCATTCTGAAAGAACCCCAGACAATCGCTGGTTTACAAAAAAACTCCAATTATATGAACAGCTAGTCATTAAAAAAAATGATACTGGATGAACCATATTAACCCCTCCTGCCTGTACTAGTAAATATAAAACATTCCGTCATATTGGATTCAATTGACTCCCCCCAAAACACCTGAAAAACAGCCCATCAACTGAGTCTCTAGATGTCATGGTAACAAAAAAATGTAGCTCAAAAACCAAAAAACAGGAAGCAAAAAAATTTTAATCATATACATTCTTTTTCAATTTAGACAACTTCCATCGATTCCAACCTGCTACCATCTTTTGTCCTTTAAGTAAGGCTTTTTGCCAATTATATTCTGCCATATCAGAGCCTCCAAAATAAACCCCAAGTATGCGACAGGGAACCCTATCCACTTGGAATCCTCCCACCATTTCACTCATGCTCGGGAATCCACTTAGACGAAAACAATGTGTTTTCTGCAAAATTAATCCTAGCTCCTGTAATGCTACCAACTCCTGTTATTAGAGTACACGCTGTAGAATCACTGTCTTTCAAAATTAAACATAGATCATCTGCATATGCCACAATCTTCATAAAATTCCTAAATTCTCCTCCTATCTCCCTAATTCTAGGAGACCTAACCAGTAATCTTAATAATGGGTCCAATGCAAAAACGTACAGAAGGGGACTAAGTGGGCACCCTTGATGAACTCCTCTAAAAATCTGATGTTAGGAGCCCAGCCTCCCATTTTCATATGGTAATACATACGCCAATGCATAGCATAATTTCACCCATTGCACAAATAATGTCAGAATACCATAAGCTTCCAGACACTTCCACAAATAAATATGATAGACTTCATCAAAGGCTTTGGCCTGATCTAAACTCACCAAATACCCCAAATTTGAATCCACCAAGCTTGTCTCATTCTGATATTCCATCAATTCTTAAATCAGCAACAATGCTTCAGTGATTTGTCTACCGGGAACAGAACAATATTGATACCTACTTATAAGATCCGGCATAACTAAAGATAGTCTATTCCCCAATAATTTTGAGAAAATCTTGAAATCGACATTCAGTAATGAAAGTGGCCTCCAATTATTAATATCAGCCTGATCCCCAGATTTAAAGAGAAAGACCATTAAACCTTCATGCATTTGCATAGGCAAAATCATGTCAGTTATAAAAAAATTGTATAGCAATACCAATGTTGTTGGCATCAACCGCCACAAAAGTTTGTATAACTCACTTGTTAAGCCATCTGAACCAGGAGAAACATTTGGTTACAAAAATACAATCATCTTTTCTATTTCTACAAAAGTAAAGTCCTGAAGTAATGCTCATTGCCAATTCATAGATAAACTTGGAAGGTTCGCTGTCGTAAATAACCGATGAAATTTATCAGAATTCACCACCGGTACTCCAAATTTCTGTTCAATATAATTATCAACTATTGTCATTATACCTTTATTATCCCAAATTTGTTGCCAGAAGGGGCTAATAAATTAACAAAAGCTCATTTCTTTTTCCTATCTTTACAGGCCAAAAAAGGATTAGCATATGCAGATTTCCCTTGCGTCCCAAAAGACTGTTCTTTATGTAACGAGGAATATCTATCATATTGATATTGAACCATAGAACGTTTAACCTGAGACATTTCATCAAAGATCCCTACCCTTCTTCTTGTCTTGACAATAACTCTCCTAACAAATTCCTAAAAGAAAGATACTCCTCCATCTTTGTTCTAGCCCGTGATTTTCCCAAAGCCTGAAAATATCCTATCAAACAGTTTTTTAGATCTTCCCACCAACATCCAATATTATCATATAATTCAAGAGTTGTAACTTTATCTTGAAGGACAATCTTTAATTCTTCTTCTATACCTGGTAATACTAAAAGAGAAGTGTTGACTCTCCATACTCCAGAACCTTTCATCCGTCTGGGTGGATTCTCAACACTTATTCTTATCAAAGTGTGGTCAGAAGTTTCCACAGGCATATTCTTAATTTTAATAATCATCAAAGTTTTTTGTACAAATATAAAATCTATTCTTGAATGCAAAAGACCCTTAGAAAAAGTTGATTTTACTTTTAAACCCCCTTTAGCATGTGCATCTACTAAACTTGCTTGGGAAAGAACATTCTGCAAAAATAATTTATCGCAATATTGTTTGCCCTGCTCTGTTCGCTGATGACAATTAATATTAAAGTCCCCACAAAAAAAAACTGCCCACTAGTGTATAAGTATGGTTGTATTTTTTCAATAAAACTATTCTTTGTGCCTTTACCTGTGGCCCATAAAAGGAAATTAATCTACATAGTAAACCATTAACAACCCCATCCAATAACAAGATTCTCCCTGGGTCAACATCTACTAATCGAAAAATATGAGCATCCTGTGATAAAAAACATATCCCTATACCACAAAAGGTATCTTCCCCCATGGACCAATATGTCTTTCTCCAAGGCCAATCTATGGTAGCCTGAGTCACCTCACTCTGAGTATGTAGTCTAGTGTCTTGCAATAAAAAGACATCATAGTCTAACTGTGATAACGCTCCTAAGGTCGCTAATTGTTTAACTGTAGACTTAATACTATTAATGTTCAGACTTGCTATGTGCAGAGAAGATGGCTCAGGGAAGGGGTTTGATTATTTTCCCACTAGATCTTGTAATCCTCTCTTTTACCACCAAACTCTGGGCCTTTCGAGGAGGTAATTTCCGACCACCCGGTGTGTCAATAGTAGGCTCCTAACTCCTATTCACATCGAGTAAAGGACTCTCGTTATCCACTTGGTCACCCCAAGAAGAAAACATAGAGAATCTATTGGATAGAGGCAAAGGAGTCAGGGGAAGACCCGGACTCTCAAGTCTCTTCATGCTCTCTACCTCAGACTGCAACTGGGCCTCCTCCTGGTCCAACACTTCAGACTGATGAAGTACTCCACTTACAGAAGGGACTACCAAATGGCATGTTTCTAGGGGAGAAGAGACCAACAAACTCCTAGTGTCTCGCTGAGGAGAACCCTGTGGAGTCACATCTGGGGTTTCCCATTCTTCAATTCTGGAATGTTCTAAAGGAGGATTGGACTCATATTTTTGGGCTGGGAGAAATCCCTAACTACAGGAGGCAGGGCTATGGGTGGTACTGGGATCCCTCTCCTATCCTCCATACCCCCTCCACGTCCTCTGCCCCGTCTCCTACCTCTCCCTAGATTATCTGATTCAAACCCAGTAGAATAAAACGGTCTTCTAGCCTTATACAAAAAATATTGCTGATCTGAAGAAGCATCACTATCATGCGTAGCCCATGGGCAATCAGCGAAAGTGTGGCCCTCATCCCACATAAATGACAAATCAGGGAAGCAGTGCAATGAGCAGCAGTGTGACCTAATACCCCACACAAAAAACACTTTACTTGGTCACAGGAGGTGTTCAAGTGTTGCAAGGAGCCACGTCTATAACAGCTCTTTGGCTGGCCTGCATAAAAAACAATATCCCTGTCTCGACCCAAGAAAAAAAGAGCTCGGAAGGTGTTGAATACCTTCCTCCGTTTGGTTAAGCTGTACCCATATTGTTCACCCCCCCATCCAAAAAACATTTTCATCTATGATAGACTTGGGTTGATCATACACAGAACACTTTTTTTCTAGCCAAAAAATAATATTAACAATGTTAACTTCCTCATTCCGGAAAAGAATAGTTACTGTTTTTATAGTTGGTTTGGTAATTGGAATGGCTATAAAATCCCTCCAAACTTCAGTATCTTTCACCTCATAATATTTTTTCTGAAATGAATCCAATGATTTTATTGTTACAAAACTAACCTCAAATGAATGATCTCCGGGGAGTGGGGGGTGGGGGGGTGTATGAGCACATACACCGCCGATGGTGAAAAACTTAATGAGTCAACTAAAAGAGTTTTTCCAATCCAAACTCTGTCTGGGACTACGGGGGCCTTTCCTTTATATCTGAGCCTAACCAAAAACACCGTCTTGCCGCCTTTGCTGGCTTGCAGAAAAGACCTGCATATGTTTTAGGACTAGAGTCTTTCTGTGGAGGGGAATCCCCTCCCGATGTATGACCAGTAATAATCTCCTCCAGTGGGACAACAACCAGTTCAGATTGTGTCGTATCCATCTCACTCTCCATTCCAGGTCTGTTTTCTAAAACCATAGTATCCAACATATTGTCATTACCTCCAATTTCTCCCTGTATATTAGATATTATAACCAGGGGGGATTGATGGGTGTGCTTCCACCAAATTACCCTTATCCAAGGAAATGCTCATCACCTCCCTCTGCTCCTCACTATACAAATATTCAGTACTTACTGACCCAGGCAAAGGAAATTGCGGATCAGGAATCCAACGTCCATCAGACCATAACCATCCCGCTTGTCACAATGCTGCTCCTAAAGTCCAGTCAGGCAAAGAACATTCACTACCCATCTCTTCGTGAGATGTATGGGAAAAATCCAGAAACAAAATTTGCGTCTCGGTGGAAGTTGAAGGCATTACATCTAAAGGTATCTGTTTACCTCCGTCTTGCATAGGACTTGCCGCAGATTGCTTCCGCTTATTTTGTTCTGCCTCAAGCTGTTGGCGGTATGTTTGAAAATCATTTTCAGCCAGCATGATGAGATTTAAAAGTTGCGATTTTTTCAACTCCAGCTCGTTCTGTAACTGCAGTTCAGCAGTTGCTTCCTCCATATCTATTGCAGAAGAAGTATTCTGTTCCAAAACAACAGCATTTTTGTCATTCTTGTTGGGCCCACCTTCTCCCTCAGATATTGAAGTCTGCACCAAAAGCTTCTGTGCCTCAGAGACACAACCATCCTCCTCCACTACCTCCATTGAACTGAGGTCCGACATCCCTGCAGACAGATGGACAGCGCCACCTGCCTGCAGAGTAGGGAAATTCCCCCGGTGTCCTGGCCAAATTTCCCTCATCCACTAAAAAAATACCACCAACAGCTTAATCTGGTTCAAGGTCAGTTGGCATTCATCTGTATCCCCCTTCCCTGGGTTCTGCGTGAAAATAGGCAGGATTTGTCTAGTGCACTTACCCGGTCAACAAAAACGAAATAAAAATAAAAAATAAAAACAAGGGTTTGAGTTGATGGCTCCACTAACCTGTGCATATCAAGGAATACATTTGAGGTGGTTTTTGCTGAAGAGGCTTTTACATTAGCTACAGAGCTGGACCTGCATGGGGCACCAGTTCACTCCATTACCGGGCCCCACTGAAGTTTCCCTGTGGCTTTCCTTCCTTGCCCAACAGTCTGTTAGCACTCGAAGGGGATCTGATGGTGCCTGGCACCCTCTCCAGTAATGCCCATTTCTTCCATGATGGTAACAGATTATTCCTTCTCGCTTAGGATGTCTGGGGTAACAGGTCTCAGGAGGCGGTTGGGGTAGTGGATAGCTTGGGGCCACTGGGTACACTAAGGGAACAGAAGGGGAAACTGGGGCAATTGCAAAGGGAGCAGGAGGGGGAAACTGGAGCTATTGCTTGGGCCATAGCTACGGGTTCAGGAGCCCCTGCCTTTACCACCCCCTGGGTCTTTAGCTCATTTACAATTTGACTTAGTTTCTCCAGCCAGGCTTCAGTCTGAGGTACTATAGGGAGTAGTGTAGGTGACACCCCCAGGTCCATCACAGGAAGGGTGGCAGAGGCTGCCTGAGTGGACTGTTTAGCAGAAGCTTCAGGGGTACTAATAGGACCAACACCAATCTTATCCAACATTTCCCTGCCTTCTTGCAGTAACTTTTTTACCTCAGAAACCTCAGCCGGGGAAGTGGCTTCCTGGACCTGGGCAGTAGCTACTAAAGTGGGACAGGCCCCCCATTTGGTGTCCCTTTCCTCCACCTCTCTCACCTCCCTAACCAGCACCCGGAGCCAAGGTGGATTACTTATTTTGTCTTTTAGGCGCAACTTTAGAAGCAACAACTCCAAGTACTGGGTGCCCCTCAGTACTTGTTTTAACCTAGTCTTATACAGAGGCCTGGATCCTCCCTTTTCTATATACCTTCTGCAGAGCCTTCTCCAGCCTCTGCACATATTCAGACAAGGGTTACCCCTTCTGCTGGCAGGTTGCTCTAAACCCCCACCATAAGTCTTCACATGTCTCCATGCTACCAAAAGCACTGTCCAAGGCAGCTATATGGTCTTCTACCTTGCCAGATAGGAGATGCGTTGGTGCCGTGGCCTTCCCCATATCACCTACACTGCCTCTCAGCTCAACGTCCTTTGCTCCTTTACCAACCTTCCAGTTTCTTGTACTGCAGTGAGGCACTGCAGGGAGGTCGGTAATACTGGGAGGCGTTTGGTTCATCAAGTGCCGAGAGCAGCTGAGGAGGGAGTGGTGAGCAGCATTGAGGTTGTCCGGTGCAGGAGATGCCCTGGGTGTAAATAAAGCCTAGGGAGAGGCCTGACATGTTTGGTCTCCATACCCAGGGTTTCCACCAGACCGAGTGGGCAGGTAGCTAAAGGATCGACTGTGTCCTTGAATCCTCTTCGGACAGTGGTTTGCAATGCCAGGTCGATGAGGACCAAGACAGCCATTTTTGCGGACTTGATTTCTTCTGTCAACCTGGCTTGCATCATGGAGACCTGGCTGGGTGATGATGCGGGCCCTGTTTTTGAGGCCACCATCCCCACTGGGTACATCATGGCGCACTGTTCGAGGAAGGATCGCATGGGTGGGGGAGTGGCCATTGTTTGTCGATCCAGTCTGGGCTTCTCAGTACACCCAATTGGTAGCACCCAATCCTTTGAGTGTGTCACCATATATGGGGTGCAGGTGCAAATTGCAGGATTCTCCTCATTTACCGCCCTCCTGGGGCGGGAGGAGAATTCCTGCAGGAAGTAGTGGACTTCGGCATTGACCATGTGTTGGAGTCCCCCAGGTGTTTAATCCTGGGAGACTTCAATGGCTGGGTCAGTGATGAATCCTAAATCGAACATACGAACATACAAAATTTGCCAGCAGATAAAGGCCTAGAGGTCTATCAAGCCTGCTCGAATGTGCAGCTAGCACCCCTTATTCTGTAGCTGCCCCTTCCTTCCACCCTTCCCCTTCATTAACCCTCCCCCTTGTCCTGCCCCATCCTCGTTTGAAGCAGTCCACTGTTCTACTGCATACCACTTCAGCAGGTAACGCATTCCACTCAGCCACCACCCTCTCTGTAAAAAAGTGTCTCCTCATCTCCCTCCTGAACCTTCCTCGCTCCAGTCTCATATCATGGCCCCTGGTGGCTCTCCCCTCCCTTACTTTGAACAGCCCCTCTGTACCGTCTTGTTTATTCCTTTCATGTATTTAAAGGTTTCAATCATGTCACCCCTGTCTCTCCTCTCCTCCAGTGAGTACATGTTCAACTCCTTCAACCTCCCCTCATGTGATAAGTTCCCCAGCCCATGACCATCTTTTGTAAGCTCTGCGCTTCACCCTCTCAGTAACTTAATGTCCCTCTTCAGATACGGACGCCAGTACTGCACGCAGTACTCCAGGTGTGATCTAACTAATGACCCATACAGTGGCAGAATCACCTCCTCCTCCTCGAGATATACCTTGCAATACAACCCAGCATTTTGTTGACCTTTGCAGCTGCCTTCCTACATTGTGCCGAGTTGTTCATTGACCCTGTAAGAGCACACCCAGATCCTTCTCCTCCTCTGTCTGGGCTAGCTGCACTCCCCCTAGCTGGTAACTCCTCCTTGGGTTCTTCATCCCAAAATGCAGCACCTTGCACTTTTTGGCATTAAAGCCCAGTTGCAGGTGTCTGACCAGGTTTCAAGCTTTGCCAGATCATCCTGCAACCCCTGCCATCCCCCTAGGTCATCCACCACCGCGCCTACCTTGGTATCATCAGCAAATGGACTGATCTTGCTCTTGATGTCCCATGATATGTCTGCAATGAATATCACAAACAACACTGGACCCAACACTGAGCCCTGTGGAACACCGCTCGTCACTGCCCTTGGGTGTGAGAGCTCCCCACCCACCACCACCCTCTGTTGCCTTCCCTGTAGCCAGTTTCCTACCCATCTCACCAGCTTTGCACCTGCCCTGTGCCTACTAACTTCCTTCCCAGCCTTCCATGTGGCACTGAGTCGAATGCCTTACTGAAGTCCAGATACAGGACATCCACTGCATGGCCCTGTCCAGTTGCCCTAGTTACCCAGTCATAGAACTCGACCAGGTTGGTTTGCAGGATCTGCCACGTATGAAGCCATGCTGTCTGCTGTCCTGTAGTCCTTTGGCCTCTAGGAGGGCCACCAGCCTCCCTTCAGGATAGTCTCCATTAGCTTACCCACAATGGATGTGAGGCTCACTGGTCTGTAGTTCCCGGTTCATCCTTGGGGCCACTCTTGTGGAGGGCACCATGAGCCATCCTCCAGTTCTGAGGTACACACCCCGAATGCAGTGAGGTATTAAATAGGTCTGCCAAAGGTCCTGCAAGGACCTCTGCCAGCTCCTTCAGTACCCTGGGGTGGATGCCATCTGGGCCTGGCGCCTTGTCCAACCTCAGTGCCTTCAAACCCTCTCGAACTCTGCTCTCCATGATTTCCCCATCTGTCACCACTTCACCCCCTGCTTCTGCCATTTCTCCCACCTTGGGTGTCACCCCCCTCTTCTCTTTAGTAAATACTGAATTTCGGTTACAACCTCCTCCATCTGATGCAATCGCTGAGCCTGTCACAAGCAGGTGCTGTTGCTAACCATCAACATGGCCACACACTCAATATGGTGTTCCAGCTGGGTCTTGAGACTAACAACGTAAGACTGATCATGTCTGGGGGCCAGCCCGGTGGCATTGAGGATTGAGGTGCTGGATGCCACACCTCACACCTCGCACCACGCCCATGACCTGGGTTCGGGAACGGACTCGGGTGTCGGGGATTGGTAGGGGAAGGGTTGAGGATTGAGCACCCGAGTGGTGCTCTCCTCCCCGGATCTAGGGGATGGGATGGCCCAGCGAGCCATAGACCTCCGGTGGAGACCAGGGGCACTGCAGCAAGCCGGGCAGGCGCACACTAGTGTAGCTGACGCTGGCGGAGTAGCCGTGCACCAGATAGCATTGGGGCATGCCCACGCATGGGGAAGGAGACAGAACATGGAAAAACCCGGTCCCAGGGGTAGGCAACAGCACCAACCCCCATGCCCACTGCCGGGCCCAACCTTGTCGATCTTCATAGATCCTCCACCCAGGGGTCCACGTCTGAAGTGCGCCCAACGTAGGAGGGGCAGCCCACCCTGGAAGGGTTAAGTTGGGGGTGCCAGCTGTGAGGCGGGGGTGGAGGTGAGGAAGGTGCGATCGAGGGGGGCTTCAGGCAGGGCAGGACGCAAGTTGGATGGCTGAAAGAGTCCCCTGGGACCGTGACAGGTGCGAAAAAATAATGGGGAAAGAAAAAAAAAGATTGATCAGGTTATTTGGTCTGATCACTACACCATGAAGTTCAGCTTTGGGCCCCAACCCCCGAAAGTTCCTCCACTGTGGAGATGGTCAGCTATCGCCCCTTAAAGGGTGTTGACCCAGAGGGAATATTGGCATTAGCTGACCTGTCTTGGGGTTGACGAAGCGTGTGCGATTGGCACTGGAGAGGCAGTGGCCACCTATAATAGGGTGGTTGCTGAAGCTATAGATGCCATCACATCAGTCTGTATATGACCCAGATCCTCTCACTTGAGATCCCCTTGGTTTGATGGGAACCTCAAGGCAATGAAGAACAGGTGTTGGAAGCTGGAGCATTGTTGGCAGAAGACCAGGCTGGAGGCCGACAGGCTGGCCTTACGTTCTCACTATGCTGAGTACCAGGGTGCAATTTCCCATAAGAAGGCAGAATTTCTGTCCAGGGAAATTACTGCAGGGAGAAACAGACCATCTCAGCTGTTTTGGACTGTGGACAGGCTTTTACACCCTGCCTGTATCCAGCCAAAAAAAGCTTTTTCAATCACTTTATGTGAGAGTTTGCTCTGTTTTTCTCTGACAGTGTGTCAGCCATCTGGTTGGGGATTCTGCCAGGGAGGCTTTTGCCTCACAGTGATTGAGTTGGGGTTTCAGAGGTACTCAGTAAGCCTGGGAGGAGTTTAGACTAGTGAAGGTGTCTGAAGTGACTAAGGTGATCTTGGAACTGAAGCACACCTTTTGTGAACTGGACCCGGCACCAACGCATTTCTTAATGGGATGTGTCGATGCCATTGGCCCGGTGTTCACCAGGATTGCCAGGTGCTTGATGGTGGAGGAGGTCTTCTCAGTTGCTTTGAAAGAAGCACTGGTGAAGCCCCTCCTAAAGAAATCTTCCGTCGACCCAGACGTCCTGGCAAATTACCGTCCAATCTCCAACCTACCCTGTTTGAGCAAGGCTGTTCAGAAATTGGTGGCACATAAGCTTGAGGATCGCCTGGTGTCCTCTGATATCTATGAGCCTTTCCAGTCAGGTTTTCTGGCCAGACATAGTACTGAAACTGCTCTAGTGAGAGTGCATAATGATCTGCTCAGGGCTACAGATAGAGGAGACAGGTCATTTCTTGTGCTCCTCGATCTCTCCTCAGCTTTTGACACTGTGGATCATGCCATGCTTCCTGATCAGCTCTGTGAGTTTTGTGGACTCGCCGGCACTGTCATCAAATGGTTTGAGTCCTATGTCTTGGACAGAGTGCAGTGGGTGGTGATGGAGAATTTCTCCTCTTCCCCAATGCATCTATCTTGTGGAGTACCTCAGGGCTCGATCTTGTAGCCGATGTTGTTCGCAGTGTACATGCCACCTCTGGGCGAGATAATTTGACAATACAGTATGGAGTTTCACTGCTATGCAGATGATACCCAACTGTATTTGTCTTTTGGCCCCAGAACATCAGGAGTGGTCAATGTGTTTAACAGCTGTCTGGCTAAAATCAATGACCAGATGGCTTCCAGCTGGCTGAGACTCAACCCAGCTAAGACTAAGGTGCTGGTGATCAAGCCTGGTCACGGTGTGATGGGTTGCCACCAAGTGCTGACTCTGGACTTGTTCTGGGGTCTACTCCATTGGTGGTTTCTCTGAGGGTGCAAAATCTGGTGTGATCCTTGATTGCAGATTGACCTTTGAAGATCAGGTGTCAGCTGTAGTCAGCAGTGGTTTTTTACTACTTGCGGAACATTGCCCGGATTAAGCTCCTCATTCCACCCGAGGACCTGCCGACACTAGTGCATGTCTTTGTGACTTCTAGGCTCGACTTCTGCAATGCTCTGTACTTCAGGGTCATGGGAGGGGACCCTCCACAGGCTGCAGCTAGTGCAGAATGAAGGCAGCCCAGTTGCTGAGGGGCCTTTCAAGGTCCAGTCATGTGACTCCAGCCCTGCATGCTCTGCACTGGCTGCCAGTGAGGTGGAGGGTCGTTTTCAAGGTGGGTCTTCTCATCTTGAAGGCCCTATATGGGCTGGGTCCTGGTTACCTGTCTGAGCTCCTGATACTGGTATCCTCTGCTCTCTCCCTCTGCTCCTCCTCGAGGGGCCTCCTGGACATTCCCAGGGTTCAGCTCAAGACCTCGGGAGATCATGCTTTTAGTGTCTGTGAGCCAACCCTGTGGAACTCGCTTCCACCTGCAGTCCGGGAGGCTCCCTCGATTGAGGTGTTTAAGGGGAGGCTAAGGCCCACTTCTTCAGACTGGCCTTTGACTGCTGAAGCCATCTTTAGTTTTGGCTAGTCCCCTGAAGATTGACTTCTGGAAACCTTTATTTTGCTGAATTTTAATCTTGTTATGGTTTCAATGAGGTTTTATTATGTTTTAATTGACCACTGTTTGTCCTTATTTATGTTCGGCACCCAGAGCCTCCAGGATTGGGCACCTTATAAATAAAATTGCCTTGCCTTAGCCTCAGGGTCAGTGGTCTGGAGGAACTAAATGGCATCGAGAGCAGGGCCCCGCAAGCTCTCTGTTAACCTTTTTCATTTTCCCCCTTCACTGCACTGCCAGTCTTAGAGAAGTGGTAACCCATAGTTTATCCATAACTCCATAATCCTCCTCCCCCACAGGAGTAGGTTTTACCCCCGAAAACATCCTTAATGTCCTATAAGATTCCATGGGGGGGGCACCTGCCCGGGCATAAGCCTCTCATCTGGCTCAAGGGCCCATAAAGGGTCAGGCTCTCCTCCCCCGAGAGAAACCACACTGAACATTGTCACTGTAGCCCAGACCTCTGCCTTGCCCTTTATCTCTTTGGCCTCCAGCACCCAGGCAGCCTCAATAACATTTATACATTTCATCAACACAGTTAACTTTCCAGTACCTGAATCAACCATCTGCCCCCACAATTTTTCTTTACCCAATTTCATTAGGGTGGACAAGTGCCTTTCATTTTGCCCTCATCCATCTCGAGGGTACTCCTAGCACCAGAAAAGACCTCTGGGGTCCATCCTCATACCTCTGCTCCATTCCACCAACCTCACTTTATCCTTTTCTTGAAGTCTACATTTTGGCCGGGGTGAGTAGACTTGGGTGCTGGGAACCCCACAGGTGTCTTTACAGTTGGGTTCTCCATGATGAGCCTGGCTGGCGAACAGGAGATCCCAGCAGTGCCTCCAAAGATGTAGCCTAGGCACCATGTGCCAGTGGGC
This sequence comes from Neoceratodus forsteri, assembly GCA_016271365.2. Classification (NCBI taxonomy): domain Eukaryota; kingdom Metazoa; phylum Chordata; order Ceratodontiformes; family Ceratodontidae; genus Neoceratodus; species Neoceratodus forsteri. The sequence goes on along the minus strand of CM057449.1, from coordinate 245,210,731 downwards.
TACTACCTCTGCTTGTTGGCTCTCTAACTGGTTAAGGACCTGGGTCCTGCTATGCTGGTGTTTGGAGGTCCTATCCCAAAGATAATAAAAATAGTGCAGTGCCTCCACCCAGAGAGAATTTAGAGTTGGTCAGGTGACTGGCTGGCACAGCCCCCTGGGATGCTGCACCTACCCACCTCCCCTATCAACCACCCCACACACTGAATTCCCAACAATTCAGTACCACCATAAACCATGAAAAGTAATGCTTGGACAGACTCAGAGAATTTCTGTATACACACAGACACACAAACACAATTACAAACAGTAAACCACAGCTTTATTTGGGAGCTAGGACTAAGGAATGGGGTACAGGGACCAAGGATGGCTGTAGATAGAAAAAACTGGTTAATGGAATAGCGACACAGCAAACATTGGGGCCTGCAGGCCGAGCCCACCCCCACTGGTACCAGTGTTTCCCAGATGTTCTTAGGGGTGCCCACTAGGTGCAGGCCTGTTACGGTGCCACGGGTTGGCTGGCTGTTGGGACCCTGAAATATTTTAGAAACTTGAAGATGATTAACAAGCAATTCCCCTTTTTCCCTCCCAGGAACCAGGTCCTGGGTACTCATGGTTTGAAGATCTCAGCACCAGGGGAAAATGAAGTTCCTTGGAGTTGTGCAGCAAATCAAGAAGCAGGTCAGCCAGTATCCTTCCATCTAGATGGAACTTGCTCGAGGATCTTGCAGCTAGTCACCTTGATTGTAGTTCTGGCCACTTGTCAGCTTTATCCCTTCAGGCTTGTTGCAGAGCACTGTGGCAGGACAGCACCAACCCCAGAAGGCCCAGACTTGGGAGTGGCTCCACAGCCCTGCTCCCACAATCGGAGTGTCCTAGCACTTGGGTGCAAGTCCCATGACCTCCCGAGACAGTGAGTCCCACTTGGGAGGGGTTAGCAAGTTACCTCCCTGGCTCTGGGTGAGGACTCCCAAACGGTGGGGATCCTCCTGCATTCCCAGCACTGAGCTCTCAACAAGCAAGATTTTCCAGGCTGCCACTCCAATAAAGTCCATTGCCAATTTTGGTGGGTGCTAGCCTTGGTTTCAATCAGTACCAGTGCAAACCAGTAGGGGGAAAACTCAGCAGCAACAGCCTCCCCTGCACACCAGTCCACACTTTCAGTTTAACAGTGTCTGCTTTCCTAGGCTGCAGCAAGACCTTAGCTCTCAGCCACTTTAACCAGTTCACTCAGGACACACACAATTCCTGGCTAGCACCCCCATGACCTGAGATGCATTTGCCTCTTCAAGAAAAATTCAATTGCAGTCCACACAACAAACAACCTTCCAAAAGCAACTGTAGCACTCAGCTAATCTGCTCAGTCCTTTCGTCTAGCTCAATTTCCCCGAGCAGGGTGTCTGCCACATTTCGTTTCTTCCAACACTCATTAAGCAACTTCTCAGTACCTGGAGAAACAGGACTACAGTTCAGTCTCTTTTTCTCTTTCCCCTTTGCAACTCAGTCTTGCATCAAGCACTTTGGGAATCCTTTAGCAACTGCAATCCTCAGAATGGGGCCTGGGTAAGCCCCTGAAGTCCAATGTCCACTTTCACAGCACAGTCCTGACTCGTACACAGCACAAGCCCAGCAACAGACTGAAGAAATCCCAGAAAGTCCACACTGTTTCAGCTGAAAACCCAACATCCTGATTGGCTAATAGAACCTATCAATATTACATATCCATAGAGATAAAAATTTCCTGCTCATTTATCGGGGCATGATCTAGGCACCACAATTAGTCCCCTCCTTTTTCCAGGAATCCCTTTGTCCAAGTTTTGGGTGCCAAGATCACTGATTGGCTGTAAGAGGGGGGTTAAATGTTGCAAACATGTCAGCTCCCATCAAGTTCTGTGGAGTCCATACATCTCCCCCAGCTTCACAATATGACTGCAGCCCAACACTGTACTTTATTTTTACAATCCCTCACCAGGTTGTAGCCCCAACTGTCCACTTTTAAATGAGCCCACCAACAAAAGAATAACTCCCACAACATAGCTGTCGCTGACGCCGAAATGTTGTCCCCCAGGCAGCAGGCAGCAACCTCATTAATATTCATGAGGGTTCATGAATAATTCATGAGCCCTCACTCATGCCCCGATTCAAACTTCAACTTCTAAAATGGATAGGGCATTTATGCCCAACTCCTTCAGATCTCTGGTCCCCATTTAATACACTAGGGGCACTGGGACCAACAAACACTTCCTGTTTTGACAGCAACAGTGGTCAGAGACATTAAAATGCTTCCTAGAGCATGTACGGTTGCCGGAGGCTCAAAAAAATGCCAGCGACTCATGACTGTTGCTCGGCTAAAATAACGTATGGGGTGGTACATGGAGACCTTCGAGGGCACCAAGAGCAATCGGGGAAAATGGGGACACCAGCAGGCAAACAGGAGGTCGGGACAACGAGGGGCAATTCAGGTAAGCCCCCAAAGGGGGTTACAAAAACAAGGGTGTAAATTTCAGTTGTATATTTCATCACCCCCTCCCCAACCCCCTGAAAATAAGCAATTCAAGATTCAGGGAACCTACAGATGCTGGTCACAAAATGTTGTTTTATTACATTCTGAGTAAGATACATCCCAGTACAGGCTATGTAGGTGAAACCAAACGACCCCTCTGTACCAGAATGAACAGACATAGGCACACCAAAAGGAGATCAAGATCAAAATGCCAATGGGACATAAATTTCATTTTAAATCTTATCACACTGTCTCTGACCTCTCTGCCCTAGTTCTCAAATGAAACTTTAAAAACATACAAGAATAGTGAACATTCAAACTGAAATTTAGAGCCATGCTTGACTCAACAAATAAAGGATTCAAGTTCGACTTTGGCTTCATAGCCCATGACAGAAATTAAACTTACATAGTCATTTTTTTTCTAAGATATTATTTGCATATGTAACCCCCACCCCCCCGGGTGAGGCTTACCTGGCCTGCCTCCCAGCCGTCTGGTCTTGCCAGTGTAAACCCCTTGTTACCCGGGGTTACTAGAATCCCAGTAAGACCTAGTGGTAGGCAGGTAAGGCAGCTTGTGAAACTCCAGTTAAATGGATTTCACACTGTCTCACTCTGTTCTCAGTCTCAGCTGAGACTGAGGGATGACATCACCATAGAACTATCGCTGCTGCATGAGCCACATTGGAATCTGCAAAAGGGAGTTAGATTAGAATGTTGGGAGTTTTTGAACAGTGAGCTGCAGCAGTTGTGTGTGAGCAGTGAAGGAGAGAGGAGCACAGCAGTCTGTGCACAGGCTCTGGGAGCCTAAGCTCTGATATAGAGCTACTTCTAGGGAAAGGTGTGTGTTTCCGCCTAAAGAGGAACACAGTAAGCTGTTCTTGAAGTGGTGGAGACCGCTGATACTGGTCTCTGTGCCCCATCCCTGAGGGGATGGGGGTGGAAGGTTTGCCTGCTATTCCAGGGGCAACCTCCTGGTTCCTGCTAGAGAAGAAGCTGCCTATTTTTCCAAGGTGTTGTGGCACAAGAAGATATCAAGATTAGCTGTGTGGCACCTGCAACCAAAGGTGAGTTCTGCTGTTGTTAAAGGGCCCATGTTTCACCTGAACTGTGTTAAAGTGGGGATTGGACTGCTGAATTAGTGGGAGGCCTAGAGGAATAGGCTTAGCCAAAGTAAAAGTATGTTCAAGTCCAGCACAAAGGGAAAGTCAAGACATGTAGAGGAGATGTGCTATACGTCTACCCTTTAATCTACATTGCCAAGCTTTCAAAAGAGTTGTTTAATGTCCAGAGAAATGGCCGGGTATGGATTGTGGGAGCTGGAGGTGGGAGACCCCCCATCTTTAGTAACCAGGTCCACCTCTACGGATTTGCTCTGTGGATTTCTACTTTGCCTCATGCACTTGGCCAGTGATGAGGGAAGTACCCAGACGTGGAATTGGAAGGAAATTTCCCTTAAGGAGTCGAAGACTCTAAGGTGGTTTGGGGAGCCACCAACCGAAAATTTGGTTCACTGCCATATGGACCGGGATCGAGAGGCTGGCGGGGGAGCCGGGCTGGGAAAAACCCAAATAGTGTACAAGTTGGGCTGTGTACCCAAAGCTGCGTGCAAGTCCAGGCTGTGTGCCTGGTGGGTTCAGAGCCTGAGGGCTGAAATGTTAAAGAAGTGTTCTGTTACTCTTATCTGCATTACCAGGAATGTAGCCCCGTGGGGGTCCATCTATGCTTTGTTTGTTCAGTTTGGATGTGACTAAAAGCCACACTGTAGAATCCCATTCCTGGTATTGGACATTACAGTTATTGCTTCCTGTGTTCGGATTTACTTGGGTGCCCCTGTCCAGAGTAGCCAAACCTAGGCCCCCTGTGCCGAGTAACCTAGTCCTCCCCGAACCCAGTCCCCACCAGGTACTGCTGTCAGCTTCAACAGCATGCCATCTGTCATTTGCAAAAAAGACAGGGGTCCGGGGGTTACACCAGTCCTGGGTCTTTTGGTGCCCTTTTATTGCACCTACCAGCATCTGTGTGCCTGCTTTGCTGGGGGACCAGAGGAGTGGTGGTAAATAGCTAAAACCACCAGCTCGGCAGTACAGTACAGTTAGTGCTGTGTAAGTAGTGAAGTGCCGCACAGATCAGTGTGTGCACGTTTGAGTTGGCTCCTGCTTGAACGTGCAAGCTGGTAGTCTGCTTGCAGATCCTGTAAGCACTACAACACTCCATGTTAAAGCTGCCCTCATTGCTCAAGACAATTGTCTCCTGTGTGTGCCAGCTCCTGGGGCCCCAAGACAGGGTCTATGTGATAACAGTGAACACCTAAAGGCAATCACCGTTAGCGCTCAGTCAGATTGCCGAACACATTTTCGGCACTCTGACAACCCTGGCACACCAGCACAATGGCGCCAGTACATATTTTACTGCTTTCACCCCGCACCCCCTACTTAAGGATTCTCAACTCCAGGGGTGCATCCCGGGGTGAAATAGGAAAATATAAAGTTCGCCCAGCACAATAAAAATTGCACCAGCGCCTGACCAACCTGTACCTCAGCCACCCCAGCCATTGCCCAATCCCGATGCCATGCTGCAGCTCGATTGATGACCGCGGCACCACCTCCTACAGCCTCTCCACCACCCCAGCCACACGCTCACACGTGCTCGCTCCCACCCCCACACGCGTCACATTAGTGACATCCTGTCACCTAGTTCACCCACCCTCTCATCCGGTCACCCTATCCGTCGGTCGCCGTGAGTGGATTGCGTGAGGAAGGTGTCGCCGTAATGGACGGCCCCTTCCTCATGCGCCCACTTCACGGGTTACCCCCAAGACACAGTGGGAGTTCAGAGACACACTTGGGTGGGCAGAAAAGTGATTAACTGTATAGAAATGAATAAGTGCTCTATTTCTTTAAGAGCAGCCAAGACTGCATTGAGAATGTATGCTCTGCCTGTCACCTGGGGACCCACTGCTTGAGAGCTAACGACTGGCAGGGGGAGACTCTTTTAGTGCCCATTCCAAAACCAGACAGTGGAACACAGGGACATCAATTGGTGCATGTGGGCATTTGCTTTTAAAAACAATACAGAAGCCCCACAAAAGACTTTAAAGTTGGGACTCTGCATAAACTATTTTGATGAAGGCCATCTTGGTAACACCTGACCTTTCCTTATCCAGTCAGTAATGGAGAAGCATGAAAGACTGCTGCTATGGCTAATGGGTAGGGGGGCAGGACAATGCTCTTGGCGCCTTTAGCAGTATCCAATCAGGTGTTAAATGAGAATAATACATATTAATTCTACAGATGGGCAGCTGTGTCAACCAACCAGAAGCTGATATTTTGTCCTGAGACTTTGGGGTTCAGCTCAAGACAGTCCTGCCTGAGGCTCTCTGTGAGAAAGGGGGGCTTAGACTGTGTCCTGAAATAGTTTGGAAGTCTGCCTAAGGCTTCCACAGCTGCCTTTAGGAAACTTGTCCAGAGCATTCTACTATCTGGAAAGCCAGAGTGTATGCTTGAAGAGCTATTTTGTTGCTAAAACCCTGATGCCATCTAAGAGAAACCCTCAGCCTCTGGGGAGGGTTGGACTGTGTCTTGTCCAGAGATGCTTATAGAAAGTTCCCATCATCTGGGAAATACAGCTTTGAAGTAAGACAGCTGCTTTATGGTTTTGAATTGCAAAGTACTTGAGAGGCTGGTTGACACTCCTGGGAGGTAATCCAGACCTGTTTCAGAAGGTGTCCACATCTTGAGCCAGCAGACAGGAAAAGACTGTGATTCCTGAGCTCCAGGATAAGAGTCATTGCTTGCCAAAGATGGTCTGGGGAAAGACGGCCAGATAGTGTCACAGCCAGACATTACCCATCATCTCCCCCTAAGGGTTGGATGCCTGGATGTGTGGGGTGAGGTGTTTGGCCCTGGCCCCAGTACTGGTCTGTTTCAGCACCCATGATGAAGCAGCCAAGAAGGTGCCTTCCACACTGCAGAGAAGTGATCAGCTGCAGGAATCCTGCCACCTCCAAGTAAGCTGCCAACCTGCTTGCACAGCTCGAGGCCCCAGCTCAGCTGACTGAACCCATTACCATGGCCCAGACCCTGTGTGAACTGTGCTTCAAAACCATGAGTAAATGTGTGGATCACCCAGCACCTGGGGAATGTTCGTAGTTTCTGCAAAAGTACTGTTGATTTTAAAAAAAAAGTGCACCAACTCTGGCCACCCAGTTGCACCAGTCTCAGGCCTGCAACAACTTCACCACCTGGGCACCCAGACTGACTTTGGGGAAACACTGGTATCAGTGGGGAGTGGGCCTGTTAAACTGGGGATGTTACTGTTTGAGGGGTGAGCATTGTTATTAATATTGTTTATGCTTTTACCTGCTATATTTTTTGCCAAATCATTATTTATCTCTGCATCCCTTTTTTCCCTTCCCTAGTTAATAAATCATTGATTGTTATTGTTTAACTCTGACTGTGAGCACATTATTAGAGATTGCTAATAATTGTATGTGCCATGAAATATTGCAACAAAGGTCGGATTCCTGTGTGGGGGCAACTGTGAGGGGAGGTGGGTAGGTACAGCATCCCAGCTGGTTGTACCATGCAGACAGCTAGCCTACTTCATTTTACCTCTGGGCGGAGGCATTATACTACTTGTTTTATCTCTGGAAGCAAACTCCCTATCCAGAAAAATAGGACCCAGGCCCCTCAACCTTGCTTGAGCCCACAAGGCAGCGGTAGTAAATGAAAGTTACACGGCAACCTGGTTACACATATGTAAATATTTACTCACTTAATTACTTGTACAGCATGCTTAATATTGATGAATGGGCAGTAGTTTACTTTCAAGGTAGGGTTCCAAGTTGGGCCGGTGGCACTGAGAGTTGAGGCACTGGACGCACACCTCGTGCCATGCTGGCGACCTGGGTTCAGGAGCAGACTTGGGCCGCCAGGGGTCAGCAGGGGAAGGAAGGGATCGAGCATCTAGAGGACTGCTCTCCTTTCCCCGGGAGGGATCTGGGGTCAGTGCCACTCCTGTGCGGCTCCTGGTGGTACCCGGGGGCAGTGCCAGGAGCATGCGGCACTTGCAGATGCGGGGGCGGAGCATTGGTGGGTGTTGGTGCATTAGCGCCATGGATGTTATTGCATGTCCATGCTCTGAGGGGGTGAAAACTTAACAAAAAAACCCGGAGGACCGGGGAAGCGACAAGGGCCCCAGGAATCTGGCCCCACATCCCCAATACCAGACCCTTCCTCTGATGGTCCCAGCCACCCACGGGACGGACCCTCTAACTGCAGAAAGAGCTGCCAGGTAGGTGAGTCAGGCCCTCCTCCAAGGGGGTGATCCGGGGGGCTGGGAAGTCCTGGTGGGGGGGGACTAAGGAGGAGTGTCTTGGTGGGGAGTAGAGGGCAGATCAAGATGGCACCTGTGAGAGATGCCCTGGCTAGAAGGTGATAAAACAGAGTTGAAAAAAAATGTAGGGCTCCAAAGCAGACTTTATGGCTTTGTGTCTTTATCTGCTTGTACTTGTCTATGCTTCTATGTAATATTGCACCTACTATGTTTCTACATATTCTCAAATGTGCATGTAAATGAATCCGAGTTGTATTCATTTATGTATGTATATGCAGTATGCTTCTATAACATATGTATTGTATACAGTATATGCATTTTTTCTCTCTGTGCCCCTCGTCCCACCACATTTCCTCCTGACTCCACTGTGCCCAGAGCTGCATTACTTTTCTCACACCTACTGTTACTGTCATAAACTTAACATCTGCATTTTTTTGTGAATAAATTAACTGCAGTTATGAGATAGCACTATCCAATTTATCTAAGAAATGCTTTTTGTGAAAGCTACCATCACCTGACATGGGCACTGTGAGGCCTAACAGCTTTTGTACTGAAAGATACTTTTTGGTCCAATAAAAGGTATCAAATCATTTACTTTATCTGTCTATACTAACCTTGCACATGTATCTGTCTCATACTACACTGACCTCACAGACTATGACCCGTGCTGTACCTGTCTATACTAAACTCACACACTGTGACCCCTGCTGTACCCTCCCTGCTGTAACCTCTAACACAGTGACCCTGCTGTATCTTTCTCCACACTAACCTCACACACAGTGGCCCTGTAGTATCCATCCAAACACAAACCTCACACACAGTGACTCCTCAGTGCAAGGCATCCTGGGTAGGCAAATAATTCCCAGTGCACGGCATCCTTAGTATGCAAATCATTCCCAGTCCAGTGCATCCTGGGTATGCACATCATTGTGCAAGTCAGGCTGACAAGGCTTTGCCAGAACAAACATCGATCTCCTATTAATTAAACACAACCACAAGAAAAGAGTACCTGGAGTAATAGGAGGTTCAGCTGCAGTGGCAAAGCACAGATTACATTTATTCAGTGCAAAAAAAAAACATGCTACAGTGCACTCACACTGCTTTTTGCAGAAGACATTTCTCTGATGAAGTATTGCACAACTGTGTATTTTTTAAATCACATTTCTCATGTTATATTTTTTCTGTGTGTAGTATCACTTTAAATGGCTCAGTAGATCCATTGTAGTCACATGCCATCTCTGATGAAGCACAACGGTTGCTGTGAGAAACATTAATCATGTCTGCGTCAGATGATGTCACTGCACTGCTGCCGCGTATATCATGGTTCAGTAAGACTGCACTGTAGCATGTGTTGGGCACTGACTAAATGTAATCTGTGCCATGCCATTGCAATTGATCCTCTTTTGACTTTGGGCGCTCTTTTCCAGTGGTTTGGTTTGCTGTTTTAAAGTCAACACCGTGGCACTTCCTGGTGCGGTCACTCCTGATTTTGTTTACCCTAAAAATGAAATAATATTAATCAAAATTAATAGGCAGTGTCTGTTCTGGCAAAGCCTTGTCAGTCTGACTTGCACTAGAATTTACATATCCATGATGACTGACAGTATGTGAAGGGTTTGGAGAGATACACCAAAAACCAAACAATCTGGATATTTCTTCTTTCCCAGCATCCTTTTACAGATCCCATATACTGTAATAGTTTTCCTGAAAACTGCCTCTCCAGTATACTCACTACTGGTGTTGTTAATGTACGTTGCCTTGAGGTACATTCCACCTTAGAAGACGCATCTGAGAGGTAGGAATCCCACTATAGTGTATGGTTAGTTCCTATTGTGAATGGATTTTCATACACACAATGTTCTTGTTATGGCTGAGTTCAAAATTCAGAAAAAGTTGTTATTGTATCATTCTGAAGTCACAGCGATACCATAACAACTTTTCAGCCTTAACGTGCCATCTGATTGGATGAAGAGGCACTCAGAACAAAAAACTCCCAGCAAAATGGTGGCATCGTTTAGCGAGCAGCTCATGAAGACAGTTTCCACACGGACACCTCTGTCTTTTCAAACATTATCTGCGTTTAGTTTTTTTCTTAATATGGCCATAAATTCAGTGTTTAAAGATGGAAGAAGGTTTAGGAGTGGAAGATGGATTGTGGGCAAGCTGGCAGTCATACGCTGGCAGACTGAGGTGCGGAAGTAACCGGTAGCATAGTCACAAGGTAGGAAACCTTGGGGAAAAGAAAAACTTTTATATACTGTACCAGAGAAACCATACACTATATAAAACAGTGGGTGGGGGACCAACCACAATTAAGGCTGTGTTTCCATCTTGACAAGTGATGACATCACAGAGACCTCTCAAGCATCTCTATGATGTCATTACTTCTCTCGATGGAAACACAGCCTTGTTGTGAATGGTCACCCATCCACTATTCTATATGTGCAGGGTTGGACAACTTGTGGAACAGAGTGGATTCTGGCAGGTAACAAAAAGTATATCCCACCTAAAGGTGAAAATCTAATTTCAAGGAGTTTTTATTTGAAATATTGCCTCTAGACAAAGTCACCACATTGCAGTTTATTCCTGTCAATGCCTCAAGAGATTTTCTGTAGAATACTCTGAAACTAATAATGCTATCCCCTGCTTACCCCTCTCTCTTTCTCTCTCTCTCTCTCTCTCTGACATTTCCTCTCATTCCAATTCAGGTCCTCCCTTTTGGGGTCTGGTTAACTCTGCCTGGAACCTCTGCACAGTCGGCAAACGACAGTCTCCCATCAGCATCAACACCAGCCATGTGATCTTTGATCCTTTCCTGCCTCCTCTCAAACTAAGCATGGGAGGAAAGAAGGTACTTACTGCAACAGCAACGACAACAAACAGAAGCCAGTACCAAAAAGATAGTCACATTTCCATTAAAGTAAGAGGGATAGGGCAATGCCATGGTGTAGTGCCTTTGCATCACGCTGCCACCTGGTAGGCCAAAAATTGCTTGCATGCACTAGTATCCTCCATTGGAGCAGGCTAGGGTCCGGGAGTGTTATGGAGGTGAGGAGCATGGCTCCTTGGGACAATGGGAGTGAGGTCATGGGCCACCTTGAATAACCCCCCCCGCTGGCCAAAATCAGAACAGTATTGGCTGTAGAGGCAGCCATTTGCCCATGCACCTGGATGGGGAAGGTGTGAAACTGAGGTGGCCCCAGTGTTGGTGTGGGTGACACGGAAATCAAGAAGGGAAGTGCAGCCCACCTCCTCCCCAGTATCCAAGGGTGTGATGGTGGTAACTGTCCATGGGAATGGGGACCACAGCAGACACTACTCCACAATGGCTTGCGTTTACCAGGTCGTACAGTCACACCAGGGTGCAAGGCTCTTCGGGTGCTGGGCTGAAAGGTAAGTTAGCCACAATAACATTTGATGAAATAACTGAAGACCACAACTTAGTAGAATAAACCAGGAGGATCCCACTTAATAACAAATTAAACACTCAGTGGAGTAGAAGATGATTGGGTTGAGGTAGGCAGCATATATCTTGGACTGCTATGGTCCCATATTTTGCACTGCAAACAGTTCACATGAGCAGACAGTTCACAAGTTTCCCACGGGCAGGAACTAGATGTCCCCAAATTCAGACAGCTTCTGTCCCCAGATGCACCTTGGGCTCATATGACCCCACTTCTCCTTTTTTTCCCCCTTTACTCACTAGCATCTCTTTCCACGGAACAGACTGGTCTTTCACCTTGGGGCCACCACCTCTGCCCTGAGTCCCAACTCGACTGGCTCACTGTGACATCTCCACATGAAACAGGCTGGCCTCTCAAATAGCAGCCATTAGCTCCCTTCCAACTCCCATGTCAGTATCTTGTAGCTTCCCTTGGGCCACTGTCCTCACGACTTACGAGCAACACATCCCCAAACTGTGGCAAAGAGTGCTATATCCCTGCTTGATCTGCTCTCACTCTCTCGGGGCTTCAGAGCTGGAAGCTCTAAGTGGAACCCTTCTCAATGCCTCTCTACTTGGCTCAACTTTGTGCCTCACATTCAGGCTGCAATCCCAATAGGGCATCTTGCTCCAGTCCCACTGGAGTGGCATAACTGGGGGGTCCCACATGGGGCTTGAAACTACAACTCCCATTGGCTCTCTTTCTCTCTCTTTCTCTCTCTCTGTCTCTTCTCTGCAGCCTAAAACCTTTGGATCACTGGAGTGGGCACTCACCCTCCCAACTCCAGTCCTCTCTCTCTTGAACTCTCTCACCTACGTGCCCACACTTATATCTCACCTGCCCATGGTTACCTTCCGCCAGCAGCAGATCCCCAAAGGGTGAACCAGGATTAACCCTTTCCTCACTATACCTTCCATCCCCAGCTAAATACCTACAAAGGCACAAACTGTACCCACTAATTACCCACAGGCAGGATCTGTACCCTGCCTTAGGCTCTAATCCCACCAAGGGGGGGATACAACTGTCCCCCACTTTAAACACTTACTATCTTATGCAAGCACCTAAGGCTCAAATAGCCACTCCAATGAGCTCCCAGTCAAAGGGTGCATGCACTTCCCTTTCAAAAAAAAAAAACAGAGGAGCTACAGGCTGCACCAATGTGTGGCAGTCTATCATCCTATCAAGGAAAAATCTAAATCGGGGCCCCTTGGAGCTTGACTCACCAAAACCACTCGAGCTGTTGCTTGGTGATCCATCCACCTGGACCCTTGCGGTGGTTTACCCTAGAACCCAAGGGGCAGTGTCCAAGCCTAAACTGTCCTGAAATAGTCCTGCCCAACCTAACAGCCTACTTGATATAGCTGCCAAACTTTCCGCCATTCAACCCAATAGCCAAACTAATTCCATGCTCAAAATACGTGCAGTGGCCCTCCCACTACTGTAACAGTACGCGGGGACTGCTTGAAACATATTAACATTACAGCCCAACAGGGCTCAGAATGGGGACACTTTCATAACTATATGATACATAGAACAAGATCTCCCATGGCATGCAACACTGTGTTGTTATGCAAGCATTTCCACAACTCATTCCCCATCAGCCCAAAGGCAGCAAAATTCTAGAAAACTGAAACAATAGAGAGTTGTTATTTTAAATCCCAATTCAAGTCCATGAACACTGACTGTTTGTGGACATTTCTTGCATTAACAATTCAACATACAGGGGGATTATGCATCTGCATCTTGGAATGCTGTTTATTACATTCAATGCAATAAATGTCTACAAACAGGTTATGTGGGGGAGACTAGACAACAACTTCGAACCCGAATTAAGTCACACCAACATGATATTAAAATGAAGAAGTCTGAAAAAACCAGTGGGACAACATTTCTGTCAGTCTGATCACTCCATCTCTGAGAAGTCAGAGGACATTTCAGAAATACTCAACAGAGATGAGCATTTGAGGTCAAGCTTATTTTCCTTCTGAATGTGGTGCAGGATGGCATGAATGCAGACACTAGTTTCATGTGTGCTATACCTGGTTAAACAACTAAATAATAATAATAATAATAATAATGTCCCATTACACTGTTTAAAGAGGTTTCTTGTTTCAGGTACAACAGATGGACAGGTATTTGTTTTACATGTTTTTAAAATGCTTATATATTACATTGTTGTCTTTAACTGATACAACTGTATATTTCAGGGCTCAGAGCTGGCACTGCCCACTAACCAGATGCTGGTAGATTTTGTGTTGAGCTAGTAAGATTTTCCTTTAAGTAGCTCTGTGGGCTTGTACTGGAGAAGGCAACTTTTCATTAAGTACACCAGCTGGGCCAGTGGAAAAATCTGTAGGGCTGGTGTGTTTTCCCAGTCAATTAGCCCTGCTGACTAGTGGCTGTAATACTTAATTGTGATTGGTTGGCATCCCATGGCACTCCAGACATTACCTCATGGGTTACAGCCCACCTGATAGGCTAATGATGCACATGACCCAGATCAGATTTCAAGTATATCCAGGTCCCTGGAACCCCCGCTCTCCAGTTGTAATTTGTGCATCTGAATAGGCAAGAAGCATCCAGAGAACCTCTGTCTGCTCTTTAAACTTCTAAGGTAGGAAATGTGTTTTTTCCAAATAGCCTCATGTGCGTGATTGCAATGTAATAGTAATTTAATTGTATTTTATTTGGATGTTGAATGAGTATATTGTAAGAAAGGAGCATCTTGGGCTCCAAAAGAAAGGAAATACCAGCTCCAATAAGCGTTTTGTTGTTAAATTGTACTGCAGGAGTTTTTTCCTCCTTTATAATTTGGATGTTGAATGAGTATATTGTAAGAAAGGAGCATCTTGGGCTCCAAAAGAAAAATACCAGCTCAATAAGCGTTTTGTAGTTAAATTGTACTGCAGGAGTTTTTCCTCCTTTATAATCAACGATAAGCTTTTTGTTGTTAAAATTGTACTGCAGGAGCTTTCCTCCTTTGTAATCAATTTGGTCTGGCTTTGTGGCGCCTCCATGAGCTTTGTTTTCAATTCGAGCAGATCTCTCCGCTTGGGCCACGCCCACCCCAGGCCTTCCAGGCAGCATGCTCCCTGTCCTGTAAGCCCACGCGGCCTCATGGCTTTTCCTACCAGGCTCGCCTGTAAAATCCCTCCATGAGTCGCCTCCCCACTGACTCGTGGTCCTCTCTGAGGCTCTCTCTCTCTGAGGGCCTCCCCACCTCCCAGACCCTCGATGCCCTGCCCAAGGCCTCCGCGCTCTCGGACACTGGCCACGCGGCCGCCCTTCTCCACCAGGCCCTTGCCTGGCCCTCCCCCGCAGTCGCCTCTCCTCCCGCGACTCCAGCGGCCCTCTCTGGAGCTGCTGCTCCTCCCGAGGCCCTCACCCTCCCCGGGCTTCCTGGGCCTCCTGCAGCCCTCGCGACGCTCTCTCTCTCGTCTGGGCCATCTGCCCAGGACGCCCTAAGCCGACTGCGCCTCCGCCCCTGGAGGAGCTCTCCTCCCTCAGCCCTGCAGGCCTCTCCTTTACTGGCGCGGCTACGCTGGGCCGCGGCGTGCTGCCTCCTCCTCTCTATTTCCCTTCAGAGTCAGAGGAGGTTAACTAGCTCAGGCTCCAGAACAAAGAGCCACGGTAGGCCAGACCTGGACTGTATCCACAGTTTTCCCTAAGCGGCCGACGGCCTCAGGGGCATCCAGGCGTTTCGTGACATTCTCCAGCTCTCTCCTCATTCATTCTCCTGGGGGTTGCTCCTGGGCATGTTGACTAAGCGGACAACAAATCTTTTCCTCGGCCCGTACCGCCAGCGCCCATCTTCGGCCTCGGGCGGCGCCCTTCTTCCTCGGGAGATCCCCCGCCTCAGGCCGCGTTTTCCTCAAGAGACTCAATTGGCTCTCCCCAGCAACCAGCCGACTGGGGATTAAAAAAAGGCGGAATCATTCCATTCCAACTCGGGTCCCTCACACAGCGACCCCAGTAGGACACGCCGAGCTCTTGCCCGGTACCTCCCATAGCGACCCTGGCAGGCTCGCGGACTCTACCTCCCCACTCAATGGCCGCCCCTCCCACAGCAGGCCCGCTCTCCTGAGCAGGAATCATCGGAGAGGGGTAGGTAGGTAGGATTCTTGAGAGGGTCTCCGCCCATTCCTGGTCTGTCTAAGGGCCCTCACACAGCGCCCTTATCACAGCACCCTCCGGCTCCTTCCCTCCTCCCGGCCCCTTCTCCCCCCACCCACGCCCGCATGCAGGGCTCACCTTCTGGGGCATAAGGGGAAAAGAGTTCAGTGTCACCACTCTTCACTCAGACCTCTCTTTATTTTTCAGATGGTTAAGGCAAAGAAATGCACGTGCAGCGCCACCCTCCTCCCTCAAACCCCAGGCCCGCTCTGCAGCCTGCCTCATGGATGACGAGCTGTCTTCAATGGAAGAACCCCTTCCCTAGCTCCTTCCCTTCCCGGCCCTAGCACCTCGACGTGGGTGGACCCGGGCTCTCTGCTGCTACAGAACCAACAAGCAGCGGTGGCCATGATGGAGAGTCAGCAGAACTTCATGCTGAAGATAATGGAAAAACTGGAGGCCCTCACCCAAAACAGATCGAGACCTCCCAGCACAGAGCCCCCTCACGAGAGAGACCCTCCAGAGGAACCACAAGCCCCAGAGGACCCTCTCCCCAGCATTCCCCCAGATGGCAACCCGGAAGAAGGAGACAAAGAGGACGAATTTGACGAGGAGGAGGAGGAGCATGGCTTGGAGTCAGACACGGAGGACATCGATCAGCAGACAACTCCGTCCTTGACGTCAAAACTGTGTGCGTTCGAGACCATCCCCGGCCTTATGAAAGTCATCAAGGCCACCATGGGCCTGTCCACGGAGGAGCAGGAAGGGGAGAAGACGGAATCGAAGCTAGATCAATGATCCAGCAAGGACCACCACCTCAGAGACCTTCCGGTATGCCCGAGCCATTGAGAACTGATCCACACAGAATGGCAATCCACAGACCGGGCAGAATGCCAAACCAGAGAACTTACAAAGATGTACCCGGTTCAGGGCGACAAGTCAGACGCCTGGTGCAAGGCGCCTCCATCGATCCCCAAGTGGTGGCTTTGAGTAAGAAACAACCATGCAGTACCATAGCCCTCAAGGAACCTACCGATAAAAGAATCGAAGATATGTTAAAGAGGACATTTGAAATTGAGGGCACCATGGCCAAGGCGATGATGGTACTATACCTCTCAGGCCCAGATCCTGCTGGCTGGAGGAACTCCAGGAACAAGCGAGTCCAAAGTCCAGGGAGGCTGAACTTTAGACTGCACCTCGGCAGCCACCTGGCAGACATGGCAGTGGACTCCTACGCCTCCAGGCCAGGGCGGCTGCAATCATTAATCGGCCCCAGAGCACTATGGCTCAAGCTCTGGGATGCCGATTCAGAATCTAAGACTCTACTTCAGAACTTACCCCTTAAAGGGGTCATGTGTTTGAGGAAGGCCTCCAAAACTACTTAAACAGAGGGAAGAGGGTAGGGACCTCTAAGAAATCGCTCCAGACCCTCCATCTGCCTGCCGCTAGGCATGAGTTTCGTCCTGGGGCCAGAACCAGACCCATGAGGGACTCCTACCCATAGAACCATTCCTTTCGGGTAGGGTCTCCACCTCCTACCCCGCACTCCGCCTTCAACAACTACAAGTCGCCCTCCTTTAGAACCCGGAGACAAAGGCCCGGAGGCTGTGGAAGAGGTTTCAGGGAAAACAGTGACTCGGTCTCCCGAGCCGCCCTCACCAGAACTCGTACCCCCCTGTCGGCCAGCGGCTAGCCCTGTTCGCCCATCGCTGGGCGTCCACCACGTCAGGACAGGTGGGTCGAGGCGTGGTCTCGAGGGATACGCCATAGAGTTGACCAGTCCTTCAGTCCCTCATCGCTTCATCTCATCCCGATCTCCAGAAGAGAGCCTCTCCCACCAGGTACAGGGGATCCTGGAAGAGCTGATCCAGAACAGGGCCATACAACCCGTCCCAGTTCAGGAACAAGGGGAAGGCATGTACTCCATCTTCTTCCAGGTGCCCAAGAAATCGGGAGAGCTGAGGCCCATCCTGGACCTCAAACGCCTGAACCGATACGTGACCCCACGTCGGTTCAAGATGGAGACTGTTCGGTCCACCCTCCAGGGGATCAGGGTAGGCGACTTCCTAACATCCATCGATCTAAAGGACGCCTACCTCCACGTACCCATCGTCAAGAGCCACAGAAGGTTCCTACGCTTCCACATCTTGGGACACCACTTTCAATACCAGGCGCTCCCATTCGGGCTGTCCTTGGCCCCCAGAGTCTTCACCAAGGTTTCCATCACCTTGGTGGCCAGACTCAGAGAACAAGGACTGGACATAGTACCGTATCTGGACGACTGGCTCATACGCGCCCGATCCGAGGATCAGGCACACGCTCATACGGAACTCGCCGTACGGGCGCTCGAGGATCACGGTTGGGTCGTGAACAGAGAGAAGAGCCAGCTCCGTCCCACCCAAGAGATCGAGCATCTCGGGGCCATCATCAACTCAGCGGAGGGTTGGGCAAGACCGGCGCCAGCAAGGATCTGCTGCCTCCGGAAGCTGGCCTGGAAATTAAGGACACGCTTCCCGCACTACGGTAGTGAAGGTGGCGAAACTCCTGGGATGCATGGCCTCCTGCATCGACCTCGTCCCTTGGGCCAGGTGGCACATGCGTCCACTCCAAAATTACATCCTGGCACGCGGAGCACCCAACGAGACCAACTTGCATTGCGTGGTTCAGTTACCCGCCGAAGTGAGATCCTCCCTGGAGTGGTGGGTCACTTGGGAAACCTGACGAGGGAATTCTGAAGCCCCTTCCCATCCCCATTGAGACAGACGCTAGCCCGCTGGGGAGCCTGTCTGGGGATGAGTCAGCCAGGGTACTTGGTCCCCAGCGAGTCCCTACCTCTATCAATGTTCTGGAAATGAGAGCAGTGTTCCATGCACTAAGGGTCTTCTGCCACGTCATACAGGGACAGTCGGTTCTGATCAAATCCGACAATCGAGTAACGAGTGGCATACAACCATAAAACAAGGAGGTACCAGAAGCAGGGCCATGTCACGGAAACCTCAGGGTGATGATCTGGGCACAAACGCACCTTTCACACCTGGGAGCAGTACATTTAGTGGGAAAACTGAACGTAAGGGCGGATTGGCTCAGCCGGCAACAGATCCACCCCGGAGAATGGCGCCTGCACCCGGACCTGTTTCAGGTAATCCAGGAGGCATGGGGACCGGTGTCTATGGACCTAATGGCATCCAGGGAAAACACCCAGGTGGACCGGTATTTCTCCCAGTTCAGGGACACGCACTCCCAAGGCATGGACGCCCTGTCTCAGGCATGGTCACGGGACTACGAGTACGTGTTCCCCCCACTCCCTCTCATCCCACAAGTCTTGGGGAAAATCCGGAAATCTCGAACCACCATCATCCTGGTGGCCCCCTACTGGCCTCGCAGATTTTGGTTCGCGGCAATCACAGAGATGTCGCTAGCCTGCCTTTGGTTACCAACCCACCCAGACATGCTGATGCAGGGACCAGTACTACACCCGTCCCCTTGAACACTAAAGCTCACAGCCTGGCTCCTGAGAGGGAACGACTAACGGCCACCAGGTACCATGAGTCAGTCATAAGCACACTCCTCCGATCGCGTCGAGCCTCCACTACCTCCACCTACGAGAGGCAATGGGCCGTCTTCTCACAGTGGTGCCACCTTCGAGGATCGGTACCCGGAACAAGCCGACCTCCCCACTATCCTCCTGTTCCTGCAACAAGGGTTGGACAAGGGGCTGGCACCCTCCTCGCTAAGGGTGCAACTGGCGGCCATCGGGGCGGCCAGAGGCCTCGTCGAGGGGCACCCACCGGGGGCACACCCGGATGCCATCCGCTTCTTGAGGGCCGTGGACCTCATGCGACCCAGGTCTAGACCTAGCGTCGCGCCATGGGACCTACCCATGGTATTGGACTCCCTAAGAGTGCAACCTTATGAACCTCTCGCCGAAGCAGACCTCCTCTGGGTAGGCCTGAAGGCTGCCTTTCTTGTGGCCATCTGCTCGGCCAGAAGAATAGGGGAACTCGGTGCCCTATCTTGCGCACCGCCCTACACCATCTTCACCCCCAAAGGGGTACGGCTCCGGACAGTACCGGCCTTCCAACCGAAGGTTCCGACGAGGTTCCATAGAGAACAGCCTATAGACCTACCCACCCTGCCTCGCACAGGCCCTCAAACTGAGAGCGGTACTCCCGACTCCCTGGACGTGGGATCGGTCCTATCGATCTACCTGACCAGGACTCAATCTATCCGTAAGACGGAGAGACTCTTCATTGTCTTGAAGGGTCAACGGAGGGGCTCGTGGCCTCCAAGACCACCATCGCAGGGTGGATCAGACGAGTCGTCCTCCATGCCTACACGGCAAAATGGTGGACCCCACCACAGGGGATCAGAGCTCACTCCACCAGGGCAGTATCCACCTCCTAGGCGGAACGAGCGTCGGTGTCGTCCGAGGACATCTGTAGGGTGGCTACCTGGAGCTCCCTACACACCTCGCTAGGCACTACAGGCTGGAGCAACTCCAGGACTTCAGGCCAGCCTTCGCCTCCCATGTCCTAGCAGCGGCTCCATCTCCGGACCTCCGATTCATCCGAATTCCACCGAGGTTTAACTGTTTATCTCCCATGAGGTATTGCCTGAGGTGCCATGGGATGCCAAACCAATCACAATGGGTATTTACTCACCTGGTAAAGGTGATTGTGTTGGTTGGCATCCATGGCACTCCAAGGCCCTCCCTCGGGGATGATCGGAGCGTCCCGCCAAAAAAAAAAAAAAACAGGAGGTCCCTACATCAGTCCTTCAGACCTCAATCCCACTGCTAATTCAGTCGAACCATGGTTCAAAGTAGTGTGTACATAATAGGGAATAAACTCTGGCCTCTGGCCTTGTTGTTTTTTTATCATGTCGTTACAGACCTCATTCATTGCTAGTCTCTATTGTGTGTACTGTTCTTGTACTAACTTCCTTCCTTTCAGCTATGGAAAATTCAAACTGGAGAGCAGGGGTTCCTGGGACCTGGATATACTTGAAATCTGATCTGGGTCATGTGCATCATTAGCCTATCAGGTGGGCTGTAACCCATGAGGTAATGTCTGGAGTGCCATGGATGCCAACCAACACAATCACCTTTACCAGGTGAGTAAACACCCATTTCAACTCCTGTATATATAGGTTTGTTTTTAACTAGTGGGTGGTGATTACTGGGGCTTTAGACTCATATATGCAGAACTACTAATGTACGTACTTAGCACACATGCACACACACACACACACACACAGTCTTCAGTTTCCCTTTGGTAAGACACTTAGTGTTACATCTGAAAAGTTATAAACCTACTTCTAGATAACATTCCTTCTGTGACATTTGACCTACAGAGGACTAGAGTTTTATAGGATGTTTTCTTATCTCTGGTTACTTCATTAATCTGTCACAGTCATGCGTAAAATGTGTAAGTGCTGGTATTTTAAAGTGAGCTCTTTTTAAACCTGCCATTTTCTTTCTGAAGAAGGACCTTGTAGGTTCAAAAGCTGAAAGATTTTCTGTAAATCTCTGTTGCTCCAATAAAAGGTATCAAATCACCTATTTTGTGCATGGAGTACAGTTAGTAAGGCAATATCCCATTTTCTATGGGAACCAGGGTAGTAGTTCTTGCATAGTCTTTGTATAGGCAGTCTCTATATAGAGGTGACCATCACCACATTTGATACGGCAGAAGCATATATACAGGCCCCTATAGATGTAGCCACAAAGGCTGGTTATAGGAACTGAAAAGAAGGACCATCTAGGTGTCTGTAGATACATAGTGACTATACTGATGTACTAGGGTTTCACCATATTCTTTGTTTCCTATTTTCAGGTCAGCGGGACAATGTATAACACAGGTCGCCATGTTTCCTTCCGTCCAGAGAGGGAGCAGCTGGTGAACATTTCAGGGGGGCCCCTCTTATATAACCATCGGCTGGAAGAGGTCTTACTGCATTTTGGCAGTGAAGATGGCCATGGCTCCGAGCACCTCCTTAACAGGCAGGCATTCCCTGCTGAGGTAAATGTTAACCATGTGACCGTTGTCTGACTGCCTGCTGAACACAGAGCTTGAATTCAAAGGCAAGAAGAATCCTGAGTTCAGAAAGAAAAGTCACACTGGGAATTGGATGCATGTGATTAAACAGAACAGAACTTGCACAAAATAAATCGGGCACTCACCACCAAAAGATGGATGTTTGTAGACTTTAAATTGCTGTTGCTATTGCAGATTTTTTAAGTAACCCCACAAAGATAAAAATAGCCCCACCAGGACCATTTAATACAGCATATTCAATTTACCAAAATAGATAATTCTAGGTTAATATATCGTAATCACACAATTCCCTCACCATTGTCATGAGGGGATTCTTTTTTTTTTTTACTCTCCTTGGTGGAGATTTTAAGTTTTAGATTTCCTCATTTCCACATATCAAGACTGGAGCTTCATTAGTAGCAGTGCTGTAACTGAAGTCCTCTAAGGATCATATTTCCTTTAGATGTTTGTAGTTCAATACAGAATATATACAGTATATTTATACCACAGGGGTGACAGCTTTCTCAGTAGGATATCCTGTGTTATTTCCACCACAGTAAGAATAAATCCTGAAGACGACATTTACAGTATCCACACTCTGCTAATGTCACCAGAGTGAGGATAACTGCATTGCAGCTTGCATTCTAAGGGAAACTGCTCCAGAAAACAGTTTCCCTTTCTCACTGAAGCTGCAACTTACTCAATTAGCTTTACAAAAGACTCTCACCTGTGTCTCATTGTGTTTTTTTTTTGTTTGTTTATTTTTATTCTGTATAACCAGTGAGCAACAATATGCCCTTTTCACTGGTGCCCAATCACAACATAATAACACACATATATACAAACATACAAATAATACACAAAACATACAAATCATACAAAATATCATTTAAAACAACAACACTTTGCTTCATCTAGCATACATTTTCTTAAAATGCCCTTAAATAATGGAATAGTAAATGAAGTCCACTCAGAAGAAAGGAGGGTTACTAGTGGGGTACCGAAGGGTTCAGTATTAGGACCGGTCCTTTTCAATGTCTTTATAAGCGACATTGCAGAAGGACTGGAAGGAAAAGTATGTCTCTTTGCAGATGACACTAAGATCTGCAACAGAGCTGATGCACAGGGTGGGGTGGAAAGGATGAGAAGGGACTTGGCAAGGTTAGAGGAATGGTCAAATGTATGGCAGCTTAGATTCAATGCTAAGAAGTGCAAGGTAATGCACCTGGGAAACAAAAACCCAGGGGAAGAGTACACAATGGGGGGTGAGATACTAACAACAACAAGAATGGAAAGGGACCTGGGGGTAGTCATATCAGATGACCTAAAGATGGGCAAGCAATGTGAGAGGGCAGCAAGGAGGGCTGGGGGATACTGGGATGCATAGGGAGAGGCATCACCAGTAGAAAACAGGAAGTTATTATCCCTCTGTACAGACAGCTGGTGAGACCCCATCTGGAGTACTGTGTGCAGTTCTGGAGACCCAATCTCAGAAGACATAGACAGGATGGAAGCTGTCCAGAGGAGGGAGAACTAAAATGGTGCAGGGTCTGCACCGGAAGTCGTATGAAGAGAGACTTAAGGAGCTTAATATGTATAGCCTCGAGGAAAGGAGGAAGAGGGTGGACATGATAGAAACTTTCAAGTACCTCAAGGGAATCAACAAAGTCCAAGAGGGTAGCATCTTTCAAAAAAAGAGCTGTGCAAGAACAAGAGGACACAATTTGAAGATAGAGGGGGGGCCGCTCAGAGGTAATTTAAGGAAGTATTTTTTCACAGAGAGGGTTGTGGATGCATGGAACAGCCTTCCGGAGGAGGTTGTGGAGTCAAAATCAGTGGGGGAATTCAAGCATGCATGGGATAGTCATAAGGCAATTCTGGGGGGTTGGGGTAGGAAGAAGTAGGCTGCTGGTTAACTAGGATCTGCAGCTTATCCAGTAGGTAGGGAAATGGGCAGACTGGGTGGGCCTAGCGGTCCTTATCTGCCATCAAATTCTATGTTTCTATGTTTCTATAAAGGAATTGTAACAAATTTTACAATATTACAAGGTAATTCATTATATAATTTTACAGTATAATATTGTAGTGAATTCTGAGCCATTGCAC
Organism: Neoceratodus forsteri; assembly: GCA_016271365.2. Taxonomy (NCBI): domain Eukaryota; kingdom Metazoa; phylum Chordata; order Ceratodontiformes; family Ceratodontidae; genus Neoceratodus; species Neoceratodus forsteri. The sequence continues at coordinate 245,187,200 of CM057449.1, read as the reverse complement.
TTTTATGATAGGGAATCCAAAATGTAAAATTTACCTGTGACCTTGTCCTAACAGAATTTACCAATTTTGGAAACATTTCACAAATAACACTAGGTAAAAATCCTAAGTAAATTTTCAGAAGAAATACTACAACACAAAATCTAAATCTATCAACCAAGGACAAGCACCCTAAGGAGCTATAAAGTAAACAATGATGAGTTATTTTCTTCTGACCTGTAACAAAGCAGATAATATTATGATAAGTTGATGTAAGCTTAATTTGCATTCTATCTGAAGGAAAAAAAATTAATAAACCATAATCAATAACTGAAAACAACAAGCTATTAATCAAAATTACCCTAACCTCATAAGTTAAATACCTTTTCAACCGATATACATTCCTAATCTTCGATGCAATTTACCAATTAATTTCTAAATATGTATTTCAAATGATAAATTACAATCAATAACCAGGCCCAGATAACAAATTTCAGAAACCCTTTCTATATTATTTCCATAATTATCTTTTAAGGTCGGCTCAAAATTCACATTAGATCTTACATTTTTGATTACCATACATTTTGTTTTAACATGATTCAGCACTAAATTATGCCCTATGAACCAATTATGCAATAAGCTAAAATCCTTTTGTAACTGTTGTTGTACAAGTTGACCAGAATCACCAATACACAATAAAACTGCATCATCTGCAAATAAAATAAGTTCAGAATCATTACATATTTTGGGCAATGAATTTAAAAAACAGAGAAAACAACAAAGGGCCTAATACTGACCGTTGAGGAACATCACATATCAAATTACCCTCATCTGACATTACTCCATTAATAATAGTTTTCTGCACCCTTTCATTTAAATAATCATTAATCCAATGCATCACTTCATTGGAGAAATTAACCTCAAGCAAGCTCAATAACAATTTCCCATGGTCAACAAGGTCGAATGCCTTGATGAGGTCCACAAAGCCAGCAGCCACTATTTTTCCCTCATCTAAGGCTTTATATACCTGGCCTCTGAACCTCACCAAGGCAGTCTCCGTACTATATCCCTGCCGAAATCCATGTTGGGAAGGGGACCTAAGGAAATATTTATCCAAATGCCCCTTAATCTGATCTGAAACAATCCTCTCTAATAATTTAGATAAGGGAGCTAATAATGTTATAGGTCTATAATTATTAACATTCATCACACTTCCCGATTTATATATAGGCCTAACAACACCACATTTCCATTTTGTAGGAAAATTAACATTCCTAGCCCATTACTGAGCTGATCACAGCTTCAAAACAACCTGACTTCTAAATGAAACTCTTTTGAAAAGCAGTTTCTGTTTCTCAGTGCTACCTGTAGCAGTTTGTCTTTCTGATTGAGCCTCTGACTCACTCAATTAGCTTTGCAAAACACACTCACCTGTGTTTCTGACTCCCAGTCCATTCAGTATACGTACACACACACACACACTGACAGCACACACAGAATGAGCAGGAAACACACAGAATCAGAAAAAATGTTCCTAAAGCTCTCACCCCTCTGGTATAAATCGCACACATGATGGGCAGATCATGGCATATGGAAAATATCACTCCTGCAGAGTGAGCTGTGCATTCTCACTTGTGCCTTCAGCACTCGTGATAATACAGAGCTCACGCTGTAGGAGTGAGAATATTTTCCATATCCCTCCTGCTCATCATGTATCCTATATATATATATATATATATATATATATATATATATATATATATATATATGTGTATATATATATATATATATATATATTTTATATATATTATATATATATATATATATATATATATAGTGTCTCAATAGAAAGACACTCTGTTTAAATATAAGCCTATGCTTCCACAATGTCCTAATAATTTATTAAATAAACTCACATAATATAACTTTTCCACATCAGTACAAAAGTATAAATGAGCTACTCATAGTATATAGTCTAGAAGTCAAGCTTGCCATTCAGCCCCAATGGTTTCAGACATTTAAAGGAAAACTGCATGTTAAAATCAGGAAAATATATTTTTTACCATCCATTGTGTGTCCTTAGTTCATCCCAGTGTTGTTTTTCAGCTCAGGCTGTGTGATGTGTTTTTTTTAACTTTCTCTTGTTATTTTATGGCCCTTGAGGGCTGCCATTTACCTTTCTTTTATTGCTTCTTGTCCCAAATAGTCTTCCCAGATTGCCCTTTGCTCTGAGGTCTAATAGCCCATGCATCTGACCAGTGTCTTGTTACAGTGTCTGTATTGTTTATAGTAGCCACATGATGAAAGAATATATAGAGCATTGGAATGGTTTCTATGGTTTGAGAACATCATGGAGCACAACTAACAAGTCTGTCTGCTCCAACAATCCTAATTTATTCCCCCCCCTCCCCCGGGCATAGCAGAGGAGAGAGTTTATTTCAGCAGCGCTCACCACTACATGCAACCTGTATATAAACTGTTACTTTGCTTGGACTCGTGCTATCCCTCCCCCTTTTATTCGACATATTCTGTACTTTTGGTTCAGTTGCTTGTGTTCTGTGTAGAAGATTCATGCTTGTAGACCAATGTAATCCTTTTAAAGCAGTTGTCATCCACTGGCTAAGCAGCCTTCAGTATTTTTGTGTTCATGTGATCTGCACCAGAAGCCCTCTGCATAATTTCGTCCTGTTTTGTTCTTAATACCAGCTCGTATTATTGCCTTCACCTTTAAATATTTAAAGAGCAGCTTGTATATGTCGAATAAAAGGGGGAGGGAGAGCACGAGTCTAAGCAAAGTAACAGCTTATATACAGGTTGCATGTAGTGGTGAGTGCTGCTGATACAGACACTGTAACAAGACACTGGTCAGATGCATGGGCTATTAGACCTCGGAGCAGAGAGCACTCTGGGAAGACTATTTGGGACAAGAAGCAATAAAAGAAAGGTAAATGGCAGCCCACAAGGGCAATAAAATAGCAAGAGAAAGTTAGAAAAAACACCTCACACAGCCTGAGCTGAAAAATAACACTGGGATGGTAAAAAATATATTTTCCTGATTTTAACATGCAGTTTTCCTTTAAGTCACAAAATCCATTGAGTTTCCTTTAGTAACAAAATCCTCAAACAGTCACCACCATGCCTCAGGACATGCTCCAATTTCACAAAATGTAAACCCCTCGGATTTGAGAATGCACCCCCAGAGGTGTGTCTACTCCTTACCTTATACTACTCTGAATATATTCCTGCAAGCATTGCTTCATAGAAACATAGAAACATAGAATCTGATGGCAGATAAGGACCGCTTGACCCTCCTAGTCTGCCCATTTCCCTACCTAATGGATAAGCTGGAGATTCTAGTTAACCAACGGCCTACTTCCTCCTACCCCCCCTACTAGAATTGCCTTATGTCTTTCCCATGCATTCTTGAATTCCCCCACTGTTTTTGACTCCATGACCTCCTCAGGAAGGTAGTTCCAGACATCTACAACCTTCTCCATGAAAAGATACTGCCTCACATTACCTCTGAGCCATCCCCCCTCTTCCTTCAAATTGTGTCCCCTTATTCTTGCAAATTTCTTTTTCTGAAAGATGCTACCCTCTTGGACTTTGTTGATTCTCTTGAGGTACTTGAAAGTTTCTATCATGCCCCCACTACTTTCCTCGAGGGTATACATATTAAGCTCCTTTAGTCTCTCTTCATATGTCTTCTGGTGCAGACCCTGCACCATTTTAGTTGCCCTCCTCTGGACAGCCTCCACCCTGTCTATGTCTTTGCAGAGATGGGGTCTCCAGAACTGCACGCAGTACTCCAGATGGGATCTCACCAACTGTCTGTACAGAGGGATAACAACTTCTTGTTTTCTACTGATGATGCCTTTCCCTATGCATCCAAGTTCCCCCCAGCCCTCCTCACTGCCTTCTCACATGGCTTGCCCACCTTTGGGTCATCTGATATAACTACCCCAGGACCCTTTCCATTTTTGTCGTTGTCAGTATCTTACCCCCCATTGTGTACTCTTCCCCTGGGTTTTTGTTTCCAAGGTGCATTACTTTGCACTTCTTTGCACTGAATCTAAGCTGCCATACAATTGACTATTCCTCCAACCTTGTCAAGTCCCTTCTCATCTTTTCCACCCCATCTTGTGTATCAACCCTGTTGCAGATCTTTGTGTCGTCTGCAAAGAGACATACTTTTCCTTCCAGTCCCTCTGCAATGTCACTTATAAAGACATTAAAAAGGACTGGACCCAGTACTGAACACTGCGGTACCCCACTAGTAACCCCCCTTTCTTCAGAGTGGACTCCATTTACTATCACCCTCTGTGTCCTGTTGTCTAGCCAATGTTTTACCCAGGCTACCCCTCTGGGACTCACTCCCAGGCTGGCTAATTTATTACTCTTTTGTGTGAGACTGTGTCAAATGCCTTGTTAAAGTCTAGGTAGGCCATGTCCACAGCCCCTCCCTGGTCTACTACTTTGGTTACCCAATCAAAGAAATCAATTAGATTTGTCTGACATGACCTTCCCACTGTGAATCCATGCTGCCTTGGGTCCTGTGCTCCACTGGCCTCTAGGTACTCAACAATTCTTTCCTTCAGAAGTGATTCCATCATTTTCCCTACCACTGAGGTCAAACTGACAGATCTGTAGTTTCCTACCTCTGCCTTGCTACCACTTTTGTGAAGGGGAATCACATCCACCCTCTTCCAGTTCTCAGGTACCACACCATCCTCTCATGATTTGTTAAAAAGCGTAGTCTGTGGTGTTACTAGTTCTCCCCTTAGTTCTTTTAGAATTCTGGGATGAATCCCATCAGGCCCCATTGCTTTGTCCACCTTCAGTTTTAGGAGTTCTTTCAGAACCCTTTCTTCTATGAAAGAACTGATATCGATCCCCGTATCCAGAGTGTTTCTATTGACTGGATTAGGTACCGCCCCCTCCACTTCAGTGGACAGATTGTTCTGCCCACTTACAGTTTATTTTTTTCAGTTGATCTTTTTATTGAAAACGTTATCATAACAAGACAGAAAAAAACAAAATGAACATAACAACCATGTAATACAGCTTGCTATCACAAAAGAACTTAGACTTGCTAACATATTAAGGCGGGGTGAATGACCCAGACCTCTACTGGAACACTTTCTGTGTTTTACAGATAAGGAGCAAATTATGGAATGGGATTGTTAAAAAGGAGCCCTCTCCTGGCATGGACACTCAATTAAAATATTTCCAGATTTCTTGCTGGAGCTTTCAGACTGGAGATAGATCTACACCCCAGTCCGCAAGGCCCTAATGCATATACAGTTTGTTCCTGGGACTGCTGATACAGTAGACCACAAACAGGGTACTGGAATTAATGAACTCCATAATTTGGAATTCTTGTTCTAACATTACATGAGGGAATGATTTACACTGTTTCCCATGTATGCAAGTGTTACAGGTCTTACATTGAAATAAACCTTTCACTGATGAGGGTACCAATTTAAAGCTCTGTTCACACCAATCATTTGGAATATGCTGTGTACTGTTTTTGTTTTTAAATCTGGTGGATGCTTGAATGTAATCCGTGGTTACTCATCCACACTTCTACTCACCAAATTGTGTCCAAGATGTATTGGCCAATTGTTTTGTGCAAAATACAGCCAATCTTTCCAGTTCCTGCATTGCAGTATGTAAAATGTTACAGGTACCTGATCAATGGTTTCTCTCTTCTTAGGTCTAATCAATTTCTCCCAATCCCCGCATTTTACTCTTCTGTCTCACCCAACAACTTTTGATTATAACTACAATTCTGGATTCTTTTCACCAGTTTAGCTGCCAGTGAACTGTGAATTGTTAGCAAAATACTGTTGATCAAACAAAATGATGTTAAAATGCACGCTGTACTTTGTTTTTGTCGCTGCTGTCTCTTTCCTGAGTTCTTAGAGCTACAACATTCCCCAAGAGAAGCAGCATGATCTCATTTTAGTCATTGCGCAGTTTGCCTCCTGTTCAAGAGAGCAGTTCAGTATAGTAACTTTAATTCCACAATTATCAGTTCATAGCCCATTACTTTGTTCAGATAAAAAAACTTTTCTTTGCAGACGTAATTAGAGACTAAATTTATTTTGTTGTCATTTTTGACCAGGAAGGCCCTCTGAGCTATAAGTAATGATTCATATCCAGGTGCATCCTATGGGGTGGGTTACATGGATATGTTTCTTTGACAGGGAGAATGTTAATCAGGACATTGAGGAAAATCCCTAACTCTTATAATAAGGGCTGTATGATCTATAACTTTCACAGGTACAGTCACCAGACGTGAACAGAAGGGACCTCAGTTTAACATCTTATCAAAGCATGGCCCCTCAACAGTGTAACAGCCTACCTAGTGCTGCACTATTGTGTCAGTGTTGGGTAGTAGCTTAAGTTGCTGGTACAGGACTAGAACCCATGACCTTCTGATCTTCCAGTCCTAGAGGTGAGTGAGCATGCAATCTACCGAGGGGCCTAGTCTTGAATAGGTTGCAGAAGCCTTGCCCACCTATGTAGGGGTACACAATGTGGCTGCAGGTGTGCAACAGTCCTCCTCTGCACATCCACAGCGACCAGTGGATCTCCTGCAGTGGCCTTCCCCGACCTGACTTGTACCACTACACAAGGTAGTACTGTTACATGACTGTGTAAATCTGAATAGTCCTGAATTGTGATGGTTACTGTCTGTAAGTACCTGTCAGACTTGTTCTCTCCCAGAACTCAGTCTGCGACTGTTACCGGTTTCACAACCCTTCAGACACCTGAAAGGATTATCTTGGTATGCTGCCACCACTCATTGCAAACTTACTCATTGTATCTCTAAGTCCAAATCCTACCAGAGCCACTGTTCACATGCAGTACAGTGCTACTTACCAAAGACAAACAACCTACCCCTTCTGTTACAGCTAAGGACACTTTTGCTTTGTGATAACTGTAACCTACTTCTTTGGAGATGGAACACAGACTTGTCAATTTACCCATGGTTATTTATACTTGAAATAACTCAGTCACAGATAGCATTAAGTATGTAAAATACAGAATAATACGTGGGTGAGTGCACGTAACCAGAATTTTACACACACCCAAGGTATGGGATGCGTATAAACCCCGAGAGCGAGTGTGTGTGTAAAATTTTGGTTCTACACACACCCACCCATGTATTATTTTTAATAATTACTGGTGATCATTTTTAATCAGTGTGGGTCTGCATATTTGAGAAAGTGAAAGTGGCAGTTGTTTTGGTAGCACTCGCGTCTATGTGAGCATGAGAGTGATTGACAGCTGATGATTACAGCTGCCCAGTTGTAACACAAAATAACAACCAGGCAGTTGTAACATGATTTTAAGATCTGGTTATCCAGGTATTAAAATGACCACCAGTAACTATAATAATATTTAACACTCCAAGATATTCACATATGTTACAAGATAATACACACTAAAGACTATGAGGAATACAGTATTTTGACAGAGATAAAAAGAAACATTTAAATAAATAGAGGACACACAGAAGACTTTAACTGAGAGCTATCTAAATTCTAAATAGAGTAGAAGAAGCATACCCCAACTAAATGACTTATGGCAGACTCGAACCCGTGATGTTGTTAATTCAAAGTTCCAAATCATAACTGAAGCTCTAACTGCTAACACGCAGAGATATGCTTTCTGGTGGCTGGCCAACAATGCTGCATCATCATACATGACTCTCTGACATCACAGGCTTGACTATTTCTTTGTTCCCTGGGGGACCACACATTCTGAGAACAAGTCCAAACTGGATTTGTTATTTTGACCCTGGTTTTGTGGATTTCAATGTAATGCCTTTTATTTCCCATCTGGCTCAATCAGTGGAAACCTGCCTTATTCTGCCTTGAATTGTTCACCTTCAAAACAGCCACCTTAAGGTGGAGAACAGAACCAGCCCTTGATGTCTAAGTAGAACGAAAGAACTGTATTCAGGATGGAAACAAAAGCTGCCCCCAACCAACCCATGTGAGAATCCAGGAGTACAATTTCTAAGTTACACCATCCCCCGCTAACATACCCACAGAGGTCTAATTGATAATAAATAACAAAAATATTTAAAAATATAACACACACAGTAAAAATACCTTATGAGTTGTTACATCTCCAGCCCCTAGAAAAATGAAAAAATATATTTTTCAGCAATCCTAAATCATCTTTGTTTTTTCATGTTAGCAGGTCTGTTCTACCTGCTATGCCCCAATATCTGTCTGTCTCTTAACAAGTCATTAATTCTCTGATGCATTCCCATTCTTCACTGGGCCACCTGTTATTGCCTAGACAAACCATCTGCATTGCCTTGTGTGTGGTGCCTGATGTCCCTGTTATAGGACTGAAGCACCAGCCTTCATCCTAAGAATTTGAGGTTCTGCCCACTGGTCTTCTGGAGTCATGTGATGGGGCTGTGGTCAGCGACCAGTGTGAACGCCCTCCCTTACAAATATGGTTGCAGATTCCACCGAGCCCAGATGATACCCAGACACTCTTTTTGATTTGAGCATAGATCTCCTGTCTGGGCAGCAGCTTCCTGCTCCACTGCACAACTGGGTGTTCCTCCCCGGTGTGTGTGACCTGACTCAGAACCATGTCTAGCTATGATCGGATACATCCATGTGCACAATGAAATTCAGAGAATAGTCAGGGCTTACAAGCGTAGGTGCCTGGCACAATACCTCCCTCAACTGGTGGAATGCTATCTCACAATGATCCATCCACTGAACTTTTTCTGGCATTTTCATCCTTGTGAGATTGAACAGGGATCTGACCATGCTGCTGAAGTTTGGTACAAACTTTTTTTTTTATAATATCTTTTTATGCCCCCTACCAGCTAGGGCTCGGTGGCAGCATCTCACCTATCCAGGGCTCCTTCTCTCCCCAGTCGGGGATTACACTGCACAGCAGTGGGATGAGATTTTTGTGGTTATGGAAGTAGCTACATTGTCCCATTCCCACCCGCGAGGATGCCAGTGAATAGGTAAGCTGTGGTGAGGCACAGCTTCCACCAATCACCTAACCTCCCAACACTGTCCACTAGTTGGCACGGTGCCCATCCCAACCCAGGAGTGAAGTGTTGCCAATCGGAGACTCAATCCAGTTCCTCTCTCCCACCCAGCTGACCCCCGGCATCCCGGGCTCATTCCTGAATCCAGATTACCAGTGTAACATGAGGTGTCACATCCAGCACCTCAGCCCTCAGCGCCAACGGGCCGGCTGATTGGCACAAACTTTTGATAGCACCCTGCCACACCTAGGAAGCCCCATACTTTTCTCTTTGCTGTGGGTGTGGTCCATCCCAGTATGGCCTCAGGTTCTATGTACACTCTCTCCACCCCGTGCCCATGGTATGACACTTCTGCCATCACTGTTTGGCATGTTTCTGCCATGACCACCAGCCCTGCAGTCTTCAATTGATGGAGCACCTCAGTCATGTGTCTGACAAGACCCTCCCATGTCTGGCTCTATATGGTAATGTCCATGTATGCTAGAGCAAATCTCCTGCCCCACACATAATGTGATCCATGAGCAATTGAATAGTGGCTGGCACATTCTTCATACTGAATGGCATTACTTGAAACTTCAATAGGCCAAATGGAGTGATGAAGGCCACCCTCTTTATGACTTCAGGGGTCGGGGTACCTGCCAATAGCCTTTCTCATGTCTATGGTGGTCGGGTACATGGCTCCCCCTAGCATCTCTATGACCTTATCCATCATGGGCAGAGGGTATGCATCTGATTCTGTATAGTTGTTAAGCTTGTGATAGTCGACGCAAAATCTTGTGGTCCCAGCCTTCTTGGGGATCAATACCAAGAGGGAGGCCCAGGGATTACTGGACTCCTAGATTACCTTAAGCACCTGCATTTCCTTGATCTCTCCCTCAATAACATGTTTCACTCCCTCAGGGACTCTTAAAGGTGGCTGCCTCAGTGGGGCCTGGGCTCTGTATTCACAAGATGCTCTGACAGTGTGGTATACCCTGGTTTCCCCAGGAAAATTTCCCCAAATTTGTGCAGCACCCAGTGCACTTCAGTAGCTTGGGTTGGTGTGAACTGCTCAAAGAGGGTAACAGCATCCACTGAAGATTCACCTCACCTAGGAGATCCACTAGTGGGTCTGCTTAAGCCTTCTCCTCCAGATAGCATCCACTCTGCATAAAATTTGCCTTAACGTGAAGTCCCTCCTTTAACACAGCTGATTTCTGCCCCTACTCACTTTAATTTCAAATCACAGTATACTTCCCTTTTAGACTGGATCCTTTACTCCATCCACCATCGTACTGTGGATGCAAACACCTTACCAGATGCCCTCAGTGATCACCATGTGGTCTACTGTGTATGCAAAATTTGTCCTCCCAATGTTCTCCCCAGATTCATTCAGATCCAGTCATTCTGTTCATTGGTCTTGTTCCACATTCATGCTGATCTGGAAGCCACTGACTGGTCTCCTATTTCTACAGCTTGTAACATGGATAATACATTCAATTTCTTTTCCTTTAAATTTATGTCTCTCTTGGATCATCATACTCTACTTAGAAGAACCATGGTCTGAGGTTCCAGCTGAGTTACCGGCTTGTCACCATGTGCGTGACCTTGACTGGAGAACCTATAAATCTTCAGGCTCCACTTCTGACCTTACTAATTGACAGTTCCTTCATAATGCTTTTACTAAAGCTACTAGACTTGCAAAGCCAGAGTATTTTGCAACCACACTCCAGAACAACCTTAATCACTCCTCTGAGTTCCGGAGGGTTATTCATTCACTTGTCAGTCCTCTGACCCAGTCCCCTCTATCTGTTCTCAAGATGGATGGTGCTCGTATCTCTGACCCCACTGCAGTTGCCTCTTCTTTCAATTCCTTTTTCATCTCCTGTGACTGATCACTCCTCTCCTCCTCCTTCTTATTCTCCTCCACCTCCTCCTCTTCTCTTTCTTCTCTTCCTCTATCCCTCAACCTCTCCCACTGCGCCCTTCCTCACTGTTTTCTTTTTCACCTATTACCCCTGCTGTTGCTCTTAAGGCCCCTTTGGCTCTACATCCTCACAAGTGGGGGATCTCTGATGGTCTTGACCCCAGATTCCTATTTCTCTCCTTGCCACTTTGGCTAAGCTTCAGGAACACCTTGTTCTATCCCAACTCTCCCCTTTTCTCGATTCAACCTCCTTCTTCACTCCTTTCCAGTCTGGCTTTAGAAAGTCTCATTCCACTTCCTACTCTCTTTTCTAGCTCATTGATGCTGTCCTCTCTGGCATGGATCAGGGCCTTGTCATCTCAGCTTTTTTTTGTCAACTTAGCCAAAGCTTCCAAAACTGTAGCCCATCCCATTCTCCTAGACAAGCTTAAGGCAGCTGGACTCTCAGTATCTTCAGCTGAGTGGTTCCACTCCTACCTAGAGGAAAGATCACAAGTTGCCTGTATTAGAGACTCCTTACTCTCCCCCTTCCTATCAGCTCAGGTGTTCCCAAGGGTATGTCTTGGGTCCAATTCTTTTCTCCATTTTTTTTATTTAGTTGTTTAACCAGGCGTAGCACACTAAGCTGAAAGCTTTTTTACAGGAGCGACCTGGGAGCACAGGGAAGTTAAGTGACCTGCTCAGGGTCACACAGTATGCAAGTGGAAGCTGTGGGATTCAAACCCAGGTCTGGTCTGCTGGATGTCACCAGATTTGCAGCTTAGAGCCTTAAACCACTGCGCTATACTGCCTCCCTCCATTTTTCTAAATGACCTCCCCAAAGCCAGTTTCCCTGTGTTAGTGCATATGTATGCAGATGATACGGTTCTCTTTTCCTCCGCCCCTACCTCACAAACCAACTCCAACTGGATTTTAGCAATATCCAGCATTGGTTCCAAGATAATCAGTTATTTCTCACTGTCAAGAAAACAATCTCTGTGACGTTTGGCACTAGTCAGACTTGCTAGAGTCCATCTGCTTCCTTCCTTTCACACCCTTGATGGTGCAAGTACTGAAGATGTTTCTTCCTTCAAGTACCTCAGGGTCTGGATTAATCCCCATCTGGATTTTTCTGTTCATGTGGATGCTATCCACAAGTAGTTCCACCCCAAGCTTGGGGCACTATATAGAAATAAAATAAGCATTCCATTTCCTGCATGCAGTGAAATACTCACTAAAATGATTCTGCCTATATTGAACTATGGAGACATTGTTTAGAGTACTGCTCCAAAGTCAACTTTAGCTACACTGCACCCTCTCTTTCACTCCTTCTGTCACTTTGCCCTAGATAAACCCTTGCATTACATCATTGTACCCGGTGTTCTTCCCTCTCCCTCTCCTCTCTTGAAGCCAGGTGCCTTAGCCACTGTATTTCTTTTATCTCCAAATTTTGATTCAGCTCTCTCCCCTCATTTCCCCTTCATCCTCGTACTCTGTTCGCAAAGCTTGCTCTTGCTCTTTTGATCTCCCTCAAATGAAATCTACTGCTAGCCAAGCTGTTTTCTCATTTCATTTCCCTGAACTATGAGGTTCTCTCCCCTCTTTGATTCACTCTGCTCCTTCCTTTCCTGCTCTTAAATCTATTCTCCATGATTTCTCTACTCACTCCTGCAGTTGCTTCTGATATTGGTTTGGACCGCTTCACCTGTAACTCCCATTCTCTGATTACAGTCTTCCAACTTCCGTAGCATCAGTCATTCCCTGTGTTTCTTATTTTGATGAGTGGTTTACTAGTTAATTGATCTTTTGTCAGTTACTCAGTTTACTGTAAGTAAATTACTGCTTGTCAGTTTGTTCTTAAGCATTATTGTCTTCTTTATTTTGACATACTTATTTCCATTCTTTGTATTTTATACTCTGTATTTTGCATCTATTCTCTCCTCCTCTCTTCCCCTCCTTCACGGAAATGAGCTGCTGATACCAGCTTAGTATGTCTTTCCTGGTAAAACCTTTGAAATAAATAAATAGAGACACACAGCTAGGACCATCACATGCTGGTCATAGCAGGGCTTCATCATGTTTATGTGGTAGATCTGCAGCTCACGCTTCCTGTCTCATAGCTCCGCCGTGTAATTAACATCATTCACCCCCCTGACCACTGAGTAAGGCCTCTCCCAAGCCACCTATGATTTATTCTGTCAGATATGGATGAATGCCATCACCCATTGCCTGATTTCATACTCCTGGGCTCTGTCCCCATGGTCGAACCAAGTCTTCTGTCTCTGTTGTGCAGTGGCTAGGTGCTCCAAGGTTAACACAGCCTCATCAGAAAAAAGTCATATGCTGACCACGATGTAAAGTATACAGATTACTTTCTGGAGTACAATCAGTGTGCAGACTGGGGACTAGCCTCCCAATGTTTTGCACCTAATCCAGGTGCGTTATCATGGGATTAGGTGCAAAACACCAGGAGTCTAGTCCCCAGTTTTGCACACTGCTTGTACATAATACTGTAAGTAATCTGTATACTTTACTTTGCAGTGAGTGTACGACTTTTTTCTGGTAAAGCTGTTCTCAGCCCAGTTTGTTGTTTTGATTCCAGTTCAGTTTACTGTGTGCTGCAGTTGCATCTAGGCTGTCCCTGTTTGTTTGGGTCCTAGGTAAACCCCATGAGTTCCTTGAGCCATGACCTGAAATTCAGGACATACTACACAACATATTCCCTTTAGGAAGCAAGCTCACCCTCCCATTCATCCCCTTCCAAATCAAGGGAATCCTTTACCTTATGGCCAAACATAGGCAGTATAGCCTAGAGGTTAGAGTAATGAGCTGTGAACAAGCTTGGTACATCCAGCAGACCAGACCTAGGTTTGATTCTTACAACCTCCACTTGCATACTGTGTGACTCTGAGCAAGTCACTTAACCACCCAGTGCTCCCAGGTCACCCCTGAAAACAAGCACTTGTGCCTAGTGGGCCTTACCCAGTTACCAAAGACTAAAATAAAAAAATAAATAAATAAAAAACAGACGCTTGAAAGGTAGAATCCTGTGAACTCCTGAGGACATCCATATATGTAAATAGGACATGGTGTAAGTACTTGTCCCACTCCCTTGCATGCTGGCCAGCAAATGCCCTTAACATAGTCTTAAGCAATGCATTAAATCACTTGACCAGATCGTAAGGTTGGGGGTGGTATGGGGAGGCCCTGAGCTGCCTTACCTCACACCTCCCAAAGGCTAACCCTTACAGCAAACATGAAATTGATGCCCTGGTTTGACAGAATTAATGGGGGAAACCCCACCCAGCTAAATATCCCCAGAAATTCATCACCCACTTTTTCTGCCTCAGTGGAGGACAAGGGCACTGCCTCTGGGTTCCTCGTGGCATAATCCATGACTACCAAAATTTACCTCTTGCCTGTGCAGCTTCAGGTGCTGGGCAGCCCCATGATGCCCACAGCAACTCCCCAAAATGGCTCTTCAATAACAGGTAGGGGAATCAAAACCACCTTAGCCTTGTCCCACCTTTCTCACCCTCCAGCACTGTAGACAAGTCTGGCAATAGTTTGCCACATCTTTAAAAATACTGGGCCAGCAAAAATTGCTAGTCAGCCACCTTTTTTGTATGGCTGCCTCCTAAGTATCCAGAAATGGGTATGTCATGGGCTAAGGCCAGAAGCTGCTTCATATACTCCTTAGAAACTACTGTCTGATTGATTGCCCCTTCTTCTGGTCCTCCTTTTGGAGCCTACTCAAGATACAGATACATTCTTCCAATATACCCTTTTCTCTGAACCCTGAGAGCCACCTTCCACCCTGATGGCAAATTCCATTAATTTCTGTAGCCATGAGTCAGTTTGCTGAGCTTGTCCTCAGTTCCATGTGCCTGACCTTCACTAAAACACACTCTCCTGTGGGAGAGATGTCCACAGGTGGGCTCTTTTTAGTCTGTAGCTGTGGCTCAGAACTGCTTCTCCCAGCTCGTTCTTCAGTTACAACTTCCCCTGCTGCTGAAGGAGGGGTTGCTTCCACCAGCACTGCACCCTGTGTGTCCTCAGGAGCCAGTTCCCTAGCCTTTCTGCAGGCAGTGATGCACACAGTGTTGTCCCGACTGTCAAAATCATTACCTGTAATTACATCCATGGGCAGATCTGCTACAGCACCCAACTCCCATATGCCCTGGCTATCTTCCCAGCTTAGAAAGGTCTGGGTCATTGGCACTGAGATCACAGGACCCATTACTCCTCTAATTCTGGAAAACTGGTGTAACCCTTCCTCACAGGTGGGGCTTACCTTAATTTGCCCCTGATTGCTTGTTCATCAGTCCCGATCCTGGTCTGTTCCCTGGTTGCTTTTGCCGACTTCTGTGTGTTTGCATTGCCTTGGGAGACCAGAAAAGCGAAAGTAAAAAAGTTGGAGCTGCCAGCGTGGTGGTAAAGCAGCTCGGCAAGTGCCACACAGCTCAATGTATGCATGTTTAAGCTGCTTCCTGCTCGAACATGCAAGCTGGTGTGGTCGTCTCTCTCACCCTACTGGTGCTGCAGCGCTTAATGTTGAAAGTCGCTCAGCAGCTCTTGTATGGGTTCCACTTTATGTGCTCTGACCCATGGGACTCCAGTAACACATTTGGGGGTCTGGAGGCACACAGGAAGGGGTAGAAGTAAAAAAGAAATAACATTTTAATCAAGCACTCTTAAGTGCTATTACAATAAAGGGAGGCTGAAGCTTTAAAAGCAGTGAGACTGTGTTAGACATTTATGGCTCTGCTTGTCACCTTGGGGGACAATGCTATAGCACTAGTGACAGGCAGGGGGAGCTTCTGTCAAAACCCACTCTGCCACCAGACAATAGGGCAGAGGGGCAGCTAATGGATTATGGGACAAATATTTCTTGAAACTATTCAGAAGCCCCACAAAAGAGCCTTAAAGCTAGAACTCTGAATAAACTGTTTCAGTTGCGCCATATTTGTTACCTCTGACCCCATAATCCACCAATCAAAGTTCGGTAATCCTGAAGGACTGCAGCTATGGCTCCTGGGTAGGGGGTGTGGACAATGTCCTTGGCACCTATTAAATAGCCATCCAATCAGGTATCCAATGGACGTAATGCATATTACTTTTGCACACGGACAGCTGTTTTGGACAATGGGAAGCAGTGATTTTCTCTTCAGACCTGGGGAAATATTCAGCTTGGGGAGTTTGCCTGATGCTCTCTATGAGTGAGTAGGGCTTAGACTATGTTTGAGAAAATGTTTGGAAGTCTGCCTAAGGCTTCCACAGCCAAACTCCTGAAGACTTGCCAAAGGCTTTCTACCACCTGGAAAGCTGTAATAAAAGTGTGAAAAGTGTTTGGAGCCAAGACTTTGTAGCATCTGAGAAAAGCCCTCAGCCAGTGAGGAGGGTTGGATTGTATTCTGCCAAATGCCTGAAATGCAGGGATCAAAACTGGTACTGGCCCACTAGCCAAATGCTGGTAGATTCTGTATCGGACAAGTATGATTTTCCCTTAACTAGCCCTGTGGGCTTGTACTGGAGAAGGTAACATTTCAATAAATACACCAGCTGGGCCCATGGAAAAGGCTGTGAGGCTAATGGATTTTCCCAGTCACTAGCCCCATTGGCTAGTGGCTGCAAAACTTAATTTCAACCCCTGGGTTAAACAGCCACAGTACAGAGACATCCAGAGAAGTCTCATTGCCTGACGAATATAGTTGAAGCAAGAGAAGTCATTTGCAGTCCGAGCCTGCAGCGTGGTTGAAACCATCTATAGCCTGAGTTCCTGATCTCTAGAAATAGAGTTCCATCCAGCAGAGGATAGTCTGGGAAATCCGCCAGGTAGTGTGACAGTCAGACATTACCCATCGTCTTCCCCTAGATTTAGATGCCTGGATCTGTGGGGTAGGTGTGTGGCCCTGGTCCATAGTACTGGTCTGATCCAGCACACACAGAGAGACAGCCCTGAAGGTGACAAGCTGCCAGAGCCAGCAACAGCCCTGGGGGGGGGACAAGCTGCCAGACTGTGCCACAACAAAGACAGCTGCCACCCTGTTTATATAGCTCGAGGGCCCCAACTCGACTAACTGAGCCTGCTATTGCTACCCAGACCCTTTGTGTTGTCTGCAGGTCCGTGAGTAGACACAGGGCACTCTGGGGAGTTAAACTCAGTTCATTCAATGGTTCCTGCTCTATTTACAAAGTGCACCAACGCTGGCCAACCAGCTGCACCATAGAAACATAGACTTTGACAGCAGATAAGGAACATTTGGCCCACCCAGTGTGCCCATTTCCCTACCCATTGGATTAGCAGCAGATCCTAGTTAACCAACAGCCTACTTCCTCCTAACCCCACTATAAGTGCCTTATGACTGTCCCATGCATTCTTGCATTCCCCCACTGTTTTTGACCCCACGACCTCCCCAGGAAGGCATTTCCATGTGTCCACCACCCTCTCTGTGAAAAAATGCTTCCATACATTGCCCCTGAGCCATCCCCCCTCTATCTTCAAACTGAGCCCCGTTGTTCATGCACATCTCTTTTTCTGAAAGATGCTACCCTCTTGGACTTTGTTGATTCCTTTGAGGTACTTGAAAATTTCTATCATGTCCACCCCTCCCTCCTTTCCTCGAGGGTATACATATTAAGTTTCTTTAGTCTCTCTTCGTATAGTTTCTCGTGCAGACCATGCATTTGACCTCATTTAGTAACCAGGTTTTGAAACGGTGCTTAAAGATGCTATGGGTGTCTAAGAACCAGAGGGGCGCGGGGAGCCTGTTCCATAAAGAGAAAGCAGCAACAGATAGCACTTTGCTCCCCACGACAGTTGAGACTTTTGGGATTTCCACAGTTCCTCAAGATCTGCCGCTGTGTATCTCCCACATGGCCCAGACAATGTCTTCTAGCTTTCTACTTATAATAAATTAAGACTGGTAGAATATGCAGTGTCCCCTTTTGTATATCCTGTCCTGTAAATGCATATAACCTTTTTATTCACGTTCCAATCCCACTGCTGCCAACCAGTTTGTCACAGACGTGTTCTGTCCCAGAAATCAGTCTGCGGCCGATACCAGTTTCATAGCCCCTCAGATACCTGAAAGTGTTACCTTGGTATGCTGCCACCACTCTCTCTAATCTCACTCGGAGTGTCTCTATGCCCAAATCCCACCAGAGCCACTGCTCACACAGTACAGTGCTCCCTAACAAAGGGCAAATTATCCACCCTGTTCTGTTACAGCTGAGAACACTTGCTTTAGATATGGTAAGTGTAGCCTGCCTCTTTGAAGATGAATCACAGACTTGCCAATTTACCCCTAGATATCTGTAACTGAAATAACTCTGTCACAGATAGCATGAAGTATATACAAATATTTTAATACTTCAAGATAGTCACATATGTTACAAGATAATACACACTAAAGACTATGGGAAATACAGTATTTCTACAGAGACAAAAATAAACATTTGAAAAGCTAGGCTGCACACAGACAAATCTAACTCAAATTCTAAGTATAGTAAAAGAAGTTACCCCAACTTGTGAGTTATGGGAGACTTGAACCTGTGATGTTGTTAATTCAAAGTCCCAAATCTTAACTGAAGCTCTAATTGCTAACACTTAGAGATATGCTTTTGGCTGGCTGGCCAACTACGTTGCATCATCATACATGACTCTCTGACATCACAGGTTCAACTATTTTTTGTTCCCTGTGAGACTTCCCACTTTGAAAACAGGTACAAACTGGATTTGTTATTTAGACCCTGATTTTGCGGATTGCAGTTCATAGCAGCAGCACTAGATAACAAAAATCAGATATTTTGCAACAATTTGTTCCCTGTGCTCTATTGAGCACTTACCTGATAATCTTTTTTGTTTTCACTGTACTATCACCCATAATTTGTTCTGTTTTTCTTTGTTTTTGTTTACATTTCTCCCACCCCACCATGTTGAACTGGAACCCTCAGCTGCCAGCTGCACATGTTCATGACTCACAGTGCTACACAGGAACAATGGGAAAGTGCAGCACAGGGTCCCACAGAAGTAAACAAAAGACGTGATGCAATGTGAGGGGGGGAGCTTGGCTGAAAATTAGGCACCAGCCATATTTACTGTGGATCCACAAAAATGGAAATACATTTTAAATATCTAAACAACTAAAGATAGCTAGAAAAAAACATTTACAGATATGGAAACTGGAACTATGGCTGCATGCTTCCAGCCAAACAGCAGAATTTTGATAATCACTTCCTGATTATCCTGTACTCCTGCTTCAAGGCCTTTTGTTTCCCATCTGGTCACTCAGTGGGGTTCTGTCTCATTTGCCTTGGACTGTTTAACTTCAGAACAGACACCCTTTAGTTGAGAAGGGACCCAGCCCTTGATGTTTAAGTATAACAAAAGAACTGCTTACAAGACAGAAACAGTAGCTGCCATGACCCAACCTCTGTGACAATCCAGGAGCATAATTTCCAAGTTACGCCAGACCTCCCCCCACTGAAATACTTACAGATGCCTACAGTAGTTGATAATCAAACAAAAATTAACAAAAAAAAACACAAAACTCACACTGCAAAAATACACTGCAAGTGTTACAGTACCTTAGAGAAGGAGAGAGCCTGAGAAGGGAAATCCTTAGTGACCGTACAGCTCTGATGGATCTGCTTGGTCACTGAGCGTTGTTACTGTTGTGGGGTAGTGATGGGAGAGTCAGCTCTAACCTATTCTCATTCTGACTCTGACCTTTTTTCAGGAAGTTCAGATTTATTGTGATTTACTCTGGTTTTCCAAAACAGGTACATTTTTCCAGACTGGTCCAGAACCAGATCAAAGGTAGATCTGAACAGGGTCAAATGACGAGAACAGGTTACCCCTTCACTCATGTAAGCCCTTTCTTCATGTCATTTAGGCAAGGCAAAGCAAGGTGATTTTATGTATATAGTGCCCATTCCTTAGGGCTCTGGGCACCTCACACTCGACAATTAAAGTAATAACACAAACTTATACAGCAGTGTCAGGATCCAAAGCACAGCAGACATAAATACTTCCTCGGGAGTGATTTAAATACGGTCAGGGATGGCAAGCCTCTCACTTCCTGGGAGAGGGCATTCCAGAGAACTGGGGCAGCAATGATGAACACTTCAAGACATCAAACAGGATCTAGGATCTAGGAATACATAGGAGACTCGCATCCACTGACCGGCAGGGACAACCAGGAGCTTAAGGAATCAGAAGGTCTTTCAAGTAGCCCAGACTCAGACTGTGCAGGGCCTTGTTTGTTAACGAGCACACATTTATTTTTTCCCTAAACTTTATGTTTATTGTTTTAGTACATAAACATATAGTTGCATTCCAACATTTAATTTACAGAGGTATATATTGGCAAACCGGGAAGGCGCCACTCCTCTTAATACATTCAAGTTGTCCATTAAATATTAATAGACAGCCCGGTGGTGCTGAGGGTTGAGGCGCTGGATACCACACCTCACACCACACCAGCGACCTGGGTTTGGGAATGAGCCCGGGCCCCTGTGGGGCGGCGGGGGGGGAGGAGATCGAGCATCCATAGGACTGCTCTCTCTTCTCGGAGAGGGTTGGGGGGATGCAGTTGTTCCTGGAGCAGCCTCTGGTGGTGATCGGAGGTGCCCAGCATGGCGACGCAGCAGACGCATGGGGTGGAGTTGCGGCATAGCGTTGCCTTGTTAGCTGCACTCTGAGGGGAAAAAGGACTTACACATTAAAGAGAAAAACTCCACTCCTGAGGATAGATGAAGGCACCTCGGCCTCCTAAGCCCACACTCCCAACTCCGAACAGCCTCCTCTCGAACCAGGCTACTTGTGTGCCCAGCATTTTGCCCTTGAATAGAGTACCCTGGGTGAATTGGGCGACCCTACCTCTGGAGGGATTAGACCTGGAAGTGGTGCTGGGTTGCATGAGAGGAGAGGAGTAGTAGTCATGGAGGGAGGTAGCGGCTGGGAGCCCCCAAGGATGCCGGAAGGAGTTCTCCAGGCAAGTGGTGATAAATAGAGTAAAAAAAAAAATTTAATAGATACGTCATATAAGGGGAAAACAAGTTGATCTTTTAGATTTAACAATAATAAAACCACTAGCTGTGAAAAAGAGCCCATGAGAAGCATGATAATTAATTAAACATTATTCAGAGTTCAGAGAGTCCAGATCCTTACCCCCGAGGGGGAGAAAGGTAGTCCATCATGCTTTACATAGTAATTGCACTTAAAAAAGTGCTATTCTAGTAATAAAAGCCACTCTACTGATTAAATGGACAAATAGAGGTTATGCAGCTATTATGTGTGGTTCATAGCTCAGTGCTTATGTAACATATATAGTGGAATGATGTAGATGGTTGTTGGATACAGAGGCCAGCATTAAGAGGACACTGTTTAATAGGTAGTAGTATAGAATGTTTGTGCTTAGGTACTTGGATGCTTGAATTGAGTTGTTTGATAATATTTGATGGTTTTGGTCTTTCTCTGTATCCCACCTGTAGGAAGGAAGCTTGGTTTAGAATTAGAGGCTCCGTGGATAAGAGTGCCGCAGAAGGAGGAGGTGTTGGGGAGGATGTGGTGGTGAGTGCGACTCACCTCCAGAGCTGAAGTCAGCTGCTCAGCTAATAGGCTGTGTGGGGAGGAGTTTTCCCACATAATCCCGGGTTACTCACTGCAATTATGTGTGGTTCATAGCTCAGTGCTTATGTTACATATATAGTGGAATGATGTAGATGGTTGTTGGATACAGAGGCCAGCATTAAGAGGACACTGTTTAATAGGTAGTAGTATAGAATGTTTGTGCTTAGGTACTTGGATGCTTGAATTGAGTTGTTTGATAATATTTGATGGTTTTGGCCTTTCTCTGTATCCCACCTGTAGGAAGGAAGCTTGGTTTAGAGTTATGAAGCCCCAAAAGAATAATATATCAACGATTGTTCTTTAACTGAATGCTGAAGAAGTCGTGGCATGACAACACCCAATGAAAGGAATAGATGATCACCTCCTCCAACTCGAGAGTGTGACCAGTAGCACTTGTAGAGAGGAAAACCCCTTTGGGGAAACCTCTTAGGACCCATGGCTACTGACCTGCCCATCCTTCTGGGCATACTAAAGGAGAGAGATCCTAAATAAACTAAATCAGCTAAATCAGAATTCTGATTTGTAGAATTCAATCCGATGAATGGAGCTTAAAAAGAACTGAATTATAAATGTCCATTGAAGTAATTTCCTCTTAATAAAGTCCGAGTCCGAGAATCCATGTATAATTCGGAATGATGGAGAGTGGATATATGCAGAACCTTCTTCCGGACTTCTGTAGATAGAGGGCATAATCCAGGAAATGTATGATGGTAGAGATGAAGTTGATGACTGATGAATTCAATACAGGAGACCAGACGTAGATAGTTGTACCCAAACTTGACGTCAATGAGGCAGGATGAATAGAAGTAGTACGACTTCCTGATTTCTAATAGAGCTTGCATAGTACGTGGCATGAAGAAAGCTTGTAGCCAGACTACCGACTGATGAATCCCATTGTGATAAGTGAAGTATAGTCTTAAGAATTGACTTGAAGGCAACTGCTGTAGAGCCGAGCTGGAATAATGGCAAGCTGTAGAGGATATTTGGAGACACTGGTGCAAGGAATGAAGCATCCAAGGAGTAGAATATGGTGAGCCCAAAAGTAAGCAAGGCAGTGGGACTGCTAATCCGAAGTGAGAGGTAGAAGGAGCAGGGATTGCACCCACGAAGGCAGATGAGAAGGAACAAGACGCAGCAGTCAGCCCCTGAAGAAAGTGCAGCATAACCAACAGCTGGTGAAATAGGAGAGAGAGGCGGCTGATTTCAGGTATGGGAAGCGCAGACAGACCCATGGAAGTCTGCTGGTAGAATAGAGCGTGGCAATTAGTCCCTCGACGAGAAGCGCAGCTTTTCCGGCATCTGGAGAGGGAAGTAAAGAGGCGACTAGCTCTAGGCAACAGGCATACAGCCAGCCCTACGGAAGTCAGCCAGTAGGAATAGGGCATGGCATACAGCCAGGAGACGATCTTGAGTCAGTTTAGAACATGGTAGTACTCATTTGTAAGGCAAATATAGAATGGAATGGTGCTGAGGAGGACGGATCCAGTAGATCGAGGATGGCAGGAATCGATTGAAGAGACTGTGGCATAGAGATGGCAACTTGATTGAGGAATAGCAGGCGAAACTGTAGGTATGCAATGGTTGAGGCAGCAACAATGAGATGAGACCCAAATAATTGAACAGAAGAGTCTTGGATGGAGATAACTGAAGAGGCTGAGGCAAATGGAGTAGCATTGTCAGGGTCAAGAGGTAGAGCACAATCAGGATAAGGTCTTCATGAGAGGTGCAACTAAGTGTCCTGGAAAGGGTGAAGCAGGAGCAATTCCACATGGCTGAAGCAGCAGGGCAAAGCATCCAAGAAGGAATGAAGAAATGGCCAGATGCTTATCCAATAAAGGAGCTTCCGGCTGGAGAACACAGCGGCAGGTAGGCGAATAGTAGAATGCGGGAATCTCCAGGCCCCAATCTGGCGAGGCAGACGTAGAGCAAAAGTAAGAAACCTCCCAGCCTGAGGGGCGAAGGCAGGTCGTAGAAGCAGGTGAGCAGTAGACAAACCTCCCAACCTGATGGGCGAAGGCAGGTCGTAGAAGCAGAAGATTAGTAGGTAAACCCCCCAGCCCAATGGGCGAAGGCAGGACGTAGAAGCAGACGATCATGGTGCAAATATAGTAACAAAGGGCTGCCGGCCCACCGGGCATATAGCCTAACTACATGCAATGGCTAACTTCTGGCCTTGCAGTTGAGGCAGGAAGCAGAGTAGTAAATGACAATGCAATGGAAACGTTGAACTGCATGCAATGTAGAGAGTCATGATCTGCAAGTAGATCGCAGGAAATACGGAAGCATAGGTAGAAGGATGCCAAGTTCCTGAGGAACGCAGTATAGCGGAACGGCATGATGGTCGAAGGACCCCAAGCCCTACAAGGGAAAGAGGGCATAAGCAAGCAAGGTAGATGGACTTGCAGTAGTTGTAGGAGTAAGCTGCATAAGGTAGGCATGGTAGCAGGAAGCAGGCAAGAGCATCCAAGGAGCGTATAAAATGGCAAATGTTGAAATGAGAATCCATGGTAGGGAGCACTTGGCAAGCTGCCACGGCAGCATGTAGTCATCCGAATTGAGGTAGGAGCAGATAAGGACCAGAGCTAGACAGCACGATAAATGTCCAAGGATAACGAGGTAAGTCCTGAGGCAAGGCTTGAAGAAGAACCCCAATGTACAGAGAACGAGGAATTTGAAGGAGAGGTGATAACCAGCAAGTAGGAGCCGCAGGCAACCAGTACTGTAGGGCTTGACGAAACGAATGTCCTGGAATGTTCACATCGAAGGATATGAAGAGAGCTCTGGACAGGGCATTGAGACACTGTAAGCAAGTAACCGGCCATAGGTCAGATGTTGCAGGCAGGTAGCAATTATACCCATGGATGGCATGAGAAACTGCCAGCAGGATGATAGAGGAGTCCAAGAGGGCTGAACAAAAGATGCATGGTAGAAGTAATAACATAGTAGGGGGCTTGCACTATTGTAGCAGAGAAGAGCTATAAACAAAGCAAGCACGGCCTGAGTGCTAACACAATAATGGACATGGGAAGTATCCATGGCAGCAGCGAAACATATATGATGAATGAATAGACGCTAATGGTAAACTGCTAGCTACCTGAGCATCCACTGTAGAGCACCCATAGGTTTGAGTAGCAAGGACCAGAAAAGCCACACTAGAAGTGTCTTCATTGAAGTAGCACCCTTATATGCAGCACTCGGGGAATGTGCAAAGCACTAGAAGCATAGCAACAGCTGGAGTAGAACCAGAAGGAACACCCCCAGAAGTCAAGCTAGCTTGCCTCTCAATTGTCTCTGATTGTCAGGGACGTCCCTGATTTGGCCTCAAAAAGTTTCCTCCGTCCCTCATACAATGTGCGTCTTTGTGACAGAACAGTGTGGATGAAATTCACAAATATTTGCAAACATTAAAGTTACAGACTTGTTTTTCTTCAGAAACAAAGGATTATATCGAATTAATGAACCTGGGAAGAGGATACTAGCATATAGTCCTGTACAGCAAGACTGCAAGCCACAGAGGAGTCCAGAGTCCGCATAGTTCCTTATGTAAGGGCATGGCTGCTACATTCTGTGTACACTGCAATGGACCGGTAGAGCTGTAACAAGCTGTCTGCTACTAAAATGTGAAAGGTAGGCACCAAATGGAATGAGACATGTAGCCCAGAAGTGGTATCCAAATGTAAGATAATAATAAATACAGTGAAGTAAAAGCTGAAGGTGCTTCTCCAACAGGTGGAGTGCTTACAGTATAATCCAAGTCTGTAGTTCCCTGCCTCAGTCCTCCCCACGATAATCCGACATAGACAGCTCTACGACTGTATTATCCTTTATGATGGTGCTGCCTATCCCTTTCAAGTAAGTTTAAGGTATAAGGTTGGCAAATAAGAATAAATTAGATGATGCAGAGCAGCGTCAGTGACAAGCACGGTTAACCTTAGAGTGGAGTGTCAGTAAGATTCTCACAGTACAGGCATGGTTTGTGTACCTGGGAAGCTCAGTCTCCCAGTGAATAATGGTGAGAAGGATAAGGCGAGGCAAGCAGGAAATGGTAGTAGGAGCAGCGAAATTCACAGGCAGGATGCACAAGAGAGGGGGCCAGGTTTGCTGAGGGTAGAGGCGTCAGAGCAGTGCGGAGGTATGCAACTGCAAGCAACGGAGCGGAGCGAGTATAGTAAAACGCGAGGTAAAGCCGGTGGACGAACTAAGCGACGTTGCGGCATGGGGCCAGAAGAACCCTTCCCCAAAAAAAAAAGAAAACACGCAAGGAAGGACAGGGGTGGTGGGGGAGCAGGCAGGAATGAGGGAATGAGGAAACAAGGAGACAGGGAAATGGGGGGGGCAAACCAACCAGGAGGCAAGGGGAAACAGAAGGAAGGGAGGAGGAACCCAGCCCCAGCACACGACGGAGCGAGCACAGTGAGTGCGACTCGCTCTAAGCAGAGCGGAAGTCAGCTGCTTCAGCTAAATAGGCTGTTGGGGAGGAGCTCTTCCCCCACATAATCCTGGGCTACTCCCTGCAATTATGTTAACTGTCTAGCTTAAACTGGTGCAGAAAACAGTACAAAATAGAGCTAATACATCAACATCCTATAATAAGCACACGGCGCATTATTACAGAACTAGATAACATGAACTGAGATGTCCGTAGCAAACTGTGAAAACATATTTTAGCACTGAAACAGGGCTCAGTAAAAAACTTTGGGGGAAAGACTCTGATGTCCCAAGTCCAAGTATTTAAAAAACGTTGCATCCGATCAGGGAAACATATAGTTATATGTGCTTACCTTGTGGCCCAGCCTTAACCCCTACACCCACTTACCATAATAGACCCAGCTTTAAGATGGACATTAAAACTATAAAGTTCAAAGCATTTCTTCATCCGACGAATGCTCAACTTCCATAGATGTACGTGGTCTTGAAGGCGTGCACCGCTGACAAAACTTCAGGGCCTCTGCTGGCTCCGAAAAGAGGAAAACTTTATTCCA
Source organism: Neoceratodus forsteri (assembly GCA_016271365.2). Lineage (NCBI taxonomy): Eukaryota > Metazoa > Chordata > Ceratodontiformes > Ceratodontidae > Neoceratodus > Neoceratodus forsteri. Next base: position 245,160,681 of record CM057449.1, on the reverse strand, counting down.
ATGCACAATCCTCAAGTGGGCTAGGAAAACCAATCTATGAGGGATTCCTGTTTCTTTCAGCATCGCCCTTACCCCGTCAAATCATTTTCTCTTCTGCCTAGTAGCATACAAGAGAAACATAGAAACACAGACTTTGATGGCAGATAAGGACCACTTGGCCCACCTAGTCTGCCCATTTCCCCTACCTGCTGGATAAGCTGCAGATCCTAGTTAACCAACAGCCTATTTCTTCCTAGCCCCCACAAGAATTGCTTTGTGTCTGTCCCATGCATTCTTGAATTCTCCCACAATTGTAGACCCCACAATCTCCTCAGTAAGGTGGTTCCATGCATCCACCACCCTCTCTGTGAAAAAATACTTCCTCACATTGCCCCTGAGCCGTTCCCCTCTATCTTCAAATTGTAACCCCTTGTTCTTGCACATTTCTTTTTTCTGAAAGATGCTACCCTCTTGGACTTTGTTGATTCCACTGTGGTACTTAAAAGTTTCTATCATGTCCCCCCCTTCCTTTCCTCAAGGGTATTCATATTGAGCTCCTTTAGTCTCTCCTCATGTGGCTTCTCTTGCAGACCCTGCACCATTTTAGTTGCCCTCCTCTGGACTGCCTCCATCCTGTCTATGTCCTTGCAGAGATGGGGTCTCCAGAACTGGACACAGTACTCCAGATGGGGTCTCACCAACAGTCTGTACAGAGGGATAACAACTTCCTGTTTTCTGCTGGTGATGCCTCTCCCTATACATCCCAGTATACCCCCAGCCCTCCCTACTGCCTTCTCACATTGCTTGCCAACCATAAGGTCAACTGGTATGATTACCCCCAGGTCCCTTCCTTTTTTTGTTTTTGTTACCCTACTACCTCCCCCATTGTGTACTCATCCCCTGGGTTTTTGTTTCCCAGGTGCATTATTTTGCACTTCTTTGCATTGAATCCAAGCTGCCATACTTCTGACCATTCCTCCAACCTTGCCAAGTCCCTTCTCATCCTTTCCATGTGAGGTCGGGGAACATCTGAATCCACATGCCATCATGTAGCAGGGACTTTTTTCTTTGGGCCAGGGCTAAGAAGGTAGTCGCGGGAGTCCACCCTCTCTGTGATAACCACTACTGTGTGAGGGGTCTCTGAATTGTCCTGCCAGCCCCGAGAGGTAACACAGTAAGCTTTGTGAAATTTCTGTACTGTAGGAAGTACCTCATCCCCCAACTGCTGAGTGAACCAGTCCTGTAAAAATAGCATTAGATGATCGTCCTTGCAGCCTTCTGCCAGCCTCAAGATCCTCAGATTCTGGGCTCGTGCTTGGTTCTCCAGCATTTCCAAATAAGAACGGAGGTGCATATTTTCTTTTAGCTCTGTGGTGACGGCTCCCATGGCAGCATCCGCTTTTTTTGTGGCTTCGCTCACCCCAATGGTGACCATTTCAGTCACTGTGTCTATAGTGGCCACTCTGCTGGTGAGGACATCAAACTTCTTGGAGAGACCAGACACCAAGGATATGAGCCTGTTAAGTTTAGCTCCTAATGTCTGCAAAGTTTCCTCACTGTTACACTCTTCACAGTCTGCCTCATGACCCTGAGTGGCCTGTGTGGATGTGGCTCCAGTAACAGTTTTGGATCTAGCACCTTCCCCCGATACTTTGTCTTTTTGAGGGTTCCCCATATTGTACTGTAATCTTTCCACTACAGGAATTTTGTATTACAAGCAAGCTGCATCGACTAATATTGCCAAAAAAGAACTTTAGATATAAAATGATCAGCAGAGCACTATCAAACTGCAGCCATATTGCTTGGGCTCCACAACACCCCCCGCCCCCCCCCAACAATTAGCACACCTTGATGCTGATATAATATATATGATACTTTATTTTATGTGTTTTTTTTTCAACCAGTTTCTAATTTTAATATGAATGAACTTTCAAAATCAGTTTCATTACCAGGACTGGGTCCGAACTGGGTCACTTGACAGTCCTAGCCTGCTCAATAGACTGAACTGGGCCAAATCAGAGTCAAGCCACCAATTACTCTGATTTCCAGAGGTGGGTCGAAGTGGACCATTCTGGTGTGGGGGGGGTGTTGATCTGACATAGAGCCAATCCTCCCATCCCTATTGTAAGCCTGTGTAAGTCTGAATACTCCTGAACAGTGATGGTTACTATTTGTATGTACGTTAGAAAATGAAAGAGTCCAAGAAGGAAAATTCTTACAGAATGCACAGCTCTGATCAATCTACTTGGTCACTAGGTGTCACTGCTGTAGGGCTGTGTAAATCTGAATATTCCTGAAAAGTGATGGTTACTTTGTACAGTATCTATACCTTACAGAATGAGAGCACCTGAGGAGGGAAATACTGACAGAACATACAGCTCTGATCGAGCTGCTTGGTCACTAGTTGTCACTGTTGAGGGCTATGTAAATCTGAATGTGCCTGAATTGTGTTGGTTAATGTCTGTATGTACCTTAGTAAATGAGAGAGCCTGAGAAAATAAATCCTTAGGTAACATACAGATGTGATGGGCCTACTTGTTCACTGGGTGTCACTGCTACAGGACGGTGTAAATCTGAATATTCCTGAATCGTGATGGACACTGTCTGTAAGTATCTTTTGAGATGACAGATGTTGTTGGTGCAATATTAGCCACTACTGAGCAATTGCAGTGAGAAAGAAAGAAATGTGACCAACTGGGAATTTAACCCAGGTCCCCCCCAGTACTGTCTGGGAGCTCTAACCACTGAGCTACAGGCTCATGTGGTTGGAACTGAGGTTCCTGGACACACTTGTTTTCTCTAGTATTGCATATCCTACAACTAGGAATAATCAAGATGGTAATTAGTTGTTTTTTGATTCAATATTGGCCACTGCTAAGCAATTGTAAAGCACAAATTGTAGTGAGAAAGCCTTTGCCTTAGAGAGTGAGAGAGCCTAAGAAACAAAATCTTTATGGAACATACTGCTGTGATGGCTATGTTTGGCCACTTGGTATCACTGTTGTAAGTCTGTGTAAATATTAATATTCTTGAATAATCTTCATTGACATCTGTATCCTTTTATACTGAAACTTCTTACCAGAGTGCATCAGGAGGTTTGCTAACCACCAGCACTTTAAATCAGTTCTATACAAACACGTATTAAAAAAAAACTAATGTCTGCACCTATTTTTCAAATATAAAGTTTACCTTAGCACCTCATTTGTATGTATAATTAGTTACTGACTGGATGGACCATTGGTCTTTTTCTGTTGTCATTGACTTGTGTATGTTTCTAAGTTTCTATTGTTATATTGTTTGTGCCTCAAAATAGGCATCTGGTTAACGAGAAAGAAAGAAAGAAAGAAAGATAGATATAAGTAGGATCTTTTGATAGTTTCCTTCTGATTCACCTTTTCCAGGTACAGCTGGTGCATTACAATCAGGAACTGTATAACAATCTGACTGACGCATCTCGAAGTCCCAATGGGTTGGCAGTGGTCTCTCTCTTTGTAAAGGTGAGCTGGTCCTGTTCCCTCATTAGTTAGGGTCATACATTGCATTATAAATCAAGAAACCATTTTTTGTCAATTAGTACTGAAAAATTCTGCTCTCTGATTGGTTGAGACTGTTTGTTACCCATGTGTTTATGGCAGTACTACCAATGAATAAGAAAAAGTCCAAGTGCCATTCTTGCCACCTCACCCAATAGATCCCTGTTCAGCTTCAAGTTTTCATTTTCACATTGACACCATTTTTTTAACTGTGAAAAACAACTGACAAATGGAATCACTTAGCAGCTCAGGTTCCTTGTCTAGAAACAAATTATCTTTAATACTGCTTCAAGTGTTTATAGTTCCCTATGCCATGCTGTGAGTTCCATTTTGTTTTTGGAAGTTTCTTTTTTTTAAACATAACACCAACAGATCTTGCCCATGTTACCACCAGCCTGCTCCCCCCAATAACTCACTTGATCCCTTCTCCTTTTGTATTAATTCTGATCAGCAAACTCCATCAACTTTTACAACAGCGTTGTCACTCAGCTGTTAAAAAGATAGCACTGCTGTTACAGGAACACAGAGACGAAGCTCAGTCCTTATGACTGGTGCCTTTCTTGACCACCTGCATGCTTAACGGATTCCTGATCTGTCACTTCTAGCTCAGCCTTTACCTCTGGTCTGATTGCCAGTAACGTCAGTCCGTTGTCCATAGTCCTTTGTTTACGCTCCTTTACTCCAGACCATGCTTGAAAATGTGGTGTTAAACCCCAAAGTATTTGGTGAACCATTATATATATTTATAAAACGGGTAAGAAAAATCTGTGAAACCCAGTCTCCTGACTGGATGAAACACACCACATGACCATGCATTATTCCACAATGACTACACATCTGTACTTCTTCTCATCCCTTAGAACCTGCTGGACAGTTTCTAAGACAGATGATCCACTACAGGGCATGTGGTCATGCTCTGATGGTTGATCTCACTCAGCCTGTGGCCTCATGCATCACAATGCACACCAAGGTGTGCCTATATCAGAGCACAACTGCACACCCTGTAGTGGATAGTCTATTAATTGATATATATATATATATATATATATATATATATACACACACACTAGGGGTGAGTGGTAAATGAGTGAGATAAAACAGCGTATCATCCACTGCAGTGTGATATTTTTACCCTCTGCTCTACTGTGATGATATCAGACATTCACACACACAGGTCACAAAAGGTCACTGATATCATCACCCTAGGCAGCTTTCCCCTCAGCATGCAAGAAACACCTGTGCTGTTACCATAGACACAAATGCAAAACTACCTGAGATGTCTCACTGCTGCCTACAGCTAACTCAGTGAGCATTACAAAACACACCTACCCCCCAACTTCCAGCTCATTACTGTGATGCTCTCAACTTGATGCAGCCAGAATTCCAAACAGCACAGCTTTACAGAACAGTCTAAACTACTGCCTGCAGCTAACTCAACTACCACTGAAACACACTCTCACTTGCTCCTCAAACTCTGATTCTCACCCATTACAATTACTGTGACAATCTCAACTTCACTGCAGCCAGAATCCTAAAGAGCACAATTTCACAGAACACTCTGCACTCTGCCTGCAGCTAACTTGATTACCACTGAAAACAGTATCAGCTGTTCTGACACTCTGTCTCTCAGCTCATTACAATTACTGTGATGCTCTTAGCTTCACTGCAGCCAGACTGCTAAACAATACAGCCTCACAAAAGTATGTTTCTCACTCCTACCTAAAACTAATTCATTTAGCATTGCAAAACACACTCATGTGTCTCTGAGTTTACAACACTGCCAGCCCATTCAGAAAAGCTCACACACAGAATGAGCAAACACATAAACAAGAATAGAACACAAGACAGCATAACAAAACTTCTGAAACTCTTGGCCCTATTGTATATATCAAATACATGATGGGCAGATGGTGTGCTATGGCAAATATCGTCACTCTTGCATCGTGACCTTGGATATCTCACTCGTGCCTTCGACACTCGTGAGATATCCAGAGCTCACTCTGCAGGAGTGACAATATTTGCCATATCACACTCATGCCCATCATGTATCCCTATATATATATATATATATATATATATATATATATATATATAAACACATTGCAAAAAACTTTCTTAATGCTCTAGTGAGGATTAAAGAGAAAAAAGTAGGGAAATGTGATGTTAGGGTTCCCAACCCAAACACCCCACACCCACCCTTCAGGCAGCAACAGGAAAAAACATTACATTTTGACCTCTTCTGCATCTTTGCAAATAAGGAGTGGGTGCACTTTGGAGTTGTCAGCCTTAATGCTCACCTCATTTCATCTGTAAATGAGCTGAGATGTGTACAGTATGTGAGAATGGGGTGAGCGTTAGAGTTGACAACCACAAGGCACATCCCCACGCCTGATCTGTGAAGACGCAGGAGAGGTCAAAACATAATGTTTTTCCTTTTGCTGCCTGCACGGTGGGAGTGGGGTGTTAAGGTTGGGAACCCTAATGCCACATTTCTTTACTTTTTGTCACTTTAACCCTAACTAGTGCATTAACGACGTGTTTTGCAATGAATTTCCTTACTTTTTGAGATAGTATAATTGTATCCTCATTTGCCTGTGGGAGTGCAGGGACCTCAGGACCCTGCACTTCCATCCCTCCATAGATGCATACATATATGTTGGTGTGGCAGTGCAGGCCCCTATTTCTGCCAAAACAGCAATTTAGTTCCTTCGTTGTATGGCTTATTAAAGTTCCAGTGTTATCCTATGGGAATTTGATTTATTTTTTAATTTTTATGCTGTTTGTTTATGGCCCCTAATTTTTTTTTTGGGGGGGGTAATTATGTGTTATTCTTGTAGTACTCATTAAGACTTTTGTTTTGATATATAGATTGTTCCTTAAGTCAAAACATTAAGGGAGTTATGGCTTGTTGAAGTTCAAATACGGGGAAAAAACTAAGTCCAAATTATTTTTTGTATGAAGGGATCCTTTTCCGTATTGAATAAAAAAAAAAAAACATATGAAAAAGGATCCCTTCATATGAAAAAATGAATCAAGAAACTAAGACCAAAATATTTTTTTGTTTGAAGGCATTTATTTTATACGAACAAAACCCCCATACAATAAAGGATCCCTTAATATGAAAAAGAATGGGGGGGGGGCTATTCTTTTATTGCATGATGGCATCCTTTTTCATATGAACAAAACAAAAATACAAAAAAAGATTCCTTTATATGAAAAAAAGAATAAAATCTTTTTTCATATGAGGGCATCTTTTTTCGTATGAACAAAGAAAGCATACAAAAAAAGGACCCCTTCACGTGAAAAAATAAAAAAAACTAAGTTCTTTTTTCATATGAGGGCAACCTTTTTTTTTATGAATGAAAAAAGCATGCAGAAAAGGACCCCTTCTTATGAAAAAAGAATTGGCAGAAAAAAAATAAGTCCAAAATCTTTTTTCATATGAGGAGGGACATCCTTTTTCGTATACGTAGATACATAGATACTGTCCGCAGATAAGGGCCTTCAGCCCACCCAGCCTACCCATTATGCAAGAATCTTTGCTTCTTCAAGCTTTTCTGGAACCAGGTTGTACCCCTCCCCTGACTACCAATATCTCCCTATGCCTATCCTATGCGTTCTTAAATCTTGTAATCGTTTCTGCTTCCACCATTTCCTCCGGCAGGCTATTCCATTTGTCCACCACCTCATGTTCCACCTGAACCTCCCTCCCTCCAGTTTCATCCTATGTCCCCTTATCCTTGAGCATCTCTTTCTTTGAAAATTTGTATTTTCCTGCACCTTATTCTTCCCTGTGATGTACTTAAATGTCTCAATCATATCCCTCCTTTCCTCCAAGGAGTACATATTTAAGTCCTTCAGCCTATCCTCATAGGGCCTGTGATGTAATCCTTGCACCATCCTGGTTGCCCTCCTCTGAACTGCCTCCACCCTATCTATGTCCTTGCATAGGTAAGGCCTCCAGAACTGGACAGTGTACTCATGGTGTGGCCTCACCAATGTCCCGTACAGTGGTATTATGACCTCCCTTTTCCTGCTGGTGATTCCTCTACCTATGCATTCCAGCATCCTGTTTGCTTTTCCTGCTGCCTTGTCACGCTGCCTGCCAAACCTTGAGAACATAGAGACATAGAAACATTGAAGTTGATGGTAGATAAGGACCGCAAGGCCCATCCAGTCTGCCCATTTTTTCTACCTTATGAATGTGCCATAGGCCTGTACTCTGTCAATGGCCTATCTATTCATAATCAGTTGTATTGCTCCCTTATGCCTATCCCATATCTGTTTGAAGCCCTGCACTGTATTCATATCCACCGTTTCCTGAGGTAGGCTGTACCATGCATCCACCACCCTTTCTGTGAAAAAGAACTTCCTCACATTACCCTTAATCGGCCTCCCTCTAATCTCATACTGTGGCCTTTGGTCCTGCTATTTTTCTTATACTGAAACATGTTAGACTCTTTCACTTTGTTAATATCCTTAAGATGTTTGAATGTTTCGATCATATCACGTCTCTCCCTCCTTTGTTCTAGGGTATAAATATTGAGCTCCATTAATCTGTCCTCATATATTTTCTGATGCAGTCCCTGCACCATTTTAGTTGCCCTGCTCTGGACTGCCTCCATTTTGTTAATGTCCTTGTGCAGGTGCGGCCTCAGTACTGCACCCAGTACTTCAAAAGGGGGCCTAACCAGTGCCATGTAAAGAGGGATTATTATCTCCAACTTACGACTTGCGATACCCCTACTAATACACCCCAACATCCGTCTAGCCTTACCTACTGCTTTAGTGGTCTGCTTGGATGATTTCAGGTCATCTGTGATGATGATGTCCAAGTCTTTTTCTTCCCTTGTGATTGCCAGTAACTCCCCTCCCAACCTATAGGTGGCTTCAGGGTTTCTCTTCCCTATATGCATGATCTTGCACTTCTTTGCATTAAACCCCAGTTGCCACTCTTCTGACCATTTTGTCAGTTTATCCATATCTCGTCTCATTCTGCCCACCCCCTCTGGATCATCTACTCTGTTACAGATCTTGGTGTCATCTGCAAACAGACAAACCTTATCCTTCAGTCCATCTGCAATGTCACTGATGAAGATATTAATGAGGACTGGCCCCAGGACTGATCCCTGAGGTATCCCACTTATGACTTGTATCTCTTCTGACTGTATACCGTTTACCATCACTCTCTGTTTTCTGCCTGCCAACTAGTTTGCCACCCAGTTGACCAACTTCTGACCCACCCTGAGCCTACCCAGCTTATTAATTAATCTTCTATTGGGAACAGTATTAAAAGCTTTGCTGAAGTCAAGGTAGGTGACATCAATTGCACCCCCCTTGGTCCACCACTCTGGTTACTCTGTCAAAGAAATCTATGAGATTAGTTTGACAGGACCTTCCTGTTGTAAACCCATGCTGTCTTGCATCCTGTGCTCCTATGGATTCCAGGTGTTGCACTATCCTTTTCTTAAGGAGTACCTCCATAATCTTGCTCACTAATGAGGTAAGACTGACTGGTCTGTAGTTCCCTGCCTCCTCTCTGCTATGACTCTTGTGGAGCGGGATCACATGAGCCTTTCTCCAGTCTTCTGGGATCTCTCCTGTGCTCAGAGACTCACTAAACAGTTCTGCTAATGGCTCTGCTAGTTCCACCCTTAGCTCCTTTAGTACTCTGGGATGTATGCCATCAAGTCCCATTGCCTTGTGCACCCTGAGCTTAGTGAGCTCTTGTAGGACCCTTTCTTTTGTGAAGGGACTAGTGCACACCTCCCTCCCCCCGTGTCCATGGTGCTGAGCTGTGGGCCCTGCCCCACCTTCTCCTCAGTAAATACTGAGCAGAAGTATCTATTTAGGATAGATGCTGGGCAGACTGAATGGGCCTTGTGGTCCTTATCTGTCATCAGCTTCTATGGTTCTATGTTTCTATGCTTTTCCTTGGTCCTCCTCCACACACTCCCCCTTATCCCCTTTGAACTTAGCAATACCCCCTCTGGACTTTCTCCTTTCACTAATGTATCTATATGTAACCCATAGGTGGTGCTATCCCAAGGGCTACTGCCCCTGCCTGCTTGGCTAGAAGCAGGATAAGGGGCTTGGGTAATGAAACAGGTGCCTCCACCCGGAGGTCAGGGTTGTTAGTGGTCAAGCTAACCTGGGCACAGCTCTCTGGGACACTGTAACCCCCCTCTTTCCCTTCTAGTGTCCTGAACAATATACAATAATTACTTTCACAATGACCCTTAGGCCCTGTCCACAATACACAAGAAAAATCGCTTTGTAATGTTACAGAGGGTCCAAACCGTTACCGTAACGTTTGCGTTTATATTGGTAACGTCACAGAAAACGTTTTCAAGACTGTTGTTGAAAACTGATATTTTTGGCTTGTCTATACTGGATAAGTGAAATTCTGTAACATTATCAGTGGTAGGGTGGATGCACAGTAATGTTTTGGCCCTGTCTACACTGCACTGAAAATCTGTAACATTTTGAAACCGGTACAGACTGAAAATGTTACAGTGCATCCACACTACCACTGAAAATATTTTGAAAACGTTACAGGATTTCACTTGAGTAGTGTGGACAGGGTTAAACAGAGCTTTGAAACCATTACAGAAACCGTTGTTGAAACCACCTCACAACAGGTTTCTGTAATGGTTATGAAAACACTCTCTGTAACGTTACCAGTGTAAAGACAAACCATTACGGTAACAGTTTGGACCCTCTGAAACGTTACAGTGGGGCTTTCCAAGGGTAGTGTAGGCAGGGCCTTTCAGTCTGTAATGGTTTCAAAACATTACAGATTTTCAGTGCAGTGTGGACAGGGCCTAATTCACCAGGCAATTACCGACACTGTTTGCACTTACCACCAGGGCTGGTTCCTCTAGCTTGACCCCGAGAACCCCCTGTAAAACAAGGTTAAGCACAGCAAATAACAACAGTACAATACTCTTGGCACAAACTAGAACCATAGTCAGGTTAAATGCAAACAAAATTAAATCTGATTTATTCAGGGGACTTGAACAAGGGAGGGGCGTAATCAGGTTGATTTGCTTAAAAGCTACATCAATCAAGCAGTTATGCATGCAGTTCAGAGTCCCTACACAGTCACACACTCTAGGTACCCAGGTAGGAAAAAGGTGGTCTAGCCAGGAATATTGCAGCTGGTTGGGGCCCTGTGATGGAAGAAAGCAACATGCACAACACACACTATTTGTATTCCGGAGCCGGAAGGCTCAGTTCGTGAAAGAAAAGGCAACAAGACAATCAGATGACAACACTTTTAGATTTAGCTGTTGTTGCAGTGAGCTACCCTGATGCTTACTCACGATACCCAATACTGGACACAGGCAGGATGAAATCGAGACTACAGGCTGTTCAGCTGGAGTGCATGGAGAAGCAGGGCCCACACAAATCACTGAGGCGTCATTCCTGTTCAAGGTGTTGAGCAGGGGGCTGATTCCCAGGCCAGTTTCTCATCGATTACTTTTTCTGTGTAGCAGGTATTCTGGCTGAGCCAGTGTAGCAGGGCCCAGACAAGTGGAAATGGATACGGATTCAGTCTGTTGAGATGGATACAGCCTCCAGCAAGCAAAACACAGTTCAGACACACAATGTGGAATCAAATCACAACCCACTACAAGCACACAGCACATTCACATGTAAGGAAATTCTACTGTACCAGGCAAATGGCTCTCCAGTCGCAATTACAGAGTCTCTGCACAATCCAGGAGTTCAGAGGTAGCTGAAAGTCCTGACAGGCTGATTGCATTCAGCAAATCTTTGGTCTTCTTCAGGTTAAAGCCTGGTCACAATTCAGTGGCTTAATGTGCTCTCCAGATTCGGATTCAGTCCGAAAAAAAAGCACAAGTTCCCTCTCAGGGACAGCAGGCAGGCATGCAGGCCAAACTCAGGCCTTTCCACCATTCTCCCACGCGAATCCACTATGGATTGCTGCTCGAACTATCTCGAGCTGTTACTTCTTCACTTCCCAACTCAGATCTAAATGAAACTGCAAGCAGTGTGGGACTTTCCCCAAGATCCAAAGGGTTCAGTTGGCTGATCTGTCTGTCAGTCACAACAAGGGCTCCCCCTCCAGGTTATTTTAGGTGCCAAAAGCCCAAAACTACAATTCCCACATGTTTTGGCACCACCAAGCCCCTGTAGGCAGGCTCCACTTTAGAGTCCCAAATGTACTGATTGGCCCATTTTAGCAGTTCAGGACCAAGATGATGGAAACAAACAGAACTGTCCGTGCTGCAAAGAAGGCAGGTTAGAACAAACTGCAATATTATTACTACTCTAACAAATGATCAGCCAGCAAAGTTCCATTTTAGTTTCATTATGACTGCAATCTAGGCAGCTCTTAAAGAGACAGTACACAGAGGCTATACAGGCACTCTCTGGCTATACATTTAATCTGCTAAAACGCAGAACACCAGCCTGGTAGTGAGCATTTAGGCAAGCTCAAGGAAGACTTTTCGGGAACCCCCATTAGTAGTGGGGTTACATATAGAAAGTCTTGTCCCCTTCTTTTACTGTTTGTGCTAGTGTTTCCTTGGTTTGGGTCTTTGCCCGCCTTTCTGCCTTCCCTGTTTCCCTTAGGGAAGTTTGGTATGCCTCCCTATATTCGTCCCGCTGCATTCCCTTATAGTTCCTGTAGATCAGCCTTTTGGCTCTGACCTTTTCTACTACTGTTTTTGAGAACCAAAGTGGTTTCCTCCTTCTTTTGTTCTTGCTTTTCTCTCTAACACAATGGGATGCTGCTTCAAGTATTGCATCCTTAATGCTTGCCCACTTTGCCTGTACCCCCTCACCTGTATTTCTTCTTCCCAGGACTAGCTTCACTCTGTTGGCCATCTTATCAAAGTCAACATGTCATCAGAGATGATAACCCCTAGGTCCCTTTCCTGCTTGGAGTATTCTGTCCCCCCCAGTTGATATGTAATTCCTGGGTTTTTGTGCCCCATGTGCATTATCTTACACTTTTTAACAGTAAATCCCAACTGCCAATCCCTTGACCAGTCTTCAAGCTTCTGCAGATCGCTCCTCATTCTCTCCACACTCTCTGGTGTGTCCACCCTGCTGCAGAGTTTTATGTCATCAGCGAACACGCACATTTTCCCTTCTAGGCCTTCCGTAATGTCACTGATAAAGGCACTGAGGAGGCTGGACCCAACACTGATCCCTGTGGTAACCCACTTATCACTTTTCCCTCTGCAGAGTGACTGCCACTTGCCACCACTGTCTGTGTCCTGTTATCCAGCCAATTTTCTACCCACTTAACCACCTTCTTGCCCACTCCAGTATTCCCCAGCTTATTTAACAGCCTTCTATGTGGCACAGTGTCAAAGGCCTTGCTTAAGTCCAGGTAAGCCACATCCACTGCTCACCCCCCGATCTACCTCCCTGGTCACCCAATCGAAGAACTCAATGAGGTTGGTCTGGTCTCCCTCCAGTAAAACCATGTTGCCTTGAGTGCTGTAGACTGTTGGCAACTAGGTGATCCACTATTCTTTCCTTCAGAAGTGTTTCCATGATCTTTCCCACTACTAAGATCAGGCTGACTGGTCTATAATTCCCTGCCTACTCCTTGTTTCCACATTTGTATAGAGGGACTATATCTGCTCTCCTCCAGTCTTTAGGTACCGCTCCTGTTTCCAATGGTAGGTTGAACAGGGTTTCCACAGGTTCAGCCACCACTTCTCTTCGCTCCCTCAGAACCCTGGGGTGTACCCCATCTGGTCCCATAGCCTTATCAACTCTTATTGTTTCCAGTCCCCTTAGGACCCTTTCCATCGGAAAAGGCCTTCTATCCATTTCTGTGCCCTTCCTGCCCTTACTGTTCATTTCAGGCCCATATCTTGCCCCCTCTTCTGTGAAGACTGAGAGGAAGTATCTGTTCAGTATGTCTGCCTTCTGGTTTTCATCCTCTATGATGCACCTGTCCTCCCCATTCAGCCTCACAATCCCACCCTTTGCCTTCCTTTTTTCCTTGATGTACCTGTAAAAGATTTTGTTCCTCCTCACCATTGATTTCACAATGCGTTCCTCTGTTTGTGCCTTGGCTTCCCTAACTGCCCTCCCTGCCTCCCTTTGTTTCTCCTGGTACCTGTCCCTGTCACCTACCTCCTGTGTCTTTTTGCATGGCTTGAATGCAATTTTTTTTGCCTTAACTTCTTTGGCTACTACTTTTGAAAACCATAATGGTCTTCTCTTTCTCTTCCTTTCGCTAACCTGTCTAACACAGAGTTGTGTTGCCATTGTTATCCCTGATTTTATTGCCGCCCACTGTTCCTCAAATTCCTTGTCCTCCCTTCTCCCGACCAATGCCTCTTCTAGGCATTTTCCCATTTTTCTAAAAATCTGCCTTCTTAAAGTCAAGGATTCTTGTCCTTGTGTGACTGGATTCTGCCCCCTCCATTATCTCAAATCCCACTGACCGGTGATCACTGTTCTCCAGGTGTTCCCCTACTTTAACCCCTGTCACAATGTCCTCATTTGTGAGCACTAGGTCCAGTATCACCGTGTCCCATGTGGGTTCTATAACCAATTGTTTTAGGAAAGCTCCCTGGAGGGAGTCCAGGATAAACCTCTTCCTAGCTGTTGCTGCTGTGGGGAGGCTCCAGCCTACATCCGGTATATTGAAATCACCAACTAGCAAACTAGCAATACCTCCCCCCATGTGCGCCATCCTTTGGATAGCTAGCATAATCTCTGTCCAACTCCTCACCTTGAGCTGGTGGTCTGTATATTACCCCAGTGAAGATGGCTGACCCCTTTCTCTTTTCAACCGTAATCCACAGTATCTCCCCCCTCCCTGTTTCCCCTTGTAGCTCAGTGGCCTTAATATTATCCTTTACATAAAGTGCCACTCAACCCCCTTTCCTGCCTGCCCTCTCCCTTCTGAACAGACTGTAACCTGGTACGGCCATTTTCCAGTTGTGGTTGTCATTACACCAGGTCTTTGTGATGGCTACAATGTTCAGGTCAGATTCTGCCATGGCTGCCTCAAGGTCTGCCATCTTATTACCCAGGCTTTGGGCATTAGCACACATAGCGCTCCCGGATGCTGCTTCCCTTCCCTGCTTTGTTGGCTTATGCATCTCCCTGTTCTGAGCATACATTTTGCCTTTTCCTTCCTGTCCCTTGTCCTTATGTTGAGTTGTACCTGCTGCTGGTCTAATTCCTTCTTGGTACCCAGGTATTGTCTTTGCATGAACAAAAAAGCATACAAAAGAATCAATTCCTTCGTATGAAAATGAATTGGGACTTTGGGGGTTGTTTCTTTTCATATGAAGGGATCCCTTCAAATGGCCAAATTCCTTTTTTGTATGGCCATATTAAAAAACGGAAGCGAACTGCAAAAAAGGATTTTAAAATAAAATAAAAAAAACACATTTTGGGGTCATTTTTCCAACAACTTATTTATTTATTTTATTTAGTTTTTGTTTACCGGGTAGGTGCTCTAGCCATAGCAATGACTATTTTCAGGCATGACCCAGGAGAATACAAAACAAACTTCTGGAGATAACAGTAACAGTACATTCTTAGAAATAGTCAAAGTAATGGGTACATACAATACAAGCAGGTAGCAACATTGGTAGTACAGTATCACAGTAAGCGACACAGACAATCGCAAGAAAAATTAGGGCTTATACTAACATGAGGAGGAAATAAATTACATAAAATGCAGTGTCACTTTAAGCAGACAATAACTGGGTAGATTAGAGAGAAAGAAATGGAAAAGTAATTTTTCGATGACCAGAGCAGGTCTAGGAGAAGAATAAAGTAAGAGAAGTAAATAGTAGAAGTTGCAGTGGAGAGAAAAGATAGAGGGGGGTGTGAAGGGAAATAGGGTTAGGAAGTGCAAAAGAGCAGGGTTATGGGAGTAACCCTGTCAGACTGAGAGAAATTGCTGAGGCAGGAATGTGGTCAAAATTAAAAGGGTAGGCGAGGGGAGTCAGAATAAAACCTAGCATCTATGGAGGCTCGAAACAGGAGCAAATACAGCAAGACAAGAGATGGTGGTGCAGTGCTTTCTTAAAGAAGGTGTGGGAAGAGGCTTGATGAGTGGTTAGAGGGAGGGAGTTCCAGTACTGGGGTCCTGACAGGCAAAAGCACTAGAGCCCTTAGTGGTAGCATATTTAGGGATACAGACAGGGGCATTGTCAGCAGAGCGAAGGTCATAGCAGGAGGCCTTGCTTTGGAAGAGTACCGCTAGGGGTTTAGGTATCTGAGTCCTAATTATGTTGTCAATGATGAAGCTGAAAGAAAAAAGCCTTGATGCCTGAGGAGGAAGCCAACTAAGGTCAGAGTAGAGGAGGTGGTGGTGTTTCAGTCGATGGGAGGAGGATGCATAGCAGCATATATTATTGTAGGTAGCATCCCATTTGTGAAGACTTGATTTGCTTGCAGAAATATAGGTAGCTGCTCCATAGTTTAGTGATGGCAGTAGTATCCCATGGGCTATAGCAAGCCTGGCCAATGGTGTGAGGGCATAGCTGGTCCAATAGGCAACTCCAAGTTTTGAGTTTACAGATTTGCAGGTCCTCTGAATATGGAGATCATAGTTTAGTAGTGGATCCAGTGTGACTCCCAGGTACTTATTAAGTGCACAATCCACCTAGCAGGGCCCCAATGACCAAGATACATATGTTGATATCTGTCCAGGATATCATTTTTAAGGGTTTTAAAAATGTATTTTGTGAAGGAAAAAAAACAGAAACAAGATAGCAACCATACAAGATAAAGGATTTTCCTCATGAAAAAGGATTACTCCCATACAAAAAAGGATCCTTTTTCATATACTAACATACTAAAATGCCAGAAGAATAGGCCTAACGGTCTTTCGCGTCTGCTCGTTTGGTCAGCCCCCACCCTGGAAGCTGACCTTGCTGCTCCCCTCGCCTTCTCTGACTTCTCCCTTCCCAGTTCCGGATATTCTCTCTGCATTGGATTTTGCTTCCAGAACCCTTCCCCTGTACCTGTCCCCCTCTTGAACCCCTCCACCATCTCTGCCTCCACCAGCCCCCTAGGCAGCGCATTCCATGGCTCAACCACCCTCTCAGTGAAGTCGCACCTCCTCCTTTCTCCCCTGAATCTTCCCCCCTCCAGCTTCCACCCATGTCCTCTAGTGACCCCCTCCTCCTTCCTTCGAAGCACCCTGACTGTTACTCCCCTATTTACCCCCTTCATGTATCTGAAGACCTCAATCATGTACCCCCGGTCCCTTCTCTCTTCCAATGTGTACATATTTAGCTCTTCAAGCTGTCCCCCAAGCCCCAGATCATTTTGGTTGCCCTCCTCTGGACCCTCTCCAGGAGTTTAATGTCCCTCTTTAAGTGTAGCCTCCAAAACTGCACGCAGTACTCGAGGTGCGGCCTCACCAAGCAGTTATACAGAGGGAGTATCACTTCCCTTTTTCTGGAGGTGATCCCCCTAGCGATGCATCCCAGCATCCTGTTGGCCTTGGCTGCTGCCCTCCTACAAGTCTCCGGGTTGTTCATCTTGACATCCACCACCACCCCCAGGTCCCTCTCAGCCATTGAGACGTGTTTCAGCCTGCAAAGCTCTCATTTGAATATTTGCCCGGATATATGGACCAAATTATTTTTTCGTTCCAAGCAGCTATCCAAAATACCATGCTGAGCATGCTCAGAATCAACATTTTAAAATTTAATAACATTGGAACTGATTATTTTTTTTCACCAAACCAGTAAGAGGCACATCTGTGGACCAAGCCCAAAGGAAGTGGGCAAGAAGGTAAGATCAAAAAAGTTGGCTTTCAGGAAGTACAAGGAAACATAGAAGGAGGAGGATGGGGTAGTGTATCTGGGTAAGCAGAGGGGGGCAGGAAAGGCAGTCAGGAGAGCAAAGGTGCAAATGGAGATAAAAATAGCCCAGGCAGTAAAGAAAGGGGACAAGACTTTTTATAGGTACGTTAGTGAAAGGAGAAAGACAAGGGGTGGGATTGTAAGGCTTAAAGGGGAAGAAGAAGAGCGTGCAGAAGAAGACTTGGAAAAAGCAATGATCCTGAAGAAGATTTTGTTCAGTATTCACAGAAGAGGGGGGAAGGTGAGGGACCACAATTAATTGACAGGAGCAACATGGGGAGGGAGGGAGGTGGACACCAGTCCATTCACAGAGGAGACAGTTCTACAGGAACTCGCAGAAATGAAAGTGGACAAGGCATTTGTACCAGATGGGATACATCCTAGAATATTAAAGAAGCAGAGGTGCTGGCAGCACCACTTGTGTCCCTGTATAATGAATCACTGGAAATTGGAGTGGTTCCAGAGGATTGAAGAAGAGCAGATGTAGTCCCTCTACACAAAAGTGGGAGAAGGGAGGAGGCTGGAAACTATAGACCAGTCAGCCTGACCTCAGTGGTGGGGAATATAATGGATTCACTGCTAAAAGAAAGGATTGTGGAACATCCTGAATCCAGTGGAGCACAGGACCCAAGGCAGCATGGATTCACAGTGGGAAGGTCATGTCAAACAAATCTTATAGATTTCTCTGACTGGGTGACCAAGGAAGTGGATTGGGAGGGGGGGAGCGATGGATGTGGCCTACCTGGACTTCAGCAAGGCCTTCAACATCGTTCCACATAAGAGGCTTGTAAACAAGCTAGGCAGCCTGGGAATGAGTCCCAAGGCAGTAAACTGGGTTATAAATTGGTTGAAGGATAGAACACAGAGGGAGGTGGTAAATGGAGCTCAATCCGAGGAAAACAGGGTGACCAGCAGGGTGCCAGAGGGATCAGTTCAGGGGCCATTCCTATTTAATGTCTACATAAGTGACATTGCGTAGGGGCTGGAAGGAAAGGTATGCCTCTTTACCGATGACACTAAGATCTGCAACAGGGTAGATACTCTGACAGGGCTGGAAAAATGAGGAGGGACCTACGTAAACTAGTGGAATGATCAAGAGTGTAACAGCTAAGATTCAATGCAAAGAAGTGCAAAACCATGCATTTGGGGCACAAGAACTCAGGGGAGGCTTACATGATGGGGGAGGGGAGATACTGATGGCCACCAAACAGGAGAGGGATCTAGGGTAATCATATCAGATGACCTAAAAGTGGCCAAATAATGTGCCAAAGCTGTAGGGAGAGCCAGTGAGGTACTGGGGTGCATAGGGAGAGGTATCACCAGCAGAAGAAAGGAGATGGTGATACCACTGTACAAATCATTGATTAGACCCAAGCCGGAGTACTGTGTCCAGTTGTGAAAGCTGCATCTCTGTAAGGACATATCAATCATCAATCATCAATCAAGATTTATTCAATAGAGCGCATTTCTCCACTGTGACTCAATGCACTTCACTGTTTAAAACATAATACAAACATACAAATAAATACAAACATTAATTCTCAATAACAGCATACTAACTACTCATAAAAGCTTGGTTAAATAAAAAGGTCTTCAGCTCCCATTTGAAAATGTCCACTGTTGGGCTATCTCAAATCTGGTGAGGGAGGGAGTTCCACAGGATTGGGGCTGCACAAGAAAAAGCATAGGCCCCCAATGTCTTTAAGTGAATCTTGGGAACTCCCAACAAACCCTCATCCATGGAATGAAGGAAGCTGGTGGGCCAGTAGGGACACAGGAGATCTTGCAGGCAACCAGGCCCCTGACCATGTAGGACCTTATAGGTCAACAAACTGCCCAGTCATTTTACCTGGTTAAAAATATAACAAACAAACTGACCTTGAAAGAGATTCACCACCTTATCATCAGCCAGTGCAGAGAGCACAGCACAGGTGTAATATGACACGATCTAGGTAGACCGGTCAACAACCTGGCCACTGCATTCTGTACTACCTGCAGCCAGCGTAGATCTACCCCCACTAGCCCCAAGTACAGAGCATTGCAGTAGTCCAGGCGCGAGGTCACAAAGGCATGGGCTAGTGGCGGCAGATTAGCTGGGGGTATCAGGTGTTTAACCCTGGCGATGTTCCTCAGATGGTACAAAGAGATCTTGACCATGGCCGTCATCTGTGGTTTAAGTGTCAGGCCACAGTCCAAGACAACACCAAGATTCCTCACCTGATCAGAGGTGAGCAACTGGAAGTTTCTGAGCCTATGTCCTGATATTCAACCAGATTGCACTCTCATCCCCTGGCAACCAGGTTCCAGCACCAGTACCTCAATCTTACCCAGATTCAGTTTCAACTAGTTCACCCTCATCCAGTCTTGGATCTTGTCCAGGCAGGTGTTCAATACTGAGACTGTCTCCTGCTGCTCGGGTGCAAAGGACATGTAAAGCTGAGTATCATTTGTATAACAGTGAAAACTCAGCCCATACCACCTTATAATGTCCCTAGCAGTATCTTGTACACTGTGAACAACATGAGTAAAAAAATGGAGCTCTACGGGACCCCACATGGCAGGGACATGGGAGCTGGGGAATAAACCCCAGACACCACACGTTGCGACCTGTCAGTAAGGTAAGATCTAAACCAATTGTGGACTGTACTCATCAGTCCACAACATACCTGCAGGCACTCCAGCAACACCCCATGGTCCACAGTGTCAAATGCTGCTGAAGATGGAGTAGAACAAGAATGGAACATCTCCCCCAGTGCCCCACCACCATTAGATCATTTAGCACCCAAACCAGGGCAGTCTCAGTACTGTGCCTTTTCCTAAATCCTTACTGGAGAGGCTTGTACCTGTTGTGGGCTTTTTTTCAGGAATACTAACACTGGGAATTGTTTAGTGCCACTGGCGGTGGGTACCCTGGTGTTGCTCCGAGTTGGGGGGGTAAACATCATGGAGACAGAGGCAGGGAAATCTTACATATACAGTGGCACCGGGGTGGGCACCCCACTGTCACTTATCACAATTTGAGGGATGGGATGGAATGTTAGTCAGTACAGGGTGTTGGGTCCATTTAAATACAAACTTGGGTTGGGAGGGAGGGAGAGGAGGAGGGATACTGGTGATGGGACTTGGAACCCACCATCCAGTTGCATGTAAAGGAGGGTTTGGAGTGGTTCTATAGTTAGCCAGAACCAGAAGCAGTGTGATCAAAAATTGTGTTTTTCATTTTTTCATAGCACAGTGAGCAGGGACTTAGGGCAGACTAGGTGGTCCAAGAGGTCCCTTTTTGCCAGCATTTTCTATGTTTCAGTTCTGCTTTCATCAGTTTTGGTTGATGAAAGCATTATGAAAGAAATCACTTTTAATCAAACTAACTCAAAAATCTAGCTATCGTTAGAACGTTCATTTTTTGAACTAAACATGCGCTCAGCAAATGGCACAGTTTTTTAACTTGCATTTTGGAAACTGTATAAGTTAAAAACATACCCATTGTGAAAGCGTGTCCCTTGGGTCAGACCCTACCTCCAAAGTTTCAGGTTTAAAAGCTACAGATAACCAAAAAAAGGTCTTAATCTAAGTGCATTTTAGATTTTTTACACTTCTGTAACTTTGCACCCTTCCCAAACCACTTGAAGCAAGCTTTTCAGTATCCAAAGACCCTGGTGGACTCTGTCTGCTGTAGTTGAAACACAGAGCAGCCACCAGCTTCCTTAAAGCAAGGAGGTGATTTAATAGAGTACACTGAATTACATTCTTAATTTTGAGGCCTGTATAAGTAAGTAGAAGTCAGTGTTTTCATTCTCTGTTTTTGGGGTTGACTTTACTTAATGTAACTTTTATTTGCCAGGGAGGAAATCTAGCTGGGAGAATATCTGCAGTCATTTGTGACTAGACCTGTTACTTAAACTCTGTGAAATAGGTGTCTGAAAAGAAATAAGGCACTCACCAGGGTGGTGAGTCAGAGTTGTAGTTGATTGTTTCTGGAAGGCACGGGCTTAGTCCCACCTGCCCCAAGCACATCAGTTCCTTTATATCAGGGGTTCTGACATCACTTCCCCAGAAGTGCAAAGGACATACACCTGTTCATATCCTTAACAGCACTGAATAGGGGGTAACACATGCACACACATTAAAAACAACAACAAAAAAATCTTAAACAGGAAGGGAGACAGACATGTGGGGAGTGGTGCAATGCACTGGCTGTGGAGCGGAAGTCTTCCGGGAAATGTTCTGGAGGCTGCGTTGCTGCCCCATTTGTAGGCATCTCTCTGGTCTAAGAGAGGAGGTAGCCCATCTCCATGCCAACCTGGCGCAGATTCGAGAAACCTCCTCCCCACCCAGGGACCACCCAGGCCACCACCACTACCTCAGAGGTTGCCAAGAAAGAGGAGCGGTTGGACCATGATGGGCTCAGGGAGGGTAATAGTAAATGGAGTCCTCGGTGAAGAAAGGAGGGTTATTAATGGGGTACCGCAGGGTTCAGTACTGGGGCTGGTCCTTTTTAATGTCTTTATTAGTGACATTGCAGAGGGACTGGAAGGGAAAGTATGTCTCTTTGCATATGACACAAATATCTGCAACAGGGTTGATACACAGGGTGGGGTGGAAAGGATGAAAATTGACTTGGCAAGGTTGGAGGAATGGTCAAATGTATGGCAGCTTAGATTCCATGCAAAAAAGTGCAAAGTAATGTACCTGGGAAACACAAACCCAGGGGAAGAGTACACAATAGTGGTTGAGATACTGACAACAACAAAAATGGAAAGGGACCTGGGGATAGTCATATCAGATGACCTAAAGGTAGGCCAGCAATGTGAGAAGGCAGTAAGGAGGGCTGGGGGATACTGGGATACATAGGGAGAGGCATCACCAGTAGAAAACAGGAAGTTGTTATCCCTCTGTACAGACAGTTGGTGAGACCCCGTCTGGAGTACTGTGTACAGTTCTGGAGACCCCATCTCCACAAAGATATAGACAGGGTGGAGGCTGTCAAGAGGAGGGAAACTAAAATGGTGCAGGGTCTGCACCAGAAGCCATACGAAGAGAGACTAAAGGAGCTTAATATGTATACCTTTGAGGAAAGGAGGGAGAGGGGGGACATGATAGAAACTTTCAAGTACCTCAAGAGAATCAACAGAGTCCAAGAGGATAGCATATTTCAGAAAAAGAGATGTGCAAGAACAAGGGGGCACAAGTTGAAGATGGGGGGACAGCTCAGAGGTAATGTGAGAAAGCATTTTTTCATGGAGAGGGTTGTGGATGCATGGAACGGCCTTCCTGAGGAGGTCGTGGAGTCAAAAACAATGGGGGAAAACTCCAGCACTTTCTTCCACAGTCAAGCTATCCATGGTACTGCTGGGGGATTTAAGAATGCATGGGACAGACATAAGGCAATTCTAGTGGGGGGTAGGATGAAGTAGGCTGTTGGTTAACTAGGATCTGCAGCTTATCCATTAGGTAGGGAAATAGGCAGACTAGGTGGGACAAGTGGTCCTTATCATCAAAGTCTATGTTTCTATGGCCCTGACTTTATGCCTACCAAATGCCAGGTAAATTGGTTGAATGGGGGCAGAGTTATTAGGGTACAAAAATTGGAGTTTAACATTAAAGTACTTTTTCAACTCTAACATACAGGCATGACCATGTCTGTATAAGATACATGCAGTATATATATATATTACATGGATGAACCTTCTTCTTATTGAAAACGTAATCAGAAATATCCCTATATCCAATGGTACTTAACTGCCATATGTCCATCCAGTTAATCTCTACCTCTCAGTTACCAACTATGGGAGAGACATAAAGGAATTCTGGAGGTCAGAGGTGAGGGGCAGCAGACTTCTAGGAAAACATAAAGTGAACTTACAAGCTCAAATGGGCAGACTGGGTGGGCCGTAGACCCTTATCTGCCGACACTGTCTGTATATCCATATAACCCATGGAACAAACATCTTAATAACACATTAACACTTCATGAACATACTGCTAAGCAGTTTATTAACACATGTAACAATCCCTTTAGTAACACATGTAACAATAACCCCAAACGTCTCACAACCACTCACAAATACCGCCCCTAAAAACAGAAGAAATACAAAAATATGCCTACAATAACTGACATAGCAGCTGACATAGCTTAACAACTCTATCACTAATCCAACACCACAAACCAGCCTCACTCACGAAACAGCCATGTCCCATGACACTCCAGCACTTTCTTCCACCATCAAACCATCCATGGTACTGCTGCCACTGTGTCCCAGAGACTCAACACCACAATGCCACCATGCTCCGGACTGCAAACTCCATGCCACTCTTGACCACAGCTCCTGACCACACACTCCACGCCTCTCTGGACCACAGATGCTGCACCACTCCTCAGCACCATCCTGAAAACCAAACTGAAGGTCAAACTATTGCAGTCATGCATCTTTTTAAAGGAATACCCTACAAGACAAAAAATGCAAAGACCAAACCCAAAAAAGATTACGAAAGAGACCAAACTTTTTAAAACCATCATTATGTAATATATAAAAAAATCTAAATGTAAATTCCCATATACTCGTCAAATGTCACCATCTCAGGGCTAACAAGCTTGTTAAGGTCACTTGCCCTTCAGGCTTGTGGCTTTATGATTTTGTTAGCCCTCAATGGCAGTATATCCTTATATGTCACACTTTGCTATCAGACATTATATACATACAGTAGTAATGTAGGATCAGAATGGACTGTAGGTTAATCAAGTCTGCCCCCCATCTGCTTCATGAGCATGGACCAGAAAGTATGCTGCTCAAATATATACTAATTTATAGGGATTCACCCCCCTCGCCATACCCTACTATTAAGGGTAACCTGTGATTCACTTTGTAAGCAGACATTGGGCCAGGCTTACCTGACAGGTCTGTACCCTGTCCTGAATTAATATGGCTGACATGTGTTGTGGCAGTGTGGGCTGGTGCTTAGAGCACAGGTTTGGGAACTAGGAGAACCAGGTTCAAATCCCATCAGAGCCATTAATGCACTGTATAACTGTGAGCAAGTTACTGAACCTCCTAGTGCTCCCAGCCACCTATTTGTAAAATTGAATAGAAGCAGGACCCCACTGAAAATGAGATATTGCATCCAAGTTTGCAAAAAAAAGTTAAAGTCTGTTTTTGGGAGGCTGAGGGCTAAATCCTGTCCAAAGCTTGTAGTAGCCTCGATCAATGTGGGGCTGTAGATCTGAACTAATAGAAGTTCTTTTCCAGCTTGTAAGCCCCTCCCAATAGACTTCAAAATGTTGGGAAAAAAAGTATGGTATGTGTTTGTTGTCCCAACTGTTTAGTCTCTGGTTAGTGCAGATTTTACTACAGAATGTAAACACAGCAGGGACGCACCAGACGCAGGCCCTTGGTCTCCCTTGCATAATTGTACTGGCGGGTTCTACCGCCTTCTGGAAACATGCCATAGTGATTCCTTTACACAAAAGTGATCCCTTAAACTCCCCTGCAAACTATCAAGCTATTTCAACTCCTCCCTGTTCTCTCCAAAACCCTTGAAAGGCTGGTTGCCAGGCAACTTACAAACTACTGCTCCCTTCACAATTTCTTTACTGACTACCAGTCTGGGTTTTGAGCATCCCACTTGATATCCACCTCCCTCCTCACTTTCACTGACATTATCCTTGCCAACATGGATAATAGTCTACCTGTCTGACTTGGCTAAAGCATTTGACACGGTAGACCTCACACTCCTCTTGGCTAAGCTTGCTGCTGCTGGTCTCTCTTTCTCCTCTTCTCTCTCCTAGTTCTCCTATCTTTCTGGTTACTCCCAAACCATCTCTATCAGTTTAGCCCTCTTTCTGACCCCCAGGAAAGTCCAAATGGTAGTCTCTCAAGCCTCTAAATTTGACCACCTCCTTTTTAACATTTTTGTTAATGACCTCCCACGGGCTGTAAATTCCTGTAACATTGAAAAGTATACAAATGACACTGTTCTGTTTACCTCTGGTAACCCCTCCCCCCAAATCTCTGCTGCCCTGCACTCTGACTTCAGTAACCCCTATGACTGGTTTAGAGCAAACTGCCTAACCCTTACCCACTAAAAACTGTGTCAATACTGTTTAGCTCAAAAAATGCCTATTCAATGGTCCTTAGCTGGACGTAAAACCCCTAGATGGTGTCACCCTGAAGTCTGTGTTGGGAGTACAAATACCTTGGTATCCTAACTGACCAACCCCTGGACTTACCCCTTCAGATTCAGTCTCTGAGATCTAAGTACTTTAGAAAGCTTGGAGCTAGGTCAGCCCAGTGGTCTGTAGGGCTGAGGTGCTGGGTTCCTTACCTCCTGCCACACCAGCGATCCAGGTTCAAGAATGGACTAGGGTCGCTTGGGAGTCAAAAGGGGGAAGGAAGATTGAGCATCCTTTGATGTATCTGCTCCTTCGGGGAAGGGAGATAGTGCCTGTCACTTCTTGACTGCCACCCAGCCGAGGCGGGGGCACAGCATACAGGCCTTGTCTCTGCATGTCGGATGCAGGTCCAGTGCATGCAGTGTCTTCATGTTGCATGCACATGCCATTGCACCTTATGACCTCCTGGCAGGGAAACTGAAAACGCGAAGGAAGGACTGCACGCCCAGGAAGCCCATCTTGCCTGTCCTAACCTGTGCCATTGTTTGGGAGGACGGCCCTCTCTCCCAACACCCCTGGGGGTTAAGTTATGGGGAACATGAAATATGACAGTTGAGTCCTGGGAGGGATGGTGACTGGTCATGGAGACAGAGAGGGGTTGAAGAGTCAAGTCAGCACCCTGAAGGCAGAAAAAATACTCTGCAGGGAAAAGGAAAGCTTGAAGCCATCTACAGGGTCGGTGACTGCCTCTCCCAAAGTCTAAAAAAGTGCTTGGTTGAACATATGATAGTTCATGTAATCAATTTAGGCAATGTGGTCTATGACACTGCCCCACAGTGCCACTTATCCAAATTAGACTCACTACTGAATGCCTTCTGCAGGTTCAACCTCCGCAGCCCAGTACAAACCCACTACCGCACACGTTATGATCCCCTAAAATGGCCTTCATTAAAAGACAGACATGTGCAGCTCCTTGCTCCTTATGACTTCAAGTTCTGATTAAACAAACTTCCTAGCTACCCGAGTACCCTGCTCGCCCTTTCTGCCCCCTCCAGTCATAACCTGAGCTCCAACCTGCGTAACAGATTTCTTGTCTCCAGGTATGAACAAAACTCTGGCCAGCTAACTTTCAGTTACAAACTCCCACAGGTCTGGAACAATGTGGCCTTTGGAAATAGCCCACTCTCCAGTACTGCCCACGCCAAGCTCTGCCTCAAAGATGTAATTGCCTTGTATTGTGACTGCACCTGACATTGACCTACATTTCCTAGTATATCCTATTATCTGACTGTTCTGTTGATCTGCTGTTATGCGCACATTATCATTTTCATTGTAAAATGATACAGGTTTCATATGTACTGTACATACTGTGTCTAGATATACTTTTTCTTTTGTTTGTTGATCTGTATATAATTATCATATGTATATACTGTGTTTATATATTTTTTTCTCCCTGCAAATACCACCCCACGTTGCATCTGTAAACAAGATTATCCTTGTAATCTCTATATGTTTACCTGGTGAAACTATTTTAACGAAATAAGTATTTTTTTTTTACTTTCTGTTTTTCCTCTCATACCCAGGATGTCAAGCTGTTCACTAGCCCATCCTCAGATCTTGATGCCATGGCTTGTGGAGCAATAGCCGGCGGCCCCCAGATTCACATTTCCTGTCTTCTTGTAAGCTACCCTGGACTTACCCATCCAGGTGGGGTTGGCCAGCAATGAGCAGAGCCAACTGGAACTTTTCTGACTTGGAGAAGCTAGCAGGCGACCCAGAGGTCTTGATACCGCACAGGTGACCCAGAGGTCTTGGCACTGCAATGGGGGAGAGGGAGTGTGGCAGCATCATCCACCTATTGGGTCACTGTTGTTTCCATCACCATTTGTTCCCCCTCATGTCCCAACACATCCACCCCCCTCCTTTGATGGGTTGCAGCCCAAGACAGAAGATGTTTCTAGCCAGTCAGACATGGACAGTGATCAGATACACCCATCTGACTGTGACAAATACCCATTGGTATAGGGCTGAGCATACCAACAGCAAGACTTCACCCCTGTCTAAAGTTGCTTACTGTCCATAAAAAAATGTTGAGCTGTGTGTAGTGCCACACCTCTGGGTAATTTGAAGATGTGTGTAGTGCTAGCCCTTGCACAGGGTGGTTTTGAGTTGTAAGTAGTGCCACACACTGGGTTATTTCAAGTTGTGTGTAGTGCTAGCCTTGGATCTTCCCTTGCTGGTTGTGAGCTGTGGGTAGTGCCACACACTGGGTCACCCATGGGTCATTTTAGGTTGCGTGTAGTGCTAGCCCTTGGGTCAACCCTGGGTTGTTTTGAGTTGTGTATACTGCTAGCCCTTGGATCTCCTGTGGGTGGTTTTGCATTGTGTGTAGTGCCACACACTGGGTCACCCCTGGGTGGTTTTGAGTTGTGTGTAATGTTAGGCCTTAGATCACCCCTGGGTGGTTTTGCATTGTGTGTAGTGCCACACACTGGGTCACCCCTGGTTCATTTTGAGATATGTGTTGTGCCAGCCTTTGAATCATCACTGGGTGGTTTTGAGTTATATGTGGTGCCAACCACTGAATCACCCCTGGGTGGTTTTGCATTGTGTGTAGTGCCACCCACTGGTTCACCCCTGGTTCATTTTGAGATATGTGTAGTGCCAGCCCTTGAATCATCACTGGGTGGTTCTGAGTTATATGTAGTGCCAACCACTGAATCACCACTGGGTGATTTTGAGTTGTGTACTGCCATCCCTTGCCCCTGGGTGGTTTTGAGTTGTCTGTAGTGCCAGCCCTTGAATCATCTCTGGGTAGTTCTGAGTTATGCATAATCTGTAATGTGACGTGCCACACTCCTTTGTCCTTTCAAGTGTTGTGGCGCTAGCCTTGGGTCACCCCTGGGCAGTTTAGAGTTGTGTGTGATGCCACACCCTGGATCATTTTAAGCTGTGGGTAGTGCTTGTCTTGGATCAGCCCTGGGTGGTTTAGATCTGCTTGTAGTGTCACACCCTGGGTCATTTCAAGTTGTGTGTAGTGCAAGTCTTGGATCAGCCCTGGGTGATTTTGAGTTATGTGTAGTGCCACACTCTGTGTCACCCCAGGGTCATTTCAATTTGTGTGTAGTGCTAGCCCTTGGATCAACCCTGAATGGTTTTGAGTCATATGCAGTGCCTCACACTGGGTCACCCCTGGATCATTTAGTTGTTTCTAGTTCTTGCCCTTGGATCACCCTTGGGCTGTGTTGCATTTTGTGCAGTGCTACACACTGGGCCACCCCTGGGTCATTTCAGAGTATGTTTAGTGCAAGTTCTTGGATCAGTCCTAGGTGGTTTTGAGTTATGTGTAGTGTCACAGACTGGGTCACCCTGGGTTATTTGCGCTAGCCCTTGGATCACCTCTGGGTGGTATTGAGTTAAGTGCAGTGACCCACACAGGGGCACTCCTATGTCATTTCAAGTTGTGTGTAGTGTTTTCTCTTGGAGCACCCTTGGGTGGTTTTGAGTTGTGTGTAGTGCCTCTCATTGGGTCACCCTGGGTCATTTCAAGTTGTGTGTAGTGCTAGCCTTGGATCAGCCCGGGTGGTTTTGAGTTGTGTGTAGTGCCTCTCATTGGGTCACCCTGGGTCATTTCAAGTTGTGTGTAGTGCTATCCCTTGGATGCTTCTAATATCTTGTTGCATTGCTACCAAGATGGCGACCAGTGTGGGTCTGCCTTGAGTTCGTCTTGCAGTAACTGTTTTCACTCTTGTGTTATTTCATTTTTAATTCGCTTTAAGTTTGTTGTTTAAAGTCTGTTTTTTGTTCTTTGCTTCATAGTTTTGTGTTCAGGACCTGGATTTGGATATATTCCCCTCTCTGCTGTATGTGGCCATCTGCATAAGTTTGTTTTTTCCCTGAACCCGAGTATGCGTCGGTACGAAGTACAACGCTATTTTTCTTAAACCCTGTGTGATCTCGGATTTGTTAAAGACTTGGAGATCGCCTGAGGTTTTTTTCTGGGTCCGCGTTGGAGGAGGATTCCCGGGAACTGACTGGGCATTTTCAACCCGATGATGGGTGTTGTTTCTCCTTTTCGTGGTGCCCGATCTGGATAGAGGAGGTTAGCAGGCTACAGACTGGTGTTTGTCTCTTGTAGTGGCAGACCATGGAGAAAGTGTTGGGACTCGGTCCAGAAGAACAGTAGCTGGGACAAGACCCGAGGCTGCTGCAGGGAGGTGCGACCTATCTACGCTCCCTGTGGGTGAGGGGTTTAGTCAGAGGCTTACCGGAGGGTATTGTCTCTGTCTGCCCTGGGGGGCTTGCAGTTCTGGGTGGTCATTAGGCCACTCCAGATTTGGGGCCCTGACACTGGGGAGTGATAGTGTTGGGGTTCCCAAACTGGTGCGGACCTCAGGGGTTCATTTTGCCCTTGGCTGTCATGGTTTTGGGGAAATTTTATTGCCTCCGGGATCTGTAGTGAATTGGGTCAAGAAGCAAGTTGCCAGTCTCTGAGAGGGATTTGGATTACAGCCTGAACGCTCCTTGGGGGATTCGGACTGTCGTCAGGCCCAGTCTCGTTTTATGGTACAGCGGACAACAGTATTTGCCTGGACGGTGTGATATGATATCCTGAACCTTGGATTTTCCTAATCTGCTGGTCCAGAGAAAAGAGGATAAGTACTGGTGACTTTTTAGACTTAATTTTGAGTGGCCCTTCGGAGATGTGATTGGGCTCCTGTTTCGAATATTTGACTGGTAGTTTCGTATGCTGCTGTTGAGAAAATAGTACTCAGATTTTAAATGACAGTGGTGAGGGGGGTGAAGAATTTGGGGTCGTTCTTTCTAACTGGAACCTACTTTCTGGGACAAAAACTTCCTATCTTTTCCGTGCAGAGAGAGTGCTCAGTCTCTGAGAGCATTCGGGGAGTGAGAGTCCCTGACTGCCCACAAATTTATATTATTTATTTAGTTTATATGGGAAAGTTTGTTTATTTTTTTTATTCCGTGCAGTGAGAGTGCTCGGGGGGGGTGGGGCTATGCATGCAAGTAGTGGGAGTACTTGTTTTGCCTAACCAATTTATACTGTTTTGACTATTGTTTTTTTGGGGATATTTAAATTTTTTATTTATTTGTTTTGATTTTCTTTATTTTAAACTATGATTTTATTTATTTTGGTTTTTGAAATAGGAATACCTGGTGTGAGGAGATATCCCTGTTTCTATTTTTCATTTATAATTTTTGTTTCTTTTGTTTTCATGAAAGCAGGTTCAAACGATGAATGGCGATTAATTTGAGTTAATTAGATTTGAGTTTATTGAGTCTTGGTTTATTTATTTTTGTTTAGTTTCCGTTAGAGTTATTTTAATTCTTTGGATTGGGATTTGACTTTTCTTAACCACTACTGTGAGAGTAGAAGTTTATTGTTCTTGATCCATGTTAAAGGATTGTGATATATCGCTATCCCACCCCCCAGGTCATGCGCTGTTCATCCTCCGCTCTTCATGCCCTCCGCCCCTTTTTCTCCCCACCATTGCTTGTCTCCATCTATCAATGCTGCCGGGCTTTGGGAATTGCCCGCAGGAGGTTGGGGAGGGGCTGGGGGTATGAACAGCAGAGGAAGGATGGGGGGCACTCACATCGGGGTGGTTAAGCCTAGAAGACTCCCTGGGGTGAAATGGAGTGCAGAACGTGGACCTTTCTCCATACCCAAGGGCACCACTACTATAAATGGTGGGTAGGTGGCTGGGGCATCCCAGGAGTTCTGTCCAACTCAGGCAGTGTTATGCAATGCCAGGTCTGTTGTGAACAAGACTGCTATTGTTGCAGACTTGGTGGGTACAGCGGACCTGGCTTGCATCACCAAAACCTGGCTGGATGGTAATGCTGGCCCCATACTCGAGGCAGCAGTTCCAGCCGGGTATTCTGTGATAAACTACACGAGATTGGATCGCAGGGGTGGGGGGGCTTGTGGTCTGTTTCAAAACCAAATTGGATCTCACTAGTGTCCCAGTTGAGGAGACCAGATCATTCAAATGTGTTGTAGTGGCAGGAGGGGGTTATAGGATGGCTCTCGTTTATCGTCCACACAGAGAAGAGAAGCTATTCCTTAAGGAAGTGGTGGACTTCATCGTCAACCTGGTAGATGAGTTGCCCAGGTTGATAGTGATGGGTGACTTGAATGCCTGGATCGACGATGAACTCTCGTAATTTGGACAGCACTTCCTCCAATTGATGAACTCATTGGGCCTCTCACAGGTGGTTACCTCTGCCACTCATAAACATGGCCATTCCCTTGACCTGGTCTTCCTCCTGGGGATGGAAGCCTCTGACATGGGGGTGGAACCTGTTGGATGATCTGACCATTACACTGTAGATTCAATTTTTGCACCCCTCTGCGTAGGCCAACCCCTGTGAAAATGGTCATGTACCGCCCTTTACGGGATGTGACTCCCGATGGTCTAACTGCGGTGCTTGATCTATCAGAATTTCCTGTGATGAGCTTGGATCCAGAGGTTCTGGTTCTGGCTTATAACAAGGCCATTACCTCTGCACTGAATTCCATTGCTCCAATCCATGTGCGCCCTCTCTCCCTTCACCCTCAGTCGCCATGGTTTGATGGGGACTTGAGGGAGTTGCGGCAACTAGGACAAAGGTTAGAGAGGTGCTGGTGGAAATCCAGCTTAGATGTCAACATCTTAGATTCCTAGAGCATTATCAACTCTATCAGTCAGCAATTACTCGTAAGAAGGCAGTATTCCTGTCCGGGGAAATTGCTGCTGCTCAGAACCGACCAGCCCAGTTCTTTTGAACCGTAGACAGGCTGTGTAACCCAGCCTGTCTACAGGTTCATAGAGCCTTTTCACAACCACAACTGCAGTGTGAGGAGCTTGCTCAGTTCTTTGCAGATAAGGTGGACGACATCAGGGTGGAGACCTGCACTGCACTCTCTGCGGGAGTTGCCGTGGACCAGCCCCCAGTCGCAATCCCTCTGTTTTCCTGGAGTTCCTTCAAAAGGCCGGAAATTGAGCATGTTATGAGGATTTCCAGGGTATGCGCACTACATGCTGTAGTTTAGACCCGGGTCCTACAGCCCCGATTATGGGCTGTGAGGAGGTTATCATCCCGGTTCTGGCAAGGATAGTATGGGGCTCCTTAGACTCTGGTGAATACCACCACTCCCTGAAGGAGGCAGTGGTGACACCAGTGTTGAAGAAGGCTTCTTTGGACCCAGACTCCCTAGCTAACTATAGGCCTATCTCGAACCTTCCCTTCATGGGGAAGGTAATTGAGAAAGTAGTGGCTGCCCAGTTGGACAACCATTTGACCATCCTTAACATTTATGACCCTCTTCAATCGGGTTTTCAAAAGAGGCACAGCACTGAGACTGCGCTGGTTCAGGTGCTCAATGATCTCCTGATGGTGAAAGACCAGAAAAAATGGTCTATTTTGGTCCTGTTGGATCTGTCAGCAGCATTTGACACCGTAGACCACGGGGTGTTGCTTGAGCGCCTGAGATGCATCTGTGGGCTTTCAGGTTCGGTTCACAGATGGTTCACTTCTTTCCTCACTGGTAGAGCTCAGAGGGTGGTGTTGGGGGTATTTTCCTCCGATCCTACCTCTCTGTCTTGTGGGGTGTGCCTCAGGGCTCTGTGCTGTCTCCCATGTTGTTTGCGGTGTACATGCTTCCCCTCAGAGACATTGTAAGACGATATGGGCTGGAGTTTCATTGTTATGCTGATGATACCCAGCTCTATCTGTCTTTTGCACCAGACCAGAATGGAGCACTCTCGGTGTTTAACAACTGCCTTGGCGAGATCCAAGGTTGGATGAGGTCCAAATGGCTGAAGTTGAATTCTGGGAAGACGGAGGTGATGGTCATGGATCCTGGTCGCCAGATAGGGGGGTGGGGAGCAAATCATCCCACGGGTTTATTCCTGGGGATGTTGAACTCCCCATCTCTGAACAGGTACGTGACCTAGGGGTGATTCTTAACGATTGGCTGACACTACGTGCTCAGGTGTCAGCTGTCGCTGTTATCTTTTCAACATCTGAGGAACATCGCTAGGATCAAGCACCTTGTTCCGTCTGGGGACTTGCCTACACTTATTAACACCTTTGTGACCTCGTGTTTGGATTATTGCAACTCCCTTTACTTTGGGCTTCCAGGGGTTGATATCCACAGCTCGCAGCTGGTGTAGAACTCAGCAGCCCAGTTGTTAATGGGGATTCCTCATTCTTCCCACATTACACCAGCGCTGTGGGATCTGCACTGGCTGCCGGTTCAGTGGAGGATCACCTTTAAAGTTGGTTTACTGACATACAAAGCCCTACACGGTTTGGGCCCCTACTACCTGAAAGAGCTTCTGGTTCCTTACCTCCCAGAGTGACCACTCTGCTCAGCCAACGAGGGGTTGCTAGAGATTCTGAGGGTAGCTTTAAAATCTTCTGGTGCCCAAGCGTTTATGTTCATGGTGCCGACCCTCTGGAATTCTCTATCCCATTGGATTAGAGAGTGCATGACTGTGGGGGGGGGGTTTAAACAAGCTTTGAACTCTTTCCTATGGAAGAAGGCATATGGGGATGGTGCAGACATGGATTGATATTATTGATTTTATTGATTTTATGATATTTTATTGTTGATGTTATTTTAAATGTACTGTGCCTTGATTTTTGAAAGGCGCACTATAAATAAAGATTATTATTATTACCTCTGGGTTGTTCAGAGTTGTGCACAGTGCCACACACTGGGTCACCCCTGGGTTATTTCAAGTTGTGTGTAGTGCTAGTCATTTGTGGGTCTTTCAAGTTGTGTGTAGTGCTAGTTCTTGGGTTACCTCTGAGTGGTTCTGAGTTGTGTATAATGCCACACCGCTTGTCACCCTTAGGTCATTTCAAGTTGTGTGTAGTGCTAGCCCTTGGATGACCTTTGTGTGGTTTTCAGGTGTGTGTACTGCCACACACTGTGTCAGCTTGGGTCATCATTTCAAGTTGTGTGTAGTATTAGCACTTGGATCACCCCTTGGTGTTTCTGAGTTGTGCGTAGTGTCACACGCTAGATCACCCAGGGTGGTTTTGAGTTGTGTGTAGTACCAGTTCTTGGATCACCCCTGGCAGGTTTTGAGCTGTGTGTAATGCCAGCCCTTGAATCACTCCAGGGTGGTCTTGAGCTATATACAGTGCAACACACTGGGTCACCTCCAGTGGTTTTGAGTTGTGTGTAGTGCTAGCCCTTGTATCACCCCTGGGAGGTTTTGAGTTGTGTGTTGTGCCACACACTGGGTCACCCCTGGATGGTTTTGAGTTGTGTGTAGTGCCAGCCATGAATCACCCCTGGGTGGTTTTGCGTCATGTGTAGGGCCAACTATTGAATCACCCCTGGGTGGTTTTGAGTTGTGCATAGTACCATTCCTTGACTCACCCCTCATGGTTTTCAGTTGTATGTACTGCCTCACACTGTGTCACCCCAGGTCATTCCAAGGTGTGAGTAGTGATATCCCTTGACTCACCCTGGGAGATTTTGAGTTGTGTGTAGTGCTATCTCTTGGCTCACCCCTGGGTGGTTTTGAGTTGTGTGTAGTGCCACCCTAGCCACTGTATCCCACAGGGAAACGTTCAAATTGGACTCAGAGATGAGTGATGCATTGTGTTGAAACAGTTCACCATGACTCTCCAGAAACAGAAGCACACAACACTGTTGGCATTGGAACTATTCTTTTTACTTTAAGTACTTAGTAGTTCAAAAAAGGTGCTAAATTGCTGTAAATGAGTACATACTCAAATCTAGAACTTTTCCAAGTTGAGTGAGGTTACTTGTGGTGCTGAGGCTGTAGGCAGGATCACCCCGGGTGGTTTTGAAGTGTGTGTAGTGCCACACACTCAATCATTTCAAGTTATGTGTAGTGCTAGCCCTTGGATCACCTCTGGGTTGTTTAGAGTTATGCATAATTCCACACACTGGGTCATCCCAGGGTCATTTCAATTTGCGTGTAGTGCTAGCCCTTGGGTCACCCCCGGGTGATTCTGAATTGTGTGTAGTGCCACAAACTGGGTCACCCCGGGTCATTTCAAGTTGTATGTAGTGCTAGCCCTTGGATCACCCCTGTGTGGTTTTGAGGTGACATAGAAACATAGAAACATAGAAGTTGATGGCAGATAAGGACCGCAAGGCCCATCCAGTCTGCCCATTTCTTTTTCTACCTTATAAATGTGCCATCGGCCTTTGCTCTGTCAGTGACCTATCTATTCATAGTCATTTGTATTGCTCCCTTATGCCTATCCCATGTCTGTTTGAAGCCCTGCACTGTATTCATAGCCACCACTTCTTGTGGTAAGCCATTCCATGCATCTACCACCCTTTCTGTGAAAAAGAATTTCCTCACATTCCCCCTTAATCGGCCTCCCTCTAATCTCATGCTGTGTCCTCTTGTCCTGCTATTTTTCTTATATTTAAACATGTTAGACTCTTTCACCTTGTTTATGCCCTTAAGGTGTTTAAATGTCTCGATCATATCACCTCTCTCCCTCCTTTGCTCAAGGGTATACATATTGAGCTCCGTTAATCTGTCCTCATATGTCTTCTGATGCAGTCCCTGCACCATTTTGTTGCCCTTCTCTGGACTGCCTCAATTTGGTTAATGTCCTTGTGAAGGTGTGGCCTCCAATACTGCACTGCAGTACTCCAGATGGGGCCTAACCAATGTCTTGTACAGAGGATTATTACCTCCCTCTTACGATCTTGTGATACTCCTACTAATACACCCTAACACCCCTTAGCCTTACCTACTGCTTTAGAGGTCTGCTTTGATGATTTTAGGTCATCAGTGATGATGATGCCCAAGTCTCTTTCTTCCTTTGTGACTGCTAGCAACTCCTCCCAGCCTATAAGTGGCTTCAGGGTTTCTTCCTATGTGCATGATTTTGCACTCCTTTGCATTAAATCCCAGTTGCCACTCTTCTGACCATTCTGCTAGTTTATCCAGATCTCTTCTCATTCTGCCCACCCCATCTGGATCATCTACTCTGTTGCAGATCTTGGTGTCATCTGCAAACAGACAAGCCTTACCCTCTAGTCCATCCTGAGGTCACTAATGAAGATGTTGAATAGGACTGGCCCCAGGACTGATCCCTGAGGTACCCCACTTGTGACTTGCATCTCTTCTGACTGTATATCATTTACCACCACTCTCTGTTTTCTGCCAGTCAACCAGTTTGCCACCCAGTTGACCAACTTCTGACCCACCCTGAGCCCACCTAGCTTATTTATCAATCTTCAATGTGGAACAGTGTCAAAAGCTTTGCTGAAGTCAAGGTAGGCGACATCAACTGCACCCCCTTGGTCCACCACTCTAGTTACCCAGTCAAAGAAATCTATGAGATTAGTTTGACAGGACCTTCCTTTGTAAACCCATGCTGTCTTGGATCCTGTGCTCCTATGGATTCCAGGTGTTGCACTATCCTTTCCTTAAGGAGTGCCTCCATAATCTTGCCCACTACTGAGGTAAGACTGACCGGTCTGTAGTTCCCCGCCTCCTGCTACCACTCTTGTGGAGTGGGATCACATGAGCCCTTCTCCAGTCTTCTGGGACCTCTCCTGTGCTCAGAGACTCACTAAACAATTCTGCTAATGGCTCTGCTAGTTCCTCCTTTAGCTCCTTAAGTACCCTGGGATGTATGCCATCAGGTCCCATTGCCTTATCCACCTGAGCTTAGCAAGCTCTTGTAGGACCCTTTCTTTTGTGAAGGAGTAGTGCTCACCTCCCTCCCCACTGTGTCCATGATGCTGAGCTGTGGGCCCTGCCCTCACCTTCTCTTCAGTAAATACTGAGCAAAAGTATCTATTTAGGATAGATGCCTTTACAGGGTCCTCCTCCTCACATGCTCCCTTTTCTCCATTAAGCTTAGCACACTCTCTGGACTTTCTCCTTTCACTAATGTATCTATAGAAAGTCTTGTCACCTTCTTTTACTGTTCGTGCTAGTGTTTCCTCAGTTTGGGACTTTGCCTGCCTTACTGCCTTACCTGCTTCCCTTAGGGCAGTTTGGTATGCCTCCCTATCTTCATCCCGCTGTGTTCACTTATATTTTCTGAAGGCCAGCCTTTTGGCTCTGACCTTTTCTGCTACTGTATTTGAGAACCAAAGTGGTTTCCTTCTTCTTTTGCACTTCCTTTTCTGTCTAACACAATGGGATGTTGCTTCAAGTATTGTATCCTTAATGCTTGCCCACTTTGCCTGTACCTGCTCACCTGTGTTTCTTTTTGCCAG
Source organism: Neoceratodus forsteri (assembly GCA_016271365.2). Taxonomy (NCBI): domain Eukaryota; kingdom Metazoa; phylum Chordata; order Ceratodontiformes; family Ceratodontidae; genus Neoceratodus; species Neoceratodus forsteri. The sequence continues at coordinate 245,122,986 of CM057449.1, read as the reverse complement.
GGCTGGCTTAACTCTGTTGGCCATCTTATCAAAGTCAGCTCCTCTGAAGTGCCATATTTTTGCCTTGGAATGGGATGATTTAGATGTAGTAGCCAAATTGAACCATACCATGTGATGGTCACTGGCCCCCAGGTGACCTTCTACCTGGAGATCTGTGATCCCTTCTTTGTTAGTCAGTACTAGATCTAGGATAGCCCTGTCTCTTGTGGGTTGCTGTATCAGTTGTTTGAGGCCCTCCCCCTGCAGGGAATCCACTATGTGTCTAGTTCTGGCAGATGTTCCTGCTGGTATTGACCAATCTGTATCTGGCATGTTGAAGTCTCCCATTATCAGAACCTCCCTTTAGCTGTCATGTTTTGTATATCTTCTAACAGTAATGTGTCTATGTCCTCCTCTGGTCTGGGGGCCTGTAGACAACCCCAGTTCTTATGGCTGTCCCATTTCCTGTTTCAGGGTGACCCACAGTTCTTCTGGCTCCTTATGTGTATTCTGAATTTCTGTAGCTTTGATATTTTCATTAACATACAGGGCCACTCCTCCCTTTTGCACCTCGGTCTCTTCTGAACAATACATAGCCAGGTACTGAAGTCTCCCAAGTGTGGTTACTGGTAAACCACGCCTCATTAATTGCTACTATGTCCAGTTTAGCTCTGACATTATTGCCTGCAGGTCTGGGATCTTATTTCCCAGGCTGTGAGCATTTGTGTACATGATTTTCCATTGGCCAGATTTTGGTGTGTTAGTTGTTGGGTGAAGTTTGGCATTACCCTGTGCATCGTATGGGAGACAAACCTTTTTTCTTACCTGGTGATGCAAATGAACGGCAAACACGCTTGAATTCCTGTTTGACCACTAGCTGAGGGGAGGGTATTCTTCCATTCGACGATGGGGTGCTGCACCCTTCTCCCATTTGCTAGTTTAAATATTCTGCAAAGACGCTCAAACTTCTGCCCCAATGCACTGACCCTCTTTAGTCAGATGCAGTCCATCAAATTTAAAGAACTCGCTCCCAGAACTGTTGCCAGTTCCCTACAAATCTGTGTCCTTTTTCCTGGCACCAGTCCTTGAGCCACGTGTTTAGCTCCCCTATCTCCCCTTCTCTGACCTTCCGTCCATCTGCTCCCTTCTCCCAGACTGGCAGGATCACAGAGAAGGAGATGCCGGATGAAATAGATCATAGTTTGTCACCCAGCCTAGTCAGGTGTTCCTTGGTCTCCACAACTGACCGGCTGGCGAGATCATTAGTCCCTATGTGTACTAGGACATCAATATTTTCTCCTGCTTTGTGAGTAGTACCGCACCTTAGGTCACCCCTGGGTCATTTCTAGTTGTTTGTAATAGAGGCCTTTAAGAGTCATCTTAAGACCTTTTTATTTGTGCAGGCTTTTGGAGTTTAAGTTATATGTATGATATTTTAACTCTAATGTACACGGTATGACATACTGTATAGTTTATGTGTGGCGCCCAGAGCCTTAGGGATTGGGCGTCTTTTTAAATAAAGTGACTTTGACTTTGACTTTGTAATACTACTCCTTGTAGTACCACATCTTGAGACCCCTGGTTCACTTTAGGTTGTTTGTAACACCTCTCTTTGAGTCACTTCTGGGTCATTTTAAGTAGTGTGTAGTGCTGCCCTTTGGGTCACCGCTGAGTGGCTACAAGTTGTTTGTAATACTGCTCCTTTTATTACCACACCTTGAGCCTCCCCTGTTCATTTCTGGTTGTGTGTAGTACCACACCTTATTATACCATATCTTGTGCTTCCCCTGTTTATTTCAGGTTGTAATACCATACTTTGTGTCAATTCTGGGTCAATTGAAGTAGTAGCATGTAATGCTGGCCCTTGGGTCACCTCTGAGTGGCTTCAAATTGTTTGTAATACCACTCATTGTAATAACTCATCATGAGCTTCCCCTGGTTCATTTCAGGTTTAGTTTAGTTTATCTTGAGAAAGCCCACTGAACCCTTTGGCTAAAAGCCTGTTTTCGAGGGTGACCAGGTACAAAAAGAATTTACATGCATATGAACAATAATCAGCATAACAACAATAAATTCAAATACAAGTACAATCATTTTGAGTTTGTGTGATTCTTGAGCAAACATTTAAAATTCTGTGAGGAACATGCATTTTTTTTTTTTTTTTATATTCATCTTATTTATCCACCTGCTGTGGCTATTACCAGCAGGGGCATCCAGCCGTCGGCCTGCCTGCCAGGAGAGCACCAGTCTCACTCACATGATGGGGGATCCAGCACAGCCATTGCCAGTCAGCTGAAGGGTCTCCCCATACCCTAGCCAGCCAGACCAGCTTCAGACCCCCCAGTGCAATTCCACACAAGTCCTCCTGGCAGATCAGGGCACAGCCATCAGGCTGCACTCTCACGTGCAGCCATTTCCTCTTTTTCTCCCATTGGAAGCACAGACGTGCAGTAAGATCTGCACACATATGTGCCAATGTCCACCACACTCCCCCCCAGTCACACCAGCGCAAGCAGTACCATTGGGCATCCCCAGGGGTCACCGTAGTGTGGTGTGGATTCCCCAGCCCACCCCAGGACTAGGAGAGCTGTCTCTCAATGCTGAATCCTAGGTCTCCCCTGCTGACCCCTGATGACCCGGGCTCGTTCCCAAACCCAGGTCGCCGGCATAGCGTGAGGTGTGGCATCCAGCACCTCAACCTTCAGTGCCTCCAGGCCAGTAGGAACATGCATTCTTAATAAAGTAATTAAACACTGTAGGGGCGTTGTACAGAAATTACTTTTGACCCTTTGTCAAAAACATTCAAGGCACTGCAATACAATTTATTGAGACTGACCTAGTTGGAATATAATTACTATCTGTCTGAAACAAATTATTTAAAGAGAATGGTAGCAAACTGATAGCATATTTTCCTATGAGGATGGCAGCTTGATACTCAAAGCATTGTTCAAATGTAGGCCAATTTAATTTAGAAAGCAGTTCACAAAGGTGAGTTCGAGGATGCTATTGATTGGCGAACCATCTTATGTTATAAACGCTACCCTAAGCCTTGCTAGCACACCTTCATTGGCAGAAAAAGAAAACATAATCCACAGATGAAAGCTGAAAACTTTATGCCAGTATTTTTATGGTAACAAGAAGAGGTAGAGTTAAATCACAGAGGACTCCAAGTCTCTGATAGAAAATAGTTTTTATCAAATGTGAAATGTGTAAGCAATAATACTCAACAGGATGGGCAGTATTGGGAAATACCAGACCACCCTGAGGCGTAATGAGGCCTAACACTGCAGGCAGAGGGCCTTATCACCCCTGGAAGTCTGGTATTTCCCAATACCGCCCACCCTGGAGGGTATTATTGCACTTAGAAAATGGGCACTGTAAAAAAAAAAAGTTTGTTAAAAAAATTGTTAACAAAAAAAATTGTTTACATTGAGTTTTGTAATTAAATAGTTCCTCCGCCTGTATTGGAATGATGGGACTTTTGTTCTAATGGAGACTCTGTAGTTAAAAAAAAAAGAGCTGGGTGAATGCAGTTACTGCCCCCATAGCAGACTGTCTCTGTTTCTTCAGTGTGCACCCCCAACCCCCGCATCATTATGGCACAGTTTTATCCCCCCCATTTTATTTTTGCTTCATTATCATTTGCCAGACTACCTTTTGTTGTGTGCTTTTTAAATACCTGGGCCAGGAACTGTGCGATCACAGAAGAGGGGGCAGTTTGGGAGAGTGAGCATGGTCAGGAGGGCAGGTCTTCACTTCAGGCTGCAGGTGAGACTGAGAGAATTTTCTTGGTATGGACACTCAGAAAGTGCTGTATTTAAAATTAGTTTCTGTTGTTTAGGAGAGCAACAGAGCGATTGATGATGGAGCGGTTGCTGCAGTTCTGCTACTGTGCACGAGAGTAACACTATTTTGTTCCTTTTCCATGCCACAGATGGACATCCATATGCCATATGGAGAAAGAATAAACCTACCTCACAAGGACATATTGCCAGGGAGGGGTAGAGGCGCAGTGGGGAAAGTAAGTGAGGGCATAGTTAAGGCAAACAATCATTGTATGAAGGATGTGAGTAAAAGCAGAAGGAAAAAGAGACCATTATGGTTCTCTAGGGAAGTGGCCAAGGTGGTGAAGGAAAAAAGGGTGGCATTGAGGGGATGAAAGGAAACACAGAAGGAGGAGGAGGTGAACAAGGAGGTATACCAAGTAAAAAGAGGGCAGAAGGAAGGTCAGTGAAGGGAGCAAAGATGCAAACAGGAAAGGAGAGCAAAGGGGTAGCTAAAGGGGGTAAGACATTCTTCAGATGTATAAGTGAGAAAATGAAAGTAAGGGAAGGGATAGTGAGGGTTAGGGGCGAGGAAGAAGAAGACTGCACAGAAGAGAACCGAGTAAAAGCTTCCATCCTGAACAAATACTTCTGCAGTCTTTACAGCGGAGGAAGGAGGTACAGACCACCAAGGAGTAGCAGAAACAAATGGGAGGAGATGGATACAAGCCAATTTCCTGAGGAAAGAGTCCTGAAGGGATTTGCAGCTCTGAAGATGGGCAAAACTATGGGACCAGACTGGATACACTCAATTGTACTGCAGGAACTCTGGGAGGTGCTACCTGCCCCACTGACAGCATTATTCAACAGTTCACTGTAAACAGACATTGTCCCACAAGACTAGAGAAGAGCTGACACAGTCACTCTATATAAGAGCGGCAGCTGGGAGGATGCTAGCAACAATAGGCCAGTCAGTCTTACTTCAGTGGTGGGGAAATTAATGGAAACCATGCCAAAGGAAAGACTGGTACAGTATCTTGAATCTAGTGGTCTGCAAGACTACAGGCAGCTTAAATTCACAGGGGGAGGTCATGCCAGATGAATCTGATGGATTTTTTTTTGATTGGGTGACCAGGCAAATAGATCAAGGGAGGGCAGTGGATATGGCCAATATGGATTTTACCAAGGCCTTCAACACTGTGCAGCAGAGGAGACTGATGAAGCAATTGAGTGACCTGGGGTGGGATCCAAAGTGGTGAACTGGATAAGAAACTATTTGATGGATAGAAGCCAGAGGGTATGGGTGTACGCAGGCATACTCAAAGCACTCCATGGTGTGCAACTTTATTTAAGGGGGAGTAGCAAATAGGCTCTAAACTGCTTCCTTTTTCCATGAAAACTAACAAAGAAAATACTGAACCTTTCTGTAATTTTATTCATAGGAGTCAAAACTACAAGGACTGGTCACTAATACTCTCTTTGCATCCCAAGGACAATAAAACTTTACAGGCTCTGGGCTGGCATTTTATTTATTTATTTATTTGTGAAATCAGTTTACAACCTTTGAGCCAGAGGCTCGTTTCCAAAGGTACCTCGTCACATTAAAGACATACATAGAGTTTTAGGTTACATAGCATAGGTTTTGATAAAAATAGGCGTTCATCAGAGGCGCCACGTCACACTGAGGTCAGACAAAATACATTTAGGTTACAGGGTACAAGTAATTGGAGAACAGGTATTACAAGTTGGTATCAAAAATTGAGCAATCTAATAGGCATACATGAAACAGCTGGCACTGGCCAGGTTAGACATAGGCACGGGTGTACCGGGAAGAGGTGGTGGGAGGGTTAGGTGGAGAGTCACCGTGGGCGCGGTCATGAGAAGTCGAGGTGGAGGCTGCCTTCAGAGACAGGAGCAGCTACGAGTGTTGAAGAGTTGGTTTGAAGGGTGGTTTTGAACTTGGAGATGGTGGTGGCATTGGTGATGGGAGCAGGAGAGAGTTAAACCAGGATGGGGCTCTGTAGCAGAAGGACCTCTGGCCATGGCTGGTTCTTGATCTGGGGACCATTAGAGTGGTCTTGTTGGATGACCGTGTTGCAATAGTGGGTGGGATCCGGTGGATGGATGCCGTCACCCCAGGAAGGGAGAGCCCGAGAAGGTTTTTTTTTGTGAGGAGGCAGGTTTGATATCAGAGCTGTTCATCCAGGGTAAGGAGTTTAGCCTCGACATACAGCTGACAGGTGTGTGTGAGCCTGGGGGCACCAGTAATCAATCTGCAGGCTTTATTCAGGGTTAAGTGAATTTTTTTGAATGCAGTCGTGTCGGCAGCACCATAGACTGGTAGACCATAGTCTACAAAGGACAACTGAGGAAGGCGTAACAGTGAGCCGGAGCGCATTTGGGAAGGCAGGTTCTATGGCGTAAGAGGATGCCAAGTCGCGGTGTTAGTGGTGGATGTTAGGCATCAATGTGGTTGTGAAATGTGAGGGCTGAGTCGAAGGTAACCCCAAGGTATTTGTAGGAGCAGACTTGTTCCAGTGGCTGTTTGGTACTAGGAAGGATATAGAGTGGGTGGTTGCCAGCTTTGTTTTGGGGGTGGGAAAAGAGCATAGCTTTGGTTTTTTTAAGATTGTTGACAAGTCTGCGCTCCTTAAACCAGGCTTCGGCATTATTGAAAGACTGCTGTAGAGTGTCCTGAAGGGAGACGGGATTGTGGTGGGTGGCAAAAAGAACAGCGTCATCTGCATACAGGAGAATTTTGCCAGGGCATGCACTGGGCAGGGTGTTCAGATAGAGTGAGAAGAGAAGGGGGCCCAGGATGGAGCCTTGGGGGACCCCAGAGTGAATGGGACAGGTATCGGAGAGTTTTCCATTGATTTTAACACACTGTGATCGAGCGGCTAAATAGCTTGTGCACCATGCTAGGGGGCCAACCGAGAGACCAGTGTGGCAGACAGCATTCAGCAGAAGAGGGTGGGAGACGGTGTCGAAAGCCTATGAGAGGTCAATGAACACTGCACCAGCTAGGGAGCTGGTATCCAGGGAGGAGTGTAGGAAGTTGGAGAATTCAATTAGTGCAGTGCTGGTACTGTGACCAGCATGGAAGCCATGTTGCTCCAGGCATAAGATGTTATGCTTAGCCAGATAATCAGTGATTTGAATGGCCACCACTTTCTCCAGGGCTTTGTGGGGGGAGGGGAATGGAGATTGGCCGGTAGTTGTTGGCTGACGACCTGTCGCCCCCTTTATGAATGGGTGTGATTATGGCTGTTTTCCAAGCCGTGGGAAATTGTCCCAGGCAGAGCGATTGGTTAATTAGGCTGGTGAGTGGGGAAAGGACTTCATCTAGCACCAGCCTGAGGATACTGGGGTCCAGTGAGTCACTGCCGGGACTGTTGCTATTCAAAGCTTTGATTAGGATGGGTCTGGCTTCCCGGGCAGAAATCTTGCGCAGGTGGAAGCTGGGGTGCTGGAGGACAGGGGGAGGTTGGTTGGGGGGAGGGTCAAAGAAATTACTAGGGAGGACTGAGCTAAGGTCAGTGAAGGCGGTGTTGAGCCAGTTAGCTATGGTGGCAGGCTCGGTGGCGGTAGTGCCATTGCTAGTGAGCTGGGATGGGGCAGGGGAGCATGATTTTCCATTTAGTTGTTTAATATTATCCCAGAAAGTCCGGGCCGGGCCCCAGGAGGAGGTAAGGGTGGCCTGGTAATGGTCGACCTTGGCTTTCCGGACAGCCCAAGAGCACTTACTCTGGGCTGCATTGTAAGCCTGCCAATCAGACAGCCGACCCGTTTCAGTGGCAAGGTGCCAGAGGTTATCTCGATTTCTTAGTAATTGTATAAGGGCAGGGCTAACCCAAGGTGCATTCTGCTTTTTGGATCGGATTTTGGTGAAGGGTGCAAAGAGATCACAAGCCATGTTGAAGGTGTGTGTGAAGAAGGCGAGGGCAGTGTCAATGTCGGTTGCACGATGAATGGGGGACCAGTTTATCTGGGTGAGGAATAGTTTAAGGTTTTGCAGCCCACCAGGGCAGAGGCGCCTGTGGAGGGTGGTCTGGGCTTTGGGTTTGGGATTGGGAACTGCCCAATGAAATAGGATAGGGGAGTGGTCACTTAAGGAATCTGGTAGGACCTGGATGTTTTGGATTTTTTGGGGTCGGTTGGTGATAATAACATCCAGAAGGGTGCTGGTTCCTCTCTTAGGGTTTATTCTAGTGGGCTGGGTGACGAGTTGTGTCAGGTCTTGGGCGGCAAATGAGTCTCTAATCGTGGAAGAGGAGGTGCTGAGCCAATTTACGTTAAGGTCTCCAACTAGGATTTGTTCTGCCTTATGGTGGAGGGAGGTCAGATAGTCAGTTAAAGATACCAGGGCCGGGTGTGGGTTCTTTGGGGGAACGTAGGCAGTGGTGAGATAGAGAGGGCCCCTAGAGGGGTCCGGGGTGAGTTTGAGGGTAAGAGCCGGGGCCTCATTTACAAGAGCAGGGGTGGGGAGCGTGTGTCCAAGTATTGTGTCCCTAGTGTAGATTGCACAGCCTCCCCCTTGTTTGCCTACTCGGTCCTCCCGGTATAAGGTATAGCCTGGGAGGGAGACAAATGAGTCAAGGGTGGATTTGGACAGCCAGGTTTCAACCAGGGCTATGATGTCTGGTTTATGAGCCATGGCCCAGCACTGTAGGGCGTCAAATGTTTTCAGCAGGCTGCATATGTTCATGGAGGCTATTTGGAGACCAGTGGGCCGAGTAGGTGGGTGGGAGGGGGCAGGGCCTGGGTTGGGATGTATGTTCCCTGTCAGGAGCAGAAGGAGGAGAACTGCTCTGGTCAGAGGGTGGCAGAAGGAGAGTTTATGCCGGGAGCAATAGGAAGAGAAGGGGGTTTTGTAGCACAGGGGGTGGGTAGGGCAGCACAGGCAGAGAAGGCTTGCGTGATCAGATGCCCAAGGGAGCAGGGGGGAGGAAAGGTAATGTCTGGATGGGGGGTGAGGAGGAGAGGAGCATATGGGGTGTGTGGAGGAGGAGGGAGAGGGAGGAGCAGTGGTATAGCAGGAGGGGAGGGCAGGAGGGTAGGTAGGAGCACTGGAGCAGTGAGGCTGAGAGTTAACAGGGACAATAGGGTCGGTGGAAGGCAAAAGGAGGGGGAGGAGAAGAGAGAGGCAGGTGGGCAGGAGGTGCACATGCATAATTGGTAAGGGTGAGAGAGCTGAAGTGAAGAAAGATGGGGGAACTAGGATGATAGAGGGGGAGATAGTAGTGAGAGGTCACCTTTAAGTGTAGTTGCCGCTTTGGTACAGTGGCAGAGCTGGTGCCTGAGGTGCACAGAACACTAGATTCAAGACTTGCCCAGGGTAGCAGGAAGGACCCCAGACAGTGGCTGTAGCAGCAGGGAGCTGGGCCCAAGGTCTGCAGAAACAATCAGTCAACAATTTAGCCGTGTCTGAGTGTTAGAGGGTTTTTTAGAGTTTGAAATCCTGCACAAATAATAGACAGGTGTGCTAGCTGAGTGGTGGAACTGCTGACTAAGACAGTGAGGGTGCAGGATTCAAAGCCTGCAAAGGCAGCAAGAGAGAAGTGGTAAAACTTTATATTTTGGCAGGTTGGGGGGGTTAAGAGACTAAAAGTCCTAGAAAGTAGGAATAAAATAGCTAGACAAAGTGATTAAAAGGTAGAGCTGTTGACTCTGATGGCAAGGGTACTGGGTTTGAGTACAGCTTAGGGACAGAGTGTAGAAAGTTTTTTAATTCAGAGAAGGAGGGAGGAAGGGTTAAGAGTTTGAAAGTAGAGGAAGATGTTGGCCTGGTTCATTGGCTTAGTGGTTAGGCAGTAGACTTTGGAATAAAGGGTACCACGTTTGAGGCTGCCGGGTGCTTAGTGGTAGACTGATGGGAGGAGTGAAGAAAGTAGATAGCAGAAAGGATTCAAAGGGAATTGCAGGGATCTCTAGTGGGTGGGGTTTGCAAACAGTTGCCAGGAAGGGGTGGAGAGTTGAAAGAGGAGCGTAGAGTGAAGAGTGCAGCAACCCCTAGTGGTTGGTGTCTATAAGCTGCAAATGGGAAAGTGGACGCTTAGTAAAAAGAAGGGTAGGTCACGTGATATGACACGTGACCTGCCAGCAGCAATAAATGAAGTGCTGACCCTGGGTGGGGAGGTGGTTGGGGCAGGTGGGAAGTGCCACACAACAGTCAGGCTGTAGTGCAGGACGCTTTACCTCTTACAGGCTCTGGGAATCCCTGAGTTCAGGCTCTGCTGCTGGGCATGTGTGTGTCCTGGAGAACAATGCATGGCATTTGTATTTACCCATGCATGGCAACAACCACTGTCATGAGATACAAAAGTTGTATTTATTGTGCCAAATGAGGCAACAAACAAGGTCCTGGTGTAACTTTGTATATTGTCTGGCTACATCGGGGGGGGGGTAGCAGTGAGTCCACTTGGTGTGCAGATCTGAAATCCCTGGCTGCACCCCTGCCAGAGGGTGGTAGTTAATGGCACTCATTCTAATGATGGGAGAGTGACCAGTGGGGTGTTGCAGGGCTCTGTACTGGGACCAGTCCTCTTCAATGTCTTTGTAAGTGCCATTGCAGAAGAACTGTTAGGGAAGGTATACTTTTTGCAGATGATACCAAAATCTTCAAGATGGTGGACACTAAGGAGGGGGTGGAGAGAATGCGCAGGAATCTTGGGAAACCTGAGGAGTGGTCAAGAGCATGATGGAGTTCAATGCAAAAAAGTACAAAATCATGCATCTAGGGAGTAGGAACCCAGATGCTGAGTGTAAGATGAGGTGGGGGAGTTGCTTACAGTTACTAGGCAGCACAGGGATCTTGGGGTTATCATAACTGACAACCTCAAAGAGGCAGAGCACTGTGACAATGCAGTGGGTTGGGCTAGTGGGATGTGGGGCACATAGAGAGGGGTAGCTCTAGCAGGAGGGAGGTGGTGTTGCCACTATTGCTCACTGGTGAGACCTCACTTGGAGTACTGTGTCTAGTTTTGGAGGCTACACCTCAGAGAGCACTTAGACAGGGTGCAGGCAATTCAGAGGAGGGCAACTAAAATGGTGCAGGGGTTGCACAGGAAGCCCTATGAGGAGAGACTGAGGGATCTCAACATGTACACCCTGGAAGAGAGGAAAACATGAAGAGACATGATACAGATATGCAATTACCTCACCGGGGTGAACAGGGTGCAAGAGTAGAGTCTTTTTCAAATGAGAAAGAGCACCACAATCATGGGGCATACAGTGAAGCTGGGGGGGTGGAGTTTAAGAGGGATGTGAGGAAATACTGCTTCATAGAGCTGGTGGTAGATACCTGGAACAGACTACCAATGGAAGTGGCACCGGCGAAAGCAGTGGTGGGGTTGCAAACATTCATTGGACATACATGGGGTATATTAGTAAATAGACTGGAAGGAGGGAGGGAGGGTCGCTGGGGACCAGTTAAGGTCTGCAGAGACAAATTAGGCAGGGAACATCTGAGCAGACTTGATGGATCACACAGTCCTTTTATGCTGATGAATTCTCTGTTTCTATGTGCAGTGTGACCTTAGATCAACCCAGTATTGTTTGGCATTGTGTGTAGTGACACACTGCCTACACAGCCCTACTTTTGTGGATTTTGAATTATTTGATAAGATGGGTACTACTCTGCAGAACAAGCTGCTGGCTGGATCCCACCTTCTAGCTGCCAAAGACAGGATAAGTCTTGAACTAGTAATTTGCTTGACATCTATAGAACCGTGGCTCTACTAGGTGGGCTAAAGGAACAGCTCCACCAGCCCAGTTGCAGGCCCTGCTATTCTCAAACCTGGCCCCTTTAATTCGAGCTCTGCATTTATGATTCAGACATGGAAGACTGCCAAAGAGAACAGACAGTCAGTTTAAATCTAAAGTTGCCCAGCGCATGGTAACACTCCAGAGGGAGCAATGAGAGACAGAAAGAAAAAGTAAAAGCTATTATAAACTGTGTGGGCGTATAAAGAACTAACTTTTTTGGATTTGTTCCCATTTAGTTTTCTTTTTTGTATTTTTTAGGTCTCCAACTCTTCCAACCCATTCCTGAAAAGAATGCTGAACAGAGAGACCATCACCCGGATTTCCTTCAGAAGTACGTAACCTGTCCTGCTCGTATCCCAGTGGAAGACCTGCACACATGGGATCGGGTATCCTAAAATCTAGCCTGTTCTTAGACAGAGCTGCTGTCTGCAAAATGAAAGTTGTGGTGGTCAAAGTAACAAAAGAGGTTTTCTTTGAATGGGGTTTATTTTGGTGACTCAGAGCTTACAGAGACTGGTCACAGAAAATACACCTGGCATTGGCAGACCTCAGTAGTTATCCAGCATTTCATAAATAAATTGAATTTCATTCCCTTCTGTTCATTAGTATTAAGGACAGCTACATGGAAACTGAAACTATGTCCTCAACAGTTCACGTACAGCTGTGGTTTATTTAATCAATATACCATGTCAGGGAGTGGGTATAGTGGTGGATTTACCATGCCTGGTGTGGTTCAGTCACAAGGCACAGCCGAGTGACTTAACCACACCAGAAGTGGTAAATCCACCCATACATCCACTCCCTGTCATGGTATATTGCTATTATACAATGTTCAACTTGTTTTTTTTTTATAGTGATATAAAACTTTTACAGTGGGTATACTGGAGGATTTATCATGAACATGTGATGTGTTTTGACCAATGAGGTTACAGGATTTTCATACCCCATTGTATAATCAGGAACTTAAGTTTAACACCCTGCTTATGACATCACAGCCATTTCCATAGCAACAGATTGTGAGGTCGCAGGCAGGGTTTATGACCTCAACTCTTGTAGAGTTGTTAGTGAACTGTAAGGGACAAAGATCCGGTTGTCAAGCCAGTCTGCCAGCACAGTGGCATCGCTGCCACTTCTGACAACAACAACTCACGTTCATGATCTGAATTCAGCATATCAATAGTGAGAGAGAGTATGACGCATCCTACAGGATGTTTGTGTCCTCTTCTGGGGCAGGTATATTTCTGGGCCCGCTGTTTCATGGCCTTCTATAATACACAGTCACAGGTGATCATAGTGGTGGTGCAGTTGCAAAAGCACAAGGTTCTTGGCTAGTGGTCCCTGGAAATCCAATAAAGCCACCTGACACCAAATGTTGTTTTAAATCAGTTGCAATTTATTAATACCAAATAAGCCCTAACAATTTTACCTCTAACATGATCAAATCTAACCAGCTGATGGCTTTTTACCACCACGGCTACAAGTATAGAAAAATGGAGTGAACCATTCTCTTTTCTGGGTGTTTTAGCATCTATAGCAGCCATAGCTATTCCTCTAAAAACACACTGGCCATGACATTTAGGTCCTGTATTTATACCCCAAAAATGCATGGTGGAAATTTCCAAAGCCTACTACAGCACATTTTAGCCTAGACACTAGGTCATCTGATACATCCTGAGGTTTGGGTTTGAAAAATAGAGTGTCCACGAGATACCTTGGTCATAAGATACATTTGACACTTTGCCGAGACATGTGGTCATTCTTAGATGGAAAAACAAGTGATCAGGGGTCGGATTTTACATTTATCAAAAATAACTCACTTTAGAATACAGAAAACATATGAAGGGACTTCACATTCACTTTAAATAACTTGCTGACTAGACAATGGCCAAAACAAGGATATAATTGTTTCTTATCAACTCTCTGTTACACGTTTTTTTAAACACAAGAAATTATAAAATGAGGAACTGTATCTAAGCTACAGTGGGTTGAAGTAGCTGGACCTTATCTTTGGCTATGACCTTGGGTTGAAGGAAGGTTTTGCACAAAATATCTCTGCTGAGCAAAGCAAAGCTAATTTTCTTTAAAACATTTATTTTTTTAAACACGGTTTATGCTCTTCACTTATTTTCTACAGTTATTTAAAGGGCCCCGACACCTTTTCAACCTGGGCATCTACATAGACATCAGTTTGCACAGTGGTATCATTATTTGCATGGTTTCAACAATTGCTCTCCAAACACCTCTGCACTTACAAGGCACATCAATCTACATGTTGGTATCATGTAGTCATCTACTAGCCAGCTTCACCTTTTACTAGCCCTTTGCCGCCTCTACACTAGCCATTTTACACCTTTCTATCTCCTCAACCTTTTGGTTAGCCAATTACATATTGCTGATAAAAGTTTGGTCACTGGTCACTAAACATTGGCCACTGGCCACTTTCTACACAGTGTGTGGCCCCAGTACTGGGATGACGTTTCAGACTGATGTGGCAGCCTTAGATACTTGTACACATGGCCTCACATCTGCCGGCAGGAGAGGCATAGTCAAAAAGTTGGAAACACCCCCAGCACATGCAGGAAGACTTCGGGCACTTGTGGACCCTGTGCCACTACTGTCCCCCACCCCCCACCAACGAAGGTTGGTCCAAAGCTGTGGGTTGCTGACCTGTCAGAAACACCACTGGAGGCAATTCTTGAGGTAGGGATAAGTGGCAGAGAAGGTGGTTTGTAGAGTGGGAGATGGCACGTAGGGATGGGGCAATTGTTGGTAGAAACTGGGTCTGTAAATAATAAATTAAAAAAAAGATCTAGTGTCCCTGTGACTGTCCTTAAAGCAGTAGTATTTGTTAGTCATCATAGAAATAGGCAGGAAAATAGGGCAAACTAGATGGCCCTACTGGTCCTTTCTTGCTGACAAATTCTATGTTTCTAGGTTTCTATGCCATGTAGGTTTTTTTTTCAGTAATAATGTTTTTCTGGCAAAAAACTATCAACATGCCCATTTTTTCTTTTCATTTTCTTTCATTCCTGAACTAAGATATGGAATTTTAAAGGAGAACTGCATTGAACCTAAAAGCCATATTTTCCCAGTAGAAGCTATTTTTTAATGCCTTTTAGTATCTTCCGTGGTTGTTTCCGATGCACGCTATAGTATTGCGTGCCCTTTTGGAACTCTTTGATGTAGTCTATGTCCCTCCTAACCACACAGTTCCATAGTAGAACATAGATGCATTGTGCCAACAGTGAAGGAGCTGAACAATGGCATAAACTACATTGTATAATCCTAAAATGGTACTTACTACTTGTGTGAAAACCAGAAACACCTAGGAAAACAACAAAAGAAACTGAACAGTGACAGAATCTGAAAAAGTAGTAAACAAGATTAGGTCAGAGCCAATTCAGCTGCAAAACAATATTTTACAGGCATTAGGAGCCATCTAGCAATATTATGATTGTTGCATATCAAGAGACAGAAACTGACTGCAACCAGTGATGTCATTGGTCAGATCACCAGTAGTGCCGTAACAGAGGCATTAGATAAAGAGCTGGTTCTAAAGATATGGGAGGCAAAAAAAGAGAGAGAGAGACACTTGTACAAAAGAAAGTTACATTTCTTTCTCAAGGTTACACCATATGCAAGTGGAGGTTGTGGGATTCAAACCAAGGTTTACTAAGTCTTCAGATTCACAACTTGGTGCTCTAACCTCTGGGCTATACTGCCTCCCTGACTTGGAGGGTTCTGAGGTATTTCCCTTCCATTCCCTTCCCTTTTAAATGGAACATAAACCTTGCATCATCCTTTTTTAATATAAATGACCATTTGTTATGTGTGTACTCTCTTTTACCCCCCCACTGTGCTTTTTTTCTGCTCACATTGAAATAATTATTTCATCTTTTTAGTGTCCCTTGTTGATGCTGCCTTCTTCTCCCACCTGATATTCATTTTTATTAAGTACTGATCAAGTAAACTTGTGCCATGAGCTTCTGCTTAACAGATGTTACCGGGTTCTGGGACTGTTCAGTAATTTATAGATATCATAGGCTAATACTGGATTCCTTTCAAGAGTGCCAGTAGTTTGGTATTTTCTGGGACATACAGGCCGTACATCAGGTAGATTTGCATTTCTTTGAGTCTTTGTCTAAGTGTCTGTATTAAACCGGTTTCCCTCAGGATCTCATCCTTCGGTTATGTCCCCCCATGTTAGAAATAGTAATAACAAGCATTTGTCAATGCCGAATGTTTGCTTGCTGGCATTGGCATTGGTAGTGTAGGAGTTAGAGAGCTGCATAATAGGAATGGCAGTGAAGTACTGAACTGAAGCCAACCCCACCACCTCCCTGCAGAGCGTGACAAGCATTGGGGTGTGCCTTTGGGTCGTCAGGCATAACGGCCACGCCATTTCACCACACCCTACCCTGCAGACACTGACAAGTGTCACGGTGTGCCTTGGGGTCTTTGGCCCTTTTGCTCACCCCATTCCATCAGGAAATATGGTGAGATGGGTCCTGTATAGGAGAGTGGGGTGAACTTTGGATCCAAAGAGTCCAAGGTACACCTCAAAGCCTCTCACTGGCTGCAGGGTGTGGAATGGTATGAGCATTACAGGCGAGAATCCCAAGTCACACCCCTGATGCCTCTCAATCTCTACAAGCTGGGGCGTTATGGTCGGAAATCCTAATGCCTCAGGCATTTATTGGCATTTTCACTCCAAATTTTAACATGTTTCTTTTGTGACCCCCAACTTATGAACAGTGGCAATATCAGTTTGTTAGACAAAAGCTGATTTCGCACAGCGATTACGCCATTTGGCACCACAGGTGCGAAAACACATTTCGAACAGGATGTGAAAAATGACAGCTGTACTGTTCATGGGGAGGTGCAAAAAATGGCAATGTTGAAATTCTGCAGTGAAAATATAAAAAAAAACTGGTGAAGTCACGAGCATACGTAAAAAATGTGCAATGCACACCCATAATACAATTAGTTTTGTTTTTTTTTACAGCAGATTGTCAACACAGAGATTTTGTAACCTCTGTTCATGAACAGTGTCACTGTGATTTTCTTAATCTGTCCTGAACAGTGATTTTCCACAGCGACCATGCATTTCAGCGCTGGAAGTGCAAAAACACATTTTGGGCATGGTGTGAAAAATGACAGCTGTACTGTTCATAAGGAAGTGTGGAAAAATGCCAGTAGTGAAAATCTGGACTGAAAATATTAGAAATCCATGAAGTTACAAGAGTACGTGAAACTGTGCAATAGTCGCCTAAATAACACAGTCACTTCTGGACATGTTTTACAAATTTTAACATAGACATTTTAACACCTCTGCTCATGAACAGTGTCACTGTGATTTTCTTAATCTGTCCCAAACATTGATTTCGCTACGACTGCGCCATGTACCCTACATGGGCGGAAACACATTTTGGCAGAGATGTGAAAAATGACAGCTGTACTGCTCATAAGGAGGTGTGGTAAAATGGCAATGTTGAAAATCTGGAATGAAAATATTGAAAATTCGCGAACTTACAAGCATGTGTAGGAACAGCACAACGCATGCTCATAAAACAGTCATTTCTGGGAATTTGTTCACCAAATTTTCAACACAGAGGTTTTTGGGGCCTACCTCATGAACTGTGACACTGTCATTTCATAAATCAGTCCCGAAGGTGGTTCCACGCAGTGACTGCGAAATCACCTTTCGGGGCCGATTAATGACAGTGACAGAATTCATGAGGTGGGGTCCCAAAAACCCCATGTTGAACATTTGGTGAAAAAATTCCAAAAAATGCCTGAGATATGCACTAAAGTTGAAAAAACCCTATTTATTCCATTATACAGCTTACAAGCATTTCCTCAGTTCACAGTCGGCTGTGAAGAGTGCAGACTTGTTCTCAGTCCACCGAAGATCATCACGCCAAGCTCCGGAGGTAAGTGTAGGGTGAGGAGGGGGTGTGGGGAGGCAGGGTGCACAGAGGGTGAGCAGGTGGGGGAGATTGGGTCAGGACAGTCAGTGAGGAAGTTTTTTCTTTCAGGTTTCTTTTTTTTTTTTTAACTTGGACAACGCGGGACTTGTGCCATGCTGGGGTGCGCTCCCAGCATGGCAGCTGGAAGGCTGTTTGGGGTGGGGCCATGGAACTGACAGGGATTGGGCACCCCCGTCGGCCATATGATCTGTTGCCACACTGGGGTGGGCTCCCAGCATGGCACCTTGTAGTCTCTTGTGGGGGACAGTGGAGCCAATGGGGGATTGGGCACCCCCGTTGGCCATGCGATCTGTTGCCATGCTGGGGTGGGCTCCCAGCGTGCATCTAGAACTCTGTTGGGGGGAGCACAGCACAGCCAATGGGGGATTGGGCACCCCCATCGGCAATACAGTGTGTGTGTGGGGGGGGAGCAGGAGCATGCAGTATGCGTGCGCGTGTGTGTGTGGGGGGCGCGCATAAGCACGTGATAGCTTATCACTGCTCACTGAAGTGTAGCTCTCCCTTTCAACTGTACAGAACTACATTTTGGATCATCGCACTATGTTTCTTGCACATGCATGCAAGCAAACATAAAAATGTGTGTACAAGCAAGACCCGGTACAACAGCAATACAAGCAGCGAACATTCGGCATTGACAAATGCCTGTTAGTTACAGCTGTTACAACTCTCTTTCTCTGAATAGTGGCAGAGAGCTAAAACAGATTAGATTTCAGCCAGCTCATGCAGTGCAGTGCAGTGCCTCCGAGCTGTAAATTAACCCTTTAGTGTTCACCTTTCTCTCACAGTGGGTAACTAGCCATGGGATGGGAGTGCATGGCGTTGGACTGAAGGAGTTAACAGAAGTTAAAAAAAATCACTCGAGACTGCAAGCACTTTCTCTTGGTTGAATTGAGAGGACACTGAGAGATGTTCCACTCCAGTGGAAGGATATACTTGTGCAAAATTGTGGTGTCATGCGCTACCAAATCCCCCTTTTCAACCAGTGCATTTGGAAACATTCCAGACATTCCAGAGCTCCCCTTTTCTACTTCTGTGTAATAGTAATAAATTTACCTAGCTCTGTTATGCAGTTATAACAAGCATTTGTCAATGCCGAATGTTGCTTGCTTCTATGTGCTGTTTAGGTATTTGGAAGTCATTGGAGTGCAAATATTGAAAATTTGCGAACTTACGAGCGTGCGTAGGAACTGCGAAACGCAGGCTCGTAAAACAGCCATTTTTAGGAATTTTTTCACCAAATTTTCAACATAGCCATTTTAAGACCTCTGCTTATGAACAGTGTCACTGTGATTTTGTTAATGTGTCCCATACATTGAGTTTGCACACCGACTGCGCCATTGTGCGCTACATGGGTGGAAACACGTTTTGGGCAGGATGTGAAAAATGACAGCTGTGCTGCTCATGAGGAGGTGTGGTAAAATGGCAATGTTGAAAATCTGGAGTGAAAATATTTAAAATATGCGAACTTACGAGCCTGCGTAGGAACTGCGCAACGCACGCTTGTAAAACAGTCATTTTTAGGAATTTTTCACCAAATTTTCAACATAGCCATTTTAAGACCTCTGCTCATGAACAGTGTCATTGTGATTTTCTTAATTTGTCCTGTACATTGATTTCAAGACACCGACCGCGCCATTCTGCGCTACATGGGCGGAAACACATTTTGGGTGAGATGTGAAAATGACAGCTGTACTACTCATAAGAAGGTGTGGTAAAATGGCAATATTGAAAATCTGGAGTGAAAATATTGAAATTTCGCGAACTTACGAGCCTGCGTAGGAACTGCGCAACGCACACTCGTACATCAGTCATTTTTTGGAATTTTTGCACCACATTTTCAACATGGGTTTTTGGGACTCCTTCTCATGAATGACATGACTGTCATGGTGGTATTCAGGCCCGAAGGGTGATTTTGCAGTCACTGCACAGTCACTGCGCGAAATCACCCTTCCGGCCCAGCTCACCGCCATGACAGTGAATCATGAGAAGGGAGTCCAAAACCATGTGAAAATTTGGTGCAAAATTCTCAAATGCCTGAGATATGCAACAAAGTTGAAAACCCCCTATCTAGGCCATTATACAGCTTACCGGCATTTCCTCAGTTCGTCGGTCGGCTTTGAAGAGTGCAGGCGTGTTCCCGGGTCCACGAAGATCATCGTGCCAGAGTCCAGAGGTAGTATGGGGTGAGGGCGTGGAAGAGCTGGTGCGCCAGTGGGTGGGTGCGGGTTGTGGGAGGGGTCGGGGCGCTCCAGCAGACGTTTTCGTTTTCAAGGTTTAAAATTAAAAAAGGCGTCGTGGACCGTTTGCCATGCTGGGGTGGGCTCCAGCGTGGCACAAGATGTTGGGAGGCGTTCAGCGATGGGGATTAGGCACCCCGTCGGCCTAAGGAGTGATTGCCACGCTGGGGTGGGCTCCCAGCGTGGCACCTAACTGGGGGTGAGAGGCGCAGCTCAGCCCGGCGGGGATTGGGCACCGTCGGCTACACAGTAGGAGCGGGGGCGCGCACGCCTGCGTGTCGGGGGGTGGGGGAGCTACGCTTCTTATCTCTGCTCACTGAAGCGTAGCTCCCCCTTTCAACTGTATGCCACTGCATTTTGGAGCGTGTCATAGACAGCTCCAAAATGCATTGGCTTACAGGGGCCGCGCCTGCCAGCTCACTGACTGAATTGGAGGAGGAGGTGACACACCTCCAAAATCTCCGATGATGGCACTATGTTTCTTGCACATGCGTGCAAGCAACATAAAAATCAGCTCTTATAGGGAACAAGCATTTGTCAATGCTGAATGTTCACAGCGTTACTTAAGGAACAGCACAAGGAGCTCCATAGAGTTTAATGGGGCAATTTGTAAAAACTTGTTTTTTATACTTTCCAGTGACGATTTGATCAAAGAAAGGCAGTCGCTTAACTAACAAGGACCTTCTTAGGTAAGCAACTGCACTTCTTTGACAAAATTGTCACTGAAAAGTATAACAAGCATTTGTCAATGCTGAATGTTTGCTTGCTGGCATTGGCATTGGTAGTGCATAAGTTAGAAAGATGCATAATAGGAATGGCAGTGAAGTACTGAACTGATGCTAACCCCACACTCCCACCCTGCAGAGACTGACAGGTGTTGGTGGTGTGCCTTTGGGTCATTGGCCATAATTCTCATGCCATTTCACCTCATCCTACCCTGCAGACACCAACAGGTGCTGTGGTGTGTCTTGGGGTCTTCAGGCCTTATGCTCACCCCATTCCATAAGGAAATATGCTGAGATGAGTGCAGTATAGGAGAATGGGGTGAACGTTACATAGAAACATAGATTTTGACGGCAGATAAGGACTGCTTGGCCCACCCAGTCTGCCCATTTCCCTACCTAATGGATAAGCTGCAGATCCTAGTTAACCAGCAGCCTACTTCTTCCTTCTCCCACCCCCTAGAATTGCCTTATGACTGTCCCATGCATGCTTGAATTCCACCACTGTTTTTGACTCCACAACCTCCTCTGGAAGGCCGCTCCATGCATCCACAACCCTCTCTGTGAAAAAATACTTCCTTAAATTACCTCTGAGCCGCCCCCCTTCTATCTTCAAATTGTGCCCCCTTGTTCTTGCACACCTCTTTTTTTGAAAGATGCTACCCTCTTGGACTTTGTTGATTCCCTTGAGGTACTTGAAAGTTTCTATCACATCCCCCCTTTCCTTCCTTTTCTTGAGGCTATACATATTCAGCTCTTTAAGTCTCTCTTCACATGTCTTCCGGTGCAGACCCTCCACCATTTTAGTTGCCCTCCTCTGGACAGCCTCCATCCTGTCTATGTCTTTGCAGAGATTGGGTCTCCAGAACTGCATGCAGTGCTCCAGATGGGGTCTCACCAACTGTCTGTACAGAGGGATAATAACTTTCTGTTTTCTACTGGTGATGCCTCTCCCTATGCATCCCAGTATCTCCCCAGCCCTCCTTGCTGCCCTCTCACATTGCTTGCCCACCTTTAGGTCATCTGATATGACTACCCCCAGGTCCCTTTCCATTTTTGTTGTTGTTAGTATCTCACCCCCCATTGTGCACTCTTCCCCTGGGTTTTTGTTTCCCAGGTGCATTACCTTGCACTTCTTAGCATTGAATCTAAGCTGCCATACATTTGACCATTCCTCTAACCTTGCCAAGTCCCTTCTCATCCTTTTCACCCCACCTCTCAACTCTGTTGCAGATCTTTGTGTCATCTGCAAAGAGACATACTTTTCCTTCCAGTCCCTCTGCAATGTCGCTTATGAAGACATTGAAGAGGACCGGTCCTAATACTGAACCTTGCGGTACCCCACTAGTAACCCCCCTTTCTTCAGAATGGACTCCATTTACTATTACTCTCTGTGTCCTATTCTCTAGCCAATTCTTTACCAGGCTATCATCTTGGGACCCACTCCCAGGCTAGCTAACTTGTATATTAATTCTTTGTGTGGGACTGTGTCAAATGCCTTGCTAAAGTATAGGTAGGCCATGTCCACAGCCCCTCCTGATCTACTACTTTGGTCACCCAGTCAAAGAAATCTATCAGATTTGTCTGGCATGACCTTCCGCTGTGAATCCATGCTGCCTTGGGTCCTGAGCCCTCTGGCCTCTAGATACTCAACAATTTTTTCCTTCAGAAGTGATTCCATCATTTCCCTACCACTGAGGTTAAACTAACAGGTCTGTAGTTTCCTGCTTCTGCCTTGCTCCCACTTTTGTGAAGGGAATCACATCTGCCCTTCTCCAGTCCTCGGTACCACCCCATCCTCCCATGATTTGTTAAAGAGGGTAGTCAGTGGTGTCAGTGGTTCTACCCTTAGTTCTTTTAGAATTCTGGGATGAATCCCATCAGGCCCCATTGCTTTGTCCACCTTCAGTTTTAAGAGTTCTCTCAGAACCCTTTCTTCTGTAAATGGGCTGCTATCAACTTCTGTATCCAGAGTGTTTCTACTGTTTGTTTTAGGTACCTCCCCCACTTCCTTTGTAAATACTGAGCAAAAATATTTGTTTAGTATCTCTGCCTTTTCACAGTCACCCTCTGCCCACCCTCTCTCCTCTTTATTAAGCCTCACTAACCCTCCCTTGGTCTTCCTTCGCTCCCTGATGTACCTATAAAAGGTTTTATCCCCCTTCTTAACTGAGTTGGCTATCTTTTCCTCGGTTTGGGCCTTTGCTGTTCTGACTGCCTTCCCAGCTTCCTTTTGCTTTAACTGATACAGTTCTCTGTCCTGCTCCTTCCATGATTCCTTGTACTTCCTGAATGCTTTCTTTTTCTCTTGAACCTTCACTGCCACTTCCTTTGAGAACCATAGTGGTTTCTTACATCGTTTCATTTTGTTTATTTGCTTCACACAAAGGCTTGTTACCTCTGTGATGGCAGTTTTTATTATTCCCCATTGTTCTTCCACCCCTCCTTCCTGCCCATTTGCTAGTGCATTCCTTAGGCACTCACCCATTTTGGCAAAGACAGCCCTCCGAAAGTCCAGTACTTTTGCCTTTGTATGGCTTGACTCTATTGCTGTGTTTATTGTGAACCATACTGTTCGATGGTCGCTAGTTCCCAGATGGCTACCCACTTCTTCATCTGTGATCCTCTTCATCTCCATTTGAGAGAACCAGGTCTAAGATTGCTCCCTCTTGGTGGGCTCCAATACTAGTTGTCTAAGGCATGTCCCTGTAGGCATCTAGAATAACCCCACTCTTGAAGTGGCTGCTGCAACCGCCTCCAGTTAACATCTAGCATATTCAGATCACCCATCAGCAATATCTCCCTTTTTCTGCCATTCAAGTATTCTTTCTATCATTTCCTTGTCCATTTCCTCCCCCTGAGAAGGGGATCTGTATACAACCCCTGTGCGGATTGTGGTGCCATTGCCGGTCTCCAAATTTACCCACAGTGCTTCTTCTCCTCCCTGTTTTCCTGTTTGTTCTGTTGCTTTGATTCCTTCCCTTATGTAAAGAGCTACTCCTCCTCCTCTTTTACCCTCCCTGTCCCTCCTGTAGATAGTGTATCCTGGTATGTTTATGTCCCAGTCATGGTTTTGTGTGTACCACGATTCTGTGACTGCCACGATAGCCAGATGTTCCTCCTCCATCAAGGCCACTAATTCAGGAAGCTTGTTACTCAGACTACGGGCATTCGTACTCATTGCTCCAGTTTTTGATAGCTTTACCTTCTTTTGCAGCATCCTCCACTGACCTTTCTACCTTGGTCTTTTTCTAATTTAGTACCCTGTTTTGTAGGGAGAGGCTGGGATTTTCCTACTGCTTATCAGTGCCTCCCCGAAGACCCCAAGGCACACCTCGATGCCTGTCACTGGCTGCAGGGTAGAGGTGGAATGGCATAAGCATTACGGCCAATGATCCCAAGTCACACCCCCAGCCCTCCAAATTTTCAGCATGGGCTTTTGTGGAGCCCACCTCATGAACAATGCTGTTCTCATTTCGTTACTCAATCCCGAAGGTGATTTTGCACAGCGATCATGCCTATTTTGTGTCACAGGTGACAACACCTTTTGGGCAGGATGTGAAAATGACGACTGTACTGTTCATGAGGTGGTTTGAAAATAGCACTGTTGAAAATCTGGAGTGAAAATATGAAAAATTGGCGAAGTTACGAGGGTGCTTAGAAACTGTGAAACGCACGCTTGTACCGCAATCATATTGTGGAATTTTTCACTAAATTTTAACATGGCCATTTTTGGACCTCTCCTCATGAACAGTAGCACTGTGATTTTGTTAATCTGTCCTGAAAGCTGATTTCCCACAGCAACAGCGCCATTCTACGCCACAGGTGTGAAAACATGTTTCAGACAGGATATGAAAAATGACAGCTGTACTGTTCATAAGGAGGTGTAAAAAAAATGGCAATGTTGAAAATCTGGAGTGAAAATATTAAAAACTGGCGAAGTTACGAGCGTGCGTAGAAACTGCACAACACACACTTGTAACGCAGTCATTTTTTGGAATTTTTTCACCAGATTTACAACATCTGCATTTTGAGACCTCTCCTCATGAACTATGGCACTGTTGTTTTGTTAATCGGTCCCAAAGGGTGATTCCGTGCAGCGACTGAGAAATCACCTTTCAGGACTGAGAAAAGAAATGGCAGTGCAAGTGTTCATGAGGTGGGGTTCCAAGAACCCCATGTTGAAAATGTTGGACCAAAAGTCCTAAAAATGGCTGAGCTAGCAACATAAGTTGAACCCCCCCCATTGACTCCCCACTGCGGGGCTTACCTTGATTTTCTTCCATTTGTGATTGGCTTTTGAAGAGTGCAGACGTGTCCCGGTCCACAGAAGATCGCTGCTCCCAACCTCCAGAGGTAAGTATGGGGTAGGGGTGGGGAGGTAGGTGCACAGAGGGAGGGTCAGAATGGGGGAGGGGGATGGGCGAAATGATGAAGAACCATTTTCTTTTTTGCAGGTTAAAAAAAATTACTCTAGGGACAGTTTTCTTTACTTACAAGTACAAAAAAAATACTTTTGGCACACTGGGGAGGGCTCCCAGTATGCCACATGAGTTTGAGGGGGACTGATGCTGATGAGGATTGGGGAATCCATGACGGGTCATCCACAAAATATTTGTCGAACGACCGACAGCTAAATCTGCAGATCAACTGCATTTTGCAGTTGGCTGCCGGCATGCAGAAGCAACAAATGTTTTCTTCAGGGGGCTTTGCCCCCAAACCCCCCACGCAGGGGGCTGTGCCTCCACATTCCCCCACTTAGGATTCTCAACTCTGAGTCAGAGCCAAGTCGGGGGTGCAGGACCCCCTACAGACAGTGCTGGGTGCCAGCGGGTTCCCTACAGTGATGTGGCACTGTTGTTGCTGTAGGGGACTCCACTGTCGACATGTCAATTTCAAGTAATCTAAACACTCTTATTGTGTAGGGTAAATAATAGTACAGATTCTTGTGTCTTGGAGTCTGCCAAGAAACATTCATAAACAAGCAAGGAGTACTAATAAAGTTTATTATACTACTTACGCCAAGCATGTGACAGAGAAAATCACAAGGGAGATGGGTTTCTCACCACTCTCCTGAAGAATGTACATAATTTCCAGAATTGTAGATCTAAGGTTGTCTAAGATCTTGTTTACCCTCCCCACACCCCTAGAGTACTAATCCTTCTAGAGACAAACTGGTAGTGTCCAGAGAAGCTACAATGCATTGCAAACAGTTAAATACTACAGATTACAGCATAGCAACAGAGATTGCAACATACAGTTACAGATATGAGGGAACAGTATGTATTGGTTCTAAGTCATTCTCCATTGGAGAATGACTTAGGAGACAGAATTAATAATGAGTATCATATGAGATAGAATATGCTTCCATTAGCATTATAGCGTAGACAAAAGAAATGCTGATGGGTTCAAACTACATGTGGCATTTCTTGCTTACATACAGTATAAAACATAGAGACATAACAAAGGCTTTGTCTCTCCGTCAGCTTGTTTAGACAAAGAGAACTGCTGACAGGTCCCTACTACATGTGGCATATCTGCCTGATTGTAAAACACACACTACATATAATTATATGAAAACATTAGTATACAATAATCACTGATAATCCCTCAGGAGTCATCATATCAGTAATTAGGTAGATTAAATATGGAATATATATGAAAGACAAACATAGTCTAGATAAATGTATTATAGTGAGGTATAATGAATCATATATTAGTAGCAAAGCACATTCCTAGCACTCATGTTTATACGATGTGTGCCCATATCTATATATTAGTGCAAAATAGCAGTATCACAGTATAACAGACCAGGAATACAATGTGAGGTGTATGTGGGACAATAGGGGGCATAACCCAGGTGTAACAATCCCCTCTTTGCTGCCCTAATTGCAAAAGTGGCAACACAACAAAAAGACAGTGGTTAGGCACCATTCATCTACAGACCCGAGGCATGAGCCTGATAGAGGAATATTAACTGGTCACGGTAGTGTTTCAGGGTTTTCCTTAAACAATAAAATGTAATTATAAGGGAAAATGTTAGTAAACCTTGTATTACTATAAACATTTGGACTAAAACTTCACAATGGGATTTTCCAATATCAAAACAATTAGTAAATACTGATATGTATCACGTGTGTATCTGTCCTATTTGGAAGAAATTGAAAAGACAAACTTAAGTTGCCTGTATGGATATTAAAAATATTTAAAAATCGAGACAGAGCATCAAGATAGTTAGGACTAGACTTAATGATATATGGTTCTGGGATGGGAACAGGTGTGATTATCGAATAACCTATTACCTGTTTAGGGAGTAAAAATAGAAGTTAGAAAAGTTCACGTTGCATTACTTTCAGTCTGTATCAGAAGAATGTATAGTTGGTCACCACACAATGTTCCACATCAGTAAAATATATCACCTTGGAGATGGCATTTTTCAGTTGGTAAGTCAAACAGGACACTAAATGTCAGTGTCCATAAGGCATAAACTACGAACAGTTCCAGGGATAAATCCAGGGTTTCTTCAAGTGTTAGATGAAGATTCATAGTTCAAATCTGATGCATTCAGATTTTCAAAGGTTGATCAAAATGTTCAGGAGGCAGCAGTATTTACACAGGCCTCAGCAGGGGGTGCATTAGATTGCACATTGAGTTTTACAATGGAACAGCAACAGTGTTCAGTTAATGAGGATCACACAGTTGCACAAAGTGTAAAGGTTTATAACAGTACTCAGTTTGTATGAGGTGCCAGCCAGGCTTGGAAAACAAGCAGTGAAGAAAATGGATTTCTTGATTGTAGATCAAATGAAGAAGAGTCTTCTTGCTGAGTTAGAGGATTGCCCCCACCCCAGACTAGCTTCATAGTATGCATAACAATGAGCTTGATTGTAGAATCTTAATTGGCTGGACTGAATACAGTTTATTTGAAAGTTCACAAGTGGAAGCCTTATTTCAGTTATTAGGCCAGTATTCACATGTTGGTAAGACAAGTTGGAAGATGTCACAACTAAATAAAAGGTGATGTTCCTTTCAGGTACGACATTCAAAGTTCAGAGTCAGTCACGATTCCAAGACCTCATGGTAAACAAGGAAAGGAGGTAGTTTCAACCTTTTCACGATAAAATTTCCATCAAGATGATCAATAGAATGGACAGTTGCCAGATGATCAGAGATGGATGTTGCCGGATGAAGATGCGGCAATGACACTGTGAGCGTCACAAACATGGCTTCCTGGATTGTGCAGGAATAAGTTTCAAAACATGTAGCAATTCTGGTGTGTGTGGTGACATATCCAAGGTTCCTTGCCATTGACAAGGGAATAGTGCTAGATTCAAATAAACATTTGTTAACACATGCAATAGAAGTGAAAAATGTGGCAATGCCACTGACCCATACGTCTGTCATGTATGAGATCAAGGAGATATCCTAATTCCAGATCGCGGAACAGATAACCAAAGGGTTGTAAAAACATAATAGCTGTAGGCAGTGCAAATGACTTTCCTAGCTATGTGATGCTCATCTGCTTCCTTAATGTGAGCAGAAATTAATTCATTAATATGAACATTTGTCAGGTCAAACCCATTCACAATATCCTTAATATTGTAAATGTAAATCACTCTTAATGAGCAAAATCATGTATACCATGCATGGGGGGGTATGATATTATATTTCATACTATCATGAACCTTTAACATACTGTATGTGCTTGAATAATGGCTATATCAGCCCTGTTTCAAATAGATATGTCAGAGCCAAGTAGGCCTGAATCTAAACCTGTGTTTTGTTTAAAAAAACAAACAAAACCAAAATGCCTAGTACGTTTGGGTAGGTTTACAATCGTAAGATGTACAACTAGCACTCAGGATGTGAAAATCCTAAGTGTGTGTATGTGTGTTGCTATCAGTCCCTGTATAGGGAGTCATTAATGAGTACCTGGTATGCTGCCAGGGTATCCAATCACATCATTAAAAAAATGTGGGAAATGTTTGTTGTGAAACATAAAACAAATCATTTCAAGTTTAAAAGGTGAGATTCGAAATCACTGGGATGTGCATGAGCTGCACATTATTAACTAGGGTACCTGGCTGAGAAGTGGCTGTTAGACCACTGGGTGGGCCAGAGTTCTATTTTGGGCACTCAGTATTAAGTGTCACAAATTATGGGGCATCATTGGGTAAAAACCTTAAGGTCAAATGAATTTTATTGTCATATTAATTTGGATGCAAAATTCCTGATTATCAATAAAATGTAAACAGGAGTCCAGATCAAGTCTAACTTCTAGACTCGATCCAAAGCAATGATCATAACATTCAGTAGGGCCTCATTATCCTTCTGGACAATGAACATGTTTTTCAGAAGCTTAGTGTGAATTGCACAGGATGCAATTAAATCATGTGGGCTTGTGAGGTATTCTGCCTCAATAATCTGTTTAGGATTAGGTCACTGGTCCTTATCTGCAATAAAATGTGCAGTTCGGGCTTGTAAGAAGACCCATACTTTTAAAAAGAATAATAAGAATAAAAGCAAGCACCTCTCTCTCTCTGGAACCTAAAAGGAAAGAGAAAAAGAAAAACATAGTTAGTCTAGTACTATTCCTCCCATTGGGGTATGGAAAAGTAATTTATTCTCCTTTAAACAGGTTCATTTGATTGGCAAGTAGCCATTTATCAATGACTGTTTTAGTGAGGCAGTCTAACTTGGTAGGCTGCTGGACTGAGTTTGTTTACACTGAGATATGGCCTGTTGTTGGGCCTTGCCCATACATTGTACAGCAAACAAGTGTACCTTTTGGATGTCTTGTTTGAAATATTTAACATATTAATCTACTGATGCTCCATCTGCAGTGGCAGTACACAGATCCAGAAGTAAATGTTCTGGGAGTCTCATGGACCGTCCGGTCATGATTTCAGAAATGGGGTACACTGTGTACCTGCAGAGGGTGTCCCTCTTATTTCCATAAGAGTAAAGGCAATAATGCATTCTAGTCCTTTTGGGTTTTCTGAACAAGTTTATTATAACATAACTTTGATATGCCTGTTAATCCATGCCACTTGTTCTAATGACTGTGGGTGGTAAGGGATATAAAACTTTTGTTTTACCCATAACAAATCAAGAATTTCTTGCATTACTTGGGCTGCAAAGCCGGATCCCTGTAATCTGAATTTACCTTTAGGGGTAACCCCTACCTAGTAAATAGCTGGTTTACCAAGACATTTGCAGTCACGTTGACTGTGCTGTTCCATTTTGGAATAGCTTTAAACTGTTTGGAAAATAGGTTGGTGATCTCTAGTGCAAAGTAGTTGTTCTTAGTGGTTGGCATAAGGCCAATGTAGTCGATCTGGATATTGTTCCGGGGGCCTTTTGCCTCTGGGGTAACAATGCATTTGTCCTAGCTGGTATAGGATTGCTCTGTTCACAGATCAAACAGTTACTAATGTAGTGTTCTACATCATTTCTCATGTGTGGACACAAGACAGAGGATTTCAGTCTGTTTCATAGGTTTCACAGGTGTTTACAAGTTCAGGGGGAAAATGACCATAAGTGAACTCGCCTCCACTTTTCAGTGGTAGAAAGAAAATTTTCTATCGCCCATGTATGTATCAAGTCTTATTTTAAACTGCTGAAGATTATTACTGTTAACAATATTTTGAGGAAGTTAATTTACAAATTGGAGGGATTCTCTGAGTAAAAAACATGGAGCATTTATTTGTTTTACATAATGATGTTTTTAATTTAAGATTGTGTGATTTTGTTAGATTTAGTTTTGGATTTTTTTCTAATCTGATTGTATTTGACAAGTATTCATTGTGATAGGCATTAAAAACATAAATTAGGTCACCTCTTAGCATTCTGTATTCCAGAGAATATAGTTGTAATGTTCTAAGTCTAGACCCATATTCCATATGTGATACATTAGCAATTTTTTTAGTGGGTCTGCGTTGGACCCTTTCTACCATACCTAGATTGCCTTTGGAGGTCAGAGCACAAAAAGTTGAACAGTAATCTAACTGTGAGCGTACAAGACAGGAGTATAAGGGTAGAATAACAGATGACCTCCTACTATTAATGTGTCTCAAAATATTGCCAAGAATCATATGGCATTTTTTAACAGTTATATTAGTATGTAAATTAAATTTTAAGTTGTTAGAAATTGTTACACCCAGATCTTTTTCTTCTGTTGTTTCCATTAGATTCATATTTTGTATTGAATAGTTAAATCCCTGGTTGTTATTACCCATGTGCATTACTTTGCATTTCTTAACATTAAATTTCATTTTATTTTTGACAGCCCAAGTAGCTAATTTGTTTAGATGTCCTTGTAGGGTAACGGCAGATGTAATATAATTTACTAGGCATCCAATTTTGCAGTCGTCAGCGTACTTGTGAATCCAGACCTCCTTGGATGTTTGCATACTGGAGATCAGAATGTTAAATAAGAGAGGGCTAACACAGATCCCTGTGGAACTCCACTAGTAACTGGGCTCCACTCAGACTCATGCCCATGAATAACTACCCTTTGTTGTCTTTTGGATAGCATGGATTCAATCCATTTAATTATGTTATTGTCCACATTTATTTTAAGGAGCTGTTTAATCAAAATTGCATGGGACACAGTGTCGAATGCCTTTTCCAAGTCCAGAAAAATGATATCCACTGGGATGCCATTATCTAGTGCATCACTGACTGGTTAAAAAAAAAAAAGAGTAAATTAGTCAAGTATGACCTACCCGATGTAAAACCATGTTGTGATATATCTATACAGTCAGTGCTAATAATATGATTGGAGATTTTAATTTGAATCAAACGTTTAATAATTTTACTAATAGGAGGGTCACGTGATGAGCTAGTGCGAGGTAGACGTCTCTTCCACAGCTCCCGAGTCCCGAAAGCTATTTAATTTAAAATAATTAATTCTTTGGCTTCCGCGATGGATCGCGAGTGAGGAGCAAGTTGTTTATAAGGAGCTTGGACAGTTGGGAAACCGTTTTGGGGTCCGTCTGGTGGACGAAAGGACTGCAGCAAACCCAAGCAATCTGGCTCAGAAATGGCCGAGATGGAGTCAAGCAGCCCCGAGCCCTCAGAGGAGAACACCAGCGTGAACGCCAAAGCCCCACTCCCCGGTCCCAGACGAGCCTGAGGTCTGAAGGGGAGGGCCCAGAGGGTCAATCAACAACAGGGACATTTTAGAAATTAAGCAGTTCTGAAGGGGCTGGTGCCAACTTCACTATATTAAAACCTGCATTACATGCTCCTACCTGAGAGTGGGTGACCTGAGATTAGAAATGGTATCACAATAAAGAAATAGTACTACGGTGGACCAAGATATACAATTATTCTGAAAAGGCAATTGAGAAAATTAGAAAATTGTCTGGAAGATCAGGAGGCAAGAAGCCAAGGAATAATTTAATTATGGCTGGGCTCCTGGAAAACAGAAGGCTCAGATTGTGTTGCCTTCATGCAAGATCTTCTCTTTAAGTTATTTGGACCCACGCAGCTTGGTGAATCTTATAATCTTGAGAGGGCCCACTGCAATGAGAGAACCTCATGGGGCGCCGGGCCTGCTGTGAATTATAATGCGTGCTTTCTTAATTACAAGGAAAAATCTCATGTATTGATGAAAGCCAAAACTAATAGAAATCTCCACTGGAATGGGCTTCGTGTGGTTGTTTCAGGATTGGTCCTCGGTGAGGGAAAACAGAAGGAGTACGAGACATTAAAAGAAGCTGTATATGGCAGGTTTGAAGTTCAGACTGCAATATCCTGCCACTCTAGTAGTCAAGTTGGTGAATGGGGACAGAAAATACCTCTCGGCAGAAGAAGCCTTGGAAGGCCTTAAAGTGGAATTACCTGATTTGTTTAAACCAACTACTTAAGAGCAAAGGCTGAGTTGGACAGAGAATACAGAATAATCTGTCAAGCGCTTGAGTTACGCTTGCCTGAAGGACTCATATGGGGACTATTTAATTGTTTTGAATTGTACTTGTTTGTATTTTTCTCTCAATGAATATTCATAATAGGTTAGAGAGCTTGCGAAGGGTAAAACCCTTCTCCCTTTTTTTTTCTTTTTTTCCCCGCTGTACAGGTTGTGGGAGCGGTAAGCCATGAAGATAATGGCTTTAGCTATTGAGATATAATTTCTCCCATTATTAATTTGGATGCTTAGATGCAATGTTTGCTGTCTGGTTTGTACCAGACGATATGGGAGAATGAGGGTTTCTAAGTGTTATAGAGGGACTTGGGGCTGGAAGGGGCGTCTGGTGAGTGGGCTCACACACGTTCGGATGATTAGGAGGCGATGTCCGAGGATCGGGGGGTAGCATGTGGGGGGTTTATGGGAGGGTAGGAGAGAGAAACCATGACAGGTGGCCCAAGGGAATTTAATAGTCAGAGAGGGAGGGTTCTAGGCGTGGCTACTGGTAGATGGGGTCACTTAGAATTTTGTCGTAGAATGTGAAGGGTCTTAGGGAAGGAGGAAAAGATTGTTATTCTCAGATATATTAACCAGATGGGGGTCCATATCAGCTGCATTACAGGAAACCCACTTACTGGCGGATGAATTACATTTGCTTAGGAAAGGATGGGTTGGCAAGGTATTTGGAAGTGGGAATCAGTACCTCTGTGGTGGGGTGGCATTATTAATTAGGAAGGGATGCCCATATTTGATTGAGAGCTTCAGGTCGAGGGAAGATGGCAGGGGAGTTTATACAATGGGCTCGTGCTTTGGACACCCACTGGTGTGTACCCCTCCATTATGGTCCCACTCCACCCAGATCAGTATTCTTTGCCTCTTTGGAGGCTGATTTGGCTCACTCTCCACCGGGAGCGCCTTTATTCTGGCAGGTGACTGGAACATTTGGCTTAGATAATAGAGTGGACAGAGTTCCCTTCCAGTAAAGCTATCAGTTCTTCCCAGGCGGCATTGCATAGATTCCTGCAGGTCACTGCTTTAGTGGATCCATATCGGATCTATAGAAAGGGAGAGACTGAGATGACCTTTTACTCTGGAGCGCATAAGGTTTATACCAGGATCGATTTTTTTTTGATTAATCAGGAGGTCCTAAGGGGGGTCACAGGTATGTGTACTTATGAGCGGATCCTTTCTGACCACTCCCCAATACTGTTGATATGGAGGTCGGACAACATCCTCCCTAAGCCAGTTCGTTGGTGCTTGGACGATAGGGTCTTAATGAATGATAAGATATTAGTCAGGTTGAAGGGCAAACTCAAGGAAATTATCCAGACTCAAATCCCTACTCTTGCTGATAGGAACTTAGCCTGGCCTGTCTGTAAAGTGTTGTATAGGGGATGGGTTCAGGAATATACTGCCAGACAGAATAAACTGAATAGGGCTCGGGAAGAGTTTATATTGGGGGCCATTAAATCATTGGCACCATTAGAGGGCTCCTCTGAAGAGACAGATCGGAGCTTAGAATTTAAGGAGGAATATAAGGGTATCCTTAATTATAGGGTAGATTTTTGGATAGGGAGATTGAACGCCAAATATTTGTTGCAGAGAGTTCAAGAATGGATTTTGGCCCATAGGATCAAAGAGCGAGGCGGAGAGAACGATTGTGGCAGTGAAGTTCGTGAGGAATTTGTCTCGGACCCTCAAGGTCTGGCAACAGATGCTTTACCATGACTATGCTGCAATATACCAGGAAGGGGGCACTGTGCCTGGAGGCAGAAATTAAGGGGTTTTTAGAGACAATTTCTTTTACCAAAATGAGTCCGGAGCAGGCTCGAACCCTGGCTGCCCTAATACTGGAGCAGGAAATTTTTGAGGTTATTATGGATTTGCCTAATGGAAGGCACCAGGCCCAGATGGTCTTCCAGCTAGATTGTATAAAGTTCATGTGGAGACTTTAATACCTTTGCTGAAGGAGCTTTTCTCAGTCATCATGCAGGAAGGGATCCCCACCCCCATTGTATTAGGCCTATATTACTCTGATTCCCAAACCAGACAAGCCCAAACATTTGCCAGGTAATTATAGGCCACCAGCTCTAATAAAACCAAGATATTAAGATCCTTACTAAGATACTTGCCAATAGGGTTTTGAAAAGTGCCGTGTTTGATTAGTCAAGAGCAGAGTTGGGTTCATGCCAGAGGGGCCCGGATACTAAGAAAGCTTCATCACATATCTTGGAGAGGGTGGCTCTTTCCAAATTCAGCCATGGCTTTAATTGCATTAGATGTTGAGAAGGCATTCGACCGTGTCTCTCTACCAATTTTTGTTTCTCACTATGGAAAAGATGGGGTTCTAGGGGAGTTTCTAAGGGCCTCAGAAATATCTATGAAGCCCCTACGGCCTGAGTATTATGTAATGGATATCTTTCAAAGAGTTTCTTCTTAAAATGGAATGTAGCAGGATGTCCATTATCACCAATTTATTTAATATATACCTGAGCCTTTGTTAAGGTCTCTTATAAAGGATACAAGGGTTCAGGGGGATTGATGTTCTGGGGTTAGAGCTAAGTTATCGGCTTATGCTGATAGACATCTTATTACATTTAAGTAATCCATCCGAGCTTTCTGTCATCCCTGAAATTATTGGGGAGTTCTCCGAGGTTGCTATAATTATAAGTTAAATTTTAGCTAAAACACAAGTAATTCCCACTATAACTATACCCATAGGGGAGATTTTGAGCAGTTCCAACTTAATTGGGCCCTTCTGGAAAATCAAGTACCTGGGGATCTAGGTTATGGCTAGATCAGAAGATGGGATTAAGACGAATCTTGATAATATTGTAGTCAGAATTAAGCAAGATATTGAAGAGGTGGAAGGGCTTCCCTAAACTTCCACACTGACCAAGATTAAGGTCTTATTAAAATGAATCTTCTGCCTCGATTGCTGTATCCGATCTCATCTCTCTCCCTAGTGATCCAGAGCACATAGATTTGTCAGCATTCAAAGGATCATCTCAGATTTTTGTGAGACTGAAACCCCTAGGAGGGAAGCAAAGTATACCACGCCTTCCCTACTCTAGGGTGGAGTGAATCCTTCCCATTTGCTAACATATTATGTAAGGCAATTAGGATATATATGGGACGAAGGGACCATCGATGGGAAATGGGGACTATATTCCAACATGGCTGCGAATTGAACAGCTGCTTCGTAAAACATAAGACTCCAGCCAGGGGCATTATTGCACGTGGACCAGGAGTCTTTGCCAAACATAGGAAAAGCAATCCCCAATATAAAAATCAGGTCAAGGAGACTTGGTGGGAGTAGCTAACTTTGACCCAAATGGGACTCAGAGGGAGCTGGGGAGAACAACCTCCTTTTAGTGGGGGAATCCTAACTTCTGCCTGTGTTAGCACTGAAGGGTCAATGGGTATCACTACTGCAAGACTTCTAGTGGCTGATTTTGAGGCCTCTGATAAGGTTCACTGCCAACACAGGCTGGGGAGGGATTAAGTACATACAGCTTACTAACTTACTCCAGACGTTTGTGCAGTGACTTTAAGGATAGGGGAGGAAAACAGGTGCTTATATGGGATAGCAATGGGAAATGATCTTTCACAGCACCCTTTATCCAAAGTATACAAGGTCTTCTAGATTATTGTGGACACAAATTCTGAGTCTCAGATTGTATATTGGGAGAAAGTTTATTCCCTGAGACCAAACTGATCTGAAGTTTGGAAATATGTGGAAATATTTGCTTATACCAAGTATATTATGATGCAATTTTATTTGTCAAATATCTACTATAATTTCTTCTAAATTGTGTGTTCTATAAAACCAGACAGATCAGATCTTGCTAGGTTTGTGCTATGCAACCAGGGGACCTCCTGCATATATTTTGGAACTGTACTCAATTCAACCACTTTGGGGCCTTATGGTTAAAAACATGGATCCAGTATTGGACTACTCGGATTACATTAGTCCAGAAATTTGCATAATGGGGGATTTGGGAAGGATTCTGTGGGTCAGCAATATCATATTTCCCTGATGTCAGCTGTTGTTAAAGTTAGCTTTGTTTTAAGACACTGGAAGAGTGGCTGACAGCTATGATTGGGTGAGGGATCTATTGCAGGTCCTAGGAAATAATGAACGACACATGCTGATGGAAGAGGAAAAAGAAAATTTATGAACGGAATTTAGGAGGACTTTAGAGGCAGTCATGAAGTCTGAGTTAAAAAGTCCTCGGTTCACATCTGTTCGTCGTGGATGAGCAGTGAGATAGACTCTACTGCACAAGTGTTAAAGGGGTTTGTCGAGGTCTGGATTTGATTTCTATTGTGGACACCCACGATAGGTACAGCTATTACTCCCTACATAGGAGACTTACATGATCGTAATACTTACTTGATAGATTGGGTTTGTGGGGTTCTCTCTCTCTCCTGGGGACACAGTTACCTGAAGATGGGCTGATTTATTGTTTAACTGTTGTAAGGGCTGTCTTCATCAAAACAGCCCTGGACAGGAAAGATCCCAGGGCATTGTGACAGGGTTTGGTTAGATCCTGTTCCATTTGTTATGCAGAGAGAGTTAAAAGCAAGGGTCTATTCTGTCCTCTTCTATTCTGTCCTTGTCTAACTCTTGCCTGTCTGATTGTGCATTTTCCTTGTGGCACCTAGGAACTGACCACTCCGAGGGTTCCACCATTTCCCCTATATTCTCCTTCCTTCACTTACAGTTTCTGTTCTTTCTTTCTTCACTTGCTTCTCTGGGCACAGGGTCATAAAGTCGCATGGCAGAATGCCATGCGGCACAAGCGCATTGTATGATTTTGGCTTATTTTCTTTTCTGTGGGGGGCTCTGCCCCCACACCCCCTGTTATGGGGAATGCGCCCCCCTGGACCCCAGCACTTAGGATTCTAACTCCAGGGGGCTCCAACTCGGAGAACGCACAGGTCCAGATTTCGCCATAATGCCGTACGCTATTAAGCGTACGACATTATGACCCGGTAGAGCTTCTCTGTGGTTAAAACAAATATATGTGAATTTTTATGTGAAACTGAGATCCACTGGTTTGCAAATGTACAATATACAGTTATATAGACACAGGGTTCAATTAGGACCC
This sequence comes from Neoceratodus forsteri, assembly GCA_016271365.2. Lineage (NCBI taxonomy): Eukaryota > Metazoa > Chordata > Ceratodontiformes > Ceratodontidae > Neoceratodus > Neoceratodus forsteri. Next base: position 245,085,502 of record CM057449.1, on the reverse strand, counting down.
CCTGAATCTGTAATCTACCATGTGGTCACAGCTAAGATGAAAAAATCTATTTCAGGATCCTTGACACACTGTAATTACTGTACCATGTGACCTATGTAAAATACAAGTAATGTTATGTTTATGCTTTTTTTGTACTGATGTGGAGCCTTTGCAAAGGAGTCTAAGTCTCAAAGGATTGTAATTCCGACTCTCTTCAATAAATAAAATAAAATATTGTTGAAATTATTACAGAGAGCTATTTGGATTTATCAGGAACACAGGGATTAACCCTGAGGTACATTTGACTTCCACAAGCTTGTTTGCAGAATTACCTGCAGGACATCAGCCCTGGTACAGGATGTCTTAATTGGTTGCACCTGTTAAGAACACTAATGTACTCTTCATGCTGGCCACAGGAAATAAACTGACAAAGTCTTAATACATTTTGTGGAACACAGTTGGTGTAATCTACAAGAATAGGATGAAGAATTTAATTGCCAGGGGAAAACATCTTTTAAAAAGAGAGCAATGTTTTGTTTATAAATAGGGAGAGCTGGAGATTTCAAAGAGACTCTCATATGAAGGACTTCTGTTTGTTTGAACTGCCTGTATTAAGGGCTATACTGCACAATGTTCATTTTTATTATATTGTTATTGATAATAATGTTACTTGCAAATGTTATAACTTCTCCTGGTTAGCCTGTGCTTCCTGACCCATGTCTCTATGACAGGCATCACCAAAGAACTAATAGGGATGCCCACCCACCAGTGGGAGCTCTTGTCAGGGCAGCCAGGGACAAGTAGGTAAGCAGATGGAAGGCTTACATATATGTAAATCACCATTAAGGAATTTTTGTTGGCTATGCTTTAAGCAGAACTGTAAGGTGCCACAATCTGCATGTTGTCTCTGGTCTGTAGTTTTAGCCTTTTGGAGGCCATTCGGTACCTTACATTCCCTGCTAAAGCATATCCAGCCTTACTTACTTTATTTTATTTCATTTCTGGTAAATCGGTAGGGTGCACTAGGCATACAATTGCCTATTTTCAGACACCACCCAGGAAGTTACAACAGCAGTGATAATACAAGATCAATAAATACAAGGCAGATTACATGTGATGGTGATTTGCATATATTTCCTGTCCCATGATGCCTTGAACAATATAAGCGGTGTATGTGTAATTGTTTGTTTAACTAGAAATCTCTTGTGTGAGTAATATTACAGTGCATCTGACACGTTTACTGATTCTTTCAGCTGTAGTCAGTTATGGATTTATTGTGATTTGGCACCTGTGGTTTTACAAAAATCAGATACCATTAATTCATGAGCACTGCTGACCACACTCTCAATACATCGAATTTTGGAATTAGGCTTCTAAAGGTAATGTGTTTCAAGAAAAGCCCTCCCTCATCCCTTTACAGCAGGACAACTCACAGACCACATCATCCAGTACGTGGGGTCCAGCATAGGAACTGACAGGCGTTGAGTCTAGGTTTCTTCCCCTGTCACCTGCAGTATTTGTTTGTTTCATATTCCTTTTCCCCTCTTCACCAGTGCTGCCCACCACATCCAGACTACCCCCCAGCCCAATCTGCTATGCTTCTCAGTCACCTACTTGGTTCAACCAGGGGGTCCACAGAGGTATTACCTCACCTGAGGGCACTTAATCAAATAGTGGGCCCCCTTCAGGAGTGCCAACAGCCATGACCTCCTTCCAACCCACCGAATGTGTTTGGGGACCAGAGGACAGTTGAAAGCAGCAGGTCCTGAGCATGCCAGCATCATGCTGCTGTTTGACAGGGACCAGTGAGCATTTGGGAGTGGTGGGGCCTGAGCATGCCAGAGTCAAGCAGCTGTACACTGGGGACCAATCAGTATTCAGGAGCAGTGGGGCCTGAGAGTGCCGATATCACGCTTCTGTATGTCATGGACCAGTGAGTATTCGGTAGCAATGGGGCCTGAGAGTGCCGGTATTACACTGCTGTATGTCAGAGACCAGTGAGTATTCCTGAGCAGTGGGGCCTGACAGTGCCAATATCATGCTGCTGTATGTCAGGGACCAGTGAGTATTCGGGAACCGTGGGGTCTCAGAGTGCTGGTATCATGCTGCTGTATGTCAGAGACCGAGTGCGTATTCGGCGGGCTCCGCGGTGGCTGGTATTATGCTGCTGTAAGTCAGGTACCAGTGAGTATTCAGGAGCCGGGGCCAGAGAGTGCCGGTATCATGCTGCTGTGAGATTTGGTAGAGTGTCGTGGTATTCAGGGATCCCAGTGTCCGATAAAGACCATGTTGTTACCTTGGAGAGGTTATCTTATCAATGTGGCAGCCACTGTGTCAGGATCAGCTCGTCTGTAGGAGATGCTGTTAACGACTATATTTATCAGGCTCTCATCACTGTGGATTTTTGGGACAGAACAAAACAAATCTTTGGCAAAAGCATACAACTGCAGCTTAGCATTAGCAAAGTTGCACTAAATTCAGCAATTGGAGACCTCCCCCATTGGCCTCTCTTAGCCATTTTAAGTATCAGCTTTAACTGTCCCAGTGACAGAATGAAGGTCTTGTTTTTTAATCAGTGTATTATAGACTGGCCTTTTTTTCTTTTTTCTGGTTTTGAGGCTGTTGATCAGACAAGCGATAGGTCTCAAAATGTATCATGTTCCACCTGCATCAAGTGTCTCTACCACATTGTAGGTTTCATAGGTTATATGTGAGTTTAGTGAGATTGTGCCCATATCAGCGTACCAAAAATTGTTCCCCATAACCACATATTATTTATTAGGCTGCATGAGTCCAGTTTCATTCTCGAACTCATGCATGCTACTGCTGCCCAGTTTCAAGCGGTAGAGAGTTCCAGGTGTTCAACACTTTTTAGCCATGTTTACACAGCCATGCCACTCCACAATTTGAGGCGCCCAGTCCCGCTGCAATTAGTGCAGTGCCGCAGAGTTCTGTCCACACAGCCAGTTGTTCCCTTACTGTCCGAACGACGCAGACGGGCTGGTGATGTGACCCAGGCAGAGGGCTGGTCCGTGATAGCACATCAGAGTTCAGCAAAAGAAGTTTTCACCTGGTTAAATAAAGATTTGATTCATTGAAGTTTTCTACACTAGAACAAAAGCTGAACTCGGATTTGCACAATAATGTAAACCACGTGTTACAAGTGGTAGAAATTAGGGTTGAAAACTAAGACTGTGGAGTGGGCATGCGCTTATACATATGCATATGATTTGTCCAGGTATCAATCCATGTTTCCTTCCACCTGACTTGCTTTGTACCTCGTGCATGCCACCCATTCTATCTCACATTGCCTCCCCCACTTGCTGTGAAAATTGCATGGTTGTTGTCTTATTTTCTTTCCCAGTTGTCTCGGATAAGAGTTTGTGATGCCCTGCAGACTTATATATATTCTACCCCATTTCACTTCCGCTCCCTTTGCCTCCCTAACACCCTCCAGCTTGACTGCCAGAAAATTGTGCATCTCTCTAAAATCTGCCCTCCTGAAGTCTAGGACCTCGATCCTAAAGTTTGTGTACTTTGACCCCATTATGATATTAAACTGTACTGAAAGATGGTAGTTGTTGCCTAGAGATTCCCCTATCCTTATCTTTCTTGTTGAGTTCCTGTTTGTGAGTACCAGGAACAGAATTGCTCCCATCCCCTGGGGTTCCCTGCCCCCCCCAACTCGACAGCAATTTTGGCATGCTTCCACCAGTGCTTAACCTCTGGAACTGGCTGACAGTGGTACACTACAGTGCACATCTGGCATATTTACACTAATACAGCCTCCCCATCAGGGGTCGAACTTAACTTTTTTTTGCACTAGCCAGCAGGGCAAGTTGATTCAAAATTGCACTAGCCTGCAGATGATTGCACTAACCCTTAATTATTGTGGTAAATTTTGATCACTTAATGCAGGAAACAATGCAAGCAAAGCCAAGAAATACTCTGATTGTCGCCATTTATCCTGGTCCACATTGCTTCCAGCTCCCAGGAAAAAAAAGACTGCAGTGCCATCACGGTGAGGCCCCCATTGTTTTGTACCATAGCCTCCTCCTTCCTCTTCTGCCCCCCACACCAAACAGAGAGAGATATCACAACAGCAAATGTTGAGTCAAGCAGTCCTAGTTCTCGACACAATAGCTGACATCATCATGCACCTCACCACACTGTCACCACCACCCACAGGGCAATAAACGGAGTCAGGCAGAGAAAGATACTCTCAGTCCCCATCCTATAGTCAGCTGGAGACCTGCACTTTTGAAAGTTTTGTACAGTCTCAAGTGAGCCAGGACCACATCTAAGATTTCTTTGGGGTGGGGCTAGACAAACCTAAGGGCTTGGGAAATAGAAAACTGAAATTTTATTTGTAAAGCATTGATTTTAATATGCTATGGCCCAACAATAACAGATTTTTCTTAAACATTATCCTTTCATCGGCCCAGGGAAACAGTACACAGGCATAACACTATGCTATTTCTGTTTCTGCATAGGATGATCTATGCACCCAGGAATGCCTATTTCAAGGTACTGCTGATGGGGACCTGAATATGCCAGATGTTGACTGGAGCACCTTTACTGCAGCCACATCCAAGAGCAGGGCCATTCTCGATGTCCTACAGGGGCATGCCTCAGACAGCTAGTTTTGGAACCCACTTGGGAGGCGAGCAGTCTTAGACCTAGTACTCTCAAGTGGGGACGGGGAGAGGATCTCTGATCTTGAAGTGGGTAGCCATCTGGGAACAAGCGACCACCAAACAGTGTGGTTCACGATAAACTTAGCTGTAGTCGAGCCACACAAAAGTGAAAGTACTGAGTTCAGTAGGGCTGATTTTGTCAAAATGGGAGAGTGCCTCAGAAAAGCACTAGCAAAGAGGCAAGAGGTGGGGTAGAGCAACAATGGGGAAACATCAAAACCGCCATCACAGAGGCAGCAAGCCTTTGTGTGAAGCAAATAAACAAATCAAAACGAAAGAAAAAACCACTATGGTTCTCAAAAGAAGTGGCGGGGAAGGTAAGGGAAAAAAGATAGCATTCAGGAAGTATAAGCAAACACAGAAGGAGCAGGACAGAGAACTGTACCAGTTAAAACAGAAGGAAGCAGGTAAGGCAGTCAGAATAGCAAAGGCCCAAACTGAGGAAAAGATGGCCAACTCAGTTAAAAAGGGGGATAAAACCATTTATAGGTACATTAGGGAGCAAAGAAAGACTAAGGCAGGGATACTGAGGCTGAACAAAGAGGAAGGTGGTTGGGCAGAGAGCGACAGTGAAAAAGCAAGGATACTGAACGAATACTTCTGTTCAGTATTTACAATGGAAAAGCAGGGGGAAATACCTAATCCGGTCAGTAGAAGCACTCTGGATAGGGGGGTTGATATTAGTCCTTTCACAGTAGAAAGGGTTCTGAAAGAACTCTTAAAACTGTAGGTGGATAAAGCAGTGGGGCCTGATGGGATTCACCCCAGAATTCTAAAACAACTAAGGGAAGAACTAGTAACACCACTGACCCCCCTTTTTAATAAATCATGGGGGGATGGTGTGGTACCTGAGGACTGGAGGAGGGCAGATATAATTCCCCTTCACAAAAGTGGGAGCAAGACAGAGGCAGGAAACTACAGATCTGTCTGTTTGACCTCAGTGGTAGGGAAAATGATGGAATCACTTCTGAAGGAAAGAATTGTTGAGCACCTAGAGGCCAGTGGGGCACAGGACCCAAGGCAGCATGGATTCACAGCAGGAAGGTCATGTCAGACAAATCTAATTGATTTCTTTGACTGGGTGACCAAAGCAGTAGACCAGGGAGGCACTGTGGGCATAGCCTACCTATACTTTAGCAAGGCATTTAACACAGTCCCGCACAAAAGATTAGTAAACAAATTAGCCAGCCTGGGAGTGGGTCTCAGGGTGGTAGCCTGGGTAAAACACTAGCTCAACAACAGGACACAGAGGGTAATAGAATGGAGTCCACAGTGAAGAAAGGAGGGTTATTAGTGGGGTACCGCAGGATTCAGTACTGGGGCTGGTCCTTTTTAATGTCATTATAAGTGACATTGCAGAGGGACTGGAAGGGAAAGTATCTCTTTGCAGATGACACAAAGATCTGCAACAGGGTTGATACACAAGGTGGGGTGGAAAGGGTGAAAAGGGACTTGGCAAGGTTGGAAGGATGGTCAAATGAATGGCAGCTTAGATTCAATGCAAAGACGTGCAAAGTAATGCACCTAGGAAACAAAATCCAGGGAAGAGTACACAATGGAGGTGAGATACTGACAACAACAGAAATGGAAAGGGACCTGGGGTAGTTGTGTCAGATGATGTAAGGTGGGCCAGCAATGTCAGAAGGCAGTAAGGAGGGCTGGGGAATACTGGGATGCATAGGGAGAGGCATCACCAGTAGAAAACAGGAAGTTGTTGGCCCTCTGTACAGGCAGTTGGTAAGACCACATCTGGAGTACTGTGTACAGTTCTGGAGACCCCATCTCCGCAAAGACATGGACAGGGTGGAGGCTGTCCAGAGGAGGGCAACCAAAATGATGCAGGGTCTGCATCAGAAGACATATGAAGAAAGACTAAAGAAACTAAAGATGTATAGCCTCGAGGAAAGGAGGGAGAAGGGGACATTTATTTATTTATTTATTTATTTATTTAAATTCTCAGATTACAAATACCTTTGAGCAGAAACTGCACGTTTACAAAGGTTCCACGTCAAAGGATGAGGGTCAACATACATACAGAGGTAGTAAAAGAATGCACAATAAACAACCAAAACAACTAAAAGAAAAAATAAAGATACTCAGTTATAACATACTTTGAGATAATATTCATATAACGAGCAGCTTGAGTAGGCAGCTGGCTGCGGTAACAATAAGAGATAGAGGGCACCATAGGCAGTTAGTATTGCAGGCGTGCGACCGGGAGAGGAAGTTGGCAGGCTAATGGGCCACTGTCTGATGGTGGTGGAAAATGTCATGTACCAGTGGAGATGTGAAGCAGGAAAGGAGTCACAAGGAAGGCCCGGTGCCATAGAAAATGAGACTAGGAAAGGGCGGGCTGTGAGACATGAGTGAGCTGGGAGGTGTTTAGAGAGATCTCTGTTCAGAGAAGCAGTCACATTGAGTGGTAGAGGTGAGGTAAAGTTTGAGATTCCTTTTGAAGGGTCTAAGTGTAGTAGAGGAAAGTGCTTCTTTATTGAGGGAATTGAACCATTGAGCGGCTCTATAGATAAAGGACCGCTGACCCATGGAGGTACGACATCTAGGAACCTGAAAGGTTAGAGATTGGGCACCACGTGTTTGTTGAGTGCCACTGTAGGTAGTAACTTTCAAATACCTCAAAGGAATCAAAAAAGTCCAAGAGGGTAGCATCATTCAGAAAGAGATGTGCAAAAACAAGGGGGCACAATTTGAAGATGGAGGGGGGGACGGCTCAGAGGTAATGTGAGGAAGTATTTCTTCACAGAAAGGGTTGTGGATACATGGAACAGCCTTCCTGAGGAGGTCGTAGAGTTGGAACAGTGGGGAAATTCAAGAATGCATTGGACAGACATAAGGCAGTTCTAGTGGGGGTAGGAGGAAGTAGGCTGTTGGTTAACTAGGATCTGCAGCTTATCCGTCAGGTAGGAAAATGGGCAGACTAGGTGGGCCAAGCGGTCCTTATCTGCCGTCAAATTCTATGTTTCTATGTTTCTATGCTGCTGTAAGTCAGGGGCCAGTGAGTATTTGGGAGCAGAGTGGCCTGAGAGTGCCGGTATTATGCTGCTGTATGTCAGGGACCAGTGAGTATTCAGGAGCAGTGGGGCCTGAGAGTGCTGGTATCATGCTGCTGTATGTCAGAGACCAGTGAGTATTCAGGAGCAGTGGGGCCTGAGAGTGCTGGTATTATGCTGCTGTATGTCAGGGACCAGTGAGTATTCGGGAGCAGTGGGGCCTGAGAGTGCTGGTATCATGCTGCTGTATGTCAGAGACCAGTGAGTATTCAGGAGCAGTGAGGCCTGAGAGTGCTGGTATCATGGTACTGTATGTCAGGGACCAGTGAGTATTTGGGAGCAGTGGGGCCTGAGGAGTGCTGGTATCACAGTGCTGTATGTCAGGGACCAGTGAGTATTCAGAAGGGGCCAGAGAGTGCCTATATCATGCTGCTGTCAGGACCAGTGAGTATTTGGGACAGTGGGTCCTGAGAGTGCCGGTATCATGCTGCTGTATGTCAGGGACCAGTGAATATTCGGGAGCAGTGGGGCCTGAGAGTGACAGTATCATATTGCTGTATGTCGGGGATGAGTGATTATTTTGGAGCAGTGGGGCCTGAGAGTGCTGGTATCATGCTGCTGTATGTCAGAGACCAGTAAGTATTCAGGAGCAGGGGGCCTGAGAGTGCTGGTATCACACTGCTGTATGTCAGGGACCAGTGAGTATTCAGGAGCAGTGTGGTCTGAGAGTGCCGGTATCATGCTACTGTATGTCAGAGACCAGTAAGTATTCAGGAGCGAGGGGCCTGAGAGTGCCGGTATCACACTGCTGTATGTCAGGGACCAGTGAGTATTCTGGAACTGTGGGGTCTCAGAGTGCTGGTATCATGCTGCTGCTGTATGTCAGGGACCAATGAGTAATCAGGAGCAGTGTGGCCTGAGAGTGACGGTATCACGCTGCTGTATGTCAGGTAGCAGTGAGTATTTGGGAGCAGTGGGGCCTGAGAGTGCCGGTATCACACTGCTGTATGTCAGGGACCAGTGAGTATTCGGGAGCAGTGGGGCCTGAGAGTGCTGGTATCATGCTGCTGTATGTCGGGGACCAGTGAGTATTCAGGAGCAGTGAGGCCTGAGACTGCTGGTATCATGATGGTGTATGTCAGGGATCAGTGAGTATTCGGGAGCAGTGGGGCCTGAGAGTGCTGGTATCATGCTGCTGTATGTCACAGACCAGTGAGTATTCGGGAGCAGTGGCGCCTGAGAGTCCCTGTATCATGCTGCTGTATGTCAGGGACCAGTGAGTATTCGGGAGCAGTGGGGCCTGAGGTGACAGTATCATACTGCTGTATGTCAGGGACCAGTGAGTATTCAGGAGCAGTGCGGCCTGAGAGTGCCGGTATCACGCTGCTGTATGTCAGGAGCAGTGAGTATTTGGGAGCAGTGGGGCCTGGGAGTGCCGGTATCACACTGCTGTATGTCAGGACCAGTGAGTATTCGGGAGCAGTGGGGCCTGAGAGTGCTGGTATCATGCTGCTGCATGGGGGACCAGTGAGTATTCAGGAGCAGTGAGGCCTGAGACTGCTGGTATCATGATGGTGTATGTCAGGGGATCAGTGAGTATTCGGGAGCAGTGGGGCCTGAGAGTGCTGGTATCATGCTGCTGTATGTCACAGACCAGTGAGTATTCGGGAGCAGTGGCGCCTGAGAGTCCCTGTATCATGCTGCTGTATGTCAGGGACCAGTGAGTATTTGGGAGCAGTTGGGCCTGAGAGTGACAGTATCATACTGCTGTATGTCAGGGACCAGTGAGTATTCAGGAGCAGTGCGGCCTGAGAGTGCCGGTATCACGCTGCTGTATGTCAGGTAGCAGTGAATATTTGGGAGCAGTGGGGACTGAGAGTGCTGGTATCACGCTGCTGTATGTCAGGGACCAGTGAATATTCGGGAGCAGTGGGGCCTGAGAGTGCCGGTATCATGCTGCTGTATGTCAGAGACCGGTGAGTATTTGGGAGCAGAGGGGCCTGAGAGTGACAGTATCACGCTGCTGTATGTCAGGGACCAGTGAGTACTGGTGAGCAGTGGGGCCTGAGAGTGCCGGTATCACACTGCTGTATGTCAGGGACCAGTGAATATTCAGGAGCAGTGGGCCTGAGAGTGCGTATCATGCTGCTGTATGTCAGAGACCGTGAGTATTCGGGAGCAGTGTAGCCTGAGGACGGTATCACGCTGCTGTATGTCAGGGACCAGTGAATATTCGGGAGCACTACGTGCCTGAGAATGATGATATCATGCTGTTGTATGTCAAGTACCAGTGAGTATTCGGGAGCAGTGGGACCTGAGAGTGCCGGTATCATGCTGCTGTATGTCAGGGACTAGAGAGTACTCAGGAGCGGATGGCCAGAGAATGCTGATATCATGCTGCTGTATGTCAGAGACCAGTGAGTATTTGGGAGCAGTGGGGACTGAGAGTGCCAATATCACACTGCTGTATGTCAGGGACCAGTGGTATTTAGGCAATGGGGCCGGGTAGCGGTATCATGCTTCTGTATGTCAGGGACCAGTGAGTATTCAGGAGCAGTGGGGTCTGAGAGTGCTGGTATCATGCTGCTGGTTGTCAGGACCAGTGAGTATTCGGAACAGTGAGGCCTGAGAGTGCCGGTATCATGCTGCTGTATGTCAGGGACCAGTGAGTATTCGGGAGCAGTGCGGCCTGAGATGACAGTATCATGCTGCTGTATGTCAGGACCAGTGAGTATTTTGGAGCAGTGGGCCTGAGAGTGCGGTATCATGCTGCTGTATGTCAGGGACCAGTGAGTATTCAGGAACAGTGGGGCCTGAGAGTGCATGGTATCATGCTGCTGTATGTCAGGGACCAGTGAGTATTTGGGAGCAGTGGGGCCTGAGAGTGACGGTATCCTGCTGCTGTATGTCAGGGACCAGTGAGTATTTGGGAGCAGTGGGGCCTAAGAGTGACGGTATCCTGCTGCTGTATGTCAGGGACCAGTGAGTATTTGGGAGCAGTGGGGCCTAAGAGTGACGGTATCCTGCTGCTGTATGTCAGGGACCAGTGAATATTCAGGAGCAGTGGGGCCTGAGAGTGCCGGTATCATGCTGCTGTATGTCAGAGACCGGTGAGTATTTGGGAGCAGTGTGGCCTGAGAGTGATGGTATCACGCTGCTGTATGTCAGGGACCAGTGAATATTTGGGAGCAGTGGGGCCTGAGAGTGCCAATATCACACTGCTGTATGTCAGGGACCAGTGAGTATTTGGGAGCAGTGTGGCCTGAGAGTGACGGTATCATGCTGCTTTATGTCAGAGACCAGTGAGTATTTGGAAGCAGTGTGGTCTGAGAGTGCTGGTATCACCCTGCTGTATGTCAGGTAGCAGTGAGTATTTGGGAGCAGTGGGGCCTAAGAGTGACGGTATCCTGCTGCTGTATGTCAGGGACCAGTGAGTATTTGGGAGCAGTGGGGCCTGAGAGTGACGATATCCTGCTGCTGTATGTCAGGAACCAGTGAGTATTTGGAAGCAGTGTGGACTGAGAGTGCTGGTATCATGCTGCTGTATGTCAGAGACCAGTGAGTATTCGGGAGCAGTGTGGCCTGAGAGTGCTGGTATTAAGCTGCTGTATGTAAGGTAGCTGTGGGTATTCAGGCACAGTGGGGTCTGAGAGTGCTGGTATCATGCTTTTGTATATCAGGGACCAGTGAGTATTCGGGAGCAGTGTGGCCTGAGAGTGCCTGTATCATGCTGCTGTATGTCAGGGACCAGTGAGTATTCAGGAGCAGTGAGGCCTGAGAGTGCTGATATAATGCTGCTGTATGTCAGGTAGCAGTGAGTATTCAGGAGCAGTGCAGCCTAAGAGTGACGGTATCATGCTACTGTATGTCAGGTAGCAGTGAGTATTTAGGAGTAGTGGGACCTAAGAGTGACGGTATTATGCTACTGAATGTCAGGAACCAGTGAGTATTCGGGAGCAGTGTGGCCTGAGAGTGCCGGTATCATGCTGCTTTATGTCAGGGACCAGTGAGTATTTGGGAGCAGTTGGACCTGAGAGTGACAGTATCACGCTGCTGTATGTCAGGGACCAGTGAGTATTCGGGAGCAGTGGGGCCTGAGAGTGCTGGTATCATGCTGCTGTATGTCAGGACCAGTGAGTATTTGGGAGCAGTGGGGCCTGAGAGTGCAGTATCACGCTGCTGTATGTCAGGGACAGTGAGTATTGGGAGCAGTGGGGCCTGAGAGTGACGGTATCACACTGCTGTATGTCAGGGACCAGTGAGTATTTGGGAGCAGTGGGGCCTGAGAGTGACTATCATGCTGCTGTATGTCAGGGACCAGTGAGTATTTGGAGCAGTGGGGCCTGAGGTGCTGGTATCATGCTGCTGTATGTCAGGGATGCCAGTGAGTATTGGGAGCAGTGTGGCCTGAGGTGCTGGTATCACCTGCTGTATGTCAGGGACCAGTGAGTATTTGGGAGCAGTGGGGCCTGAGAGTGACGGTATCCTGCTGCTGTATGTCAGGGACCAGTGAGTATTTGGGAGCAGTGGGCCTGAGAGTGACGATATCCTGCTGCTGTATGTCAGGAACCAGGAGTTTGGGAGCAGTGGGGCCTGAGAGTGCGGTATCATGCTGCTGTATGTCAGGGACCAGTGAGTATTTGGGAGCAGTGGGCCTGAGGTGCGAGTGTGTGATGCTGGTATCAGCTGCTGTATGTCAGGTAGCAGTGGGTATTCAGGCACAGTGGGGTCTGAGAGTGCTGGTATCATGCTGCTGTATGTCAGGGACCAGTGAGTATTCGGAGCAGTGTGGCCTGAGAGTGCCTGTATCATGCTGCTGTATGTCAGAGACCAGTGAGTATTCAAGAGCAGTGGGGCCTGAGAGTGCGGTATCACACTGCTGTATGTCAGGGACCAGTGAGTATTCAGGAGCAGTGGGGCCTAAGAGTGCTGGTATCATGCTGCTGTATGTCAGGAGCAGTGAGTATTTGGGGCAGTGGGGCCTAAGAGTGCGTGTATGATGCTGCAGTATGTCAGGGGACCAGTGAGTATTCGGGAGCAGTGTGGCCTGAGATGCCTGTATCATGCTGCTGTATGTCAGGACCAGTGAGTATCTGGAGCAGTGGGGCCTGAGAGTGCCGGTATCATGCTGCTGTATGTCAGGACCAGTGAGTATTTGGGAGCAGTGGGCCTGAGAGTGCTGGTATAATGCTGCTGTATGTCAGGTAGCAGTGATTATTTGGGAGCAGTGGGGCCTGAGAGTGCCGGTATCCTGCTGCTGTATGTCAGGTAGCAGTGATTATTTGGGGGCAGTGGGGCCTAAGAGTGACGTTATGATGCTGCAGTATGTCAGGGACCAGAGAGTATTCGGGAGCAGTGAGGCCTGAGAGTGCTGGTATCATGCTGCTGTATGTTAGGTAGCAGTGAGTATTTAGGAGCAGTAGGGCTTGAGAGTGCCGGTATCATGCTGCTGTATGTCAGGGACCAGTGAGTATTCGGGAGGTGTGGGGCCTGAGAGTGCCAGTATCATGCTGTTGTGTGTCAGGGACCAGTGAGTATTCGGAGCAGTGGGGCCTGAGAGTGCCGGTATAACACTGCTGTGTGTCAGGGACCTGTGAGTATTTGGGAGCAGTGGGGCCTGAGAGTGCCGGTATCACACTGCTGTGTGTCAGGGACCAGTAAGTATTTGGGAGCGGTGGGACCCAAGAGTATAGGCATGATACTGCTGCACATCAGGGCTTTTCCACCTTTCTTTCCCCAGCTGTCAGAGCAATTGTGTCAACAGCACCTAGTGCACATGTGCATGCCGTTGTATACCCATGCATGGCATAAGACAGTATCCACCCTGCCTTGTGTAAGGTGCAGGCACCCTTCTGTTTCTACGGATATATGGAGATAATCTCATCAGAACAGCCACCTTCTTACATCATAGAATCTTTACGCACACAAACACTGCTACCACCTTAGGCCTGGGATGCTGGAATGGGGGCACTGTGAACCAATACACTGGGGCACCAATAAGTAGAGACCACACACAAACTGAAACCAGACATGGAGCTGGGATCAAGCTGGGTGCATTTACTTAGTTGTTCAGGATGGTACACCGTCAAAGGGCATTTCCCTCTCAATACTCAATTCCTTCATTCCACTGTACAGTACAGTACTAACTGCATCACACTGTGCCTTCTAATCCAACAGGGGCTCCAATTTTCATCCCCTCCATCCCAGGGTATATCTTCTCTGAATCCTCCCACGTACACTGTTGCCAGGCCTTCCTCGGCTATTAAGAGGCTTAAGTATTTACAAACTGGATCTGGTCCATGTACATTTACATTTTTCACAATATTCCCTAACCTCCTTTTGGTGTCCCTGAATCCCTTGCACTCCCAAGTCCATTTGTGCTTGGTATGCTTCCAGGTAGGGTGAGCACTATATGTGGGGCAGTCCATGCCTGCACATGTCTCATCCTGCCCTTGAAGGATAATACTGAACTGAATAGCATATCAGCATTATGACGGTACTATTAAAATTGATAGTTGGTCCAACCATACCTGCCTCCTTCTGGTGGCATACTGCTAGCCCTAGTGACCCAAAGAAACAAGCTCCTATGCCTGGCCCCTCACATGGGTACCTGCTGAACCCCATATTCCCTGATATGCCATCTGATTCTTGATCTGACTAGGATCCTTGAGACCCATCCTCCTGGCATGTGCTGATGGAATTCTGGAGACCATGACAGGGACCAATGCCACTCAGATCTAGGGACCCTGCCACCGTCCCTAGTCCTGCAGCCTCCTGCCTGGGTCATAGCTGGAGGTTGGACTCCCTCTCCTTCTCTATCCTATATGAACCCACAAACTCCCTAAGTTTGCTACTTGGCCCCCTTCTGTTGAATTTCAGGGAACAGCAGAACCATGACTATTCATGATGGAGTCTTCCTTCCCCTAGTTTAACCAGAACATCCTGTACACAGACATCCTGTCATCCTGTCTCCAAGCAAGCAAGGGGCCCCTCTAGAAGACAACTCTCAGGTCCAAACTTAACCCTTCAAGAGCACTGTAGTAACCGACCTCGAGCTAAGTTAAGAGAGAGGCTGGTTACATTTCAGAAAACATTTGAAATGAAAAGCATCAGTTCAACTGTTTGTGCAGTATATCCCGCTGTTATCTCCTCATTCTCCATTAGTAAGGAATTTGTGTGGAAACATGATTGCTGCTTTTGCTTCTTTGATCGGACTACATCCTAGGTCAGGAGCTGGCCGTCGCCACTGGAGAAAGCCAGTGGCAGGAGCCACCTGGAACTGTTGACAGCATCCATGGTTGGAAGAATTGCCTGAGTGATTGGATGGCATCTGTGGTCAGGAGCAGCCAATGCTGTGGGGGAAATCTGGAGGCAGGAGCTACCCGTGACTGTTGACCGCATCCGTGGTTGGGAGAGATCAGAGGACAAATGCTCCCATAGGAGCCAATCGGACCGCATCAGTGGTTGCCTGAGTTGGAATTGGAGAACAAAGGCTCCCATTGGAGCCAATCACTGCAGAAGGCACCATTTTTTGAATTCTGCAGCTGGGCTATAAAGGGCCTAGCCCAGCCACACAATGAATACAGTGTTTTATGCTTCTTTGATCAGACCATATCCATGGGTTGGGAGCGGCCTTCGCCGCAGGGGAAAGCCGGTGGCAGGAGCCACCTGGGGCTGTTGACTGCATCTGTGGTTGGAAAAGATCAGAGGAAAAAGGCTCCCATAGGAGCCAATTGGACTGCATCAGTGGTCGCTTGAATTGGAACCAGAGAACAAAGGCTCCAGTTGGAGCCAATCAATGCAGAAGGCACAATTTTTTTAATTCAGCGGCTGACCTATAAAGGGTCTAGCCCAGCCGCGCAGGACTACAGTGTTTTTGCTTCTGTTTTCTCCCACCCACCCCGCACCACCTCCAGATTTAAATGATCTTACTGGGATCCTCCCAGTAGAGGCCTAACCTATCAAAAGGGGACAGGAGGTAGGTATTTCTGGGGAGTGGCAGCAAGGCTGGAAAGGACTGGAAAAGGACTTGGTGCTATTCTGTAAATGCGTGAAAGTGTTTTAGATGCTTTAAATGTCCCAGTAGAGGTCTAACCTATCAGAAGAGGACAAGAGGTGGAGTATGTCTGGGGAGTGGCAGCAAGACTGGAAAGGACTGGAAAAAGACTTGGTGCCATACTGTAAATACGTGAAAGTGATTTAAATGTTTTAATTCTTAAATGCATTGGGTTAATGGATGTGGGGATATGAAATGCAAAGGTTGAGTTAGTCAAGCATCTGGATAATTATGAAGCATGCTGAACTGACCATACCTAAATATTAGGAGGAGGGGCTTTAGAATAGTTTACTATTTTTTCTGGATAACATAAGATACATACTGTACATAAATATTAGGAGGAGTATTGCTGAACTGACCATACCTAAATATTAGAAGTAGAGACTATACAATAGCTTTGCTAATTTGTTTTGGATAGCATAAGATATATCCTAAGCATTAGAGTAGGGACTTGGAAAATAGTATTGATGATTATTGTAAACAGCATTAGCTGTATTGATAATCTGTATAAGACACATATCTACTATTCTGCCATAATTATTGGTAGGACTGACATTAAGATGGAAAGGCGGCGCAGCTGGAGGGGAAGCCAAAAAGGGGGAATCTTTGGTAGGGTGGTAGGGTGTAGTGGGTGCGGGTCGGCCATCGTCTTCAATTGTGTTTGGAGGATGGGAGGATGCATGGTGTGCAGACAGCTTACACAGCTAAGAGTGGAAGTGGGGTGGTTGAGGTGGGTACTAAGCCAGGGGGGCAGAGGTGAGGAGAGGAGGAGGAGGAGGAACAGGGAGACTACCAGCTGGGTGCGGAGGGAGAAAATAGGGAGGACTACTGGGGGATTAGGCACATGTGAAGAGAAAGAAACGGAAAGGAGGAGTGAGGGTGGGAGGAGGTCCAGTGGATGCATCGGAGCACATAGAGACGAGATAGGGGCATAAGGGAGGTGGCAAGAGACCTAGGGTCAGGAAGAATAGAGGAAAAGAGGGGTCAGGAGGAATGGAAGGTAGTAGGATCAGAAAAAATAAGGCAGACACTGGCAACCAGGAGGTGGAGATCAGTAGGGGGCACACCAGACAAAAGGAAGAGAAGGAAGGGTGCAGAGCAGAAAAACAGATTTATACCCCTCAAGGTATTAGTGGAAGATGATATGGAGGAGAGCGGCTGAGAGGTGCTCATTGAGGGAGAAGCAAGGGCAGGGAAGATTGGAGAGACTGGGATAGAACCTTTTGGGGCCAACCAGGGAGAAGTACTAGAGGAAGATGATTTTAAGGTGACAGGCAGTGAGGAGGACACAGAGGTAGGAGTAAGGGCAGGGAAAATAGGAAGGCTGGAAATAGCACCTTTGGGGGCCAACCATGGAGAAGGGTTCATAGGGGATGGGGAATGGGTAAGGGAAATAGGGAAAATGGGAGTAGCACCTGTGGGGGCAAACAAAGGGATTTAGCCCAGAAGAGCAAGTGGTGAGGAAGAAAATTCCATCAATGGGGACACAGTGTACAGAGGATTCAAGAAAAGAGAATACACCAAGAGCAGGTAAGGAACATGTCAGTGGAGAGGTGAAGGGGGGTAGTTCACGCTCCAAAAGAAATGCAGGCAGTAGAAGTGTAGCCATGGAGCACAAGGAAGGGGCAGAGCTAGTGAAGAGTGTGGATAGGAGAAGAGGGACTGATGGAAATTCCAAAGGATGAGGAGGAAAGGAAATGGAAATGGGAGTAAGCAAAACTCCAAAAAGGGGCAAGGACAAGGAGGAAAATGGGAGCAGGATGGCCAAGGGGAGGCATGAACAGAGGTGTAAGCATGAATACTATAAGGACATGCAGGAGGAAGGGAGTATAAAGGTGGTACTTATAGGGGACTCGATTTTAAAGGGAATCAGACTGGGGAGGAAGGGAGCCAGGAACAGTGCAGTATGGGTTCAGTGTATGCCAGGTATGACAGCGCTAGAGTTAAGGCACAATATACCATCTTGGGGCAAGAACAGGATGGGAGAACACACTTGTGTTTCACCTGCACTAATGATCTGGAGGGAACAGACTGAAAAAGGTACAGTTAAGGTTCAAGGAGCTTACTAGGTTCTGCAATGGCACGGTTTTCTGTTCCATTTCTTCTCAGAGGTGCTGTCTGTGCCAAGAGCAAGCACACCAAGGAGGGAAAAGATTGAGGAATTCAATCAGTGGCTGAAAGGATGTGCAGGCAGATGGGGTTTGGATTAATAGGTGACTGGGGATCAACGTGGAGGAAGAGGTGCTATATGCCCTGATAGAC